>CM034153.1:523951161-525333661 GCA_019776745.2 Taxus chinensis
TTTTTCCCATTTTCCAATTCATTAATTTGGAAATCGGGGGAAGAAATCCCACAAGTGGGGATTTAAAACAATTTTTCCAGGAAAGGGGAAATTCAAGCCTGGGGAGCCAATTTGGCATCCCCGACAATGGGAAGCGGAAGCTTATCTTTCCCCTGGAAATCAAAATAAAAATTGTCGAATGAAATTTTAATTAATATTTATTTAATTAAAAACCCCAAAGTTATTAAAAATTAATTTTATCAAACAAAGAGTAATTAATTAATTAATTAATATTTAATGTAGTTTGAGACCTGGCGAGAGGAGTTCTCGCTCGAAATGGATGAAACAAAGACTGGAACGATCACAAAAATGAGACAGTCACAATAAGAGTGATAAATCACACAAAGTAACACTTTTGAAAAAATTCAAAATTTCCATTTTTTTATTAATTTTGTGAAGTCAAAATTGGCTGATAACATCATCTCATGCGCTGAATTGGATGATATTTTCCCCAACAAATTTTCCATAGCTGTAATATGTGCTTCTAAGATTAGACTCACCCCAGTGTCTCTACTTCCAATTGCCTCAACATGTAATGCTACTTTAAGTGCTTTTCCCAGATCCTTATATTTCTTATGTGATGAACCACTGTGCATGTCATCTGGCATGGATGTCATACAAAAGTTTGGACAACATTATTTTGAAATGGGCATCTTATTCTTGAACTCTCTCAATACTGCCATGCTTAATATCCTTGAGCATGATTATAGTCTTCTACTTAAACTCAAGGGTATAAAACTCCTTAAGGAAAGCATCCTTTAATGTTGCATAATCTACGCAAGTTTGATCAGGGTCAAACTTCTTGTACCAACTGTGTGTGCATCCTTGTAACGTAGTTTCAAACTGACTTGCCTTGCACTCAGAAGTTGTAATCCATTTTTCTTGCTATAGTATCTCACACATGTGCACATTCTCAATAGCATCTTCTATTCCCCCATACTCTAGAAGATGACGTGACATCTCCATGTAAATATTCTGGGGTTGGTGACAACCATGCCCACCTGATCCAAAACCTCTTGTGTTACTTATTCCTCTAGACCCACAAGATCCACTTGAACTAGAGCCAGCTATGCCCCTTGATCCTCCACTTGTAACTGGAAGTGGACCAGTGGATGTACTACCCTATGTCCCAATAGTGGCACTAAACTGAACTCCTACATTCTGCGAGGTGGTACTACTCCTAGAAGTGAGTCCAAAATTTTACACGTTGTAGCTTTGTGCTAAAAATGAGCTTAAAAAGGTACCTCCAAATAACAAAGAAGCTATTTTCCTAGCAATAGATGTACTTAATATCTGATTGAATCTTGTTCTTCTACTCCCCAAACTAGCTTGTTGATTACTAGTTATACTAGGTACTGAAAAACCAAGTGTAAGGACTAGGTTGCCAGGTAGATTCAGATGCACACCCATGGCCCATGTCGTCTCTGCTAGCGCACTCCCATATGAGGCCAAGGAGGTTTCCCTATCATGATTTCCCAAATGAGGGAGTTCCAAATGCTCTGGCTCCACACCCTCTATGTGATCTCCAAATCCTTCAAGAGTCATGTCTCTCTTCAACACCATTTGTTCTGCAATATCATACTACTTCTCTATCTCCCACTCACGGCACCTCATTGTTCTTGAGCCACCTTTCTTCTCTCTACCTATCTACTGCTAGGTCTGCCATCCTTCACTAAACCTACTCCTACCCTTGTGTGTGGTGGGTTTAACTAGCCATTGGATTTTTCTTCCAAATTTAGGGTTACCATAAAGATTTTTATTGCCAATGAAATTCCTTACACATAAGTTCCCCTAGGATAACATAAAAATTGGAACTCAACTACCTCCAGGAAAAGAGTAATTGGAAATTGAGTACTCAAAAATATAACTATTCAGAACACCATGGAACCAAATATCCATAGCACACATCCAAATCAGATTAGCATCATAGAGGGCCTAAAATTCTTCCTGTGTTTAGACAAGTGTGTGATACCTCCAATTCCTTTTAGGTGCATAAGTAACTAGCCACTCATACAACTCTACCAGAAAGATAGAAAGAATCTCTCTATAAACAATCATACAAATTTTTCTCCACCCATAGGCTTGCGTCAAACTCAAATCTAGTGGTTAACCTCTATGCATAGTCTTCTTCTAGATATTTTATCCACTCCTCAACACTTACTAGGGTCAACTGGTACATATTCATCATGAAACATGTTGAAAACATATGAAAACAAAGTCTTGGAAATGGAATAAGTATGCAGCCTATAATCTATTATTAATAACCCAGGTGCACTAGCACATCACTCAGTCTGAGTTGAGCACTCACCCATAACACACAAAGGTATCAAGCCCCTCTTAGGAGTTTTTTGTATAGGATGTTAGTGTGATGATGATAAAACATATTTAGATCCATAATTAAACATAAACATTCCACAATGCATAATCCAAATCTAGATCTTAGAGAATCATGAATTATACAATAACCATAATAAGATTAACCATGTAAAACCAAATTTATTTATGTTTAACACCATTATCTAGATAGTATACTCCATTTAATTAAAAACTATAACACACATAAGCTTCTTACATTATCAAGTATCACCATAAGTCATGTGCGCATTAGATCCAACAACATAAAATCTACAATAGTTCTCCGCTCTAATTCCCTCTTCTTACTACAACATTTCAATAGATATTTATATAGGTGGGGGAATTTCCCTTCACCACCTATGCACTTCCAAAAATAAGTCGTATGTTGACAATAGCCATGTGTAACACCTTGTCAAACTTTTATTTTCCTCTTTTGCATTGCAAGCATTGACAAGTGATTTTTAGGACAAATGTATGTTTCGTGGATGTTGAAAAATCATGCTTACCATGGATAAATCATTTCTACTCGTTATTATAGGGATGATATGCTTTTTCTTGCAATAATTTGTTTCACTTATTATGAGTAAGTTGTAATCTATTTTGAATGGTTGCAAAACTTATCTTTTGTAATTGGACTCATCCTTGGATCAATTCCATTGATCCAAGGTATGTTTTAAATATTCTTATCTAAACTGAATGAAAAATTGACATTCGTTGATTAAGAGACTTAATGAACTAAACTTGTGTTTGTTGCAAATTCTTTACTATCTCGAAAGATCATGCTTGCATTTTGTTTTGTGTTGTGCTAGGCTCTTCTTGATTGACCCTTGCAGAGCACCTAATGGTGTTAGGGGAAACCTGCTTCAAGATTCTAGAGAAAGAGAGAAAAATGTGTACTATATCTATAAGGTCTATCCTAAAGAGATTCAGGACTCAAGTAATTTACCTAACTCTTTCTACACCACTCTATGTGGGATGACATCCTAACCTAAGTTTTTAACACTAAATTAATATGAAAAGGGGAAATAACCTAAGGGAGGCTAAGTTATTTCTAACCTATTGTTTTGGTTAATCTACATCATAACATAAGGTGCAAAATTTATTGTGGGGGTTTATATCCTAAGGTTCTATTTTTTTTTTTTTTTTAATTTTTAATCTAACCTAAGGCAATGCTATATAGCTAAAATAATGGGTAGGAGGAGGGAACATATGGGTCAATTGGCAAGTGGGAGACTAAGTGGGTTCCTAAGCTTTTAAGTAAGGATTTTGATTGATTGGCATTAAGGACACATGGTCTTACAAACCACCCATCCACAATAGCATTTAGATTGATTTCCTTTTTCATAATGCAAGCTATGAGGGGGAAGATTAGGATGCAGGATTTTCCATCCATTCTCAATACCTACTCGTGAAGGTTTTTTCCTTTAACCAATTCCCTAGTAATGGAATAAAATTCTCCTAGTGCAACATCTATCATACCTCTTTCAAATCATCAACATCATACTAGACCGTCTCTCATGCCTTCTTTTGTTCCAACTTCCACCACTGTTCCTTTAAACATTGTATTTCACCCTGAATATTTCTGAGTACCTCCATGACTTCTTGATAAACTTCCTTCTAATGTGTAGGATTTGGGTACCTTGTATGTAAAGCCTCCTCCTTAGTGATAGTATGATTCTGTTGTAATGCTTATCTAGTGTGCATAGCTTCAGTCCATGTAGTAATCTTCATAGGTACTACCTTAGGTTCTAGTGCCAACTTTGGCATCCACTAATTCTCTACGGTGCATTTTATTCTAACCATCATTGCACCCTTGATTTCCTATTTATGCTTCTTTGTAAGATGCCCATATAAGTCTGGGAACTCCTCATATTTATGACTCTTCCCATAAAAATAACAAGTAATATTCTGAGGTAATTTTCACCTGTAGTGGGAAGGAGATCTGCATGTATAACATGTTCCATGAGGAAATTCACCTCATCCACCACCACAGCCTCAACCCCCAAATCCACCATAATATCCTCAACCTCTGCCAAAAATTCCTTCAAAGTGATCTTCATTCTGATCATAGTGCCCTTGAGTGTGATCATGATCATGGTGCTCACTTTTACTTTGAGAATTATCTAATACTCTTATCTGTTGTACACCAATATCTATAGCATTATGAATTTGACCAATCAACCTATAGTCTTCTGTATCTTGAGTCATGGACCAGAAAATATTACAATAGCAAGATAAATTATTTCTTATTGCATGTTGTAATAGTGGGCAATGGCTTGCATCATGGTCTAAATGACATATCTTGCAATCTAGAAAAAATGAACACAGTGACCTACGAGGACAACTATCTTTAGTGTGCCCTTCCACTTCACAATCTATACACCAAATCCCAATGCGCATTTGTTATCATATGGATTTACATGCATGTAAATGACATGCAATAATGTGGGAACGAAGTCCCTCCTCAATGAAGGTGAGGCTTCCTTTATTGAAAACCAAAACTATATTTACATTTGTACATCCAAAATTGTATGTGGGGGGTTTTTTGGAACATCAATGGAAAGAAAAATTGAATGAGTGATATGGAATGGAATGAAGGAAAGGAGCGGAATGGAATGAATTGAAAGAACATGCAAAAGTTAGGTAAAAATAGAGCCTAATATTGCATAAAGAGGAAATATGAATAAATAACACAAATAAAATAGAGTTTGAGTTAGTTAAAAAAGAATGTGTAAAAGGGAACACACATGAGCAAGTAGATAATTAGATATTGATCACTGTGAACTAGATAAACAAATTGATAATGTTGACAATAAGATAAAAGACAATATTTTCATGCAAGATTCAAACACTAACATCTAATGAACATAAGAACATCAAATTATATAAGAGACAATGAATGGGAAACAAAGTTCATATTTCATTAACTCCAAAAAAAATTCACAAAAGAACAAAAAGTTTCTTCCTAAAATAAAGCTTGCACACAAAAGTATTTTCTTCTCCTCTCTCAAAGTCACCTTTACAAATGAGCCCCTCACTTCCTTTTATAACCCAAAATTTGGTTACATATTCCTTAGGGTTTTACATGAACATTAAATAAGGCACTCAAGTGACCTTTGAATTTTTCTAACCAACTTTATTAAAAAAAACTTAAAATATAAATCACTTAAATTATCCACAGCTTCCCAAAAGTAAATAACAACATCCTTTTCTTAAAAATCCTTTTTAAAATATACAATAATAACCAGTTCCTTATCCATTGAAATGGGGTCTGCCTATCTCAAACGTATGAGAAATGGACTCTCCCACTTCTTTAGATACCAAAAAAATTATCTCCCTTGTCGGTGAAATTATGATCTGCCGCTTTTTCTAGTTGAAAGGATTTAAACCTTCCCAAGTTTTCAAACATATTTTCTTCTTCTGGAGGTTCATTTGGTCGAAGAATAGCCTCACAAAATACCTACAATTCAAGAATCCTACTTGGCATATCATTTAAATTAATAATATTTTATTGATCATTCTCAAATAAGTTCTTTAATTTGATACACCGCTCCATTGAAACTAATGAGAAATTATTGGCGGGAGTGTACATGTCCTTAAACAATTGTGAAAATTACTCTTCCACCTATTTAGATGAACACCTTTGATTATGTTCATTTACGAGGTTGCAAGGGATCTCAAATATGAATTCTTGAACCAAGGTGAGTGAAGTGAAGGCTTCATGGCATATTCTCTCATAATGGATCATAGAATCCTCAAGAAGCATCCTCCTTGATTTGAGATGCAAACACCGAAGAAAACGTGTCCCTCGATTTTCAAATTTGAGAATTCCTTCAATGGATAAAACTAAGGATTCCATACTTGTCATCTCCTACAGACCAGGAAATATCTCATCCAAATTTGATATATTAGAAACAACAGTTTCCTTGAAAGAAAGAATTGGATCAAGATACACATTGACATCCTCATGGAGCTTAACCACTATTTTGATCATTCCTTGGCCTAAAATGAGAATCTCTGAAAGCCAAGTTTTAGTGACATGGCCCAATGTGTTTATTTATTTTGACAAATTGAGAGTTTCTTCATCAGGAGCAGCCACTACATCAGGTACTGGGAAAGTGGATGATATGGGATTTATCAGATGTTTAACATATTCTACCAATTAATTCTTTTCAGCCTTGAGCTGAGAGTTCTGAGACTTATATTTCTCAAGATTCTTTAGCACAATATTAATTGAATCTCAAGCCATTGCCATGTCACTTTCTAATGTGGAACTCCCAAGTCCAAGTCTGGAAACTTCATAATTAGTAGGTGTCATGGCATCACGCTCCTTATCAACTTGTGGGATGGAAAGATCTACAAATCTGTTTCCGTCATTATCCACCATTATTCGAGAAAGAACCTTAGGATTCTTGGGAATGATTTCATTCAAAATTTTGAAAAGGGCATCAAAATCAATTTTAATTACCTTGACAACCCTCTTCCTTTTCTTAACCTCAGAATCAACCCAGGAAGGATTATAATTAACTATTACTGCATACAAAATCCTAGAGCTTGAATAAATATTCTCATTTTTCTTGACATCATGAGATCATGTAAGAATCCTTTCCACAACCTTTATTTGAGGAGAAATAACCTCAATATCCACCTCCTGATCATTTGGGAGGTTTTGGGAAATTTCTTCATGAATTGTAGGTTTGAAAGTGTTTGATATTTGGACTACCTACACCTGAGTGGACATTTGTGCAAGGCATGGCTGAGGATCATTTGTCATGAGCTTTTGAGAGCTATTAACAATGTGAGTAGAAGAATCTCTACTTGAAGTAGAAAATATGGATACATGCTTTCTTCCTTCACCGGGGCTAGGGTCTTTAAAATTTTCTCCTGGTGGCACATTATTCGGCGAAGTGGATTTTGGAAACCACTCATTTCTTTCTTGTTATATATGATTAGATGGTACAGAGGTTGATTGAGAAGGGGATTTGGTTGAATTAATACCTCCTCGAGTTGGAAATTTTTGTGATCCTGAAGTATGATCTTGAATTGATTGTAACTTGGAAATTTCTCTGTTGTACCACGATATGCTTCTTTCAAGAATCAGTTGATTCTTGCTATAAAGAGAAAATTCATCTCTTTTGGTCCAATCAATTCAAGGCAACAGGGTAAAAACAACTACATCATATGAAGGATCAATAACATCTTCATCATCATTTACGAATGAATCAGGAGGGTTCTTGATGTGAAAGGCCTTGATCTGAGCAAGTGTTAGGTGAGAAAACTCTTGTCTTCTTACTTCATGTTCATCCGAACAAGCAGCCCAGAAATCTTCCATGGCAGGGTTATGTTGATACTTTTCTCCAATAATCTTTTACATATATCCATTTATATAAAACTGGGCTCTCTTCACATATGGATGAATGGTGATGAGGGTGAACACTTTTTCCATGATTTGTGCACTGAAAATATTTGGACATTGTTATTGCTTGATTTAGATTGGGAAATGAATTCCTGAATGGTGCGTGTCACTGAGAAGGCAGTGAACTTGGAATAGTTTTTGTGCAAGCTCCATTAATTCCCATCTGTCACTAACATACTTAGGAAGCTTCCATGGAGTACCAGCAAATCCACTCACGCAAATGTAGGAAAAGGATGAAATTTGAATAAACCAAGTTCCTCATTGAGAAATGACATTCATGGATTCTTTAGAAAACCTTTCCTCTATATTCCGATTTAGGTTCCGAATCACGTGGAAATTAAATACATCATTGACTCTTCTGAAATGGTGAGAGCTATTTTTGAAACTTAGTTATGGGTAATAATGAAAAACATTATTTGATTGGCCCATGACTCCTCTTGTTTTGAGTCTAGAAAATAGCTTTCTTCTTGCTACTGCATAAGTTAGATATGATGTCATGTAGAAGCATCCAATCATCTTAACTTCTATCAATTGTTTGTGAAGGGTATTACTGATAATGGTGGCCCAATCCACAAAATCTTTCTTCTCAAGGATGATACAGATAAACTGATACATCCATGGGTGGAAACTCCTAGAAGAGGGTAAAATGAAAACTTGACTTAAGAGAGTAATCATGTCCCCAATTTATTCCACGAACTCAATGTGGTACAGTTATTTTGGAAGCCGGTCAATTCGAGGCCTCTTGGTCACTAACCATTTTTTATTAACCATCTTGCTCCACCTAAGGGGTTCTTCATCCCAAAAATATTGTGCTAACTAGCGAGTGATATCCACATTCTTAGGAAAGTCGAGTATGCTGAGCAATTCCTCAATGTGCTCTGGTGTGATTAAGAGTAAAGGTTTGTAATTATCTTTAAAAATTCCTCATCTCTCATGATCATAATGCTCTGTGCAAGTGATAACCAACTCTGGACACTGCACCGACACAGGAAATTTTATTGCTTGTCGTAGACCACTATGGTAAAGCCTATCTGAGAATATGGTTTTGCCTTAAGTTTTCAACCATTCGCAGAACTATTGCACATTGATGTGACCCAAATTTGTATCAGTGATATTTTCATATGCTAACTTAATGGAACTGGGAGGGATGATTCCTTAGAATTCATACTTGAGCACGGATTTGTTTGATTTCTCCACTGGCTTCCTCGATCTTCCTACAGATTTGTTAGATTTTTTGGCTGTAATGAATTTCATAGAAAAATGTCTCAGGCTCTGAAACCCCCATTAATGTGAAATAAATGTGACTCATTTTATTATTTTAAATAATAATAATAATAATTGATCCTAGGTTACAAATTTTTTTTAAATGCGAACACAAGCAAAATATCGAGACAAAGCTCGAGTTACAAATCGGGTTAAAATAATTAGATTTTTTTTTATTATCTAGTTGCAATGGCTTCATGCAGGGTCGATTTAATTTTTAAAGAATGCGTATATGTGTCTTGGTCCTGAGTGATCAGCTACTTTCTTGACTCTTTGCTATCATGGACTTCCTCATGTGGCTTGTGTGTAAACTTCTTTGGTAGCGTATAAATCTCCTTGGGCATTTGGATTAAAACCTCTTGGTGCATGAATTTTATAGCTTTGGCCTACGTAGCCTTCTTATATTTTTAACCTGCGTGGTCTTCCAAGGCAAGTGCGTAGATTGGTTTATTTTATTGTCTTTGGCGTTGATATTTTTTGACTGTATTTTATAGTGTGAAAGACCCTTTGGCTGCTTCTTCTCCCTTTCCTCACGCATGGGCTACTCTTACTTTTAAAACCAAATAATTTCTTCCCTTGCTGCGTGTGGAATCTTCTTCCAATTGCTACATGTGTGGGTTATTTTCTTGTTTTATTTATGCCTCTTATGCTACCTTAACTCTACTAATGCATGTCATGTTTGTTTATTAGATAGCATGACCCTGACCAATGCATGGTGGAAATTCTCTTATCAATGTGTGGACAGTGTATGTGTGGGCCTATATTCTTCCTGGTTGTGTTTCCTTGACCAATTCATGGAGAGTTTTATTTATTCCCAGTTGAAATGTGGATTCCTGTTCTTGTAATGTATTGAAAAATGATTCTTCTACATACATTGAAAACTAATCCTTGACTTATGTATTACTCCCTATGCATGGATCTTATCCAAATTGTTGTATGGAGATTTTCTTTGATTGTCCTCCTTTGTGTGGAGTCTTTCCTAACAGTGTGGAGAGTTATGGACTATTTTTTTTTTCTCTAGCGCTGAATCTTCCCACTGCTATGTGTATTACTTCCCTTGCATGGACTAGTTTTGAATAAGTGGAAAGCTTTGTTATTATCTTTTCATTGATGCATCAAAACAAAACTTGATTCTCTTGCTTCTTCACAATGGCGTTCATAGTAAACTAGTATTGTTTGAGGGATGTGATACAAATATTACTTTGTTTCTTTAGAAGAAATAAGAAGTATTTTGGAAAGCTTCACACGAATCTTCCCAACGAGTTTGATGGAGGAATTTATGAGGATTAAATCAACTTCCCTTCTTCCTAGGTAGTGGAATTAATTGCCAAGAGGAAATGGGGAAAGCAACGGCCAATTGCCAATAGAAATGGAAAGTGGGATGGCAATCCCCATTTTATTTCCCTGTGTGGGAAATTGGGAGATTTTTTTCCCATTTTCCAATTCATTAATTTGGCAATCGGGGGAAGAAATCCCACAAGTGGGGATTTAAAACAATTTTTCCAGGAAAGGGGAAATTCAGGCCTAGGGAACCAATTTGGCATCCCCGACAATGGGAAGCGGAAGCTTATTTTTCCCCCGACAATCAAAATAAAAATTGTCGAATGAAATTTTAATTAATATTTATTTAATTAAAAACCCCAAAGTTATTAAAAATTAATTTTATCAAACAAAGAGTAATTAATTAATTAATTAATATTTAATGTAGTTTGAGACCTGGCGAGAGGAGTTCTCGCTCGAAATGGATGAAACAAAGACTGGAACGATCACAAAAATGAGACAGTCACAATAAGAGTGATAAATCACACAAAGTAACACTTTTGAAAAAATTCAAAATTTCCATTTTTTTTATTAATTTTGTGAAGTCAAAATTGGCTGATAACATCATCTCATGCGCTGAATTGGATGATATTTTCCCCAACAAATTTTCCATAGCTGTAATATGTGCTTCTAAGATTAGACTCACCCCAGTGTCTCTACTTCCAATTTCCTCAGCATGTAATGCTACTTTAAGTGCTTTTCCCAGATCCTTATATTTCTTATGTGATGAACCACTGTGCATGTCATCTGGCATGGATGTCATACAAAAGTTTAGACAACATTATTTTGAAATGGGCATCTTATTCTTGAACTCTCTCAATACTGCCATGCTTAATATCCTTGAGCATGATTATAGTCTTCTACTTAAACTCAAGGGTATAAAAATCCTTAAGGAATGCATCCTTTAATGTTGCATAATCTACGCAAGTTTGATCAGGGTCAAACTTCTTGTACCAATTGTGAGTGCGTCCTTGCAACATAGTTTCAAACTGACTTGCCTTGCACTCAGAAGTTGTAATCCATTTTTCTTGCTATAGTATCTCACACATGTTCACATTCTCAATAGCATCTTCTATTCCCCCATACTCTAGAAGATGACGTGACATCTCCATGTAAATATTCTGGGGTTGGTGACAACCATGCCCACCTGATCCAAAACCTCTTGTGTTACTTATTCCTCTAGACCCACAAGATCCACTTGAACTAGAGCCAGCTATGCCCCTTGATCCTCCACTTGTAACTGGAAGTGGACCAGTGGATGTACTACCCTATGTCCCAATAGTGGCACTAAACTGAATGCCTACAATCTGCGAGGTGGTACTACTCCTAGAAGTGAGTTCAAAATTTTACACATTGTAGCTTTGTGCTAAAAATGAGCTTAAAAAGGTACCTCCAAATAACAAAGAAGCTATTTTCCTAGCAATAGATGTACTTAATATCTGATTGAATCTTGTTCTTCTACTCCCCAAACTAGCTTGTTGATTACTAGTTATACTAGGTACTGAAAAACCAAGTGTAAGGACTAGGTTGCCAGGTAGATTCAGATGCACACCCATGGCCCATGTCGTCTCTGCTAGCGCACTCCCATATGAGGCCAAGGAGGTTTCCCTATCATGATTTCCCAAATGAGGGAGTTCCAAATGCTCTGGCTCCACACCCTCTATGTGATCTCCAAATCCTTCAAGAGTCATGTCTCTCTTCAACACCATTTGTTCTGCAATATCATACTACTTCTCTATCTCCCACTCACGCACCTCATTGTTCTTGAGCCACCTTTCTTCTCTCTACCTATCTACTGCTAGGTCTGCCATCCTTCACTAAACCTACTCCTACCCTTGTGTGTGGTGGGGTTTAACTAGCCATTGGATTTTCTTCCAAATTCAGGGTTACCATCAAGATTTTTATTGCCAATGGAATTCCTTACACATAAGTTCCCCTAGGATAACATAAAAATTGGAACTCAACTACCTCCAGGAAAAGAGTAATTGGAAATTGAGTACTCAAAAATATAACTATTCAGAACACCATGGAACCAAATATCCATAGCACACATCCAAATCAGATTAGCATCATAGAGGGCCTAAAATTCTTCCTGTGTTTAGACAAGTGTGTGATACCTCCAATTCCTTTTAGGTGCATAAGTAACTAGCCACTCATACAACTCTACCAGAAAGATAGAAAAGAATCTCTCATATAAACAATCATACAAATTTTTCTCCACCCATAGGCTTGCGTCAAACTCAAATCTAGTGGTTAACCTCTATGCATAGTCTTCTTCTAGATATTTTATCCACTCCTCAACACTTACTAGGGTCAACTGGTACATATTCATCATGAAACATGTTGAAAACATATGAAAACAAAGTCTTGGAAATGGAATAATGATGCAGCCTATAATCTATTATTAATAACCCAGGTGCACTAGCACATCACTCAGTCTGAGTTGAGCACTCACCCATAACACACAAAGGTATCAAGCCCCTCTTAGGAGTTTTTTGTATAGGATGTTAGTGTGATGATGATAAAACATATTTAGATCCATAATTAAACATAAACATTCCACAATGCATAATCCAAATCTAGATCTTAGAGAATCATGAATTATACAATAACCATAATAAGATTAACCATGTAAAACCAAATTTATTTATGTTTAACACCATTATCTAGATAGTATACTCCATTTAATTAAAAACTATAACACACATAAGCTTCTTACATTATCAAGTATCACCATAAGTCATGTGCGCATTAGATCCAACAACATAAATCTACAATAGTTCTCCGCTCTAATTCCCTCTTCTTACTACACATTTCAATAGATATTTATATAGGTGGGGAATTTCCCTTCACCACCTATGCACTTCCAAAAATAAGTCGTATGTTGACAATAGCCATGTGTAACACCTTGTCAAACTTTTATTTTCCTCTTTTGCATTGCAAGCATTGACAAGTGATTTTTAGGACAAATGTATGTTTCGTGGATGTTGAAAAATCATGCTTACCATGGATAAATCATTTCTACTCTGTTATTATAGGGATGATATGCTTTTTCTTGCAATAATTTGTTTCACTTATTATGAGTAAGTTGTAATCTAGTTTGAATGGTTGCAAACTTATCCTTTGTAATTGGACTCATCCTTGGATCAATTCCATTGATCCAAGGTATGTTTTAAATATTCTTATCTAAACTGAATGAAAAATTGACATTCGTTGATTAAGAGACTTAATGAACTAAACTTGTGTTTGTTGCAAATTCTTTACTATCTCGAAAGATCATGCTTGCATTTTGTTTTGTGTTGTGCTAGGCTCTTCTTGATTGACCCTTGCAGAGCACCTAATGGTGTTAGGGGAAACCTGCTTCAAGATTCTAGAGAAAGAGAGAAAAATGTGTACTATATCTATAAGGTCTATCCTAAAGAGATTCAGGACTCAAGTAATTTACCTAACTCTTTCTACACCACTCTATGTGGGATGACATCCTAACCTAAGTTTTTAACACTAAATTAATATGAAAAGGGGAAATAACCTAAGGGATGCTAAGTTATTTCTAACCTATTGTTTTGGTTAATCTACATCATAACCTAAGGTGGAAATTTATTGTGTGGGGGTTATATCCTAAGGTTATATATTTTAATCTAACCTAAGCAATTCTATATATCCTAAACTAATGGGTATGAGAGGGAACATATGGGTCAATTGGCAAGTGGGAGCTAAGTGGTGTTTCCTAAGCTTTTAATGTAATGGGATTTTGATTGATTTGGCATTAAGGCATGGTTGTACTGCCAGTTTGGCATGGGCTAGTGAAATTTGGAGGAACCTACGTGGAAGCATCACTAAGTTTAGAAATGCATGTGGAAGTTCAATGTGGTGTTGCCAACTTTGGATGGTGGTGGTAAGGAGAGATAGCTGGGAATATGTAATTAAATGTCATTAATTCACCTCAGTTCTAGAGAGAAAACCATCTTAGAAGGCATGCTGATGGATTTTTTGGGGGTTGTTTTACTTTACATTCTTCATGAATTTTACTCTACATGGAGCTATCTAATTTTTCAAACCAGTAGATTGATTTACACTTAGTGACTATTTTGAATTTTTTGATCTATTTTCAGTTCGAGGAATCTATAAGAGGCATTGTGGAAAAATATTATTGTTGTTTGATCTTTCTTGGAGAAGAAGGGGTGTTGGAAATGTCATCACCAATCCGGCACTATGATAATTCTTCACCAGGAACTCCTCATGCTATGATTATTTACTAATGCACAGCCTTTAGTTTGGTGGATGTAATCTGGAAACACAACAACAAACATAACACAAGAATACCATCAAATATGATAAGAAGGAATGATGACAAATCTGAAATATCAAAGTAAATTATATATTAACATGAAATTGTTATAATCTCACCCATGAGGTACTTCAAGTGTTATTTACTTCACTTTCCTTTCACCAAGACTATGGGAGAAACTTTACAATTACACCTCTTGATGGCTTCTTCAACACACCTTTGAACTGATGGCTTCCTTTACACACTTCATACAATATTTCTCACTTCTTCCTTCTATGCTAAATGAGGGGGGTGGCCTCTTTATTTATAGAACTTCCAGGCTTATCCATCTTATCTCTAAGATAGGATAAGAAATCCACTCTGACGAATCATATTCCATACCTTAACTCTTATCTGTACATGTAAGCTTATCTTTTAAGATAAGATAAACCTTATCATTTCACATGGGTTCCACATTTTAGAATTTTTACAAATAAAATACACAAAATATTTATGACATCACTCCTTGTCCTTATTACCAATATAATATTTCTAATTCCTAATCATGTAGACCCTACTTCTCTACTTATCCCAACTTTGACATTTTAACATTACCGGACCACTTACGACAAATATTTACTTTTTACCACAACATTCCTATTGTACTTTTGACTATTACCGTACTATACATTATTGGTGGCATCGTACTGACAATGCCATTATCTTCTATTGGACGCTACTACTAATTATACTTAACAACATCCTATTCCTAATACATACATTAATGAAATAGAAATTACGGAGGAAAATTTTAGTGCCGACATCTTCACCCTTCCTAGCTTCTACTCCATCCCTGGAGTAGACTATTCTGGTGCTTGGAAAATCTTCAACTTGTCATGGTTGACCCATTTCATAATGGGAGTGCCATCCAATTCCTCTAATTGGTACGTACCATTTTCATGCATAGCTGCTATTTTGTAGGGCCCCATCCATTTTGGAAGAAATTTTCTCTGTCTTCTTTTTTTGTATCTGGAATCATATACTAGAACCAATTCATTCACATGAAATAGAGACCAATGGATCTTTTGATCAAAGTATTCCTTCTGCTTCATTTTCTTCTTATAGCTTGTATCCTTAGCTATTTCCCTCATTTCCTCTAGCAAATGAAGATGTACCAACCTTTCTTTTACTGAATCAATTTCATCCATCCTTTCATTTTCCATAACTCTGACCGTGGGAATATCAAACTCAATAGGAAGAATTGGATCAATGCCATAAGCCAACTGAAATGGGGAGTATCATATTGCTAACTTTGATGTTGCCCTATATGCCCACAATGTTGCATGAATCCTTTTATCCCATTTATGTACCTACAAGGCCACATCTTTTGTTAGAATTTGACACAACACAAAAATTTTTCGTTCCACCTGTCCATTTTTGCTTGGCTTGTATGTTGTTTCCTTCTTGTGCTTAATAGAAAAATTATTGACTAGGGATTCTACCACCTCATTAATGAAGTGGCTTCCTTGATCTGTTACAATTTCTAATGAACAACCAAATCTGGTGACAATGCGTTCATATATGAACCTTGCCACTTCATCTATGGAAGCTATTTTCAATGGCCTAGCTTCAACCCACTTGGTTAAATAATCTGTGGTAACTACAATATACTTATTTTGGCGTGAGGTAGCTGGAAGTGGACCTACAATGTCTATTCCCCACTTTTCAAAGGGACCAAGTGGAAGAATAGGGCATAATGGAGCTGATGAAGTCTTACGGTTACCATGTGTTTGAAAAATATCACAGGTCTTACAATATTTATAACAATCTTTAAAAAGAGTGGGCCAGTGATAACCTACATCCAAGATCCTTCTTGTTGTAAGTTATCCAGAGAAAATCCCTCCACATGTACCATTGTGGAATTCTTCTAGCAGTTCCTTCCCTTGATCACATCCAACTGCCCTCTTGTACTATCCATCAGGTCCTATTTGAAATAATACTCCATGCAGAATAGAATATGGACGACTAGCTTGAGTAATCTTTCTCTTAGTCTTTGCATTGGCACCATCAGGAAACTTGAATTCATTCAGATAATTCCAAATATCTATGTATTCACTAGGGATTGTGTCAAGGAAGAACAATGCTGCATCGGTGAAATCATCTTCATCACAAGACGATCCTAAACCATCATAGGCTCGAGAGAGTGCATCTGCATTGACATGCTTCTTTCCTGACCTATCTATAATATCAAATTCAAATTCTTGTAGAAAAATTTCCATCTTACTATCCTCCCTGATGGGTTAGGCTTATTGACAATATATTTTAGAGCCTGATGATCTATTACAACTATAAATTTCTGCCCTAGCAAGTAATTTCTAAACTTCTTTACAGTAAAAATGATAGCTAGAGCCTCTTTTTCAGTTACAGTATAATTTACCTTAGCACTGCTCCCAAAGTAAACTGGATGTTCATTCCCATTTTCATCCTTTTGGCTCAAATTACTTCCTAGTGCTGCATCTGAGGCATCAGTGTACACAATGAATGGCTTGCTCCAATCTGGATTCTTTAAAACAGGTGAAGACACCAGGGCTTCCTTCAGTTGTCCAAAAGCTTCATGCGCCTTATTTCCTGGTTCATAAGTAACATCCTTCTTCAAGAACTGGGTTAGTGGTTGTGCAATCTTTGAGAAATTCTTGATGAACCTTCTATAGTAACCCACATGGCCTAAAAATGATCTCAACTTACTTCTATTCATAGGAAATGGTAAATCTTTAATTTTTGAAACTTTATCAGGATCAGTACCAATACCATCTCTGGATACAACATGCCCTAACAAAACACCTTTAGAACATCCAAAGACACACTTTGTAGGGTTTAGTGAGGCTTGTGCTTCATCTAACCTTTGAAATGTTGTCTCCATCTGGTGCAGGTGGTCCATCTTGCTCCCATAGATGAAAAAATCATCCAGAAATACTCTGATGAAGTTCCCAATGTAGGGTTCAAACACCCTATTCATCAAGTGCTGGAACATTGCTGGAGCATTACACAATCCAAAAGGCATAACTCTATAAGCAAACGTTCCCCAAGGAGTGGTGAACGTGGTCTTCAGCTGATCTTTCTCTGCTATACAGACTTGGTTGTATCCATTATATCCATCAGCAAAACTATAACACTCCTGGCTAGCTACTTCATCCAAGATCTGATCTGAGAATGGAAGAGGGTAATGATCCTTCTTTGTTGCCTTATTGAGCTTCCTATAATCAACACAAATACGTAGCTTCCCATTCTTTTTTATTGAGATCACAATGGGAGAAACCCATTCTGAATTCTCCATAGCAAATATGAATCCTGCATCAAGCAACTTATCTATCTCTTCTTTTACAGTCTTGGAAAAATTAGGATTCATTCTATATGGCATTTACTTTATAGGCTTAGCACCATCTACCAGCTCAATAGAATGTTCTACCCAACTTACTTGATGGAGTTCCTTGTAATCAAAAGTGAATATGTGTATGTACCTTCGAAAGAGCTGGAGGTAGGATTCCTTCTCACTCTCCATCACAGCATCACCAATCTTTATTTGTTGGAGACGATCATCAACTTCTTCTTCAGATAATTTTATGGGGTCATGAGTCAGTGTGACTGGAAGGATATCCATGACTAAAACATCAACCTCACTTTCTTCATCTTCAGTGTCCACTTCACTGGTACTAGAGTAATCAGAGGATGTCCAATCATCAATTTCATCACTTGAATCCACAAGTTCTGCCTTATGATGCTGAGGGATCACATTTATCTTCACCCTCTCTCTACCACGTCCAAGTGTCATGAAGCCTTCATTCCAGTAGTTTCTTGCATGAACTCTCCTTAGCCATGGTCTTCCCAGCAACATTGGGTACGCAACAATACCATTTTTCATCACCTGAAAGTCTACCACACATACAACACCCATAACAGATATTGCCACATTTGAAACTACACCTTCTAGTTTAGTTTTTCCCTTACTTAATGACCTTAACAGAAGTGTTGAAGGGCGATCAATTTTTAAACCCAACATATTCATTACAGACTTGGTCATTACATTAACTGCAGCACCTCCATCAACTAAGACATCATGAATTGAAATACCATTACATAATACCTCAGCTTGTGGAGCATAGGGATCCGCCTCTACCTCCAAAATAGGGACCTCAACCTCCTTCCTTCATCGAGCATTGAGTCCACTTCGCAGCTCCCACCTCTTCTCAGAAGACATAGCCAAGAGTTGACCATATGTAATATTTGCAGGCCTTTTGGACAGATCTTCCAAGATGGAGTATGGTCCTTGCCCCTATGAAATCAAAAAATCTTGCACACCCAACTTTCTTCTCCTATGTTTCTTACTAGTTTCTCCTTTCATCTTCTTAGGATCATTTCCATCTTGATTATCTTTTTCTTTCTTTCTTTTTGTTACAAACACATCTACTTCATTATTTATGCTCTTATCTACTACATCAAAAGAATTCACAGGTGCTTTTCCTTTATCATTATCTCCTTTACCAGATGTAGAAGCTCTATCTGGAAAATTATACTTATAATGACCCTTTTTATAACAACCATAACATACAACTTCAGAAATATTTCTTTTTGGACCTCTATCTCCTCCTTGAGAACTAATTTTTTTTCCTTAGAGAAGATTAATAGTTAACGGACCCATCTTCTTGAGCAGATCTTCATACTCAGTAGATGTACTAGGAGAAATATTTGTGCTCACCGAGAGTGGTTATGGATTCTGGACCAAAGGTGCTGGTGTAGGCTCTACTTTAGCAACAATTTCTTTGGGCTCCTCTTCCATACTTTCTTCTTGCCTTCTTGCAATCTCCTTTGCTTGTTTAATGGTAGCTGGGCGGTCATACTTCACTCGTTGTCTGATCTCTAGCTTCAACCCAAGAATGAAGTGCTTACATAGGAGATTATCCACGCCATTCATCAACCCATCCGCTAATCCTTCCTTCCGGATCTGGGCGTCGAGCTTCCTCCTTAGCTCTAGAACACAAGCATGATAATCCCTTATCTTCTCCTTCTCTCCTTGGGTTAGCTTTGTGATATCAATCATGAGATCTATATATCTCTGTTGTTCACCAAATTCTTCAAGAAAACTTTCAGTTAATAAATCCCATGAGTTTTTCACATTATCACCTAGTGTTTCAAACCACCTAAGGGTTGAACCATCCAAAAAGGTAGGAAAAAATTCAGTCCATTGTTCCCTTCTTATAAGGCCATTATAAATACAAGATCGTTTAAACTCTTGAATGAAAGAGGAAGCATCTTCATTAGATTTGGCTAAAAAATAGGAATCTTCCCCATTTTCAAAAGTAACCACAGTGAAATACCAACCCAAAAGTACAATCAACAAGACTTATGTGCACAAATAATTGAAATCACTATAATAGAAAATAGAAATGACCATGGTAAACTATGGTAAAACTTGACTTACTGCAGTAAAAACTAACTTTACTGTGGTAAACACTATTCACAGTAAAAAGTGAAGTTATTGCAGTAAATACTATTCACGGTAAAAAGTGACTTTACTGCGGTAAATACTATTTATGGAAAAAATGAATTTACCATGGTAACTACTATGCACAGTAAAAACAAGGTTACCCTCTAATTGATTTTTTACTAAGTGGGAATATCTCTCCAGAAAATCCATCAATGAGGAATGGTCCCGGCAACGGAACCAAAATGTCATCACCAATCTGGCACTATGATAATTCTTCACCGGGAACTCCTCGTGCTATGATTATTTACTAATGCATAGCCTTTAGTTTGGTGGATATAATCTGGAAACACAACAACAAACATAACACAAGAATACCATCGACTATGATAAGAAGGAATGATGACAAATCTGAAATATCAAAGTAAATTATAATATTAACATGAAATTGTTACAATCTCACCCATGAGGTACTTCAAGTGTTATTGACTTCACTTGCCTTTCACCAAGACTATGGGAGAAACTTTACAATTACACCTCTTGATGGCTTCTTCGACACACCTTTAAACTGATGGCTTCCTTTACACACTTCATACAATATTTCTCACTACTTCCTTCTATGCTAAATGAGGGGGTGGCCTCTTTATTTATAGAACTTCCAGGCTTATCCATCTTATCTCTAAGATAGGATAAGAAATCCACTCTGACGAATCATATTCCATACCTTAACTCTTATCTGTACATGTAACCTTGTCTTTTAAGATAAGATAAACCTTATCATTTCACATGGGTTCAACATTTTAGACTTTTTACAAATAAAATACACAAAATATTTATGACCTCACTCCTTGTGCTTATTACCAATATAATATTTCTAATTCCTAATCATGTATACCCTAATTCTCTACTTATCCCAACTTTGACATGTTAACATTACCGGACTACTTACGACAAATATTTACTTTTTACCACAACATTCCTATTGTACTTTTGACTATTACCGTACTATACATTATTGGCGGCATCGTACTGGTAGCACCGTTATCTTCTATTGGACGCTACTACTAATTATACTTAACAACATCCTATTCCTAATACATACATTAATGAAATAGAAATTACGGAGGAAAATTTTAGTGTTGACAGAAACTCGGTCGAAATTCTTCTTCGAATTGGCAATGGCACTATCATGCATGATAGGCTCTACCCATTAAGATTTCTTGCTTTCTTCTAAATGATTCATTAAAACAATTCTTCTCACTAGAAATTTATATTTTCATGATGTATTTGGTTATTTAATTTCATGTATTCATGAAATCTATGTGGGTTTTAGAATGTGAATCCTTTGTTGTTAATGGTAGTTTTTGGGAACTTTCTCTATACTGGTTACTATAGGTTTTCATGCGAATTTGCATTTGAAGCTTTGTAGCTTGTATTCAAAGCTTTGTTTCTAGCATTTGAGACTAATGTTGAGTGAACTGGCTTGTTGTTTGTTTGGTTCTAAATCTCTGTTTAGTCTTGTGTTTCATGAGCTTGAAGTAGAGCTCTATAGTTGTTCTAAGCTTATATTGAAGCTTCGGGTTTTATTATGAGTTTTTATTGGGACCTTATGTTTGTTTTGGATTGTGTTGGAGCTAAATGTAGTTCTGAACCTTTGGTTGAATCTTTGTGTTCAACAACTGTACTCGTATGCAATTCTTATGAATACTGAACTTACTGTCATGTGGTTGAGTTTTGTTCTATACTTGCATTCTGAACTGGAATGTTAGTATTATTTAAGGATTTATAAATACTAGGACTCATATTGGAGCATTGGTGATTTGGTTTTGAGCTCGTATTTAGGGCTTCGTGTTTCTCTTAGGCTCGTATTTTATCTTGTGTTTGTCTGAGCCGGTGTTGGAGCCTTGTAAAGTTTGAACTTATGTTCGAAGCTCATAATCAACACTGTAAAGGTATTCCATGATTACGTGTTCTAGATTTATGTCAGAATTGAGGTGATTACCTATATTGTGAGTTAGGTTTGGTTGGTATTTGGTTTTGAAAAGCTTTATTCTCTTTATAGACTATCTGCTAGATAGGAGCTTGAGATTTTAGTTTCAGTTTGAAGCCAATCTGGTAATCTCCTTCGTGTTACTCCTTGAGTGTGATTAGTTTTTATCCTTCTATCCTTTTGGACTGTATAACCTTCTTGAACTAGATAGGGAGAGAGAAATTGAATTTTAACCTACCCTTCTCTATTCTGAGTGAACTCATTTCATGCGGAAAGCTTGACTGTTTTTAATATTATAAGGGGACAGGAATTATGTCCTGTAATGGGTCTGGTTGGTCCTTTGATCGTGGTAATAGTTGAATAAAGTTTGATGTTATGGGAAGTAGTATTACTCTCTTCGGACCTTCTTAATTGGTTTATTGGGTTTTATTAGAAGTTGAATTTAAAACTAGAATACTGAATCTTTTTAAAAGTTTATATGTATAATATCTCTGTTTGGATAATTTTGTACATATGTTCTTGTTTGGGAAATGAACTTCATACTTCTTATATCGAGATGTGAAATCCGTGTAATAAGAATTCAATTCTTGAGTTCACAATTCCTTCTGCACTTGTATATCTTCTCTGTTTGTGGACTCTTATTCCTTGAGGGGATCATAGAACGAATCTCCAGGTTTAGGGTAGAGAAGGAATTATGTTCTCTTAAGGACAGTATATAGTTAGGAACTATACTATGTATTTATTTTTGAGATTTGAATTTGTACTTGTGCTTGGTGAATGGAAATAGGATAACCAGCTTGCTAGTTTTGATTGGAAAGATGCAGTGTGCATATCTTTAAACTGGGCATTTGGTTGTGTGTTCTCTTTAGGGAACTAACTAGATAATTTCTAAGTTTGTATTAGATAATGGATTTCATTTCATAGTATAAATGAAATGAAATATGGATTGTGTCCTTTATGGTTTGAGATCCTTTATATGTACTGTATAAGTTCATTAACCGAACTTATTTTTTATTGATTCACTTCTGAGATGGGAATTTTCTTTTGGATTGGTTAAGGGATTTATTTCATTCGAGTATAGCTTGGATTTTTGGTAAGATTGGCTATATACCTTTTTGAATTATAAACTACTAATATACTAAAGTTAGTAAAACTTTCAGTTAGACTATTTTAATCTGCTTGGATTAAATTGGGATTCTTGTTTGGTTGTCACTTTTTTATTGAAGGACTCCTTGGTTTTTCATCTTTGAACTGAGGCAGTGATGTATGTTATAAACCTAATTCTTTCCTTCAGAGGAATTGTGTCTAAAATTTAGATATGTATTGATTCTCTTCTTTGATTATATGGAAAGATGAAGCATACTAATATGACTTATGTTGTAACTAACCTCTTTGCTGCTTGGAAAAGATAAAATTGTATTTCTATTCTTATGGGTTTATGAAATAATTGAATGACAAGACTTCTTGACTATTTAAATTGATTGATAGGATCAATTAAGTCTTGTGATATAATTATGATGTTGTAGATTGTATTATGCTCTTTTCTTGATAATGAATTCAGACTCTCTTAATTTTTCTTCTTTCTGGATGTTATTACTTATGATTATTTGTATGATGCCTATTAATTGTTTCATAAAATCATATTTGGATTATGAAACAATTATTGGAATGCACTTTACTTTAATGCTTAGTTCTTATCGTGCTCAGTTCATTGAACTGACCCATGCTAGAAATTTTGCAGATGGACACTGTAAATGATAAAAGAAGACAAGAACTTTCATGTTGTATTGGGCTTATTTAATTATGGACCTTATGTAAAGAGTTTCAATTCATTCTTGAATTGTATTGAAAAAGAAAAGTTGTATTCTTTTGGGTTAGAGGTTGTTTTTTGTACAACATGCCTGAAATACATAGTCTTGTAATTTATAGTTTTATAATGATGAATTGAAAGTTGATATTTACTTCTATTGGTTGGGTAAATTAACTTGTATTATGAAGAAGATGGGAAACCTATCTTGATGATTTTTTTCATATCTGTTATATTCTTAATTCAAATAAACTTGATCAGTTGGTTAAAGGGAAATAATTGGATTCCCTTATTAAGATGCAACCTGTTAAGTTGCATAAGATATCAATCTTATCTAAACAATTCTAACATAGTATTGCAATGTATAATGAATATGCAATAAAACTATAGAAATTGTAAAAGATAAGAATGGTATGACAAACCCTAACACTTAATCATGTAGGGGAATATTCTTCCTCACTAAAAGAAATGTAACCCAAAGAATGGTGATATGATCGTTAATTGTTAGATTTCATTTCTTATAAATTCTACCTCTAGTTAAACCTATTTAGTTGCTACACCTTATTTGAATGATTAAGTTATATTTAATGGAACTTGTGATATTTCTTTCATGTTTTAGCTAACTACTTGTTAAACTAAGTAAACAAACATTAGAAAGCAATCATAAGTTAAGAAAGTTCTTTAATGACTAAATGAATCAAATTTTAAAAAGTACTTATGGAGTGTTGGATTAGGGTTTAGCAAGGTTTTTGTAATTGAGTAATAATCCAAATTAACAATGTATAATAACCTCATTGGGGTATGTACATCTCGATGAGGTAGTTTCTGTAGGATTTTGGCACATGCCAACTGTAAGATTGTACCTTTGAGAAGGCAAGGGTTTTCTCAAGGATATAGCATTGCAGTTGACATGTGACAACACCCTTCTGCATTTATCATCTGGATCTACCTACAAATAAGTACTTGAACTTCATTTCTCTCTAGGTAAAGTTAGTGGCATGTTTAGGATAGGTAGTAGCTTTCAATGGCTCAGGGTATCTTGGTACATCTGGTTGACTTAGGTCAACCGAGTATGCCCATATACCCTAAGTCATTGTGAGCATCTTCCTATGATAAATTATGTTTCTAACCAGGGCTAGGGTTAAACCTTTGAAAAGTGGACTAACGGTAGTCAGTAAAGACCATTCTTGATTATAGAGGAGTGAGGTGAAGGACGTATTCTGAAATGACGAGTATGCCATCTAGGAATAGAGACATAAATAGTATGTTGAAAATCTTTGGCCAAATTATCGCAAGTTGCTTGTTGTGTTGTCCTATGTCACCTAGTTTAAACCAACGTGATATCAAATGAATATTGGTAACAAATATTTAGATATGTTCTTTAAACAAATCACGAAGTACCCGGTGTAGGGTAGGAAAACCAAGTATACGAAGTATACGCTAAGTATTCGATACTTAAATTTAACATAAATAGATCAGTAGATCATCGAGTTATGAAATAAATAGATCAGTAGATCACTGAGTTATGAAATGAATAGAGCAGTGGATCACTGAATCATTTACAGCTACATATGGTTATCTTTTTGAGATTGATTGGCATGGAATGTGTGTTCTAAATAATGCTTTATTTAGAACAGAGATCATTATGTAAAAAAAAATTCCCTTGTTTCTAAAGTCTTAAAATGGGAATGTTACACCATTCACCTTTACAATATCATACTTACATGAAAGTTCTCTAATAATAGATGTCATATAGTTAACTGGAAGAAGCAATCCTATTATTAGTGTAAATCATGCATGGTGCTTATCAACCACTCGTTCCCAAAATACCATTGCTTGTCACACAAGTTTCCATCTCTATGTGTGCTCCACATGCTATCTTCCAGAAATAGCCCTTATCCATAAAAACAGCTAAGTCCTGAGCCAAACTATTATGGCACGTGTTTCCTTTCCTATCTTTCTGTGCATTCAAATGTTCCTTGTTCCCATGCATGCATCTTTTGTGTATCTTTTCCTTAAAGAAAAATTTTGACTACTCAATAGGTTTTGAAGATTTAGGATCTGGAATTTTGAGGGTATAATTATGAGACTATTTTGCAAATGGGTTTTTAAGGAAATAGGAATTTGACCTTTTTACACTATTATTCATGATAGAAAATGTGTTGGATCTTAAGAGCATTGAAGGACAATTTTAAGCAAGAAGAGTAACTAAATTATTAAACTATTAGTCATTTGGCCATGTTATATTAACATTTTCTAAATCATGGAGAGTAGGGTATGATGATGACTTATCCATTCTAGGTTATATTGTCATTTCTTGTAAGTTTTTAAGCCTTTTGGGCTTGTGCATGATCCTCTAGTACAGAGCTTGGAGAAGAGAGTTACTTGAAGACTTCTTGTTCATTGAATGCATTTATGATATTATTTTTTCTCTTCATCATTTCTTATTTTGCAAGGGTCATATTACCTTCAAATATGATAGCCAATTTTCCATCAACATGGATTGTTTTAGGTTGATTTTTCTTCTACCTTGAGTTTTAATATAGAAATTTTTTATGATTTTATTCAAATATGGAATTTCTCTAAGATCCTATAAAAGATGGGTTCCAATACTCAGTTTTTTAACCCCTGAATTATCTCTAACTCTAGTTCATCACTGATTTCAGTGTTATTTTTTTCCATCAGTCTAGATGGAAAAGGAGTACCTAAGTTTGGTTAAGATGTTTCATCAATAAAAGGATCAGGATGTGTTTATTCTAATTTTTCTTTATCTTTAGGGACTTCTTCTATGATTAGAGATGATGGTTTTGAGGTAACCTTCCCTGAACATAGCAAGATAATTTTGAAGTCCAAAAATTTTACTATTATCCAAATAACTCTCCTAGTTATTTGGGTAACTTGTATACATATTCTGGCTCTCAGCTCCTCATTGAAGGTTATGTGTGCTCAGGTTTAGTTGGCACAATTCCTTAGTTGCATTTTTCCCTTGGTACCCTTACTTTTCCTCACGCACCCTTGCATGCTTTATGTTATCTCCTTCCACTTTCCTTTTCCTCTTTGTTCTACTCCTCCATTGTGCCCACCTTCTATGCATTTACTTTCTTCCTATGTAGTTATTCCTTATACATGCACCTCACACTTACTTAAATCAACTAAGTCCTTGGCCCTCTTGCATGCCGGGGGTCCCATTACTTTGTAATAGTTTTTCCTTGACAATGCATTCTCTACTCACCAGTTTGCATCATCTCCCATCTTCCGTCACACATGCATTTTTCTGCGCCTTACTTTATTTTCCTCTGCATGCCCTTCCGTCGCACCCTCCTTTGCACCCTTCTATACCAGGACATCTTTTTACATGCTTGAGTGTACCACACAACCAATCATAGTGTGCCAAAAGGGCACGAAACCTTACAAAAAATTAGTGAGTGACATGTGGAAGAAATGACAAAATATTTTCATAGTTGGCCATCATTTCAGCCAATTTGCAAGTGCCACGTGTCTTGTGTACGTCGATGGCTCTAAAAAACTTCTGATAGCCATATATTTTGCTACAGTGCTTCGACTAGTATGTTCCTAAACTTATCAGAGAGCTACGAGCATTAGCTACAGTGCTAGATATTCAAATTTAAATTCTTGGTGGATCTGGTAGAAAAGAAATGGAAAAACATCTCTCTAAACATTGATGAGTAGATCTGATTTCTCTAACCACCCGATTTAATTTAATTCACCCTTCTTCCTCATTCAACATGCCAAGACAGACCTATGGAAGTGAATTTGAAATATTCTTAGGTAGATTTTTAGGTATCGAATGCTTCTTGTTGGTGGTTGTATTTCAAATTTGAGTTTTCCTTCCTTCTCTTCTTCTTCTACAGATTCATCTATAAATGTAAGATATGGGCTCATTATTAATGTTGGAAACTCTAGATCCTTATGCATTTTTTCTAAGGAATTGACACTTTCTATATTTTGAGTTGTAGACCTCTAGATCTCGCTCTTGCATGTGGATACCGACCTCTTTCACCATTGTAATAGTTTTGTGCATTTTATGGAAGTAATAGAAGCACTGTTTTGTGACTATTCTCTATCCCAACATGTTTGCATTCCTTTTTCTTTCCTTTTCTTTTGCATTGTGTGCTTGTTGTGACATTTCATGTCCCTTGCAACTCCTTATTTTGTTGTATCCCATGAAACTGATCTAGTGAATACGTTTTAAGTCGTGTTATACATGCCTAGCCTTTTACGAATTTCCTCTCATTTTAACTCAGAACAGATAGTGTCCATCCCTCTTTTCTAGTGCTATCACCTTTTAGTGTGATTTCCTTCTATGTTATCTTTCTATCCTTGATCCATTGGCATTTATTAGCTTAGCTTACCCTTTTAGCACTTGGAGTAGTAGTAACAGTAGAAATAGATAGAGGAATTGGCCTTCTCTAGAGATTTGTCCCAAGTGCACAAGGTCCCACAACCTGGGGACGGTTCCATTTTCATCTTAAACACCTCGATCCTTCTAGATCTTAGACACGTGTGCAACTTTGAATACCAACATTTTCTAGCATGCCTGGTGGGACAAGCAATGAAATATTACATTTCATATTGCTAAGTTTTGGTGCGTGGTCTTAGTATTTTAGCCTTTGGAGGCTCATTTCAACACATCTAGCGACTCCCAACATTTCTAGATCTTTGTTTTAGCAACCTTGAGCTCCTTTCATGAGAAGAGTTCATACAAGAAGAAGTTCAGTAGGTGAAGATTCATTCGAGTACCTCCAATTAACCTTGATAAGATTCCATTCCAAAAGCTCTGCGCGTGCATCTCTATCTTTTTCGCGTCGCACCCATTCAACTCCTCCTTAAAATAAATAACCTATGCACCCTGCAATGGCACATCAGCCACCTCCTCCCCTAAGAAACTTTTCCAACTTAACAGGAGGGAGTCCCTTGGTGTTGGTTGTGTAAAATGACATGCCCAATGGCACGATCAAAAGTATTCCATACTTTATTGGTGAGAATCAAGTCACCCCTCAAGAGAATATATAGGATGTAGAAAACATGTTTTCTTTCTATTTGATCACACATGATGATGTAGCGGTAAGGTTACTTGCATCCTCTTTCAAAGGTAAAGCGCTTCAATGGTATCGAGGTTTGAGACTTGGATCTATTACCACCTGGGATGAGATGGGAATGGCTCTTTTCAATTACTTTGAAGATAAGTCAGATCACCTATCTTTAGTGAAGCAACTAACAACAACAAAAAGGGTGCCCAATGAGCAGATGATTGATTTCAACATCATATTTCAAAAGACTTGGGACAAAATACCTTTTGTGGTAAGACCTACATCCCAACATTTTTTTCTATATTATCTAAAAGCATTGAGAAATGATATCTCATTCATGATTCAATCTATGGGAGGTAGGACCTTACTAGCTACTTATAGTATTGTAGTAAGTGCATAAAATAGTCTTATTCAAGTAGGAAAGATAGCTCCTAGACCGACTATGACCTTGTTCCCAGAAATGTTGCAAGCACCCCAGCCTTCTATGGCCCCTATTCCTGTTCCTAAGAAAATAACACAACCAATTCCCTCTATATCCTACTCTTCAGCGCAACAAAAGGAAGTTGAGGAATTAAAGGCTCTGACAAGAAATCTATCAAACAAAGTCATATCATTAGAAAAGTAACTAGGCGCAAGCATATAGAGGTAATTATAATAAGGCACATAGCCATAACAATCAGCCTTGGCAAAATCAATATAGAAACCAAAGATATGTGCCCAACCAAAAAAGTGATAGATGGCATGCTAACACGCATATGACCTTGCAAAATTTTTTCTCATGTGCCCTCTCTTCCAGTACCTAATACAAGTCAGGTACTCATTCCAGTTAAGAATAATTTAGTGCAAGAGTCATAATTGTGCCTCCCTTTCAATATGCCTCACATTAAAAATCACTATGCGAATGTTGTGCATACCCAAACCTACATGATCCAAAATGCTTCATCCTGTGAGCCTTTAACAAGTGCCCCTGAAGTAGATAACCAAGAAAGACCAAAAAATCCTCCAGAGACAAATTTGATGTTCTTTAGCATGGAGGAATTTTATGTAATCAACCAAGTGGCACATGATATAAGCAGAATGTGTGCCTAAATTGCAGACAACACGAGATATAAGAAGAGAATGTTAGAGTCAGGCATGCAGGTCACACTCCCAATAATGTAGGATGACCTTCAAAAGTAAATATAAGTAGCCAAAGCATCCAATAGTAATAATGCTCAAGTCCCTACATAAGCTCCTGAAAAAGCACATGCCCCCCTTTGGTAGGTCAAGCTCTTGCTTCCGTGCCTGAACAGTCAAAAAGGGATATTTTTCCCCAAATGCACAAGTCAGTGAGTTTCCCATTCAACATTGTTGACCAGATGAATAATAAAAACACAAATGTCATAATTTGGGATGCCTTGACTATTCCTTCTTAACGGGATCTATTGTATGAAGCTTTGGCCCAACTTCTGCACATTGATCCAACTATTCACAAGCCATGCACTACTATCAACATCTTCCAAGAAGAGGAGAAGCAAGTAATTAAAGATGTTAAAACCCCACCCTTTTACATGTCCTTGATCATAGGCAAACACCTAGTGCATAATTTCATGATTGACTTAGGTGCTAGTACCTCTGTTATGCCTAAGAAGATAATTGATGTCTTAGGTATTAGGTATAACACCTTGTCTAAAGGAGTCCTACAACTTGATGGTTCAATGGTCACTACATTAGGGATCATCAAGGATATTTAGTTGACCCTTCATGCATGTCCAAGTTTAACAATTTCTCAAGATGTGTCAATCATTGACTTACCTCCTTTATTTTCCCTATTTCTGTCAAGATACTTTACTGCTAAAGTGGGTGGTTACTTGTCTTATGATTGGTCTCATATACTGCTAAATACAAGGTATGGTACCTAGTTTACCATACAAGTTGAGCCTATTTTTTCTTATCATGTAGAGTCATATGTGCCATCCCCTCTCTAAGCTAATTGTTTAATCCAAGAACAAGCTTTAGTTCCTAAAGAGAAGCCTATTCCACCCTCTATTCCTGATCTAGTGCTTGATGAATGGGTGAAGAGGAACCATAAATTTGATCCATATAATGAAGAATTGGAAGCTTATGAAACTGGGCTTAGTACTTAATACATTCTTAAAGAAGAATTTATGTTTCTGTGTGTGATCAAGAAATACCAAGTTAAACCTTACCTATGGAAGTTATACTTTGATGGCTCTAGAAGAAGAAGCGACATGGGAGAAGTGGTGGTTCTCATCTCCCCTAAGGATGATAAATTCTTCTTTTCACATAGGCTACAATTTGCATGCTCCAACAATATGGCATAATATGAAGCATTGGTGCATGGCTTGCTCATTGCTGAAAAAGAAAGGAATTAAGGAATTGCAGATATTCGAGGACATGATATTCGTCATCCACTAGGTTACCAAAAAATTCTAGAAAATAATAAGCTTCTCAAAGCTTATAAAAATAGAGTTTGGGACCTCCTAGAGAGCTTTTATGCTCTAAATTTGTAGGTAGTACCAATGCTAAATGAACAAGGAGGCTAACTAAATGGTCTCTCTTGGTTCACAGTTCTCTTCCGCAGAGGAATTTTTTAAATGAAACACTTAACACATTAATATGGTGGTCAGGTCATCCATTCCAGACAACAATACTAACTAGCTAGTGTTTGACAGTGATGCACAGATCGTGTTGTTCATCGAAAATGAAGCTGAGTTCTCATCAAGCATGCAAGCTGACTTGAATGATAGGTATGGTGACCAAGTAATACAAATTAAGAAAAACAAGTTTCCTAAAGGGCTAGTCACCTTAGAGAAAATGTTTATCCTTGATGATGAGTTCAAGGGTGAAGAAAAGTATATGATTTTGTGTAAGAAGACTACTCCCCAGTCACTATTACATGCAGAAAGGAGTTGCTTCTTAACAAAGCTTGCGTACACAAGGAAAAATAGGCCTTCATATCTCTCTATCAAAATATAGTGATATATTTTCGTGGGAGTATGAAGACCTCAAATTTTTTTATCCAAGTATTGCTCAACACTCCATTGACCTTGATCTTGGTATTAAGCCCGTCAAACAGAAGCAACAACCAATTAATCCAAAGATAGATCCTCTCATGAGAAAGGATTTATGTAAACTCATCGAGGCCAAGATTATTTTTCCCATCAAATACTCTACTTGGGTCACAAATTTAGTTCTAGTGCGCAAAAAAGAATGGTAAAATCAGACTCTGTGTTGATTTAAGAGATTTGAATAAGGCATCTCTAAAGGTTCATTATCCTTTGCCTTCAATGGAGCAAATTCTGCAGACTATGGCCAACGTGTAGAGGTTCTCAATGTTAGATGGGTATTCAAGTTTCAATCAGATCCTGGTCAAGGAAGAGGATCGATTCAAAATAGTGTTTACAACCAAATGGGTAACATATGTGTATCATAAAATGCCCTTTGGTTTGTTAAACGTAGGTGCACCATTTTAGCACGTCATGGAATATGCCTTCAAAGGTTACATCAATGATTTCATCTTGGTTTACCTTGATGACATAATAGTCTTCTCAAAGTAGAGTGCGGATCATATGGTGCACTTGGAGAAAGTATTTGAGAGATGTAGAAAGTGTGGGGTGCCTCTTAACCCTAAGAAGTGTAATTTTGTGGTGGCACAGGCAAGCTCTTGGGCTATGTGGTTTCGAAGGATGGTATCACAATTGATCTTGAGTGTGTTTCAGCCATCCTAGCTCTTTCCTTGCCAGTGCACAAAAATTCCTTGCAATCATTCCTTGGTAAGATCAACTTTGTTAGGTTTTTTATCCCTAACTTTGTAGGACTAGTTTGGCCCATCACCTTGATGCTCAAGGAGGACATAGCCTTTAGATGAAAATTAGAAGGAAGAGGAATATTTTATAAAATAAAGTAAGAAATTTCTTGTGTGCCAACACTCATCAACCCGGATTATTCCAAGGATTTCATCCTTTATGCTTATGGCGTTAATACTAGTGTTGTTGTTGTCCTAAAACAAGAAAATGAACAAGGGCTGTAACAACCAATGGATTTCTTCAGCTAGAAATTGAAGGATTGAGAATTAAGATACATTCACATGGAGAAGAAGGTCTTTTTCATCCTGCATGCGCTCAAGAAATTCAAAAGTATGCTCACCACAAATCATATTAAGGTGTTAGTCTCCCACTCTTCTATTAGATGCTTCATCATGGGAACAGAGATCCATGAAAATAGATCATGATGGGTGATCAAAATCATGGAGTATGATGTGACTATCAAAGCCACAAAACTGGTAAGAGGTAGTGTGCTTTGTAGGTAGATTTCCCAGGATGTGAAAATTGAATCTAAGACTTCATTATTTCTGGATGAGGATCTCCCTCACATAGAACTTGAGCAGAGCACAAACCCTGGCATGTGTGACTGGATGAATGACATGATCACATTCCTTTCCAAGGGCACATACCCTCCTGGTTTAAACAAAGAAAAGAGAAGACATCTCAAGTTATAATCTATCCCTTATGTTTTGATTGATGGAATTCTCTTCAAGAAAAATCTTGATGGCATGTTGTTAAGATGTATCAATGACACACAGACCAAAAAAGTGTTAGCAGAATTTCACGATGGATTCTCTAGTGGACACTTTTCTACCAAAACTACAGTAATGAAAATAATAATGGCAAGTATCTTCTAGCCTACCCTATTTTTAGATGCACACAAGTGGGTCACAAAATGTAGAGAGTGCACTTTCTTCACAGGAAAGAAAACATTGGCAGCGCTTCCCCTCCAACCAATCCAAGCGGATCAACCTTTTTTGAAATGGGGTCTTGAATTCATAGGTATGATCAATCTGCCTTCAAGCATTAGACACAAGTGGGTGCTGACAACTATGAACTATTTCACCAGATGGATAGAGCTATCATGCTTAAGGAATCAACCCAATCACTCATACTTGAATTTCTCGAGGGTATAGTCACAAGGTTTTGCGTCCCTCAAAACATTATCTTTGATAATGCAAAATCCTTCCTTGGTACTAAAATCACTGATTGGGCACTAAATATGAACATCTACCTAAAGATTTCTTCCAACTATTACCCTCAGGTAAACAGTTTGGAAGAGTCAACAAACAAGAACCTGATCAGAATCATGAAGCACACAATGAACATCAGCCAAAGATAGTGGCATACAAAGGTCTCACGTGCACTCTGGGTAGATAGAATCATAGTCAAAAGAGAAATAAGAACTTTACATTACAATATTTTATATGATAAGGAGTATACCCTTCCTATGACACTAGAATTGAACTCATTAGCACTTTTCCAATAGCTAGAATTTGAAGACACTGACCAGAGAGAAATCAAAATGGTAGAGCTGGTTGATCTTGAAAAGCTAAGGAACTCTGCCATGATCAAGTGAGAAAAACATCAGAAAGCAACAAAGAAATGGTTTGAGAGAAATTCCAGGCCTCAATCTTTCAAAGTTTGGGACTTAGTCTTAAAATGGCATGTTGACAGAGCTAACCTAGGGCATCATTCAAAGTTTGATGCACTTTGGAGTGGCCTCTTATATCATCAGTTCATGCAAAGAGGATAACTCTTTTGAGTTAACTCATCTTGATGGAAGCATGCTACAAATCCCAGTAAATGGGATCTATCTCAAACCCTTCCATTAAGTTTTTTACATCATTATGTATATGTTAGAGTAGTTTCAATTCCTCCAAGTTCATTGTGCACGCACATTATCTATTTGTACATAGCTATTTCTTCTCACGTGCTTCTTGTGCACACTCTTTTGTTGCTTCCAGGGTATGGGTCTTCTTTCAGTTGTTGCAAGATTTAGAATAAGAGTCAAGAGATGATCTTCAAGTGACTACAGGGGTAGTTTCATGATTATACAGTAGAATTCATGCCCAATGGATGCTCCAAGCTACTTATCTCCTTCATCTAGTAGGCAGATGGCCCCGAAAGACATCAAAATTGTTATCCAAATAACTCTCCTAGGTATTTAGGTAACTTGTATACATATTCTATCTCTCAGTTCCTCATTTAAGGTTGTGTGCGCTCAGGTTCAATTGACACAATTCCTTGGTTGTATTTTTCCCTTTGCGTCCCTTCTTTTCCTCACACACCCTTACATGCTTTTTGTTCTCTCCTTCCACTTTCCTTTTCCTCTTTATTCTACTCCTCCCTTACACCCACCTTCTATGCATTCACTTTCTTCCTAAGTAGTTATTACCTATGTGTGTGCCTTACACTTGCTTCAATCAGCTAATTCCCTGGCCCTCTCATGCGCCGCACCCATTATTTTGTAATATTTTCACCTTGACCATGCATTTTCTCCTCACCAGTTTGCCTCATCTTCCCGCACTTGTTGCATGTGCATTTCTCTATGCCTTCCTCTATTTTCCTCTATGCACCCTTCCATCATGCCCTCCTTTGTGCCCTTCTCTGCTAGGACATCTTCTGACATGCTTGATTTTTCCACATGTAACCAATAAAAGTGTTGAATCCTTGCAACAAATCAATGAATGACACGTGGCAGAAATGAGAAAATATTTACACAGTTGGCCCTAATATCAACAAGTTTTCGTGCACCACATGTCTTGCATGCACTAATGGCTCTGAATAACTTCTGATAGCCATATATTTTTCCATAGAGCTCTGACCAGTGTGCACCTAGACTTGTTAGAGAGCTGCTGACATTAGCTACAGTGCTAGACATTCAAATTCAAATTCATGGTGGATCTGGTAGGTAAGAAATGGTAAAACGTCTCTCTAAGCATTGATGAGCATATCTAATTATTCCAACCACCCGATTTAATCTAATTCACCCTCCTTCCTCATCCAACATGCCAAGTCAAACCTAGGGAAGTGCATTTGATATATTTTTAGGTGGATTTGTAGGCATTGAATGCTTCTTGTTGGTGGTTGTATTTCAAATTTGAGTTTTCCCTCCTCTTCTCCTTCTACAGATTCATATATAAATATAAGATTTGGGCTCATTATTAATGTTGGACACTCTGGATCCTTATGCATTTTTGCTAAAGACTCCATACTTTCTATATTTTGAGTTGTAAACCTCTAGATCTAGCTCTTGCATGTGGATATCGGCTTCTTTTATCAGTGTAATAGTTCTGTGTATTTTTGGAAGTAATAAAAGCATCGTTTTGTGACTATTCTCTTTCCTAACATGTTTACATTCCTTCTTCTTGCCTTTTCTTTTGTGTTTTGTTCTTGTTGTGCCATTTTACATCCCTTGTAACTCCTTATTTGGTTGTCCCATGAAACTGATCTGGTGAATACGTTTTAAGTGGTGTTATATTTGCCTAGCCTTCTTTTACGTATTTCCTCTCATTTTTGCTCAAAATAGATAGTGTTCATCCCTCTTTTTTAGTGCTATCACCTTTTAGTGTAGTTTCCTTTCATGTTATCTTTCTATCCCTAGTACTTTGGCATTTATTAGCTTATTTTCCCCTTTCATCAGTAGGAGTAGAAATAGCAGTATAAATAGATAGAGGAACCGGCCTTCTTCGGAGATCCATCCCAAGTGTGTAAGGTCCCACAACTCGGGGACTATTCCATTTTCATCTCAAACACCTGAATCCTTTCAAATCCAAGACACAGATGTAAGTTTGAAGACCAACATTTATTATGGGGTTTTTTATCTGATTACATAGTGTATGTTGGTTTACCTTGGCTCGCATTTTATGGGTTTGCCACCATTTGAGATAGATTGTGTGGCTAGGAAAGTTGTTTAGATGGGTTAGCAGTTGTAGGCCTAGTCAATAAAGCTTGTTGTCCTTGGGTTCTTCTTGATTTATAATTTTTTTGACCTGGTCCTTTCAGTGTATTCCATTGTTGTTGGAATTGAGAATTGAATTGTTAGAACACTAGAATGTTTGAGTTTGGAATCTAAGGTTGCTGATAATAATTCGGTGGTGCATTTTACTGGGGACTCCATTCTTGTGGGACTTTTTGAGTCCAAATTTGGGGGTATGATGATCATTTTATCCAATGGTTTAGGACCCATTGCATTTTTGGTGCATAGGTCTAGTTCTGATTTGATAGAAAATTCCCTCCTTTCCTCTAAGACACATAATTCAACTTAGCTTCATTTTGTGTTTTTTTCTTTAAATACTTATTTATCAAGGGAAGTAATCCACATTGGTCTGTGGCATGTTTTAGATCATAGACAAGATATTTGTCTATTTTATATAAGGGACAATCCTTAAGCCCATGTTTATCCCTAAATCTTGGATAATATATGAAAAACGGCTATGTGTTCCTAGATTTATCCTTATCCACAATTGTATTAAGCTGAACTAAGAGATTTGTCCTTAGATTTACAATTTCCTCTCCTATTTTGGATATGTCACTATTGGCAATTTCACCATTATGTTTTCGAAGGTTTAGCTGAGTCTGGGAATAGTTCCTACAAAGGTCAATGATATCAATGAATTCTAATTTATTCATATATCCTTTTCCCATAATATTAAAGGCTTCTTGTGTGTCCTCATCCAATCCCTTAAGGAATAGATTTTTAAAAAGAGTAATATCAAGACCGGTGCTAAATCTCCCATAAAGGAATAGGAAATGATCAAGATAGTCCTCAACACTCTCATCCTCTTTTTGTTGAATCCTAAAGAGATCTTCCTTTTTGTCCCTCACCCTATAGTAATATTGGTATTTATCTAAGAAAACTATTTCCATATCCTTCAAACTATGAATGGAGTTTGGGGTTAAGCCCATGAACCATCTCATGGTTGTAACCTTCAAAGTTGAAGGAAATAACTTAAATTTTTGTGTGTCTGAGGTGTAGTCATAGGTATGTCACAAGACTTTGAACTCAAATAGGAATTGGTTAGGATCTTATGAAACTATTCCCCTAAAAGTTGGTATAATTGAAGGAGATACATTCTTTATGGGGGCTTGGTCATTAGGATTCAATTCTATGGGATAAGTAAATATCATTCCAAGCGGAGGGTTTTCATCATTTGAACCATTGGGGTTTTCCACTCCATCAACCATCCTTTCTTGTTAAACAAGTTTCTCCACAAGTTGGTTTTGAGGGGGAGTTCATAAATTGATTCTAATACATCTACCTCTATGGTCTCTAGGTCTAAACATAAAATCATACCATACTGAGTAAAATTTCCTAACTATAAGTACTTATTGATTTTTTGTGTTCCACACAATCCAAAGCACAGAAGAATTTTGTTGTCACTACAAGGTATTTCATTTTGAAAGAAAGAGTTATGGAAAACAAATTTCTAAATGGAAACTTACCATGATATCAAGAAAGTAATTCAAGTTATTACCTTCATCTTTGTTAACACCTTAAGAATCCCTGACAACGGCACCAAAAAGTGATGAGCATCATTAGTGCTAGCACTTTAATTATCTAATGACTATCAGTCCAGTGTGGTGTCCATGTCTATTTACAACAAATGAAATGTTTGAAATCATGATCAGTACTTCTTTGATAATGAACCCTATTAAATACTATGCTACATGTAATTGATAAATGAATTTTAATGATGAAATAGGGGATTGCTGAACTCAGAATTGAAAATACTGAAAGTAAAGAAATTTCACTAATTAAAATAAACATTACATAAAAGAGATGAAATAAATAAAAAATGATCCCTTCCCATTGGGGAAGAGTGGCCCTTGATCCTTCCCTCTGATATTGTTTAGAATTGTAAATCACACAATTGGATTGATCCCTAAATCATGCAATTTATTAAAATAGAATAATTTATTTTACAACAATCAATGGAATAACTCTAAAATTCTACTACAAATGCTCTTTTATATCAAGAGCATTCCTTATAGCTCTAGAGGAGAACAGGTTATTTGTAATAACTACTACTACTTAAGTAAGAGTTTTCTATGAAAAAAACTAATTGTTTGAGGAGTTATAATTATGGAAGAACAAGTGCATGCCACACTTAAAATCACATTAATCTTGTTATCTACAGATGAATTCCTTAGTTGAATCTTATGTGAGATGATTAATCAGAACCAGAAAATGTCAAAGATCATGCATTGAATTCCTATAATCATGATGATTGTAAGTTGTTTTGTTCATCTACTCCATGTCTTCAATTAATTGGGTGTTAAGTAGAGCTTGCATGATCTACATAAGCCACACATTGGATAAAATGTTATCCCATGTTTCATGCCCTTCACACCATGTAAAATAATGTGTTGGTTGCATCAACTCATCTTCTTTCCATTTGATTCATTTTATTTATTTGCACGAGTCCTACATTCCAAACGAGTCATGCGCTAGTGTTTGGGTGAGTCCTATGCTAATGCAAGGGTGATTCCTATGCTAATGCAAGGGTGAGTCATGTTCTCCAAAGATATTCTTACACTAGTGCACGGGTGAGTGTTATGTTGGTTCATAGATGAGTCATGCGGTGGCTTAAGTTATGATCTTCAAATAAATTGTTAATACACATAAAGATCCATTTAACAAATTTTGAAGAAGCATACACAAGATGAAAATAATAAGGTTATGCAAAAAAATTCCTTTCTAGATATACCAAAGTATTAATTATAAAACAATAATATCATCCTTAGTGCAAAATGATGACAAAAAAAATGGGAGTTTACATAGGAATTAGGAGGGCTCATCTGACTATTTTATTTTGCTATGGCCTCGGATACTAGCACCCAAATTGGGACACTAGCGCTAGACGCTCTTATCCTCCTGGGTGTTCTTATCCTTTGTACCTTTTTCTTGTCCTTTTGGACCCATTTTTCTTCTGGATTACTTTTTTCTATTTTGGGTTGGCATTTTAGTTTTTAATTACGAAATTCAAACAAGAGAATCATGTAAATACACAATTATGCTTTCAAAATAAAGGGCCAAGAATTAAGCATTACATACTATCACCTAATCTTACATCTAAAGGCACAAGAGAATAAAAATCATCCATCTAACACACTCACTCAAGGGATAAGGGTTGCATCACTTCTACATACACAACATAGGAGGGGAATTCTATTCTATTACATCCCACACATTCTATACATTCACTATATTCTATATCTATCCCGTTATGACTGTATAACTTACACAAGGTGATCCTATGGTATCATTACACACACAATCACAAAGAACTACATGGATTCTAATATGTATTGTATCTCTTGGTCGTAAGATCACTCTTTGGGTGACTTTCAGCGTCATTCTGACTCCCCATTCTGTATCTTTTTTTAGGTTTGAAGTGGTTTGTGGGTATGTGTAGCTAGCCATATATTTTTCAGGTTACAAGTACAAATAACAACATTGGAGAAAAAAAGAGTGAAAAAAATATATCAACAAAGAAGCTCCTCATTATTAGAGAATAACATATCCTAAGCACCTACATAGACATTATTTCCTAGAACGGATGCTAGCGTTTGGGCGTTGATGTCCTCCCATATGCACTCCTATCTAGAACATTTCCATATCTCAGAACTTTTAGTCAACCTTAATGAAATTTTTATCACTCTGTTCTAGCATTTTCCTAGCTCATAAGACTTCTAGATCATCACTTAAGAATCAGCTAAGTCCCCTATCTCTCCTTCTTGCTTAGGGTTTCATATTTATGCATTTTTATTTTCTTGCATTTTATTGTATATTAGAATTTGTATATCATTCATTATAATAGTTACTCTAAAATATAGATTTAATCTAATCACATTAAATCACAAAGATATTTATGGGAAGATAGAATACTAGTGTTATTGTGGCCCTAAAGAATGCACTATTAATATAGCACAAGAAAAACCCCACTTCAACTAGTATATGGAATATAATTGGTTATGCCTATGGAATACATTATTCTAATCCTACACATTAGTATAATAATGAGGCTAAAAGATAAGGAACCCATAGAGAATAAGATGCTTGATTGGACAAAATGGAGGAAAATAAGAGGAATATGTAGTGGAGATAAGAAGCACACAATAAAATTCATAAATCTTGACATGATAGAAACATCTACACCAAGGAATTTCAAACAAAGTAATTAGTATTAGTATATGAAATAAGGTTTATATCCCATCTAGGAAAATTGTGCATTTGTTGGAAAGAACCCAATTTTATACACCACATAAAAAAATAGGACAAAATGGTATTGTGACATTTGTAAGGTAATTTTCTACCAAGAAGAATCAATAGGTGTAGGATTAATCCCTACAATGTGTAATCATACAACATTAGAAATAAAAATAAGTTCCTTCAAAACAAAGCTAGAGTAGGATATTCAAATTCAATATAAAGTGTGGTAGTTAGGAATTTTTTGCATTTAATTAGTTCATGGTTGAGTGTGTATAGGAGTAGGAAAATAAAGCAATCAACTAACTGTTATCTCCGTTTTTGAGTTCACGATAAAACGATTAGATAACCCCTACGAAATTTTTGAAGTTGCTTTGGCATTTTGACCTCGTATTGAGAAAATCGGGTTTTCTGGTTTTATGAGCAGCTCGACATGAGTTTTAACATGCTTTATGTCATCTATCTTCCGAAACCCAAAATCCGCCTCGTATTGAGAAAATCGGGTTTTCGGACTCCCGGCGCATCGGAACATGCCTAATCCAAAACATGTTTTAAGCCTTATGCTTTCCAATACCCGAAGTCCGCTTAGTCCTTTGTATCGGGTTTTCGGAACCATGTAACATCTAAACACCTCATGTTTTTTGCCTCATGCTTTCCGATACCCGAAACCCGAATTGCACTAAGTCCCCTCGTGTCGGGTTTTCGGACCTTTCAAACATGCTGACATGGCATTCATCCCGAGTTGTCGGTGAATTGGCACGTGCCGAGCCCAAGTGTATTAATTGCCAATTTTCTTATAAATATGCGGATTTCCACGTCATTGTTACCAGAGTTATTTTTAATTCATGGATTTTTCGCGCCTGCTCTTCCGATTTCGAAACACGACGACTCACCTTGCCTGATTGAATCGCCTGTTTTTGATTTTCCATTTCTCCAATTGAAGGTATTTCTTTCTCCCTTCTTTGTTCTTGGTTTTTACGGATCGATTGCACGTGGTTTCTTCTCAATTTCTCATCGAGTTTTGAGGGTTTTCTTTCCTTCTTCTTTCTGGGGTTATTTTGAAAAGGGTTTTAGGTTCTAGGGTTTATTTCTTCTGAGACTACCACTTGGTGCTATTTCTTCCAAGTTTTATTATATGCATGGAACATGAATGACAAAAAAGAAGATTGCATGTTTTGGAATTCAATGGAAAACCCTGTTTTTCTTCTCGGGTTTTGAAGATTGTTTTGCAGAGTCGAAGGCCTGAAGTGTATCAAAAGTTTGAAGCATTGAGGTTTCTCAAAGTTCCGATCTCCACAGTGAGTGCCGGGTTTCCCAGAGTTCCCATCACCAACACAAGCGTCGGGTTTTCCCTAAGTTCTGACAGTATCAGACGTTCCGGGCTTTCCCAAAGTTCCGGCATTACCAAGTGTGTCAGGTTTTTCAGAAGTTCTGACATTTTCAACACATCGGACTTTCAGGATTTTCCGACATCCTACTCAGCGTGTTGGACTCTTTTGTTCTTCTGGCATATTCAGCAGATCGAAATTCTGACGGTAGACAACATCTCCTAAGCTTCGAACCTTTCTCCCTTCAAAGTTCTTCATGTCAGACTCTGGTCCATCTCAGGAAAAGGCTGAGAAGTCTGGCAGAATGAAATACAAGTTCAAAAAGCCGGAATCTCCATCATACATTGATTGCAACTATGATATCAGAGACACCGAACTCGGGAATATAGACATGGAAGATTTCGGGATTAGGTTGAGGAGTTCCTCTCAAAACCCATGATGAAAGCTATTACTGATAGTGGTTTGCCTCTCGCAGCAGGTCTTCCCATGTCTGCTCAGTGTCCAGAATTCATTTTGGCTTGTGCATCCAGTTATGACTTGACGTCTCGTTCTGTGAGAGGTCAATCAGGTGAGGTAGTGGTCAAATTAGATGGAGGTTATTTTGATGATCTCCTCAAATTGCCTAATTTTGACGAGTATGGAGAGTTGAACATGAAGTCAGCTCAGAAAGCCTGGGACAATGATCAGGAGGACTGTATCAAGCATGTGAATAAGAAGTTCTTGATCAAGGCCAAGCCAGCTGTGTCCAGATTTCCAAGGACTATCCCCAAGAGTGATTTCATCCAAGAAATTAATGACATCATCACCCTGCTGAGTCGGGTCTTTGGTTTGCCCGAATCAAACGTATTTCAAGGATGGATGTATCAATTTATGATCATCATCAAGAAAAATCAGCAGGGGATTGACTGGGGTACTCTCATCAGCAATGAGATTGATTCCCAAATGACAACGGTCTTGTCAACTGGGAAATTTTATATGTCATCATATGTCACATACGCAGCAGCCGGGATGAGGAACTATCCCGGGCTGGATACTAAGGGAAGCAGAACGGAAAATTAGGTTTATCAATATTTCCCTCAATTGACAAAGAAGGGGTCAAAAGACCATTTCAGGAGGGTAAATGATGCCTTTTTTATGAGAATATCTGCAGGATAAACCCTGAGTTGAAGAAGACAAGAGTCTCATATGAGGCTTGGGCAAAAGTTTCTAAATGGGGATGTATCTTCGTACAATTCAAGAAGTTTACATATCTTCGGGTGGTCATGTACTCGGGAGATCCTTTTCGCCTACCCCGATATCCAGGGGATAGACTGATATTAATGGAGTTGGTTAGGCAGCTGTTGGATTTTCATAAATTCCAACAAAGCAAACATAAGGTTGTTGTATCCTTCCCGATTTCTATTGGGAGATACACTTGCTCGATGGTAGTAAAGGCCAAAAATGTTGTCCATGAACTTCAGGACAAATTAAAGAAGCATATGAAGCCTCAAGATGGTTTTGATATCCGAGGAGTGCTCAGGGCATATGGAACCCAGCATTTGCACAGGCCAAATATAGAGGATATTTGTGTGGATCTATGTAATGAGGTTGCTATTCGCAGAAAGGATAATAGCAGATTAACTATTGCTGAGATTCAAACACTGGAGCTTGCTGATTTACCAGAGGGTACAGGTGATAATGAAAGTGTTTTGGATCTTTCCTATGATGGACTGAAGGAGGATCAATATGTCTTCCCACCTATTGATTGGTCAGCCAGCGAAAAAGCCTCTATTACAGATAGGTCAGCTCTAATTCTTGCTCGCACCAAAGCATGGCTCTCCTCTTGGGGAATGAATTTTAAAGATGATAAGTTTTCAAAGTTGGCTGTTTTAGAGGCGGGGCCCTCCAAAAAGGAAAAGGACAGAAAGTCTTCTAAGGCGCCTATAAAGGTCAAGATTGTCAAAAAGAGGAAAGAAAGAGAAATCTCTTCAATTTTCTCTCCTGTAGAAACGGTGAATGTGCCAGGATCACCAACACCACCAGAAATAGGAGAAATTAACTTGGAAGAAGGAGGAAGCCAGCTTCTGTCTTCACCATTTGCTGATTGCTTAACTGGAGAGACCTTATCTCTTGCATTCAAGGCTTTGGAGTCTGAATCTGCACCTCCTCCCTCACAGCCACTTCTACCTCCTCATTCTCCATCCACTTCTGCAACCATGGCCAGTATTTTCTCTGGGCTTTCACCCCTCTCCGCTGGAACCCAAGTGATCATCAGCATGCCCCCTCCTGCACCTCTTTTTATTGGATCCACTACCACATTGGTAACTATTCCTCCTCCAATAGTAGAATCTTCTCCTCTTGAGAGTAGAATACCAGTTGCTACAACATGTGTAACTTCCTCTGATACGCCGCAATGGCTACTCGAGCAAACTCCGAGGAAGAGGAAGGTGATTGTACCCATACCAGCTTTTGATTTCAGCTCACTCAAGGTTCCTACTGCAAAGTCGGCCAAGAAGCCCAAAACAGTTTCAAGGGTTTTGGTGGATGCTTCAGGAGATAAGTTCACAGAGATTGCCACTCCCTCAGCTGACAAAACTAGAGAGGATATAACAGCTGCTGATTATCAGGTAACCAGGGTGGCTCTAGGGAAAGTGACAGCAGAAGGGGCACAACAAGATGCACGGGATTCCATAAACGTGTTGTGCCAAAAGTTGAAAGAAAAGAAGGATAGCAGAGATGAGCTTAAGGAGAAAGTGGAGTAGTTGACAGAGGTTTTGCTTAAATTCTCAAAACCCCTAGAATCCATACCACCTTCTTCTGTTTCAGTCGGATTCGATTTCTCATCGGTACCTACAATTGAGAAGATTGCTAAACAAGGAAGGGTGGTTGATGAATGGGTCCAAAGGTTGCTCCAACAAGGGAAGGAAGTGATACAAGGCGTTGTGAAAGTTCATCAATCTGTGGGGGACATTCAGAAAGATGGAGAAAAGATGGATGATAAACATATTCACAGTGAAGATCTGGACAGCTTGATTTGCACTTATGAAACACATCCAGAGGGTTAAAGAAACATACCAACAGTCATGCATTTATTTTCTCCAGAAGGTTGATACAATACACTGCATACGGATAAGCATGCCCAGAGGACAAAGGTGCATTACAGTTTCAAATGGGTGAGGTTTGAGCTCCACGAACTCCGTACTGCCAAAGTTGAGAGAAGGGAGGAGGCACAAAACAAAAATGATGGGAACACTGATTAGAAAGAATCCCCTCCTTACAGATTTGTTCAGGAAGAATGAGAGTAGAGAATTTCAGAGTAGACTATCAGTCCATGATCTACCCCCAACCATTCCTCAGAGTCTGTATTTAATTCATCTCATCTATGGTCGGTAGGTGAGGGACCATATCAAACCCCAAGATGGATCGGTTGGCAAACTATATTTTGCATTCTTTGGAGAACTTAAGTTCCCCACCTCAATTAAAGATATCTAGTCGTAGCTTAGGTAGAGGACTGCCATAGCGCTGTTCATGAAAAGTGCCAACCTTGTGAATGATCATTCGGACTGCTCCTAGTCAGAACGAGTTATGGCCAGGCATGAATATCTGAAAGGTCCAGGGTCTGCTTCCCTATCAGCGCTCAGAATGTTAGCAGCCTCCCTGAAAAGGTGCGCCTTGGCGCATCCATATGCATGATTCGGATTAAATCCTTTTCGTGCACCAAAGGCATTTCAAATATTTTTGAAATCGACAACTCTTTTTCATTGCTGTTTCAAAGGCACATTCATTTGCATGTCAATCACTCTTTTGGCTGTGATCGCCAAAGGCATGCAGAATCATGTTTGTGTCAGAACACATGTTTACGTGCGCCATTTTACCTAGCGCCAAGGGCGCAACTATTTTCTGTGTTAACATTCCTTTCTGTGCGCCAATAAGCGCGTCTATTTCTATGTTGACATCTTCTTCTATGCGCCAAGGGTGCATTACATTTGTGTCGACATCCTCTTATGTGCGCCAAGGCGCAAATTTTTCCTTGTTGACACTCATTGTTATGCGCCATTTTTGTGCGCCATGGGCTGAGGTTTGAATTTCTTTGGTTTCCATATTCTTCCGCTTGTCTATATCTACCCGGGGGGAAGATATATACAACAACGAGCTTAAGGAGAAAGTGGAGCAGTTGACAGAGGTTTTGCTTAAATTCTCAAAACCCCTTGAATCCATACCACCTTCTTCTGTTCCTGTCGGATTCGATTTCTCATCAGTGCCTACAATTGAGAAGATTGCTAAACAAGGAAGGGTGGTTGATGAATGGGTCCAAAGGTTGCTCCAACAGGGGAAGTAATACAAGGCATTGTGAAAGTTCATCAATCTATGGGAGACATTTAGAAAGATGGAGAAAAGATGGATGAGGAGATTTCTCAAGAAATTGGACAGCTTGATTTGACTTATGAAGCTCTCCAAGTGTTAAAGCAAATACCAACACATCTCTTGGTTGAAGAAGGTATTCTCCCTCATACGGATAAGCATTTCCAGCTGACCAAGGCCATCAGATTCAGGGTGAAGATTCTCAACGAAGCCTGCGCTAAGTTGAGAGAATCAAGGGATAAACTGATTGATGGGAAAAGTGATTTAGAAGAAGAGTTGCTGAAGATTTGTTCAAAGGTGTCAGTAGGAAATTCAGGTATACTATCAGCGGATGATCTCTTCAAAACAATTCCAAGAGTCTGTTCAGCATGAATCAATGCTCGGATTTGATCTTGAAAAGATGGACCGGTTGGTAAAGATTGCGCATTCTTTGGAGGCCTTAAGAAAACTCAGCAAAGGATTGAAAAAGCTTCCCGGCACTGCCAGCGATGTTCATGAAACCTGCGAAATTTGGAATGATCATTCCACTAAACCTGATGAGAATGAAATGCAAGGCATAATTCGAAAGTTCCAGGAATTTCAGAGCAAACAGTCTCAGCAGGAGGAAGAAAAAGAGGAAGGAGCAAAAGATGATGATTTAGATTAAGTCCCAGCGTTTCATGTCATTTCAATCTTGAAATCGACATGTATTTTTCATTTCTGTTTCGTCACATTTTTGAATCATGTTTTGACTTGATCTCCTGCATGAGAATCATGCAAAACAGAACTCTTGTTGAAGCGCTAATTTTTAGGATCTACCCTATTTTATCTCTACTTTATTTTGATATAAATAAGGGATGCTTGTGCATTCCAGAAAGGGTCGAGATTTTTTGGAATATTTAGGGGCTATTGGAAAGAAGAAAAACTTTGTGTTTTCATTCAATCATTTTTAAGAATAGGAATTGATATCGTTTTACAGACTTTGTGTTGTGGAATATATCTTACTTAAGACAGTGTTCTTATGTTCATGATCTTAAGCTGTTATTTGCATAGCATCTTAGTGTTTCTGATTATTTCGGACATTATATTTGTGATCTAAAACTCATATGATTATTTCATGCTCTGTGTTTACTCGAAAGAAAATATGTTTCTCCCATTTCCTTTCTATTGCTGCTTCTTTCATTATAACAGTTTCTGACCCAGTTCATTTACGAAAGAAATATCCTTGAATTTATGAATGTGGATTTTGGGATTTCATTCCAACCCCCAATGGTTAGATTAGTGTGAATACTGTATATATTGTTTACCGTGTTTTATATTAGAAATAAATAGGCAGCCTCACCTATCTTTGAGGAGGGATTTAATCCCATGTACTGTGGTTGAACCTCATATTTCGGTTTGACAAAATATCCAACCAAAAGTTTTTGGCGACTCTGCTGGGGACTACGGATCTATAGTATAAAGCTTATCCTCTCGGTGTTTGGCGACTCTGTATTTGCCTTATTTTTCAACAAGATCTCCTTTCAGTTCAAGCTGGCCAGGAAGATATTCACTCGGTCCGATCCACTCTTTGAGTTACTGCAACAGCACAATTTCAGTCTTTCTCCTAACAGCATTGTCTCTAATCGAACCAGAAGTTCTTCACCTGTTCGGAGAAACCGGATCCCTGTGGAAGGGGAAGGCATCTGCAACTTGTCGTGCGCTACTCTTGTCTAATACTCGGATCCCTGTACGCACTCTTTTCAGAAGGATGGTGGTTCAACCTGTGCCTTGGGGTGCAGTTATTGGTCCTCTTTCTTTGACTCCTCCATTTAATGAGTTACCACGTGGATCGCGTGAAAAACATTCATAAGTTCAACGGGGATGGGAAGCAGCATCCTGACGAGCACATAGCATCTTTCTTTGTTGCATGCGGTGTTCTCAGAGTAGCCCACGAAGATGTCTCCGTTTGACTCTTCATTGAAACGTTGCAGGGTGTAGCAGCCGAATGGTTTTATCACCTCCCGAATGCATGCATCCCAAACTGGGCTACCATGCGGACTAAGTTTGAAGCACGTTTCAAACCAGCCGAAGATTCCCATGCTTTATTAGCTCAGCTCACACATATGAAGAAGGAATCGCATGAACCTATGCGGGAATTCATGGCTAAGTTCAACAAGCTGATCCGGAAGATTCCAGAAATAGCTGTACCTACTCTGGAAAACCAAAAATTCTTCTTCATCAATGCTCAACCTCTTGATATAAGCTTTTTATTAAGAAGGTCGGTTATCCCAGATTTGGCTACTGCTCAGTCAACAGCTACTGAAATAGAGGATGATCTCATCTTGGCCGGAAGGATCAAGAAAGACATACCCAAACTCAAAAATCAAGGTTCTTCTCAAGGTAACACAGATCCTATGTTTCAAAAAATGGCTAATGATTTGATTGCTTTAAAGAAGCAAATGTCCCAGCAGGTGAGCAATGTTCCGTATCGGGATATACCTAGGTGGAATTTCAATAACAAAAATGGTGCACCTACCAGAGATAGGCCATGGTTAACTCCTGCTCAACCTGGACTAGAAATTGAAGCTCCTCCCGTCAATGCAACAGTGGAAATAATTGATGAAGAAGATGAACCAGAAGAACAAGAATCCCATGAGGCTTTCGAAGCTTCAGGGTATGCTGATGAGTCTTATGATGAATCAGCTGGTGACTCCAGCATTGGGTATTTGGAATACGATGAAGATGAATGTGCGCCAGATGGTCAATCATTTGCTTTCTTCACTCGGTCCCAATCTCAGAATCCTAGAAATCCTCTTGAAAACACTAAGGAGAAGAATAAGGATCCTCCCATATCTATAGTTAAGAGGGGCACCCCTATTTCGGCGCAAACTGAAAGAGAGGTTACCAAAAAGGCAGCTGCTCCTTATTCTCCTTCTCCTAAGATCAGTGCCTCGGCATAAGCTCATGTAAATAGAACTGATCCTACCATCATTCCTTCTTATACTACTTTTGATATTATTGATCATGCAAAGAGAACCAAAATTCAAATTTCAGAGGCAAAATACCTTCAGTCGAATCCTGAACAGTTTGAAAAGCTGGCCAAGTTCATCAGGAGTAAAGCAGCAGTTCCATCACCTTCCAAAGGTCTCCTTCCAAATCCTGTTCAACTTCCACCAGAATAATCTGACCTCTCTGCGTCTTCCTCAGGAAATATTGAACCATTTTATTTGTCTCTACTTATAAATGGGTTTAAACTCAGCAATTCAGCAATCGACTCAGGGGCCTCTGATAATGTTATGCCCGCAAAGTGGCCCATGCCCTTGGACTTACTTTGACTAGTCATATGGATGGGGTTATGCCATGGAAACTAAACAAGTCCCTTTGATAGATCAAATCAAAGATGCACAGTTTGCATTTGTTTGCCTTCCCTGAGAAGAGAGTGAAAATGACTATTCTGGTTGCTGACATTCCTACAGCTTACGGTATCCCCTCTTGGTAGAGGATTTTGTAAAGACGTCGGAGGAGAAATTGCATGGATTGGACCAAAGCTAAGATCCCGTCAATGGGGTTCATCAGGTTCTTCATCCTGAATCACAGGCAAGTATTTGGTGACTAAATCAGATGATCCGAAAAGCTTAGATTCTGTTGCGAAGATGCTAGCTTTGGAAATTACTTCATGAACTTCAGAGATAACCCATTGAGATGTTGAAGAAGAAGATCCCAATGCTATTTGGACACTCAAGTTTGATGGTAGCGTGCTCAGCAGCCTCTGGATCAAGGGCTGGTGTTGTCCTTATATCTCCTAGCTCCGAGATTTCCCATCAGCTTACAAATTGCAAATTTGATAATACTAATAACACGGCCGATATATGAGCCTTGTTATTAGGAGTTAGAATTGGCTAGACAGAAGGGAATCCGAAATCTCAAGGTTCAGGGAGATGCAGAGTGGATTGCAATCAGGTTCAGGGGTATATATCAGGTGAAAAATGATCGGCTTGAAACATTACCGGAATAAAGTTTGGGATGTATAGAATGTTTTGATGCATTTTCTATTAAGGCAGTTTTGAGAGATTATAATGACAAGGCTGATTTCTTGTGGCCGTATCCTGCATCTCTTCTTCGTCCTCATCCTCATTTCAAGCAAGATACAGACTCTATTGAGATTATAGATCGTCCCAATATCCCAGGATAATTGCAACTCATTGGCAAGTGTGTTCAATGATGATCAACAGGTGTTGGCTTTTAGAAAAGGCTGACATTCAGTGAGTTATATTGTGAAGGTTCAGAATCACCTTCCGTGAAACTATTTCAGATCCATAGCGAGAAGTTGATGTGGAATATATCCAGCTGAAAGGCAACAAGATACCCAAAGGTTTGGTTTCTTTGGAGGGCTTGTTTTGATAAGCATGATCGTTTATAAATCCAAAACAAAAGACAAGTCGAGGAGCTTCTTCCTGTGAAGTAGATCAAATCATCTAGGTTCGTTTGAGCAACCTCTCGGATGGTGAATGTTGGGAAATGTTGTTCCCGAAGAGAAGGTAGATTCACTTCGCTTTTGAAGAAATACATCGATGTGATGGCTTGGTCTGATGCAGATTGAAATCCTTCAAGCCCAAAGAATGTAAAGCACAGTATCCCTTTGAAACCTATGTGAAGCCGTACAGACAAAAGCAAAGGCATTATAATCCCAAGAATCTCAGGAACTATCTTGGCAGAAAGTCCAGAGGATGTTAGATGCCAGAATTATTTCCCAATCCATCACTCCACTTGGATTGCAAACATTGTTCCTGTCAGGGAGAAGAATGGCGAATCCGGATTTGTGTTGACTGCCGGAACTTGAATCAGTCCTCGCTGAAGGATAACTATCCCCTGCCTATCATGGACCAGGTATTACAAACTGTTACTGGATCAGAAATGCTATCCATGCTCGACAGATTCTCAGGTTATAATCAAGTCGAGGTAACCACAAAGGATCAACACAAGACAGCCTTCACAACCCCATGGGGTACCTTTGCTTACAGAAGGATGCCTTTCGGCTTGATCAACGCCAGAGCCACTTTTTAGAGAGCTATGGACTTGGCATTCAGAGATCTGATGGGCAAGGTCATAGTTGTGTATTTGGATGACTTGACCATTTTTTCTAAAAAACAGAATGATCATTATGATCATTTAGAACAAGTACTTTTGAGATGCAGGCATCATGGGATTTCACTGAATCCCAAGAATTCCATGTTTGGGGTGACGAAGGAAAGCTGCTGGGGTCATATTGTGACTAAAGAAGGAACTAAAATTGACCCAGAAAGGGTAAAAGGCCAGTCAGAGTCTTACCTTACCCACAAGTAAGACCGGAGTTCATTCTTTCTTCGGAAAAGTTAATTTCTGAGAAGGATTGGTACCTGATTTCGCTGACAAAACAAGGATATCCTTGGAATGATGAAGAAAAGTCCCATTCAGATGGAGTGTAGAAGGGAAGCTTTCATTTGAAGAAATCAAAAGGCATTTGATTGTGCTACCTATCTTAGTGTATGTCCAGACTTCAAGAAAGATTTCGTCATGTATAGCTATGTCCTCTGCCCACAGCAGTGTCAGCCATCTGATGCAGGAAATGGAGAAGGCATCGAAGCTCCCATCGCATTCATGAGCTATCCGTTGAAGGACAGAATTGTAAGATGTCGCAATTAAAAAAACACTGCTTATCGGTGGTGCGGCAGTGAAGCATTCCATGTAAACTAGAACTGATCCTCCAATCATTCCTTCTTTACTACTTTTGATATTATTGATCATGCACAAGAGAACCAAAATTCAAATTTCAGAGGCAAAATACCTTCAGTTCGAATCCTGAACATTTTGAAAGCTGGCCCACGTCAATCAGGAGTAAAGCAGCAGTTCCCTCACCTCCAAAGGTCTCCTTCCAACTCCCTGGTTCAACTTCCACCACAGAATAATCTGACCTCTGCTTCTTCTCAGGCAAATTAGTGAACATTTTTTATTTGCTCTACTTATAACGGGTTTAAACTCAGCAATTGCTCATCGACTCAGGGGGCCTCCTGATAATGTTATGCCCGCAACGTGGCCCATGCCTTCGGACTACTTTGACTACGTCATATGGTGGTGTTATTCCTGGAAACTAACAAGTCCCTTTGATAGATCAATCAAAGTGCACAGTTTCATTTGTTGCCTTCCCTGAAAGAGAGTGGAAAAATGACTATTCTGGTTGCTGACCTCCGACAGCTATACAGGTATCCTCTTGGGTAGAGGTATTTTGTAAGGAACGTCGAGTAAAATTGACATGGATTGGACCAAAGCTAAGATCCCGGTCTGGGGTTCACATGTTCTTCATCCTGAATCACCGGCAAAGTATTTTGTGACTATCCATGATCCCAAGCTTAGATTCTTTTCGAAGATGCTAGCTTTGGATTACTTCATGACTTCCAGATATACCCATTGTAGATGTTGAAGAGAGAATTCCCATGCTATTTGGACACGCAAGTTTGATGGTAGTGCTCAGCCTCTGGATCAAGGGCTCGGTTGTCCTTATATATCCTAGCTCCGAGATTTTTCCATCAGCTTACAAATTGCAATATTGATTCATACTAATAACACGGCCGAATATGACGCCTGTTATTAGGATTAGAATTGGCTAGACAGAAGGGAATCCTGAAATCTCAAGGTTCAGGGAGATGCAGAGTTGATTGTCAATCAGGTCAGGGGTATATATCAGGTGAAACAATGATCTGGTTATGAAACATTACCGGAATTAAAGTCTTGGGATAGTATAGAATGTTTTGATGCATTTTCTATTAAGGCAGTTTTGAGAGATTATAATGACAAGGTTTGATTCTTTGGCCGTATCTGCATTCCTTACTCTTCCTCATCCTCATTCAAGCAAGATACATACTCTATTGAGATTATATATCGTCCCAATATCCCAGATAATGCAACTCATTGGCAAGTGTTCAATGATGATCAACATGTGTTGCTTTTTCTAGAAAGGCTGACATTTCAGTGAGTTATATTTTGAAGGTTCAGAATCCGACTCCTGAACTATTTTCATATCCATTCGAGAAGTTGATTGTGAATAGCCATCTGAAAGGCCACACGATCCCAAAGTTTGGTTTCTTTGGACTGGCTTGTTTGAAAGGCATGACTCGTTTTATCCCAAACAAAAGACAAGTCGAATGAGCTTCTTCCTGTGAAGTTAATCAAATCAATCTAGGTTCGTTTGATCAACGCTCAGGATGGTGATGTTGGTAAATGTTGTTCTCATGTTGTGTTTCTCCCTCCCGAGAGAAGGTGAGATTCACTTCGCTTTGAAGACAGATACATCGAGTGGATTTTGGGGTGGCTTGGGTCTTATGTGTGAGATTTGAAATTCCTCAAGCCCAAAGATGTAAAGCACAGTCTCCCTTTGACACCTGATGTGAAGCCGTACAGACAAAGCAAAAGGCAAATTATATCCCAAGATCTCAGGAACTATCTTGGCAGGAAATTCAGAAGATGTTAGATGCCAGAATTCTTTTCCAATCCATCACTCCACTTGGATTGCAAACTTGTTCCTGTCAGGAAGAGAATGGCGAGATCCGGATTTGTGTTGACTTCCGGGAACTTGATCAGTCCTCGCTGAAGGATAACTATCCCCTGCCTATCATGGACCAGGTATTACAAACTGTTACTGGATCAGAAATGCTATCCATGCTCGACAGATTCTCAGGTTATAATCAAGTCGAGGTAACCACAAAGGATCAACACAAGACAGCCTTCACGACCCCATGGGGTACCTTTGCTTACAGAAGGATGCCTTTCGGCTTGATCACGCCAGAGCCATTTTTTAGAGAGCTATGGACTTGGCATTCAGAGATTGATGGGCAAGGTCATAGTTGTGTATTTGGATGACTTGACCATTTTTTCTAAAAAACAGAATGATCATTATGATCATTTAGAACAAGTACTTTTGAGATGCAGGCATCATGGGATTTCACTGAATCCCAAGAATTCCATGTTTGGGGTGACCGAAGGAAAGCTGCTGGGTCATATTGTGACTAAAGAAGGAACTAAAATTGACCCAGAAAGGGTAAAGGCCATTCAGAGTCTTACCTTACCCACAAGTAAGACCGGAGTTCATTCTTTCATTCGGAAAAGTTAATTTCTTGAGAAGATTTGTACCTGATTTCGCTGACAAAACCAAGGATATCCTTGGAATGATGAAAGGAAAAGTCCCATTCAGATGGAGTGTAGAAGGGAAGCTTTCATTTGAAGAAATCAAAAGGGCAGTTGATTGTGCTCCTATCTTAGTATGTCCAGACTTCAAGAAAGATTTCGTCATGTATAGCTATGCCTCTGCCCACACAGTGTCAGCCATCCTGATGCAGGAAAATGGAGAAGGCATCGAAGCTCCCATCGCATTCATGAGCTATCCGTTGAAGGAGCATGAATTGAAGATGTCGCAGATTAAAAAACATGCTTATGCGGTGGTGCGAGCAGTGAAGCATTTCAGGTACTATGTGTTGAATTCCCATACTCGCAGTTCTCGTTCCTGATACTGCTGTTAAATCCATTTGACTCAACAAGAGGCTGGGAAGTCAACGTAGGTACCTGGATAGCTAAAGTTCAGGAGTACGATTTAGACATCAGGCCTACCAAGTTGGTACGAGGAAGGGGCATGTGCCAATTAATTTCAGAAAATCATGCCGAAGCAGAGTATGAAAAGACTCAAGACACCTCTTCAGAGTTGCCCATGGTGCTTTTTGTAAGTACGACTGATGAATGGTACACGGACATTGCTTTCTTCCTAACTTATGGTGAATGCCCTCCACATTTAAATCAAAAGAAGAAGAGGACCATCAAGAAGAGATCTACGAAATACCTTTTGTGGAATAATGTAATATACAAGAGAGGTATAGATGGTGTTTTCCTGCGTTGTGTTGATAAATCACAACAGGAAAAGTTATTGGAGTCCTTTCATAGTCTAGCTTGTGGAGGACATTTTTCATCCTCTGTGACAGCTTATAAGATCCTACGGGCCTGGTACTATTGGCCTACTCTCTTCCGGGATTCAGTAGAATGGGTGTCCAAGTGTGAAGCTTGTCAACATTTCGTTGGTCGCCCCAAGCTAGCAGCTCTTCCTCTGAAGCCTGTGGTGATTGAAGAACCTTTTCGCCAATGGGGGATTTATTTCATCGGAACATTGAATCTTGCTTCCAGTGCTGGACATAGTTATGTGTTGACTACTACAGACTACTTTACCAAGTGGGTAGAAGCCGCACCAATCAAGCAAGCAACTTCTGAAGCTGTTTGCAACTTCCTTAAGGAAAATATAATTGTCAGATTCGGTGTACCTCATAAGATTGCAGTGGATAATGCTTCTAATTTCTCATCACATGAGTTAACTGAGTTTTTCTATGGATTCGGCATCACTCTGGCTCACTCATCTGATTATTATCCCCAGGGTAATGGGCAAGCTGAATCCAGCAACAAGAACCTGATTACCATAATAAGGAAACTAGTGGATGAAAATCAGAGGACATGGCACAAAGCATTGTATGATGCGTTGTGGGATAATCGGATCACACCAAAGCGAGCCATAGGGATGTCTCCTTTTCAATTGCTATACGAGATTGATGCTGAAATTCCTATCTCAGTAGAATTGCCGGCCTTGCAGTTGGCAAAAGCGGTTGAAGATGCGGCTTTTCATAATGCTATCGAGAAGAGGATTATGTATCTAGCCAGGCTAGAGGAGGAATGAATTAAGGTGATTGATCACATTACAGATCATCAGAGCAGAGTGAAGAAAATTTTTGACAAAAAATCAAAGCAGCGTAACTTTCAGATTGGAGATTTGGTGTTACTTTGGGATAAAAGGAGAGAACAAAAAGGAATGCGTGGGAAGTTTGATTCTTTGTGGAAAGGACCTTTCAAAATTCATCAGCTGAATGGTGAAGATAGTTTCCTACTATCATATTTGGATGGAGGACTACTCCCGTTGCCTTTCAATGGACAACATCTAAAGCTATTCCACCATTAATGCAAGATGCTCTCTTGCATTGTACATATTTTACTTTTGTTGTGTGTTTGCTTTTGGTCTTCTTTCTTTCTCCGTTTTGTTTTGTTTTTGTTTTCTTCTTGACTCCGTAGCCCAATGGATAAGGCCTTGGTCTACGAGACCAGAGATTCTGAGTTCTCTTCCTTTGGTTTTACAAAGGAAGTCCCCAGCTGGAGCCAGCTGTTATCTCCATTTTTGAGTTCACGATAAAACGATTAGATAACCCCTACGAAATTTTTGAAGTTGCTTTGGCATTTTGACCTCGTATTGAGAAAATCAGGTTTTCGGGTTTTATGAGAAGCTCGACATGAGTTTTAACATGATTTATGTCATTTGTCTTCCGAAACCCGAAATCCGCCTCGTATTGAGAAAATCGGGTTTTCGGACTCCCGGCGCATCGGAACATGCCTAATCCAAAACATGTTTTAAGCCTCATGCTTTCCGATACCCGAAGCCCGCTTAGTCCTTTGTATCGGGTTTTCGGAACCATGTAACATCTAAACACCTCATTTTTTTTGCCTCATGCTTTCCGATACCCGAAACCTGAATTGCACTAAGTCCCCTCATGTCGGGTTTTCGGACCTTTCAAACATGCTGACATGGCATTCATGCCGAGTTGTCGGTGAATTGGCACGTGCTGAGCCCAAGTGTATTAATTGCCAATTTTCTTATAAATACGTGGATTTCCACGTCATTGTTACCAGAGTTATTTTTAATTCATGGATTTTTCGCGCCTGCTCTTCCGATTTCAAAACCCGACGACTCGCCTTGCCCGATTGAATCCCCTGTTTTCGATTTTCCATTTCTCCGATTGAAGGTATTTCTTTCTCCCTTCTTTGTTCTTGGTTTTTATGGATCGATTGCACGTAATTTCTTCTCAATTTCTCGTCGAGTTTTGAGGGTTTTCTTTCCTTCTTCTTTCTGGGGTTATTTTGAAAAGGGTTTTAGGTTCTAGGGTTTATTTCTTCTGAGACTACCACTTGGTGCTATTTCTTCCAAGTTTTATTATATCCATGGAACATGAATGACAAAAAAGAAGATTGCATGTTTTGGAATTCAATGGGAAACCATGTTTTTCTTCTCGGGTTTTGAAGATTGTTTTGCAGATTCGAAGGCCTGAAGTGTATCAAAAGTTTGAAGCATCGAGGTTTCTCAAAGTTTCGATCTCCACAGTGAGTGCCGGGTTTCCCAGAGTTCCCGTCATCAACACAAGCGTCAGGTTTTCCCTGAGTTCCGACAGTATCAGACGTGCCGGGCTTTCCCAAAGTTCCGGCATTACCAAGTGTGTTGGGTTTTTCAGAAGTTCCGACATTTTCAACACATCGGACTTTCAGGATTTTCCGACATCCTACTCAGTGTGTCGGACTCTTTTGTTCTTCCGGCATATTCAGCAGATCGAAATTCTGATGGTGGACAACATCTCCTGAGCTTCGAACCTTTCTCCCTTCAACGTTCTTCATGTCGGACTCTGGTCCATCTCAGGAAAAGGCTGAGAAGTCTGGCAGAATGAAATACAAGTTCAAGAAGCCAGAATCTCCATCATACATTGATTGCAACTATGATATCAAAGACACCGAACTCGGGAATATAGACATGGAAGATTTCAGGAATAGGTTGAGGAGTTCCTCTCAAAACCCATGGATGAAAGCTATTGCTGATAGTGGTTTACCTCTCGCAGCGGGTCTTCCCATGTCTGCTCAGTGTCCAGAATTCATTTTGGCTTGTGCATCCAGTTATGACTCGGCGTCTCGTTCTGTGAGAGGTCAATCAGGTGAGGTAGTGGTCAAATTAGATGGAGGTTATTTTGATGATCTCCTCAAATTGCCTAATTTTGACGAGTATGGAGAGTTAGACATGAAGTCAGCTCAGAAAGCCTGGGACAATGATCAGGAGGACTGTATCAAGCATGTGAATAAGAAGTTCTTGATCAAGGCCAAGCCAGCTGTGTCCAGATTTCCAAGGACTATCCCCAGGAGTGATTTCATCCAAGAAATCAATGACATCATCACCCTGCTGAGTCGGGTCTTTGGTTTGCCCGAATCAAATGTATTTCAAGGATGGATGTATCAATTTATGATCATCATCAAGAAAAATCAGCAGGGGATTGACTAGGGTACTCTCATCAGCAATGAGATTGATTCCCAAATGACAACGGTCTTGTCAACTGGGAAATTTTGTATGTCATCATATGTCACATATGCAGCAGCCGGGATGAGGAACTATCCCAGGTTGGATACTAAGGGAAGCAGAATGGCAAATCAGTTTTATCAATATTTCCCTCAATTGAAAAAGAAGGGGTCAAAAGACCATTTCAGGAGGGTAAATGATGCCTTTTTCTATGAGAATATCTGCAGGATAAACCCTGAGCTGAAGAAGACAAGAGTCTCATATGAGGCTTGGGCAGAAGTTTCTAAATGGGGATGTATCTTCGTACAATTCAAGAAGTTTACATATCTTTGGGTGGTCATGTACTCGGGAGATCCTTTTCACCTGCCGCGATATCCAGGGGATAGACTGATATTAATGGAGTTGGTTAGGCAGCTATTGGATTTTCATAAATTCCAACAAAGCAAACATAAGGCTGCTGTATCCTTCCCGATTTCTATTGGGAGATACACTTGCTCGATGGTAGTAAAGGCCAAAAATGTTGTCTATGAACTTCAGGAAAAATTAAAGAAGCATATGAAGCCTCGAGATGGTTTTGATATCCGAGGAGTGCTCAGGGCATATGGAACCCAGCATTTGCACAGGCCAAATATAGAGGATATTTGGGTGGATCTATGTAATGAGGTTGCTATTCGCAGAAAGGATAATAGCAGATTAACTATTGCTGAGATTCAAACACTGGAGCTTGCTGATTTACCAAAGGGTACAGGTGACAATGAAAGTGTTTTGGATCTTTCCTATGATGGACTAAAGGAGGATCAATATGTTTTCCCACCTATTGATTGGTCAGCAAGCGAAAAAGCCTCTATTACAGATAGGTCGGCTCTAATTCTTGCTCGTACCAAAGCATGGCTCTCCTCTTGATGAATGAATTTTAAAGAAGATAAGTTTTCAAAGTTGGCTGTTTTAGAGGCGGGGCCCTCCAAAAAGGAAAAGGACAGAAAGTCTTCTAAGGTGCCTATAAAGGTCAAGATTTTCAAAAAGAGGAAAGAAAGAGAAATCTCTTCAATTTTCTCTCCTGTAGAAACGGTGAATGTGTCAAGATCACCAACACCACCAGAAATAGGAGAAATTAACTTGGAAGAAGGAGGAAGCCAGCTTCTGTCTTCACCATTTGCTGATTGCTCAACTGGAGAGACCTTATCTCTTGCATTCAAGGCTTTGGAGTCTGAATCTGCACCTCCTCCCTCACAGCCACTTCTACCTCCTCATTCTCCATCCACTTCTGCAACCATGGCCAGTATTTTCTCTGGGCTTTCACCCCTCTCCGCTAGAACCCAAGTGATCATCAGCACGCCCCCTCCTGCGCCTCTTTTTATTGGATCCACTACCACATTGGTAACTATTCCTCCTCCAATAGTAGAATCTTCTCCTCTTGAGAGTAGAATACCAGTTGCTACAACATGTGTAACTTCCTCTGATATGCCGCAATGGCTACTCTAGCAAACTCCGAGGAAGAGGAAGGTGATTGTACCCATACCAGCTTTTGATTTCAGCTCACTCAAGGTTCCTACTGCAAAGTCAGCCAAGAAGCCCAAAATAGTTTCAAGGGTTTTGGTGGATGCTTCAGGAGATAAGTTCGCAGAGATTGCCACTCCCTCAGCTGACAAAACTAGAGAGGATATAACAGCTGTTGATTATCAGGTAACCAGGGTGGCTCTAGGGAAAGTGACAGCAGAAGGGGCGCAACAAGATGCACGGGATTCCATAAACGTGTTGTGCCAAAAGTTGAAAGAAACAAAGGACAGCAGAGATGACCTTAAGGAGAAAGTGGAGCAGTTGACAGAGGTTTTGCTTAAATTCTCAAAACCCCTTGAATCCATACCACCTTCTTCTGTTTCTGTTGGATTCGATTTCTCATCGGTACCTACAATTGAGAAGATTTCTAAACAAGGAAGGGTGGTTGATGAATGGGTCCAAAGGTTTCTCCAACAAGGGAAGGAAGTGATACAAGGCGTTGTGAAAGTTCATCAATCTGTGGGGGACATTCAGAAAGATGGAGAAAAGATGGATGAGGAGATTTCTCAAGAAATTGGACAGCTTGATTTGACTTATGAAGCTCTCCAAGTGTTAAAGCAAATACCAACACATCTCTTGGTCGAAGAAGGTATTCTCCCTCATACGGATAAGCATTTCTAACTGACCAAGGCCATCAGATTCAGGGTGAATATTCTCAACGAATCCTGCGCTAAGTTGAGAGAATCAAGGGATAAACTGATTGATGGGAAAAGTGATTTGGAAGAAGAGTTGCTGAAGATTTGTTCAAAGGTTTCAGTAGGAAATTTAGGTATACTATCAGCGGATGATCTCTTCAAACAATTCCAAGAGTCTGTTCAGCATGAATCTATGCTCGGATTTGACCTTGAAAAGATGGATCGGTTGGTAAAGATTGAGCATTCTTTGGAGGCCTTAAGAAAGCTCAGCAAAGGATTGAAAAAGCTTCCCGGCACTGCCAGCGATGTTCATGAAACCTGTGAAATTTTGAATGATCATTCCACTGCGCCTGATGAGAACGAGATACAAGGCATAATTCGAAAGTTCCAGGAATTTCAAAGCAAACAGTCTCAGCAGGAGGAAGAAAAAGAGGAAGGAGCAAAAGATGATGATTCGGATTAAGTCCCAGCGTTTCATGTCATTTCAATCTTGAAATCGACATGTCTTTTTCATTTCTGTTTCGTCACATTTTTGAATCATGTTTTGGCTTGATCTCCTTCGTGAGAATCATGCAAAACAGAACTCTTGTTAAAGCACTATTTTTTAGGATCTGCCCTATTTTATCTCTACTTCTTTTGTTATAAATAAGGGATGCTTGTGCATTCCAGAAAGGGTCGAGATTTTTTGGAATATTTAGGGGCTATTGGAAAGAAGAAAAACTTTGTGTTTTCATTCAATCATTTTGAAGAATAGGAATCGATATCGTTTTACAGACTTTGTGTTGTGGAATATATCTTTCTTAAGACAGTGTTCTTATGTTCATGATCTTAAAACTATTCTTTGCATAGCATCTTAGTGTTTCTGATTATTTCGGACATTATATTTGTGATCTAAAACTCGTATGATTATTTCGTGCTCTGTGTTTACTCGAAAGAAAATACGTTTCTCCCATTTCCTTTCTATCGTGCTTCTTTCATTGTAACAGTTTCTAACCTAGTTCATTTACGAAAGAAATACCCTTGAATTTATGAATGTGGATTTCGGGATTTCATTCCAACCCCCAATGGTTAGATTAGTGTGAATACTGTATATATTGTTTACCGTGTTTTAGATTAGCAATAAACAAGCAGCCTCACCTGTCTTTGAGGAGGGATTTAATCCCATGTACTGTGGTTGAACCTCATATTTTGGTTTGACAAAATATCCAACCAACACTAACAAAGTTGTAATCAAACAAATAAGTTTACAAATATGGGGAACGAGGTTGAAGGAGTTAAAAAATGGCATGATTTTAGATAAATTGAGCATAAGGTAAGAAAAAGTGGTGAGGAAAAAATAATAAAATAATCCAAAAAGGAGATAACTTACCATCTCAAATATTTTATACATATAAACCATCAATAAAATAAAATTTCCTGATAAGTGAAATAAAAAGGGAAGTTGGCAAAGAAAAAATAAAATACCTAATGGATAAGTACAATTAAGATGGTAAATCAAGCAAAAAATTGATGGAAAGTGGACACATCACAACTATATAAGATATAAAGAGGAGAAGATGGTAAAAAATAAAGCATTGTACCAAGTTAGAAGTTAGAGCATAAGGAAAAGTTGAGTTCAAAATTTTATGTTTTCCATCATTTGAGTATCACACCTAGATCTAGAGAAAATCAAACAAGTCAATAATAATGATAGATACCTTTTACTTTCCCAATTGGTACTAAATTTCAAGGCATCATGGAGGAATAGGGGATGACATTATTAGAATATATTTATGTAGAGAAGGAAGATATAGGTATTAGCACAATACTCTGATAGACCAAATGGATTGATCCACCACACCACAAGCTCTTGGAGAGGGCTAATAAATATTTTAGCATAAATAGAAAAAAATGACAAAGTAAGTTGAATATGTTTGGGAATGATTGTGAACCATTTAGTTAGAGTTCTATCTAAAATAGTGGCATAAATATATTGGAAAGCTACCTAAGGAAGAAAACAAACATCACTGAATGCAGTTGATATAGTCACAAGAATGTGGGAATAATATGGAAAAATTAATTGGCTTGAATTCTTGTCCCATGAAGTAAATCTCAATGCATAAAACTTAATTGAAGATTTAGCAATACATGCATGTACTAATGGTTAGTTGTCTTATTTTCTTGTAACATTGGAGAACCCCTATAGGAATCATTAAAGAATACATTGAGTACTACCTGCAAGATCAGATTTCATAATATATTCCAAAAAATTCATACAAAAGATATGAGAATAATCAAAATATGGGACTATGGTTGGAAAAAAATCATAGAAGCACTCAATACAAGTCCACAGATCCCAAAGGAAATGTGCACTTACACAAAACCATATTGTAAATTGACATTGTTGCATGTTGGCGTCATAATTCACTTAGAAGGTAACATGGCTAAATACCCCAAGAAATTTCCATTTTTATTTATTTGGACATAGCTAAGGTGGAATCAAGTAGGAAACATGGGATGATTCCCATACATATTCAACCATTTCACACTAAAAAACCAACATAGCTAATATAAGGAGGCCTAAAACCCACAACTACACAAGCATCATCTAAGACAAAACATGCAACAAGAGGAGAAGGAACAAGTCAAAATCAAAAGAAAGAACAAAATGGAAAAGAAAAGAAAACTATGCAACCTAAGCAAGTTGAACCCCAAGTGGAGAAATTCCTAGATTGTCTAGTTGGTTTGTGAAACTATAATTTGACAAACTAAAGGTCAACAAAAATAAAGTGTAAACTATTGCACTAGAGGATATGGGCACCAAAATGTACTTTCAAAATGAAAGGGAGTGGTATACATGTAAATCCATAATGAGAGCGCACACACTAACTCAAAATCTCAAGGATAAATATATGATTCAAGTTCCATTCATGATCAAGATAGAATGGGAAAATATAACTATACCAGAGAGATTTTTCTTTCCAAATTAAACTTAATGAAGTGAAATAAAAAAAACACACCAAGCTTGGAAGAGGGATGGGTTTACCGATACCCTTGAGATGGTTGATGATGATTTTGATAGATGGTTGAAGCTGTCAAGTCCAAATGAATGCACAAGTTCTCTTGTCCTAAAAAGCACTCTAAGATCAAAGACACTAAACAGAAAATGTTAGATAAATAGATGAATGAGTTGCTTGGTAAAGGTCGATTCCAGGAATACAAAGGGATTTCCTTGGAAGATGTCAACTCACTTTTAGAAAATTAAGTATATTAACAAATATAATGATAAAGATATGGAATAAAATATGATAGATATATAATAAATAAGAGGCTCTAGAACACAAGGTTTAAAGATAGGTCCTATACGGCTTCAAAGGTGGCCCGGGTGACTCTGGATGCAATTTGAAAAAACTTGAAGTAGTCATACCAAAATTCCTCAGTCTCTTTCTCAATTTCATGAAGGAAATCAAATTTATATATTTAATGTCTTCTTCGTCAAAGAAAAATCTTATTACACAAAAATTCAACTCATAAAATATGTTGTATTGTTCCCAAAAGAAAGGGTGCTAGACTATAGGAAGGTCATAAATGCTTATAATTGAATGAGAATGGCCAGGAACTGCCATCTAAGAGAAAGCCATGTTTGTAAAGAACAAGTTAAATGAAAAGTTATTGATAAAAATGATAATAAACTACCAAATTGAGAAAAATATGTGTTTTGACAGAGATTGACAGTGATTTGGGTCAATTTCCAATGATTCAGTTAATCGCTAGCGATTATTGTTAAAAGGGGCAATTTTGCTAAAAATAATCAACAAAGGTCTAAATTGATATTTTTGATTATTTTTATACTTGATCAAAATGTAAATGATAAAATAGAATGGAGGAATATCTTTGGATGTGAGAAGGAGCTAAAAAATGCCTCAAATCATCAAATGGAGCTGATTGAGATCAATGTCATGTTGTTGAGTTTCCTGAGGGTTGACAGATGGAAAAGACTATCAAAATGTTCTGTTGATAACATCTGGAGGTTGATCCAAGCTCTTAATGATCTCTGGAATGACCTAAAATCTCTGAGAATTAAAAATATATGGGGTTGACACGAGTAAAAGGTTTCTAAAGATCCCTAGGAAAGGAGGAAAAACTCTTATTTATAATTTCTAGTGATTGGTTAGGAACGTCGACGATACGGGATTTTCAGGGAAAACGTTTAAAATTTACTTGAAACCCACTTTTAAATTTAGGTTTCAAGTTTTTGATGAGGGAAAATGGTTATGGGTAGGTTATAGATGAGTTGTGGAGGTTGGGATGTGGTAATAAAATAGATTTAAGTTGTTTTAAAATGGTTAAGGTAGATTTAAAGTGGTTAGGTGGTTTAGGATGAGTATAAAGTGATTTTATGGGGGTGTAAAATTATTTAATGAAGGTGTGGATAATGACTTAGGATAATGGGTTATTTGGATTCAAATAATGAGTGACTAATATGAAGTAGGCGGGTCGATGAAAACCCGGTTTTTACATTTGCCCCTTTTTGTGGATTAGTTTGTGATGAGCGAACAAATAGATAAAAACAATATGATATAAAGATTGCTTTGTGTTTATATGGATGATCCCCCTCAAACTAGGGGTGATTATAATGCAATGAAAGAATCACCAGTTTTATTGAGTTTGATGGAATAAATTTTAATTTTCCCCAAGACGAGGTATTGAAACGGTATATTGTAGGATCAAGTGGTAGGGGAACCAAAGGGTTCATGTCATATGGATGTATGATCGGGAAAAACTATTGTGGAGCCAAATGATAGTAGGATCAAAGGGTTCATAACCTATTAATGTATTGGCTTACCAGTGTTTTTTGTGAAGGATAATTTAGCTTTAGAGTCCTCAAAATGAGGCATGTTATCAAAGGATGAAATGACATAGTTGAAAATACTTAAAAAAAATTTAGAAAAGATTTATGTGATAACATTGGATGGATCTCTAGTGATTAGGTTGGATCACTGGCGATTAGGGTAAATCATTAATGATTATAGGAATCACCAGTGATTCATGTACATGTAGTTTGTGGGCTATAAATAGTCACTTTTATTTACAAATGAATCACTTGCGATTGATGATTTTATGAAACCAGAGAAGCTTAAACACGTGATTTGAGAGTGATAATTGGGATGACAAAGGAGGCCCACCCTAGAAGAGGTATGTATTCACATTTTTATTTTGTGAGTTTTTGTCAAAAAACATTGTTAAAATTTGTCAAGGTAGATAATAAATTTGGTCCAGATTATTACAAATAATCTAACATAATAATAAAACATTGAATATTATTATATTGAATTTAGAACTCATTTGGGATTTATTATCCATGTATGAGATTACAATATATAGAGTTTAATCTCCTTGATTCTAGGAGTCAATAGTCATCCCTCATATCTCTCAACCCCTTCCTAGAATCTCTCAAATCTATCCCAAGGATATCTCTCTAATCCCTTTATTATCTCACACAAAAATTTAGCTACGTGTGTTGTTTATTCAACAACTTCACTCACACACAACTATTAACTATATTATTAATATGAGTCGTATTAACTCATTATTAATAATACTACAATTTATTAATAATTTCACAATATATTTGTAACATTCACTCCCCTATTGTTAACATTATTAATTCCCAATATACACTCCCCTAATGTTGACATGGTAGAAAAACATTCACACGCTTATCTGCAGTATGATCACCCATGTGGCATGCCCAACTTGGCTCATGACCTTGATCAAAAGAAAGGCTCTCTTTTTCCATGGTTTTAAACAGGTTTACCACAAACCTTGACATGACAGGAACCATCAACTATCCACCTCATGTGGTTTTCTGGATCTTCCAAAAAACTTTTCAAGATCCATGAACTGACTTACATTGATGCTTCTGATCTTCTGCAATGTTCTAACATTAAGAGAAAATAATATCTTGAAAAATAATGATGACTTTTGATAATGACTCTAAAAACTAATTTATAATTGGAGGACTTAACATAAAAATGACTATAACGTTGAAAATGATAATATAACAAATACTATTGATAACTTTACTCTTATTTTCAAGACCATCTAATAACAATAAAAAAACATGAGACACGATGACACTATAAACAAAATATTGAATACAATAGATTTGTATAGTGACTCAAATAAAACTCTATTCACTATGGAAGAAAACAAACTAAATACTTTTCACCAAAAATATTGGACTTCTTCTAATGCACAAGAAAACAAATTTGGAAGCTACATTAAGAAATACGAGGTAGCTTATAAATTAATAACAAAATTCAAAAACAACCTAATAAGGTCAAAATAAACACTAAATAACTAATAAGAATCACGACTTTGACCTTTAATGTAGTGAGTCAAAATGGATCTAGCTCGAGGAGGAAACAACTAAGTTCAATATCATGCCACCACATGTCAATAGCTTCTGTGAAATAAATTCAACAAATTTGGATGTTGGCTGAGCTACCAAAATAATTGTACATGCCTTCATTTGTCATATCTACAACAAATTTCTACTCTAAATAGGCATAAATTAGGAATCATATGATCATATCATCGGTGGAAGAGATATGAATGCATTGGTGCTTTGTTTGATCTGCAAATCAAGCCAATGTAGAATGTAGGACTGAAGTAGATGAAAATTGATGACAAATGAATGTATACGTATTCTCCATCGTGAACTAATCTATCTCTTGTTGCATGAAATATTGAATTCTCTTAGACTCTCATTCGACCAACCATGCTTCGATACCGAATAATAAATTTGGTCCAGATTATTACAAATAATCTAACATAATAATAAAACACCGAATATTATTATATTGAATTTAGAACTCATTCGGGATGTATTATCCATGTATGAGATTACACATTATAGAGTTTGATCTCTTTGATTCTAGGAGTCAATAGTCATCCCTCATATCTCTTAACCCCTTCATATAATCTCTCAAATCTATCCCAAGGATATCTCTCTAATACCTTTATTATCTCACACAACAAAATAGCTACATGTGTTGTTTATTCTACAACTTCACTCACACACAACTATTAACTTTATGATTAATATGAGTTGTATTAACTCATTATTAATAATATTACAATTTATTACTAATGTCACAATATATTTGTAACAGTAGATAATTTTTTTGGAAATGGTTAAAATCACCAACGATTATATGGATCGCTAGCGATCGGTATGGATCACTAACGATTCATAAAAAAATCATCAACGATCGATGTGGGATTGTTAGTGACTGATTAATTTTGATTAAAAAATTTGATAAAAGCTTTATGGGGATGTATTCTAATTAATGTTTTATGATTTTATGCATGTAGGTGAAGGACAAGTTGACCATTAGAGATCATATTTTGGTGGCTTTGGGAAATGTAAGGGAGGATATGTCTGATGATGATTGGTCCCATCTAGAGGTGGTGAGTTTTGTGGGGATGTGTTACTATAGATGCATTCAAAGGTACTAAGGTTTATTATTGGATTTGATTGAGAGGTGGGATCCTTCCACCTATACTTTTTGGTTATCTACAAGTGATATGTCTATTACCCTAGAGGACATGCATAGGATTATCAGGTTGCTTGTACAGGAGAGGGGATGTATTGCATATATGAGATAGAGAGGGAGGATCGTATGATGATATTATATGGAGATGATGTAGATGATGTAGGATTTATAGCTGGTGAATTTTAATATTCACCTTTGTATGAGGAGGAAAGGTAGGGTTGCACTACTATGACTATGATGTTGATGGGGATTTCATGTTTTTCTCTACCCGACTCAGGTGGTGGGTGATTTACTTGGATGATGAAAGGTGTTGTGGTTGAGATGCTAGAGCATCAGATAGTATTCGAGTGGGCTTGTACCTTTCTCATATAGACCTAAAAGGAGTTATGGATGTGGATGAGTCATAATATATTTAGTATCAGTGTTGGTTTTATATTACAGTGTTGGGCCTTTGAGCATATTAATACAGACCATCCTCATGGTTTACCATGGGGTGGTGTGGATGTGGTTGTGAATAGGCCAGGCTTTATGTAATGGAGTGAAGAGGTGGGGAGATCATGAGGGATATGGAGTGAGGAGCATTATTGACATCTTATCATAGGATTGCAGGCCATATATATATATATATATATATATATATATATATATATATATATATATATTTGTGGAGGCCTTATATTGATTTTTCAGTGTGATGAGGATATGAGATGGAGCTGAATTCTACTCAGTAGGAATTCTAGATACAAGGATGATGAGGGTGGAGTGGGAGCTCATGAGTTTTAGTCGTATTAGGCCACAGATTGAATTGATGTAGGATGTGTTGTATGATCATGTTCCATATAGATGTGATGAGGGGGATTTGGATAGCCCAAAGGTAGTGGTGCGGTGTTCTTATATTATACCTTAGGAGGAGGGCATGATGGGTTTTGATGAGAATTATTATATGGTTTCGATTGATGAAACTAACATGACCATGACATATACAACATGGTGGACTGGGGCATACACCATGTGGGATATATTGCGCTTAGCTCAAGGAGGTAGGAGGGTACGAGCCCAAGTAGAGGGGGTACATCAATAATTTGATGTTAATAATGAGGAGGAAGGAGACAGAGTGGCCTTAGAGGCCACTATCACACATTTGACAGCCATGTAAGGCCATAATGGAGGTAGAGAGATAGCTTGATGGTACAACGGGATGGTTTAGTGACCGTGTGTGATATTATAGTGACCAAGAGATATGATTTGAGGATTGAACATGATAGTCTTAGTAAAAAACTATCATGTGTAAGATCCAATCATGATAGATATAGACAGCATCAAGATACCTTGAAAAGCGCTCTCAGAATTACAGAGACATCAATATCAAGCTCTAAGTTAGTGGTGCGGGCACATGTCAGTAACTAGATAGGTGAACTGGGTATGGTGAGGTTAGCTCACTTGTAGTCATTACGAGAGGAGATAGCCTACTATGAGGATTTGTCTATACACAAATATCCCAATGCTTTGCCATATACGGAGCACCAAGTTTGGCAGGGAGTAGTTCCCAGTTTTAGTGCAGCAAGTTTGGTTCAACCACCTCGAGGTCCAAATTGCGGGGGATTGGATAGAGGACCTAGCAGAGGAGGTGGTGGTGATGATGACACTCAAGGATTTAATGGTCAGGGTGCTCAAGGGAGCATTGTGGGTAGTAGATAGTTCTTTCCCATTTTCCATTTTACTAGATAGATGTGTTATGTTGTATTTTGATGTGTATATGGCTCTTTATGAAGCCTTGATTTTAATTTATAGATTTTAATATACGCAGGATTAAGGGACTCCTTGTGATTGTATAGATATATTTAAACATGATGATTGTGTGTGTGTGTGTGTGTGTGTGTGTGATTATTGGTTTGATTTTATGGTTTTATGTGTTGATTATTATATTTTTATGATGTTATTTGATTATGATTGCATTCAATTTAATGGATTTCTTTTAATATGTGTTATGGTGGTATGTATGTGTGACTTTAATATGATCAAAATGCATCAAAATGTGCTCTAACTCTTGGATAATACTAAAAGTTTGGAATGATTGATTTTGTATTGGATTTGATATGTACGTGATGGGAATAAACATGATGAAGGAACTTGCAATTTTTGGCCTTTACAATAAATGTTAATGCATAACTAAAAATGAGTAGTCACATGTAGGGTCTTGGATATGGATTTAAGTGAGATGTATACCTTCCTAGAGTATGAAAAGAGTTAAAAATAGGATGTGTGGGAGAGAAGGCTCTCCTATCAATGGTTTTCATGAAGAAAATTCCCCAACTTTACATTTTTATTTTTTGATGCAAACTGATCAATGTGGGAAGTTTGTTTTAATGAGAAAGTTGATCAATGAGTGAAGATTTCTTAGGATGCTTCTAGTATTTTTAATTTTGAAGGCTAATTGATGTGGAAATAATTTTTACATAGGGATTCATCCTTCGAGGGAATGGTCTACAACTTTTTATTTTTACAAATGATTAGGTTGTTGTCCTTCAAGGGATCAGTCTACTTTTCTTTTTGACAATATGATTTAGATTTTTTAATATCTTTCCTTCGAGGGATTAGTCTATTTATTTTGGCAAGATGCATCCATATATATTTTTTGATTTTTTTTGAGCTGAGGGAAAATCCTACTAGACCATTTCAAGGAGGGGAAGAGATGTGTGCACAAACTACACATGTGTCCCCCATGACATGTCTTTGCTTGGTAAACAGGGTGTATAGGAGTAATGATTGTGGGGTTCCTACCAAAGAGGAACTTTTCCATATGAAAGATGTGATGAATAGAGTCATGGTTCTCATATTTAAGGTTTTGTAAGGATAGTAGTGGGAAGAACCACATAGTTTCAAATCATTACAATGATAATATGGTTGGTTTGATGAAGAAATAAGACCTTTGATGTGGATATTGTTATGATGGTTAGAATGTTAACAAAAGAAATGTTGTAAGTGTAAGGAATTCAGAGGTTTCTTTTTATATGTACCATCAAAGGAGGCTAGATGATACACTCTTGACCCATACTGGTGAGTGATAACTTATGGACCTATCCAGTTAGGGGAAAACTTTCCACGTTTACTCCTTTCCAGAGTAGTGACATTTTGATTTTATTTGAGAATGAGATCACCTATCTTAAAGTCATGTTATTTTACATGTTTTTTATGCACGCTTGATGCATTCTTGATAGACACGATGATGTTAAAGAGATGTTAAAAAAATCATCTATTAATTGTAATTTTGCTAAATGGTCTTGTCGATAATATTTGTCATGGATAAATTCTTTGAGAGATACACAAAGTGATGGGATTTTAATTTAAAGGGGTAGAACTGCCTCAGAGCCATAGAATGGTGAGAAGGGCGTAACACCTGTTAGAGATGCTAGTTTGATAAGACAAGAGAGAAAATGAGATATGGAGATGCCAATTCCTTCCAACTTTTTCAATTGTTTTCATGAGGATTTTGTTAAGTGCTTTATTAGAAGCTTTAGCTTCTCTATTTGCTTGGGGATAATATGGTGATGAAAATATAAGTTTTATTTTGAACATGTCACAAATTTTCTTAAAATCCTTATTTTTGAAAGATTTTCCATTATTAGTGATAAGTTTGTGGCAAATACCAAAGAGATATATGATGTGTTAATAGATGAAGTTGATGATTTTGTTTTCTTTAATTGAAGTTGAGGGAATGGATTCAACCCATTTTGTAAAGTATTTGGTGTCTATGATAATATAATGATTTTGTTGTGATGAGTGAGGATTGATAGTGCCAATGAGATCCAACCCCCATTGTGAATAAGATTATAGATCCTGATATGTCTATAAAGTATGACTAGGAATATGAGTGGGGTTTGAATGTTGTTGACATTTTATGCATTTATTAACATACACACAAAAATATTATCCTAGTTGTAAGACACATTTAGTGACAATTGTACCATTGAAGTGTCCACTGCATATACCATCCTAGACTTATTAGATGACCATAATAAACTCATGAGATTTGAGACATCTTAATAAGTGGTTGTTGAATTCACGTTTATAAAGGATGTCACCTAAAATTTCGTAGTAGGTAGTGCATTGAAGAAATTATTTCTTAGCATTTTAAGATAGATCAAGGGGAATTTTTAATCCTAGAGATATTCAAATGTCTCTATGTACCAAATGTTAGTTGGATTATTTTCGATGACATTAATAGAGGGGAGTTCTATTTTTTGAGATGGTTAATCCAATATGTGGATGACAACAAACAATTTGGACTTATCAATTGATTCATCAATTGATAAAGGAATGATAGATCCTAAAGAAACCATGGTGTCCGTGAATTTATTATAGGATCGTGGAACTGTCTGAATAGTGTAATGTTCGAAAGCTTCGAGGAGAAATTAAATAATGGCTTTATATTTCTGTAGGATTTTATTCTTACATTAATAATCTCCTTTGATTTGATAAATGAAAATTTGTGAGTCTTTATACATTTCTAAGATTTGAACACCTAGCATGATGGAAGTTTAAAGACCCATTATTAAAGCTTCGTATCCAACCACGTTGTTAGTGCATTTGAAGGTAAGTTTGAATAAGTGAGGAATAGGATTCCCCTAGTGAGGTATGATGATGATATCAGCCCCTCCCCCTTGCTAGCATTTAGATCCATCGAAGAAGAGGTTCATTTTTACAAGATTGAATTATTAATCATTAATAGTGTTATTAGATTCATCAGGAAATTGTTCGTGAAGTGGTTGATTTTCAGGAAGAGGAGCTTCGGCGAGTTGATCCCCAATGGCTTGGCCCTTAATATATTTTTTTGGTATGAATTCTAAATCAAAATCAATCATAAGCATAAGCCACTGAGTGATGTGTTCACTATGATATGGTTTGGAATACATGGTTTTGAGTGGATTGAAACTGGTGAAAATGTAAGTGTTTTGATTGAGTATATATTGGTGCAACTTATAAGTTGTGAAGTACAAGGCGTAACACAAATTTTTGGCTTCGACATAATGTGTTTTTTATTCATGGAGAGTGTGGCTTATGTAATAAATGGCATGTTCACAACATTTCTCATCTCGATGAGAAATCATGACACCCAAGGCATGAACTATGGTGGATATGTAAAGGTAAAATGGTTCCCCATCACTAGGAGGTGTGAGCATAGGTGGTGATAAAATTTATTTCTTGATCCCATCAAAAGATTTTTGATAATTATGATCCCATATAAATTTAACACCTTTATGAAGGATATGATGAAAAGGTTGATAGCATTCTAAGAGTTACAATATAAAATGTCTAATGGACTACAGTTTACCTTGAATACTACGCAACTGCTTGAGGTTTGATGGAGGATGCATTTCAATTATTTCTTTAATTTTTATGGGATCTACTTCAATTCCCTAGATAGATAGGATGAAGCATAAAATTTTTCTAATGAGAAGACTGAAAACACATTTAATGGGGTTAATAAAGATAAAATATTGAATGATACATGTGAATATTGAGTCAAGTATAGTGAGATGATCCCTACGTTGTTTAGATTTTCCTAGAAGGTCATCAACATAGTCTTCTATGGTTTTGTGGATGAGATTATGAAAGATATATGTCATGGTGTGTTGATAAGTGAATCATGTGTTCTTAAATCTGAAGGGCATGACATGGTAATGGAAGGTCCCCCAAGGGGTAATGAATGGAATTTTGTGTTTTTTAAGTAACGATGAGGATTTTATTGTAACCAAAGAAACCATCCATGAGGGAGAGCATCTCATTGCCAACTATTAGATCAATGAGCTAGTTGATATTTGGAAGGGGGAGGTCATCTTTAGGACATGAGAGATTGATATCATGGTAGTTAGTATAAATGCATAACTTACCTGAGGATTTGATCAAGGGCATGATATTATAAACCCATTGTGGGTATGATGAAGTTGGTGGAAAGCAAGCGTTGTAACTCTTCCTTGATAATAATATCTATGTAAGGGTACATCCTACGTAACTTTTGTTTAACTGGTTTGGCATTAGGATAGCTGAAAATATTGTGTACAATGATGTTAGGATTGATACCAGGCATATCACTATATGACCAAGCAAAGGCTTGGCTATATTTATATAGAAATGTGGTGAATTCATTTAGATCTTATGGATTCAAGGATTTGTAAAACTTAACTATGTGAGGTTCTTTTGTAATTCCTATGTTAACATTGATAGTGTATTCATTGAGGAGTGTTGATGTGTTAGGCGGTAAAGCTTTCTGAAGAAAATGGTCATCCACCCTTATGTGGGAAAGGATATCTTGATCATCTTGACATTGAAGAATATTGATGGTGGGTGAGTCCTTTTCTATCATTTCAAGCCAGATGAGAGGAATTATTTTAGTAACATGATTAGTTTTATGAGTTAGTGGTCCTAATGTAATAGTATTGACTAAAATTTTTTTAGGAGGAATGGAGACTATGTCCTTAGTGTCCATAGGATCATCGTGTGTGGCTAAGAATGATGGTTTTGATTCTGTAACATTTAGAGATGTGGTATGTGTGGATGATTTAGTATTTGGTATTTTATATCCTATTCCATATTTTTCATGTGGTTTGAGTTTGAGGGAATGTTGGATAACTAAATCATGTATTCCTTGTTTATAACATCAAAATCCAAATCCTTTCCAGGTGTAGCAATGGAGGTACATTTGTGGAAATACCTAGATTTATAAGAATTTAAATTCTGATATGAGTGGCATGGAACGACGTTGATGAGTGGGTTGTGAGGAGGGTTGATCGATCCCTCCATAGATGAGATTCATTTTTAGGTGTAGGGGACCGTAAGAGATGACATCTCCAACATTAGTTTCATACGTGGGTTTTTTTAATCTAATCTTCCATACATATTGGGCATTGGAAGCAAGTTAAGCATAAGATGACAATACTCCCTCAACAAAAGGATTAACTATATTTTTATAGAAAGCTGGTCAATTCATTTAATTCTTGTGGATTTAAGGATTGGCCAACTTTAGCTATGTGAGGTTCTTATGTATTTCCTATGTTAATATAAATAGTGGATTTTTTAGGAGTGTTGATGTGTCAAGTTGTAAGGATTTCTGAAGAAAATGGTCCTCTACCCCCATGTGGAAAAGGATATCTTTATCATCCTGAAATTGAAGAATATTGATGGTAGATGAGTCCTTTTCTATCATTTCAAGACATATGAGAGGAAGTGTTATAGTAATTTGATTAGTTCGATAATTCAATGGTCCTAATGTGATAGTATTGACATAAAAAATTAGGAGGGATAGATGCTGTGTATCAGTGTCCATACGATCATCGTGTGTAGTTGAGCATGACGGCTCTGATTCTATAAAATTTAGGGATGTGACATGTGTGGATGATTTGATAGTTGGTATTTCATATCCTAGTCCATATTTTTTTTGTTTTTTGAGGGAATTTTGGATAATTAAATCATGTATTCCTTGTTCATAATGTCCAAATCCAAATCCTTTCTAGGCACAGTGATGGAGGTACATTTGTGCAAAGACCTGGTTGTATAAGAATTTAAATTCTGATATGAATGACATGGAATGGAATTGATGAGTGGGTTGTGAGGAGGGTCGATTGATCACTCTGTATATGAGATTAATTTTTAGGTGTGGGGTATCATAGGAGATGAAATATCTTATGTTAGGTTTGTACATGGGTTATTTATTTGGTCTTTCATACATATTGGGCATTAGAAGCTAGTTAAGCATAAGGAGACAATACTCCCCCATAAAAAGAAGTCACATAACGTTATCAAAGGAAGAGTCATCTGGTAGTTTGGATGATGGAATATATGTGTTGGTAGATGTCTCATTAGATGATTCCCAATTTTAATTCAGGAACAAGTGTTGTGTTCAGTCGATACATCATGTTACAAGCTCTGAAGGGGTTAGGATCTGTAGGAAATGTAAAGGTTTTACCCTCGTGTTCATATTTAAGGCATCGATGGAGTGTTGATGGGGTACAATGCATGGAGTGTATCCAGGGTCCTCTTAACAATAACTTATACTATAACTATCCTTCTACAAGATAGAAGATCTCAGCGAGATTTTTGACACTGAATTTATGTAATAAGATGACTATACCCAATGTAGAAGCAAGCATATCATTAAAGGCTCAAAGTACAGCTGGTTTTTGGGTGACAATGGCATTCAGTAATTGTAGTTGGTTGAAGTCATATGATGATATAATGTTGATCATAGTGCCATTATCAATCATGACTCTTTTTATAACGACAACTTGATTTGAGCAGTGATAAACTGGGGAAGGTTATGATCTTCTGGCTATAGTGACGATATTTTAGAAGTATCGAAGGAGATAGCAGTGGACATTTTGAGAGTGCCTAATAAATTTTGAAGAGTTTTGGGTCACCTCAAGGAATTGATATGGACTAGAGACATTCAATCATGTCATGTTTGTGTGATGGTGAGGTCTAAACCAACTCGTAAAGAGACTTTTTGATTGGAACTTGGTATAATTGTTTAATGAAAACCTTTTGTATTGTGGTAGTGGATTGTCTAGTAGGGGCAGAAAGGATAGTAACCTTAGTTTTGGTAGGTGGTGTTTGATTAGATGATTCAGGAGCAAGAGGAACATAAATATTAGACTTGTTCTAATCTTAAGGGTTAGGTTCATGGGTACATGCTTAAGTGGTAATAAAAACTATGTCAATTTGATGAGGAGAGTTTTTGTTAGAATACTTCTTAGCAAGTGTTGACAATGATGTGGATATAGTAGTTGTAGGTATTTTATGATATTTGTTTTATTTTTGTAACTTTGAGGGAAGAAGATCCTTGTTTTAAATATTTTTTATAGGAGCGTGAAGAGTTTTATAATCTTATGTAGTCTTTTATTTTTCCAAACAACCCGAGAAGTGTTAGCACATCACTCAGATAGATCTGAATGCTCACCTGAAGCATGAAAGAGTACCAGGTCCCTCTTTTATGGGATATTTTTCAAGGATTTAGCATGATAAACACACATATAAACCAAATCCATAACATCCATTCAAAAGTAAAGCATACCCAGATCTATAACTTAACTGTAATGCTTAAGGTATCAAATAAGAACTATTATCAGATTCACCATACAAGATCCAGAAATAGATATGTCAATAACCAATATCCAACCACATATATCCATTATATTAATCAATATAAAACATAGAAGTTGAATACATACATAGTAATTTCATCATAAGTCATGTGCGCCCATAAACCAACAACATAACCTTATAAGCATTCACCTAACTACTAAAAATATGTTGGTAATACACACACACACACACACACACACACACACACACACACACACACACACACACACATATATATATATATATATATATATATATATATATATATATATATGGGTGGTGACATTCCCTTCACTGCCTACGCATCCTTAAAATAGGCTTCTTGCTAAGAATATGCATGCACTACTTACAAAAGATTCAAGGGATCATGTGAGATCTTCTAACAATAGTTTATCCATAGATAACTTTAGTTCCAATCCTATTTTTAGCCCAAAACACTTCATGTCACTTTCCTTTCCATTTTTCCCAAAATAGAGTTATGTAGCCTCTAATTCTTCATACTCCAATTCAAACTGCTAGTTCCTTGCTCCAAAAATAGACACTTCCTGTAAAAATCCTCTTTTGCATGTTTCCTACGCCATCTCTATATTTAGCATCATACCCAAAATTGACTAAGTTTTCTCTCCTTCTGAAATCAACCCTTAAGTGCCCCTTTCTATCATCCACATGTGAACATTGATAACCCTGCGTATGTTCACCATTTTATCACATATGCATGTTTCTCCTATTATTCATGTGCATGTGTGCTCCAATAATTAGTAATTTTCTAGAGCCCAACATTATCCCACACTAGGTATGTTATCCATCCTCAGTAAAACTTTGTTTGTCTTCCCAAATAATAAAGAACACTCCAAGAATCAAAGAATAAAACAATTTGTCTAGCTCATGCCAAAGAATGAAATAACATAGGTACTACTATGCAAAAAGGATGGGAAAATCCTTATTTACTAGGGATTCTTATGTTTTCTTCCCTTCTAGTTCATTACATGCTCGAGTATAAGCTTATCCTATCATGGCAGTGACCTCCTCCAAAATTAGGTCCTCTCCCTTAGCTTTTAGTGTGTCCACCAAAGTCTCTAATTGCTTTCCCATATATGTCAGTGCATCCATCTTGTGTGTGAGATGTGGGAAGATTTCCTTAAATTTATTTCTAATCGAGGCTCTTAATGCATCAATTACCTCGCATCTTTGTTCATTTTTTGCTAATATATTTTCCCATTTCACCCTATTCCCTTTATTCTTGGCCTAGAACTCCTTAAGATCTGATTCACCTTTTACAACCATTAGGCCCACCATGTGTTCTCTATCTTCGCAATTATTATACAAAACCTCTACCATTTACATGGATGCCTTGACTAACTTCAAAAATTCACTATATTATGTTATGGTGGCCTAAATTTGATATATTTCTTGTTGCTTCTTCTAAGCCATAACTTATTCTATAGACTCAAGGGCAAGGGTAGCTGGTTGGGAAGTGATTATGCATGTGAGATATTCAATACAATGAAATACAAACTCATATGTTGTCTTGTTAGAGGGAACTGTTATCCAAACAACTCTCCTAGTTATTTAGATAACTTACATTTTCATTCTAACTCTGATGTTTCACATTTAGGTTGCACACACTCAAGATTGTTCTTTTAACACCTTAGCATAGTTGCAGTTCCTCTGTACGCCCTTGCGTGCCTTCCTACTTCCTTTACATTCTTTTATCTCCTTTCATTTCCCCTTTTGTATCTTTCCTCTACGTGCCCACCTTCTTTCCTATCTTGTTGTGCACTCCTTGCACGCACCTCTATAGACTTGCCTCCTAAATGGCTAAGTCACTGGGATTCCTCTTGTGTGCTTACATACACTTAGCTCCTTCACACGCCCTTCTTTATTCCTATGTTCCCTCCTTCAATTGCATGCTTTGGCCCCTTCCCAATACTTTCCTTCTATAAGTATGCCTTCCTCCTGTGCGTGCACCTCCACGTGCCTGTATTTTACTTTCGTGCCTTACACCTTCTTTTGTGTCAGCCACTATGCCACATCATCTGTCAAAATCAATTGTGCCACATGTAATCTATCAAAGTCCACCAACAAGGTGCCAAATCTGGACAACCAACCGATGCATGACATGTGGCAAATAATAAAAAATGAACATTTGGTTGACTCCTTTGATTAATCCACATGTGCCATGTGTTTTTCATGCACCAACGAATTTGACATCTTCAGACAACCATATCTTCTATCGCAGAGCTCTGATCGGCGCCCACTTGGACTTGTTAGAGAGATGCTGACACAAGCTACATGATGGACTATTCAAATTGAAATGTAGGTAGGATTTTTTAGGCAAAAAATAGGTAAATGTCTTTCTGATCATCAATTCACACATCTAATCAACCTAAACCACCAGATTTCATCAGATCTTTCTTTCTTCCTTCTTCTACATGCCAAATAGACATGGGGAAGAACATCTGATAGCCTTGCAAGATTATTTTTAGAGATTTATCATTGGTTGTTGGTGGTTGAGTATTTGAATCTGAGTTTCCCTCCTTTTCTCCTTCTCTTCTCTCCTTTTTCTTCTATAAATAGTAGAGTTTTGCTTTGTAAAAAATATCCCTCCTTGTTGTAACAATAGTATGCCAAAATGGTGGCCAACTTCCCATGGGTCTCAAACCTTGGTGTGATCTCTACAATTTATTCTCACCTCCTATCATGAATGTAAATGATTGTGCATCCTTAAGCAATAAAATTGTGTTTTGTGGAACTCTTGTCTTCCCTCTCTTGTTTTCATTACATCTCTACTTTCTGTTTGTGTTTTCTAGCATATTGTGTATACTCCTATGCTTACAGTCCCCATGTTTATGTTTTTTGCATGTTGGAAGGTCAAGTATGTGTTTTGATCTATGGTGCACATTTTCTACCCTCTTCTCTTGCACCCTCTCTATTTCCTTCGCTGCTTGTGGAGAGATATCGACACTCTCCTTCTGGTGCTATCGCCTTCCTTAGATTAGGATTTCCCCTTTCTACACATCCTTCTATCCCTAGTCCCTTCATATGTTTAGTCTAGGATTTGCATTTAGCATTAGTAGAAGTATTAGTGTTAGAGGTATGTATAGGAACTGGCCTTCTCTAGAAATCCATCCCAAGTGTGCAAGGTCCCACAACTTGCGGATGGTTCCATTGTTGTCTCAAACAACTCAACCCTTCTGGATTTGAGACACAGGTGCAAGTTTGAAAACCAATAGTTTCTAGTACACCCAGTGGGACCATACTAAAGAAATTTACATATTTATCTCAACAAGATCGATTTGTTATTTATAAGATATAGCCTTTGGATACATTTTTCAACACATCTAGTGACACCACTGATCTAAATGCACCCATTATCTCATGGGCATATCAGTTTTCTCCATTCCTTCTTCCATTCATTTTTCCTTCTTCCATCATTTCACCTTCCTCTTTTGTAGTTGTGCAATCACAACTTCTTTCCCTTCATGGAATTATCATTTGCAGCAATAGATTTATTTTTCTCCATCCCCATAGTTTCAAAATCTACCTCAAAATCAGTTTTATAATCCCCATTATCCCAAGAATGCATATAACCTACTTTTTTCTAACCATAATGTGAAGAAATTTTTTATGCAGATGATGGTGGAAACTCCGTGGCTGAAGCTGATTTTGAGAGGAAGGTTCAAAAAATGGAGATGGACATGATGCATCTTAGATTAAAGTGGTCCATAAAGGTAGCTAAAATTGGCTACAAGGTCCCTTATCCATGGGTCGGCCTTATACCAAGCTGGTTTAGCACCTAACAGAAATTGCACTTTATCACTGAGATGTTGTCCAAGATTACAGAGTGGGTGGAAGAAATGGAGGCTCAAAAACCTAGCACATGGTAACCCTGTCAATGGGGCAATCCTGCGTTACCATCATACAACTCTCTCACTCCTTCATGCCAAATTACATCATCTTAGATCACTGCACATGTTCACAGCTTCTTGCGTGCTGCCACCCATTGAGAATTCCCCCCTCCATCTCACCTTCACTTTTCTCCCATCTCTCCTTCCATGCACACCTTTGTTCCTTCAGTGTGCATGACTTACACACCTTCTACTCCCATCCTTCCATATTCTTCTGAGTCTCCTCTATCTAACTGTACCAAAAATGAACAACCCCCTACTAACGTGCCTTTCCCAACCAACGTCATCATGTTTGATGATTGCAGAATAGTTGAAGAATGTCATTTCTCATGTAACTCCGATTGGGAAGAGGAGATCATATGATAACCTATTCCATAATAAAAATAGTTAGACCCAGAGGGCGTGCTCCCAAAGGAGACTGAGTTGCTTGTAAAGATAGAACCATGCATGCTTCAGCTTTGCATGCCCTAGCCTGCAAGTACTCCCCTTCAGGAGGAGATTCTACAAGAAAATCCCCTCTATGGGATTTAGCTTCAAAGTAATGGGCAGATCACAAGGATCAGACCATGCCCAATCAGATATTTAGCTAGCCTAGAGCCAAAAATTGAGTTACCACTGGTCATGCTCACTTCATAGCATGAGGTGGAGCTTCAGCGTGCCAAAGGTCAACAACAGCGCCTCCCAGATCTAAGCACTGAACAACTCCATGAGGTGTATATTATGTTTTTTGATACTTTAAGGGGGGTGAAAGACCATCTGCAAGGTAGTTTCTCACTCTTTTTTCTGACCATGTTCAGCTTTAAATCAATTACATGGTCACAATTTGTGAGGAAGGGAAGCTACTTCTCCCTGCCCATTATAGGTTTTACTTGAGCACCCCTTGCTTATAGTTGGAGTAGGATAGTTTAGGTTTGATTTTAGTAAAAAAAGTTCTTGTGCACACTTTTCATGTTCCCTTTAAGACATGTCTGATTTTCAGATTTTTTACATAGTGTTCTGATTTTGTTTTAGCACGCTCTCTTTATTGATTTTCCTTTCCTGTTGCACCCACATGCCCCTTTTGTTTCTTCCTGGGATAATAGTTCATTTTTTATAGAGGCAGTTCCAACATTCAGTGCATAACTTTAACTCTTATCAATTTAATTAAGAATATCTTCATATGAGAGCAACAATTCAATTAAGAGTTCAGATAGAGCTTTAAGTGACTTTAGGAATGTTCTTCAAAGTTGCAGATCAGATCTTCAAGATTAGCATTTGACTCCATGCCCAATGGACTTCTAAGGCTAATGGTCTCTTCATCTAGTAGGAAGACAGCCACCAAAATTCACCAAAACTGTTATCCAAATAACTCTCCTAGTTATTTAGATAACTTACATTTTCATTCTAACTCTGATGTTTCACATTTCAAGTCGCGTGGACTCAAGATTGTTCTTGTAACACCTTGGTACAGTTATATTTCCTCTACATTCCCTTGTGTGCCTTCCTAATTCCTTTGAGTTCTTTCATCTCCTTCCATTTCCCCTTGCGCACCTTTCCTCTGTGCGCTTACCTTCTTTCCTATCTTGTTGCACACTCCTTGCACACACCTCTATAAACTTGCCTTCCAAATGGCTAAGTCCCTGGCATTCCTCTTGTGCACTTACATACACTCATCTCCTTTTCCCACCCTATTTTATGTCTTCCCGTGTTCCCTCCATTATTTGCATGCTTACGCCCCTTCCCCATACATGTTTGTTCATCTATTAACTATTGAGATTCAATTATCAGGTACATGTCCCTTCAAACTAATGACTCACGGGTATCCAACAAAGACTGGGTACTCACTTCAAATTTTAGCTCTTCAATGTGGGACTCGAAATCCCAAAACAACATTTTTCTCATGCACAGGAGTGCACCCTTCTTATAAAATAAAGACCAACAAAAGAGTTGATCTACAAGTATTTTAATTTGGTATCTTACACACATAACCTTACTGAGATCCTCAACATATTACATTATGGTCCCTTGGGGAATGTATTATCTTCTCCTTCCTTGTGCTTACATCGAGAAACCTACAATAAGGCATGAATCTCCACCCATGATCCCTTCATGTCCTATACTCTTCTCTTATTCATCTATTTCCTATCTTTCTTCCTCATCACTCCACATAACCTCGTGTTCCACCAAATGCTCAATAATCTTCATGACCTCTCTCTTCATTATGCCCTCAAGTTCTGGGTTAGGAGTGAGCTTATCCTTAGGCTCCTTTATAGAGTCTGAGCTCTCCTTAATTACCTACGTATTGGTCACCCTGACACCCTCTTCTTCCCCATCCATGGTATGAGCATCTTCATAGTGCTCATCTTGGTCTTCTTTATTTGATTCTTTGACTGTGTGCACTTTTGGGCTCAACTTCTTAACCAGCTCTTCTTCACTTTTAGTGCCTTCTTCTGCCTTCTGGCTTTCAGTCCTCTCAAAATCCAAGCGGTGGGCTCTCTTTTTTTTCTTTAGCACTAGATACCATCTTCTAGCAGGCTTCCTCTTAACATAAGTACTGGTCCCTGCCTCCTTCCTCTCTAAGGTTTTTCCTATGGGTGCACTATAAGCTGGGGTTTTATCCTTAACCACTCATTCAGTCCTACTAATAGTCATTGTCTCTTCATTCTCACTCTTCTTTTATTTGACCTTATTCCACATGGAAGGCTCCTTGGGAATTCTTAAATCATCTTCTATAAATGCCCCATATATAAAATGATGCCTCAGATAAATATATAGCCTGGCAGCATCCATCAAAGCTATGGGAAATGTGATTGATCTCATCAAATGTATGCTCTCAAATAAATACTTCTCCTCATAAGAGTTATTTTCGGGAAATAAAATTTCTTGAAGCATCTCATGGTGCTCTTTATATACTTCACTTCAGTCATACCTTAATTTTTTCACCTCTTTAAACATGTTTACTATGCTTTGGAAGTATTTTGTTGTGAAGGAAAAAGGGAGTTTACACCATGGGCTCTTAGTGTCATCCTTTAACATAAGTCTCCCAATACAAAAAATTTGGTATATGGAAATATCTACAAGTCCATCCAAAAGCATGGGTAGCTGCTCTGGAATCCTCCACTCAGCATCGAATGTATCACACAATCATTTATACCATTTTTCCAAGCACTCCTTGTATGTTGTGTTACAAATTCTCAAGTATACTTTGAAAATCATTTTACAGGGGGTGGAGTTTCTAGAGGATACTCCCGTATTTTTTCCTTAGGCCCATCGAGCACCCCAATCTCTAAAAAAACTATTGTAAGAAAAAATTCCAAACATGATCTTATCACCATCTCACATGGCATCGATAATATCTTCTGCTATGAAAGAGGTAATGTTGTATATAGTTCCTTCTTATATCCTTTTGCACACATATAGCCACCTTTTTTTTAATTGGGTCCATCTCTCCTACCCACTTAACTTTGTGAGCAAGCACGTTGCCATCTTCATAATAGGGTCATTTAACTTTAAATTATCAAAAGTGTGCCCACCCTTCTTGTATTCAAACTCCTTGGTATATTGCTTCACCTCTTCATCATTTCCCAAGTCATCATTAAATGAGATACTAGTGTTAATGAGCCTAGTGTACTTCAAAATCAACTTCACAATGATGTGCATCCTTCTACCTACAAAATAGAAGTAATCTTCATGCACTCATGACATTAACCACTGATATAGTATTTCAGGATTCTTAAAGAACATAATCTCATATAGTTTTAATAATCTGTCACTCTTCAATACACTCTTTACCCTATCATCATAAACTAGTTTATCATCTATGGTTCTCTCATCAGTTGGTTAAACGAGATCTATCACCATGTCACACATGGTTAGGTTGGTGTGATGATTTTAATCACTAACAACCATGCTCCTTACATGGGATTCCCACTCGTTTCCCATTAGAATTCCATCAGGGTACTGCATTTCTGAGTACCATTCCTCCTGAACATCAACTGTGGGGGTAGGTTTTTCTTTTCTCTTGCCTCTTTTCTTTGGTGATAGGGGTGCAGGTTTCCTTGGTGCCATTGTAAGCATAAAAAATCAAATTTCTACCTCATACCTTGTTTTTCCTAACAATTTAAACCTCATGTGACAAACCCTAGGTGCAACATTGTTGTTCTTTGTTTAAATCCTAAATTTCATGCCCTAATTTTACAAAACGTAACCATAGAAATGCAAACTACACACTACGTCATCCAATCTACAAGATTCCTCCCAAATGAACTCTCCTTACTCATTTGTGTTCTGTTCTTCCCTCTAGTGCATGATTTTTCAACTTTATAAGTGATTTCTCACTCAAACATCGAATTTTTCCCTAGTTTACACAATCACTCTTCATAAATTCACTCAAGGTAAGGTAAAAATGATTTACCCCAACACTCCTATAGTGTTTTAATTTTTACCTACACTTAATTATTGCCACCTACCACCATATGAATACATTTATTTCCACTTTTCCCACCTTTTTTGTATTCCCATGTGCACTTACCCCTGCGTGTCCAATCCGTGTAATCTCTGCAATCTTCTGGCATGCAAACTACACTAACCACAGACCTCCTTACGCGCGCTCCCAATGGTGAAGTACATCAACCTCTACATATTATTCTAAGTAGTTCTCCATTCCACTTCTTACCTCACATTTCCTTGCTTGTTTATTCCTTTTATGTGGATTTTCCTTTGTCATCTTCCATATTATCACCATCCTCCTTATGACACCTTGTCACCATTTTTTAACAACCAAAATCACCATTAATATGCATGCCCTTTTGGTACTTACGGCTCCTCTCATGCACTCTTGTTTTCATTCTACTCCACACTAATGATAAGCATGGTCCTCTGTGCATGAACTCAAAGGATAGTAATCAACAATTGATGCGTAAGTGCACTTATTACAAAAAGACACTAAAATAAATGGACAAAGCATAAATTTTTTGAAATGAAACACATATAAAGGAATGTTTTAAGAGAAATATAATCTAATGACAATACTACCTTATTACAAACACCAAGAAGAATTATTCATAGTAGGGCTTCAGCCTGCTCCCCCTTGAAGAAAATAGGAAACTATGTCACATCCAACACCTATAACTAGCAAGTGCTTGAATCAAGTATTTAATTCACAACATACAGTCCCAACTAATGCACTTGCAACTTTCCAAGGTGGCACAAAAACTTGTAATCATAAAGAAGAACCATCTTTCTAACTTCAATAGTTTTATCCTTAATATGTCTATCATTCCAAGCCTTATGTCAAGCCTTTTCTATCTTCTAACTCCAACAAAAATGTCACACCTTTCATCTAAATACATCATCTTGTCGATATGTTCTTAAAATTTTTGCTCATCAGCTAGACCTCATGCGTGCACAATACGCAGAGAAGGTAACATAAATTCCACAAGAAAAACTACCTCTGCACTAAACACTAGCTAAAAGGGTGTGGCTTTGTCCAATATTTTATAAGTTTTTCTGTATGCCCAAAGTACAACATAAACTTTTTCATCCCAATCCTTTCTTCCAATATTACAAATCTTAGTCAATGTATGTCCTAATATCTTATTGAAAGCCTCGAAAGTTCCATTGGCCGATGGGTGATACAGAGTTGTTTTATGGTGTGCCACCATAAATTCTACCAATAATACCCTAATAGTATCATTAATAAAATGAATACCCCTATCACTTTTCAAACTCAATGGGAATCCATATATGCTAATTATATTTTCCCATAACAATATTTTTGTTAAAGCTCTCATGAAATCCTTTGTAGGCGCCACTTCTGCCCACCTTGTAAGATAATATTTACAAGTTATAATGTAGCACGATCCAGTCCTGCGTGTGGGTGGGGAATAGGACCCCAAAAATTCAATTTCCCACTTTTCAAAAGGTTATGCACTTGCAATAGGCCTCAAAGGCATTTCATCTCTATGCCCAGGCTTTCCAAGGCACTAACATTGATCACACACCCTAGCATACTCTTTACAATCCTTATACAATGTTTTCCATCACAAACTAGCCAACGAGATCTTTCACTCGGTAGCATATCCAACATAATTTCCACCTACAATCCCACTATGATCTTCCTCCATAATAGCTTCACGCTCATGCTCATGTACACACCTACGCAAAACTTTATCTAAACCTATCTTGTACAAATATCCACTAATCAACATATAAGGTGTGGCGCGTATAGTAAGTTATTTCTTCTCTATAATTTGTATTCCTTTAGGTGATACACCAATAAGCAAAAATATAGAAATATATTCTAAGTCAAATGGTGCATGGTTCAATCTAAATAGTTGTGCATCTATAATTTTATCCTCAATGCTATGCACATCCTCACCTGAGTTGATCCTTGATAAATGAGTTGGTCTTGAGTTACTATTTCCTTTCTTTACCACTACTATAAAGTCAAATTCTTGGAACAAAATTATCCACCTGCATACGTGCCCCTGTAAAATGGACTTGTTCACCAGATACTAAAGTGACATGTGATTTGTATAGAAAATAAAATGAGTTTCTAGCAATTATTTCCTAAACTTATGTAGCACGTAAATAATGGACAACACTTTGTGCTCTGTATTTGTATAATTCTTCTCATCTGGTGTCAAATTTCTTCTCGCAAAGAAAATAGGATTATCAACAATACATTCTCCAGGTTGGGATAATATTTTTCCAATGGCCATGCCAGAGGCATCCACATGCACATGGAATGGTTTGGTCCATGAAGGAAAGCACAAAATAAGCGCAGGAGAAAGCCTTTCCTTCAATGTCTAAAATGCATGTTGTTGTGCCTCACCCCAATGAAACTTTCCCTTTCTCTTCAATAATTCCTCCAAAGGCATGAAAATCCTAGCATAACCTTTGATAAACTTCCTATAATAACCTGTGTACCCCAAGAATTTGTGCATCTCACTATAGTTAGTAGGTTCCTCTACACCCAAAATAACAACAACCTTAGCAAGGTCTACTAACAAGCCTTATTTACATATGATATGTCCCAATAGAGTTCCAAAGGGTGTAGCAAAGACACACTTCTTGATGTTTAAAGAGATTCTTAACTGCTAAAACCTCTCAAACATAAGTGTTAAATTATCACAATGATCTTTTAGTAGCCCATATACTGCCCAATCATCTAAGTAAACCTACAAAAACTTATGAATGAAGTCCTTAAATTATTGTAAAACAATGCATGAAAATATTTTAGGTGCATTCTTCAATCCAAAAGGCATAACTATGTATGAAAAAATTCCTCATTCAGTGGTGAAATTTGTCTTCTCTTGATCTTATTCAGCAATTTTCACCTGATGATATCTAGAAAATCCATCAGTAAAGGACTAAATCTTGTGCCATGCAATGCCTTGCAAAATATCCTCTGTAAATGGTGTGGGAAAGGGATGTATTACACAAGCAGCATTCAACTCCAATTAATCTACGTATATTCTTATATGTCCATCTTTCTTTATTATAATCACCATAGGTCTAACCCCAATATAACTCCTCAATGGGCTCATAGATTCCATATTTTAACATCTTATCAATCTCTTCCTTTACCTTGATGCACAGATTAGGATTAATCCTATAAGTCCTCTTCCTAATAGGGTGCAAACCTTCATTTAACTTGATCCTCATCTCACCTAAAGAGTGATGTACCCCTTTTAACTCATGATAGCCTCTAGGAAATAAATCTTGGAAGTCACATAATAGCTAAATTATCTTTGCAACCTCTGATTCAAACAAATAATCACCATTTATGGCCTCCTTAGGTTCTACATCTATCCCAATGTTGACTTTTTTATTTTCATAGGGTCATGATACATGTGCCCTTGGTCATCTACACTTTCCAAGACCTCACATGTACCCACAGTATGATTAACATCTAGATTCTCTTTTTCCTCATCATTAATCATGTAAACAATTTTACCTTTTTATTTTTCTAGGTAGGCGTGCCCAAGATGCTCTTCATATTTATCTTCTTCTTCAAAGTGTGCCTCTAGATCTGAATTGCCTAGTAATTCCTGAATAATCTCCTTAGCCTTTGCACTATCTCCCATTGTCAAGCACTTCATAATCTACAATGCTTCATTCACCAGATGTTTAGTAGAGAAATAGTCAAAGGTCTAAATCATACATGCAGTCAATTCTTTCCAATTCCTTGTCACTTGATTCAATTCTGCATTAACATACCATGTGTGTACACAACTAGGAAGAGGTAAGTAGAACTTGTGCACCCATAGTGAAGGTGGTAAGGTCTCCTTCCCCTCTGTTCATAGTCTCTCACACTTCTAAATGTGATACGAAGAAGAATCCTTCCCATGAAATTCATATGTCTCAGTAGGTGCATTACTCCAAAGAAATATAGTAGAGAAATCAATTATCATCTCTCACCACTCTAATAGACTATATTTGTGTGCAGTCCACTAGCGCATTATTGTCCCGCGCAAGGTATATATCAACATATTCCTTATTTCCACTTGATCTATCCACTAGGCTTTCAAAGTGTGTAAAAATAATTTTGGATTTCCTTTCCCAATGTACCTTAGTACCTGGTTACTACCTAAGCACCTGACATAGTGTGCCCTTCTTACATGAGTAACTTCACGCTTCATCTCATGCCCAATAATTTCATAAGTCCCATGTGCCCAATTTTCACAAGAAACAATGGTTATATCACTCATAGACTACATCATCCCATTGAATTACACCCTCTTTTGATGGCTCAAGAATTTTAGGATCTCTAAAAATGCACACATAAATTCTTTTCAAATCTTCTTCACGCAAAGGTTCTACATAAGGTGCATCTTTTCCATCTACCAATGGAATGATCACACACTATTCTTTGTTCTCAAAACTGATATAGCCTTTATTGAAATGCATATTAGCATTTTTTCGTAACACCAAGGGTGTCGAAGTAGAACTAGAAAATTATCTACTTCTGCAAGCACCAAGACCTCAAAGTCCCCAGTAAACTTGGCTTCTAATAACCTCCATATTTTCTTGATAAAATTCCTTCTGGCGGGTAGGGTATCGATACTTTGCATGCAATACCTTTTGTTTTGTAATAATCAGCTTCTCCTTTGGAACTTCCTTAGTGTGCACTACCTTTGCACGTGTAGTTACCAATACCAGGATTATCTCAGGGTCAGGGGCTAACTTTGGCATCCACTGATCTTCCATGGCATGTTGTAATCTTACCATCCATGTGCCCTTGTCCTGCTTGTGTTTCTTTCTCATGTGCTCATACAAATACAGACATTCCTCAAACTTGTGGCCCTTTCCACACTAGGAGAAAATAATGTTCTTAGGGAATTCACATTTATAATGATTAAGGGATCTGCACGTATAACATGTTCCAAGCGGGAATTCACATCTTCCACCACTGCGACCTCAGCCTCTGAATCCTCCATGGTAACCTTTACCTCTACCACCTCTATCAGAATGCCCTTCATTTTGATTATGATTATGATGTTCACCTTGTTCATTAGAATTATTTTCAACACTAGTCTAACATACACCCATTTCAATGGCATCATGAATTTAATAAATCAATCTATAATTCTCTGTATCATGTGTGGTAGACTTACAAATCTTATAATAACAAGACACGTTCTTCCTTATCGCGTGTTGCAATAGGGGGCACCTACTTGAATCATGATCTAAATGAAAAATCTCACAATCTAATAACATGGCGTGCACTGATTTACGAGGGAACTTTATCCTTGGTATGTCCTTTCGATCTCACAAATTTAAACCAAATACCATTCTGCACCTCTCATGAGCTGAATTATCTGACAATTTTTCTAACTATTTTTCCATATATGTAATCTGAGCTTCCAAAAATGGGCTAACTCCAATTTCTACACTCCCAAGTGCCTCAGCGTGCAGAGCTACCTCAAGTGCCTCACGCGGATTTATAAAATTCTTGTGTGAAATTACCCTCCTAAAAGGTGTGATCAAACCTCCAAAACACCATTGAGCATGTTGACTAGGGTGAATATCATAAGACAACTTTGTAAAGTTTTAAATCAGGCATCATACTCCCTTACGCTCTCATAAATGTCTTATTTAATATCCTTCAGCCTGTTGATTCTCTTCTATTCAAACTTAGGTATATGGAACTCTGCCAAGAAAGCATCACACATCGTGGTATAGTCTACACAAGTCTGGTTTGGATCATATTTCCTATACCAACTACATGCCCTTGTAAAGTAGTAGCAAACTGACTTGCCTTATGCTCTAGAGTTGTAATCCCCTTAGCACGCCATAGTATCTCACACATATGCATGTTCTCATCTGCATCTTCAATTCCTCTATATTCTAATAGGAAAAGAGGCATCTCATAAATTGTAATAATTTTTTTTGGGTTGGTGTGGACCATGCCCACCAGATTTAGAACTTGTATTACATCCACCTCTAGAGCCACCAAATCCACTAGATCCCGAACCACTTGATCCTCCTAATCCTCCCCCTATAGCATGAATATGACCAAAGGATGTGCTACCTTATTTGCCAACATTTTTTACTTAATTAAAGCCCTTGGTCTGTGAATTTTTTCTACTTCCATAATTAATACCAACGTTCTACCACCCATGTTCTGTATTGATGATGCGCTAGAAAATATATCTCTAACTGGACCCCCAAATAACAAAGATGATATTTACACCACTATAGATGAATGTGTTATCTAATTACCTCCTAAACTTTATGGAAAATTACATCTATCTATTGCTACTCTACTACCCACACTATTTTTCTTATCAAAGACTGTCACAAAAACTGGAAAACCAAGCGCAAGGGTTAGGTCACCAGGAGGGATCAGATAAATGCTCGTGGTCCTTGTAGCTTCAATTGGTGAGATCTTATATGAAAAAAAAGATGGTTATATAACATGCTTACCCAAATGGGGGAGTACCAGATGCTCCATATCCATTCCTTCTGCACGAGCCCCAAATCCTTCATGATACATCTCTCTCTACAAACCCATTCATTCCACAATATCACGATGGTTCACCAAGTCCCTCTCACGTGCTTCATTAAAATTAAGCCACCTTTCTTCTCTCTATATTTTTTCCGCTAGGTCTTCCATCTTTCACCACACCTACTCCTGCCCTCATGCATGGTGGGGTTTAACTAGCCATAGGTTGCACTTCTAAATCCAAAGTTACAATCAAGATCTTAATTATTAAAGGAATAGAGTGCAAATAAGATCCTCTAGGTTCGTGCAAGAACTGGAACTCAGAAACGTATGGACAAGAATAAGTAGAAATAACATACTCCAAAATTTAACTATTCAAAACACCACTCCACCAATGAGCTAGAGCGCATGTCCATGTCAGATCAGCATCATGCAAATTCTAGTAATATTCCTACATCCAAACAAGTTCTCTATACCTCCAAATCCTCTTTGATACGTATGTTACTAGCCACTTGTATAGCTCTATAGGGAAATAATAAAAGAATGTCTCATAGAGCTCATGTTACATATTCTTTTCAACCCATACGCGTGCATCAAATTCAGGTCCAATGTTAAATATATGAGAAAATTATTCCTCTAAATTCTCTACCCAATTCTCAATACTAGCCAAGTTCAACTGGTACATCTTCATCATATAACATCCTTAAAACAATTTGAAAAAGAGGTCCTAAAAACGGAACAAAAATATAGTCTTTTAGTTTACCAAATAGCCTGAGGTGCGCCGGTACATCACTTAGATAGATCTGAGCACTCACCTGAAACACGCAAAGGTACCAGTTCCCTCTTTTATGGGATATTTGTCAAGGAGTTAGCATGATAAACACACATATAAATTAGATCCATAACATCCATTCAAAATTAAATAATACCAAGATCTAGAACTTAACCATAGTGCTTAAGGTATCAAATAGGAACTAATATCAAATTCACCATACAAGATCTAGAAATAGATATGTTAATAACCATTATCTAACCACATAGATCTATTGTATTAATCATTGTAAAACACAGAAGCTAAATACATACATAACAATGTAATCATAAGTCATACACACTTATAAACCAGCAGCGTAACCTTACAAGCATTCACCGAACTACTAAAACTATGCAGGTAATACATACATATATATATAGGGGTGGGGACTTTCCCTTCACCACCTATACATCCTCAAAATAGGTTGATTTCTAAGAATATAAATACACCACTTACAAAAGATACAAGGGAGAATTCAAGCTCTTCTAACAATAGTTCGTCTATACATAACTTCATTTCCAATCCTATTTTAAGCCCAAAACACTTCATGTTTCTTTCCTTTCCATTTTTCCCAAAATAACCTTACGTAGCCACCAAGTCTTCATACACCATTTCGAACCACTAGTTCCTTGCTCCAAAAATAGACACTTCATGCATGAAATCCCCTTTTGTGTGTTGCCTACACCATCTCTATATTTATCATCATACCCAAAATTGACTAATTCCTCTTTCCTTCTAGAATCAACCCTTGAGTGCCCCTTTTCTGTTGTTCATATGTGAACACTGATAACCCTCTGTGTGTTCACCATTATATTACTTGTACATATTTCTCCTGTTAGTCCTGCACATGCACGCTCCAATACTTAGTCATTTTCTAGGGCCTAACATCTATGCAATGGCCTGGTGTCTGATGATGATCACATAAGTCTTCATAGTTATTCTAGGAAGGCTTCCAACCCCAATATTTGGATGGATTAAGGGATGTAATGTTATGAGTGACTGTTGAAGAGGCTTCTCAAAGGTTGATGTGTAATATCCTTTCGAAGAATATGTTAAAGGAAGTAATGTTTAATTTGGTTTGGAGGTCATGGGGGCGCTACTTTTAATGCATCTTTTTCAGACATGCATTGAGGGTTGTTTTTTTATTGTGTGAAGGTGATAGGTAATTTGGACAAAGGATTTGGCCCCAAGATAGAAATATGGGAGTTTAGTTTTGTGTTGAATAAGTAGGATGGTTTCATGATATGATGGTAAATTTTTAGATGGAGGTGGGATAGAATTTTGAAGGTTACATGGGTGATACTAGGTTACAAATTCATCATACAAAATTTTCACAATTTTTAGAATGGTTTATCTTTTTGATGTTTTCGAAGAGTTCATACACGATCTGGATGAAGAAGGAGTAGGTGTTGATGAAAGAGGTTCACTTTTGATGATAGGTTTTTAGGTGGTACTAATTTAATAAATGGTGTTCTGACAACAGTACTACTAGAAGAGGGTACATGTGTGGATTCCCTAGTAGGTAATGTCTCATTAATTGTGTTTATGGTATGATGGGCTTGAATATTATTGTTTTGTGGTTAACTAGTCAATAGAGCCTACCTTGGAAATGGTTATTTAAAGATGTCAAGGTTCTAATTTTGAGGTACATTAGGATTGTTTAAATATAAATCACATTTATTGATAAGATCTTGGAGGAAATTACATAATGAATGAAACCTTTTGATGTTGTGACCTTTGACCCTATGGTACTTGTAACAATCATTATCTCTGTACCAAGAGTGTCTTGAAATAGAGGTATCGATAGAAAGGATGGGTGTAAGGGTGATCATGTTAGTAGCCAAGATTTTATCAAAAACCACACTATATGATTCATCGATAGGAGTTTAGTTTCATTGAGGATGAGAGCGTTCATAGTCGAACGTTCCTTGGAAGTGGATTTGAGAACCACTGCATTGGCTGATGATTTGGATTTTTCTTGGTTGGAAGATGGTTTGGATGAAAATTCATATTTTAGTTTTTTTGGTCTAATTTTGAATCTTCCTTCCTCAAGAGCTTAGAGCTCAAGCCTATAGGCCATTGTAAAGGCTTCAAAAAATGTCTAAAAGGATTGGATTTGAAGTGTGGATGAGATATATTTAGAGCAGTAACAAGAGAATAATTCGATTAACTTAGTTTGTGGGAGGGATAATGAAATTTTATTGATGATACCCCTCCAACAAGTGACAAAGTATGCGATATATTTTTCTTCGAATTGTTCAATTGTGTAAAGGTTGGGAATAGTGATTTTACGGTTGATATTTATTGATAAGTTCCTGAGGAAGAGTTGGGCAAGTTGTGAAAATGAAAAGAGTGAATATTGTAGTATGTTGTTATACCAGTCAAGAGGAGGGCCTACCAAGAACATGGGAAATGTTCTCAACATCAAATTCTAGTCGTGAGATATGAGATAGTAGGCATGGTGGAAGGTGCATATATGTTGTTGAGGTTCTTCCTTGGTGTAGAATTTGAGGAACTTGGGGAGTTCTAAGTGAGGCAGATAAGATTTGTATGGTACTAATGGATGAATGGGTTCATTGTATATTTTTTCATATGATAATGTATTCTTGGGGCCCATAAAAGAGGCTTTGAAAATAGATAGTATGTTCATTAGATCCTAGAGAGGGTTGGTTTATGGTTGTTCTTGTGTATTGGATGAGGATGAACAAGGTTGATTATATGAGAATTGTTTGGGTTGTTTATATGGTAGATACTGTTGAGGGATATTTTGTTGAAAGGGAATATTCTATTAAGGAATTATTACAGGAATATTATAAGTGGGTTGTGAGACAAACGGTTGTGAAGATTGAATGTACTTATATTGGAAAGGAAAAGTGTTAAGGATTGGTTGTGATTGTTGGGGTACATTTTAAAAGGGAATAGATGTGTGGATAAGAGGTTGTGACTGTTGTGGAATGTGTTTAAAAGGAATCGAAAAGTGAATGATTGGTTGATATATTTAAGGTATGTGTTAAAAGGGAATTGAAGCATGCATGAGGGGTTGAGATTGTTATGATATGGATTGAGGAGTGGAGATAGGAGATGATTTTTGTGAAGATGTAATAATCATAGAAATAGAGTTGGTATTAATAATTGGGGTGAATGCTGGAATGGAAATAGCTATGTTTTTAATAATGGATGCAGGTTGTTGATACGGGGTAGGCTGAGATACATTTGATGGGATAGCTACAGAACTCATGGGAGGATTTTGGATGGTAGATGAGAATAAGGGGGTTGATGTGGATGAGGATGGGTTAGCATTGTTATGAGGTAGGGTGAAGAGGAATGAAAGATCTACTAAAGAATTGGATTGTTGATTTCTAGTATCCTATGAGGAAACTACATTAAGATCAAAAGCAATGATGGGGGCTAAAGATACATTATTGGATGCTTCTGATCAGTTTCTAGTAGGATAGGGATGCACTTATTGAATTAATTGTTCATAATTAGGATCAATAAGATGGGAGTAAGAACATGAGGGTTCTAGTACATAAGGTCATGGTTCATGTGTGAATGACTGAAGACGAACACCCCTGGAAACAAGGTATGCATTAAGAGAAACGAGGTTCAAATCTAAGATCTCAAAAAAATGGGATCCCCACTATCAAAGAAACGAGGACTAAAAGGATCAGGTATCTCATATGAAGTAGATTGGCTAATAGGAGAATGAGGTTATTCTTGATCAAGAGGCTATGAAGTTGACAGGAATGCTTCATGTTGATTAATTAGTCATGTAGTATCTTCCATATGGATTTAAGCCTATTGTAAGGTTTATTAGGCATTTTCTATGGATTGTTGGAATTGATCAATTATGTTTTCTGCCATATTTTTGGAGGTTTGGATACATGATTTTTTCCTTATAAGAACCATGGAAACAAAAAATCACCTCAAATGAAAAATAAACTAAATAGTTGATTACAGACAGAAAACAAAGTCACACAAAAGGATTTTTTTTATCATCTTGATTAAATTAGAAGGAAAGTGAAATGTGTAAAATGGATAATAGGGTCCTAGGAAATGGTTGTCTATGGATGGTTTCAGGAATTTTTAAGGTTGGATTCCTCGATATACCTGAAGGTACATGAGGCCCAAATTTGTGTTGGTACCGGTACGAAGCTTAGTATTAGGGCCTACCCCCTCACTTCACAGTCCCGCAACGAAAAAGGAGTCAGGTGCTTAGTCAATATACAGATAACCAATTATTTATACACATAAAGAACACCAAGTCGGCTTCTCCTCTTAGTGATCAAATCTAAGTAGGTCCACATGGGTAGGAAGTTTTTGATGAAAATTTGTGTTTGAAGTGATTTGGTTGTGTGTGGGGTAAGTTAAGTGAATGCAATCTATTAACCTCCTAATTAAACTATGTGGTCAAGAATGATGAGAGGTTATTTTTAAACCCAAAAGAAATATTTATTTTGATGAGTACAACAAGAAAAATCCCCTAGAGAAGAAAATTACAAGGGTTAGCAAAAAATAGAAAACAAAAAGAGGAAAAAATGATGTTATAGGCTAACTGAATGAGTAATCAGAAGTAGTCACAGAGATCATTGGATATTAATAGAAATTGTAGGTGATTCACACTTATCATTGGTGATTTAACTAGATCGATTGTGATTACATAGAAGAAGGCCTAAAATGAATGAAAAATTAACTTAAATGAAATGATAATAGACTATGGTCAAACCAAGCATTCCAGAATGTACCATAGATTTTTTTCTTTCCAACTTTAACTTAACCGACCTTAGAAGATGGTAGGGTTTATTGATACTCGCAAGATGGTTGATTTTGATCTTGATAGATGGTTGAAGATTTCAATTCCAAATGAATGCACAAGTCCTCATGTCCTAAAAATCAATCTGTAATCAAAGAAAATAAACAAAAAATGTAAGATAAATGGATAAACAAGCTTCTCAGCAAAGTTCAATTCTAGGAATCCAAAGGGAATTCCTTGGAGGATGTTATCTCGTTTTTAGACAATTACGTATATTGACAAAGATAATGATAAATATATGCAATAGAAGATGATAAATAGATAATAGAGAAGAGGCTCTAGAACTCGAGGTTGAAAGGTAGGTCCTGTGCAGCTTCGAAGGTGGCCCAGGTGAGGGTGGATGCAATCTGAATAAAATCAAAGTAGTCATACCAAAATTCCTCAGTCTCTTGCTTGATTTCATGAAGGAACTCGAACTAATATTTGATTTCTTCTTCGTCAATGGAAAATCATATTACACATAGAGTCAACTCATTAAGGATGTTTTATTGTTCCCAAAAGAAAGGGTACTGGACTATAAAAAGGTTGTAAATGCTTGTAATTGGATGAGAATGGCTAGGAAATGCCATCTAAGAGAACTCCATGTTTGCAAAAAATAATTTAAATGTAAATATATTGATAAAAATGATAATAAACTACCAAATTGAAAAAAAAAAGTGTTTTTACAGGGATTGCTAATGATTTAGGTAATTGCTAGCAATTACAGTTAAAAGGGACGGTTTTGCTAAAAATGATAAAAAAGGTCTAATCGATATTTTTGATTGTTTTTGACATTTGATAGAAATGTAAATGAAAAAATAGAATACAGGAATACCTTTGGATGTGAGAAGGAGCTAAAAGATTCTGCAAATCGTCAAATCGAGCTAATTGAGATCAAGGTCTTATTATTGAGTTTCCTGAGGGTTGACATATGGAAAAGAATATCAAAATGTTGTGTTGATTAGCTAGGGGTTGATATAAGATCTTGATGATCTCTTGAATGACCTAAAATCTCGAAAAAGTCAAAAATATGGCATGGACATGAGTAAAAGGTTTCTAAAGATCCTTAGAAAAGGAGGAAAAACTCTTATTTATAATCACTAGTGATCAGTTAGGATCGTCGGTGATGTGAGATTTTTGGGGAAAACATTTAGAAAGCGATTAAAACCCACTTATAGACATGGGTTTTAGGTTTTTGATGAGGTAAAATGGTTATGGGGAGGTTCTAGCTGATTTGTGGAGGTTGGGATGTGGTAATAAAATATATTAAAGTTGTTTTAAAATGCTTAAGGTAGATTTAAAGTGGTTAAGTGGTTTAAGATGAGTAAAAAGTGATTTTATGGGCATGTAAAATTATTTTAATGGAGGTGTGGATAAAGTGACTTAGGATGATGGTTTTTTTGTATTTAAATAATGAGTGGCTAATATGAAGTAAGCGGGTTGACGAAAACCCAGTGTCTATAGTAACATAGGACTAACTAATGGTCAACATTGCGAAGGGATTAAAGGAAGTAGGATTCAACATCAAAGTTGGGCCACAACTCCAATTTGTCAACCTAACAAGCATAGATGAAGAAATTTCATTAAAGTCACACAAAAGGAAAAGATCAAAGATGATCCCTTTTAGGTTAGTGCATCGAGAATGCTTTAAAGAAGATCTAAGACTTTTAGGTTATGGAATCATTACAAGAAGAAGGAAAAAATTGACATGAGAAGAAATATCTCAATCAATAGAAGCACAACAAGTGGAAAATAAAGTTGCACAATAAAGATAATTTCATGTACAGAGGAGGAAAAAATTCAAGACCCACAACAGAGTCAAAAAATAGTGCCTAAAGTTACGGTGGAACAAATTGTAACTATGCCTTATCCTCCCACATCTCCAAAAGTGAAATAAAGTCCTCCAAATGCTACTAAGGGTAAAGAAACAAGTGCAAAAAAAGTAAGAAGAAACATATACAGTTAAGAAAATTTATGCAAACACCTCCTGTTAAAATACCTCAAGCCACATAATCCACAGAAGGAGAAATAACTGAAAAATGAGGAAGAAACACATAAAGAATTGTAAGACAAGCACCAAAAAGAGAAAGCCATCAAGGAATTTCTTAAGAAGACAAAATAAGATGAAGATGATCAAAATCATAAGGAATAAGAGGTAGAACTTTAAAAGAAAATAATTATGCAATCCACAAATTAGAAAATCTAGGAAGAAAACCAGTACAAGAGATACAAAATAAAGAAGAAGAGGAAAAGAGAAGGAAGAAGAAGATAAACAAAAACAGGTAAAAGAGAAGAGAAATTAAAAATAAGAGCAATAAAAGAAGGAAACACAAGAAAGAGATGAGCATAACAAAAAATCTAAAGAAGTGAAATGCATTGCTGAAGCCATTGTGCAAGAAAAATAATAGGCTCAGATTGCGAAGAAGAAATAAATCATAAAAAAATACTAAGGTGGAACAAAAGAGTATGGAATTTGAATTCAATCAAGCAAAAGATAATTCACAACCTATAAACACCCCTCAAGTGCAACTGTCTAGTACACAAAGTGAAAAAATCTAAAAATAGCCTTGTGAAGATAAGAAGCTCTAGCTCATAGCTGACCACCACATAAGAAGTTGTAGTAGGAGATACAAAAACATTTGTGTGGGAAATACCTTCAACAATGAAAACAATAAAAATGTAAGCTCGTTCTTCCATCCTCCCATGTACATACAGTAGTTTCACATATTTCTCTAACAATTACACAAATGACAACATAACGAGCCATGGTCAGTATAATGGAGGTAGATATTGAGAATTTATAGTTGTAAACACAGATTGAGGGATTTCACATTCTTCAAGAAAATATTGGTATATCCACAATCCAATTGGACCAACAGAAAGCAACACTAAAGAAGACATTACGTAGCATAAAATTACAAATTAAAGAAAATTTTCCTAAACCAGTAACGGAAGTTATATGTGAACAAGTTATGAGTGAAAAAATGTAACTAACCACTTTGGCAAGTAAACTTGTGGAAAATTGGTAGGAGCGGGAAACTGTGAAAAAGGTGAAGTCTCGAATCACTTAATCCAAAAGGAAGTAAAAGATGAAATTCTAATATTGGATGAGTATATCAACTTGTTCTAATAAGATGAAGAATGAGACAAATAAATCAAATTCCAAGTCTTTAATTGGAATACACAACTATGTGAGAACCAAAGCTGAAACAAACCTTTGAAAAATAATGCAAATGTGTATGATAGTGGAGACAGATGACCAAGAGATATAGAAAAGAAACTTCAGTCATCCTTACAGGATTGAGATAATTTCAATGATAGATTGCAAGAATGGTATTGCAATATGTTGCGTAATAATTTTTCTAGGGTGCAAGCATAGCACATGAAGGATAATCTAGATGGGTTGATTAAGGATATACAGAATGCTATGTCACTTTAGGATCCAATTACAGAAAATGAAAAAGTATATTCTCTGTTTGAATTCATGCAAGCATTGGCACCATTACTATTATACTTTGACATAGTAAAGGAATATGTCGTAGATTGGAATTTGTATAAAGTACACCTAGAAATATTTCTACCAAATTTGAAAATAATGAAGAACACCTCAAAGTATATCATCCCTCACATTATGCTCTGGAAGATCAAAGGATTGCAAGCACTACCACGTCCATCCACCACTCTAGCAATGCAGGTCTAACAAACCTCAAGTGAGCATATAGAGTAACACAAATAGATTAAGGTGTTATACAATGTTACGATAAGTAAATTTTTGAAATAGTAAATGCACAAATTTTGAATAAATATCTGTAAGCAAACCACATGGATTAAAACGCTGAAAGGGTGATCTGTGATGGAGTTTTGCAGATTGAAAACCTAAAAGGGAAGTCTATTGGAAAGATTACTTAATTGAAAACCCCTGAGGGCGGTTAAGTAGTGGGCAGAGGATGAAAACTGGTAAAAAATGTCGTCTATTCCGAATGCGAGATGACTTTCTCAATGAAAAACACAATCAACATTAGGCAAAGACTAGAACAATAGAGCACATCACCTTCAATATTCTTGAAGCATCTTTTATCCTGGGATGAGACAACTCAAGTTAAGTCTGGGAAAGTGTTGGGAGTTTATAGGGGTGAAAAACAAACAAGGATGTATTTTGGCTTTTCTTGTATATTGCACAATTCCTAATGTATGTGTATAGGATAGATAAGAAAAAAATTAAAATATGTAACACTCTTTAAGCATAAGTAGAGAATGTGAAGATCCTCTTTTGTCCAAGAGTGGAAGAAGAAGGGTTCGATAAGCCAACAATCACATCGAATTGTACATAATCGTGTAAGTGCACTATGCATAAAGTTGATCTTAATTGCACTCTAAATTTATGTCTATGATATTGATTTAGTAATATAATTTCAGTCTGTTATTGCATCTTCTTGTCTCTTGGTTATATATTTCCTTATGTTGATCATGTTATGTAGCAAGTGTGCTTATGGAAATTAAACTTTGTTTTATCAATTGTGCATTGTTTTGAAAGTAAATAAATGGGATAGGTTGTGTTTTCCCTATGCTACAACATGTGGCATGCCCTGATGAGTGATTCAAGGGAATTCAGCTAATAATTAGAATAATCTACATGTTACAAACCCTTACATCCTTTTTAGTGTTGTGCATACCCATAACACATAAATTTAATTAGGATATAAACAATAATCACAACATGAAATGTTCTAATAAAATGTAAAAATAATCTTGTAGAGCAACCTTGAAAGACAATTAGATTTGTCTCATCTAATATACAAAAATAGAATCTTGTGGAGGAAAAAAGAAAAAAATTATTAATGTAATAAAATAGAATTATACACTATATTAAAATTGAAGTGAAATGCTCCTCTACCAACATGACAAAAGTAAATGAAATATGCAAACTATAATATAATTACACACATTACATAGAATAAAGCAACGAGCAAGATTCCATCCAAATATTTCTCTATCTATAGAGAAACAAGAAGAAAACTAGATGACTAAAAAAAAAAAAACATATTATTTTTTTATCAATTTCAGGAAAAGCATGCATTGTTGCTTTAGTTGTATCAAAGGCATAAATCCCAACCACTTTTACAATAAGGGCACCTCCCTAAGCCCTTTAAAAGAAGCGAGGGAAAAGAATAATTCAAATGGCTCCACATCTTGTATATTTGGTGGCTCGCGAGAGTTAGTACCTAGCTTCTCCCTTTATTTTTAAACGCTAGCTTTTAAGCGCACGAGAATTTTATCATAGTACGCTGAGGCCACAACTAAATAAAGCCTCGACCCCATGCATTTAACAAAGCTATTTTAGCATTGAAAATTAATTAAAATTTTACCTGAATTATTTTTCGAAGGAAACTTGAACGGTGAGAAAATGGATCTTGGTGAGAAAATTTTCAAACATTTTTAATATTTTAGATATTTTTTTGTAAATTTTGTCTTAGTCGTCTAATATTTGTAAGAGGAGATATTTTCTAAAAAGTATGTACTTTATTGGGATTCAGTTCTATATTTCTATTATATATATATATATATATATATTTTTTTTTCTATAAAAAAATAATATATATTTTTTAAAAAAAATTAATGTAATATCAAATGCATTTCTTAGGATTTAAGCTTAGTGTATAGTGTCTCAATTTTTCAAATATTTTCCTAAAGTCACTTACATGGTTTTTCCCTTTTTCCGGGTTTTTCCAAATATCTACATCATCTTTAAGAATGTTGTTTATGTAGTTATGGAATATAAATGTCACATCTCTTTCATAAGTAACTCTTATTTCAAGTCCAAAAGACTTGATCACATAGACAAATATACTCCAAGGAATTTTGAATGTAGTCTTATGTAGGTCATTAAAATCGATATTGATTTGGTTGTAACTAGAAAACTCATCCATAAAAGAAAGAATCTCATGCACATCAATAAAATTAGAAAATCAAATAAATACTAGACAATCATAAGTCATCCTTGGGACATGATTTTTTCAATGTCTCAAAAGTCTACACAAATTTGAAAAATCCCTAGTTGATTTGCCCATTGAGAAAATATTGGAAACTCATTCATAATAAGGAAAAGATCATTTGAAATGAGTGTCAAGTAACTTTTGGATTTCATCATTAACCATTAGATCCAACTTAGGATGAATCGTTATAATACTTTTCTTTATATGTTTGGCATTGAGATTAACAACAAGATTGTACATTGTGATATTGGTGGCAATAACTAGCATATTGACATAGGGCCATGAAAAAATATCTTGATATCCAATTAATATATGTGTATTATCTTTTCTCATCTAGAGTCAATTAGAGGCCTAATTTAAACAGATTGGGTCTCACTAGTAAAGGTGTTGATATCAATTGTATCTTTGTTCAGTAATGTTGATCTATATTTGAAAAAAGATGTGATAGATAACACATCTAAGCTATCCAAAGTAACATTTCATCATTATGTATGGCTCACTTTTTTTGAAATATGCATGGTTACTCAATGTAGAAGGGAAACTATTATTATGATGGTATGTAGGTAAATATGAATTAGTTCTAAAAAGTTATGTGATATACTCATTGAATTGGAAAAAGTATCAAGATATAGTGTCACACATGGTATATTATAATGTATCAATTCAAGATATATAACTAAATGTCCTCCGAGTTGTGTGATCAGAGGTACACATGATATTGGCCATTTCTATTGAATGGGTTATTTTAGACCTTTTAAATTGATCATGAATATGTTATATTGATTATGAAAAAATGTTATCATTTTTTAATGTTCCAATATATCCATGGTCTACACTAAAAGATTCTTCAAGTGTGAGCCCTTGTTGTAATTTGGATTTCTCAATGGTATAACTAATTCCTGGTCTATTGTCATGGAAAATTGGAAGACATGTTTTCTCATTCTTTTCTCTTCTTTACCAAGACCTTGATCCTCGTTAATGCATATTTTGTTAATTCATCTTTTGTACATATTTAATCACAAATCTATATTTTTTCTAAAGCATTTAAAATCAATCCAAGAATTTTCATTTTCTTATTGGTCTAACAAAAACCATCCATCGCATGAACTTTACTCATTGGTTTTTTATGAATAATATATTATGTTTGGTTTGGTATTCCATAATCTTGAGGGGTGATATAGAGGGATCCAATATCAAACACACTCATATCATATCTTTATTTTCATAAGATTGTTGGTGTAAAACTAATATTTGAAAGTCATTTTTCATTCTTATTACTATTATCATGAATCTTACTAAGTTCAACAATTTTTATGGTGGTTGTTTGATCGGTTGGTATATCACCTTATGGTTCTACTCTCATTAAAATGAAGCACAAGGTCATTCTAAATCTCAATCACTTTAAAAATATCAATAACACATAATAGACCAAGAATGTATATATACCTCCTTCATGTATAAACTTCAAGCATTTTTGGGAAGATCTCATATCATGTAACAAAGGTATCCCAAGTATATTATTGTAGCTTACTTCATTAGATATAACTTGACGTTTTATAGGTACACTTTTTTGACCAAATGATATATCCAAGGTGATTTATCTTAGAGTCATTGTAGGTTGGTTGTCAAATCCCTTAATAATCATATCATATTTTCCAAGTGTGTTTCTATCAATACCTAATTTAAAAAGAAATGACTCCTCCAAATGTTTAATTTTGAACCATTGTCTATAAGAAACATTTTTTCCATTTATTTTGTATTATAAGTTGAATGTTCAAGGGAATATTTTGATCAATAACATCTCATTATGTAACTTCACCATTCTCAAACATAATAAATAGTATTCTCACTATAATTTATAGAACTAAAAAAAGAAGTGAAATGAGAAGGTTCAATATAACTTGGTAATGTCATTTCTTATAAGGATTTATATATAAGTTTAGTTCATGGGCTATCATTTGGAGTGGTAAAAACCAGCCTATAATTTATATCTCATCTAAGATGAGTATAGAAGTACTTTGGAATATATGAAAGAAACAATGTGGTTAAAAATATTATTGGAATAACTCCATATGAATGTTGATGAGATTAAAATACTTCTCTATGATTGCCATATTTTTATATTTGTAGTAAACAATTCAATTCAACATCAAATACCAAAGCATATTGAAATACATATGATTTTTATCAAAGAAAAAGTCCCCAATGTTGAAATTGGTCTTTAATTATATCCAACACACTAAACCTCTTTGAGCTATAACGATTTACAAATTTAGATAAATATTAGGCCTTCCAGATCTACCATTGAGGAGGAGTGTGCAGGAAAATTTCACATCCTAAAGGCCTTGTTTTATCTCTCTTCTATATACATATTCTCTATTGTAAAAATAATTGTAAAAAACACCGTATATGATTTTGGGTAAACATTGCCCTATGTGATGTAATGTTTATTCCTTCTATTATAAAAGGCTTCACATATAAATGTAAGATTTCGTGTAAGCATCTATCTGTGAGGAACTTAGAAATGTTATCTTTTACATAATTTCATTAATATACTAGCCTGAATCATCCTATATGATTTATGGATTATAATTACTTTCGTATAAAAAAGTGATGATGGTGTGTATGCCCACTAAGCACTAAAGAGGAGTGGTTGAGCTTATAATGTTTTTGGGGACACACATATTATGCCCTATATAAAAACAAACATATATCCACATGATTTAAACATAAGTTTATATTCAATAAATACATATAATTAAATAACAAGTAACTGTTCAATTAATTTTAAGGTGAAATAGTAAGACTATTCACAATTATAATAAATCACCAACTACATTTCCAATGTGTATACATATATGTGAGAGCATAAATTAATATTGTGTATCGAGAAGAAGTGAGAAGAAAGTTGTTATGAGTTCTGTGAAGTTTGGTTCCCTATAAAACTAGATTGTTGTAACTTCCTCTTATCTTAATATATTGGATGATATAGTTGTACTATTTTTTTTTACTTGAATTTTTTTTCCACATATAATATGTATGTTTTTTTATGTTTTCTTCCTACATATTTTTATTTATACTTTTTGTAATTCAGTATACTTTTAATTCCTTACAAAATTAATTAGGAAAAAATAATTTACATTCAATCCTACTAATACATGAAAAGAGAAGGAGGTACTAGATCATTCTTTTCTCTGTCCATCCTTTTTATGGCATGATTCACCTCATGGGTAGCCATTATGTGATGGAAAACACACAATATAACAGTAGAAGGATATGTATGGCCTCTATCATTGGTAAGGGAATAAGTACATAAATTGAAACATTGTTGTCATTTCATACAACCCTAACACGTCCCTAGAGAAAAACTAATAATCTATGACATTCTATTGGAAAGCATTAAAAAACATAAACATCAATATATTGCATAATAACATACACATGAAAAGAATATTCTATGGAAAAATCAAATTGTAAAGCACATCATAGTATAATTACATGTATAAATATTCCTATTCATATAAATAATTAATGTACAAATAGAATCACAAAATCTATAACACATTATGTAAGGAATAAGGAGGTGTAAACAAGAAATAAATCTAATAACAAAATTATAATAAATCACGCAATATTGAGGGTTGAATGAATCTAACATAATGCAATACAATCCTCACAATAATCAAATTTATCCCCAAAGAAGTAATATCTAAAAGTATATTGCTATAAAAGAGAAACTATGATTGATGTAAGCCCAAGTTCACCCAAAATTCAAATGTGGAAAGTGATTTTCCATAATAATGCATTCTATTAGTCACATTAAATTGTAATTATGTTTAATTCAGATGTAAATTAGTAAAATAAACATATTTAGAGAATATTGAATATTTATAGTATAGTAAACCTATAGTAATAAAAAATAATAGAGATAATTAGGTCATTAGAATAATAATATTTTTTCATGAATGTGGAGATAATCTCTATTGAAAATAGTTAAAAGTAGGTCCACTCGGTGAGATAAATAAAGCCCAAAATTCCATAGTATATGGAGAAATATCCCCGAGGAAGAAAACATATAAATGTAAACATGGACCGATAAGTAGAAGTATAAAAATGGTACATATTTGTAACTGGAAAGTAAATTTTTTGAAACTATTGTTTTATTTCCAAACATAAAAAATCCTACCATTTTTCAAAATTTAGAGAAAATCATTGGGAAATTATTTTCCTTCTTCAAAACATTAATATGGCCTTTACATCACCTCCCTCCTCCATACCTCCACCTGCCCACACTGCTCCCACTTCCCCCCTGCTAAAAAGAAAGAATGAAGATGTTGTCTCTAGCAAGAAAAGCAAGAGCCTCAAAGCTAAAATCCCTGCTTCCCAACGGGTCTTAAGGAGCCACAAAGACTTGGCACTAGCTGAAAACCTTCTACATATTAGCAAGCCGGTGGAGGAGCCCAAAGAGGAGGAATTTCTAGATAGGGTGGAAAGATTAGAAAAGGAGATACAGGAGCTCAAAGGGGCTATAAAAAACATGGAAAGAGCTAAGGGTAAAAGGATCCTTCAAAGTGAGGAGGAAGAGGGGGTTATTGGGGAAGTCTTCAAGAAACTACAGTCCTTAGATGGCAGATTGGGGAATGCTAAAATCTGAAATGACTGCATATTGTCTGCCCTCAAAAGCATTTATAATTTCATTGAACAACATGTCCACAGTGTTTGCAGTTTAAGTGGGATTAATGAGGACATATGGGGCCCTAAAGAGAAAAGGGACATTGTAATTGCCCAAGCAGATTTGCAAGACTCCTCTCAGGCCACTGCCATTGCCTTCTTCATGTCACTGCAGGCTATCAAGACCAAAATTGACAGAGCCATCAAGTAACGGGCTGTTGTGATGTTGTTTTTTGGCTACGATGTGGCTGTCATCGAGCAGTTCTGGAGTTGTTTTTTGGCAGAGCTCTTCATGTTGTTTCTATTTTGGTTTCTTTTTGATCTTGCCTTCTTTTTTCTGGATCTTTGTATGTTTAGATCCTTTTTTCTCCTCTATTGTAATATTTGGCTGTTGAGCCTTTCTTGGTTGACTGTTTTGCCCTTCTCTGGGATGATTCTCTCATCTTTACTATCTGGCTTTTGAGCCCTTTTGTATACAGGGTATAGTCCCTTCAAAACTATTTGCCCTTAATAAAAAAAAAACATGGCCTTTATATATGTAAAATGTATAAGGAAATCAAATATGTTATGGCATATGTTAAGCTATATAAACGATGAAATTCCTTGGTATTTATCAAACCCTAGACAATTGAAAAATATTATAATCAACATATAAGTATCATACAATTTTGTAGGTAGTCTGGAGTAGTGTAAGTATGTGAACCCTTATATGACAATGAATGTAAGCTAGTAAATGTTATATGATTATCTATGTGCTTGAACTCTATTTTTAGAACAAGGTTTCTTTAAAAATAGGTTTTTTTTTTCCTTTAAAAGTTTAATGATATCTCTTATACCAATTATGTATGTATCTCATATAAATTTCATGACATCTTTATAGACTTCTTTAATTATATTTGGATCCTATTGATGCACACAATGACACATATTAAGATTAAAATGCAAAAAATAAAGGAAAAAACTTTGAGGCACATAAATCATGCATAAGAAGGATCTACAACACAAATATATAGAGTCATGCAAGTAAAGTTTTGGTAATATATTTAAAACAATAATAAATCCTAGGGAAGAGAGAAAAATAGGAGGAAATATAATTATAAAAGGACAAAACATGGAAGTATATAGAGTCAAATATGAGGAAAGAGTTGAAAGTTTTTGACACAAATTCAAAGGTTTCCAAAGTCACATAAACACAAGGGGAAATAGGTCTGAAAATAAATATTATGCACCTTACTTTAACTTATTAATGATTTATTTTGTAGGAATTTTTGGCACATTGATCTCCATAAAAGAGCATCCTAAAGAGTAAAATTGAGTCTAGGGTGGGCTAACTTATGCAAATTATGGGCATTCATTGTAAAATTTCACTTCATAACATGATATTTTACCGACTTCATGCCACCTTTCCATTAATTTCAAATTTTAATCATTAGTTTCATACCCCTTCATCTTCCTCTATTGTCCTTTATATATTTCATGCAATTAACGTCATCAACCATGGTATGATATTTTCCAAATCCTTGTTTTATCCAGATTCATTAGATGGGTTAATAATGTTGGATTAAAATAATTCATGACTTCCAAGGTGTTAGTCTACATATATATGGTTCCCAATTTTTATTTCTCAACATTTCATCAAACAATCCACTATGTTTTCTCTTATAAATACCCTTAGGAAGTAGAGTAGGTCATAGGGTTTATTAAATATTACATTGAGGGAAAAAACGTGGAGTATTGGGTCATTGAATAATACCAAGAATAGGAGATTCGCCCAAAAGTTATAGATCTCAATCTTTGGATTCCCCAAATGTATGGTTTACTAAATCTTCTATATATCTATTTTTGGTTTCACCCACAACAATATATTATAATGTAATACAAGCCAAATTAAGAAATTAATGCACCAATAAGCTAACCCCAAGTAAGTCTCTATAACTCTAATCACTTTTTATTTCTTTGGTTGGCTATTGTTCTTTGTGTCATATACTAGATGGATAATGTAACATATATTTATCTCATACATTATAGTATTTAATTTATATCTCTTTATTATTCCTAAAGTCACACTTTTTACTCTTATAGTACCTAATAATAAATAAATATTTACAAAATCAAATAGCACATGTCACAATATTTATAGTCGAAAACTCGAATGTAAAAACCACTGTGAAAAGTAACTTTTATTTTAGAGAAAGTTTTACATCTAGTAAATCACCTCCTCCTTATAAACCCTAATCACAAGGTTAAAAACCTTTGATATATTATTTTTTCGAATATATCAAATGAGGACCCAAATTCCTTTTTATATGAGGTGATTGGGTATGTCTTGTGCCTCACCTTTTCAACCATGTCGGTTGACACATACCAAGGTTTAAATATTTAATAATAGAAATATAACTATTTCTTATTCTTAAATATTTAACCTCAAGTATATTCCTAGGTTTTAATATTTAATAATAGAAATAGAAATATTTCTTATTTTTAAAATTTTTAACCTATAGTATAATGTTGGACCCATATTTAATTAAGGGGTGGCTAGCCCGCTTAACCATTATGTTCCAACACTCCCCCTTAATCTTAAATGGGATAACATATGCCAATAGATTATCTACCTGTGGTACAGTATAGGATTTACAACCCTTAAATGGGTAAGTGTACGAAGTTGGGGGCCCAAAAAGCAGACAAGAATCCAAAAAAAGTAAAACATGTATGCGTTTCGCTAAAATGTGCTCGCGTTTTAATTTGTTTGGCTCAGGAATCATTGAACCATAACACGCATGCATTTCAAACAAGCCAAAACACATACACATTACAAAACTGTATTTTGTATAAGATTTCTTTTATTATTTCTTATACTTTAAATTTATTTTAGTAAATATAAGAAATTAGGGTCACTCTGCACCTTATGTAAATGGTCTCGTAGCTCCAACAGTTATAATTTAGAAGATAGTTTTTCAAAATCTAATCTGGTCAGTACTTACTCATTTTCAGGACTTCAACAAACGACCTAAAACTTTCAGGGAATATATATTGTAGTGGGTCTTTGTTTTGGGAAATCATATAGTCATTTTTTAGGTTTTTTGACCTTCTAAAATGGATTTTGGCCATACCACTACTTGAATTGGTACTAATTTTTAAATTTGGTCCATAATTCACTTTAGTGACCATGAATTAACTCTACGATGTTTGTCTACTTCTTACTAAAAAATGATCCTCACTTTGTAGATAGAGGATTGTTCCCTGAATGGGATTCCTGTCCTATGGCCAAAATGAGGTGATTGTAATGTGCCTCCTCCTTAAGGTGTGATAACACTACTAGGTGTTGAATGAGTTACAGTTACGAATAGTACCAAGTGAATTGCATCAAGTGAACTTAGATGATTGCTCATTCTTAGAAACATGGTGCTCCATATAAAGATCATCCCCTCACCTTTCCTAGCTCTAAAATAATCCTTTCATAGAATCAAATTCATGATTCTCATACATGCTTTTGCTCATATGTCTCTTATGGATACAAACGATGCCTTAATACTTCACAAATAATGGTCCTTGATAACTCGGTGACATGACTAGCTCATTTTAGCTTGTTTTGAAGGGCGTTAAATTAATTAAAAAATGGCCAAAAATGCCTTTTTAGGCCTTCAAAGGAAGTAGTCTCTCATAAAAACTAAATGAGTTGATCGATCACCTTAAACATTATTCCCTACATACTGAAACACGTTGAATGATATTTTTAGGACTTTCCTTTGGGTGAGGGTTTATGATTTAAGGTTTAGGGTTTAGGGCTCAGGGTTTAGGGTTTAGGGATAAGGTTTTAAGACTCAAGGTTTAGAGTTTAGGGTTTAAGGCTCATATTTTAGATTTTAGGGTTTAGGGTTTAGGGCTCATGACTGAGGGTTCATGGTTTAGGGTTTAGAGTTTTGGGTTTATGGTTTGGGGTTAAGGGTTTAGGGTTTAGGGTTTAGGGCTCAAGGTTCAAGGTTTAGTGTTTAGGGGTCACGGTTGAGGGTTTAGGGTTTATGGCTCAAGGTTCATGGTTTAGGGTTTAGGGATCATGGTTGAGGGTTTAGGGTTTAGGGTTGAGAGTTGAGGGTTCAGGGTTTAGGGTTTAGGGTTGAGGATTTAGGGTTTATGGTTTAGGGTTTATAAGTTAGGGTTTAAGGTTTAGGGTTGAGGATATAGGGTTTACAGTTCATGGTTTAGGAGTTATGGTTTAAGGTTTAAAGTTCAGGGTTCATGGTTTAGGGAAAAGGGTTCAGGGTTTAGTGTTTAGGGATCAGTGTTGAGGGTTTAGGGTTTAGGGTTGAAAGTTGAGGGTCCAGGATTTAGGGCTCAAGGTTTAGTTTTTAGGGTTTATGGTTTATGTTTAAGGGTTTAAGATTTAGGGTTTTGGCTTATGGCTTATGGCTTAAGGCCTAGGGTTCATGGCTTAGGGTTTAGGGTTTAAGGATCAAGGTTTAGGGTTTAGGGGTCAGGGTTTAGGGTTTATGATTTAGGGCTTAGAGTTTAGGGTTTATGGCTTAGGATTTATGGTATAGGGTTTAGGGTTTAGGGCTCAGGGTTTAAGGTTTAGGGTTTAGGATTTAGGGTTTACAGTTTAGGGTTTATGAGTTATGGTTTAAGGTTTAAAGGTCAAGGTTCAGGGTTTAGGGCAAAGGGTTCAAGTTTTAGGGTTTAAGGCTCAAGGTTTAGGGTTTAGGTCATAGAGTTTAGGGTTTAGGGTTTAATGTTTAGGGCTTAGGGTTTAGGGTTTAGGGTTTAGGGTTTAGGGCTTAGGGTTTAGGATTTAGTGCTTGGGGTTTAGAGTTTAGGGTTTAGAGGTCAGGGTTTAGGGTTTATGAATTAGTTTTTAGGGTTTATGGTTTAAGGTTTAGGGACCTTTAGGATTTAACATTTAGGCCTTAAGGTTTAGGGTTTACGGTTTAGGGCTCAGGGCTCAAGGTTTAGGGTTTAGGGGTTAGGGTGCATGGTTTAAGATTTAAGACTTGGGGTTCAGAGTTACGGGTTTAAGGTTTAAGGGTTAGTTACAGGTTTAAGTTTTAGGGGTTATAGATCAGGGCTATAGATTTAGGGTTTAGGGCTCAGGGTTTAAGGTTAAGGGTTTAGGGCTCAAGGATTACGGTGTATAGTTCAAGGCTTAAGGTTTAGGGTTTATGGATTAGGGATTAAGGTTTAGGGTTCATGGTTCATGGTTTATGGCTTAAGGTTCAGGGTTTATACTTACTGGTTTAAGGTTTGGGGGTTAGAGCTCGGGGCTCTAGATTTAGTATTTAGGGTTTAGGGCTTAGGGCATAGGGTTTAGGGTCTAGGGTCAAGGGTTTAGGGTCTATGGTAAAGGGTTTAGGGTTATGGGTTTAGGGTTTAGGATTTATTATTTTGGTTTTAGGGTTTAGGGTTTATAGTTTAGGGTTTAGGTCTCATGTTGAGGGTTAAGGGTTTAGGTCACATAGTTTAGGGTTCATCAAATTTGTAGGCAGAACATTCAAAGAGAGTCATCAAAATTTGATGTTTTTCATCTGTTGATATTTTGAAAACATCCATGGGTTTATCATATAAGTAATTATCAATGAATGGAAGGTCACTAAGTCATAGGCCAAGTAAATTCCATTTAGAAATAAACAAGAAAGATTTACTAGGCGATTGATAACCCCTTAGTGTTCTTAGCCATACCCATGTTTCTTTGCTTATTTTGAACACTTTAGGAAGTTCTAGAAAATTTACTATCCATTCCAGTAGAACACTTAAACTTTATCTTTCTCTAGAGGAGAGGATACTACAGGAAATTCAATTATGATCCTACACCTCTGCATTGATATATTCTCTATGTTTCTTTTGTTTCCTTTAAGATTAGTTTTTTTTGTTGTGATGGTTATTTTTTCCAGCTTCCAATGGGTCATCATGGCTTGCATAATACCATACATGGAAATATGAGAAATGTGAAATTTGTTTCAGAGTGTGAATAAATTTACATTCAAGAGCGCAAGTATATGTGTGGAGAAACAAGTTTGGAAGAGATGTCTAATATATGCATTATAAGGCACAAGGTAGATGTCATATCCATTTATTTAGTTGTCCCACCTCTCATAAACAAGGTAGATCTATAAGCAGACTAAATGATGGCTCTAGGCACAAGACTAGGAAATATTGATGAAATATGGTTTGGGGTTTAGGGTTTAGGGTTTAGGGCTTATGGTTCAGGGTTTAGGGTTCAAGGTTCAAGGTTCAAGGTTATGGTTTAGGATTTAGGTTTTAGGTTTAGGGTTTAGGGTTTAGTGTTTATGGTTAGGGTTTACGTATCGAGGTTAAGGATTTAGGGTTTAAGGTTTAGGGTTTTGGGTTTTGGGTCAAGGATTTAGTGTTTAGGGATAAGGGTTTATGGTTTACGGTTCATGTTTTACGGTTTATGGTTTATGGTTTAGGGTTTAGGGTTTAGGATTTAATGTTTAGGGATTAAGGTTTAGGGTTTAGGTTTTATGTTTTAGGGCTTAGGGTATATTTTCTAGGGTTTGTATTTTAGGGCTTAGGGATAAGGGTGTAGGATTCAAGGCTTAGGGTTTAGGGTTTAGGATTCGGTGTTTAAGGTTTAGGGTTTAAGATTTAGTTTTTATGGTTCAGGCTTTAGGGTTTATCATTTAGGGCTCATAGTTCATGGTTTATGGTTTAGGGTTTAGAATTTAGGGTTTAGGGATTATGGATTAGGGTTTAGGGCTTAAGGCTCAAGGTTTAGGGCTCACAGGTAAGGGTTGAATGTTTAAGGTTTAGGGTTTAGGGTTTAGTTTTTAGGGTTTAGGTTTTAGGGTCTAGGGATCATGGTTAAAGGTTTAGGGTTTAGGGCTCAAGGTTTACAGTTTAGTGTTTAGGTTTATGGCTTATGGTTTAGGGTTTCGATTGAAGAATTTAAATGCTAAAATATTTAGGCCGAATGCTGAAATCCTAAAAAATTACCTATGTACTGACCAAATTATACTTTAAAAAACTATCTCCTAAACCATGACTCATAGAACTATGAGACTAATTCCATAAGGTACAAAGTGACCCTAATTTCATATATTTACATAAATAAATTTAAATAATAATAAATGAAAAAATTATACTTAAACATTTATTTATGTAAATAGAAGCATGTCAAAATCATGCATAATGTGTCTACTACACAGAATGCGTATGCGTTATGATGCGCATGCGTTATGTTTATACTACATAGAATGCGTACGCATTATGTAACGCATACATGTTATGTAACACGTACATTTTTTGCATTTTATCTTTTCCCATGCCATGCCTCAAGGCTTGGGATCCGTTTTGGATCCCCAAGCCTAAGGCATGGACCTACAAAAACACAACAAATAGCAAGTTTTTACAAGAAAATGTAAAAATGACACTTCTTCTATGATAAATCAAAATAAAACAATCGATCCATTTTAAAAAAATTATACTACGACGTAGAGTAGAGTCTCTTCTTTCTAAAAATATAATTTTCCAAATTTTATGACTAACATAAGGTTTCCATATTATTTATTTTCTAACTATGCCTTTTTATAGCTATTGTTTGAAGTGTAAATATGTCTATCTTTCATGGTGTATCTTTTTTTTGGGCGATCAAAATTTAAAAAAATTATACTAGCCCAAACTAGGCATAATTCTATACATATTCAAGAAAAATATCAAATTTTTGATATTTTTTGAGGTAGTTAAGGGGGGTACGGTCAGAGCTCCGTTATTTTTCAAAACATAAAAATTTTGTACTAGAAAAATCATAAATAAAAAAATATTCGCTAAAAAAATCTAAAAAAATGGAACCCAAACTAGATGCTCCTAGATATATTTCTACCAAAGGGTTTTCAAAAATACTAAATGGTGCTAAAAAAATGGTGGGGGCCATGAAAGTCACTCTATTATGTTTTTTAACAAAAACAGGAGCATCTGTTGGTATTTTAGTTATTCAACCCACTTAAACTTATCCATTTTCAATAAAATTTAGTAGCTTAGAAACTAGACTCAAAATTCTATGATTCATATTTCTACAACATCTTCCAATTTTGAGTGTAAGTATTTCAAAAAACTTGTACAAGTTTAATTTTTTTTTTCAAAAAAATGCGTCCACTTAAGACCTCCTTTTAGCCTCCCAACTTGGTGCAGTCAGCCAAACCATAAAGGTAATAAGCTAGCATATAGGTTGAAGTAATTATAACACCTTCATCATACTCAAGTTACCTTTTGGTACAAAAGGATTCGGAATCCCATATATCATCCCATGATCAATGGTTAATTATGATTTTTGAGTTTTACATTTTCTCACAAGTTCTTGTAAAAGGTTTGATCTGTGAACTTCTACTTTGGAACTCTACGAATCACACAACTATGTTGTTCTAATTTCAATTTTGGAAAATAATAGATTTTCTTGGAAAATTAAAGCTTCTTGACTGATTATCTCGTGCTATAGAAAGGAAATTACAGAGAAGGAAATAATTCACAACTTCAACACCAACAATTGTATCTTGGAAACCTCCAATGGAGAAAAACCAGTCAGGAAGGGAAACTTCTCTTTCTTCCCACTTTTATTGGTATAATATAGACAATTACAGATTACAATAAGTATGAAAATAAGAAACAATGTAAAACTTCTCTCTAATTAGTTGTTTTCTCTATTTCTACACCTTGCTCCTACAATTCCAATCTAGCACTGAAGATTTTGCTCACTATTCTCATTAAAATCTGCTTCTCGATCTCTCTGGATCTTCTAATCCTTATTCTCTTACTCCTTTCATGCATTTATAGGCCTCCCCATGTCCTCATGTGCACTAGAGGATGTGAAAGGGCATGGAAGGGGAAGAGACACGACTGGGCACTTCAAATTCACGTCCATTCACATTTCATTCTTCTTTTCTGTTTGAAAGTGTCATGACCACCACCTTGAGAAGACCGGCGGTATCAGGACCTCCGCCCTGGCTAGGCAGTGGTTCCTTCCAAAACCTTTGTTTACCTCATTTTAATCACTTTTCTTGTTTCTCCTTCTTGGTGCTGATGGAACTGATGAAGTGGTGTGTTTTCTTGGATCCCTATGGATCAAGGTTACTTAAAACCAAGCATATAGGAACCTTTCATAACCAAGGACCTCCTTAACAATATGCTTACACTGGATGTTTACTAGTAAACTCAATAACACTAAATATTTTACTGAAGACCACTTTTAAGGTATTTCTATACTTCTTTCTGAAAAATAATTTGAGGAGGTAAACACATGCCCGAAGGTCTTTTATATTTTCCTGAAGGTCTTTATTACAATGCATTTTTCATTTTACAAATACCACGTTCCATTAGGAGGTGACATTGTCATGCACACTCCCCCTCAATGGAAACTCTAATAATCTATTTTTTTCTTGAAAGTGACAAAAATTTACAACACTCAGGGGTTTTGTGAAGATGTCAGTAACCTGCTCGTCAATGGACACAAACTTGAGATCTATCTCACCACTTAACACCTTCTCACCGCTGAAGTGTATATGTATCTCAATGTGCTTCATCCTCTGATGTTGTACTAGATTATGTGTAAGAGATATGGTTCTCTCGTTATTTCTGAACAAAGGAACACTACCTTGATCCTTCATCTTTATCTTATCAAACAACCTCTTCAACCATAGAACCCCTTTTGCAACTTCCATTGCACTTCTATACTCAACTTCAGTTGAAGAGATAGAAATAGTTGGCTACTTTTTACTGCACCAAGTAATGACACTTGCACCAAATTTAAACACATAACAAGAAGTATATTTTCTATCTAATACATCACCAACATGATCAGAATCACAAAATCCATGCAAGTTAGCATTTTCATCCTTAGTATAATGCAACCCATAATTGATTGTTCCCTTAATATATCTAAGAATTATTTTTGCAAGATTTCAATGATCTCTATAAGGTTCCTGCATAAACCTTAAAGCAATTCCTACTATATAGGAAATATTTGGTCTATTTATAGTTAGATAAATCAAACTACCAATTAACTGCCTATACAAAGTACGGTCAAATTTTTCACATGAAGGTTTAGGATCAAGTTTTAGTCCAACTTCCATAGGTGTAGAAATTAGTTTACAATCAATCATATTAAACTTTTTAGTACATTGGTTACATATTGTGCTTGAGAAAAAATAATAGAATGCTTGTCTTGAAGTACAACCATGCCAAGAAAATGATGTAAGAGACCTAAATCATTCATTTCAAAGTATTGTTTCAATTTTTCTTTAATCCTATGAATTAAAGCAGGACTATCACCAGTCATAAGAAATTCATCCACATATAGACATACAATGATAATGTGAGAACCTTCTTGCTTAATGAATAGATAATTGTCAAAATAAAAATTAACAAAACCTAATTGTTTAAAGAAAGCATTAATTTTTGCATACAAAGCTCTAAGAGCTTTCTTTAAACCATACAATATTTTTTTCAACTTACAAACATAGTTTTCTTTACCATTTTCTTCAAATCCTTTAGGTTGAGACATGTAAAGTTATTCCTTTAAATCACCATTCAAAAAATCATTTTTCACATCCATTTGGTGGATTTCCCACCCAAACTGAGCAGCAATAGAAAACAAGGTCCTAATTGTGCTCATTTTAGCTACAGGGGAAAAGGTCTCAACATAATCTATCCCAGGTTTTTGAGTGAGGCCTCTAGCAACAAGTCTAGCTTTATAATTTTCAATACTACCATCAGCATTTTATTTTACTTTGTACAACCATCTAGACCCTATAACACTTATTTTCCCTGGAGGTGGAACCAACTCCTAGGTTTGATTTTAAATCAAGGCATTATATTCAGCCTACATTGCATTGATCCACTTCTCATCCTGAGAAGCTTCTTCAAAACTTTGCAGCTCAGGTTCATACAAGGTCATTAATGCATGGTAAGTATGATGGCTTCTGGTCATTTTCCTAAGGTCAATAGGATTAGAAATTTCTAACACAGTTTGAGCCCATTTTGGTTTCTTAGCTAGGGAGACAAGAGATTCAAACACATCCATAGCATAAACACAAGAAACATCATCATGATCATTTACCATATTTTCATTATCAGAATCAAAACCATCATTAGAAATATTGACAGGATTGCAAATCTCATAACTATTTGTAGATGCACAGAAGTATTTTTCCAAAACAACAACATTGAGATTTTTAGTTACTTCCCTTTTTACATGGTCGTAAATCCTTAAACTTGTAGTGTTAATACCATATCTAATGAAAATACAAGAAAAATAAGTCATATCAAGTTTCTTTCTTTTCTTTTTAGGGATATAAAATGAGGCAAGACTACCGAAGAGTTTTAAATGTGATACATCAGGTTTTTGATTTGACCACTTCTCTAAGGGGGTCGAAAGGTGAATAGATTTGGTAGGGACCCTATTTAGGATGTAGATTATCATGTTCATTACTTCTACCCACAAAAATTTGGGAAGACCAACAGAATGAAGCATAGTGCGAGCCATATCTAAAATAGTCTATATTTTTCGTTCTGCAACACCATTAGACTAAGCATAATGGGGAGAAGTTAATTCTCTTTTAATACCACAATCAATACAAAATTTTTCAAATGCCTTGCTAACATATTCACCCCCATTATCTGTTCTAAGCCTCTTAATTTTATAATTTGATGAATTTTCAACAGATGCTTTAAATTCCTTAAATTTTCCAAATACATCATATTTATTTTTAAGAAAATATGTCCAAATCATCCTGGTGAAATCATCAATAAAATTCACAGAGGTCATATAAAATAACCATTTAACAAAGTTGCTTCAAGAGGTCCTCTAACATCACTATGAACAAGTTCTAGTGGTGAAGAGGAACTCTCCTCAGGATGTAAGTGAAAGGGTTTAACACTTTGTTTCGAGTGTAAACACCCTTCACAAACATTGTGAGATGAAGACAATACAAGCAAACCTTTCACTAGATTATTTCTAGACATTTCATACAAGCTTCAGATAATTCACATGTCCTAACCTTTCATGCCATAGTTTTGAATTATTCAAAATTTGAGATACAAAACAAGATGCAGAAGAAAAATCATCAAAAATATACAGACCATTTCTTTGAATTCCTTCAGTAATTATATTATCATTACTATCCTTGATGTACCAAGTATCCTTCAAATTTTGAATAGACAAACCATCATGAGTTAGTTGTGAACATGAAAAAAAATTATTTTTAAGCTTAGGAGCAAATAAAACATTATTCAAAATACCATTTGCGAATTTTACTTTTCCTTTCTCTATATCTTCTAAAGATGAGTTATCACCAAGATACACACTTTCATTGATTTTCGTAACATCAAATAAGGAATTAGAAATACGAGTCATATGATTTGAAGCACCTGAATCTAGAATCCATTCATAATTAGAGGAAGAGTATAAAGTAACATATAATGCAATAGTTTTAGGAGCATCATTAGAACTATCCTTTTTCCTTAAATTATATTTAGATGAGACAGTCTATTTCTTATTTTTATGGATATGTTTCTTAGATTTACACTCTTCCTTTTTATGCCCAAATTTTCCACATTTGTGACATTTACCATTAAAGATTACACGCAAATGTTCAGAAGTAACACTTTTCTTATCAACAAATGAAGATTTAGATCTAAAATTCTAATCAGAGAAGGGCTTGCGAGGATTGAACTTCAAATTATGAGAAAGAAGTTCCTGAGAGGCATTCTCCTTAGAGTTGAAGTTCATCATCACTTGATCTTCCTATATCAAAAGATAAATCAAAGTATTTAAGTTTAGTAATTCATCCTCATTCTGATATTTAGAGTTTAAGATAGAAATAAAATTCCTAAATCTTTCATGTATATTCAACTAAACAATAAAGTAGATTAATTTTTCACCAATTAAGTCACAATTGCATCCATCTAATGTTTCTTTGATATTTTTAATCTTGGCTAATAAATTAACTAATTTTTCATCTCCTTTCATAGGATTTGTAAGAAATTCTAAAACAAGTTTAATAATCTCAGATAAGTGCGTACCTTCATGCATGAATTTTAATTGTATCCATACCTCTTTAGGATGTTCGATATTACCAATGTGTAGAAGATATTCATCGTTCACATTGCGTAGAATCATGAAAAGGGCCTCATGTGTACGCTATGAGAATGCATTCATATTTTCTACAGTCATTTGATGACCAGTGGGCACAAGCTCAACTCCTAAAACAATCATCCAGATTTTCCTCACCATAAGTTCCAATTTGACCCTGATCTTTCAAATATTGTAATTGGCTCCATTTATGATCTGTGATTTAACAAGGCAAAATTAACTGGACTCCGTTGTCTTTCAAATTTACCTAAACCTGAAAATCATACCCCATTATGATATAATGCACCACTGAGTTAGAAACATATTAATCAAAAAAATGACAATACCCATATTTTATGACCAAAAAAACTTGTATTATTTCATTAAAAAATCAAATATTATAAAGAAACAACTAATATGATCATAACAATATTAATAGAAAATCTAAATTTATAGATCTAGAAACTATTTGACCATAACTAATTATGTTATAAAAATACATACTAATTAGCTTCCCATAATCAAATAATGACTCACATTATAAAGGGCACTGAATTATACCCCATACCTATCATTAAAAAAATATGACAATATAGAAGGGAAGATGAAACCCCTAAGAACACACAACTTCAAATTTCTGAAAAGCGTTAATGTATATAAATATCTTGCCAGCTTAAATTTCATGTCTAAATGACCATCATTCTGCCTTATTTTTGGTCTATCCAAGACGGTCATTTGACCGTCAATTTTAACACAGTGAAATTTCCTAGATTTTTCTAGGTAACTTAAATTTGACGTCTAAATAACCGTCATTCTTCCTTATTTTTGGTCTGTCAAATGACGGTCATATGACCATCAAATTTAACACACTAAAAATTTCCTGTGTATTTCCATAATATGAAATTTCATAATTTCTTCTTCTATATAGTTTCAAACATATTCTGTTTATAAATTATAAAATACAAACAACTATATAATTTTTTGAGAATAGTTTATATAATATAAACTATAATGATCTTTATTCTATAGTAAATTTTTATTTAAAGAATATAGTTATAAAAACTATAAACTTATTTTTTTTAAATCAAGCCCTATTAGAGGGGGGTCTAAAGGACACGGGCATATTATTTTGAAAAAAAATAAGGTAAAAATAGTAAGAGAATTTTTACCAGGTGCAAGGAGATTTTGAATCACATGAGAGTACAAATTAACCTAGATATTTGCAGAGGATACAATTAATTTCACCCAGCCAATGAAATAATTTGAAATCCCTATTTTCATGAAACTTGTCTCCTCCCTTCATTTACTCTTGAATTTTACCTTTGAAAACATTTACCCTACACACATTTAAAACTATAGAGAACTAGAAATATTTAATATATTAATTTACTATTACCTGTATGTGATTTTTCACATGCATGTAAACCCCTTTCACCTGTGCACACTCACATTAATTCCTCACAAAACATTCAAAATTTTAGATTGTAAAAAATTTGGGGAGAAGGGGCCCAATGATTTTTAAATACCCTTCTGGGTTGGTTGAAAAAACCCATACAAAATTAAATAAATTAAAAACAACAACATTTGATCTAATCTATTTAATTTACCTTCCTTTGTTACCATGTTATAATTTGAGGATTCTATTAATTACAGATTTAATCAACATTAATAAACTATGCAATATTAAATAAATAAACATCACATTACATTGCATAATAATAAAGTAATAATTATAAAAGTAAATAACACAAGACACAATATTTATAGTGGAAACCTTGAAGGTAAAAACCACTGTGAAAAGTAACATTTATTGTAGAGAACTTTTTACATCCAGTAAATCACCTTCTCTTAGAAACCCTAATCACAAGGGTGAAAACCTTTGATATATTGTTTTTCAAATATATCAAATGAGGACCCAAAGTCCTTTTATATGAGGTGATCAAGTATGTCTCCTGACTGACCTTTTCAACCATGTTGGTTGACACATATACCAAGGTTTAAAATATTTAATAATAGAAATATAAATATTTCTTATTATTTAATATTTAACCTAAAGTATATTCCTAGGTTTGAATATTTTAATAATAGAAATATAAGTATTTCTTATTATTAAATATTCAACCTATAGTATAATGTTGGACCCATATTTAATTAAGGGGTGGTCAACCCATTTAACCATTATGTTCTAACAGATAAGAGGTGAACAAAAGGAGGTGACCAAAAATTGATTGTAGTAAGAAGCACACAAAGAAACGATGCTTCGAACTGGATTGAAGGTAAATAAGAAAGGGAGCCAATCGAGGTAATGCACTTGCATCCAATAGTAGGTGTTAACACATTACCAAAAATAGTTATTAACTCCAAGGGTCACAAGGGAAAGTATGGAAAATGATCTTATAAACCTAATGTCAACAATATAAAAGGGGTTTGGATAACAATTTTATGTGGGATTATAGGTTCTCCTTAGGTGGGTGTTCCTAGGTTTATGCCCCATCTCTAAGTAATATGATGCAAACTTATCAATGCGAGAAGTTTGCTACGAATGAGAAAGTTGATCGATCCAGGAAGCTTTCTTAGGATGTTTGATTTTGAAACTTTTTGCTTTTTATTTAGATTATATAGAAGGTTAATCAATGTGAAAATCCTTCACTATCACGATATGAGATGGTAGCCATCCTTCGAGGAAGTGGTTTATATTTTTCTTTTATGCTTTTTGACTTTAGAATTTTTCTTTTATAAATGGCAGGATAAGAATATGTATGATAATTGTCCTTCGAGGGATCAGTCTTTTCTATTTTTTTAATATTTTTATTTTATGAATAGATATCCTTCAAGGGAGCAGTCTATTTTATTTTGAGTAATATAGATTTTATATTGAGCATCCAGGATTTTGACCTTTTAGGGAAGAGTTGTGGATAGCTAGGTAGACCATTTAGGAGGGGATAATGAGTGCACAAGTGATGCCCGTGGACCCTCAGTGTGGTTCCAATAGGTAAATAAGAAAGAAGTAGATGTAATGATTGTGTGGTTCCCATCTAAAAGGAAGAACTTTTCCTTAAGGAATATTCTATGAGAAGAGTTGTGGTGCCAATATTCAAGTTCATAGATAGGAAAGTGATGCTAGACCACATAATTACAAATCATTACAAATAAATATGGAAATGTCTAATGGATGGATGAATGACCACTGAGATAACTAAGTTCTCATTATTAGGTATGTTAACAATAGAAAGGCCACAAATTTAATGTGTTAAGAGGTTTTATTTCTTGTTTACTATCAAGAGAATCCAAATAATAGGCTTTAGACCCATACTTATGCATGATAATATAAGGTCCAATCTAGTTAGGAGAAAAATTTCTACATTGACTCCTTTCTAGAGTAGTGATGTTCTGATTGTCATTAATGACAAGGTCACCGATGTTAAATTTGTATTCCTTGTGATGTTTTTTGTAATCAAATTTGATGCACTCCTGATAGACATGACAATGTTTAAGGGTGAGAAGGAGATGTTTTTCTAACAACTCGAGTTGTGCTAGACACTCTTGGTAATAATTTTCATCAAAGACGAAGTCGTGAAGAAAAACACACAAAGATGGGATTTGGAATTCAAGAGGAAAAATGGACTCATAACCGTATATGAGAGAGAAAGGAGTAGTTTAAGTGTGGATGCTAGTCTGATAAGCCCAAAGAGAAAATGGGATGTGAAGATGCCAATTACGACCTAATTTATCAATAGTATTGGCAAGAATATTTTGAATAGTTTTATCAGTACATTTGGTTTGACCGTTATCTTGAGGATAATATGGAGAAGAGAAGCTCAACTTAATATTGAATGAGTCACAAAGGTTCTTGAATTATTTATTTTTAAGGAATTTTTCATTGTCTGTGATGATTTTGTGAGGGACATCAAAGTGGCAAATGATATGCTGATATATGAAATTATTGATTTTATTAGCTTTCGTTTATGTAATTGGAATGACTTCTACCCACTTGGTGAAATACTTGGTAGCAGTGATGATGGAATGATGGCATTGAGAAGAACGTATATTGATGAGGCCAATGAGGTCGAGGCCCCATTATGAAAAATGTCAAAGGTCTTGAGCAGACTATAAGGCCTGATAAGGAATGCGGACTAGATTATAATGCTATTGGCATTTGATGTATTTATTAATATATTCATAATAGTCATGATTAAAAGAGGGACAATAGTAACCCATGTGAAGGACATGTTTGGTGATAACGAAATTGATAAAATGTCCACCACAAATTACCTCATGGACTTCTTAAATATTGCGAGTGGATTCGTGAGACTTAAGGAAATGAATTAAGACACCATCGAAGCCACATTTATAGAGGATTCCACCAAGGATGACATAGCGGTTATACTGTTGAAGACAAGACCTCATACCATTTATAGATAGGTCATTAGGGATATTGGATTAAGAAATATTGACATCGTGGGGATTAGTGTTGATGTGTTCAATACAAGGAAGCTCATGAACATGAGATGGTTGATCAAGATGTTGAAAAATGATAGAAAGCTTATATTCCTCAATTGTACATGGGATGAGGGATGCAAGAGGTGCCATAATGTCTATGAAATGGTTAGACTGAATGAGGAAAAATTTAAATGGTGTGGAAATTAAAAGGTCCAAGAAGGAATTCAATGATGTCCTTATACTTTTGAAGGATCTCATTCTTAGATTGATAGATGCCTTTAACATGATTAATGATGTGTTGAGAATCTCCATAGATGTCAAGGATTTAGATGCCAAGTATTATATTGGTTTTGATACCTAATACGTGAGCTTCATACTCAACCCTATTATTTTTTCATTCAAAATTTTGAGATTATAAGTGATAGGGATGTGAGTATCCCAAAGAAGAATGATAATTACTCCATTACCTCCCCCTTACTGACACTTAGAGCCATCAAATAATAGTTTCATTTTCAGAGGAGACTAGTCATGGTCAATGTGGAGGATGGACTCAAAAGGAAACTAATCGTGAAGATGATGACTTTATTAAAGAGGGGCATCAGCTAGTTGATTCGCGATAGCTTGTCCCTTGATTTATTTCTGAGAGATGAACTCTAGGTCAAACTCATTTATGAGCATGAGACATCACATGATGTGATCACTATGATATGAATTGGAATGCATGGTATTGAGAAGATGAAATCTAGTGACGACATAATTATTATGATTGAGAAGATAATGGAAAATATTATAGATAGAAAAGAAAAGGGAACAACACAACTTTTCAGCTTCATTATAATGAGTATCATTTTCTTGAAGGGTGCAATTGATATAGTATATGGCTTGCTCCCTACATTTCTCATCACAATGTACCAACATGGCTCTTAGAGTATGATTAGAGGAAAATATATAGAGATATAAGGGCTCACCCTTGCATGGAGGGGTAAACATTGGTGAGGAAAAAAGATACTGCTTGAGGTGATTGAAGGATTTTCAGAAATTATGGTCCCAGTTAAAGTCAATATCTTTGTAAAGGAGATGATGAAAAGGTTGGCAGTAATCAAAATTTTGTGAAATGAAATAATGAATGGATTGAAGGTGGCCTTGAAGATTGTACAAAGCTACTTCAATTTAAAGAGTGGATGCATCTCAAAGATAGCCTTGATATTGGCAGTGTTAACTTCATACCCTTAATGGAGACAATAAAGCTAAGGAGTTTACTAGTTAGTACTCCAAACATACACTTGGCTGGATTGAGACAAAGGAAATAGTGGATAAGGTGATAAAAAATGACTTCAAGGACATTAAGGTGGTCACATAAATGTTTTTATATACCCAAGAGATCATCAACATAGTCCTCTAAAATCTTATGGATGAGGTCGTAAAATATGTAAGTCATATCTTACTAATAGGTATCTCCAGCATTTTTAGAACTAAAAGGCATGACGTGACAACAAAAGGTCCTCTAAGGAGTGATGAAGGAGGTTTTATATTTCTTCTGGTGTGATAAGGATCTAAGTATACCTACAGAAACCATCTATAAGAGAAAGTGTCTCATGGATTGCAGTAAGGTCTACAAGTTGATCAATGGTAGGAAGAGGGAAATCATCTTTACGGAAAGAAAGATTAAGATATTGAAAGTCAGTACAGATAAAAAACTTTCCAGAAGCTTTAGAAATGGATACGATATTGGAAACCCATTACAAATATTCAACAAGGATGATGAAGTTATAGAAAAGAAGATATTGCATCTCCTCTTTAACAAGGAGGAAAACTTGAGGCTGCATGTGGTGAAGCATCTACTTAACCCACTTAGTGTTAGGAAAGGTAATGATGTTATGAACAATGATGAAATGATCGAGGCCTGTCATGTTGGTGTACAGCCATGTGAAGGCTTATCTATGTAAAAAAATGATGGAGGTGAAGTATTGAAGCTCTTACAGATTAAGGGATTGACCTACTTTGAGGATTTGGGGCTCTTGCAGAGTCCCTATGTTGATGTCGATGGTGGATTCATTAATAAGAGTGGATGTGTCTATTAGTAAGGTCTTATGAAGATAGGTATGTTTACACCCATGTAAGAGATGATGGAATCATCATCATTGCGCTGAAGAACATCGATGGTAGGGTAATATTCCTCTATCATTTCTAGGAATTGAAGTGGGAGGGACCTAGATTCATTTTCACATTGGTAAGTGACCGGTCCAAAGGTGATGGTAAAGATTTAAAAAAATCCAGAGGAGATAGACATGGTGTTATCCATGTCCATAACCTTGTGGGATGGACAATATGGTGGGTCTATGTCCAAGAGAGTTAATGATGGAGGAAGGGGATTAAAGGATTGTTATTTATAGCCTAACCCAAATTTTTCATGGGATTTGTGAATATTGACCAATGATGAGGTAATGGATTCCTTGCTCATAACACTCCATTCTAAATCCTTTCTAGGTGCAACGATGGACATAGGTGTAGGAAAAGGATTTTTTGTAAAGACAATCAAATCCGTTGGTATATAGTTTTGTATGAAGTTAAATGTCAATGTGTGAATAAAGGCGATCAATGCCACCATATATAAGATTAGTGTGGAGATGAGGTGGGCCGAAGGAAATGATATCGCTTACGTCAAATGGATACACTAGAGATTTTTTGGGTATACCGAGTCAATTAGGTGTGGGAAGGGTGTTAAGCATGAGAAGGTGATAATTTCCCAATGAGAGTTTATCCATTACTTTGTCTAAATAACAGTCATGAGGAATCTTGGACACAGAAATGGAAGAGATAGAAGATGTTTGAGAATAATCCTACGTGAGGATGAGCACATCCTTAGAATGATAAGTCATGTGACATGATTTGAATGGAGGAGTGTCTTCATGGAGAGCTAGAATGTTCCCTCATATTTGTATTTGATGCATCAATAAAGGGTGGAAGGAACGCAATGCATAACATGAATCCTTGGTTTTCCAAGTTATATGTTGTATTGAAACTCCCCTTCTATGATATAGAGGATCTCATAGAGGATAATTTCACCAACGTGGATAGTGATAATGGAAGTGACTAAAGCTAAGGGAAAAAACATCATTAAATGTGTGAAGGACCATAAGTGATTGGGTGAAAATGGAATTAGGGAACTTAAGTTGATCAAACGTGTGAGATGAAATGATGTTCTTGCTAGCTCCATTGTCTATCATAGAACGACATATGAAAATGGCATTGATACAAATTGTTATAAAGAGAGGAAGGTTAGGTTCTTTATGTGTGATGTCAGGAATTTTTGTGTCATTGATGGATATGGATTTAGAAGTGGAGAGGGATTCAACAAGATATGTGAAGGTATGAGCCTCATTGTTAGGAGTGGGGATATGTTTAAGATCTTTAATGAGAGATTACTTATGGTCTAGATAACTTTGGATGAGCTCATAATGTGACATCTTAACTAGGGACTAATGGAGTTGTTTTATAATTATCTACTTAATAAGAGTAGGCTGAGGGATAGCTAAGCTGAACACCTTATGTTTTGATGAAGATGGGGATGGAGTGGGCTCACTAGAAGGAGCGGTGATGATGACTTTGGATTTTTATTGAGTGGGTGATTGAAATTCCTATGGATGGGAATGGGTTGTGACCCAAAAACATTGAGTTGACATGAGGTGGGATATTTAGATGTTTTTGTGGGGACCCTCTTTAGAAGAGGTTGGAGGAGGAATCACAACGTAATTCTTAGATAAATGAGGAGATTTAGATGGGTATGTACAAATAAGAATATAATCTAATCATGAGGATCGTGGACCACATGGATCAAATGGTTTGATAGGTGGAAGAGTGATTGTAGGTGATTGAAGTAGATGTTGAAATATTTCCATATAACATGCAATGGGGATGTTCAAAGGAGAGGTTGTATATGAATTGGTTTTAAGAATGGTTGATGAAGAAGGATTATGATTTGATGGGGTATTTTTGTAAGACCCTTGGATGTCATCTTAGTCTTAGAAGAGGAACATGGTTGTGTCTTGATTTTAGTGTTAATTGGTGGCAATTTAGATGGTTTGGATTATGATTTGAAAATTGTGGTGGTGGATGGTTTTAAAGAGGAAGATAATTTAGAGGAAGGGTTAGATTTTTTTCATTTTTTATTAATAGGGGTCTTGGATGAAGTGGGTTTCCCTAAGATGGATGGTGATTCTCATAAAAGTGATTATGTTCTATTAGATTACTTGGGAGGGTTTTTATCCTTAGGAGGAGGAAGCTCCATATTTTTATGTGGGTGCGTGAGGGATTTTTGGATGGGCATACCAAGGTTCGTAGAATTTGGTTGTGAGGATTTACCTTTGGTAGGGATGATGATGATTTCAACTGAGGGGTCTATGGAGGAAGAACTTGTAGATTTTGTTTTAGGGGTGGATATTAAAGGTGGAAGTGGGTTTTATATGATGTTCTTAACAATATCTAAAGGGGTATTATATTGTATAGGTTTAGGATTTGTGTATGTAGGGATGATTGGAGTTGTAGATGTGGCAAGATTTTCATTTGTAGATGTATTGAGTGTGGGTTTTTTATGGTAGAGGATTCAAGTGGTGGTATGGATGTGGATGTAGATTCAGATGTTGATGTGGGTATAGTCATAATAGTAGATGAAATTGATGTGAGAGTAGGTGTAAATGTGTTAGATGAAGTTGTTAAAGTAGGCATTGAGGTAATTATTAGTAAAGAAGTAGATGCGACAAATGAGGGTGTTGATGATATAGATGGGGAAGTTGGTGTAATTAAGGTTGATGGGGATGTAGTGGTTGTGGATATAGTTGATGTTGATCGTTGATGTTATAAGCATGTTGTTTCATTCCTATAAGTTATGGATATGATACTTCTGAATATATTTGGCAAGAATCTAATTTTCTAATTTCATTGATAATCCCCCCTTTTTTAATTTATCACTCCCTCTTCCCCATCACTTAGAAAATTCTTCCCTTTCAATTTAGTACAACCATTTGTCGTGGGTACAGTGGAGTGTGCCTATAAGATCCCCAGCATCTCATCCATCAACATATTTCCCTTTTTGTTCATTCACAATAAAGTGGGGATGTACTACAAAAACGCATGGACCTAGAGTCTTAGAGCATTGGCAAGATACCAACCAATTTGTCTACGTGGAAAAATTTCTCACCGACACTATTATTCATATGATTCTTAAGTGAGAAAACTAGTAATTAACAATTTTCTTTGGCCTTTTTATCTTTTTTCATGTCTTCTTCTTGGCCTCTCACACCCTACAGCTGATTTGGTGCTTTATTGATTCATATTTTATTACTATGGACACCATTGCATAGGTACCGCCATCCTTCTAGGCTCCCGCAACCTCTTTATATCTTACTCACCCCTTTTGCGCCTCTTTTATAATTTTTGCATCTTGTTTTCTTATGGGTCAACCTTTTAATTGTTAATTGTGAATTTCAACCAAGATAATCATATAAATATAAAGCTATGTGACCATAATGAAGGAAAAATCTCTAAGCATATACTATCACCACCTAAGGTTGTATCCAAAGGCATTTCAAGAGCATCAAATTATCCATCTAGCAATCACTCAAGGGACAAGGGACTATATTTTCTACATACACGCATAGGAGGGGAAGTTCATTTTGACATCCACACATCTACTTACATTGCTACATCTTGTTATTTATCATTATTCAAGTGCATCTTGCAAAATATCCAACCAGGGAATGATTTCTATACACACACATGAGTACTAAATGGAATCTGAAATGTAGTTCAGTGCTTAGTTGTAATATCACTCTATTAGGTCATCGTTGGGTTCATTCTAATTCCCCATTTGCATATTTTTATTTTTAGGATTTGATGTGTTTTAGGGCTTTACAATTGTTCTTTCTCTTTGCAGGTTATAACTAAATTATGTGGACATAGTGTAACACATAGATGAAAAATAGAAAAGGCTAGGGACATTGTTGGGACACAAGAAAATTCATAGTTCAATCATTTTCACAATCATGGGCACCCAGAAGCACTCTACAACACCCATATACCCTTGACCATGTCTAGACACCCTAGTCTATGTAGATATTATAGTCACACAATTTCTTGAGCATGGTTGCAATAGTTTCCTTCTCTTATTCATCAATTTTCTAGTATATCACACCTCAAGATTAATTACAAAATCAGCTAAGTATTATATCCCTCCTCTTATACTTACGGTTTCAATTTTATCTAGCTTATTTCTTAGTTTAGAGTTGTACTTTATGTTAACATTTATTGCATGTGACTTTGAAATATCTAGGGTTTTATAAAAAAATTAAATCATTTGGTGAACCCTTCTCATTCGAATACTCTTGGATCCTCATTTTTCTTCTCTCATGGCTCATACATTTTTTCAAGTATACTTGCTTCGATTTCTTCAAATGCACCCATCTTGTAAAGTTTCTCTCCACAAAACCCTAGACATTATGTGTCTTCCTATCAACATGCCACCTACTCAATTCATTATTATCTTTTATCTTATTTCTAATTAGTCTCTCGGTCCTAATCCCAACCAATCTATTTGCAAATAAATTCAAGATTTGCGTTCTCTATTTTAGAAAAGGGTGAAATGAGAATATGTAATCACTTAGGAGTGACCGATGTTGATAAGGAAGAGAAGTTCAAGTGAGTGTGTTTCAGCTTGATAACGGTCCATGTAGATATTTTGAAGGAGAAGAGGAGGAGGAAAAGAAGGAAATGATCTCTAATGATCATGAACATACTAAGGATGAAATTATTTTATGGATAAAGTAAATAAAGAGAGTTGAAACAAGTTTTTGGAGTCCAAGGAGTTGACTAGGAGAGTACATAGCTGAAGAGATAAGAGTATGTATAAGGATGATTCCCAACAAAAGGACTAGAGTGTCTAGTAGATTTTATAAAGGAATAATTCCTAGAAATGTAAAATATGTGCACAGATGAGTGCACAAAGGAAGAGGCCTCAATAGAGAGAAAATATAGTGCATGAGAGAAGAAAATCGTCATTACCCTATGACGCATTGTCATGTTAGAGGTTCAGAAGAGAAGATAAAAATAACACATTTAACACTCGACATGTTCACGACACATCTTTCTAGCATCACATTCTATCCTAAGGAGACCATGAGAGTGACACACTCTAGAAACATGGTTGACACTCAAATATGGAAGAGATCCAAAAATGATATCAACCTCATCAAATTGGAAATGAGAGTTCAAGAAAATAAGATTGTATCAGAAAAAATAAATTCTTAACAGGAGAGTTCAAACCATATCCCAAAGAAAATAAAGGACTCTAGTTCCACAGATTCAGACTTGACTGTTAAGGAATTATAAATGAGATACTTGAAATGAGACCTCAATACAAACACAAACATCTAGATGGTGTAATAACAATATAAGAGAAATTCATAGGATTATAGCGATACCTTAAATGAAATAGGAGAAGGAGATAACAGTAAATATATGACAACAAAAGTTTCATGTAATGACCCAAACACAAAGAGAGTATTTTATAGAAGGAAGAGATCCAAATCATACTCATTCACATTCTCTCGAGAGGAAATATTATCCTATCACAGTCACTTTGCATTCCATTCTATTCACACTCACATCATACTGCATATCTTGGTTTCATGTACTCTTGTTTTCTTATACTCGTTACATGCACACTTTGTTTCACATGTTATACAGATATTTTGTATGTCATTATCTTTATCATATACACTTGCACAACCACTTTCCTTCTAGTTGTGAATAAATTTTTTTTGTATATCTTTACACATAACACGGATGCTTGGCACTATACCTCTTACCGGTCCCACAGTGGCTCCTGGGGGCATCTACTTTTATACACATTATAGGTGTTATTGTTTCATTTTCTACTATTTCCTATTCTTACTATCACACTACTCTATCGATATATACACATCTTGACATTCTTCCTATCTTTCTTACATACTAATGGGTTCGTTATGTACAACATTTTATTTGTAGGAAATATTTTCCACCATGGTTGTCTGACACTTTTCTTTCTATTGTTTTTCATTGTTTTCCATTGTTTGTGAGATTTACAGTGTCTTGTGTGCACACTGTATCCTTTTGGCCACTTTGGCCCTAATTTTCTTGTGACATTGTGAGTGATATCCTATGTTTGAAACCTTATTTTTGTGTCCTACATCATCTTCTTGCTTTCTATCATACACTTTGTCTTTTATATGCATGTTCATCTTATTTTCACTAACACATGTTTCCAACCATTTTGTTTGCATGTGTTTGGGTTTATACCAAGAACATTCCCTTCCCATGCAAGGTATCAGTTTTAGTGCAATTTCCCATCTACTCCTTTGGGCTGCATACTCCCAGTGACTTTGCATACACCCAAAATAAAGGGGTATACATTGGGTGAATCTATCACCCCATATAACAATACACAGTCATAGTTCAGACATGTGTAGTATAGGAACACCATAATCTTCAGTTACAAAAAGGGCTCAAAATCTTACTTATGTCCTCAACACAACATAGATGCTAGTGCCCAACTTTAGACACTAGTGCCTAGGTGCTCCTAAACCTTCCTAGGAACCTATGACTTGAGGCAGTTACAAATTTTGTCTCAGATCAGCACAGTTTTCAATAGTTTTCACATAATATGTACATTCCTTGAGTAATTAGCATGCATGTTATCTCCTTTTTTCTATTTTGCGTTGGATTGAACTAGATCAAAATGGATCAAATTGGAACAAAGAATGATCACACCATCTGAAGTGGTGTATAAATAGTTGGGAAGAAGTCAGGGTTGGAGAATAACACTATACCTTTCTCCCTGAAACTTTTCCAGTCATGGCGTGAGATTGCCTAAAAAACTCGCACTTGGCATGAGATCACCCAAAAAATTCATTCTTAACATGAGATCGCCCAAAAAACACATTCTTCTACAACATCTTCAGGATCTTTTATATCCTTCTCAATCATCATGGATTAGGTGCACATGTTCCTTTTACTACTTTTTCACATTTTCAAATACTTTTACATATTTTTTACACAAATTAGAAAAAATTACATCTCTACACATGTGTTACATTTGTCAAGAGAATTATGGTGGAGTGAATATAAGACAATCACTCGAAGGACCTGTTTGTAGTAGATGCTGACAAGAAAAAGGCGTCAATCAATTTTCTGAAGCTAATAACATGGATCTTGATCGAAAACCACCTGAGCTGGTGAAATTGACTCAACTGGAGGATATGCTGATTTCATAGTGTCGATCCAATTCTTCAAGTTTCCCATGCAACAGGAGGTCAGTACAAATACAAAAATAGTACATACCGTTTTTTTTTCCATAATTTGTCAAATAAATTGCAAAATTTTTACCACGATCATATTTTATATCTTCCAATTATCATTTCTCGAAGAAAGTAACAATGTGGAATAACATATAACTTCATTATGAATAGAGACTAAGTTTATAAAGAGCTTAATTATAAAATTGATCACATAAAGTTATATAGAGACGTGAAGCTTGGTGTAAATGGTTTTACAGGATCTTCCACACAATATAACTATTCATATGATGCCTTTGAAAAACTAAACTCCATCCACATGGATTTCAATACAAATTTAAATGGATTTGTTTATACTGGTCTCACACACTAGAGCCCATAGATGAAGAAAATTTTATAAATCACACCTTGTATACTTTGGCCACCAGCACCCACCCAATTTCCTAAGAGATATGGAAGTCACTCTTGACCTCTTTAATAAAAAATACAAATGCAAAACCTAGTGGAAATAATAAATTGGCCACAAATTGGAACATCTCCACTGAATGAATATGTGACAACTTTTTAGTTTACTAGATATGGAAATTTCCAACCCTATTCCCTGAACCACCATACATATAAAGTAAGTGACCATAATGAATTTGATAACTATAGCTCTAAGCATTCCTTTTATCACCACCTGAAAATCCAAAGGCATAATTCCAATAAAACCTATAGAAATGGCATTTTTCTAGTCAAATACCTTTGAAATTGACAATGGACTGGATTGATTATCCAAAAATCACAGAGGGGAAGTTAACTCTTAACAAAGCCACACATCTGACTATAGGACATAAAAAAAGACAAGGTTTGACCTTTTTTGTTATTTCTCATGTCAAATCATTAGATGGATTGAGAATCTTACCTCCATTCAGATACGACCATTTTAAGAATTTAAAGAATCTAAAAGTTTTTGATAATAGAAAAGATAAAGAAAATAGACTCTGGTTGTTGGAGTAGCAAATGTATAATATTTTAAAATCACAAACTTAATGTTGTTCTTCATATATAAATCATATGTGTACTTATTTCTTTCATTAATTATTAATATGGTGTTTCTTTATATTTTTAATTTAATATTAGATTACATATAATTAACATGAATGTTAAAATTATATGGGCATACATTTGATCTAATGAATAAATAGTTACTTTTAGTCTACACAGTCGTGGATGCTACTATCATACCTGTCTTAGAAAATCTATGTAAAAAAAGATGAGAGGTATCATTCTCGAGGTGCCTATATTTGATTCCACAAATAAGTGGAATAGGCACCTTGAAAATTATACCTCTCAACGTCTCTTACATAGATTATCTAAGATAGGTATGCTAGTAATTTTTTTAGTGTGAAAGGGAAGGTTGATGAAGTAGTGAATTTGAGAAGGATGAGAGATGGTAGATGAGTACCAAAGCTCCCAAGGTCCTTCATGCATGAAACATTTTGAGGAATTGACAATTTGTTATTTCTTTAAAGATTTGGCCTTCATTGGTTTGAGGATGATATGTATAAGGAACTATGATATATTTAATGACGTAGGAACGTCGCCATTTTTGAGCTTATTTTAGTTCTTTTTCATGTGTATAATCAATTTTAGGGATAAGGTCACCCATGTCGAAAGTACAGAGACAAAAAATTTTATTATGTTATTTGGCAAGGCATATTTTTTGCTTTTGATTACGAGTGTATGCTCTGTTACATAATTCTTTTAATATGTTGATATTGTGGAGACATGCTTCATTGATTTCCTTTTCTGGAATGTTGTCATGAAGGTAAATATGGAGTGAGGGGAGTTCCACCTCTAGTGTGATGCATGAGCATCATTACTCCAGGACTAGTTAAACTTTTTGTTAAAAAAAAATTGGGTTGTTTAGGTTCTTAAGGACGTCCTCAAGTCAATTTTAGTGTGCTTCAGGCTTAAGAGATTCAAATTTTTGAATGATGGAGTTTTTCCCTCCATTTTTCCTTATTTGAAAATTTAAAAGTCTTTAAAGACAATTTTTTTGGCTTTCTAGGGTGTATAGAGAGTTTTTTGTCATTTTCAAGCATTTTGTAGTAGGTTTATGCTCCAATTTGATCTCCAAGTACTAGGTTGATGAAGGAATTACAACTTCTAATTAAGTTGAGGTCTTACACACTTTTTGTAATATGGCCACATCTTGTTTAGCCTACATAAGACCAAGAAAAAATTAGTTACAAAGGAGCTCGAGCCAAGAATTCATATAAAATCTCATTTTACAACTGTTCCTCTCATTGATCAATCAAATATTTGAAATATTGGAGCTCCAAGGTGTACATAAAGAGTGGCATGTTTAAGTTACTATTTTACAAAACTATGTATGTCAGTGATATAGACATTGCGTGAATGTTTCTTAAGTATAACTAGAAGAATACTAGGTGAGTAAACCATTATGTGATTTGTTAGTGTTAAATAGATGGAGAGTTATTAAGAATGTAACTTGGAGTGAGTGGAGAATAGGTATTACACTGTCTTGTTATTATAGAGAAACTGAAACCAGAACAATGTATACTTATTCAAGAAATTCGAGTTGTGAATTTTTTTTACAATTTTGCAAAGAAGGCTGAGGGTTTAGGGAGCTTCTGTAAATTGAAAGCCACATGAAAAACCTCAAAGATTCAAAACAAACTATGAAATAAGTGTAAACTAATTAATTTTCACCTCTCAGCCTGGTATAGTTTGGTCACCCTGCAAACTAGGGTTTTTGATCAAAAATCTGATTAAGTGGGAAACCCTCAAGGGGAAAAAACCCCTGAAACTTTAGAATTATATTTGTGAAAGTGACGTGGAAGCATTGACTAAAAAGGAACACAAATCTTTTTAGTGAGTCAACCCCACAAGGAGCATAAACCCTTGACATAACTTTGTTTAGTCGGGTAAGAAGTGAGGAACTGTTATCCAAAATGTGCAACCCCCTACTCATTTTGTGGCTAACTCCAACCTGTGTTCTTACCTCTCTTGTGCCTCAGTCTCCATTTTTTATTTTAGGCACTCAAATCTTTCTAAAAATGGTACCATTGGATAGAGCTCTTTCTCATCTTTCTAGAAAGGTAAAGTTTTCCTCCTAAATCCATCATATTTTTGAAGTTATGGCTCAGTGGAGTTTTTTGGAAAAAAATTTCCCCTGAAAGGCTCGTGGCCAATGAATCAGCACCTACAGTGGCAGAGCGCAGGGAAATTTTGAAAATTTTCCAAATGGCCAAAAAGGTGTAAAAATTCAAATTTTTGCCTGCCAACCCAATTTTGCCCTGTTTTTCCCTAAAACTTCAAATGGCCATATCTTTCGATCTAGAGCTCGATTTTTTGTGTTCTTTATATCAATGGAAAGTTGGTGAAGTTATCTACAATATTCAAGGGTCAATATTTGAATTTTGGTGGATTTTGGATAGAAAAAATCAAAGAAACACCTCTGGCACGTGGTCATGGACAGAAATGACGTTTCAACCACCGATTTTAATGAAGAATGGCTCACATTCTCTCCCAGCATGGTTAAAAATGTTAGGGAATGTGTTTGTCAGGGTCGCCTATGCTATTTTGATGGCATTTTTGTCAATGGTTGAATCCCTTACATGTTTTCCCATGTTTCTCTCTCCTGGGCTCGTCCCTTACACTGCAAAAGCCAGATTTGAGCTCATTTTTCAAAGGGAGAACACTTTTTCAGCTGTATTGTAGGTCCCCTTTCTCACCTTGGAAGATTTTGGTGAAGAAATTTTACCTTTTCTAAGTAATGCAGAACTTTTATTTTGCCTCTCAGGATCACTGTAATGCAAATGATTTTGATGATTTAAAATGTTGATACAACCTCTGTGATTAAAGTTTTCAATCCTCTTCATATATCTGTCATTGGTTAATCTATGATCCTTCATTACAATTATCAGCATTTGTGCATGAGGTTCTTGTGATGTGCATTTTTATGGACTGTGTCAATCTTCATGCAGCATCAAATGCTCTACCACTCCTTTGGTGCATCACCTATTAGCATTAGTTCTTAGTCTTTTTTACATTCTCTATCTCTTTCTCCTTGGAATTTAGGGTAGATTTAGGAATTTAGACCTCTGCAACTTGTGCAAGTGATAATATCTGACCAGAGGAATTGAGGAACCAACCTATAATCTAGAGATTCTCTTCCATTTTGCAAGTTCCATACTTGGGAAGAGGATTCAATGTTGTGCAATCACACTGGATACATAGTATGATCAAACTAGAAATCTGATCAACATCCAGGGGGTGCTGCTGATTTGCAACAACAGTTTTGGCACACCCGATGGGAACTTAGAGGTCTTCCACTTTATCTTTGATAGGTTGGTGTGTTCCTGTTAAAGATTCAGCCTTTTGGAGGCACTTTCAAAAGCACATTTGGTGACTCCATCTGGTAAACAACTCATTCTCTAAGTTGCAGACCTGTTTTCCATTCATTTCCATCCATTCTTCTTTCCATCATTTTCATTATTTTCCATTCCATGAAGTTATGCAATCATGACTTCATTTCCATCATGGAATTCACATTTACAACAACAGTATATCACACCTCCAACATGTTTTACAAATCCTCCAAATCAGCATTTTGATCAAATTCAAAATCAGCATGTCTACCCATATGAGCAGTAGTGCCAAAGTCAGTTTGGATATGAAGCATGTCAAGCACAAGGGTATGCTGGTTATGAGGGTATTCAAGAATAAAATGCAGATCTACTGGAACAAATCCAAAAGATGGAGGCGAATATGGTGCAATCAAGAGCAACAACTCAAATGAAACCTTTCAAAATTGGTTGCATGACTCCTTGTCCATGGGGAGGCCCTTTTCCAAGACACTTCAGCCCTCAGGAGAAGCTGGACTTCATGATGAAGATGCTGCCCCAACTTGCACAATGGACAGCAGAAATAGAGGCCTATAAACTTGGTGTTGAACAACCTCGTCAATGGGTAATTTCTACACCATCATCTGGTTTTTCTCTTCCCATTACTCAAGCAACATCATCTCATTTGGAATTTCAAATTCTAAATCCAGTTAATGCTGCCCCAGGAGTTAATTTCATTTCTCCATTCCCTAGTCTTCCACCACATCTCAATTCTTCTTTCCCCTTTCCTTCCAAACAGTCATCCCCTCCACAAGAGCTAACAGAAATACCCTCTCCTCCAAATAAACAAGATTTTCTACCTCCTCCACCACCACGAAAAATTTCCAAATCAATTGAGTTACAATCCACTTCTCCTCTTGCATTCCCAAATCCATGTTGGGAGGATAAAAATCAGAATGCCAGTCAAGGAAAACAGCAACAAAAAGAAAATCCAAACAAAGATAAATAAATTCAAAGTCTGAAGAGTTGGGCTCTTAAATTTTCAATGAAAAATATAGGTCCCTTGATGGTTAAGCCTTCTGACAGAGGTTGGAGTTGGAGAACACGTGGTGGTTAAGACTGATTTTGTGGTAGCAGAAGAAGAGCAAAAAGAAGAAGCAGATCAGCAGTCAGTTTTCTCAGAAATTAGTGTCCATGTTGGCACTCTATTTGAAGGGAATGCTAATTCAATTCAAGTTGCACAATCAGCCATAGAGGAAGAAATCTCAGAAGAAGATCTTGCAGTCCCAACTTGTCCTCTAGAGTAGTAGATTGAAGAGTTTGACTTGACGAACTTTGTGCTAGAGGAAGAGTTCTATCAAGAACAAGATTTTCAAGTAGTAGAAGAGGGAGAAGCTGCTCCAAATCCAAAAGAAGAGGAGCACATTCTAGTTGTGGAGGAGAAAATTACAGATCCAAGGGCTTTGAGCAAAAAGCAGGCTACAGGAGAACCTTCAGTTCTTCTTTCTACTTCATCTCTCTCAAGTTCTAGTGCTAAAGAAGAGTTTGATCTCTCAAACTCAATGTTGGAGGATGAAATATAACCATGATGATCAAGTTATAGATCAAGAGGACACCATGGAGGAAGTTGAGCATTTGCAGCAGTACAACCATGAGGTAGTGTATCTGTCAGATTTGGAGGACTATTTTGATAAAGAAGAACCAGTTGAGTTTCCACCATTCCTTCTTTCATCTTCCACATCCCAAATACTTGAGCCTACTGTCATGAAGGAGAGCATTCATTTGCAGCAGCCTGCATCTTATAGCAGCTCTTTGGAACCAAGATTGGAATATTTTAATCTTTCATGTTCTTCATTGGAGGAAGAGAAAGGGCAGAAAAGTCCTACCATTGCTTCCACATCACCCACCCAAGAAGGTCTACAAGAAGAATCCATTTTTGGACCATGAAAATCAGATCTATGGGCATATCAAACGGATCATACCTTTCCCAATAAGGTATTTGACTTCATTGGAGTCAAAGGAGAATTCACAACCAGTCATGCTTACTTCTAAGCATGAGGGTGAGCTACAAAGTACCAAGGATCAGCTGTCATACCTCTTCAATCCAAATGCAGAGAAACTAAAAGAGGTATTGGATTTGTTTTCAGTTGACACCTTGATGATTTGGGTAGAAGACCAACTTCTTGTTGATTTTCCACTCATCCAATCAGCCATGTTCAGTGCCAAATCAGTTGCATGGTTGCAAATTTTGAGAAAGGGAAGCTATTTCTCCCAACCAGTTGCAGGGTTTGTTTAGCCCACTTTTGCTTCCAGTTAGAGTAGGATAGGTATTTTTTCTTTCAATAAAATAAGTGCTTGTGCACACTCTGCATGTTCCATTTTGGAGCATGTATGAATTTTAGTTTTGTACATAGTTTTTGTGGTGCTGGTTTTGCTCTTGCGCAATCCATTTCAGTGGGTTTCCAAGTGGCTCAGAGAGGAGGTTTTCAAAGTTCATATCAGTTTGCAGGCTACAACTCATGACTCCATGCCTAATGGATTGCTTTAGGCAACTGGTAACTTCATCTAGCAGGCAGATGACCTCTGAGTCGCCAAAATTGTTATCCAAAATGTGCCCCCCTACTCATTTTGTGGCTAACTCCTCTCATTCTTCCCTCTCTTGTGCCTCAGTCACAAAATTTTGCTTTTCAGGCACTCAAAACCTTCTAGAAATGGCACCATTTGATAGAGATCTTTCTCGGCTTTCCAGAAAGGTAAAGTTTTCCTCCTAACTCCATGTATTTTTGAAGTTATGGCTCGGTGGAGTTTTTTGGAAAAAATTTCCCCTGAAAGCCCCGTGGCCAACGAGATGCTGCCACATGGCACCTAGAGTGGCAGAGCGTAGGAAAATTTTGGAAAATTTTCCAAATGACCAAAAAGGTGCAAAAATTCAAATTTTTGCCCGCCAACCCAATTTGGCCCTGTTTTGCCCTAAAACTTCAAATGGCCATATCTTTCGATCTAGAGCTCAGTTTTTTGCGTTCTTTAAATCAATGGAAAGATGGTGAAATTATCTACAATATTTCAAGGTCATATTTTCATTTTGGTGGTGTTTGGAGAGAGAAAATTAAGAAATTCCTCTGACACGTGGTCATGGACAGAAATGACGTTTCAACCACCGTTTTTAATGAAGAATGGCTCGCATTCTCTCCCGGCATGGTTAAAAATGTCAGGGAATGGGTCTGTCAAGGTGCCCATGTTGTTTTGATGGAATTTTGGTCAATGGTTGAACCCCTTGCACGTTTTCCCATGTTTCTCTCTCTTGGGGTCGTGGTTTGCACTGTAAAAGCCAGAATGAGTTCATTTTGCAAAGGGAGACACTTTTTCAGCTCTGCAACTTCCTTTTTCTTCCTTGGCAGAATTTGTGAAGAAATTTTACCTTTCCATGTAATGCAGCACCTTTTCTTTCCTCTAGATCATTGTAATGTACTGTATTGGATCTGAGATGTTGATATATGTTCTACGATTAAAATCCCTCAATCCTTTCATATATCTATCATTGCTTTCTTGATCTTTCATTACATTTTGAGCATTTATGCATGTTTTGTGCTATGTTTCCTTGTGGATTATGTATTTCATGCAGCATCAGGTGTCTACAACTCCTTTGGTGCATCGCCTATTAGCATTAGTTATTTCTTTTTTACATTATCTATCTCTTTCTCCTTGGGATTTAGAGTAGATTTAGGAGTTTAAACCTCTACAATTGTGCAAGTGAAATAGTTGATCAGAGGAGTTGAGGAACCAGCCTCTAATCTAGAGATTCCTCTTCCATTTTACAAGTCCCACACTTGGGAAGAGGATTCAATGTTGTGCAATCACACTGGATACATAGGGTGATCAAACTAGAAATTTGATTAACGTCTAGGGGGTGCTACTGATTTGCAACAACATTACTCACAACAAAAGACTGGTATAAATATTACTCATCAACAAGTTTTTATCAGAATTCTACTAAATATATTATGCCAACACACACAACTGATAGTGATTATAAAATTCAGCTCATACACCTTTGAATGCACCTTCTTATAAGTAACACACTCAAAATTGATCAACCATAGACTAAAGTAGAAAAATTATCTTACACACCAGCTCTTAAAAACTCCTAAAAAATTCACACACACTCTTAGCTCTTTCTTGATTCCCTTAAACCATTTTCAGTCTCTCACCTATCTCATACTTTTTCCCTCTCACACCAAAATAGTTCAAAAATAAACTCATACATGTAATTTTATACATGAATATTATTATAAACCTAAATAGGTAGACCATGATCCTTAAATTCAACCATATAAACTTAAAAATATATCAACATACTCATAAAAATTCACAACATAGACTCATATATGTCAGCAATGCACCAAGACAATCAAACATGTATAATTAAGCTTAAAAGCCTAAATCCTTCTCCAACGAGCTCATCAAGGACTCTAATCACTTCACCCAAATTTTTAAAGCCTAAAAAGGATTTAAAAATGTCTAACACATCCTTGAAACATCATCAACCTGATCAAGGAACTCTGCACCAATCATTTTCTTCATAACACCACAAAATAGGACTACTTCTTACACAAAACAGGAACTTCTAGGAACTACTATTCCTCAATGAGGATTAAGATCACATCACAACACCTCAACTATGCCATGTAACTAATAAATGGAAATCCAATGACCTATAGATAATCACCATACATGTGGTATAGCTCATGAAATATCCAACAATGCAAATGAGACCAATTCTCCACTTCAACAAACTGAACTACCTAGGAAGCAATTTTGAAAACTAAACTATATTTCTTCCTTTCTAACTCATTAAAGACCTATAAATTAATTCAATAGGAAAAAAATTAATCCATTTTCACTATCAAATGGTTATCCATCATCATATAATCTAAAATATTAGTCTACTACATCCATCTTCTCATTAAAGCAGTTTTGTCCTAAACTGCTCAAACTAGGTCAAGTTGTAACATCAATCCTGCCACCTCATTACACTTTAGGAGCTCAACCAAAACATGAAAAATACCACATGAGATGTAAAAAAAAACTTCAAGTCCATTATACTTCATCACCATGATCACAAGTTCTCAATCACTTCCATTCTCCAAGATTGCAAAACTACCTTTTTAAGCCCAAAAACCAATATTCCAAGATTGACCAATGCAGGTCATAAAATCACTTCACCAATATCTAAAATCACTCAAAACATGTATTATTGATTCATAAAACCTTAGAAAAATCATTTATACCTAATATCTAATGGTAACTTTGAGATGAAATCCTTCTTTCCTTGAAACTATTAAATTTGAGTGGACTCCACTCACTTTCATGAACTCTAACCAACATTTATACAAATATAAGAGAGTCATATTTTACCTCCATTAATCATATTTGGCTATCCAATGAATTTTGGGCTCATACCAAGAATATATTCTCCATCGCTAGCTAACTAGGGTTTAAGAAGGATTTTGACATTCTTACCTTCTTAACATTTATTCCTAAAGAATATAACCTCATTTAACCTAATTCCAACTCTTAAACCTTCTTAGATCCATGATTTAACATACCTAAAAGTATCGAGGGCCCATGCAAAAGTTACACGTGTCATCCAAGAAAATATTTCCCATATTGAGCTGGAAAACATGCTCTTAACAACCCTATTTTGGTCTAAACTCAATATTTCCTAAAATTTTCATCATGAAAACCTGAAATTTTTCTCACACATCTAAGACACCCCTTTTTATCATATTCATTCATCAATTTTCAACAAATATATCTGCATCTTTACCACCACTATGACTTGCATGACTAGGCCTTAGGGTTTTACATGTTACAGGCCAAAACTTAATGAACTATCACTACAAAAATTATGAATCCTCTACAAACTACCTCTACATGATGATAATAATATTACATACCTCCATGAGTTTCCTCAAGGTCTCACACACACCTAAAAGGGACTATCATGCTTCAATAGGCCTCTAAACACTAGAATTTAGGCCTAGTTTAAACCTAGACCAAGTAGACAAAAACCATGACTCTGGTTCCAAGAAATCTAAAAGGACCTAACACACTTGAGAAAACATGTATCACACCCTTTCATGCCTCCATGAGCTCTCATGGTCCTACAACTCACTCTCATACTCCATTTTCCCTTAAAGCACCTAGACTAGGTCTATATGAACACCTGCAATTATAGCCACAACATGTACCTAAACTTTGAATCCCAAGTGAATGTCTTAACACACTATCCTAAATATCTCTAAGCCTTTACTATACTCCTCAAATCATCATACAACTCTATCCATCATGCTCCATCACCTAGACTAGGTAGGTCACTTGATTAGGCCTACTAGACCAAGCCATTCTCATTGTTTCCACTATTGCCACCTTGTAACACCCTGATTGACCATGTCATAATACTAAAAATCATCTTCTAATTCTCTTATATAATCCTCTAGACATAAAAATTTAGTATCAATACCCTTGATTTCCTGCATGCGCATATTTCACCATGGTCCTATCCAAACCCATTTTAATTTAATTCATTTCATTTATGTAAATTCCCATCTATTAGCCTAACACTTTTAATTTGTTATTAATCTTCATTAATTACCTTAATTAATATCCATTAGCTAATTAAATTTAATTAAATTTCTTTTTAGGATGCTTTTATCCCTAACCACCTAAATCCACATCCCTATGCTTTTTCTAGATTTTATCTAACTCGTCTTTATCTCCTACCTACTCATGACACTTCCTTGGGAAACCCTTACCCACATACATGATTTAAAAAACTTATCCCAATCCCAAAAATATTGATATCTCAAATAAATAAATGATCCACCACTCTAAGGAATGATTTCCAGCAATCGACGGTGACCCAGTAGGGTCGTCGTCGACTCTATAAGACTAATTTCACCCCCCTTCTAAAACAAGACACAACTCGAGCTCTCTTGCATTGTGTGAACTTATCTTCGAATATGAGAATACTTATAACCATGTCAAACCTCTTGGAGTTTATTGAAGATTTTCTTTCATCGCTTGTAGATACTTTGGGAGGTTTACGTTTTTTTATTTATTTCATCCTATCATATGTTATCATTGTTATTATCTATTGTAATCCAGCATCTTACAAGTTTAGCTACTATTGGAATTCCATCCTTAGCCTTTTATTCCAGTAATTCTACTTGCAAGTATCTCATTCAACTCATCCACCTTCAAATTTTTTTTGCATTTTCCAAGTCACCACTAACCCTGTCCTGTATCATCATACTTCCTATTTCTAGATCCCTCTTAGTATCTACTTCTGTTCTATTACTCTTTCCAGTTCTCAAATATTCCATCCTAATTCTTTATCACCTGAAACTATTTTTTCTACACTCCATTCACCACCAACCCAGCCCAGTCGCCATCGACCCAAGTCCTATTTTTTTCCAATCTATCATAATAGATATTTTCTACCATCCTCTCTATTTTTATGTCTCAGATCTTCTTTTGCAAGTTATTTCCAGTGTTCTCACGCTTCTTTGATCACCTTATTTTAATTTGGATCCATTCATATCTGCATTTCAGGCTCATTGTCTAGATCCATTTGCTCATGTCCCTGTCGACCTTCCCCTCTATAGCCCGGGTCACCATCAACCCAACTAGGTACAATTGACTTTGTGTTAATTTAGATCAGATTAGTACTTTGCATCAATTTCTATCATTTCTAGATTATGTTATGTATCATTTTCTACATGTTATCCACTCATCTATCATTTTTTTCATTATATTTTATCTAATGGGGGATCATATCCACATTAGGAATTTAATATTTCTAGGAACCAACTTCGTTGGGAAACCCCTGCATATACCATCTAATCCATTTTATGTCTATATATTGTTGTTTTGTAGGTTGATCAGATTTACAGTGAGGTCATTCAAGTTGTGTGCATCCATTTTCATCGATCATATTCCAAGGTACCTTAAACCCTTACATTTTGGAGTTGTTTGTATTTATTTAGTATATATATTTCACTAATCTAAATAGGAATGAGAAATTTTGATCAAAATTCTGGCACACCTAGTGGGACTACCCTTTTAGGTGAGTCTTTTGCATTTCCTTTCATTTTTCTAGCTTTCCACTAACATTGCAGTAGAGGCTTTTTCTTTTGTTTGTTTGTGTTGAGATTGAGGACTTTCTTTGATCACTCTTCACTTGCTTAAATATCATATAAAAAATAAAAATCATTCTCCAAGTATTCTTTTTTTTTTCTTTTTTTCTCCTTTTTGCATTGTATTTTCCCTTTCTTGTGTGTTTGTCCTCATCAAACTTTCACATTTGGATTCGGCTTAAAATTAACCTTGTGTATACACTATTTTTCATCTAGCTAAGTAGGGGTTTAATTGGTTACATTTAACATTCCATCACACACAATTAGACTCACAAATCAATTCACACATCTATAAATTTCCTTCAAGGTGGAACTGATAGGATTTCATCACCCAATAGGAAAGTCATTGTGGTGTTCTGGATGCATTATAAATCTTGCATAAACTCTAGCCTCATGTACCTTTAGGTATATCGATGACTTCACAACCATAACTACCTAAAACTAACCCTAGATTTCCATTTCCTAGGTACCTTCATTATCCATTTTCCCTTTTCTTTTTCACATCTTTTAATTAATCAAAAATACACAAAAAAATGCTTGCTTGTCTTATTTTCCATAATTAGCATCGCTATCATTTTATTTTTTTGTTTTATGCCTATTATCACATGCTAATTAGCTAAGAAAATGGAATAAAACCTTTCCTTAAATATTTTTATTGTCTCATCTCAAACATCTACCATGGTTTTTGTCTCATCTGAGCCCTTGATCACCTCTTCCATGTGTACCCAACCTCTAATAATAAATTTCCCTCGTCGAGGACCTATTGTTCAAACCACTAATATAGATGAGACCAATATTTTCTTTCATCATCAATTTATCCAATCTCGACTAACCACCCCTCAGTCCACTGCAGCAGTTAAATATTTTGGGCCTCCTATTATCCTTCATGGTAGTGTGGAGTTCTAAGAGATTCTTAATGTTAATCCCATCACTCTTCAAGACTACCTTCTTAGTAAATTAACCCAACTTTCAATTTATGGTCCACCACTTCAACAAATCTATTCTTATCATTCCAACCCCAAAACAACCCAAGCGCTTCCTTCTCAACTTGCGTTGTTTTTCCATTGAACTATGAATGAGCTTGCTTCATCTTCTACCAATCATCCACCTCTTCAAACCACTCAACTAGTCACACCCATTCCTCCAAATATACCACCAATCAACACAACTATCAACACATCCATTCCTATTACCTCTTTGGCCACTATCATCACTAGTGTACCTACCCAATCTGCCCAAATATCATATCCCATATCTGAACAGCATAACCCTTCTTTTCCTCTCACATCACATATACATGTCATTTCTTCCCAACCTCCTCTTACGAATGATTTTCATTATATGGTGTCTAATCCACCTCATCAAAAATTTCAACATTTCCACACCTACATTCCCACTCATCATTTACCACAACAACCAACCCAATCCCAATAATCACATCACATCCCAATTTCTCAACAACAATCATTACAACAACCTCTTCAATCTGAACCCATGACTTACATTCACACTCATCAAATAATTCATCAAACACCCACACATCCAAAAACTTATCAACCACCTTATCAATCTACTTTCCATTCCACAAAATCACAATCCCAACCAATCATCACATCGAATGATCTCATAAATACCTTAATGAATAGGTTGGCTAGCCTTGAGGCCACTACCTTGGGACCCAAGGTTACATTATATTATGAGAAAATCTGTAATGATCCTATTCATCCATTAGTTCCAATCAAATATTATCCCCCTCATTGGGAGCTTCCCAAATTTACCAAGTTTAATAGTAAGGAAGATCCCCAATAACATCTTCATGCATTTAGGCACACATTTTATCTTATTGCACATGATCACGACCTCATGATTCACACCTTCCCTATGTATTTAGTCGGTCCAACATTGGATTGGTATAATGGCATTCCTCAACATTCATTATTCTCATTTACCCAACTTGTTCAGCTCTTCTTAGAGAAATTTTCAATCAACATCATGCACAATATCACCATGATTGACTTATACGCCATTAGATAGCTTGATGATGAGTCTATTGTAGAATTTGTCACTTGATGGTGTGGTATTATAAATAAATTATTATTCTCCCTTCCACACACATAGCTCATCGAATTATTCTCATGCTCTCGTGTGAATCATATTTCATCTACATTACAAATCCAATCATTCCAAAGATTTGAAGAATCCTTCACCATGGATTGTAAACTCAAGATTTGTGCCCTTGAATAACAACAACTAAAACTTAAATCAAACAAACCAAAAACCGAGTTTACCAAATCATTTGTGTATAATGCAAAATCTAAGAGTGTGGCCAATTTTTTGGTCGTTAAGTCTTCTTCTACACCTGCATCTAGCACATGGCCTCACCAATGAGCCCCTAGACCAATGCCCAACTATAATCTCATGGGATAATCATATATTTCAATATTTGACAAGTTGATAGTAGTTACCCTTCTGAAAACTCATTGATCAAGGTGATCTTCAAGTGGAAAATCCTAATGCATCTCATAACCAACCACTTGACATATTTAAACAACCATTCCCCAACCATGTACCAACAAGTCAAACCACCACTTTGTTTACACCTCAAGCTCCCAATGCTCATACCATAAACACTCTCCACACCTTTGATCAAGATCCTACCCTATCCATAGCTTCACCTCCTTCATTAACTATCACATCCACCTCTTTAGACATTGTTCCTACATCTGCAATCCCATTAACATGTTGACGACCATCCTTGGCACATAGAGCCATTAGATTCATGAGAATCCTTAGGTTAGTGGGATGTGTTCCCTAAGGAGACCTCTAGATTTTAAAGAAGCTAGCTCTTCTCTGTGGGGGGAGATAGGGGTGAGAAGAACTAAACAAAACATAAAACATGCTAAAGCGATGTGCTGAACAAGCATACTAGGAGATTTAATTGAGACTGCAACTACCTGAGAAAGGGAATGGTGAATAACCAAAGAAGGGTACATGAAATGCACCATAGGTCAGAAAGGGTCACACAAAATGTTAGCTCAAACTACTTAAGCACAACTTTGAGGATAGTAACATCATTGAGAGATGCATAGTTTCTACGTGAAAATAAAGGTGATCAAAGATAATAAAGCTATGTGAATGATGAACAAAAAATGCTATAAGGCATATATATCACTCTAATAGCTGTGCATAGTATTACATTTAGAAAAGAGGCAATATTTCTATTATAAAAACCCAGGAAGAAGGCTAGAGTTCCAAGATCTCTACCTTTTACAAAAGAGAGACTTGCGATAGATAAGAAAAGATTTAACTCTCCTAGTATATAACTAAAAATATCTCCCCATTTTTTATTAAACTTTAATTAAAATTTATAGAGGGGAGGAGGTAAGAGAGAACTTTCAAACTCCTTCCCAACTGCCCCTCAATTATCATAAATGATATGAAGTGATAGAAACATATTTATTCAAATCTTTCTCACAATTTGGCCACTTTTGAAAAATGAGAGCCGTGCCTATTTAATGCATCTTAATTATCCTGTAACCGACTCCCTTGAGATGGACTCGCCTTTTGAGAATAAACGCTTTCAACTATTTATTACATAACCAGATATTTTGACCCTTTATGCATTGGTTCTCGACCTCTTGATTCAAATGGCACATATTTTGTAATGAAATGACCCTTCGCCTCCGATCTTTTGAAAAATTATTGAGCATCAAATCTTAAAGATAAGACCCTAAATCACTTATATGTGGTAGATGTCTTGTCATATTTTATGGCCTACTTTGAAAATGGAGTCCATTTATTGTAAGATCCACATGGAAGGCCCACGCATCCTTATGACTATGCTTTTCTTTAGGTCTTCTGGGAAAGCGTTGAGTGGACACTTGGCATCATCTGCGGGCTTGTTGTTCTATTTCTTTGTTGACTCCATGTGTCATCCCTATGGGAGGTTGAGACTTTTTTTACTTCCCTTGACTTATGAAGTTGTGCCTACTTGAAACTTGGCAGCCTTCGTGGGATTTTTTGTCTCTTTTTGTGTTTTGATTAAGTCCTTTTTTCTCAATGAAAATTTGGATTTGAATAGGCTTTGAAAACGTAGGAATCTTATTATCTGTGGAATTAAAGATAACATAACACTTATCCCCACAACCACACCAATCATGCCTACATTTATGTTGACATATATTCCCACATCCACACCTACTTCCACGTAGGTCACATCTTCCCCATTCCTAAGCATATCAATGATACCCCTTGAAACATTTATGAAACAACCATCCCTACCAAATTCTACATCCACCATTAATTTTATACCTACATCTATTTCATTACCTATTCCATCTACTTCATCACTTATCAAATCCACTTCATTAGATTCGGCTACTTTTTCCACATCTACTCCATCTTTACCCATTATACCATCCTTAACATCAATCCTAGTTCCTCTTTTCGGACTTTTACCCGCACCCACCACATCAGCTATTGTGACCACATCTACATTATCCCCTCCTTCTACATCACTCTCATCATCTGGATAATTTTTGAAAGCACTTCAACTTGCAAAAAATTCAAGTAATCCTCCCATCTCATCTACACAATCAAACACTTCCACATCAAACCAATCTTCACCTTATTTAGACCTCATCATGAAAAAACTACTTCCCCCACCTGTATCAACTGTAACACCACCTTGAGACCCTCCAGTGGAGATTTTTGGCATCCCTCCCAAGGGCCCTTATTCATAAAAATATATAGAACCCTTAGAAAATTTCCTCAAAGGTATCATTCACGTCCTCACAATAAAATTGGCATCCCCCACCTAAGATCAAACAATACAATTCCACATCATCTATCTTAGGAACACATCCATCTCTTATAAGACTAGCCCCTTCATAAAAAACACTTCAACCTACCATTCAACCCAAGAAAAAACCATCAAATGCTTCTTCTTCTATAAAATCAATCATCACCAAAAAAAGAAACCAAGACGTCAAAACCTCAAAATGATCCAACTCCACTCTCAACATCCAAATCATATCAAGCATCCACTTCTTCTTCCAAGACCAAGACTTCTCACAAAGACAAGGCATCTCATAATAATTTGGTTGAACCATATGTGGAGGTCCTCCAACACTTACTTAAAATTTCCACCATCACACTTCCACCTATTAAGGCCTTTGACTCAAATAGTAAGAAGCCATCATGGTTTGATTCCAACCTCATTTGTGCCTGCCATCCTAACCATGGACATGACATTGAACATTGCAAAACACTCCAAACCATTTTCCACAACATCATCAAGGAAGATGACCTTCTTCTTGAGGTAGACTAATATTTTCCTTCCACATCCATTTAAACATCTACATCTACGACTTCATCCATCCAAATGCAAAATTCCCCTCATTCTTCAAGGAATTTTGCAGCCATCCCACTTACAAATGATGATTATTCTAAGGATGGTCCCCCTTTATTCATCAATGTTTTTTGGATAGCCACCCGATTCATCCCACATAATCCTAAGTCGACACCCCAATCAAAATCCAAGATCTTTGTCACCATTCATCCTCATAAGGAGTTCACATCATCATTGAAACCTAAGGTTTCTATCTTAGCTACCCCTCATGCTATTAAAAAAGTATTGTCAAATAACTTCATTAGGCCCCAGTTAAGATGTGGCTTTATGAGATCATTCAAAGCTCCTCAGACCATAGACAGGCTCTTAATGAAGCCTTGAAGTGTATTCTAACATCCATTGACGAGGCTTAACCCTTATCATTTCTCGTAGGAGAACTTAAAAATTCTACTGTTAACTCATTCAGTGATGTTTAGATTCTTAAAATCACACCAGAATAACATGACCTTACCCTTTTCATCACAATTAGGATTAGTGATACTTTCATTTGACGATCTTGTTTCAAAAGTAAGTTGCGTACGTATGATTAAAATAGATAACGTAAAGGTGTGGAGGATTACCTATGAATTGAAGGTGGAAGGTAGAGTGTGTGCATTCTGATTTCCCAATCTAGTGATAATTGTGAGAACTTCATTTTTTCTAGGAGGAACTACATGTGAATGCAAAACAAGACCATAAGAAGAATATTAAACAATATATGTCAGTAGATTGTCTAACATGTGCTGATCCAGGAAGTGTGATACTTCCTTGATGGCTGTTAATCCAGTGTTTAATATAATTTAATGTAAGAAATAACATAAATAAATAACATCCTACTACAGTTGATATGATTTAGGTATCTCATTCAAATAAAATAAGAAAAAATAATCTAACAGGTTGGGTTATGATCAGATTTAGAGGTTGTGTAGGTAGCCAAGGTGATTAGAACAAGCTAGGATTAGATTCTGGGTGGTTTTGGTTTATTTGGGTGAAGTTTATTAGGTTACTGTTATAGGTAGGATTACCAGTTACATAGACCAATGTCCGTTTAGTATGACTGATGCCGGTTGTGAGGGAAACCGATGATGGTTTAGGTTAAATGGCTTCGGTAGAGGCGAAATGGTAGAAACTCAATAAAATTTGGTTTTAGAGATTATCTGTGATTGCACAAAGAATAGAAGAAGGATGGCTAGGTTGGTAAAGTTGGTGAGAATGCTCAAATATGTCTAGGGTTTGAATATGGGGAACCAAAAGGGTTATGGGTGGTTAGATGGTTGGATTGATAGGAAGGCGAGAATGGTAGAATGAAAAAGAGAATAGGATTTAAAGGAGAAAACTAAAGGAATGATGATCTAAGTATGGAGTGATGCAGATCAAAACACACTTACTTATATTTATAGACCTAGTGGTTGGATGAAGGTGATGGTTGATCTATAAAACTAGTGATCAGTACCACAAAAGTGCTTCCTGAAATGCTATCATGAATGCCAAATTCTTTAGATCAATCTTGGTGTCAGCTAGGATGTGTCTGGATGTGCGAGAGGGCTCTGGTTCATTCTTACATGTAGATCTTTCTCTCTCTCTCCAAACATGAATAATTCTTCCAACCTTTGGAAAAAGGTTAATAAAGTCAATATATGGTAGCTGACGATGGTTTAGGTTAACCGACGTCGGTTTACGGTTTACTGCGTTGGTTACGTTGAGAAATCCTAGGTTTTCTATAACAGTAGATCTTGGCTATCTTTTGGCCAGTTTTACTCATTGGTTCTGGTCTAAAATGGTATTTTCCGCTTAAGTAAGCGGGCATGCTATTAGAGAAAGGATAGGAATCTAATGTTAGAGTTAGACTAAGTCTTAGTTAGTTATGGTAAGTAAAGATTGATTCTTAGTTAAAAGAAACATGTTAAGAATAGGTCCATGATGAGGTGTCTAGGTGATATGGCTAGGTGATGTGGTCAAGTGAGTATATTTATTAAATTAATTAAAATAATTAATTCAATTAATCATGCGCAATATGTGATATGAATATGTAAGGTATGACTAATTTAATTAATGGGGCTATAAGAGTAGTACGACCTAATTTTGGTGTCTACATTTTGCCCCTTTTTGTCACGTATCTTGTATTAGTAAGTGATGTTGAAAAAATAGGAAGTTATTTTCCCCATGGGTGGGTGAGAGTGGGGTTACTGATGAGGCCATAAATTACCATTATTTTGTCCTTCCAAGTTACCTTTGAAAGTGGATTTAAATGTAATCTTGGAGATTATAGTTTTCTTAATATATAATAAGGGATATTTATCTTGTTCATTCTTTATAAATCTTGTGTTATCTATTTTTTGACTAATCATATTAATTATTTGGGAAAATATGCAAAGTCTTGTGTATGCAGGACATAAAGAAAAGATAATGCTATTTTTGGGAAAATGGAACTGATCATGAACATTACATCTAAACTCAAATATTATTTCATATCTAGATTCCTCTCAAAAAACTATGCAAGTTCAAAAAAAAAATCATCTTAATCCAAGATTGCATGCAAAATTTATAGTTTTTTTAGTTAGCTCCGGAACCATTTGAGTTAGCTACAGAACCTGCAACGTTAGCTATGGAACCATTGGAGTTAGCTCCGGAACTTGCAAAGTTAGCTCCAAAACCATTGGATTTATCTTTGGAACATGCATCAATAAAGTAACATTATCTTTGGAACTATTGGAGTTAGCTCCAGATCTTGTATCAATAGAGTAATGTTAGCTCAAGAACCCGCATCAATGAAATGATAGTTTTTGAGGAATTGTAAATAATTAGAGAATCCAATTAAAAATATGAGAGAGGTTTTTGTTTATAGAAATGTGTTTAAAAAAAATATAATTCATATTTTCTATAGGTTTTACCAATGAAGAGAAATCTAACTTTTAGTGAGTTATAGTCCAAGGAAAAAGTGCATCAGATGAGAACTAAAAGTTCCATAAACATAAATAGAAAAGTCAAATGGAAAATATGAGAGAGGTTTTAGTTCATAGAATTTTTTTAATAAAAACCTCATTCATAATTTCTACAGGTTTTACCAATGAAGATAAATATAACTTTTAGTGAGTTCCAGTCTAAGGAAAACGTGTGTCAGATAAGTGTCAAAAGTTCCACAATAAAAAACAACAAAGTCAAATGGAAAATCTGGGAAAGATATTTGGTCAAAATAATCTTTTGAGGAAAAAAATCCTTCCAATAATGTGGTAGAGTAAAATAATTTTGATTCTTGTTACCAAAAAGCAAGGACAATATTTGAGAGCAAATCTTCCTAAAACAGTGAGATACGACTTTGACTCCAATAATATCTCTCTCTCCATATTTTGTGGAGATGAAGATCTTAGTTGTTCGAATAGGAATAAAGATAGGATCATATTGTATTTCCTAAAATAAGGAGTTGGTTGGATGCATGAATTATAAATGCAACCTTCCACACTGAGATATGTAATTTTTCTCCCAAGGGATAAATATTTGTTCTTTCTTTCCAATCTTTTGAGTGAAATCATTTTGCAAGTTTTTTAATTAAAAGTATGAATTAAGTCCTCTTCCAAGGAATGAGTTGGCCACTCATTCCAAGGAAGATTGATCAATGTGTTATGTTAATTTATTTATTTTTATCATTCTCCTTTGTTGTAAACTTCTGATTTTATGTTATGTGATCCTTCTTGGGTACAATTTATGTTGTGAACATGCAGGTGTCTTTTTATCTTTTAGTTATTTTTAATTCAGCAATTTCATTTATGCAAGTTTGATTTCTTTACTGCAATATTTATTTATGCAAATGTGTTTATACTTCTACAAGCGTGTCTTTAAATTTCTACATGTGTGATTTATTTTATACAAGTTTGGATTGTGTTTAAAGGACCTACTTTCCAAGATCTTCTCTTAATGCATACAACCTTTGGACACCAGCCCTAGATTGACATTATTAATAAAGAGGATTGACGACCCTCATCATTTTGGCACCATTTTTAGGGACACAATGTTATTAGGAGATTCAGATTTCTCTAAAAGAATATTCTAGTGACAATAGAATACCTTTTAACAAATTATGTGATAGGAAGTATTTGGTAGTAGTTTCTTTAGAATTTTATTTTCCGCAAGTAAATTAAAATTTCATTTTTGCAATTAGGAATATTAGATTACAAATATTTATCTCCCCACAAACTATTTCTTTGTATAATAAAATGACTTTGATGTTTTATCAAGAAGGTATAATGGTATGAACAAAGAATTTAGATCTGGAAATGGTAGAATATGATATTGAATATGGAATTAGTTCCGGTTGATGAAATATCATATGTATTAACTAACAACTCAGTGATCTTATTGCACATAACCTTAGTAAAAAACTGGCTTATCCAGTTTATAATAATGAAGTGGTAGCATTTCTAATTAACTCCATCCATATTCAGGGATTTCATTAGAGCCAAAATAAAAACTCACTCATAATAAATCCACCCATCCAAATTAGTTTTTCAACCCATAATAAAATTGAATCCCTAAACCATATCCATTAGAAAAATTTGTTTTCATGTCTTTCAATTTCTTCATTTGTGTATATGCTTGTATAACACTAAGAAGTAATTATTGTGAATATCAAGGCAAACACTTTTTTTCATGATAACATCCACATGAATTTATAGAGTTGTTCTTGGTACCAGCATGCATATTTTTTAGCACCAAAAGTATCAACCAAGGAGCAGTTTGGAGGGACCCATGGATACATAAGACAATCCATCTCATGGGATCACTAGTTTGGGCTTTGAAGATTACTATGGTGATTTTGATAATGCACAATTGAAGTTGGGCTTTGAAGAGCTAGAAATTGAATACACAATTTTTAGAAATCTTCTTGGAGTGACCAAGTATGCAAAAAGGTTTTCATGAGATCTCAGACATTGTTTCCTATTTTACATAGGTTGTACTTTGATGAATATAGTCTGATGATGAATCAAATTTTTCTTTAATCTTTCTCATGCTATCATCCCAAAAAATAAAATTGATTAGAAAACCATCTTGTTGGCTAATCAAAGACAAAAAAATTCAAAAGAAAACTCTAATTGGAAAACCAACTTGTTGGTCAATTAAAGAAAAAAATAAAAGGTGACTCTTTTTCAAAGATAATCAATTGTTACCTAGTGGTTTCCTTCTTAGCATTATTTGACCATGTTAACAATAAGAGAGCAAGGACAACTAGAGGTATGATCAAATTATTTTGTTCTACTATTTTATTTTAAAGTTTTTTATTACAGTCAAATCCACTTTTCATATCTCCAAGGAAGACAAAATAAAATTAATATCTCCCCTACTTAAAAATATGAAAAATATGTGCACCTTTTTGCAATCAAACTTTTGGAGTCTAATTTATTTGAAGCCATGAATAAAAAACATTCATGAGGACATGTATGATCTTAGGGGTGGGAAATAAGGATAAGCATGAGATATGTATTTTTTATTTTAAATATGAGGTGCAAGGGAAGCAGAAGGGGATCCACATAAGAAACTATTGAAAAAGAAAGAAAATTAAAAACATCAAAAGGAAATCCACACAAGAATTTGTTGTACAAGAAAGGAAATAAAAAATAACATAATAAAATCCACACAAGAACCTGTTGTAGAAGAAAGAAAATCAAAAAAAGCTGAAGGAAATCCACACAAGAACTTGTTGTACAAGAAATAAAATAAAAAATAGTAGAAGAAGATCCATGCAAGAAGCTGTCATAAAATCAAAAAAATAAAAAACAACAGAAGGAAATCCACATAATAACCTGTTGTACAAGAAAGGAAATCAAAAATAGCAAAAGGAAATCTACACAAGAACCTGTTGTACAAGAAAGGAAATCAAAAATAGAAGAAGGAAATCCACACAAGAACTTTTTGTACAAGAAAGAAAATAAAAAATAACAAAAAGAGATCCACACAAGAACCTGTAAAATAAAGAAAATAAAAAACAACAGAAGGAGATCCACACAAGAACATATTGTACAAGAAATAAAATTAAAAATAGTAGAAGGAGATCCACACAAGAACTTGTTGTATAAGAAAGAAAATAAAAAACAACAGAAGAAGATCTATATAAGAACCTGTTGTAAAAGAAAAAAATAAAAAACAACAGAAGGAGATCCATACAAGAGTTTGTCCTTGAACTATAGATGGAATGCATATATACATAAGCTCAATGCTGAGAAGACTATAATAAGAGGAGATAATAATATAATGCATGAGGACATGCATCAGATTAGGTGTGGGGAAATGATGAGGCCATAAATTGGCCATAAATTACCATTATTTTGTCCTTCCAAGTTACCTTTGAAAGTGGATTTAAATATAATCTTAGATTTTATAGTTTTCTTAAGATAGAGTATATGATATATATCTTTTTCATTCTTTAGAAATATTTTGTTATCTATTTTTTTGACTAATCCTATTGATTATTTGGGAAAATATGCAAAGTCCTTTGTATGCAGGCCATAAAAGAAAAATAATGCTAGTATTGGGAAAATGGAACTGATCATGAATAGTACATCTAACCTCAAATATGATTTCATATCCAAATTCCTCTAAAAAAAATATGTAAGTTCAAAAAAAAATCATCTCAATCCGAGATCACATGCAAAAGTTATAGTTATTTTAGTTAGCTCCAGAACCATTGGAGTTAGCTCTGGAACCTATAATGTTAGCTCCAAAACCATTGGATTTATCTCTGGAACATGCATCAATAGAGTAACATTAGCTCTGGAACCATTGGAGTTAGCTCCGAAACATGCATCAATAGAGTAATGTTAGCTCCGAAACATGCATCAACGAAATGAAAACTTTTGAGGAATTGTGACTAACTAGAGAATCCAATTAGAAATATGAGAGAAATTTTTGTTCATAGAAATGTGTTTAACTAAACCATCATTCGTATTTTCTATAGGTTTTACCAATGAAGAGAAATCTAACTTTTAGTGAGTTGCACTCCAAGGAAAAGTGTATCAGACAAGTAGTAAAATTTCCATAAACAGAAATAGAAAATTCAAATGGAAAATATGAGAGAGGTTTATTATTCATGGAAATGTGTTTAACAAAAAAATCATTCATGTTTTGTACAGGTTTTACCAATGAAGATAAATCTAACTTTTAGTGAGATGTAGTCTAAGGAAAAATTGTGTCAGACAAGTGTCAGAAGTTCCACAATCAAAAACAGTAAAGTCAAATGGAAAATCTGAGAAAGTTATTTAGTCAAAACAATATTTTGAGGAAAAACCTACTTCGAATAATGTGGGAGAATAAAATCATTATGATTCTTATTTTTTTTATTAATGGAAAATAGTTTTGATGGGACTATACCCAGTTACAAGGAAGGCTCATCAGCCAGATCAACCATGATAACAACATAAAAAAAAAGGATCAGAATCCAGATAATATATACAGTTTAACAGTAATCCAAACAGCAACTACTAGGAAAAAGAAAAAACAGAGAAATAACTACAATTAAACAACCAAAAAATAACATACTATCTGAAACAGAGCAGCATCTAAAATGACACCATCCATACTGAGGGGTGTTATTTCTTAGAGGCCCTTTCAATCCTTGATTTGATTATACACAGAGAAGTGAAAAATTCCAAAGTGGTAGTGTGTATTGGATCATTCACGTTCAAGTTTGAGATAGCCTTTTTTCTTTCCTTCTCAGTCCTCCAAATGGCTTCAGGGATCCCACTCAATATAGAAATGCTTCTAACCTGCTTCTCCAGAAACTCACTAATGGAGCTGAAAATGGCCATATTATGGTCATGTCTATCCTTCTCCCTCCCCAATCTATTGTCCAATGAGTTCAAATTTCTGTAAATATCCTCAGTCTGATCAATTTCAATACCCGCATCATCATTTAACTTTCTTTTCCTCTTCTGCTTGGTTAAATAATGCAGCTCTTTCTTGATATTCTCAACTTCTTTTTCCAATAAGTCCGGTCTGAGAGGAGTATTATCACTCTCATAATTTAAGGTACTATCCTAACTAGCATTGCTAATGTGTAAAATATTTTAAACAACTTACATTTCTTTGTTGCTTCTTAGAACACGGTTAGAGGGAGGAGAGGCCACTTTGCTGAATTTGGTGTTCTTAGATTTGGTGGCTCTGGCCTTGAAAGAGTTGGCTAGGTCGTTATAGGTATCAGAGTGGATGGGAATGAGTGGGTCGGTTGAGGAGAGAGGAATGATGGGGAATTTGGAGAGGAAGAGATTGTGCAGGAGGAAGATGATGCCTTGGTGAAGGGGGATGACCCTAGTATGTTTCTAGAATTCGAGAATGGAACGCTCAAGCGAATTCAAGAGGTAATGTTGTTAGTGTAGGTTATTATTTATCCTTTTATTTATTTATCAGGATAATTCTTACACTTGTGTTAGCCCTACACTTATTGGGTTAGCTTGCTTAGGTGTACTAGTTGTGTGGAGCTAGCTTACTAGTTGTGTTGAGTTAGCTTCTCAGTTATGAGGAGTTAGCTTACTAGTCTTATGGAGTTAACTTAACTACTAGTATCAGCTAGTGGGAGTTCTTCACCACTGATTCAGGTAGTAGTTTCACTTCCCTGCTCCTATATGTACATCTTTCTTATTGAATAATTCAATTCATTCTATTGTAATGTATTGAGCATTATGGATTATGATAGATTTCCATATATGGTATTTTAACTCTTCTGTTTTGCAAATCTAATGTGATGTGCTATTATCATCTGATATCACGGCTTGGAACAATATTCTTATCATTACTTTAATGAAATTAGATCTATAGATGATGTAGACATCCATTTGTAAGTTTTTCTTTGCAAGCAAGGGTATATTTTTTCACGTATTCAGAATTTGTTGGAAATTTTCTACAAAGTGCATTTTAATGCAAAACGGAGTGCAACATTGGATTTGGAAGGTGCCAAAACCCTATAATTGACTGTAAAATCAACCATGTTTGGAGCCAATCAAATTTGGATGCAGATCTGTACCCTATGGGTGCATTTTTTATCCATTGGATATTTTGGATTTGGATGCAGTATTTTATCCACTAGATGTAGATCTGTACCCTCTGGGTGCATTCTTTTATCCATTTTATATAAGCGTGTACCTTTTGGATGCATTCTTTTTCCCTCTAGATATTTCGGTTTTGGATGCAGTCTTTTATCCACTAGATGCAAATCTGTACCCTCTAGATGCATTCTTTTATCCATTGGATATAAGTGTGTACCTTCTGGATGCATTATTTTACCCCCTGGAAATTTTAGGTTTTGGGCGTAGGATTTTATCCTTTGGTTGCAAGCATGTATCTTGTGGATGCACTCTTTTACCCTTTCGACATTTGGGTGTCACGTGTACCTATAAAAAAAGATTAGCATTAAAATATTATTTTAATAGCAAAACCTTCTAGAGCTCATAACTTTTGATCTGTAGCTCGGATTAAGGTGATAGTTTTTTTTAAATTGTGTATTTTTTCAAGATCTATGCATTGGTGAAATTTTTAAACACATTTTTCAAATTTAAAAGGTACTTTTTCTCATTGTAATGTTTACGCATAGTTAATTATAAAGTGTTAAACTTTGGAGGGTGTTGTAATCACTTGTGGATGCAATTTCGGTTAAGCCCGACGTCCTCAACTTTTGGGTGTTGCATTATTGTATCTATGGGTGTATGCATTTATATCTCTCTTTTTTGTTGAGATATTTTGAATCTGTATTTTTGACACTTTTTTTGGCATGTTGACACACTCTCTTATGGGGGAGCTATTCCAGTGAAGCCCAGTGTTAGTTTTTTAGTGTTCGAGTAGTTGATTTTGGAAACTCATACAGATCTATGGTGTCACTCTACTCATTTAGTAGTATGAGAGGGTATGGTGTTGATATTGATTCTTTAGGTTTCATTTCCTATCCTTATTACATGTTGATGCTTGTTCTTCAGGTTTCATGTCCTTACCTTGTTACCTTGGCTTTTCTTGGATCGCGACACTCCTATTTATTTAGATCTCATGTCCTTGCCTTATTTCCTTGGTTGTTCTTGGATCGTGGCACACTTATTTGTAACAGTTGATCAAATTATGTTTGGTGTTTTTTTTACATTTTTGACATCACTCCATTAACAGTCTCCTTACATGGAGCTATTCTGGTGAAGCTCAGTGTCAGTTGTTTTTGAGTTCTATGATCGAGCAGTGGATTCAGACCACAGTGCACACCAAACTTCTTCAGTAGTGTACAAGTTTTTAGAGCTGATCTTCTTAGGATATCTTGCAATGGGATTTTTCTCTCTCTACTTTGTTATTATTGGTTTTGGGTAACTTCCATATTGATACTGCTTCTTCAAGTTTCATGTCCTTTCCTTGTTACCTTGGATTTTCTTGGATCGTGGCACTCATATTTATTTGGATCTCATGTCCTTTCCTTGTTGCCTTGGTTGTTCTTGGATCGTGGCACACCTATTTGTAGTAGTTGATCAAATTATGTTTGGTGTTTTTTTTGCATTTTCAACATCACTCCATTAATAGTCTCCTTGCATGGAGATATTCTGGTGAAGCTGAGTGTCATTTTTTTTAGTTGTATGATTGAGTAGTGGATTCAGACCATAGTGCATACCAAACTTCTTCAGCATTGTACGAGTTTTTGGAGCTGAGTTTCTTATGATATCTTGCAATGGTATTTTCTCTCTCTACTTTGTTATTACTGGTTTTGGGTACCTTACGGTGTCCATTTTTATGAGTTGTTGTATGTGGGTACCTCATCAGGCCTTATTATTGGGACCCACCTTCTTTTCCACCCACCTAAGCTATGCTTACGGGAGGGTGTTAGCATAGGTTATTATATATCCTTTTATTTATTTATCATGATAATTCTTACACTTGTGTTATCCCTAAACTTGTTGGGTTAGCTTCATTAGGTGTACTAGTTGTGTGGATTTAGATTACTAGTTGTGTTGAGTTAGCTTCTCAATTATGAGGAGTTAGCTTACTAGTCTTATGGAGTTAACTTAACTACCAATATCAGTTAGTGGGATTTCTTCACCACTGATTCATGTAGTAGTTGCACTTCCCTCCTCCTATATGTACATCTTTATTATTGAATAATTCAAGTCATTCTATTGTAATGTATTAAGCATTATAGATTATGATGGATTTTCATATATGGTATTTTAGCTCTTATGTTTTGTAAATGTAATGTGGTGTGTTATTATCATTTGAGATTGCATCTTGGAACAATCTTCTTATCATTCCTTTCAAATGTGGGAAACAAACTGCAAATTTTCTCCTAAAGTTGTTGAGGAAGACCAAGTGCTTGGTAGAAATAGTGACATGCTACCCTTCTAGGGAAATAAATCGAACCATCATTTTAGTAACATCATCATAGGGTTTCGGAATGGATCTTACCTTAATTCACACCACAATAAAGATGATCTCCTCCCCTTCTTCAGAAAACTTCTTTGCTTCTGTAATTTTTTCGACCCTTTTGCTAAAGAACCGAAAGCCATCCAAATCGAGACTAGGTGCCTCAGCAATCATCTCCTCATTCATTAGCACATGATGACCCCCATACTTTACCTTCCAATCCATGGAAAAATGCACTAAAATGTTTTGGTCATGGCCATGTATTTTTTTGATGAAGTTGGAAACAACCCGCTTTTTAAGAAGATTCCAAAGCTCCATGTTTTTCTTCCACGCGGGATCGCAACTAGGTTCCAATTGGCACGGAGCACCCTCCATCTTATTCCCTCTATAATTTTTGTGACTTCCCTTCTTGTAACCACCCTTAGAAGATTTTTTTTATATGAATAACCTATTTTTAAAAAATCCAACCACAGGTTTGAGAATCATGCGAAATTTTATGACCAGAATCAGTATTACTTCTCTCACATGTGTGATTTGTCTTGTAATTTGAAGCCCACACAATCTCATTATAGATCCTACATAATGTGTGAGTGTCCATGTTTATCCTTTTTAATACCATTTTGTACCTCCTTGGGGTGTATTTCTCATTATCCTAATAGGTGATATTGTTATTGATGCCATAGTTAGCCAAGGTGTCCGCCACCTTGTTACCCTCCCTATAAGTATGCCCAATTTTTATATTTTTGAAAGTGTGGTAGATATTAATGGATTCCTCAATGAAATATTTGATAGTCCAACTAGGGGGATGAATCTTATTAAGATGATTAATACTATTTAAGGAGTCCCCTTTCATAATGATGTTTTGGATGTTATATTCCTTAGCCAGCCTCAGCCCCCAAAGAGATGCTAAGGCTTCTGCATAATGATTAGCCTGATTACCCATTCTGCTAGCATAAGTAACAACTAAGAAGACTTTATGATCCTGAATTACACCTCCACTAGTAGTTTCCCCTGGGTTTCCATTGGAGGCTCCATCAAAGTTAAGTTTGTACCAAAAATTTGGAGGAGGGATCCAATATATTTCCAACCTATCAATGTTAGGAGTTCTCTATTTTTACACATTTTCAACACCAATCTTCTAGCTGGAAAGAAAAAAATCTTCATCTTTAGGATACTTCTTATTCTTGGGAGGTTTGAATCTCTCTATATCATCTTTAATAGCATTAGTAATCTTAACGAAGTTGTTCTTGTAATGTTGGTTACTGTTTCTAAAAATGATGTCATTTCTATCTTTCCAGATAACATGGGGCATAACCAGTTTCCAAAGTCTTCTGAAAACACAATACTTAAAAGGAGGATCCCACTAGATCCAAAATTAGAGAAAATCCTTTGGCACTGTCCAATAAATATTAAAATTTGAGAAAGCATAACTCTAGATCATTGAAGCATACTCACAGTGAACCAAGAGATGCTTGATTTCCTTAGCCCCTTTTTTGCATAAGCAACACATGTTTGGCATTATAAATCCTCTCTTGATCAGGTTTTCATTTGTGAGAATTCTACCTATGAGAACAAGCCAAAAGAAAAAATTGATTTTAGGGGTTAGCTATGTCATCCAAATCCTGCTCCATTTGAAATCACTACGAAAGTTTTCAAAATTAAGAATTATAACTAGATTTGATAGTATAATCTCTATCACTTAAGTTATTACAAAAAAGTTCACCCTTAGATTCAATTTGGTTCAGGGGTGTGATGTACAACTACTTCTAAAGGGAGGAGATTATTGAATTTAGCTTAGTCCTTTCCACCTTAAGTTGTTTCCATTTATTCCTATTACCATCCATTTCCATGTATTCTTGGACTTTAGTTCTATATTTTTTCTCTAGAATATTTTTCACTGCACCAAATCTTTCATTTAGGATGGAATTAGACTAGTTATCTTCCCAAAATTGAATATCCCTTCAATTTTCCACTTTCCATTTACAGCCTTGTTTGATGAAATTTCTGATTTGAATCAAGTTATTCCAGAAATGGAACCTTGAGGGAGTTGTCCTTCATGAAGGAAAGAAATAGTTGTTTGCTGAGCAAGATACTTAGCCTTAATTAAATCAATCCAAGGTTTTTCGTTCAAGAGAATTCTCCATCCCATTTTTCCAATTAAGGCCACATTCATTTTTCTAATATCCTTTATGCCAATCCCACCAATTCTTTTAGGAGTACAAACTTGATCCCAAGTCACCAAGTGATATCTAAATTTTTCATCCATTCCCTACAGTAAGAAGTGTTTCTGGATCATTGTGATTCTTGTTACCAAAAACTCTTTCCAGACTATTTGAGAGAACAATATGTGCACCTAGAGAATAAAGCCTCCAGCTAATAGACTTTAAATCCAATAAGGTTTATTTTTGTACAAATAAAATGGAGATTTGAAAAATCAAACTTTAGTCCAGAATTGGAATATATATAAGATACATAGTGGAACTCTCTAAAATAAGGTATTTAGTTGGTTCACACTCAATTATATGTGCAACACTAAATTCCTAACAATTGTGTTAGTTATTTGCTAATGTTTTCTCCCAATGAATAATGATCTTTATTGATTATTGGTAGAAGACTAATTAATTATTGTAATATATAATCTATTTATATTTTTTATATTATAAAGTGTTATGAATTAAGTCCTCTTCCAAGGAATGAGTTGGCCACTCAATCCAAGATAAAGTATTGGTTGTAATTCGATGTGATAGATTTAACATATAAGAAATCTTTATCATAACTCCTTTATAATATAAAAATACAAACAAATTAAATACCAAGGTGATTAATGTTATCCGAGTAACAAATGACTAGTGCAATATCAATAATTCATAGACACACTGCAGATATCTAATATTATCTTACAATTAATTAATCATATATTGGAAAATTAATTGTATACGGTCTAAGTTTGAGATATTTGATGCAATTTTTATTACATGTCTCCAAACAAATGTTAAGTCATATTTTACTTGAAAAAGAATATGCCTTTAGATTGACTAAAAGTGTGATTTATTTTATGTAAGTTTGGATTGTGTTTAAAGGAGCTACTTCCCAAGATCTTCTTCTCTTAATTGATACAACCTTCAGACACCATTCATAGATTGACATTATTAATGAAGAGGATTGACAACCCTCATCATTTTGGAACCATTTCCGGGAACACAGTGTTATTAGGAGATCCAGAGTTCTCTAAAATAATATTTTAGTGATAGTAGAATACATTTTAGCAAATTTTGTGACAGGAAGTATTTTGAAGTAGTTTCTTTAGACTTTTATTTTTTGCAAGTAGATTAAAATTTCATTTTTGCAATTATAAATATTAGATTGTAAATATTTATCTCCCCAAAAACTAGGTTGATTGCAACAGGGCAGGAGGCTGGTAATTGAGTTAGGTAAAATGGGGTGAGTAGGATTGGTGTGGTTAGGTATGGTTTGGGGGGTTAATAGATAATTAAAGGTTATAAAGTTTGTAATAATGTTGTGGTTTTTTTGGATGTAGGAGAGGGGACAGTTGCGGTTGAGGGACAGAGTACCACCTCTGTTACTAGCGATACAACTGAGTGTGACCACGGAGGAGTGGAGGCACGTGACTGATGTTCGCTTGAGCTGGATTTGAAGCTACATACGTTTAGCTTGAGATCCGAGTTTGATGGTTGCACTTATCGAAAGATGGGACTTAGTGAACAACACCACTTACCGATGGGTGAGATCACTGTCACCCTAGAGGATGTATACAAGATCCTACGACTACCGATAGTTGGGGTGAAACTATATTATATAACGTCATAGGCGTCAAAGGAGCTGATAGTGGCTATTTTTTTAGCAGTGATGATGGAGTTGAGGTACCATAACATGATTCTAGGCTATGGGGATATGTATGCAACTCATCCTTAGAAGATGTTGTTAGTGGTTTTGTTGATGGAGGTGGTATGTTGTTTTTCCTTGTCAGATGCGAAGGATGGGAGATTCCCATGAGCACTGATGGAGGTTCTCCAGGACATGATGGAGGAGTGGGTCTATTTTTCCTAGGCATTGGATTTCTTGGAGTAGTTTTTTATAGAGTTGTGGCCTATGGGAGGTTTTAGAGATTTAGTTTATGTTGTACCTTCCTTCTGTACTGTTGGGTGTATGAGCACATCATATGTGTATGTCTAATTGGCTTGCCCAGACAAGATTCGTTCAGGGGTGGTTTAGTCAGGGTTGGTTATAAGTGATGGGTACCACTTGGTGGATAGCACATGGTGACGAGGGATAAACATGATGTAGCATACTACAGGTGAGTGTTAGAGGGGTTATCTAGGGTCGATATTGTTTGGAGGCCATATGTTGGCCTTCATATATGTGCATGACCGAGGAGTTGGAGGAGCTGTAGCTACTCAGGTGGATAGAGGGGTGTTGTGCTGATGAGCACAAGATGATACCATTGGAAAGGGTTAGGAGGTAGTTTTGGCTACCACAGGATGTGCCTCCATCATTCCCATAGTACATGAGAGATGGCGTGGACAGGCCTATGCATCTACCACAATCGACTATGTTGATAGGGCAGGAGGAGCAGATGGTGGATAGGCATATTAATGATGTTGGGGTCATAGACACATACAAGAACTGGTGGGCAACATAACTATAGGCAACACCACCAAGGTTAGGGCATCCTGACTTAGCTACTATCATAGTATAGTGAGATAGCTTGTAAGGTTAGGTGGCCACCCTTCAGACATAGTTTGGAGTATTACAAGGGTAGCTCATAGGATCAGAGGCACATGTTGTCACTTTATAGGCGCATGTGGTATCCATGTAGGCCTAGGTTACACAGGGACATGTGACCGCATAAGGTGGTGATGGAGATGGGGGATAGGTAGCCACCCTATAGGCTCAAATAGCAGGTTTCTAGGGTCAATTGGCCACTGCACATGCTCAAATTGTGGCCCTACAAGCCCAAGTTATAGAATAGGCACCTCCATAGGTAGTAGCAGGACATGGTCTCATAGTACAGGGAGGAGGATAGGGTACATAAGTACATGGTCTGAGGCTATCCCTAGAAGGACAGAGATCACAGGTTGTTATGAGACCTATGGCACCACCCCAGATGGCTCTGATGGTGAGGTTTAGAGATGACATTAACGAGGCAAGGTATTACCAGGATCACTTGATGACCACCGGGATAGATGTCCCCTCTTATGAAGAGTATAGGGCAAAACAAACATCAAGTGAGAGGAAAAGATCCCGCAGTCATAGTGCAAAGAGTATAGGGGGCTAACGAGCCTAGAGACATGGTCAAGGTGAGGCTACTAGTTCACGGAGGACAGACCTAGCTGTGGGCCAGGTGGAAACTAGACTGAGACCCATGGAGGGAAGAGAGGAGGAGATAGATGAGACTAAACCTGAGGTTCTCAGGTGGGTGACGATTAGTCACTTGGTATGATTATTATATATATATATATATATATATATACGGGTTTGCGAGTCGAAGATAGTGAGGATGTATATGAGAGTTTTTGATATTTTTGATCATTTACCATCTTACATGCCGAAGATGGTGAGGATGTGCACGAGAGTTTAGAGATACTTATATGTATTTGTATTTACATACATTTGTATGATATATAGACTTTCATTGTATTGATATATGGATTTTTCATTTTTATAGATGATGAGATTTATGGTATGGATTATGTACCTGTGTTTTGATTTCCATTGTTTATTTTTGTATGGACGGAAACTAGGTGAATTAGGCATGGTGAAGCCAATGTCATGTAGGCATGGATGATTCTAGGTTAGTTAGGCATGGTGGAGTCTAGGTGAGTTAGGCAATTGAGGTCATGTTTTTGGGTTTGATTTAATTTTCAATTTTGGTAGTGTGTTCAAAGAAAGGTTGCAAAAGCTATGGAATGGGGTAAGAACACTCAAGAACCCCAAAGCTTTGTGTAAAACCGATCAATGGACCATCAGTTAAGAAATAAACAAGGATTCCTACTTTGCATGCATTAGTTTAAAGTAAACAAGGAAACTTAGCAAATATAATTACCCTCTATTCTTGAAAGCTTAAGTAAATGAGCCTAATAAGGATCTATGTAATCAGTTTAGCTTTAAGAGAATGATATTTCACCATTAATGGCTTTAAGGCCAATGGTTATTCCCATTTAATCCATTTTGTGTGGTTAAATGTAAAAGATAAAGAAAAATAGCTCAATAAGATGAAATAAAACTCCTAATCCTAGCAATAATACTATAGTTTATGTTAGAGGGAAGAAGTGTTCTTGAAAATGAGAGGGGGGTAGTGGGCTATTTATAGTTTTTCATTTGGGAAATGGGAGGATTTTTGGTGCATGTGGGACTAAAAGGGAGTCAACAAGTTAATTAGCAAGTCAAAGTAAGATTTGACTAAGTTTAGAAGAGGTTGATCATGATTTAGGGTAATTAACCTAGGTTAGACTAATTAATCTTGTTTAGAGAGAAATTAGGGTTTTGGGAGGGTTCTGAAAGGCCTAATCAATCCAATGAAATGGATTGATAGTCCAGGAAGCTAATAAAGTGGTAAAGAAGAGGATTTTAGCCAAGAAGAGGCTATAATAGCCTATTTAATTGACTTATAAGAGGAATAAGATCATAAGAGTGTCGTAAAAGGAGAGTTAGATAGATCTAACTAACAATGTGTCGTCAATTTGCGAGGAAGGGAATAGTTAGTGAAATATTAGAGATAATAGTGCTTTGATAAAACTATAGGTGTCTACATTTTCCCCTCTTTGGGGTGATGTAAGCTACGTCACTTCGAAGAAAGTAGACAAGTATAAACGAGTAGAAATTTTTTGAAGGGGTAGAAGAAAAATTAATAGGATGAAAGATGAATGCCCCCTTGAGTGTCGATGGGGTGATAGAAGAACTTGATTGATGATCGAAAAGAGAACAAAAGGAAGAAAAAGTGTAAAGAGGAGATGAGAAAAACAACAAGAAAAGGGGATATTGAGCTATCCGTAAACTAGTGCCAACAACTTTAAATCATCATTTTTCTTAGAATCCTCATCATCGTCCCTTATTAAGATGTAAGCATATGAAAAAAGCATAAAATGACATGAAAAATCCATGATACAAACAATTTTCCATTGCTAAAATAACAACTCCATGCAACATACAAACATGCAATGCAATACGAGAAGTAAACAAACTCTTTTAATAGGGAAATGAGTATAATCACACACACTCAAACCAACAACGTTCAAGATAGTTGTACAAATAATTTATTATCAAGATGTAGTCCCAAATGTTTTGATAAATGAAAAGGGTTAAGGATGATGCCCCAAGAAATGTGTATATACAAGGGAAATGATGGAGGACACTTGGGTCTGATGAAAAAGCAATGTGCACGATGAAAACAGTACCAGGAAACTGATAGTGCCCCAGAGTACAGATGAAGTAAGCAGCATAGCTTTTGTAGATGATTGAAGATTCAGATGATTCGCGAGTCATTGTTTCAAAACATTTGAAAATTTCAGTAAGATACGAGATGAGTGCCATGTGAGAGACACAGATTTCAGCTATAAATGAGCTATTTTACCAATTTTTAGTTCATTTTTTGAAAATTTTCAATGTTTTTGACTTTTGGATGATTTTACAATTTTTAAATTTTTTGATCGGTCAGAAGAATTTGAGAGATAGAAAATATCTTAAAAGTACATGTGAAGGCACAAAGGTGAATGCACAGTCATCAGAGAGTCATAACATGTCCTGACGAGAAGAAATACGTGCCCAAAATAATTATTAAATAATCAATACGACGGGTGAAAGAGAGGAAAAATAGAAGAAAATGATAGGAAAAGGCACCTGGAATATTCGTAAATTATTCCAGTGCAATGGAGAAGTGACCATAGGGTGCGACTGAGTGCCCCAACATGTGAAAAGGAGTAAAAATAATTATTTTAATAGAAAAATAATCACCCCAGTGGGTAGAAGAAGGGTTAGAATGATCACGGTGGAGAAAACATGCCCCAGGGGCATCGTGGACAGCCTAATATACCCAAATGGGGGGGTAAATCAATCATGACCAGTTCATTTGTACCAGAGCTCTTGCAAATTTTTACCGTGAGTGAGAGCAATAGCCCTGGAGTGAGATGGCAAGGCTACCGAGTAGGAGGAGATGAGAAGATCACATCTGAGAGTTCATGCGGGACCCAGCGGATGGACCCTACATGAGTGGTCTATCCTTCCTTGTGAATTATGTATTTAATGTTGTTTTTAGGGCATGTTTAGGCTAGATTAGGAGATTTTTTATGTATGTGCGTACGCGCATGCGTTGGTTTGACGTATATGCGTACATGCATGTGTCAATATTTTTTGGGTACGCATACGCCTATCTGTGAAATATTTTGTGGGTATGCATACGCGTATCCATCGAATAGTGGATACGTGCACGCATATCCGCTAGAGGGAGAAGACATGGACATGTATACATACACACATCAAAGAAGGTGCGTGGGTGTTGAAGAGGAAGCGTATGCATCCTGGGTAGGGGGAAAAGGGGTGCATATGTGCATGTGTCAAAGTAGATGCGTAGGCATCACACTGGGTGCGTATGCATCCTATGTAGACTAGGGGAAATAGGTAGAAAAATAGAGGGGGCACGTATGTGCTGGGATAGGCATGTATGCGTCGGGTAGGCAGTGTATGCATTTGGAAAAGGGAGCAGAACACCCATTCGGCCAAATAGCCTAGGAGAAAAGAAAGTATACTAGAAGAAAGTGAAAATTAGGAAATGAGATGGAAGAATGAAGGATTTTACCAAAAAATTAGATAGAAGTAGATAGAAATGTGCCTAATACATGTGTGTTTCTTTTGTTTGTAGCATATATTACCCATTCTGCATACATGCGAGTGATATGGTCGGCTAGCGGAGATAGAGGCACAGTTTGATGAGGATGATAGGATGATATTGGATAGCCTCCTATACATCATGGGATTGGCCTACGTGGTTGATATGCCTCAGATCACCTTGGATCATGGCCTTTTGACAGCCATAGCTGAGAGATGGCATAACGAGAGTCAGTGCTTTCAGCTTCTGACTAGGGAGATCATGATTACACTAGAGGATGTGTGGCACATTATGTGGGTCCTGATCCAGGGTCAACTTATCCAGTACACGAGTCACTGGCCTGATATTCAGCGATGTATCTCAGAGTTATTTGGTGTCCTGACGATACCACATCATGGGATGACTATTAAGTTGTCGCAGTGCATTGAGGACCCAGAGCTAGATCGCATTATGGTTTACATGATGGCCTTTTTTAGTGGAGTTCTACTCCCTAACAAGACTGGTGCTTCATTTCCACTTGGCCTCCTCAGAGTGATACACAGGTTGATAGACGAACATACCTACTACTGGGGTAAGTGCATTCTAGCACACCTATACTCAGACCTATATTTGATTACCTACTACCATCAGAAGATGGTAGGAGGCAACCAGACTACTACAGATTTGGGCATGGGACCATATTGCTATTGGTCACCCCTTAGGTGTTTTGAGAGTTTGGGCTCCTGAGGAGCCTTCTTCTATGGGATGGGTCCCGATCGGGGACGATGTGCAGCCATACATGGGAGATGCGTATCATTACTGCAGTGAGCTTGATGAGCTACAACAGGCCGCCATAGTATGGAGGCCTTACAGACATTTCCAGTGGCCTAAGGATGGTTTAGAGCTCAACACTGCCATAGTTGAGCACTTTATGTTGGGAAGCCACAACTATATGCGGGATATGTACAGAGTAGATCGGTGCCAGAGATAGTTTGGCATTACCCAGGATGTTCCTGGGCCAGATATATGGTATGCTTGTAGGGCCCGAGAGTACATTGATATGGGTCCACAGATTTCCTGAGATAGAGCACTGGCCAACTTCCTACAGGTGGTACCTGCTATGTGGGTTCCATTGAGACAGATCAGAGATCCTGGTTGCACACCTGAGTATGCACCATGGTACCATGGTGTGATCCCACATCATTTGACCATTTCTAGGGAAGCTTATAATGTTGGTGTGAGAGCTCCTCTAGTGGGGCCTCCCAGCGGTGATGAGGGTGGAGCCGGTGGTGGCGATGATAGCAATGATGATGGTGGTGGTGGTGGTCCTGACGCACAACATTATATTAGGGGTAGGGGACAGGGTCCTCCATTTTAGCAACCATAGAGATAGGGACCCAGGCTCAGGTTGAGATAGGTACCCAGGACAACAGACATAGAGTTTTCTCCATTAGACATTCCAGTAGGGATATATGCCCCTCTTCAGTAGGTATTTCCAAAGCAGGGCCCACCACCTCATGCTCCAGGGGGTGGTGGCGATGGTGGGTAGTTGGCTGCTCTTCAACAATAGTTACAGGTGGCAATTTCCATACAGTTACAGGTGGCTGGAGAGAGAGATGAGGCTAGGGCACAAGTACAAGCCCTTACAGTAGAGCGGGATCAGGCCAATGCTCAGGTACATATTTTGACAGCTGAGAGAGATCAGGCCAGAGTACAAGCCACTCGGGGAAGTGATAGTGTTTCATGGAAGAGCCAGATTAGTCAGATGGCCACACAGGGGGCTCAGATACTGAGTCTTTTACATCAGTCACAGACTCAGGTGTAGATGGTTGTCGCACAGAGGGACCATGCCTAGGCACAGGCATAGGGTTATATTATCCAGAGGGATCAGGCATGAGCCCAGGTGTAGACTATTACTGCAGATAGAGACCGAGAGGCCGCTGCTACTAGACATGCCCATGTTAACAGGGGTAGATTGATAGGTGAGTGAGATGCCCATGTTCAGGAAGCTACTACTTTTGGAGATGCTGATTTGATTTAGGATGCTATGAGGGCCAGTGGCGAGGCCTTATACTATAGGACCACCTATTTCATAGTAGTCCCAGTAGAGCAAATAGGTAGCACCTTTTGAGCAGTTAGGTATGAGTATGACAGGTTCTAAGTCACGGTGGTCAGGCCACTCAGTTAGATCAGTCGAAAACCCATTGCAGAGAGTCAGTTGGTAGCAGCTAGACAACAGGGTGGTACCTCCAGTGCTGGCCCATCACAGCCACCACTCTTTCTGTCCCCTAGGATCATGGACCCGGGAGCCCCAATGAGGGCGTGAGATGTGTTTGAGTTCTTCATTTTACTTTTTGTACATATGTATTGTATACATGCCTCTTATGAAGGCTGATTTTGATCGATGTATAGATTCATGTACCATTATTTTGATGATGCCTCTTGATGAAGGCTCAATTTTTTGATGCATGCCCCTTTTTAGATGGTATGGTGTATCGATGATGTATACTTGAGTTTTGAGATGGAACATTTATACATGTATTATATGGACATTTGATGATGATTTTGTTATGTCATGCTATGATTATGCCTTTTACAATTTATGGTTATTTCTCTGCAACTATTGTATCATGATGTATGATTTCCCTTTCCTTTATGTATGTGACATACTTTAGATTTAGAGATGTTTATGTTCCATGTTTTCATATTGATGATATATCTGTAGATAGTATCACATGCTTTAGATTTATGGAATGCTTCTGATTTTTATTCTAGCTCTTAGGATGATACTAGATGATATTGGTGCAGGGGGGATAGATTTGTGATTATGCACAACCCCTCTTACCCCCATTGATGATACGATATGTGATGATTAGCTTAGCATACATGCATGATGTAATACTTAGCATTTATGTATATATGATGTAGTAGATGATGTTTATATGTGATGAATGGTAGATGATAGATGTGATAACAAACAACTGTGCAAGAAACAAACACACAAGCACAATTTAACAAAGCTAAACAACTGTACCTATACAACACAACATAACTTATGATGCAAAACACATGAATTTATTAAACATACCAACGAGATCAAATTGACATTCAATCTAAGTAAGTAAAATGAATCTTAATAGATGCATACAATATATGAATGAAATTAATGCCATATATAATTAAATCAAACAAAATCAAACCCATGATAAGAAAATGAATCACCACATCACACGAAAAAGTATTCTCAATCAAAACTATACAAACCAACAACTAAAAGCAATTAAATTATTACCTTGTTTTTGCAGGACAACATTGATATATTTTCTAATGTTTTTGGGTTATCTAGAAAGATAAATTTTCAAGGCTACCATTCACATTGTTTTGAGGCTTCTCTAAGACAATGTTGTGTAGTTGGTGTAGCTTCATCCCTAGAAGGGAGATTTTATGAATGTTTAGGTTTTTTGTGTATCCCTTTTTTGAATGTTTTTGTATTTTCTAAGGTCATGTTCTGAAAGCAATGTACAAGGACAAAGAAGCGTGGATGCCCCCAACGTGATGTGGGAATATACAAAAGGTTGAATGCCACATGTGTATGTATGAGAAAGTGGAATGTGAAGGTGCCCCCCAACGTTAGATGGGAATATACAAAGGTAACATCCTTCACATAGATATAAGAGAAAATAAGCTAGATCACGACTCAACGAAGATGGATTTGGTAGGGTTCCTAGACCTAGCAAAGGAAGTTACATCTAGAAAGTAGTGAGGGCTACCTGTCTTGCTATAAGAGTGACTTGTGACCGAAGAATCCTCTTTGAGCGCCAGAGACTGGTTTTCACTCAAAGACCTACCCACTACGCCACAATTGCATGGTTTTCACATGTGGATGACCTGTTTTGTCTTTACTATTTTCTCAATTTTCCATTTATTTATTTCCTTTTTTTTTTCTTTTTTTAGTTCTTATATGATATTCCTGTCATTCTTAAGCATATAAACACTTGAGGTGCATGGAATTCATAGGTTCTGGAAGCTCTTCACCATCTGAGTATGAAATTTTATAAGCTCATGATCCATACTTGGCAACCACCACATAAGGGCCTAGCCAGTTAGCTTCAAACTTACCTTTCTTTTCTCTGTTCTTTGACAGTGTTCTTCTGATTTTATTTTAGAACTAGATCTCCTACATCAAATTCCTGATGAATGATGCATTTTTTGTATCCCCTGGATACTCTGTTCTGATAGACCTTCAAGTGATTGAGCGCTCTAATACGCTTTTCATCTAATAGTTCCAACTCTTCCAGTCGAGAAACTTTGTAGTCCTCATCTTTATCAAGATAGTCCTGGAGAGGTATTCTTAGGGAGGGAAGCTCCACTTCCAAAGGTATGATGGCTTCAGTTCCATAGACAAGTGAATATGGGGTTGCACCAGTAGGAGTGTGGATGGAGGTTCGATAGGCCCAGAGGGCGGGATGTATCTGTAAGTGCCAATTATGGCCAGTCTTACTGACCATTTTCTCCATGATCCGTACAAGGGTTTTATTGGTAGCCTCTTCTTGTCCATTACCTTGGGGGTAATAGGGGGTAGACCACTTGAGTTGAATATGGAAACATTGACACAATGTCTTAACCATTTTATTTTTGAAGGATTTACCATTATCAGTGACAATGGCTAGAGGGGATACCATAATGACAGATGAGATGGTTCATAATGAATTTATAAATTTGTGCACACCGGTGACATAAGTAAGAGGCACAACCTCTACCCATTTGGTAAAATACTCAGTGGCAGTGATAATGTGGGTGTGGCCATCTGAAGAAGAAGGATGGAGCTTCCCTATGAGATCTAGACCCCATTTAGAAAATGGCCAAGGTGTTGCGATAGGCTGCAAAGCCTATGTTGGCGCATGTATTAAGTTTCCATACTTCTGGCATAGCTCACATTTATTTACAAAATTTCAGCAGTCTGATTCCATGGTAGGCCAATAATAGCCTACTCTTAATAGTTTTTTAGCTAAGACCATGCCGCTGGTGTGCACTCCACAAATACCACCGTGTACTTCCTTAATAGCATGGATTGAGTCAGTAACATCCAAACAATGAAGTAGATTCCCTGTCATAGCCATGACGATAAAGGGTGCCTCCTAGGAGGGTATAACAGGCTATACGATGGATAAGGGATTTATTTTCAGAATGGGTAATGTCTGGTGGAAAAGTGCCATCTTGTAGGTATTGAAAGATAGGGTCATACCAGGGGGATAATGGACCAACAACTTCACATGCCAAACATGACTCTGGCATATCATATGCGGGCACTTGTAAATGCTCTACAAAGAAAGACAATTTTACTCTCCTGAGGTGGTATGAGTAATAATTGACCCAATTGTAGCCATAACATCTATTTTGGATCTATTGTGCGACCTTGGATTTTGCTCAAATATGATTTTCTGTGTAAAGTAATCCTATTTAGATTTTGGATCTTGTAAAGTACCAGGGTTTTGACTATTTTCTTATATGGAATGAGCTTCTCATCTTTAAATTTATACTCATCATTAACTTGTTTAATGATAAGTTGGGAGTCTCCAATGACTCGTAGTTGTCTAATATTCCAAGTAATAGCTAGCTTGAGGCTAGTGATGAGTGCCTCATACTTTGCAATGTTATTAGTGCACGGAAATCCCAACTAGAATGCTCTTGGTATGACCTCCCCTGTGGGAGTGATGAGCACCACTCCTGCTCCGGATCCATGGAAGGTGAAAGATCCATCAAAATGGACCTGCCATTCTACAGACTCTTCAATGTACATCATAGATGCGTCTGGCAGATCCAGGCACAAAGGTTCCATCCCTGGCATAGGAGCTTATACCAATTGATCAGCCAATACCTGTCCTTTCAAGGATTTCTGATTTACGAACTCAATATCAAATTCACTTAGGAGAATGATCCAATTAGCCATTTGGCCTGTGAGGGTGGGTTTGGATAAAAGGTATTTGAGAGGGTCAACTTTGGATATGAGTTTGGTTTTATTGTTTAGGAGATAATGGTGAAGATTTTGGAAGGTAAAGACAACTGCCAAGCAGGCCTTTTCAATCTGTGGGTAATTCAACTCGTAAGAAATCAAGGTGCAACTGAGATAGTAAACTACCCTTTCTTTATGGTCTAGATCATATTGGGCAAGCAATGCACCAATAGGAAACTGGGTAGCGGAAATGTACAAGAGGAGAGGTTCACTTGGGGTAGGCGGCATGAGTACAAGTGGGTTGACCAAGTACTGTTTTAGTAGTGCAAAGGTCTTTTGACAATCTGGTCCCTAGTTGAATGCAACATCCTTCTTTAGTAGATGGGTAAAGGGGTGGAACTTATCTACAAGCTATGAAATAAAGTGATGGATTGCTTGAATTTTCCCTTGTAAACTTCTCAGTTGTTTGAGAGTTGTAGGTGGTGGCATTTTTGTGATAGTTGTAACCTTTGCAGGGTCCACTTCTATCCCTCTCTGTGAAACAATGAACCCTAGGAGCTTTCCTGATAAAACACCAAAGACACATTTCTTGGGGTTTAAGTGAACCTTATAATCCCTGAGACGTTGAAAAATACGTCGTAGTACTTTAGGGTTCTCTCCTCTGCTCTTGGATTTAGCTAGGATATCATCAACATAATCTTCCATGATGTCATTCATCATATCATGGAAGATGACAGTCATGGCTCATTGGTAAGTGGCCCCGACATTCTTGAGTCCAAAAGGCATGACCTTGTAGCAAAATGTCCCCAAGGGGTGATGAAGGTTGTTTTATGTTGATCTTCTTCTGCAATCTGTATCTGGTTATAACCTAAAAACCCATCCATTAAAGACAACATTTCATAACCAGTGGTGGAATCAACTATCATGTCAATGTTAGGAAAGGGGAAGTCATCCTTAGGGCATGCTTTATTGATGTCATGAAAATCAGTGCAGATTCTTATGCCGACAGGCTTCTTCTATACAGGGACTATGTTAGAGATCCACTCTGAATAGTCGATGGGTTTAATGAAATCAACAACTAGTAGTTTTTCCAATTCTTCTTTGACAAGGAGTGCCACCTTAGGGTGCATCTTTCTCAACTTTTTCTTGATGGGTTTGACATCTGGGTGCACAATGAGGTTGTGCACAACTAACTCTGGGTCCAAACCAGGCATATCTACGTATGTCCATGCAAATATATCCATGTATTCCCTTAAGAGTTCTACAAAGACCTTCTGTTCCTGAGATGAGAGTGAAGCTCCCAACTTTATCATTCTAGGTTGCTCCTTCTAAGCCAATGTTGACATTAATTGTTTCCTCAACAAGCATTTTAGAAGCAATCTTCCATCCATGTAGGATTAGGGGGAAGAGTAAGATCAACCTCATGTGGTAGCTCATCATCATCTTTAAATGGATAAACCACTTCATCCACAGACTCTTCGTTTTATTTATCTATGAGTGTTCAAAGAGTTTTTCACTGTGAGACTTCCATTTATCTTTTCTGCAAGGTTTCTGTGAAGTGTTTGTACTTTTATTTACTACCTTATTATTCAAACATCCACACATCTTTGCCTCTTCTCTGAAGTATGCATAGGTGTCTAGTTGAATTGTAAATTCTTTCTTATCATCCCCAGATTGAATAGAATCCCTGAGTCCCATGAACTATGAAAATGCCTCATCATTTTCAAATAAGTCTAGTGGCATGTGAAGTTGTTGATCCAAATCTATAAGCTTAGGATACAGAAGGTTTCTTTGATAATTATTTAGGGGGTTAGATCCAAATAAGGTAAGGATAACTGAATCTTGGAATAGGTTAGTGGAATCAATATCCTTATAGAGGATACACTGAGAATCTGTGTCGCTATCAGAATCAGATGAAATGTCCTCATGTTTATAAGAGGTGGCATCAATCTCAAAGGGTAGAGTGTTATGAGGTCTTATCCCTAGGCCATGCTTATCAAACTTAAAACAAGGGATGGAAATAGGCTCTAGCTAGCCTTGTGTGTTGATTCCACATCTAAACCCACTGTAACCCATGACGAACATCATGTGGTGACCTTTGATATACCAGGGTGCTTGATGGTATGAAGCCATGGTACCTTTCGACACTCTGCTAGTAGAATCTTCTAACATCTTCTCCTCAGATAGGATATCGCTATGGACAAAATTTTCCAATGGTTTGGGACACTGCTCTTGAGTACTCTTGAATTGAAAATAAGGTTTACCCCATGTTCTGGGAGATACTGATAAATCTGATATTAACAAATCCTATTCAAGATTGAATAGATCACCTGGGCCATATTTTTTTGATGTTGCCTCCCATGAAGAGAACGGGTTGATCAACAAAGGAAAATATTGATTATAAGGTGTGAGTGACTCTGAATCTACCTGTTTCTTAATAGCTTCCATTTATAGGGGGATAAAAAAATTCATCGAAGGACATTCACAATCCGCAAAAGAAAAATTGTGCAATGCCCTATAATGTGTGAATGGTTCTGGCTCACCCAGAATGGTAACCATTTGTCCTTCATGATATAGCTTAATACTATGATTGAAGTTCGATGGAATGGCCTACATGGCATGGATCCATGGGTACCACAAGAGCATGTTATATGGAAGGTCTAAGTCAAGGACATGAAATTTCATGTCATGACAAGTTGGGACTACTTCCATGGGAACTACTATAGTACATGTTGATTCTCATTCTTCATTGTCGTAGGTTGTTATCGTAATAGTCTTAGCCCCTAGGTCCATTTCTGAATGGCTTGGCTACTTAACCAACTTCAAAGTGTAAATGTTTAGACCAGATCCAATGTCCACAAGTACCCTCTTGATTTTGCGACGGGTAACCACCACTTCTAGGTATAAGGGTAAGTTGTGTTCTGGGTTGTTACGTAAGATTTCGGTGTCATCAAAAGTAATATGATCATTAGAGTCAAGGTGTGCAATCATGGCTTAGAGGTACGTGGGATCTACATCCGTAGAGACTCCTAAATTTTGTAATGTTTTATACAGTATATTATTATGGGAAGTATAGATTTTGAGGAGATCGAGAATGGATATCTTAGCAGGTGTTTTCTCTAATTGGTCTATCAAATTGTACCAAACTTCCTAAGGGATAGGCAGGGGTTCTGGTATGATTAAATAAGCACATATCATCCCTACTACACAACTCTTTTCTAAGATCTGAATAGTGTTAACCTATTCATTTGATGAGTGAATACATCCTATGAGAGAATCAAAGGGACTGTCATTAGTGGGGTAATTATAAGTGGTAGTCCTATAGTCATTAGAGGTTTGTCTATGATCTAGCTTATTTTTATTTTTCTCTGCATGATTGGGAAAAGAATCTTTGTAGATACCCATTTTCTCATTCAGACCTTGTCCTGAGTCAAGGGGAGAATCTACGGTGATATTACCCTATTTAATGAGGTCTTGTATGTAATGATGCAGTCTTAAACACCTATCAGTCTTGTGTCCTTTAACATGGTTGAATTCATAGTACTCATGGTCCTTGAACCAACCAAGTTTTGGAGCATCTTCTAGGTATGGTATTGTCGCAATTGGATATTCCACAATCTTTACACTATCTAACTGCTTTAGTATGGTAGATAGGGATTTCGTTAATGGTGTGAATGTACATTTAGTGGGCACCTTGGGATGAGGTCCTTGTGAGATTTTTAAAAGTGGGCCCGTCTGCACGGCTTGGACTCTCATAGGGTAGTAAGCATGTCTTTCATCGATTATAACTCTTTCTGAATGAGTTGTTCTTTTTTAGATGACATTGGACTTTGCACCTTAACCGCCTTAAAGGTAGTGTTAGTGTATGGATAAAAGTGAAATTCACTAGATTTTGTTGTCTTTGTATTTGTATATGTTTCTTCTTGAAGAGCCTAGGTTTACTAATTTCTGGCTCAGTTTTAAGATCTATTTTTGAAGGATCTCCTCTTCAACTAGAGGCTCCTCTTCTTCATCAAACTTGGGAGGTGGAGAGGCTTTGTGCTCAATCTTCACTTTACGTGAATCTTTGTAATAAGGTCCTCATAGATCACCAAGTGGATTGGATGGGTCTCCTTTGACAGTGGCATGATGTTTCCCAAAAGTAGAAGCGTACCATGTCTCAAAGGGGTTATCTATGTCCAAGAGTGATACTCGTTCTCTTATTTTGTGATTAATGACCTTAGTTTCTACTTCACGTTTGTACGGAAGTTTATCTCCTAATTATAAGACTCTTATGATTACTTGATCTCTATTTTTATATAGAACTTCATCAAATATGCCTAGGTCTAATCTCTGTTGCTCTCCGAAAGAATGACTCTTCTCCACTGTGGTTAATTAATGGCTCCACATCCTTGACTTGAGAAAAGAGAGGTGCTAAGTTATCACTTCTAAATGGGAAGGTTTTGAAATGGTTTTCTCCTAAGTCATGTTCATTTGATTTGGTTTCCATCTTCATGTTTTTAGGCATTACTAGCCACATTTGTATCAAGCCTGTGAGGATCCTAAATGTATGATTTTACAATTTGTTCAAGGTGATGTTTGAAATATGCCACAGTGTGTCCTAGATGCAATGTTATGCAGTAATTTTATCAAAGAACACTCATTTACATACTTAAATGTAATGATCACTCAATTTTTTCATTACCAAGCCTATACCCTGTTGTCCACTCAAAATTCCCTTGCTTTTAAGAAGTTGAAAATTAAAATTTTGAGGTTAAGTGTCTTTTCTGTTGTCCTGATAATGTGAAAAGTCAATAAATTGGAAAATCTATGTTTTTTGGGTCATTTTGTGTTTTTTTCGGGCCTGTCAGACATTTTTGTCCCGCGTGTCCCAGGTTCATACGGGCTCTCTGTTCCCCGATCGGCCGGTTTACCCGAAGTCTATTCTTTTCGGGCCCGTCGGAACTTTTTGTCCCAGATGTCCCAAGTTTTCTCGGACCAGTTGTTCCATTTTCACCCGATTCGGCTAAATCACGTATTCCGCGTACTTTCATCTCGCATGTCCCAAAAGCATTTATGCATCTTTTCCCCGCATCGACCGAACCGCGTACTTCGCGCTTTCGCATCCCTCGTGTCCCAAATGAACCAAGTGCCATTCGTGCTAATTTTTCCCACTCTACCTGAATATCTTGCTTTTCAATTTGGTAGATATGTATTTAATGCGCATGTATTGCCTTTCTCTCTCCTAAACGGCTATATAATGAAACTTCCCCCTATGCATTTTTGTACACTGCTTTCATGCTATCTATTGCTCGAACCCTTGCAACCAAAATTCTTGGGTGTGTATCCATTCCCCCTACAATTCCATCCCAAGTCTAGCTTGCAGCTTTGCTCTCCGAGTTATTATCAACATGAAGATCAAATTCCAGGGGCAGGAACAAATTTCACCACTCGAGTCCACCGTTCCTGATATTGGGGACAGTGAAGTTTGCCACCTTGGCTTTGGGGATTTTTGGACAAGGATGACATACGCAAACCCTTCACCTATGGCATAGATGATTCATGACAGTGGTCTGGCTTTCGCTGGTGGTTTCCCTATCTTGGTGCAATGCGCAGACACAGTGCTCTCATGTGGGGCTCATTTCAACCCTGATTCGAGTTAGTTGACAAATGTGCATGGGGAGCTCATCACCAAACTTGACGCTGCTACCATTGGCACTACACTAAGGATTCCAGAAATGGACAATGCTATAGTTATCTCCCAAAATCAAGCACAGACCCTTTTCAATCAAGACAGTGATAACTATAAGGCGCGGGTGGCGAAGTCCTGGCTCAAAAACCCTAAGAAGGGGGAATCTCATCTGTCCAAGACTCTTTTTCGTGCAGATTTCAATGAAGAATTATCAGATTTTATAATCCTGCTGGCTCGGGTCATGGGTTTTCCCTCTACTAATGAGTTCCATTTCTGGATGTGCCCACTTATCAATATGGTATGTGAAGGAACTCAGAATATCAACTGGGCAGAGATCATCAGTATGAACCTAGTGGAGTAGCTGTCTAATGTACAGCAAACAAATAAATTCTATATGACTTCATACCTGATGTATACTCTAGCAACATCGAGGCAATGGTTTGGTTTTTCATACATCAATGCTCACAAGGATGACCCCGTGTATGCCTACTACCCACAGTTCACCCTAGAAACCAGCAATCGTAATTTTTGAAGGGTGAATGATGCTTTCACCATGTACATTGTCTGAATTCTTGAGAGTGACACAGTGAGAAGATTTTCTGATGTAGCCATGAGTCTAATATCGCACTACGGTGCTTATTTTATCCAATTCAGAAAATTCTCCTATATTAGGCTTGTTGGCTATGAGAGCACTCCACTCAAGCTTCCTATGTTCTGCAATGACAAAATGGCCTTGATAGAAGTGTGCAGGAAATTGGAAAAATTGCATAGAACCTACAGAGACAATAAAATTATTGGCTTGCATTTCCCCATCTCTTTGGGAAACTACACCTGCAAAACAACCCTGGATGCACAAAATATAGAAAGAGCCCTAGCTCCCATCACTGTCCATTTCTTCAAGCCAAGAACTTTTTTTGACTTGAAGAATTTTATTAAGTAGAACATCAAGATAACCTATCATCATAGGGTAGACACAGAGGACTACTGGGCTGACTGTGCTGATGATTTTGAAGCCAGAAGGAGGCATTATGGCAGGTTTTCCCTACAATTAATTCAAGAACTTCGCTTGTACCAAGTTCCTGAAGGGCTCCAGGATGACAATTCTAACCTGTACTCATATGAGTATGACAACATGGTCAAACACACCCCCTTGGAAGACCTGGATTGGTTTAAAAAGGAAAGGGATGATTTGGCTGAAATCCTAGCCCTGGTCTTAGTAAGGACTAAGATCTTGTTTGATAGGAAAGTTCGTGAGCACAGGAGGCACTCAGGGGAATCCTCCTCCAAGGATGCTTCAACATGAAGGAGGGAAGCATCGACACCCAGATTAGAAGCACCTGTGTAAACCCCTCCTGCCTCATCAATTCAAGGACCTGCAGTCTCTCCTCCTTCCTCATCCACCCAGGTGTATCAGAAGAAAGTCAAAGAAGTTAAAAAGGAGCCTGTGGAAGAAGATCCCCTAAGGAAGCATGCAGAATTGCCTTCAGGACTAGAGAACATTATTGTTCTCAATGAAAGTGAAGAGAGTGAAGTGCCAGCTCCTGCAAGTGATCCTGAAGCTCCAATGGGTAAGGATAAAGAAGTCCAGAGCACTGAATTTCCAAGCACTATTGATTCCTCTGCTCCAGGAGTCCCAAGCGCTCCAATCATATCTCAACTCGAGGCAACAGAAGTGTAAACCTTGGGCACCATGAGTTCTCTGTCTCTTGGTCCTCTTGCCCCACCTGCTTCTTCCTCCTCCTCTTTTGCATGGGTGCAGCCTCTTGTTGACAGTAGGAAGAGAAAGTCTTCCTCCCGGATCTCAGGACCAAATTTTGATGTTGTGGTAGCCTTGTTAGGCACTACTTCTCCTTCTTGTGCCAAAAAATCTAGAATTACCTCCAAGATAGTGTCTGACGCTCAAGGCCATCAATTCCTAGAGATAGCCAAGCCTAAGACAGATAAGCCAGAGCAAGATTTGTAAGCGTCTGATCTTGAGCTTTCAAGGATTCCCATGGGAGAATCTACCCCTAAAGGTGAGATCCATAATCTTCAGGAAACAGTCACGAGAGTCATTGGGAGGGTAGAGAAAGGGTAGAAAACCATTGAACAGTTGGAGGAACAAGCCCAAATTCTTACAAGTTTCATCAAGTCCCTGTTGTCCAAAGATAAAGTTTTGGATCCTACCCCATTGGCTACTCTTCCACCACCTGTAATTCTAAGCCAAGATGAAGTACAGAGTATCAAAGATATGCACAAGTATTCCATATATGGAAGAGCTATGGAGGCCATGGTGGATGATATGTTGGTTGCAGGATTAAATTTCATTGATGAAGCCTTCAAACTCCACGGGAAGGTGAGTAATTTGTAACAGAAGATCTCCTCCACTATTGGGAGCATTGATAAAGAACTTAAACTTTGGAGCAGTTGCATAGTAGACCTCCGCCTCATGGGACAAATAGATGAAAACATTTTGATGGCAAGCAAAGTCTTCGAGGATACAAAGGATAATTTTTCAAATTCCTAGGTCTACAGCATGGAATGGAAGATCAAGGTCCTGGAGGAGGCTTTGGGAGAATTAAGGAATAGCTGGGAAAAGGGTGAGGATTTCAAATCACTAGTTGTATCTGCTTTCAAAGATATACATTGCCATCTTCAGGATGAGACTTCTGGTGTGCCTCTCTCCTTATAAGAAATCAAAGCTCAATTCATAGCTTTTGTCAAAGGGGATCTATTCAAGGAAAGCTCCATTTCCAAAGAAAAAATGAAGGAGATATGCTCTCTTCAATCTGCCATTAAAGAAGCCAATAAATATTATCATACTCATATCGAGTTTGATAAGGAAATGGAGAAGTGCCTCAGATTTTGGACTCAGTCTACTTCCAACACATCATTCCCTCATGGCAGAGACATAGCCGAGGTATTAAAGAGATTCAGACAGTGGATCTTAAATTCGGTGGGTCTCTCCCAGTCATAAGCACCTGTCTTCTTCTCCTAATTCTTCTCTTCTCTTCCCCTTCTTTCTCTCAGATTTGTTGTAATTAGCTAGGGTATTGTGATTTACAACCCTTTAACTAATCATTATTTAAAATAAGTAGTTACCTAGAGTAACTGATTTGTAAACTATATAATGGCCTCTCCTCGCCATTTTGAAGGAGGAATAACTTGGCTTATTTCTGAAAGTGTAAATAAATCTTAAAGAAATCAATACAGAAGGACTTTTCATTCTTTGTCTATCTAGTTTCCTTTATTCCTAAGCTATTCATTTAATCTTGTTAGATCATGTGTCTGTATTATGCTAGGAAGCTTTGTATTCTCGCAGATGTTATTTACAGAACTTTGTGTCTTTTTAAATTCCATCTTATTAATGTGACACAAATGATCCTATTCCAATTCGTTGTACCCTCGCATGCATAAGGAATTACTCTGTCATCTATAATTCTGAATGGTGCCTTTCTGCTCATTCTCACATTTTCATTCCTCAAACTTTTTGTAATTGATGATCCTTATAGAAAACACTTTCATAATATCCAAGTTCCATAAGAAAATCATGCTTTATATATGTGTAAATAGGTTCGTTTCTAAATAAGGGAACCTCTCCCATTAAAGAGGAGGGACTTCTTGTCCCCTGACTGTTGCTCTTCTTGAAGTCCTTTTTGACGACCAACATACCCTAAAATGAATAGTGACAATATCCTATCAATGTGTAGGTCAGGTTAGAATTCTAACAAAGCCTAAATATCAAAGCAGTATTAACATAGTCTCTTGACAAGGTATACCAAAACTAGTTTGAATGCCGATGAAAGCTAAGTTTTTTTAAAAATGGAAGTCGTGACTAGATATAGTGTAACAACGCTATCTTGATAAATTAACTGAGTAAGCAAGGTGTCAATATTAAGACAACATTATTGCAATATATATAAGGCAATATTGACACTTTTTAAAAGACTCAGATGACGTCGAAAGTGAAACCAAGTAATGAATATGATAGTAATTTTTTAATTGTGCAAGAAGCATAACCACACAATAAAGGGACTTATATCACGTTTTCAAAAGAATTGAAAACACAACATAAGTACCAAGATTGTATGACTAAAATGTGAGCAAAACTATCAACTCAAGAAGAGAAAAATGATGAACCGAACTCACAATAGTGAAGATGATATTGAAATCGAGATCGAAGGACTACCAAATATATGAAAATGTACCTACGTACTTTAGGCATTTAACAATCCAGACGTAAACATGGATGGGTGTAAACAGACAAAAAATTGGTGAGTACCATATTTGAAAAGACACGCGAGGTATGCTCCTTTCTCACCATAAAAGTAGGAAGTGAGAATGCATGGGTATAGATTGAAAAGATGAAAAATAAACTAAGTGCCACTTGGGCAAAGCTTTGCCTTGACTGAACGTGAGAAAGAAGCTAAGATAAGTGAGATGTTGTCCAATTTTCATGATAAAATACACTTTGGTAAAACTCACATGGGTTAAAATCCTTATTCGAGGAACAAGCTTCATACTCCAAGTGAGTCGTCACTTCGTGATGGCTTGATGTGAGAAAAGACTAGAAAAGTGGGATCCAAGACAAAATGGCATCCTTAATAAGTTCTCTCAACTAGGTGTCAGAAGATTGTCTAGATCTGAGCATGATTTTCCCAAAGATTCACAATGATTGATTTGGGAGTATCTCAACTTTAGGGTACCCCCTTCTGATATAATGAGAAACTAGTGAATTCATTTGTACCATCATTGGAGCCATGATATGAACAATATTTGACTCTAACTCACAAGGTGTACTAGTCAAGCAGGTAAGTGGAGCCCTTCCTATTTCATCCACAAGGTTACTCAGTGGTGGATTACTTCAAGGTTCCTGGAACCACCCCCATTGTTGTAGCTTAAGGCATTAAGCCAAAGGGGTTATGTTCCAGTTGAGTGGATAGGGGCGTACCCTTTTCTGAAACCTATAATATAGTGTGAATGGGAATGGTGCATTTTTTATCTTTTTAACTTTAAATGTGGTTTTAAGTAGCACACCATTTGACAATCTGCATGTAAACACGGGTATTAGAGGTCTTTGTGTTTTGTTTTTTACACCTTTCTTTAACAAGCGTTAGGTACTGTAGACAACGAGTTTAGTAATTTTTCATTTGCAAATTGATATCAAGAAAGAGAATATACACTTTACTTTTGATTCCTAATATCACCAAAGGGTGCGAAGGAAGAGCATACACAATGTGAAAATTCCACTAAGACAAATCATATGGAAATTATTTTATCCTTTATAATCATAGAACAAGTGTTTTTAAAGTGTGACATAAAATCGTACAAGTGCTTTTGATCTCCAAGATCACTTGGAAGGCGCGAGGAGAGAGCCAAGATCACGTAGAAGGTGCGAGGAGAGCATACACACTTGAAAAGCCTCGTTCAAACTAATAAATGAAGACACTTAAGCTATGCAAACAGAAATAACAAAAAAAACTATGCATCTACATTGTTAGTCTTAGAAAAAAAAACCTCAAAATTTTTTAGCAAAATGATTTTACAGCCTGAAGAAAAGTTTTCAAATTTTAATACAGACACCTACGTGCCCAGAATGACACCAAAACACCCTAGTTGACAGATACACACCCTAACTAACGCAGATGAGTTGTGGGAAGAACTGACAGAGAGGTACAACACCTATGCAAGCCTTCCTGACATATACACTAGGGTTCCAACACGGACGCATCTATCTCAACGGATACGCTTACAACACAGAATAAAATAAATCCACATTATATAAAAAATACACCAATGCTCACAAAGACATGTATATGCCTAGGAAGGAACAAAGACGTAGATATGTCAACAGAGATGCACCCAGGTTAAAATGATAGATTTACACAGTGGTTTCATATACACTAGTGCATCTAGAGAAACAGAGGCGTAGGCCATCTGATGTAGATGTGCATGGGTCAATGGTTACACTCCCCTTTGAAAAATGTCTTGATAAAGAACAATACAACGAGACAGGTGCGTGCCTATCTCAACAAGGACACTAGGGTTTCGACGGGGATGCACCCCTTTAAGAAACCTACACATACCCCTTGAAAAACTTGCAAAACTTCACGGATTTGAAAATTTTCAAAGGCAAATAGGTTATTTGTTAGTCAAAGAAGCCTATTTATAGTTCAAACCCACAAAATATATGCAAAAAAGGGTGATTTAACTAGTTTTAGAAATGGAAATAAGAAAATAACAAGTTGTTTCCCCTAAAAAACCTATAAGTGAACTTTGAAAAACTTAAAATACCTTCATTAATGGATGATGGACATAAGTGTCCCACTAGGCATGCCAAATGTGTTCAAAGAAAGGTTGCAAAAGCTATGGAATGGGGTAAGAACACTCAAGAACCCCAAAGCTTTGTGCAAAACTGATCAATGGACCATCAATTAAGAAATAAACAAGGATTCCTACTTTGCATGCATTAATTTAAAGAAAACAAGAAAACTTAGCAAATATAATTACCCTATATTCCTGAAAGCTTAAGTAAATGAGCATAATAAGGATCTAAGAAATCAATTTAGCTTTAAGAGAATGGGATCTCACCATTAATGGCTTTAAGGCCAATGGTTATTCCATTTACTCCATGTTGTGTGGTTATATGCAAAGGATAAAGAAAAATAGCTCAATAAGATGAAATAAAACTCCTAATCCTAACAATAATATTATAGTTTATGTTAGAGGGAAGAAGTGTTCTAGAAAATGAGAGGGGGAGTAGGTTATTTATAGTTTTTCATTTGGGAAATGGGAGGCTTTTGGTGCATGTGGGATTGAAAGGGAGTCAACAATCTAATTAGCAAGTGAAAGTAAGATTTGACTAAGTTTAGAAGAGGTTGATCATGATTTAGAGTAATTAACCTAGGTTAGACTAATTAATCTTGGTTAGAGAGAAATTAGGGTTTTGGTATGGTTCTAAAGGCCTAATCAATCTAATGAAATGAATTGATAGTCCAGGAAGCTAATACAAGCAATAAAGAAGAGGATTTTAGCCAAGAAGAGGCTATAATAGCCTATTTAATTGATTTGTAAGAGGAATAAGACCAGAAGAGTGTCAAAAAAGGGGAGTTAGATAAATCTAACTGAAGATGTGTCATCAATTTACAGGGAAGGGAATAGTTAGTGCAATATTAGTGATAATAGTGCTTTAATGAAACTACAAGTGTCTACATGTAGTATGGAGCATAAATGATGATGTATATGTACGTTATGGTGTAAATTTCAAAATATTTGATGTCATGGAAATATGAAATGATTGATTGGATGTTTTAATGATGTGATAAAATGATAGGTATGTATGTTTGTTGATTTTTTAACTTCTACGTGTTGTGAAAAATGGAAACTGAGTAAGGTATAATGTTAATAGGAAAGTGGGAGAAAATGGGTTCGGGTACATAATGGTTGAGCTAACCTCTAAGGGCCCCATGCCCTTGAAGTGTTTCCTACATAGCCCCAGCGAAAAGGGGCCTCAGGCTGATGTATTTCTCCCATAAGCTAGGAAAGAATAAGATGAGGTAAAGGGATGGTTTGGTAGGTTTTAGGCATGGTTGCGTTTAGGTAATTTTAGGTTTGGTTGGGGTGTAGGTGATAGAGGAATTCTTAAAATGTAGGTGTTGATGGTATAATATTGTATACGAAAAATAGATAAGTAATGAAGAAGGTGAAGGGTAAGAGGTAACCCAAAAGATCCACCTAATTGGTAAGAACCATAACAAGTCTACCATACCAAAGGTGGGCTTATAAACGTAAGACCCTAAAGTTGTTACATGATTGACTATGCTAAGGGTGAAGAGAATCACATGATTACGAAATGTCGGTTTTGCGGCAAGTCCCTTGAGAAGGTAGGAGATTAGGATAAAAAAGAAATGAGGTGAAAATGGTTGGTTGTAGCTTAACTTGGTGTAAGATAACATGCTTACTTATCAAGAAACCCATGATCAAAATAGGCAAGTCCATGACAAAAAATTTATCATTTTCTCTTTTTTCTTTTGTGTTTGATAGACTGATTGATGTGGGAAGTCTACGTGGGATGAGTATATTATCTCCTGAAGGTCTTTAGGAAGTTGATTGATGTGGGAAGCTTCAAAATATTTGATTTTATTTTTGCAATAACTTTGTATAGCTTCCCTTCGAGGGATCAGTCTACTTATAGTTGCGAGATAGAGATAAGAGATTTCCCTTTTGAGGGATTCATCTCGTTGCTAGAAGTTTAACTCAAGGATTTGAATCCCATTTTTTTTAAAATTATTTTTCTTTTTGGATGTTTAAGTCATGGATAAGACTATAGATGGAGATTAGACTCTTGTTGAGAAGGAAAAAACCATAGCATGTAGAGGTTAGCTACAAGAGAGATGGTTTCAAGTGATGAACAACCATGGGATTCCATCTTGAAAAAGACAAAAAGTATCCATGAAAATTATGTCATGAGTAGATCCATGGTACTCGTATTGAAGATAAGTCTGAAAGGTGACGGGTAATCGCTTGATTTTTGGTTAGTCATTGACCACAAGAATAGGTAACATGGAAAGGTGAAGGGTGCTCAAGGGATAATATTAAAATAGATAAAAGGTGATATAGGATTTGATTCAACAATAGGATGGTCAAAAATGCAAGGTGTTCAAGGGTTCAAGTTCAGGTTTACCTTCGAGTGAATACAAATGATAAGCACATGATCTATAGGTATGAGTAAGGATATAAGGTCCAAGATAATTAGGATAAAATTTACCCCATTTACTTTTCTCTTCTTTGGTTACATCTTGATTTTCCTTCAAGACGAGGTTGCCGACCTAGAAGGTTCACTCATGGACATGTTTTTTTATAGGCATGTTTAATAAATTTTTGGTAGATTTGGAGATGATAAAGAGCATTGAGATGACGTTCATCTAATAACTCAAGTTGTGTCAAACATTCATGGTGAAATTCATCATCGTTGAGCATGCCTTAGAGTGAGATGTAGAGAGATGAGATCTAAACTTCGAGGGGAAAAACAGCCTCAGTACTATAGACCAGAGAGAAAGGTGTGGAAGTAGTCAAAGTGTGAATACTAGTGTGCTAATTCCACAAGGTGAAAGGAATTTGCGTATGTCAATCCTTCCCAATATCTTCAACTACTTTCATAAGAATTTTGTTCAAGGTTTTATTGGTTGATTCTGCTTGGTCATTTGTTTGTGGGTAGTAAGGTGAAGAGAAACTAAGTTGAATGCCAAAATCATCACAAATATTTTGTAGGGTTTTGTTTTTGAATTGTTTGTCATTATCCATGATGAGGCGGTGAGGAACACCAAAGTGACAAATAATGTGATGGTTGATGAATTCATAAATTTTCTTGGATTTTCTAGAAATGAGGGGGATGGATTCTACCCATTTAGTGTAGTATTTAGTAGCAGTTATAATCCATTCATGGCATTGTGAGGAATGAGGATTGATCTCTCTGAAAAGATCCAAACCCCATTTAGATAAAGGTCAAAGGTCTCGTGTGACCTGTAATACATGAATAGGTGTTGAAGAAGATTAGCATGTTGTTGGAATTTCACACCACATTTGACATAGTCACAATAGTCATGGTTTAGGTTTGGCCAATAATATCCTAGGCTAAGAATGCATTTAGCAATAGCTAAGCCACTAAAGTGACCTCCACAAATTCTATTGTGAACTTCCTTGATGGTGTAGGGAATTTCATAAATTGTAAGGCAGCATAAGAGAATACTGTCGAAGATGCATTTATAAAGAAGACCACCCATGATGACATAGTGGGAGACACCTTTAATAAAGGCACATTTCCCATTACGAGTAAGATCGGGAGGTAGAATGGAAAGGGAAAGGTAGTCTGTAAATAGCTTATACCAAAGATCACGTGGGTTAGGTGCAATGGTTCCCACAGAGTTGACATCTTGAGATAAATAATAATGTGATTGTAACCTTTGTATTGTGACAAATATTTTGGATTCAGAAGGTGAAGCGGGTATTTGAGAAGCCAGATATGCCATGGTATCTACAAATTTATTATTAGAATGTGAGATGGTTTGAAGTTCATAACGGTCAAAGGTAGTCAGAAGTATGTCAACATGGTGTTTATACTTTTGGATTATTTTTTTTATGACACTTGTATATACCATTGAAATTTTTTACAACCAATTGAGATTCACCAAAGATATTAATTTATTTGACATCTAGGGTGATGGCAATTTGAAGGCCTAATACGAGTGCTTCATATTCAGTGATGTTATTAGTGTAATCAAAATCTAGTTTGAAAGATAAAGACATAGGTTCACCATCAAGAGGAATGAGGATAATGCCTACACCAATGTTGACATTTGGAACCATCAAAGAATAAGGTCATTTGGTAAATGGTATCATCCAAAGAGAGGGTAGCAATGGATTCGTCTAGAAAATCAAAGTTAGAGGGAAGATTTCTAGAAAGGGGTGCGTTTACAAGTTGATCAGTGATGGTTTGGCCCTTGATATATTTTTTATGAATGAATTTAAGGTCAAGGTCTGCAAGAAGCATGAGCTAACATGAAACACATTGATGTTGGTAGGGTTTGGCATACATGTAATATAAGGGGTTAGTGTTAGTGATGAAAATGGTTTTGTGATTGAGTAAGTAATGAAAAAGTTTAGTGGTGACAAAAACTAAGGCTAAGAAAATAAATTTGATATGGGTGTACTTAGTTTTGTAATCTAAAAGGTTACAACTTGTGTAATAAACCACTCACTCCTTGTGTTTCTCATCATAATGAGCGAGCATGGCACCAAGAGAATGGTCAGTAGTAGAAATGTATATATAAAAGGGGTGGTAATATTTAGGAGGAATGAGAACCTGTGGTTGGAGAAGGTATTGTTTAAAGGAATCAAAGGATTTGTGTTATTCATCATCCAATTTGAAGGAGACATCTTTTTTAGGAGATGATGAAATGGTTGGCAGCGATTGAAAAGTTGCAAAATAAACTGACGAATAGATTGTAACTTACCTTGTAAAATTTGAAGTTAGCGGAGATTAGTAGGTAGAGGAATTTTGAGAATAACCTTTACTTTTGTGGGATCGATTTCTATGCCACGTAAAGAAATAATGAAATCAAGGATATTTCTTGAGAGCACAACAAACACACACTTCTTAGGTTGAATGCAAACACAGTACTTGATGAGGAAGTCAACGATGACCTTAAGGACTATAAGGTGTTTGGCCCAATATTTGGATTTGGAAAGAAGGTCATCTATGTAATCTTCCAATATGCAATGCATTATGTCATGGAAGATATAATTCATAGCCTACTAATATGTAGTACCAATGTTTTTAAGGAAAAAAGGCATGACTTGATAGCAGAAGGTCCCTTAAGGGGTGAAGAAGGTAGTTTTGTGTTGATCCTCCAGAGTGAGTAATATTTGGTTATAACCCAAGAAATCATCCATGAGTGATAACATCTCATGACCAGCAGTGAGATCAATGAGCTTTTCAATATCTGGTAGAGGAAATTCATCTTTGGGGCAAGCTAAGTTGAGGTTACAGAAATCAGTGCAAATGCGAAGTGCCCCTGTCACTTTTATGACATGAACGATGTTAGAAATTGGGATAGTCAATGGGTAGGATGATGGAAACTGAGAGAAGGTGTTGAATTTCCTCTTTGACAAGAAGGGAAAAGTGAGAATGCATTTTCCTCAGCTTCTATTTTATGGGTTTAGCTTCAGGAATGGTTATGATATTGTGGACCACAATGTTTGGGTCAATACAGGGCATATCATTATAGGACCAAGAAAAGGCGTTGCTATGATCTTGGAGGAAAAAATTTAAAGCTTCTTGTTCGGTGGCATCTAAATATTGGCCTATCTTTAGAATGTGCGGGTCATCCTGAGTGTTAATATTGATTTCAATGGTCTATTCATTTAACATGGTTTGCGTCTCATAAGGCAATGAATGGTGAATATAATAATCTTCTGCACCAAGGTAGGTGAGGATAGACTCATCATCCTGACATTGAACGATGTTAATAGAAGGTGTATCATCATCAATCATGTCAGGATATAGGAAGGGAAGAGAAGAGGGAGCCTCACCATCACGTTGATAAGTCAGAGGTCCCAAGGAAATGGTGTTCATGAAAAATTTTTTTGGGAGGAATAGATTTGGGATCTATGGACTCCATGGGTGAGGGTGGTGACATATGTGAATGGGGTGGAGAAGGTTTTTCATCCTTAATGATGTCGATGCGGGTATTCTTAGAAGATGGTTCAGAAAATCCAATGCCACTATGATCTTTATGTTTACAGGGGGTACATGGGATGACGGTATGATGGCCTTGTTCGTAAAAACCAAATCCAAATCATTTCCATACACAAAGGTGAAGGAAAGTGTGGGTGAAGTGGCATTTAGTGAGAAATTGGAGTTCAGATTAAAATGGTCTTGTTTGGGAAGGCATTTTAAGTGAATAGGTGAAAGTATCAAATCCCCCATACGTTAAGTTGGTGTAAAGGTGGGGAGGACCATAAGGGAAGACCTATCCTATGTGATAGTCATAACAAGGATGTTGGCATAGGTTTCCATACTCCTGCGGAGTAAGGAATGTGTTGATATTTTAGAGGTGGTACTCCCCCAGAGTGAGGCATTGAAAAACACCCTCTAAGGTATCAATAATAGATATGTGGGTAGCAGGGATAGATGAATCACTAAGCGATTGGGTAGGAGGGGTATCGGTTGGTTGGGAAGTAGATGGTCCACCTAGAGAGGATGCAACAGTAGTATGACTAGAAGATTCAGTTGTGGGAGATGTGGTGGCAGCATTGGTGGATGGGGTTGTGGGTGAAATAGAACTGGGGGTAGTGGTAGATAGCTTAACTGGTACAAGCACATTGTTAGGTCGATACAACATGTTACAGGTTTTAAATGATGATGGGTTAGTTGGGATGGTATAGTTATGTCTTTCATGTTCAAATTTTACAGAATGGTGTAAATTTGAAGGAACACAACCCATGATTCAAATCCAAGGTCGTCCAAGAAACAATTTATACTATAACTCCCTCTCTAAGACGTAGAACAATTTTGGGAGAGTACGAGGGCCTACATGAATGCGAATAATAGTGGTACCAAGGGTGGAAGTGATGGCGTCATTGAAGGAGTGCAACATAACTGGGTTATTATGCATGTAATTTGAAGGGATGCACATTTGATTGTACATGTGGGAGGAGATTATTTTGATGCTATCACTGTCATTGATCATAATGCATCTTACACATATATTATCGATATAGATGGAGATGAAAAGGGTGGGATCAGGTTCATCTGATTGTAGAGGTATGATATCCTCATCAAAAAAAACTGAGGACAGCTACTTGATGAGTGGACATTGGGGTAGAAGAAGGAGATGATTTAGTAGGAGAGGCCACATGATGAGGAGTGATAATGGAGGCTACTGGTGTGGGTTCATTGGGTAAAACTTTGATGGATTGCGGAACCTCCATAAGGGCTTGTTGATGAGATTCATAGGTTTGAAAAAGATTGTATAAAGACATTTTTACAGGGGAATGCTTTAATTATTTTATCATCATATGATGGGTGACCCCGCCAAAAATAGGGTATATGGGTCCTCGAATGGTGATTTTGGGTGTGGGTGCAAATGGTATATTGGGCACAGGATTGGTTGATGGGATAATACTCTTTATTTTCCTTTGTATTTTTAGGTGCGAGTGGAAACCTGGATCATGTTAATATGAGGGAAGGAGGTATATGGAGAAGGTATGTCATGAGTAGTGTAATGACATGATCGATAAAAACCTAATGTGGGGTACGAACCTTACGAAATGAGTATGTCATTTTGGCATTTAGGTGGTGGTTTGGCTAACTCTCTGATACAAACCATGTTGATCTCAAATTTTGGAGGTGGATAAAAAGGATGTGGAGGTGGTGATGTAGGTCACTGAAGAAGTAAGGGACAAGGGTGTGTGGTGATAGGTGAAGGTGAAATAGGGTCTTTATCAAGAATATCATCATCATCGAAATTTGCTTCAGGAGGACATAATTGGAGGAGAACGGTTTTCAGAGCCTTACAACCTTCTACATCATGTCCTGGCACACGATGGTAGGAAAAAAATTTAGTTTCATCAAACCCTTTTGGTTTGGGTTTAAGGGGGTCGTAAGGTCTAAGTGGTAGTAATGTGATGACTGAGGTCTCTAAGAGGTTGGCTAGAATGTTGGCGTAGGACCCTGTAAATGGATCACAATGGGAAGTGAGAGTGGCTTTGTGTAAAGGTGTGGATGATTGTGGTGGAAGAGTCATTATAGGAGGGGGAATAGGTTTGACCACATGTTTGTTAGGTGGTATTATCTTAGGTTTTGATGGTATCTGCTTGGGTAAATATGTGGTAGAAGAACTAGTAATGGAAGGTGTTGTTGAGTTAACTACCCTGTTGGAGGGTAGTGGGTTCTTTTCTTTAGATTGCACCTTCTTAGGTAAAGGTGAGGTGGGATTATGTGATGGAAAAGTAAAAGCAAATGATGGAAGAGGATGGGTTACCCATGGGGACAATAGAGTTATGGTGGAAGTGGTTGGTAGATGCATGATGCATCCTAGAATTTACCAAATAACACTCTAGATGCACTGAAACATCACTCATCCTAGATTGAGAACTCACCCAAAGCATGCAAAGGTACTAGGTCCCTCTTTAGGGTTGTTGTATCAGGATGTTAATGTGATGAAGGAAGAAACATATAGATCCATAACTAATCCATCATTCTACAATGCATGCCATATTCAGATCTATAAAAGAACAAGCTTAAACAATAATCATGATTGAATAAAGAACATGCACTACTCACACACAGGAATGACACTTAGATTCAGCCAATAAATTCCATCTATTAATAAACACAAAAGCTCCTTACAATAATGGCATTCTATACCAATGTGTGCATGGATCTTATATAGTAATCCAGTCATATGCACATAACTCTTTATGCTTACCTCTTGCACTCTGCATATACCTATATATCTCTCTCTACTACTATGTGATTCACATCATATATATAGGGTGGGGACTTGCCATTCACTGCTTATCTATTCCAAAAATAGGTCACATGCTATTAATAGCCAAGCGTCGTTTACAGGCATAGCCACATATGCAAGTGTGCTATCTATAGCCCTCTTACAGTTAACTTAAGTGACAATCCCATTCTTAGCTCACCTCCATGAAAAATGCTTTGATCTGATCCTCTAAAGCTAGATAATGCATGGAGTGCACGTCTCTGCATCGTTGGTGTGTTCCATACGCCATCCTCTAAAAATAGGTATTCATGCTCAAAATCAGCTAAGTCCTAAACACTGAACTTCTACTCTGCACGTGCGTTCTTCCTATCCATTCACACCCTTAAACCTGGCTTGTTTTCCTATGTGGACTTCTTGTCTGAGCTCTATTAAGTGTTCTCTGATCAACATTACCCCACACTAATCTCATTGTCACTCCGACAATGGGTATCTCAAAAAACTGAAGTAAAGGATAGAAGAATGGAAAGAATAAGAAAGAATGTAGATGAATAAAGAATTTTTATGAGACAGAATCCTATGTATCAGTTTGAAAGATCAACTTTGGATACTCCTTTATTTTGGACTCCAAGGCCTGTCATTCAGCGAGTACTTTCTCTATTTTTTCTGGGATGTCCACAACAATGGATTCTAACTCATCCCTCAGAATCTCTCCCTTTTCATTCTACAAAACCGACAAAACATTGGACATTGATGTCATTCTTCCTTCTAAAATATCCATCTTCTGCGTAATGAGATTCCCAAGCTCTTCCATCCAAGTCTTGTGTGGCTCTTGTGCTACTGTCAAGCCCTCACGCTTCTCAATAACCATTGACAATATTTTTGTGCGGCCCAATGTTTCATCCTTCATTTCTCTCTAGACCTCATTATTTTCTTCCAGGGTCTTTATGGTTATAAGCGCCTTTGGAGCTGTGTAGATTTTCAAACCCTAGTCTACTTTATTCAATTCTTCTTCTAGCACTTGCAGTAGCCCTTTATAGGATGTAATCTTTCACGTCACTGAAGCTTTCTCTCATTCTACCTCTTGTTCTAGATTCCTTGGCACTGGCATGCACAAAGGTTCATCTTCAAGTACTAGGTCGACCAACTTTCCTACATAATGTATCTTTGAGGGAAATGTATGTGGTACCTTGGTCTCCAAGTGTGGCCTAGCTCTTGCTACATTGTCTCCAATATCCTCTATGATGCTGATAAATACTTCGTTCTTCTTTTGTGCTAATTCCCTCTCTTGTGTTATGCGCAATATCTTTGCGTCCTTTGTCTTTAGCTCCTCGGACAATGCTCTTATCGTTACAGCTTTGTACTTTTTTCTTCTCACAAATTCAATAGAAACCTTCACCAATGCATTTTTGATCTACTCATCTGACATGATAGTTGGATTTACTATCATATATCTAGCTTGGGGTGCCTTCATCAGCCATCTCGAAATGCATGAATCTTTGCATAAATCAAATTTTGGCTCATCCATTTGGGTATGCATTGACCATGAGAGTTTATTTCTAGTGCAAACGGTTGTCATATCCCCATCCATTAATTCCTAGCCAAATAAATCCTTTTGCTCTACAGTGCTTTGGAAACGTGTGCAGATGATTTTTCCAGTGTCCTCTGCATATCCCATGAGTGGTGCACTGTGTTCCCCACTCATCCTCTTTGATCTAGGACACTTGGGAATTGTATCTTCAAGGTTAGGATCCTGTCTCGTTACACCTTTGGCAGTCACATGTGCGGATCTGGAGGTTTCCTTCTCTCTTTCTTCTTCGTCCTTCATCTCTTCATCTTTTTTCTCTTCCTCATTTTGTGGATCATTTTCTTACTCAAGTGGGGTAGGAGATGCATGCTTGCTCTCCCCTGATTCCTCTACTTCTTTATCCAAATTCAAATTTCTTCTCCTCTTTAGCTCAACAGCCTCCTTGTGTGGAGAGAGACGAGGTGATTTCCTTACTATTTTTGGGGTTCCACCTTGAGTCCTTGTGCATCTGGATACTTTCTTAAATCTGTTCTCCCCCTACTCAACCCCCATATCTTCCTCTTCGTCCTATCCTTGAGGTGGAGTGGTCACATGTTGTGACTATTCTCTTTCATATGGTTGCTTTCTTTTGCGTTCCAAGCCTCCACTATCTTCACACCCCTATTCTTCATCCTCTACTTCAACAGTTTCTGTGGGCCTTTACACCGGTATGTTCTCCATTGTGTTCTTACCCTTCGGTGACCCTGGGAGCATGAATTCATTCTCCACATACTTATTGTTCTCCATCTTAGGCTTTAGCTGAAGATACACTAATGTTGCCCCTATATTTGCTACAAATAGACTTATTGATGTAATATTCAATACCTCCAAAATGAGCCTCTCAACATAGGAACTTCTTCCTGGATACACATACTTCTTCCTCAATGTGTGGTAGTCAATGTATACCTTATCTACATTGAATACCAGTCATCACGTGTCTTTGAATATGTGAACAGATGCTTGGAAATACCTTGCAGTGAATGCGTAAGGCAATTTACACCAAGGGCTCCAGACTCCATATCTCATTAGGAAGCGTACAATGCATAAACGTTGAGATACAACAAACTGGACTTGTTTCCCCACTATAGATGGTAGGTCCTTTGGGATGTGCCATTCTTCTTTAAATTCCACATGGAGCCCGTTGTACCGTTTCTTCACCCTTTTTCTTGACATCATCTATCATAAACCCTTTACATAGGTATTTTTTGAACCTTTCAGCTAGTGACTTATTCTCCATGGGGTATTACCATACCTTTTCCTTCGGCCCATCTAGTACTCCAATTTCCATGAATACCAATGATAATAGAACAGCCCTAAAGCTAATATTCCCTCCTATGCATGCTTCCTTGATTATTTTCTCTGCAATGTAGCCTGTAATATTGTAGACTGCTCCTGTAACCACATAGTATTTACCTATGACCACCGCTCCTAGTCATTCAACTTTTTAACAAGGTGTACAGTTGCTTGCACAACCAGATAGTTCTTCAACTTGTTTATATCCATACTATGTGGACCCTTCAGGTACCCCAACTCTTGTCTGGTCTTTAAGATCGTAACTTTATCTATGAGATCATTCTTTATATCCTCTCTTGTGGCCTTCAAACCTGTCACTGCTGAGATAAGTGTGGATGAGATTCTAATTTTACATCCTGCAAAGTAGAAGAAGTCCTCATGTGCTCTGCCCATGATCCACTGGTACAAGGGCTCATACTTCCTAAAATATGGAAGCACATATAATTGGTAGACCCCAATTCTCTTCAGAAGCTTCTCGCCTACATCATCATAAACCGACATGTCATCCATCATACATTTTTTTTGTCCTAATAGTGAGCAAGGAATCGAGATCCTTCTTATTCTCTGAGGTCCTGTGATTATATTCACTTACTTTACTCTTTCTGATGTGTGAGTCCCATTCCTGGCCGATGATGAATCCTTGTAGATATTTCATTTCTAAAAAATTTCTTTTGGGTTCCATCTCTTCCTCCTCGATGACCACTTTCTTCTTTACTTTTGCTCCTGCTGCAGCTACCTTCTTGGGTGCCATTTTTACCCTGCAATCTTATCCTCTTTAACTCTACACTTTAATAATCAAACCCTAACTCGATTAAATCATGCCCTAGATGGAAACTTCATGCCCTAACTCCTTTATGTCACCTTACTTCACTCAAACCCTTCACTACCAGGGATGTAAGCTTCTTTTTACATAGATATATTTGTCACACTTTGTTTCACACCCTTTGCACCTTAACCCGATCACTCGGCTCTTTGCACTTAGCTCTTTCCTCCAATTCTCTTAGTCACAATGGTAAAAATGAATTCGCATCCCATCCTTATATAATTTTTAAATTTTGATTCATTTATTACTCCTTCATCTACCAAATATTCTCTCATTCATTGAAAAAATTAGTTTATCCCGTGTAGTACAAATTTACGCCCCAACTATAACCTTCTAGTGCACCTTCCTACCCTCTGGTAAAATACTTCTCTTCAGCGTGCACCCTTGCACTCAATTACCTCATCATTGTACCTTCTCCTGGTAGTTATCATGGCCTCTTATTACCTCACGTTATACTTTCCTTTCATTCATCTCCATCCTTGGTCACTTTTGAGAAGCAATCTTCTTTTGACTTAAAGCACACCCATAGCAACTTATTCCTTTCACCTTTCAATTCCCACAGTCTTCTACTTGGATAACTACAACCACCCCAAACTAAAAGTATGTGTAGTCTGGTTGCAGCCTAGAATTTATCAGATAACACCCCAGTCACACTGTCACATCACTCAGCCTTGACTGAACGCTCACCTAAAGTGCACAAAGGTATCAGGTCCCTCTTTAGGGTTGTTGTAGCAGGATGTTAGTGTGATTAAGGAAGAAACATAAAAAATTCATAACTAATCTATCATTCTATAATGTATGTTACATTTAGATCTATGAAAGAACAAGCTTTAACTAGTAATCATGATTGAATCAATAACATGTACTACTCAATTCCACACAGGAATGAAACTTAGGTTCAACTAATATCTTCCATCTATTAATAAACACAGAAGCTCCTTACAATAATGTTAATATATACCAATGCGTGTATAGGTCTGATACTGTAATTCAATCATATGCGTATATCTCTATACCTCCATACATCCCTCACGCTAATATATTACCACTATGTACCTCACATCATATATATAGGGTGGGGAATTTCCCTTCACCGCTTATCTATTCCAGAAACAGGTCGCATGCTATTAATAGCCACGTGCCGTTCATAGGCATAGCCACACATGCAAGTGTGCTATCTATAGACTTCTTACAGTTAACTAAAGTGTCAATCTTATTCTTAGCTCATCTCCATGCAAAATGCTTCGATCTGATCCTCTAAATATAGACAATGCATGGCATGCACATCTCTGCATCATTGGTGTGTTCCGCACGCCATCTTCTAAAAAATAGGTCGCAATGCTCAAAATTGGATAAGTGCTGAAATTTGAACTTTCCTTCCATGCGCGCTTCCTTCCCATCCCTCTGTGCCCTTGATCCTGACCTTCTCTCCCATGCAGAATCCTTGTGTGTTCTCTAACAAGTATTCTCTGATCAACATTACCCCACACTAAACTCATTTTCATCCCGACAATGGGTATTCCTCAAAAAATTGAAGTAAATAATAGAATAATGGAAAGAATAAGAATGAAAGAATGTAGACAAATAAAGAATTTTTATGAGGTTATGAGACAAACTTCTCTGTATCAGTTTGAAGTATCAATTCTGGATACTCCTTTATTTCAGCCTCCAAAATCTTCCATTCAGTGAGTGCTTGTCCTACTTTTTATGGGATGTCCACAGCAATGGATTCCAACTCATCCCTCGTAATCTCTCCCTTTTCATTCTGTAGAACCAACACAACACTAGACATTGATGTCAATATTCCTTCTAAAATATCCATCTTCTGTGCAATTAGCTTCCCAAGATCTTCCAGATGAGTCTTGTGCGGCTCTTTTACTGCTGCTAGGGCCTTGCGCTTCTGCTTAACAATTGACAATCTTTCTACGTGGCCCAATGTCTCATCCTTCATTTTTTTCTGGACCTCATTGTTTTCTTCTAGGGTCTTTATGCTGATAAGAACCTATGCAGCTGTGTAGATATTTAAAGTCTAGTATGCTTTCTTCAATACTTCTTATAACGCTTACAACAACCCTTCATAAGATGCAATCTTTCGCATCACTAAGGATTTCTCTCATTCTGCATCTTGCTCTAACTTCCTTGGAACTATCATGCGTAGAGGTTCATCTTCAAGTACCAAGTCCACCAACTTTCCTACATAGTGTATCACTGAAGGAAATGTCTATGGTACCTTGGCCTCCAAGTGTGGTCTTACTCTGATGACATTTTCACCAATCTCCTCTGCGATGCTGATAAATACTTTGTTCTTCTTCTATGTGAAGTGCCTCTCTTATTTTATGTGCACTATCTCCGCATCCTTTGTCTTCAGCTCCTTGCATGCAACACTCTAATTGTTGCAGCTTTTTCCATGTTTCTTCTAGCCACTTCAACAGAAACCTTTAACAATGTGTTGTTGACCTACTCATCTGACATGACAATAGGCTTTACTATCATGTGTCTATCTTTGGGTGCCTTATTTAGCCATCTCAAAATGCATAACTCTTTGCATACATCAAAGTCAAGCTCATCCATTTGGTTTTTCATTGACCATGATAATTTCTTTCGAGTGCACATAGTCACCATATCCTCATCCATTAGCTCCCAGCTGAATAAATCCTTCTATGTTATCATGCTCTGGAAGCGGGCATAGAAAATTTTACCTGCGTCCTCTACATACCCCATGGCTGGTGAAATGTGCTCTCTACTTGTTCTTCAAGACTGTTGTTTCTTAGGGACTTTAGCTTCAAAATTTGGGACTTGTGTCTCCATGTCCTGAACATTCTTATTAGTTATCTCCTATGGTCCCTTCTTGTCCTCTTCTCTTCTCTTTGATGTTAGGTTTTGGAGCCTGTTTTCATGTGTGAAAGTGTTGAAAACTGTACACTAAGAGTACTGTACACTTTTCATGTATCCTCACCGAGCCCCGAAGGGGGGTCTAGAGGCGGTAGCCCTTGGTTGTAGGGGTTCGGGGGCGTAGCCCCCGAAAAAAAAAATTTAGGCATAAATTTTTTGGCCTAAAAAAATTACACCTGAAATATCGGGAAACATGCTTTTCTCATATGGGAGATTTTATTGACCCATAGGTTTATGGGATGGGTTTTGCCCATGGTTTTGATACCCACCTTTTTGTAAAACTACTTAAGCAGTTGTCTATTTATATGGTCTTATGCATATGATAGATGTACAAGTAAATATATTGCATATGTGTTTTGAATTCGGCTGTGAATTCTGTAGAGTTTGTTGAGCATAGCTCCAAACGGATCTGGGTATTGTATTGAGAGAGCGGTGGCTTGTAATAAAATCTGAGTAAGTGATTCTTGGTGGACGTAGCCCAAATTGGGTGAACCATGTTAAATACTGTCTCTTTGTGTTGTGTTATTTTATTCTGCAATTTTATTTGAGATCTGTAATAATTTTTGCATATTAGTTTCTACTATTGCAATTCTGTGAGGGATTATTCCACATATTTTATCCCTTATTTCCTAACAATTGGTATCAAATCCTGGTTTGGTTTGCTGAAGTGTTGAATCACAGGGAAATTTTTTAGCTTGAGTAGGAGCTATGGCAGATGAAGGAATATCTAGGGTTGATAAATTCAACGGGAAGAATTTCAGTCTTTGGAAGATGCAGATGGAAGATTACCTTTATCAGAAGGATCTTTATACTCCATTGTCTGAGAAGGTGAACAAACCCTTGAGTATGACAGATGTGGAATGGGATTTGTTGGATCGAAAGGCACTTGGAACGATCCGGCTGAGTCTTGCATCTTCGGTATTATTTAATGTTTCAAAGGAAAAGACTACAAAAGATCTAATGGATGCATTAGGGAAGTTGTATGAAAAACCCTCTACCTCTAATAAGATATTTTTAATGAAAAATTTGTTTAATATGAAGATGTCTGAGAATAGTTCAGTAGCAAATCATTTAAATGATTTCAATATGGTAGTGAATATGCTAGCTTCAGTTATAATAGAATTTGATGAAGAAGTTAGGGCTTTATTAATTCTGTGCTCTTTACCTGAGAGTTGGAATAGCCTGCTAATGGTGGTAAGTAACTCGGTTCCAGCTAACTCGAAGTTGAAGTTTGAGAATGTGTTAGGGGTGATTCTAAGTGAGGAAATGTGAAGAAAAAGCTCTAGGGAATCTTCTACTTCAGGGAATGCTTTGACTATGGAAACTAGAGGGAGACAGAAGAATAGAGGAAACCATGGAAAATCAAAAGATCAGGCAAGGTCAAAATCCAAGAACAAGATTGTATGCTAGAATTGTGGAAAGCATGGGCATGTAAAGAAGGACTGTTGGGAGCTTCGGGATAAGAAGAAACAACAGGAAGAAAACAAGGAGGCAAATGTGGTAATGGGTAATGTATGTCAGGATGCTTTGATTCTTTCTTTGCACAATTTTAGATGCCAGGAAGAAGTGGGAGCAAGCCATGGATGAGGAGCATCAGGCTCTCATGGAGAACCAGACATGGGATTTGGTAAAGCTACCCGAAGGAAAAAGAGCATTACATAATAAGTGGTTGTTTAGAGTCAAAGAGGAAGAAGGAGGCAAGAAAAGATACAAGGCCTGGTTGGTGGTCAAGGGGTTCACACAGAAAAAAGGTATAGATTTTGATGAGATTTTTTCTCCTGTAGTAAAAATGACTTCTATCAGAACTGTTCTTGGAATAGTGGCAGCAGAAGACTTGCACTTAGAACAGTTAGATGTACAGACTAGTTGCATTTCTCCATGGTGATTTGGAGGAGGAGCTATATATGCAGCAGCCAGAAGGATATGAATTCAAAGGTAAAGAGGAGATGGTGTGCAAACTGAAGAAGAGCTTGTATGGCCTGAAACAAGCTCCATGTCAATGGTATAAGAAGTTTGATAGCTTTATGATGGAGCAAGGTTATATAAGATGTCATTCTGACAATTGTGTGTATACAAAGAAATTTGAGGATGGAATTTATATTATCCTATGTTTGTATGTTGATGACATGTTGGTTACAGGTAAAAACATGCAGGAAATAAAATTACTCAAGAAGCAGCTAAGTGAATCCTTTGCTATGAAGGATTTGGGTGTAGCCAAAAAAATCCTTGGTATAAGGATATCTTGGGATAGGAAGGAACGAAAACTGACTTTATCTCAGGAAGAGTACATTAAGAAGGTCTTAGAGAGGTTTAATATGCAGGATGCTAAACCGGTTGGGACTCCTTTGGCAGGCCATTTCAAGTTATCAAAGGAGCAATGTCCCAAGACAGAGCAGGAGAGAAACCAAATGTCCAACGTACTTTACTCATCAACAGTTGGCAGTTTGATGTATGCTATGGTGTGCACTAGGCCTGATATTGCCCATGCAGTGGGAGCTGTGAGTAGATTTATGAGTGATCCAAGTAAAGAGCATTGGCAAGCAGTAAAGTGGATCCTTCGGTATTTGAGAGGGACCATGTGGACAATTTTGTGCTACAGTGGATCAGACACCACTTTACGTGGTTATGTAGACTCAAACATGGCTGGAGATGTAGATAGTAAGAGGAGCACGACAGGTTATATTTACACTATAGGTGGGACAACAGTGAGTTGGATTTCATGACTACATAAGCTGATGGCTTTGTTAACCATGGAGGCTGAGTATGTTACTGCCACAGAGGAAAGCAAAGAGATGATTTGGTTACAACAATTGCTTAAGGAGTTAGGGCATAAGTAGGAGGAATGTAAGCTGCATAGTGATAGTTAGAGTGCTATACACCTAGCTAAGAACTCTGCTTTCCACTCAAGGACAAAGCATATACAGTTAAGGTACCATTTCATCAAGACAACTTTGGAGGAAGAGAAGTTGAAGTTGGAGAAGATTCATACCATTCAAAATCCTATAGACATGATGACCAAGGTGCTCACAAGGGAAAAACTAAAGTTGTGTTCAGCTTTGGTTGGTCTTCACAGAAATTGGTGAAGGGTTGAGAAGCTTGCTTAGAGGAAAACTAGTCTCCAAGTGGGAGATTGTTAGGTTGTGGAGCTTGTTTTCATGTGTGAAAGTGTTGAAGACTATACACTAAGAGTACTGTACACTTTTCATGTTTCCTCGCTGGGGTTCAGGGCCAGGTTGGGCCCCAAGCAGGGGTCCAATGGCTACAGCCCCCGATTGTAGGGGTTCGGGGGCACAACCCCCGAAAAAAAAAATTAGGCGTAAATTTTTTGGCCTCGAAAAAATGCACCTGAAATATCGGGAAACGTGCTTTTCTCATATAGGCGAGTTTTTTGACCCATAGGTTTATGGGATGGGTTTTTCCTATGGTTTTGTAAACCTACTTAAGCAGTTGTCTATTTATATGGTTTTATGCATATGATAGATGTACAAGTAAATATATTGCAGATGTGTTTTGAATTCGGCTATGAATTTTGTAGAGTTTGTTGAGCATAGCTCTAAATGGATCTGGGTATTGTATTGAGAGAGCGGTGGCTTGTAATAAAATATGAGCAAGTGATTCTTGGTGGACGTAGCCCAAATTGGGTGAACCATGTTAAATATTGTCTCTTTGTGTTGTGTTATTTTATTCTGCAATTTTATTTGAGATTTGTAATAATTTCTACATATTAGTTTCTATTGTTGCAATTCTATGAGGGATTATTCCACATATTTTATCCCTTATTTCCTAACATTTGATTCCTCACCTGTTCTTCTATGTTCTCTAGAAGTGTGGGAGAATTAGGCACCTTTTCCTTTGACTCTTCTACCTCCTCATTTAACTTCAATTTCTTCCTTCTTTACATAGTTGCCTACTTCTGTGGAGAGATTTTTGGTGATCTGCACACCATGGTTGGAGTAGCACCTTGGGTATTTGTTCTCCTAAACACCCTCTTAAATCTATACTCCCCTTGGATTGCATTCAAGTCCTCACCATCCCCCTCTTGTGACTAAAGTGGTGTAATGGTGCACTCAGCTTCACCTTTATTTGTAGGATGTCTCCTACCTATATGCTCTAAACCACCACTATCTTCACACTCCTCATCCTCCACTTCAATTGGATCTATGGTCTTAGGTTTTGGGATGTTCTCCATTGTATGCTTTCCCTTTGGTGGTGCTGGAAGTAAAAACTCACCTTCCACATACTTGTTATTCTCCATCTTTGGCTTCAGCTGAAGATACACCAATGTTTCCCCTACATCTGCTACAGTCAGACTTATTGGCTTAATATTCAACACCTTTGAAATGATCCTCTCAATGAAGGAACTTCTTCCAGGATACACATACTTCTTTCTTAATGTGTGGTAGTCATAGTCTACCTTATCGGCATTGAATATCAGTCAGTGCGTGTTTGTAAATCTATGAACAGATGCTTGGAAATACCTTGTAGTGAATGCGTAAGGCAATTTACACCAAGGGATCTAGACTCCATTTTTCATTTGGAAGTGTGTGATGTATAAATGCTGATACAAATAAAACTAGACTTGTTTCCCTACTACTGATGGTAGGTCCTTTGGGATGTTCCACTCTTCTCAAAATTCCGCATGGAGCCTGTCATACCATTTATCCACCCTTTGCTTTATGCCATCTTTCATGGCCCCTTTACATAGATACTTGCTGAACCTTTTAGCTGGTGACTTATTCTCCATGAGGTATTCCCATAGTTTCCTTTGGCCCATCTTGTACTCCAATTTCCATGAATACTAGTGATAGTAGAACAGCCCCAAAGCTGATCTTCCCTCCTGTGAGCGCTTCCTCAACTATTTGTTCTGTAATATAGCCTGCAATATTGTAGATTTCTCCTTCTAACATCTTATGTGCAACGTGTAACCACATAGTATTTACTTGTGACCATCGCTACTGATCATTAAAATTTGTAACAAGGTGTGTTGCTTCTTGCATAACCAGACAGTTCTTTAATATGTCTATATCCATACTGCGCAAACCCTTCAGTTACCCCAAATTCTATATGGTCTTTAAGATCCTAGCATTATCTATGAGATCATTCTTTATGTCCTCTCTTATGGCCTTCAAACCTGTAAATGATGAGATAAGCGCAGATGGATTCTAACTCTGCATCCTACAAAGTAGAAGAATTCATTGTGCACTCTACTCATGAACCACTGATACAAGGGCTCATACTTCCCGAAATATGGAGGCTCATATAATTGGTAGACCCCAATTGTCTTCAGAATCTTCTCACCTGCATCATCATAAATTAGGATATCATCCTCCGTAAACTTGTTCATCTGAGAAATGAGCAAGGAATCGAGCTCCTTCTTTTTCTCCACAGTCCTATGATTTTATTCTCTCACTTTACTCTTTCTGATGGGTGAATCCCACTCCTGGCCAGTGATGACTCCTTCTGGATATTGCATTTCTGAAAATTCACTTTTTGGTGCCATCTCTTCTTTCTCAATGACCACCTTCTTCTTTCCTTTTTCTGTTGATGCAAATGCCATCTTGGGTGCCATTTTTTTCCCTTTGCAAATTTCTCCTCTTTAAATTTGTAACTTTGTAAATCAAACCCTAGCTTGATTCAATCGTGCCCTACGTGAAAACTTCATGCCCCAAATCCTCTCTTCCTCCTTGCTTCACTCAAACCCTTCACCATCGGGGACTCAAGCTTCTTTTCACATAGATCTATTTATCATGCTTGGTTTCACACCCTTCGCACTTCAACCCGATCACTCAGCTCTTCGCAATTGGCTCTTTCCTCAAATTCTCTTAGTCACAATGGTAAAAATGAATCTGCATCCCATCCTTATATATTTTTTTTAAAATTTTGATGCATTTATTACTCCTTCACCTACCAAATATCCTCTCATTTATTGACCAAATTCATTCGTTCCATGTGGTACATCTTCGTGCCCCAGCTATAACCTTCTAGCACGCCTTCCTACCCTCTAGTCACATAGTTCTCTTTAGTGCGCACCCTTTCACCCAAGTACCTCGTCACTGTACCTTCTTCTGGTAGTTATCATAGCCTCTGCTTACCTCATGTTATACTATCCTTTCATTCATCTCCATCCTTGGTCACTTTTGAGAAGCAATCTCCTTTTGACTTAAAGCACACCCGTAGCAGCTTATTCCTTTCACCTTTTAATTCCCATGGTCTTTTACTTGGATAACTATAACCACCCCATACTAAAGGTTTGTGCAGTCCTCTGCACATAAAAATTCTTCACATAGTAATTAGCTCCATGCACGTAAGTGATTTTTACACAAGAACAACAACTAAATTGACAAAGCATAGATAAAATGAAGGAAATACATTAAGGAAATACAAAAGGGAAACCTAATCTAAATGGCAATACTACCTTATTACAAACACCAAGAAGTCTTATTTATAGTAGGGCTTCCGCCTACTCTCGTTAAAGTAACCAGGTAGTCATCTTCCATCAAGTTCTTCTAACTGGAAAGCACCTAATTCAAGTATGTAAGTGATGACATATGGCCCCAACCAATGTACTTTGAGCTTGCCTGGATGGAGAAAGAACTTAGAGTCATAAAGAAGTACCATTTGTCCAATCTCAAACTTATTATCCCTTATGTTTATGTCATGCCAATCCTTCTACTTGGCCTTTTTCTACTTTTGACTCCATTGTGCTATGGCTCTAAGCTCATCTAGTTGAATCATCTTCTCGATACGCTCTTCTAAAGCCTTTTCATCAACTAGACCTCTAGCGCGCATAATGCGCAAAGAAGGTAACATAAATTCAATAGGGAGAATGGATTTCAATATAATTCCCTATGCTTTCATTACTGTGGTTAAAGGAATGATAGGAGAAATGGTTTTATCCTTTTTTGTTGGCACTTTTTCGTAACTAAAATTAAATGGAAACTTGATGTTAACCCTGTTAATTTGGAGTTTATCTTAATGATAAACTATTTTCTTAAAGTGACATTACGTCATTTGTAATGTAGGATCTCATGTAATCTCTGGTGTAAATTTAAGCCTTTAAAGTGATTTACGATGTTGTCGTTTATCTCTAATAAATTGTGAGCATAATAGTTTTTAACTATGTATGTTAAGGCTTTTACAACTAGATAGTTCGCTTAACGACCAAAAATTGGAACTCGAATAAGATTTTATTTTGACTAGTAATTGATTTCAAGCCTACCATTCAGTAGTTTACGTCACCAGATGGCTAATGCAAACATGGTCATATTTCCTTGGGTGAATGACTACAATCTTCAGTCAAGGAATTAGTTATTGAGATTTAGGGAATCAACTCCCACGAAGTATACATGAGAAAATTACTCGATCAACACTAATGTTATAACTGCTTCATATATATACATCTATATATGTGAAAATATATATATTTATATATAAAGTATGAAGTAGTTAAACAACTACTATTGGTGAGGTATTAACTAGTGTAATCAGGGAAGGACAATCTAATCTTATGGTATAGTCCTTAACCTAGCACGAGAACCTATTGTATGAGAAGCTAGAAGTGGTAATTATTCTAGCTATTTGAAAGGTTATATAATATAAATATATACAATGGTGTGTATCCTTAAGTTATGAAAAAGAAAAACATCAAATTATCTTTGCATAGAGTATTGTTTGGCCTCTTAAGTATTTTATACAATCGAAAGTTTTGAATTGAACCAAGTGGTGAGTTAGCACCCCACCAACAATAAATCTATACTGAATTATTTATTGTGGTAATTATTATCTCTGCCAACTGAGTTTAGGGAAAGGATATTTTGGATAACAAAAATTACAATTGCTTTGCATGGAATAAAGTGTGACTTTGCTAAATTTAAAAAAAGCTAAAGATAGCAGGTTTGTAAAACTTGGCAGAAAACTCAAAGGTAAATTCTACATTAATGGATTTTAATGTGCAATAAAATATCACCTCCCTTGGCTAATGCATGGATGGATTAAGGGAAATAAGGTGGTTTTGGTATCGATTCACTCCATTGCAAGTTATTCGTAAAAAGTTATGCATGTAAGAAAATTGGAACTATGTATTTTTGTGAGTTTGCATGATGAAAGCAACAGTTGAATCTTAGAGAGAAAGTTCCCAGACTCATTAAATATTATGGAAACATTGTGATCTGTTGGATGAAGGAATTCATTTCAAAGGTTTGGGGATTTTTCTAAGGATTCGTGAAAGCTTTGTAAGGAAAGAAGATACAGGCATAACAGGCATGATATGCTCTTAACTCATCATAATCTCTTACTATATTTAGAAATCTCACAAAAGGAACTTAGTTTGACTAAAATTCATGTTCATAATTTATGTGGTTTAGAATCAATTTACTTTACTTCTGTAGAGAGTGGTTTACCTCTGTTTTGTGATGAATTTTGTTTGAAAGTAAATTCATGGTTGTTGGCTTCAATATGATTTATTATTGTTCTAAAAAACATATTTCATGGGTTGAATGAGTTTTTCAGATGTATTCATTAAAGGTCTTTGGCTATACACATTCCATTTTGTTGAATTTTTATCACAGATGTGATTTGGTAATTATCAAAACTATAGAAAACCTTGTTGGAATTCTACCCATCTCTTCGGAGGTTTTATACATAAAAATTAAACAAGATATGGAAGGAATCTAGAAGCAAGTTTGTGTGGTCATGTACTGTAGATGAACTTCCAATCCCAGGTACTGGTTAGAATTGATAAGACTCCAATCTGTTCTTGTAAAATATTTCTACTTCACAGAGTATTGATTCTTTTGGTTGTACGCATTGACTATTTGATAAGTCGACCAGAATTAAGTATAGTAAGGAAACATTGTTGAAGAAAAAACTAACCTCACTATCTAAATTCAATCTTGTATAGGATAAGTGTAGTTTCTATTAACCTAAATTCTACCTCTTTATTTAATGAATTGGGCATCTTTTGAATGGAGATATAGGGTCTGACTTCACAGCTTTAGATGGTGACTTGACTGAATATTGTGCTATCTAGCAACAAAATTGTGTAATGTTTCACAATCCTGATTCGATTTTTGCTATCTGACTATTTGCAATTTGATTGTCATCGTTTTGGTTATTCCTTTTGGTCTCCTATTTTATCCTTCATCAATAACCTTGATGGTAATCAGTTCTATCTGGGATTAATAACGGATGGGGATTTATTATGTTTTTGAGATGGGTTCTATGAAAGGAAAAGTCTACCTTACCATGCAATTTGATACTTCAATAGCCCCCTTGTAGCAGTAAATTAGTTGGGCTTTTGTGAAATGATATTTAGGGAGTTAATTTATTAACCACTTTTGCAGCAAGTGAAGTCAATTTTGACTAAAAATATCCTTTACCTTGGAAGAAGGGAAGCATATTTTTGTTCATTAGAAAACAATTGTAATAGGTCAGGTAATCTCTAAGAAGTTTTACTTCTAACCTTGTGTTTGAAGGAGAGTGTTGAACATTTCATTTTATAGGGAACTTCATACCACAGCATATGAGCTAGTAATATTAGTTGGGTTTGTTTCTTGAGGTCTTTACGTTCTTGACTATGCTTGCGGGGGTCATTGATTACTTTTTTTTTCGAGGTTCAGAAATCTATAGTGAAGGTAGTTGGTTATTTGTAGCTGGTAGATTAACAACTGCTATAAGGTTTGGGTAAACGATTGGGAACAGTTCCATGAGTCTAGTTGATTTATTGATGAGCTGTTCAGTTTTAAATTTTACCTGAAGTTGGTTTTATGTCTCTTATGTTTGAACTTGAGTCATCATGCATGATATGATATTAAATTTGATCAAGATATAAATCCTCTTGACTTCTGGAGTGTTTATAATTGGGTTTTATTACACCTTCATTGTAATCAGTGCAGAGAAAAGTTTGATTGATTTGATGACCTTACCTTGATATTTAATTAAGAAACATGATGTGTAGAGTTTCAGTTGAAACCCACTTAAGGTCATAATATTTTAAGTAACATACTCCTCATAAGGATATGACAAGTTTGCTATCTAGAAAGATCTTATGAAGTGCTAGATCCTTGATGGGTGTAAGTCCTGTAAATGATCGAGTGTTATTTATGCTCACCCAAAATTTTGACTCTTTGACTCTTGTCATGTCGTATTTCATTCTTCCTTCAGGATTATGGAGTTCTCATGACATCTAAGAATTCCCTTATTGATTTCTTTTGGATTTGTCATGAATAATTCGTTATGCTCCAACCTTGTCCAGTGGAATGGATAGGTAGAACTTTTTCATTATTCTAATAGAGTCTTTGACTCAGTGAGGAGTAATGAAACCCTTCATTTGAATTTTGTTATGAGAAAATTCATGTGATTATGTATGCCCAATTGGGCTAATTGGTTTAATTAAGGTCATGATATCATGACTCCCTTTCGTTAAAACTTCTTGAAATGCTTTGGTAATTAATCGGTATTGATATGTTGATAACAAGGCTGGGGAAAGGAATTATGTTCTATTTCCTAGTCTTGGAATGTTTAGTAAATACTTAAGTTGAGAAAAGTATTGGTTATGTAACCTATTACTTGAATTTTACCTGTTGCTAAATGACAGGATGTCGTGAATTCTCTCTCTCATCCTTAAAGTTAATCTAATATCGTAATTTTAATTAAATACGCTTGATGTCTTAGTATTATTGCATCGACCTTAGTAGGCCTTATGGGTGTATGAAATCCTTGTTGGATCTGTTAAGAATATCTGATAGATTGCTTGAATGTGATTATTGTTATATTTATGATTACTTAATCAATGAGTAAAAATTATTCCAAGCATGCAAGTATGGGATTATATGAGTGGAATCTTGATACTCTTATGAATAGTCTTTTGATCACTTATGATTATCAAGTACCTTATAATTAAGGTGGTTGTTCTGAGTGACTAAAATAGTTGTATTGAAACGAAGGTTTGAAACTGATTTCTTTCTTAGCTCATGAAATTGCTTGCTCTTGACATATTATAGAAAGAACTATTATCTTATTAAGTTCTACAATATTGATTCATAAAAATAATATGAGTTCTTTTTATGAAATAATTAAGTAGAGTATTTTATTATGATGAGTTGGTGCTTATCATGCTTAGTTCTTGTGAGCTGACTCGTGCTAACAATTTTGTAGATAAATGTTGAGAAAGGAGGGTGATGTATTTAGTTTTATATATTATTATGATCGAAGAAAGTCAGAAGATGTAACTATTTTTAGATGTTCCTAAATGAAACCACTTCTCCTTGAAAACGAGAAAGAACTTGCTTATTTAATGTAATTGTCTTATTCAATGAAATGAAAGATTTGGTCATGCTTATAGACATGAGTGTACTTATCTCTTGAATGAAATTAAGAAATATTTTCTGTTACAATATATTTTCTTATAAGTGATTGATTGGCAAACAATTAGTTAAGAACCAGAAATTTATCAAGATAGGTTATTAGTATCTTGTCACTATTATATTAAGCATTAGTATTAAATACATAGTGAGTACTAGCATACAACATACGTGTGAATGCTAGGGAACATATAAGGAACTATGAGTGGACTATTTTCTAAGAATATCATGATCTAATGAACTAAACGTTAAGCATACTTGGAAATAGTTAAGGTTGCTAATGGATAACCACCTCATTATAAAATGCAATTTATCAACCTACTTGTAAAGTTGTGTTAAGTTCTCCAAATGTTTTGTATAGGGCGTACTCAACTAGTCAAGATATCTAGAAATATGACTATCTAATCTTAATGGCAGTTGTTAAGTAAGTAGCTAGATTATCTTGAACCATGGTAAGGTTGTGATAATCAGGTACATATGTGCTATGGTTGTTTTATAAATTTAGGTTATACTAACTCATAACAAAGATATGAGAATGTACTATTGTTTTCTAAATGAAATCAACATTAAGTCCTATACAAGGATGACACACAGAAGTAATAAGAGGAAGGGCTATGGTAGTCTAATATGAAAACATACTGAGTATGGTCCCACTATTTGGGAATTGCTTAATTTTGGTAAATTGTATTATGAAATATTTTGATCAAGCAGATGAAATGTTTTTATTTAGGGGCTATCACATGATGCATCATTATGAGCACATAAGCATGTTGGATACAATAGAAGTAAGAAAGGAACATGTGTACTAAGTTAAAAAGAACAAGCATTTGAATCTCATCCCTAATCAATACTATAATTATCTCTAAAAAGAATTAGAGAATGGTCTTTTAAAAGGATATGACAAGGAAAGGTAAATGGGCTGGTTATTCATTAAACCTATCATGTTGGACACCCCAGATATATCTTACTTGTTGGAGATAATAAAATAAATGAATAATATTTACTGAGCTACAATTAGGTAAAGGGATATGCTTAAACTAAAAGAACAGTTGGCATTTATAGCCTATGGAACTTAATTCAAGGAATGAATCATACCTAATTACTTAGCTTCATGTAAGTACATACCCATAGAATATTAAATAAGAAGTATTAGCCTAAATGTTAAAGTTGGGACAGTTTTTGAAACTGTAATAATAGTCATTGACATTGATAGTATTGTTTCCATCAATGGTTAACATGGGTATGAGATATTGAAATGTAATTAAAATGTTATAGATATTGGGGATCCTGGGATCAACTCAATCTTCACATTAGGTATGACCCATTCATGAAGAAGGTGTTGTAAGCCCTAGGCTATTCTATAATGATTACCTTAAAAACATTAAACACCATGCACCAATATAACATTCTAGGTGGGTGAACTCACTGCATATACTACACAGTCATATCCTTATGGTGACGATTGTCACCATTAAGATACTACTGTTTAGCATATGTAATGATTTGTCTCATCAAGAGACTGTATTATAGTATGGTGTTGTCCTAAGTACAAACCTTGATAGAGTTATAAGACAGGTTGGACCACCTGGGCACGCACCCTTATATCAACCTATGATTGCTACAGTTAGATATGTGGGCTAGTAACAATGAAAATTGTTACGAGAACACTTTATTTTCGATAGGCATCACAGGATGACATAGAGGTACATCTTCATGTAGGTTAAACTAGTTTGTACCTCATCTAAGGCTTGTAGCTATTTACAACATGAACATTTGTGAATCCATATAACTAAATAAGTGACTAAGGTGAAATGAAAAATTTCCATATGATGAGTGTGTCATCATGGAATGGAGCATGGTATACATGACTCAGAAACTTTGCACAAAGTGGTGTAAGTTGATTAGACTATCGAGATTTCACCATATTCTAAGATGTTGAATGCCTGTGGATTTCATAGGTGGAACCCGGGTAGAAACTTAAGAGCCTTCACTTACATATCATCCCTTGAAAAAGGAGAACCAAAGGTTACATTACGTGTAAGGGCTCATATAGAGAATTGAGGGAGAATGAGTAGGTTCAGTATTCTCTCATACAACTGCACATGGTTCATGATAGTTAATGGAAATGGATTGCAATAAGATTTATGTAGATTTGAATATATGGGTATTTAAATCAGCTGCATAAAGTTAAAAAAAAATTCTAGAGATGAATTAATAAAAAGTGGATGTTACATCCAAGCCAAACACCAGCGGAAATGGTGTGGCTTTGTTCAATCACTTGTTATTTGTTCTATATACCCAAAGAATAGCTAACACTTTTTCATCCCAATACTTTCTTCCAACATCGCAAATTTTTGTTAATGTTTGGCTCAAAATCTTCTTGAAATCCTTAGCAATTCCATTTTCCTGAGGATGGTAGGGTTTATTTTTATGGTGTGTATCCATAAACTCATCTAATAGGATCCTGATTGTCTCATTCAAAAATTGAGTACCCCTATCACTTGTCAAGTTTAAAGTACATCCATGTCTTGTAAGAACATTCTCCCATAGAAACCTAGCTGTTGTAGCCTCTGTACACTTCTTTGTAGGTGCTTCTTCTACCCACTGTGTGAGATAATTTATGCAAGTAATGATATAGCATGATCTAGTCCTGAGCGCGGCTGGAGAAATAGGTCATACAAAGTCAATGGCCCATTTCTTGAATGGTTCGCACTAGTAATTGGTCTCAAAGGCATCTCATCTCTTTTCCCTGGTTTTCCTAGGTGTTGACGATGATCACACACCTTACAATATCCTTTACAGTATTCATACAATGTCCCCCACCATAATCCAACAAATAGGATCTTCTGAGTAGTCACATCACCTGCATAATGGCCTCCTACAATACCACCATGAGATTCTTCCATAATATCCTTGTGTTCATGCTCTAATACACAACGACGTAATACTTCATCTTTGCCTAACTTGTAGAGGTCACCATTGATTAACATAAATGGTATCATGCGTATGGAAAGTTGTTTCTTAACTAATTCCTTCATTCCTTCAGGTGTTATACCAGTCTGTAGAAAGACAACAATGTCTTCTAATTCTAATGGCACACGTTGTAATCTATATAATTGTGCAGTTTGCTTAGTTTCTTCAATTTTGTGTGCTTCCTCTCTTGAGTTGATTCTAGATAGATGGTCTGGTCTAGAATTTCTTTTCCCTGGCTTCACCACAACTATGAAATCAAACTCTTGAAATAGAAGTACCCATCTACATATGTGCACCTATAAGACACGTTTGTTTACCAAGTACTTCAATGCCATGTGATCTGTATAAAACACAAATGGTGTTGCTAAAAAGTACTGTTGAAACTTGTGTAATGCATAGATTATGGAAAAAGCTTCACACTATGTAGTTGTATAATTCTGTTAAGTAGGATTTAGCTTCCTACTAGCAAAAAAAATTTGATGATTGATAATACATTCTCTAGGTTGAGCTAACACAACACCAATGGTCATGCCAGAGGTGTCCACATGCACATCAAATGGTTTATTCCATGAGGGAAAGCGTAGAATGGGTGTGGTAGTAAGTTTCTCTTTTAATATCTCAAATGCACACTGTTGTGGTTCTCCCAAATAAAATGTACCTTTCCCCTTTAGTAACTCTTCCAAGGGTGTAGAAATTTTGGCATACCATTTGATGAATTTTCTATAATATCTTGTATGACCTAAAAATATTCCCACCTCACTTTGACTTGTAGGCACTTCTAGGCCTAAAATGACTACAACCTTAGCTGGATCAACGAGAAAACCTTCATTACAGATTATATGACCTAACAGTATTCCAAATGGTGTAGAAAATATGCACTTCTTCATGTTCAAAGAGATACTCAACTATCTGCACCATTCAAACACTAAGCATAGATTGTCACAATGATCTTTCACAAGTCCATATATTTTCCAATCATCTAGGTAGACATATAAGAAGTTGTGAACAAAATCTTTGAATGCTTGAACAAATATGCACAAGAATACAGTAGGCATGTTTTTCAATCCAAAAGGCATCACAGTATAGGAAAAAATTCCCCATTCAATAGTAAATATTGTATTTTCTTGATCCTCCTAAGTAATCTTAACCTGATGATACTCAAAAAACCCATCTGTAAAGGAGCATATTTCATACCCTGCAACGCCTTCTAGTATTTTCTCAGTAAATGGCATAGGGAATGGATTGGTGATGCATGCAGCATTCAACTCCTTATAATCCACACATAATCTAATTTGTCCATCCTTATTGAGACTGATCACCATTGGGCTAACCCATTCTGACTCATCAAGGGGTTTGATAATTCCATATTTCAAACATTTTATCAATTTCATCTTTTACCTTTTCGTGCAAATTAGGATTCATTCTGTAAGGCCTCTTTCTAATTGGGTATACACCATCCTTAAGCTTTATCTTTATTTCCCCAAGTGATTTATGCCTTTAAGTTCATGATACCCTTGAGGGAATATTTCTTGATAATCTCTTTGTAACTCAATGATCTTTGCTACCTTTGAGTCTGAATAGTAGTCTCCAATTATGGCCTCCTTAGGCTCAGCCTTCAAACCTATATTCACTTTCTTTGTCTTCATGGGTTTGTGATAGGCGCACGTATCCTTGTCTACACTTTTCAATACCTCACACACCCCTTGTGAATGTTCAATATCCAAGTTCTCAACTTCCTCATCATCCATAATGTAAACCATCTTTCCCCTCTCTTTCTCAAGGCAAGTGTGTTCAAGTAGTATGAAGTCCATTTCTTCTTCCTTTTCAAAATGCCCTCTGGACTCTATCTCACCAAATAATTCCTAAATATTCTCTTCTTCTTTTAAACTATCTCTCATGGTTAAGTGCTTGATAAATTTCAATGCCTCTTCTATTGGAGGTTGATAAGAAAAGTAGTCAAACATTTGGATCATCCTTATAGTCAAATTTTTCTAGTTTCTAGTCTCTTGATGTAGTTTTGCATATACATACCAGGTGTTGTGCATCCTTATAACATAGAGTACAATCTATGCACCCAGAGTGAAGGTGGTAATGCTTCCTGTTGTCCAGAGTCTCTCACACTGCTAAATGTGATGTTGAACAGGTTGATCACCATGATAATTACATATTTGCATAGGTGCATTATTCCTTACAAACCTAATAGAAAGGGCGATTCCAATCTCTTCCCATTCTATAAGATTATTTCTGTGGACTACCCACCAATGCATTGTTGTCCCTAAAAATGTATATACTAAAATAGCTATTATCTTAATTTGATCTATCCATTGTGTTTCCATGTCTTTCAAAAATGTAGGGAGATCTTTTGCCCCTATATACCAAGGTATTGTGCTACCTATCCATCGGACCAAAAAAAATCCATTCTTGCGTGCAACTGTGCTTTTTACTTCGTGCCCTACTAATTCATATGTACCATGAGCCCAATTATCACAAGTAATACTCGTAGTATCACTAATAGAATGAAAATCCTTCCAATGTAGGATGCCTTCTTTTTATGGCTCATTGACCTCTGGGTCCTGAATAGTTCGTACATAAATTTAGTTTAAGTCCTCCTCATTTAGAGGCTAAACATATGGTGTAAACTTCCCATCTGTCAACGGTATAGCAACCCTTTCCTCCTTGTTCTCAAAGCTGATATACCCCTTATTGAATCTCAAGTCAGCATTATTCACATAACACCATAGGAATCCAAGCAAGGATGGAAAATTATCTGCTTCTGCAAGTGCTAATACCTGAAAATCCCCAATGAACTTGGCCCCTTGTATGGTTATAGATGCATCCTTCAAAACTCCTATGGGAGTGGCCTTAGTCCAGTTTTCCATAAACAACACATTAGATGATGGTTGTAATGGAGGCCTCCCCATTTGTACCCATGCATCTAATGTAAGCACATTTACGTATGCACTTGTATCAATTAATATGTTGCTCAACAACAACCCATCCTTAATAGAATTTAGAGTAATTTCCTTATCATAGTCAATGCTATCAGGGGGAATATTTGCATATAGGATCTTCCATTAAGTCTCAAGACTTATGCGTGGAGTGTTCCCATTTAACCAAATTCCTAATAGTGGGATAATACTCCTAGCACAACATTCTGCACACTTCTCGTAGATCATCAATCTTAGTTTGGACTATCTCTGATGCTTTCTTCTACTCCTTTAAGTATTGTATCTTAGCCTAAAGATTCCTTAGCACTTCCATAATATCCTAGAAAACCTCCTTCTGATGAGCAATATCTGGGTACCTTACATGCAAAACCTCCTCCTTGGTGATCGTAGGCTTCTAGTGTAATGCTTCTCTTGTGCGTGCCACTTCAGTGCATGTAGTAATCTTCACTATCAATTCCTCGGGTCCTTCTGCTATCTTAGGCATCCACCGATCTTATACCATGCACTGGATTCTAACCATCCTATCACCTTTTTTTTCTTTCTTATGCTACTTACTCAGATGCTCATATAAGTTTGGGAACTCTTCATAACTATGGTTCTTCCCGCAAAAAGAACATGTAATAATCTGAGTACATTCACACCTATAGTGGTCAAGAGATCTGCACATATAACATTTTCCACAAGGGAACTCACCTCTTATTCCACCACGGCCTCGTCCTCGATATCCACCATGATATCCAAATCCCCTTCCACAACCTCTTTCAAAATGCCCCTCTTTCCTGTCATAGTGCATTTTATTATCATCCTAATCTTGGTGCTCATTCTTACCCTTATAATTATTTTTTACACTTGTCTGTCGTAACCCAATGTTTATAGCATCCTGGATCTGACCAATCAATTGACAATCCTCAATATCATGGGTCATGGACCTACAAATCTTGTAAAAACCAGATACATTCTTCCTTAGTGTTGTAACAAAGGACAATTACTAGCATCATGATTCAAATGAAAGATCTCACAATCCAAGAGTAATGAGCGTACAAATCTATGAGGGAAACTATCCTTGGTGTGACCTTCCACTTCACAATCTATACACCAAATTACTAAGCATGTTTCATGGGTTGAATTTTTTGATAGCTTCTCTAACTACTTTTCCATAGCTACAATCTATGCCTCTAAGAATGGATGAACTCCACTGTCAATGCTCCCAACTGCCTCAGAATGTAAAGTTCCTTCCAGTGCTTCATGTGGATCAGTGTATTTCTTATGTGACACCGCCCTTCTAAATGGTGTAATCAATCATCCAACGAACCATTGTACATGTTGGCTAGCATGAATGTCATAAGATAGCTTAGACAAAAGTGTCTTAAATTGAGCATCATACTCACGTACACTCTCAGTAGTGTCTTGTTTGATATCCTTGAGCGCACTTATACTCTTCTGCTCAAACTCAGGGATATGGAACTCTTTCAAGAAAGCATCTTAAAATGCTACAAAATCCACACAAGTTTGATCAGGGTCAAACTTCCTATACCAGTTGTGTGCACATCCTTGTAATGTAGTAGCAAACTGACTTGCCTTATGCTCAAAGTCATGATCCCTTTTGCACATATGCACATGTTTGGCAACATCCTCTATACCTCTATACTCCATGAGATGAAGAGACATATCCATATAGATATTCTATGGTTACTGTGGGCCTTGACCACTTGATCTAGAACCTCCTGTGTTTCCTCTTCCTCTAGAACCACTAGATCCACTAGAACTAGAACAACCTATACCTCCTAATCCTCCACCTATAGTTGGAATATGACTTGTAGATGTACTCCCCTATGCTCTGACAGTAGTACTATATTGAATCCCTATAGTCTGTGAGGTAGTTCCACTTCCAGAGGTGAATCCAACATTCTACGTGCTCACGTTTTGTGCAAATGATGTGCCTAAGGATGTTCCTCTAGGTATCATTGAATTTGTCTATCCTACCATTAATGTAATTGCTCCCTGACTTACTCTTGATCTCCTACTTCCCAAGCTATCTTGTTGGTTATTTTTCATACTAGTTACTGGAAAACCAAGCATAAGGGCTAGGTCACCAGGTGGATTAAGATGCGTGCCCGCAATCCAGGTAGTCTCTTTTGGCACACTTCTACGTGAGGCCGAGGGGGGATCTTTGTCATGTTTTCTAAGATGGGAGAGTTCTTGATGCTCTGGCTCCATGTCTTCTATGTGAGCTGTAAATCCTTCACGAGCCATCTCTCTCCTCAACGCCATACTTTCTGCAATGGAACGTTGTTTATCTATCTCCCTCTTGCGCACCTCATTATACTTAAGTTTCCTTTCCTCTCTCTGCCTCTCTACTACTAGGTCTTCCATCTTTCACTAAACCTATTCCTTCCCTCGCGCGTGGTGAAGTTTAGTTAGCCATCAGTTTCCTCTCTAGGTTCAAAGTTACCATCAAGATTTTGATCGCCAGTGGAATACCTCATAAATATGCTCCTCTTGGATACCGCAAAAATTGGAATTCAGCCACCTCTGGGAAAGAGTACATCAAAATTGAATATTCTAGAATATAACTGTTTAGAACACCATGAAACCACATATCCACAACGCGAGTCCATATCAGATTAGCATCATAAAGGGCCTGAAATTCTTCCTATGTCTAGATAAGTGCATGATACTTCCAATTCCACTAAGATGCATAAGTAGTAAGCCACTCATATATTTCTACTGGAAAGATGGTGAAAAAGCTCTCATATAAGCTATCATATAGATTATGTTCTACCCAAGTGTGTGTGTTAAACTCAGATCCACTGTTGAACTGTCGTGCATATTCTTCCTCCAGATTGTGTATCCATTCCTCAATACTTACTAGAGTTAACTAATACATCTTCATCGCGAACCATCCTGAAAATAACTGAAAAAGAGGACCTGACAATAGAACCAATGTTGTAGCATAGAATTTACAAGATAACACCCTAGTCACATTGGCACATCACTCGGCCTTGACTGAGCGCTCACCCAAAGTGTGCAAAGGTACCAGGTCCCTCTTTAGGGTTGTTGTAGCAGGATGTTAGGATGATGAAGGAAGAAACATATAGATTCATAACTAATCTATCATTCTACAATGTATGCTACATTCATATCTATGAAAGAACACGCTTTAAACAGTAATCATGTTTGAATCAATAACATGTACTACTACATTCCACACAGGAATGACACTTAGGTTCAACCAATATCTTCCATCTATTAATAAACACAAAAGCTCCTTACAATAATATTAATCTATACCAATGCACATATGGGTCTCATACTATAATTCAATCATATGTGTATATCTCTATACCTCCATACATCCCTCACACTAATATATTACTACCATGTACCTCACATCATATATATAGGGTGGGGACTTGCCCTTCACTGCTTATCTATTCTAGAAATAGTCCACATGCTATTAATAGCCACGTTCCATTCATAGGCATAGCCACATATGCAAGTGTGCTATCTATAGACTTCTTATAATTAACTGAAGTGTCAATCCTATTCTTAGCTCATCTTCATGCAAAATTCTTCGATTCGATCCTCTAAAGATATACAATGCATGGTGAGCATATGTCTACATCGTTGGTGTGTTCCGCATGCCATCTTCTAAAAATAGGTCATCATGCTCAAAATTGGCTTAGTCCTGAATGATGAACTTTACTTCCACACATGGGTCCTTCCTGTCCCTCTGTGCCCTTGATCCTTTTCTTCTCTCCCATGCGGACTCCTTGTGTTTTCTCCAACAAGTATTGTCTTATCAACAAGTCCTCTACGTATAAAAATTCTTCAAATAGTAATTAGCTTCATGCACGCAAGTGCGCTTATTACACAAGAACAACAACTAAATTGACAAAGCATAGCGACAATGAAGGAAATATAGAATTCAAAACCTAATCTAAATGGCAATACTACCTTATTACAAACACCAAGAAGACTTATTTATAGTAGGGTTTCAGTCTACTCCCGTTAAAGTAACTAGGTAGACGTGTTCCATCAAGTGCTTCTAACTGGAAAGCACCTGATTCAAGTATGTAAGTGATGACATACGGCCCCAACCAATGTACTTTGAGATTTCCTGGATGGCACAAGAACTTTGAGTCATAGAGAAGTTTCATTTGTCCAATCTCAAACTTCTTATCGCTTATGTTTATGTCATGCCATGCTTCTCGATTGGCCTTTTCCTACTTCTGACTCTATCGTGTTATGGCTCGTCACTCATCCAGTTGAATCATCTTCTCAATGCACTCAACTAAAGCCTGCTCATTAGCTAGACCTAAGCACGCGCAATGTAAAACTAAGGTAACATAAATTCTTTAGGAATAATGGCTTCAACGCCAAACACCAACTAAAATGGTGTGGCGTTGTTCAATCTCTTATAAGTGGTTCAATATGCCCAAAGAAAAACTGGCACTTTATCATCCCAATCCTTTCTTCCAACATCACAAATTTTTGTCAATGTCTGGCTCAAAATCTTGTTGAAAGCCTCAGCAGTTCCATTTTCCTGAGGATGATAGGGTGTAGTTTTATGGTGTGCAACCATAAACTCATCTAATAGAATCTTGATTTTCTCATTCAAAAAGTGTGTACCCCTATCACTTTTCAAGATCAAAGAACATCCATATCTTGTAAGAACATTCTCCCATAGACACCTATTTGTTGTAGTTATTTTACAGTCCTTTATAGGTGTTTCTTCTGCCCAGCGTGTGAGATAATCTGTGCAAGTAATGATATAGTGCAATCTAGTCCTAAGCATGGCTAGCGAAATAGGTCTTACAAAGTTGATGGCCCATTTCTCAAATGGTTCAACACTAGTAATTGGTCTTAAAGCCATATCATCTCTTTGCCCTAGTTTACCTAGATGGTGACGATGGTCACACGCTTTGCAATATGCTTTACAATCTTTATACCATGTCTCCCACCATAATCCAGCAAGTAATATCTTCTACGAAGTTGCATCACCTGCATAGTGTCCTCCCGTAATACCACCATGGGCTTCTTCCATAATATCCTTGCACTCATGTTCTAATACACAACAGCATAATACTTCATCTCTGCCTAACTTATAGAGGTCACCACTGATTAACATAAATAGTGTCGTGCATATATAAAGTTATTTATTTTCTAATGCCTTCATTTCTTCTAGTGCCACACCAGTCCATAGAAAGACAACAATGTCTTCTAATTATAATGGTGCACATTATAACCTATATAACTGGGCATCTAGCACAGTTTCTTCAATCATATATGCCTCTTCTCCTGAGTGAATTCTAGATAGGTGGTCTGGTCTAGAACTACTTTTCCCTAGCTTTACCAAAAATGTGAAATCAAACTCTTGAAATAAGAGTACCCATCTGCATATGCGCCCCTATAAGATGGGATTGTTTAAAAAGTACTTCAATGCCATGTGATCCGTATAGAATACAAATGGTGTAGCTAGCAAACAATGTCAAAAATTGTGCACCACATAGATCATTGACAAAGCTTCGCGCTCTATAGTTGTATAATTCTATTCAGCAAGAGTCAACTTCCTACTAGTAAAGTAGATAGGATGATCAACAATACCTTCTCTAGGTTGAGCTAATATTGTGCCAATGGCTGTGCCATAGGCATCCACGTGTATATGAAATTGTTTTTCCTATGAAGGAAATCTCAGGATAGGCACGGTAGTAAGTTTCTCTTTCAATGTTTCAAACGTGCGCTACTATGATTATCCCCAATAGAATGTACCTTTTCCTTTCAGTAACTCCTCTAGAGGTGCAGAAATTTTTTCATATCCCTTGATGAATTTTCTATAATATCATGTGTGACCCAAAAATCTGTGCACCTCACTTTGACTGGTAAGCGCTTATAGGCCTAGGATGACTACAACCTTAGCTAGATCCACAAGCAATCCTTCCTTGCAAATTATGTGTCCCAACAATATTCCAAAAGGTGTAGAAAATATGCACTTCTTGATGTTCAAAGAGATACCCAATTGTCTGCACCGTTCAAACATTAAGCGTAGATTGTCACAGTGATCCTTAATAAGCCCATATACTGTCCAATCGTCGATGTAGACCTGTAAGAAGTTGCGAATAAAATATTTGAATTCCTAAACAAATATGTGTGAGAATACAGAAGGCATGTTTTTCAATCCAAAAGGCATCACAGTATAGGAAAAACTACCCCATTCAGTAGTACAAGTTATCTTTTCTTGATCCTCCTGAGCAATCCTAACCTGATGATACCCAGAAAACCCATCTGTGAAGGAATATATTTCACACCCTACAACTCCTTCTAGTATTTCCTTAGTAAATAGCATAAGGAGTGGATCTATTACACGTGCAGCATTCAGCTCCCTGTAGTCTACACATATTTTGATTCGTCCATCCTTCTTGATACTGATCGCTATTGGACTAACCCATTTTAACTCATCAAGGGGCTTGATAATTCTAGATTTCAACATGTTATCAATCTCTTCTTTGACCTTTTCGTGTGAATCGGGGTTCACTCTATAAGGCCTCTTTATAACTGGGTGTGCACCATCCTTAAGCTTTATCTTCATTTCCCTAAGTGATTCATGCACGCCTTTAAGTTTGTGATACCCTCGAGGGAATAAGTCCTTGTATTCCCGTAGTAACTCAATAATATTTTCCACCTCTGATTCTGACTATTAGTCTCCAATTATGGCCTCCCTAGGCTCGGCCTCCAATCCTATATTGACCTTCTTTGTGTTCATTAGTTCATAGTATGTGCATGTATCCTTATCTACACTATCCAAGACCTCGCACGCCCCCTGTGAATGGTCAATATCCAAGTTTTCAACATCTTCATCATCCACGATGTATACCATCTTTCCTTTTTCTTTCTCAAGGAAAGCACATTCAAGCAATCTGGAGTCTTCTCCTTCTTCTTGGAAATGTGCACCTGATTCTATCTCACCAAATAATTCATGTATGAGTTCCTCCACCTTTGCACTATCTCCAATGGTTAACTTCTTGAAAAATTTTAATGCCTCTTGTATTCGAGGTTAGGAAGAAAAGTAGTCAAAGTTTTGGATCATCCCTGTAGTAAAATTTTTCCAATTTCTAGTCTCTCGATGTAGTTCTGCGTATACATACCAAGCACATGCACACCCTTGTAGAGTCGAATATAATTTATGCACCCAAAGTGAAGGTGGTAATGCTTCTTGTCCTGTTGTCCAGAGTCTCTCACACTACTGAATTTTGTGTCTAACAGGTTGATCACCATTATAAATGTAAATCTACGTAGGTGCATTATTTCTTACAAACCTAGTAGATAGGGTGATTTTAATCTCCTTCCACTCCATAATATTATCTCTATGAACTACCCACCAATGCGTTGATGTCCCACACAAGACATATGCTAACATGTCTCTTCCCCTGGCCTGGTCTATCCACTGTGCCTCCATAGCTTGTAAGAATACAAGAAGATATTTTGCTCTTGTATACCAAGGCATTGCATTACCTATCCATCAAATAGAATGAAGTCCATTCTTGCATAAAACCATGATTTTTACCTCATGTCCTACTAGTTCACATGTACCATGACATCAATTGTCACAATCAATACTTGTAGTATCACTAGTAGAGTGAGAATCCTCCCACTATAGGATGCCTTCCTTTGATGGCTCATTGACCTCTGGGTCCTGAATAACGCGTACATAGATTATATTTAAATCCTCCTCACTTAGAGGCTCAACATACGGTGTAGACTTCCCATCTATCAAAGGTATCACAACCCTTTCCTCTTTGTTCTCAAAGCTGATATACCCCTTACTGAATCTCAAATCAGCATTATTCACATAACACCAAGGGCATCCAAGCAAGGCTGGAAAATTGTTTGCTTCTGTAAGTGCTAATACCTCAAAATCCCCAGTGAATTTGGCCCATTGTATGGTTATAGATGCATCCTTAAAAACTCCTACGGGAGTGGCCTTAGTCCTATTTTCCATAAAAAACACATTAGATGATGGCTGTAATGGAGGTCTCCCCATTTTTATCCATGCATCTAAATTAAGCACATTAACTTCCGCACCTGTATCAATCAAAATATTGCTCAACAATCATCCATCTACAACAGCATTCAGAGTGATCTCTTTATCATATTCAATGCTATCAGGGGGAATATTTGTATGTAGGATCTATCGTTTATTCGTAGTGCTTTCACATAGAGTGTTCCCCTTCAACCAATTCCCTAATAATGGAATAATATTCTCCTAGCACAACATTTTGCACACCTCTCTGATGTCATCAATATCATAGGGGACCTTCCCTATTTCTTTATTTTGTTCCATCTTTCTAGACTTCTCTTTTAAACATTATATTTCACCTTGAAGATTTCTAAGGACCTCCATGGTCTCTTGATAGACTTCCTTATGATGGGTAGGATCTGGGTACCTTGCATGCAAAACCTCCTCCTTAATGATTGTAGGATTCTTGTACGATGCCTCTCTTGCATGTGTTACTTTACCATGTGTGGTAATCTTCATAGTTAAGGCCTCATGTTCTGGTGATATCTTGGGCATCCACTAATTTTCCTCCATGAGTTGGATCCTAACCATCCCTACACCTTTGTTTTCCTACGTATTATGTATACTGAGATGCTCATATAAGTCTAGGCACTCCTCATAGCTATGATTCTTTCCACAAAAATAACAAGTAACATTTTGGGGACATTCGCGCCTATAATGATCAAGGGATCCGCATGTATATCATGTTCCATGAGGAAACTCACTTCTTCCTCCACCACAGCATCATCCTCTATATCCACCTCGATATCCATGTCCTCTTCCATGACCTCCTTCAAAATGGCCCTCATTCCTATCATAACGCAATTGATTATGATCTCGATCCTAGTGCTCATTCTTATTCTTAGAGTTATCTGTTACAATTGTCTGTCGTACCCCAATGTATATAGAATCATGGATCTGACCAATCAATCAACAATCCTCATTATCATGGGTCATGGACCTGTAAATCTTGTAAAATTAGGATACATTCTTCCTTGGTGTGACCTTCCACTTCATGATTTGTACACCAAATCCCTGAGCGCATTTCATGAGCTGAATTTGCTGATAATTTTTCTAGTTACTTTTCCATGGCTACAATTTGTGCCTCTAAGAATGGACTAACACTAGTGTTAATGCTCCTAATTACCTCAACACGTAGGATTTCCTCCAATGCTTCACGTGGATCAGTGTATGTCTTATGCGACAACACCCTTCTAAACGGTGTAATCAATCCTCCAAAAAACCATTGTGCATGTTGGCTGGCATGAATATCATAAGACAGCTTAGATAGAAGTGTCTTAAAGTGGGCATCATACTCACATACACTCTCATTAGTTTCATGTTTGATTTTTTTGAGCACATTAATACTCTTCTACTCAAAATCTAGGATATAGAAATCTTTTAAGAAATCATCCTTCAATGCTGCATGATCCACGCAAGTTTGATCAAGGTCAAAATTTCTATACCAGCTGTGTGCTCGTCCTTGCCAGGTAGTAGTGAATTGACTTGCCTTACGCTCAGAATTCATTATCCCTTTCACATGCCATAAGATTTCACACATATTCACATGTTTAGTGGCATCCTCTATACCTCTATACTCTGGGAGACAAAGAGACATATCCATATAGATATTTTATGGTTCTTGCGGGCCTTGACCGCCTGATCTAGAACCTCCTATGTTTCCTCTGCCTCCAAAACCACTAGATCCACCGCAACTAGAATAACCTATACCTCTTGATCCTCCACCTGTAGTTGGAATATGACTTGTAGATGTACTCCCCTATCCTCCAAAATTAGTACTATATTGAACCCCTATGATCTGTGAGGTAGTTCCACTTCCAGAGGTGAATCAAATATTTTTTTTGCTCACATTTTTTTTGGATGATGCACCTCAAAAGGCTCCTCCAAATAATGAAGTGATCCTACCTACCATTGATGTGCTTGCTTCCTGAATTACTCCTACTCTCCTACTTCCCAAGTTAGCTTTTTAGTTACTTTTCGTACTAGGTACTGGAAAAATGAGTGCAAGGGCTAGGTCATAAGGTGGATTAAGATGCACACTTGTGACCCAGGTAGTCTTTATTGGCACACTTTTGTGTGAAGCCAAGAAGGTATCTTTTTCATGCTTTCCAAGATGGGGGAGTTCCTGATGCTCTGGATCCACGTCTTCTACATGAGCTTTAAATCCTTCACAGTCCATCTCTCTCCTCAACGCCATACTTTTTACAATGGTACCTTGCTTCACTATCTCCCACTCGCGTGCCTCATTATACTTAAGCCACCTTTCCTCTCTTTTCCTTTATACTGCTAGGTCTGCTATCTTTCACCAAAATTTTTCCTGCCCTTGCACATGGTGAGGTTTAGTTACCCATCGGTTTACTCTCTAGGTTAAAATTTACCATCTAGATCTTGATCTCCAGTGGGATACCTTGTAGATATGCTCCTCTAGGATACCAAAAAAATGGGAATTTAGCTACCTCTGTGAAATAATATGTCAAAATTGACTATTCTTAAAAAAACTATTTAGACCACCACGAAACCACGTATCCACAGTGCAATTCTAGATCAAATTAGCATCATAAAGGGCCTAAAATTCTTCTTGTGTCTAGACAAGTGTGTGATACCTCCAATTCTTCTTAGATGCATAAGCAATAAGCTACTCATATAATTCTACTAGAAGATAGTGAAAAATATCTCATATAAACTGTCATAAAAATTATGTTCTACCAAAGTGCGTAATTTTGAACCATCATGCATATTCTTCCTCCATATTGTGTATCAACTCCTCAATACTTGCTAGAGTTAACGGTACATCTTCATCGTGAACCATCTAGAAAACAACTGAAAAATAGGTCCCGACAACGGAACCAATGATGCAACCTAGAATTTACCAAATAATACCCTAGATGTGCTAGAAAATCACTCAGCCTAGACTGAGCATTCACCCAAAGTGTGTAAAGGTACCAGGTCCCTCTTTAGGGTTTTTATAGTAGGATGTTAGCATGATGAAGGAAGAAACATATAGATCCATAACTAATCCATCATTCTATAATGGATGCCATATTCAGATCTATGAAAGAAAAAACTTAAAAAATTATCATGATTGAGTCAAGAACATGCACTACTCACTTACACATAGGAATGGCACTTAGATTTAGCTAATAAATTCCATCTATTAATAAATACATAAGATCTAGCATTCTATACTGATGCACACATGGATCTGATATAGTAATCCAGTCATATGCACATATCTCTTTATGCTTACCTCTTGTGCTCTGCATATACCTATATATATCTCTCTACTACTATGTGATTCACATCATATATATAGAGTGGGTACTTACCCTTCACCGCTTATCTATTCCAAAAATAGGCTGCATGTTATTAATATCCATGCGTCATTTACAAGCATAGCCACACATGCAAGTGTGTTATCTATAGACCTCTTACACTTAACTAAAGTGACAATCCCATTCTTATCTTACCTCCTTGAAAAATACTTCAGTCCGATCCTCTAAAGATAAACAATGTATGGAGTGCACATCTCTGTATCGTTGGTGTGTTTTACACGCCATCTTCTAAAAATAGGTCTTCATTCTCAAAATCGGCTGAGTCCTGAATTTTGAACTTCTTCTTTGCACGTGCATTCTTCCTATCCATTCATACCCTTAAACCTGGCCTATTTTCCTATGCTAACTTCTTGTGTGATTTCTATCAATTGTTTTCTTATAAACATTACCCCACACTAATCTCATTATCACCCTGACAATGGGTATCTCCAAAAAATGAAGTAAAGAATAAAAAAATGGAAAGAATGTAAATGAATAAAGAATTTTTATGAGGTAGCCTCCTCTGTATCATTTTGAAGGATCAACTCTGGATACTCCTCTATTATTTCAGCCTCCAATGGCTGATATTCAACAAGTGCTTGCTCTTCTCAATCTGGAATGTCCATAGCAATGGACTCCAACTCATCCCTCGTAATTTCCCCTTTTTCATTTTTCAGAACCAACACAACGCTAAACATTGAGGTCATTATTCCTTCTAGAAGATCCATCTTCTACTGTAAGAGGAGATGCATTTGGTTTAGTGGCAATCCCTATAAAATATGTCTGTGAGACAAGGAATTGGTTAGCCTCAGACTTTGTGGGTAAAAGAGTCGAGACCATATCAATGGGATCCTAGAATGCTAATGGAGAATTGTCCCCAATAGGTAGTGGCATGTCTGAAGGATTTCCCATGGGTAGGAGATATGGTAGGTGGGGTGAGGTAGACTTCTCTTTTGGTGGAGGAGAAAGTGATGAAGATTCTCCTGTGAGTATGAGAGTTAATATTGTTGATTGTTTGGTACGTTGCAAGGTAGATAGTGAAACGACATCAGAAAAAAAATTGGACTCCTCCGTAGGTGAAGGGGGAGATGAATGGGACTCCTCTAATGGTGAAGGAGTGGAAGAGGTATGTTCCTCCTTGGGTAAAGGAACTCATGTCATAATTTCCTCGATAGATGGAATAAGTGGAAATTGAGGAACGACCGGTATAATATCGAAAAACAACATGGACTTCATGAACATTGATTTCATTGGTTAAAGGTTCACCATTTTGATTAGATGATGGTGATGGTGTATGGTTAGGGAATGAATTCTTAAAGATATGTAATTTTTTATTTTCTGGTGCATTCAGGTTGTCCAAGATGAGATCTCCATTATCTAATAATTCCTTAACAATGTTTTTAAAATTTATACAATTACCGTCATTATGGCCTTTGACGTGAAAATGATTACAATATTCATGTTCCTTATACCATGCAGGCATAGGATGAGTGGGATCAAAACTAGTATGAGGTTTTATGGGGGGTAGTGCAATGGCTCCATATTTAAGAATATTTTTGAAGACTGAAGAATAGGGCTCTCAATTGGAGTGTACTTTTTTTGTTCCCACCAAAACTGAAAAGTCTAAATAGGAGAAAGATTGGATGAAGGTTTGGCTTGATTAGATGGATGAGATGGACCAGATTTGAGAACTACCACATTGGCAGATCCTTTGGATTTTAAATAATTGTTTTGAGGTTTTGAAGATGAAGATGAATCATTTGATTTGAATGTGGCATTTTTGTTTCGTAATTGGATTTGCTTTTATTCAATGACATAAATTTCCATCTTTCATGCCATGGTAAATGATTTTTCAAAGGTACGGAAGGTTTGTACCTACAGAGTTAGTGAGATGTTTTTGGCACAATCTTTAGTGAAAAACTCTATAAGTTCAAATTGAGGTAACTAGAACGTTAATTGATTGATAAGAATTTTCTAGTGAGCAATGAAATCTACGATAGATTCATCTTCATACTGTCATGTTGAATATAGGTCAGTCATGGTGACTTTTTTGACTACATTGATTGAGAAGTGGTCCAGGAATACTTGAGCCACTTGGTTAAAGTAGTAGATGGAATGTCTAGGTCAACTACTTCACCAATCTAAGGCAGGTCCTATTAGGGACATGGGAAATGTTCATAGGTGTAAAGCATTTTCATGGGCAATTATATAGTACCCAAGTTTGAATGACTGCAAGTGTTGTTACGGGTCTTCTTTATTGTTGAAATGGTTGAAACTGTGCATTTTCCAATGCACTGGGTATGAGTAAATAGGAATAGACAGATGAATAGGCTCATTACAAATGTTCTCATAAGTTAAGAAGTGAGAGCCGAAAACTGATGCATCTAGTGTCTGCATCTTTTCCATCATCATCCTAAAGAGGTCATTGGTGGGTTGTGAGGAATGGGCACCTCATGCAATAAAGGGAGGTTGATGATGGGTGTATGATGTGGATGGCATCCCGACATATAGGGGTGCCGAATATGAAAATTTTGAAGGGAGGATAGATAAGTGATAGATGAGATTGGAGGTTGCTAGTGATGTGTGTAAACTAGTGGGGTAATCATAATGACTCTCGTGGTAATTGGGAGTAGATACTGAGGGATGAAGAGGACAATGTTTTGAAATGGGTGTGAGTTTCTGACACTTGGGGTGGTTGTGATGTAACTGGTATATATGAGGAAAAGGGGGTAGATGGGGCCATGCTCAAGGGATTTGGTGAATGAATGGTCAACATCATGGGTACACCAGATGTTTTTGGTGCAATAGATATAGTAGATGTGGGACCTAGCTGAGAGACCACAGGGGTAAAGTGGATGAGGGTAGCTCCGAGCTAGTGGTAGCTGACACAGAAGCAGGGGCAAGGGCAAGAGGGATAGATACGGGCATGTCGTAAACTAGCTATCCTGAGGAGTCTCAGGAAGATGTGTGGGAAATATAGTATTGTAAGGCCACAGGATTCTGATAAAGGATTCTTGAGAACTCCTTATCTCCAGTAGCAATGGTGATGGGATGAGTTGGATCCATAGCTGACAGGATGGAAGGTGGTAATGGGCTAGGTGGGAGTGGTTGAAGACTAGCATGAAATGTAAGGGTGTTAGTTTGGTTATGATTCAACACCATGTGAATTAGCATTGACCTAGTAAAATTGTACTTTTTTGATGACATAGAAAATAGTAGGAATGGAGAAGGATGAATTCTAAGAGGTAAATATGATTGGTGTTTTAATTAAAAATAAAACACTAAAACTGATGATGGTTATGATAACTGATACCGGTTACTGTGGGGAATCAGAAGTTCTAGAAATGAGGAAAAATTGATGAAAATAAATAATGGAAACTGTACTAGGCTGTGATATGAAATTTCTGGGGATATGATGATGTTTTGAAAACTTTAGATAGAACAACAAATTTGGTGAATGTTATCTTTAGGTGAAATGAAAAAAAAGAGATGGAACTGAAACCAGTTACATAAACCAATGACAGTCAGATATAAACTGATGACAGTTTGTGGACTGACACTGGTTACTGTGAAATTAGAAGAAATGAAGAAAAATAGAGTTTTTGTTTTTTTGTGAATTAAATCAGATGAAACACCAACCCATAAATCTGAGGATGATGGTATTAGAACCTAACACACTCAGAAATAGTTAGAATTCTCCAACTATGATGGCGGAGTGTGAAAAGAAGAGGAAAGTGGAGAACGTAACCTCATAACTCAAAACAAAACTCAAAAAAAAAAAAAAACTAAGAAAAAGACACAAATCCTAATAAGTGAATTTTATGTGTTCAGCTTATGCCATTTAATACTAACTTGTGAATTCATAACATAAATTTTTTGTTGGGAAGGAATCCTATGAATAGGAAAATTCTAAAGGGTGGTTTCAGGTTATGTTTTGGCAGGAGCTTTCCTTTCTCTGAGATAATGACTAGATAGAGAACCCAGTTGGGCACCCACTGTCAATCCTCTGATTGAGTGATCATTGACATCTTCTTCCAAGTAAGGTGTTGTTTAAGAAGATGTGTGAATTTGGTCTTTGTGTAGTTTGGAAAAGAGAGAGAGAATAGAAATTTATTTTTATTATTCAGATATGTCAACCATCATTTGGGCATGACTTCCAGCATATAGGTTTCCCTAAGTTTTAAATGTGAGCTAATAATGCAGCATACATGGATGAAATGAAACAAATTTTATAACCCAAATTGATAATTATATTTGATGTAGCAAGTGATGAATAGGTCAAGAATGTGCTCTTTCACTACTATGCAAATTTCAGAAGGAATAAATGATTTGGTTTAAATTCCAAATCATAAATTTTGTTTAGAAAATTAGAAGAAAATAATTTTAGCAAGGGAGAAGATAAAATGTGTATACTTCAAAAAGAGAAAGAAACACACAAGATTTCCCTATATGAAGAAAATTCAAATAACCCAAGAGAGGTCCCACCGGGCATGCCAAAATGTTTTACCATAAGTTGCGTACGTGTGAGCAAAAAAAATAAGGTAAATGTGAGGAGGAATACCTATGAAGTGAAGGTGGAAGGTAGAGTGTGCATGTTATGCTTTCCTGATCCATTATTGATTGCGAGAACTTCCTTTTTCTGGGAGGAACTACCTGTGAATGCAAAACAAGACCACAAGAAGAATATTAAATAATATATGTCAATGGAATGTTTAGTGTGTGCTAGATCTGGGAAGTGTGATACTTCCTAAATGGCTATCAATCCACTGTTTAATACAATTTAATGTAAGAAATAACTTAAACAAATAACATCCTACTATATTTGATATGATTTAGGTATCTCATTCAAATATAGTAAGAAAATCTAATCTAACAAGTTGGGTGATGATCAGATCTAGAGGTTGGGCAAGTAGACAAGGTGATTAGAACAGGTCAGGATCAAATTTTGGGTGGTTTTAGGTTATTTGGGTGAAGTTTATTAGGTTGCTATTACATGAAGGATTACCAGTTACAGAGACCAACATCAATCTCATATGATTGATTCTAGTTGTGAGGGAAATTGATGATTGTTTAGGTTAACTGGCGTTGGTAGAGGTGGAATGGTAGAAACTCAATAAAATTTGGTTTTGGAGATTCTCTGTGATTGCACAGAGAATAGATGAAGGATGGATAGGTTGGTAAAGATGCTAAGAATGCTCAGAGATGTCTGGGGGTTGAATATGGGGAGCTAAAAGGGTTATGGGTGGTTAGATGGGTGGATTGGCAAGAAGGTGAGAATGGTAGGATGTAAAAGAGAATAGGATTTAAAGGATAAAGCTAAAGAAATGATGATATAAGTATGGATTGATGTAGATCAAAATTCACTTACTTGTATTTGCAGACATGGTGGTTGGATGAAGGTGATGGTTGATCTACAAAATTGGTGAGCAGTGTCATGGCAGTGTTTCCTGGAATGCTACTGTGAATGCGAATTTCTTCTTATCAGTCTTTATGTCAGCTAGGGTGTGTCTGGATGTATGAGAGGGCTTTGGTTTGTGCTTGCATGCAAATCTCTCTCTCCAAACTTGAATAATTCTTCCAACCTCTGGAACAAGGTTACCAAAGTGAATATATGGTAACTGATGACGGTTTAGGTTAACTGGCATCGATTTATGGTTAATCGGCGTCAGTTATAGTGGGAAATCCTAGGTTTTCTAAAATATCATATCTTAGCTATCTTTTGGCTAGTTCTTCCTGTTGGTTCTGGTCTAAAATGATATTTTCCACTTATGTAATCAGGAATGTTGTTAGAGAAAGGATAGGCATCTAATGTTAGAGTTAGACTAAGTCTTAGTTAGTTATGATAAGTAGAGATTGAGTCTTAGTTAAAAGAAACATGCTAAGAATAGGTCCATGATGAGGTATCTAGGTGATGTGGCTATGTGAGGTGGTCAAGTGAGGATATTTATTAAATTAATTAAAATAATTAATTCAATTAATCATGTGCACTATGGGATATGAATATGTAAGGTATGAATAATTTAATTAACAGGGCTATAAGGGTGGTATGACCTAATTTTGGATAAATCTGTGACACACTTCTAATACCTTTTATATTCAAACCATTGAATTATCCCATGGTAGCTGCCATATAAACAAGGAAGGAATTCATGAAGAATTTTTTAGACGTCTAGACATTTCTCAACTAAAAACAATTTGAATTATTGATATGTTCCCCCCATCGTATGAACTCCTCATTCTTCTTAATACACCGAAGTGAGACCCGAAAATCTACTCAACAATACAATAAGATCATTTAATTCCTAGATGAAGTTTGAGCAGAATATTTTTTTAGGAAGCTTGATGACATTCTTAGCCAAGTAACTCTTCATCGTGACCTTTGTACAAAGTTCAGTGTCATTATCCCCATGTTCAATTGCAGCTTCTGGTAAAATTATTATATATCCTTCAATATCTTGAAGTTTAAACAAATCTTAAAATAAATCAGTGTCCAACCTAATCATGACCTTGTCGTCGTCACCCTTTACCAATTCAGAATCCTTATCAAATTGATTTGTTGTAGCCAAGACAAACTCACGGAAATATATGGATGAAGGAAAACCCACAACGAGAGCAAGTCCATTGTTGAATATGGTTTGCATACAAGAATTATTTTTAGGGGCCTTTAATCTTTCCTAGAAGTCTGACATATCCACTTATCCAAGATCAGTATCTCTAATATTCCCAAAATCTAAAGATAGGCATGAGTAAGGAGAAACTCATAAGAATGTGTACTACATTGTTCCCTTGCCCTTTGATGAGGAAGTTGACATGAATTCAGAATTTGAAATCTGATTTATCTTTAAAAACTTTATAAGAAACCTTAAAAGTTTTGAAATACCGAAGTCTGAAAGTCTGAAAATAGCAACTCCAAAGTACAAACCTATGAAAGTCTGAAAACTTCATTGTTTTGAAACCCCAAAAAGCAAAACTTTGAAAACCTAGACCTCTTAAACTATGACCTTTCAAACTCCAAATACCTCGCAGTTCTGAAAACCCAAAAAACCAAACCTATAAAAACCCCGACCTCCAAAACTCCAACCTTTGAAACTTCGAAACCCTAAAAAGTGGACCTCCGAAACTCTAAAAGCATTTCTAACTCTGAAATCTGAAACTCTAACCACCAAAACTTTGAAACCCTCACAATTCTGAAACCCCAAAAAGATGACCTCCAAAAATCTAAAAGCACTGTTAACTCCGAAATTGCTGAAAGGCATAGTTTTAAGAGAGCGAAAGTTAAATACCCCTAGGACTTGAACTTAGTTTCTCTCTAGGTCAAGTTAGTAGCATTATTTGAATAGGAAGTATCTTTCTATGACTCAGGGTACCTAGGAAATTTTGATCGACTTAGGTCGGTTGAGTATGCCCATATACCCTAGGTCATCGTGAGCGTCCCCTATAAAAAATTATGTCACTAACCTAGGTTAGGGTCAAACCTTGGGCAAGTGGACTGAAAAAAGTCAAGAAAAACCATTCTATATAACATAAGAGTGAGGTGAAGGACGTATTCTGATTTGACGAGTATGTCATTTAGGAATAGTAACATGAACAATATGTTGGAAATCTTTGGCCAAAGTATCGCAAGTTGCTAGTTGCGTTTTCCTATGTCATCTAGTTTAAAGAAACATGATGTCAGATGAATATTGGTAACAAATATTTAGATAGGTTCTTTAAATAGATCACTCAGTACCTGGATTAGGGTAAGAAAACCAAGTATACGTAGTAAACATAAAGTATTCCATACTTAAAGAAAAACATGAGAGATCAGTTAGAAACCGAGTCATGAAATGAGAGATCGGTAGTTTACCGAGTCATTTACAACTTTATATGGTTATCTGTTATGAGATTTATTGGCATGGAATGTGTGTTTTAAATGATGTTTTGTTTATAATAGAGAACATTGTGTAAAAAAAATTCCCTTGTTTCTAAAGTCTTAAAATGGGAATGTTACACTCTGGAGATATGAAAGGAACTTGTTGCATAATCCTTGGATTAGATGAGACTAGATTCCTGCATGAATTGAAGCTTACAGTGTTGAGAAAATAATTGGACAACATGGTTAAAGATGAATAGTGGATGATAGGATCTTTCATGCCAAGCAAGAAAATAAAAGAAGAACAAATAAAAAATAAACAAACAAAAAATCCTTGATTAATCATAAACCAAAACGAAGAAATAACCTAAACAATTACCTTGAAATCAATGCCTTGAAAGTACAAAATGGTGCGGTAATATCAGGGTGTCAAAGAAAAAAACCAAGTGAAAATGACAGGTAAAATTTTGATTTTATATAGGGAACCCTAGAATTAATGCTCGGAAGCTAACACGTGTGGGGATAGCTAGAAATTAATTTTTTTGTGGAAGGTCTGAAATTACAACCCCCAAAAATTTGAAAGTTCATTTTGGAACTTCAGATTTTCATACTTCTGAACTTTGGGAACAAAAATATCCACGAAGGTAACGTGAGACTCCAATACCCGAAAGTCTAAAATTCTAAAGTTCCAAAATTTTGGAACTTCAGGTTTTCAGAGTTCGGAACTCTAAAAAAAATCATTTTTTAATTGATAGAACACTCTGAAATAAGAAGACCTCTAAAGTCCAAAAATTTAGACTTTGGAGTTTAGAAAACCTCAAAATTTTGAAAACACCTTCAAGCAAGAAAAATCTACTGCAGGTTCGAGGAATTTGACAATTTTTTTAAAGCACCTTCCTGTAGAATTAAATTTCAAAGGTTAACAAATATCACCAATTCTTATTTGTTTCTAAGTAAGAAAGTGTTTACAAGCTAGGAAGATAGCTATTCTTGAACTTATTTGCAAACAATTGATTGGAGGATGTGATAACTTCATAAGGTCTTAAAGTATTTCTCATATCATATCAACAGAGGCCATTAAATCAAGGAATAAATCGACATTGATTTGAGTAACATACAATGTCCATAATTGAATTATGGATAGAAAAACATTGGAAAAATTTTGAGAACACTTTTGGAGTATTCTCGAAGTAGATTTATCTAGCCCACATAATTATGGTATTCAACTCATGAACACCCTCGCTCAAGTCAGAAGCACTATTTTTGATGCGGCTTGGAAAATTCAAAAATGTTTATACTATTGTAGATCAATGCAAGTTGACACTAATAATTAGGTGGAAATTTTGATGTTCACTATAATTCCATGTAAGAAATAAATTCCAAATGTAGTGTCACGATTGAACTTAGTATTGAAATGACAGAAGGTCTCACTAGTGTGGTGCATTTAAGGATCTTCATCTTCTAGACATTCATCACCAAAATAGCATCTTTAATTATTTCTTGCTTCTCTCCTTCTCTCCTTTCTTTCATATAGAAATCACATATTTCTAAAATTTACTTATTTCGCTTAAGTGGTTTCTATCTCTTTGTTGGGGGATGAACTTTTTCAATTTTTTATTATTCCTTTAAGTGACTTGATACTCCTCCATTTTATAATTAATTTTCTTAAAATAAATAAAAGTAAATTCTTTTAATCTAGAATATGAAAAGTCACAAGTTGATCTAAAAATTCATGTAAGGATTTTATATATTGGAATGGCTTCTCCATTCCAAAGGATCAATTTTTGCTTTCCCTAGAATGTTGTTTTCTTCTATTTTCTGCATAGTAAATTTCCTCCTTTTCTCATCTTCTCACTCAACCAAGCACATGTGTTAATGATAATCCCCATGTTCCTAGATTATCTCCCACCAAATTGTTGTCTAAAATAACCCCTAGCACTATTTTAGCAAACCGCATTTTCATTTCTAGTCTCAGGTAAATTTGTAGTTGTCTCGAGGCTAAGGAGTCCATTTCTTAGACTATCATATTTTTGGGCTCTTCATCCATCTCCACATGTTCCATGTTCCTTGTTCTTTGACCCCAAAAAATCATCTTCGAGAAATATTGAAAATTACATAAGTATCAAAGAAATTTTCCTGTATTTCATATTTCAGGTTCGGGAAACAATTTATAATTTGTATGCAAATTGTTCTTCAAACTCTAAAACCCGAAAAAATAAAGGATTCAGTGTATTTTAGATTTCAGGTTTCAAATTGCAATTTTCATGCAAATTGTAAAATGAAACCTGATCCCCAAAACCTGGCCTTCCAAGTGTATTTTGGGTTTTAGGTTCCAATTCACAATTTACATGTAAATTGCAAATCGAAACCTAATTCCCAAAAATCAAAGAAAAAAGTTCATTTCGAGTTGTGTGTTTTCAATTGAAATTTACATGTAAATTATATTTTTATCCCTGATCCTGAAACCTGAACAAGTTGCAAAATGGGGGTCGAATTCCACCAAAGACAATTTCAGGAGTCAAAGGTTTCTTTGCAGGTCCTAAGTTCTACCCTTTGTATTTTGGGGGTTAACAAGTGTAAATCAATCTCAAAATTTTGACAGCCTCCTACGTTTCAGGTTTCAATTTTCTCTTGTGTTGGAATATGGAAACCTAAACACAAATTATTTGCTACATTTCTTCTACTTTCAAAACCTAATGGTCCTTTGTGTCAAGTTTCTGAGGGTTTTTCACAAGGTCTTGAACCTAATAGAGGCTTGATCTAACAGTTCAACCACTCACATTTATTGAAGAATGACACCTCTGTTAGGTTGTGGAGCCTATTTTCATGTGTGAAAGTGTTGAAGATTGTACACTAAGAGTACTGTACACTTTTCATGTATAAAAAAAATTTTGGCCCTAAAATGTGCTTGATATATCGGGAAATGTGATTTTCTCATATGGGCGAGATTTTGACCCATAGGTTTATGGGAAAGTTTTTTCCCATGGTTTTGATACCCATGGTTTTGTAAAACTGCTTAAGCAGTTGTCTATTTATATGGTTTTATGCATATGATAGAAGTATGAAAAACATTATAGATGTGCTTTGAATTCGGGTGTGAATTCTGTAGAGTTTGTTGAGCATAGCTCCAAACGGATTTGGGTATTGTATGGAGAGAGCGGTGGCTTGTAATAAAATCTGAGTAAGTGATTCTTGGTAGACGTAGCCCAAATTGGGTGAACCACTTAAATACTGTCTCCTTGTGTTGTGTTATTTTATTCTACAATTTTATTTGAGATCTGTAATAATTTCTGCATATTAGTTTCTACTGTTGTGATTCTGTGAGGGATTATTCTGCATATTTTATCTCTTATTTCCTAACAATTGGTATCAGAGCCTGGTTTGGTTTGCTGAAGTGTTGAATTGAAAGGAAAGTTTTATCTTGAGTGGGAGCTATGGCGGTTGATGGAAGATCTAGGGTTGATAAATTCAATGAGCAGAATTTCAGTCTTTAGAAGATGCAGATGGAAGATTACCTTTATTAGAACGATCTTTATACTCCACTGTCTGAGAAGGTGAACAAACCCTCGAGCATGACAAATGCGAAATGGGATTTGCTCGATAGGAAGGCACTTGGGACAATCTAGCTGTGTCTTGCATCTTCGGTATTATTTAATGTTTCAAAGGAAAAGACTACAGAAGAACTGATGGATGCATTAGGGAAGTTGTATGAAAAACCCTCTGCCTCTAATAAGATATTTTTAATGAAAAAGTTGTTTAATATGAAGATGTCTGAGAATGGTTCAGTAGCAGATCATATAAATGATTTTAATATGGTTGTAAATATGCTAGCTTTGGTTACAATAGAATTTGATGAAGAAGTTAGGGCTTTATTAGTTCTGTGCTCTTTACCTGAGAGTTGGAATAGCCTGGTAATGTCGGTAAGCAACTCGGTTCCAACTAACTCAAAGTTGAAGTTTGAGGATGTTGTAGGGGTGATTCTAAGTGAGGAAATGTGAAGAAAAAGCTCTGGTGAATCTTCTACTTCAGGGAATGCTTTGACAATGGAAACTAGAGGAAGATAGAAGAATAGAGGAAACCATGGAAAATCAAAGGATCGGGCAAGGTCAAAATCCAAAAGCAAGATAGTATGCTAGCACTGTGGAAAGTCTAGGCATGCAAAGAAGGACTGTTGGGAGCTTCGGAAAAAGAAGAAACAACAGGAAGAAAACAAGGAGGCAAATGTGGCAATGGGTAATGTATGTTAGGATGCTTTGATTCTTTCTTTGCACAATATTATTGAATCTTAGGTTTTAGATTTGGGGGCTTCTTTCCATGCTTCTCCACATAGGCATTATTTTGTTGATTATGTTCAAGGAGATTTTGGACGTGTTTTTCTTGGTGATGATGAGCCTTGCAGCATAGTTTGAAAACGTTTCTATTCAGGTTAAGATGCAGAATGGGAATACTTGGCTATTGAAGGATGTCAGACATGTGCCTACATTAAGACAAAATTTGATATCGACAGGACAGTTGGGAAAGGATGGTTGCATTGTGATATTTACAGTGGACTCTTAGAAGGTTACCAAGGGTGCTCTTTTGGTGGCAAGAGGTAAGAAGTTTGGAGCATTGTATTTAACCACTGGTAGCACTAATGTTTGTAATATTGTGGCTTCAGAAGTAGATACAACATTGTGGCACTACAGACTCGGTCATATGAGTCATAAGGGCATGGAGATCATATAGAAGGATTTTCCTAGATATACAGAAACATGTTTAGAGTTCTATGAGGACTGCATATATGGGAAACAAAAGCAAGTAAGGTTTCTCAAGGTTGGACCTACAAAGAAAGAGAGTAAGTTAGAATTGGTGCATTCTGATGTGTGGGGGCCGGCTCAGGTATCATCTCTTGGGGGTTCAAGTTATTATGTTACTTTTATTGATGATGCAACAAGGAAAGTTTGGGTTTATTGTATTAGAAACAAATTTGATGTATTTGAAACTTTTGTTAAATGGAAAGACTTGGTAGAGAATGAAGCAGGTCTTAAGCTAAAATGTCTCAGGTTAGATAATGGAGGGGAGTATTGGAGCAATGAATTTGATGATTACTGTTATAAGAATGGAATCCGCATGCAAAAGATGGTTTAAAGAACTCCGTAGCATAATGGGGTGTCAGAAAGGATGAACAGAACAATAATGGAACGTGATATGAGCATGAGGTTACATGCAAGACTACCTCTTTCTTTTTGGGTAGAAGCGGTGAGCACAGATGTGTACTTGATAAACAGAGGACCCACAAGTGCCTTGGATGGAGGCATGCTTAAGGAGGCTTGGTATGGTAAGAAAGTTGATTATTCATTTCTTAGAATCTTTGGATGTGAGGTGTTTGTTCATATAGACAAGGATGATAGGACCAAGCTAGAGGCTAATTAAGAAAAATGTACTTTCATTGGTTATGGTGGTGATGACTTTAGATATAAATGTTGGAGTATTAAGGACAAGAAAATAATTTGATCTGGGGATGTTGTCTTTAATGAGAAAGTCATGTATAAGCAAGAGTTGCAGGAAAATAGGGAAGAATCCAAGAAAGAATATGTAGCGGTAGAGGATCTTCCAGATAGGAAAGTGACACATAAATCAGTTCAAGAACCCCAAACTCCTATATTGAGGAGGTATTCTAGGGTAAGAAGAGAACCTAAACGTTTTTCTCCTTCTCTTTATTATTTATTACTCACAATAGTGGAGAACCAGAGATATTTGATGAAGTAATGTAGGTAGATGCCAGGAAGAAGTGGGAGCAAGCCATGGATGAGGAGCATCAATCTCTCATGGAGAACCAGACATGGGATTTGGTGAAGCTACCCAAAGGCAAAAGAGCATTATCAAATAAGTGGGTGTATAGATTTAAAGAGGAAGGAGACAAGAAAAGATACAAGGCCCGATTGGTGGTCAAGGGGTTTGCACAAAAAAAAGGTATAGATTTTGATGAGATATTTTCTTCTGTAGTAAAAATGATTTCTATTCGAACTGTTCTTGGAATAGTTGCAGCAGAAGACTTGCACTTAGAAAATCTTCATGTAAAGACTGCATTTCTCCATGGTGATTTGGAGGAGGAACTATATATGCAGTAACCAAAGGGCTATGAGGTCAAAGGTAAAGAGGAGATGGTGTGCAAACTGAAGAAGAGCTTGTATGGCTTGAAACAAGCTCCACGTCAATGGTATAAGAAATTTGATAGCTTCATGAGGGAGCAAGGTTATATTAGATGTCATTCTAACCATTGCGTGTATACAAAGAAATTTGAGGATGGCAGTTATATTATCCTGTGTCTGTATGTGGATGACAGTTGGTTGCACGTAAAAATATGCAGGAAATAAAAGTACTCAAGAAACAGCTAAGTGAATCCTTTGCTATGAAGGATTTGGGGGCAACCAAAATAAATCCTTGGTATGAGGATATCTCGGGATAGGAAGGAACGGAAGCTGACTTTATCTCAGGAAGAGTACATTAAGAAAGTCTTGGAGAAGTTTAATATGCAGGATGCTAAACCGGTTGGGACTCCTTTGGCAGGCCATTTCAAGTTATCAAAGGAGCAGTGTCCCAAGACAGAGCAGGAGAGAAACCAAATGTCCAAGGTACCTTACTCATCAGTAGTTGGCAGTTTGATGTATGTCATGGTGTGTACCAGGCCTGATATTTCCCATGCAGTGGGAGAAGTGAGTAGATTTATGAGTGATCCAAGAAGAGATCACTGGCAGGCAGTAAAGTGGATCCTTCATTATTTGAGAGGGACCTTGGCGACAATTTTGTGCTACAGTGAATCAGACACCACTTTGTGTAGGTTATGTAGATTCAAATATGGCTGGAGATGTAGACAACAGGAGGAGCACGACAGGTTATGTTTACATTATAGGTGGGACAATAGTGAGTTCGATTTCATGACTACAGAAGCTGGTGGCTTTGTCAACCACAGAGGCTGAGTATGTTGCTGCCACAGAGGCAAGCAAAGAAATGATTTGGTTACAAAAATTTCTTGAGGAGTTGGGGCATAAGCAGGAGGAAGGAAAGCTACATAGTGATAGTTAGAGTGTTATACACCTAGCTAAGAACTCTGCTTTCCACTCTAGGACGAAGCATATATAGTTAAAGTACCATTTCATCAGGACAAATTTGGAGGAAGAGAAATAGAAGCTGGAGAAGATCCATGCCAGTCAGAATCCTGCTGACATGATGACCAAGGTGGTCACAAGGGAAAAACTGAAGTTGTGTTCAGCTTTGGTTGGTCTTCACAGAAACTAGTGAAGGGTTGAGAAGCTTGCTCAAAGGAAAACTAGTCTCCAAGTGGAAGATTGTTAGGTTGTGCAGCCTGTTTTCATGTGTGAAAGTGTTGAAGATTGTACACTAAGAGTACTATACACTTTTCATGTATCCTCGTCGGGGTTCGGGAACATTTTTTGGGCCTTAAAACGTGCCCGATATATCAGGAAACATGATTTTCTCATATGGGCGGGATTTTTGACCCATAGGTTTATGGGACGGTTTTTTGCCCATGGTTTTGATACCCACGGTTTTGTAAAACTACGTAAGTAGTTGTCTATTTATATGGTTTTATGCATATGATAGAAGTATGAAAAAAACATTGCAGATGTGTTTTGAATTCGGGTATGAATTCTGTAGAGTTTGTTGAGCATAGCTCCAAACAGATCTGGGTATTGTATAGAGAAAGCGGTGGCTTGTAATAAAATCTGAGCAAGTGATTCTTTGTGGACGTAGCCCAAATTGGGTGAACCACGTTAAATACTATCTCTTTGTGTTGTGTTATTTTACTCTACACTTTTATTTGAGATCTGTAATATTTTCTGCATATTAGTTTCTACTATTATGATTCTGTGAAGGATTATTCCACATATTTTATCCCTTATTCCCTAAAAATTGGTATCAGAGCCTGGTTTGGTTTGCTGAAGTGTTGAATCACATGGAAAGTTTTATCTTGAGTAGGATCTATGGAAGATGATGGAAGATCTAGGGTTGATAAATTCAATGGGTAGAATTTTAGTCTTTGGAAGATGTAGATGGAAGATTACCTTTATCAGAAGGATCTTTATACTCCGCTATCTGAGAAGGTGAACAAACCCTCAAGCATGATAGATGTGGAATGGGATTTGCTGGATAGGAAGGAACTTGGGACAATTCGGTTGTATCTTGCATCTTCGGTATTATTTAATGTTTTAAAGGAAAAGACTACAAAAGAACTGATGGATGCATTAGGGAAGTTGTATGAAAAACCCTCTGCCTCTAATAAGATATTTTTAATGAAAATTTTGTTGAATATGAAGATGTCTAAGAATGGTTCAATATCAAATCATCTAAATGATTTTAATACGGCTGTAAATATCCTAGCTTCTGTCACAATAGAATTTGATGAAGAAGTTAGGGCTTTATTAGTTCTATGCTCTTTACCTAAGAGTTGGAATAGCCTAGTAATGGCGGTAAGCAACTCGGTTCCTGCTAACTCAAAGTTGAAATTTGAGGATGTTGTAGGGGTGATTCTAAGAGAGGAAATGTGAAGAAAAATATTAACAATGTAATATTACAACGGAAGATTACCTTTATCGGAAGGATCTTTAAACTCTGTTGTCTGAGAAGGTGAACAAACCCTCAAGCATGAAAGATGCAGAATGGGATTTTCTGGATAGGATGGCACTTAGGATAATATAGATTTGTCTTGCATCTTCGGTATTATTTAATGTTTCAAAGGAAAAGACTACAAAAGAAATGATGGATGCATTAGGGAAGTTGTATGAAAAACCCTCTGCCTCTAATAAGATATTTTTAATGAAAAAGTTGTTTAATATGAAGATGTCTGAGAATGGTTCAGTATCAGATCATCTAAATGATTTTAATACGGTTGTAAATATGCTAGCTTTGGTTACAATAGAATTTGATGAAGAAGTTAGGGCTTTTATTAGTTCTGTGCTCTTTACCTGAGAGTTGGAATAGCCTGGTAATGGTGGTAAGCAACTTGGTTCCTGTTAACTCAAAGTTGAAGTTTGAGGATGCTGTAGGGGTGATTCTAAGCTAGGAAATGTGAAGAAAAATCTCTTGTGAATCTTCTACTTCAAGAAATGCTTTGACGGTGGAAACTAGAGGGAGACATAAGAATAGAGCAAACCATGGAAAATCAAAGGATCGGGCAAGGTCATCTATGTTTTCTCAGGCTTCCTTCTACTCCATAGAACTGTGCATTTAAAATGGTGGCTAAGAGAAATAATTTTATTTTACCTCCTCCCTAATGTCTTTTGCATCATTTAAATGACCTAGGAATTTAAATTTTTGGTGGGCCCTACTGCTTCATCATTTTCCATATGGTGGGTAATTTGATATTTGTATTGGAGGCGAACTCAATAGATAACTCACTGAGTAGATGCTCTTATTTACCCTCCCCGGATCCTTTATGTGTGGGCTAGTCCATGTAACCCCAACACCCACTCCACATTCCACCATTTACTTCCCTATGGCAACCATCTCAATCCTCCGCCTCAGCATCATGTGGAGGGCTCGACTAATGAGCCTAATATTTACATGCCCACCTTTTAACTCTCGAGCTCCAAGTGAGCACCCCCCTTCGCCAGCTCACAATCCCTGACTCGCATTATATTATAGGATCCCTTATCTCAGTGGGAACTCCCCCTCACCATGGCTCACTCACCTTGTGTCACAAATCTCTGCATCAACTAAGTTGGAAAATGCGGGTCCTAATGTCCTACTCATCCCATACTACTTTTGCCTCTCATGGCTGATGCAACTACATCAGATCCGCTAAAATCACTTGGCCCATGTGTCTCTAACACACTGATTCACCACAACTCAACCCATTTTGTATTACATTATGTGTAACATTCATGTGAAATTCAAGAACTCAAGGCCTGAGTTTATTTAGGTTGTTTGTTCACTGATTCACCAAATTCATCGTCGAGATCTTTGTTGTGTGGAGTTTACAGGTTTTTTAAGAACTCACGGCCCAAGTTCAATTGGGTCATTGATCCCCAATCTTTGACATCATCCAATGCATACCCCTCATGAACCTTCTTCTAGCTCACCAAGTTGGCTTGGCAAGCCAACCCCCGACTTCTTCGTCATTTATTGTTAAGTCCTTCACCCTATTTCTAAAACTTACATTGCATTGTGTTCTCTCAGAGCTTGAGCCGAGTTGAGCTCACTATCAGGCCCTGATTTACATTGAGCCCACCCCCTTCACATTTTTTTGCTAACATTTTCATCGTGTCGAGCTCATGGAGCTCAGCCCTAACTCACCAGCTCAATCTAAACCTACAACTCACCATCTACCTCTGCGAGATTGATATGTGAATTGAACAACTCAAACTCTATTTTTCCTCTAAGCCAATGCATATGCATCCTACTCTATAAATTTCTAGGTCATCATAGCTCACCTTGTGTTTCATGTTGAACTCATCCATGTATGCAGGGCCAAGTTTGACGTGACTTACCCACTCCTTCTACAACAAATAACCTAAGAGATAGTTCAACAGGGACTCTCACAATAGCTCAACTCACCATATTCCTTATTGAACAACTCATCACACCATTGCTAAGGTCAAACCAACTTTATGTAATAGCTCATCTTGCCAAGCTAGGAGCCAACTCACCCACCAGATTGGCGAGCTGGCTAAGGGCCTAAGGAAATTTTTTTAATTCCTTCAAACTCCCTTTATATTTTATGCATTTTTTGGATTTATTTAGGTGCCAAAGAGTTTCCTATACACTTCATCCATTATTTCCCATTTTTGCTTGCAAGTGAGCCCCGCTGCTCACTCCTTTAACAGGAAAAAAACCTAAAATTTATGAAAACCTTAAAGAGGAAAAAAATCCTCTTGTGGCTTCTGACCTTCTCAGATAGTTTTATGATGTCCCGAAAACACATAAATCTTCTTACATCTCTGGATCGACCTATGTTCTTATTGCAAGTGCCTTAGTGCAAGATTTCCATGTTGTCCATCTTCACCTAGGTGGTGAAAATGTATAACACATACTTTATGGCCAAAATTAACTCTTTTCTAGTTGTATTAATATTTTATCCAACCCAAAGTTCCTTATTAATCCACTATAATGCTCCTCTTTCACCAAATTCTTTGGAATTCATCCTCTTGAGATGTACAACTATTTTCTTTTGAACAATAGGCTTTCCTACACAAAATTGTTCAACCATGGTGTCATTTCAATATTTGTAGGTGTTTTGCATGCTTTGCATACTCCTTTGAAGTATTCATCTTCCACATGCAACTCCTTCATGGATTTAAAACCCACAAATTCCACTCTCATCTATTCAAAAAAATATTTTACCTACTCAACATATTAATAACCTTATTATATTTTCCATTCTTATGCTTCAAAAAACAAGTGTATCCCTATATGTACTCTACCCACTCCTTATGTATCCAATTTAATTTTCCTTAACTATTTTTAAATTGAAATTATTGACAATTAATAAATAACACAAACTTATTTGGTAGTAAGTAGTATTTCCACTTCTTGAGCACTTACACAATTACATAGAACTCTTGATCTTGCACATTATAATTCTTCACATCATTTAATTTCTCATTGAAATAAGATATTTTCCTTCCCTCTTAACTCAACACTACACCAATGGCTACACCACTAACATCATACAACTAAAATACCTCCATAAAATTAGGAAACAACAATATTGTTTGTTTAGTCACCTTTTGCTTCAACTATTTAAATTTTCTCTTTGAGCTTGGGATCTAAAATATTATTTCTATCTCCATGCATGGAATCTATGATAAACACACACATTCTAATAAAATTCATGATGAACTTGTAGTAAAAAAATAGCCAAGCCTTGAAAATTAAGTTCTATTAAAGTACTCCATAGTGGACCTTCACTTGAAGTCGCCAAGGAGCATATCCAGCTTAAAAATATGGATGAAAGAAGCCTCGATGAATCTTTGGATCCTTTTTATAACCCTTTTGACAAGTTGATGGAATGTGTTGATAATGATATGATAACCAAAAATGAAAATCAGCTAGAAGTAAACAATATTCATAACATTATCCAAGAAGTTGTTTCTACTCAACAAGATTTTCTCTCTGAACTAAATAAATCAAAGAAGGTGGATCCTAAACAAATTGAAAATGAGACATCTCTGAAAATTCCTTTCAACAAAGGAGAGACTTCTAAGGCTACACCAAAAGAAAAAAACTAGTTCAGGGAGACCTTCTACGCAACTTAAAAGGAAAAAACATATTCAAAAGGATATAGATCATGGAGCTCAATCTAAAATCAATCTTTGGAGCTTTAGAAGAACTAAGAACCAAGTGGAAAATGAATATTATTTCATGGAATGTAAGGGGGTTAAATAACCCTATTAAGTGGTGGCTAATAAAATGTTTGGAGACAAAACACAATTTTGATATTTTGGATTTGCAGGAAACCAAGATGGAGGAAAGACCCTTCTTGGAAGCTAATGGCGGGTATTGTAAAGAAATTAATATTTTTGTTGTTAGTTTGAATGGATCTGTGGGAGGAATGGCAGTTATTTGGAATGAGGAAAAAATCAAAGGTACAAAGCTTTCTTAGTAGAAATAATCATATGACTTTGTTATTTCAAGATAAGAAGTATAAAGAATTTTGGATTTTATCTAATATATATGCCCCTAATAACAAAGGTGAAAGGAAAATTCTCTCGGATGATCTTTCAAAATTCCAAAAAAATATAAAAGGGACTGAATGGGTGATTTTGGGTGATTTCAACACCCCTTTGAGTCCTAGAGAAAAGAAGGGGGGAAATATTGATTTAACTAAGAGCATGGAAGATCTTTAGGATTTCATAACTCTCAACAATCTCATGGATATTGATCTACATGGTAGTATATTTACTTGGTCTAATATAAGAAAAAGATATCAGTTCATTCAATTCAAACTTGATAGAGATTTGACTTCTTGGGGATGGTTGAATAAAGAAGTTGCTCTCTTCTCTCTCCCCCGCATTGGGTCAGATCACAATCCTATCCTCTTTCAGATCAAATATAAAGAGAGGAGAAGAGTCCCTTTCAGATTTGAGAATATGTGGCTTCAAGATGAGGAAATTTTTTATTTAGTTAAGGGCTAGTGGAATGTGAAAATAAAAGGGACAACCTTGTTCAGGATTGCTAAAAATCTTTCTCATGTTAAGAAAAATCTGAAAGGATGGAATAAAAAATAAATTGGTACTATTTTTGAGAAAAATAATTCTCTAGCTAATGAGATCTCATCCCTCCAATTTAATATGGAATCTCTTGATGATGAAAATTTTCAGATTGAACAACAAAAAGAGAAGGAAATATTAGCTGGTTATCATAACATTCTTTTGAACGAGGAAACTTTTTGAAAATAAAAATCAAGGGTTCAATGGCTCAAAGAAGGTGAAAAGAACAAAAGGTTGTTTCATATCTCAACTTTAAAAAGAGGAGTAAGATTAGAATTCTCTGTATTAAATGGGAAGAGGGTGTGTTGATCAATGACACTAAGGAAATCCGACAAGTTGTTATTTCCTTCTTCAGCACGCTTCTGTCTTCATCTAGATCTCTTAACAAGCATTAAGGAAGAGTATTTTCTGGACTGTATCCCTCAATTGATTAATGAATCTGAAAATAGCATTCATACGAAAATCCCTTCTATAGAAGAAATTGGATTTATGTTAAAATCTGTAAATCCATACAAAGCTTCAAGACTGGATGGGTTTCCAGCTACTCTTTTTTCAAACTTTTTGGGAGATAGTTAAGGAATATACTTACAATGTTATCCAAGAATTATTTAAGATCAAAAATATACTTCAAGAGTTAAAAAACATATTTCTAACCTTAATTCCCAAGAATCATCATCCTATGGATTTCAAGAATTTCAGAACAATTATCCTATGTAATTGTGTTTAGAAAATGTGCTCTAAAATCCTTTCTTTAAGAATTCAAATCATTCTACTTTCTATTATTTCTGACCATCAGGGAGGTTTTGTTATGGGAAGACAAATCTAGGATGGTATAGTCACTATTCAAGAGACCCTTCATACATTTAAGAAGAATAAAAAGGAAGCCATGTTTATCAAAATTGATATGGAGAAATCCTATGATAGGGTCTCATGGCCTTTTCTTCTGAAATTTATTACTAGGTTTGGTTTTGGTGAAGACTTTAGGTTGATAATTCATTCATGTATTTCCATAGCTAATTTCTCGGTCTTGATTAATGGGACCCCTTGTGGTTTTTTTAACAGCACGCCTAGATTAAGACATGGTGATCCTATTTCTCCCTTTCTATTCATAATCATGGCAGATACCTTTAGTAGAGATCTTAATAAGGCTCCTTGTAATGGAGAATTAGAGGTATTTCTCCTGCTATTAACTGTACTGATGTTACTCACCAACATTTTTTGGATGACAATATTTTAGTTGGTGAAGCCACAATCCCAGAGGCTATTGAGTTCAAAAAAATAATGATTGATTATGAGGAGGCTTCTGACCAATTGATCAATTATAGGAAAAGCTTAGTTTATTTTATCAACACTCCAGAAAGAAGATGTAAAAAAATAGCTAGAATTCTCAATTATGTAACTAAAAACTTCTCAACCATGTACCTAGGCATGCTTATTGGAATGGAAAAACCTAAGAATGTTGAATATAATTTCTTGATCGACAGGTTTCTTAAGAAAATCGAAGGATGGAAAGGTTTATTATTATCCCAAGCAGGTAAGGAATTCCTCCTCAAATGATCGATTCAGAATATACTTGTTTACTCAATGTCTATTTATAGATTACCTTCCTCAATTGCTAATAAATTGGAGAGTATTCAAACAATATTCTTATGGAGTGGTTTAGAATCAAAAGATAAAATTCCTCTTATTGTGTGGGAAAAGTTTTGCTCAACAAAAAAATTATGGAGGTCTAGGCATCAGAGACTAGACCAAAATGAATAAACAAATTTTGTCAAAAATGAGTTGGAGGTTGGTCAAGGAAGATAGTGTTTGGACATATATTATTAGGGGAAAATATTGGTCAACTCTTTCTGCCAATGAGTGGTGCCTTTGTAACCAGGACTCTAATGGTTCTTCTTTTTTCTAGAAATCGATAAATTGGGAAAAACACTAAGTCTCCAAGGGTAGTAAATGAATGGTTGACAATGGGAGAATGATTAACTTCTAGGAGGATAAATAGTTAGGGGACCTTCCTCTTAAGGCCATTTATCCCAAAATCTACAAAGATTTAGAGGCCAAATATGGGACTAAGGTGATAGATTATTTCAACTTTGATGAACCCCTTAGACAATGGAAAACTATAGAACTCGAAGGTTCTAACAACATTAAGATTACCTCTATCAACAACAAATTAAGAGGATTTATTGTTAATAATTAGAGTTTAGAAGATGACAATATTTACTGGTCAAAGGAGGACATTGGAATCTTCTTAGTTTGAAGTGCCTACAATTCCATCTTTTCTGATGTTGAGGAAACCAATAAATTCAATTGGGGAAGATTTTGGGTCAAAGAATTAACTCCTAAGATTAATATGTTCTGGTGGTTGGTTATCCATGATAATATCCTCACTATTAGTAACCTAGACAAGAGAAATTTTCACATGGTTAACATGTGTATTCTATGTGAAAGAGAAAGTGAAGAATTCTCACACCTTTTCCTCAATTGTTCTTATCTAGTCTCGGTTAGAAAGATTATTCTAAATCTTTTTGAAATCAAAAGGATTTTCCTAGATTCCATTAAATAACTATAGTCTCAATGGTCTTGTCCCTTTAGGAGCCAAGGATTAAAATTTTTATGGACCTTTTCTATTATGCATTTAGCATGGGAGATTTGGAAAGAGAGAAATAGAATAATTTTCAAAGGTAAGAAGGATTCGATCAAGAATTTTGGATCCCATTGTGTTAATATTATCCATGCTAATTTCTTGAATTTGGCCCCTCACAAGAAGACTATCCTTCATAATGAAGTTATATTTTATTTCAATTGGGGGTTAGGGCCCTCAACTACTAGTAATCATATTCTAAACCCTAGACTTAAAGGATGGGAGAAACCTGGAAAGGAGTGTATTAAGTTGAATTTTGATGGCGCCACAAAAGGAAACCTTGGTAGAGTTGGTTGTGGTGGGGTGTTCCATTATTTTGAAGGAATATTTATTCTAGGGTATCATCACAATCTTGGCACTCAAAAAAACCATGTTGTTGAAGTAGCGACGGTTTTTTGGGGGGTTTCTATAGCTCTTCAATATAATTTTGTTAGATTGGAGGTGGAAGGATACTCTATGAACATTATCAATAGCATTTCTGGGAAAGGAGATACTTCAATTTCCATCCAAAACTCTATCAAGAGTATAAAGGAAATGTCTAATTTGTTTGAAATTATAACTTTCAAGTATGTCTATAGGGAGGCTAACTTTGTTGCTGATTATTTTTCTAACATGGGGGTTAATTGTAATGAGTTGACACTTATCAAGGAAGTTGAAGCTCTTGATTCCAAGGTGCGAGAACACTTACATAATGACTTAAATGGAAAATTCATCAAATAATTTCAGGTCATGGTGTGCTGAATTCATCATTTTCATATGTCGTATGAATAGTGGGCATTTATTTCTGAATGATGTGAATATTTGGGAGAGGATATACTTGTGTTTTTTGAAATCCATAATTACCGAGTATGCTTGGAAAAGTAATATAATCAGGCATTTGTGTAATCTTCTGTCTACCCAGAAATTTGGCTCTTTAGTAAACTAGTTATTGTGCTGCCAAATCAACAGAGATTTGGTTAGAATGGAACCTGTAGAGCTTGAAGGGGTGATGCTTGAAGCCATGGCAATGTTTGAGAGCAAGATTTTTTCTCCCTTCCTTAAAATTTTTGAAGGCTATTTTGAAAATATAAGAAAATATTTTTCTAGTGCTTGGAAGACCACCAAAAAAGGGATGGTTATTGAAATGAAAGGGATTCACATAAAGATATCTATGGATTCGGTCACTAAAATGATGGGTCTTCTTGTTGTTGGGAGGGAGGTATACAAACCTAAAAAAGAAGCCTCTGACAAACTGAATCTCTTTCTCATAGGTAATGAAAATATCACTCCCCACTTTGTTGGTTATCTTTGCCTGTCTTTACCTAAACCTTTTGATGATGTGGCTCTCACCCTTATCTAATTTCTCACTCTTGAGGGTTGTCACAAATGCATTTATGCCTATCACCTGCCTATGCTAAATCAATTCCATTATGGCCATGCTTTTAGCTTCCCCTAATTTCTTTTTTTCTCTCTAAGTGCCTCAATTTTTCAGTTTAAAAGTAGAAGACTCTTTGTTCTGCTCCATCAAGGATTCATTCTCACTCTTGTCAAAAGAGAAGCTCTAGATATTTATAATTTTGGTTCCCTTACTAAATCCCTAGAGTCTTATACAGATGGGGTTAGCTCGGATTTGGAGGAAGAAGACTCGAGTGATGAGTCTGACTCTTAGGAAGGTGACTTGGAGGAGGATAAATATTTTATTGAAATTTTTGCGGCCCAGAATCTGAAGGATATGAAATCTAAATAGGTTCCTAGTGTCCCAGTGAATATCAAAGGGGAATCTAGTAAACGGGATGTCCAAGCTCCTATTAATGTAAAATTGGAACAACAGTTGGAGGGTATGGGGCATGTTGGACCTGTGAAAGGAAAGAATCATCTAGCCAAGATGGTGGCGGACATTGGAGAACTTAAGGGAGATATGAGCCTCACCAAGAGCTCTATGTAGTTCTTGTTCAATGATTGGCATAATATGAAAGTACAGGTCGAGGAAGCTGTTAAAATTTGGAATGGTGGAGAGTTAGAAATTCGAAAATCCAACTATGGTTTCATAACCAATGATTTGGACCCTATTCATGTTATTCTTCATAGCTACATGGAGTGGAGTGTGGTCACAGTCAAATCAATACTACAACATCTCCAAACTCTGTGGCAGCTCGCAAATGCTTATAATGTTGTGGAAAATCAGGGCAAGAAAATATAGGTGACACCCGAAGGTCTCTACTTGGTGTCTTTGTCTGACAACATAGATTATCTAGCTAAGGAATGGGCAAATGTATTGGAAGGGCTTGAAAAATCCAATAAGTGATCTTGGGAGGGGTGTTGTTTATTTACTGTCTTGTTTATTTTTTGCTATTATTTCTATGATGTTGTTAGTTTCCTCTATGTTTTTTCTACTGTTGTTGTTTAGACACTCTTTAATTTTTCTCCTGGTGGAGCTCGATATTAAGGAATTTTATAATATCTTCTTTATTGTTTTTTAATGTTGTATTCTACTCTTTTGGATATTTGAATTTATATAGGGAAGGGACCCCTCAACCCTTTTTCACCTTTTATCAAAAAATATTCAAACCTACATTGAAAATGTCAAATCCCAAACACATAAGATCTTCTTTCATAAAAATGCACTTTTTAAAATTAATCAACTTTTGATCCTGCAACTACTACAACAGTTACATTATATGTAATAAATTATCTTCATATGTAATGTTGAATATATAAATATCATCAAGGTACATGATCATAAAATTTCCCAAAAATGGTTTGAGGACTTCATTAATCAAACTCATGAAAATACTTGGTGTGTTACTCAATCCAAATAGCATTACAAATCACTCATGTAATCCTTCCTACATCTTGAATGTAATCTTTCATTTATCACCTTATCTTATTATAATTTGATGTTATTCACTCTTCAAATCAATCTTGTTGAAATAATTTGTGTCACTCAAACAATCCATAATGGCATCCATGTGTAGCAATAGAAATCTATAATTGATGGTGATTTTTTAATGGCTCTAAAATCTATACAAATTGATGGTGATTTTTAATTTATCTAGAATTTATACACATGCATAACTCAATATGATTATTATGTGTATAAATTTTGGTACTACATATGTGTTTAGTGTCTCTCTAATTGGTCCTTTATTCAAAAACTCCTGAACTTCCCCCTATATCCCTACATTTTCTTCTAGTGTCATCATATATGCCATCTTATTTAGAAAACTTGATCTTAGAATCAAATACATGCAATGACTTAAATTTTTCAAAGTTAGTATCCCTTTAGGAAAAACTCTTAAAATTATTTTTGCACATCCCCGTAATATATCATTTACTTATCATGGAATTGATTCATCATTTTTCACTACAACACTTGCACTCTCTCTTTGCATGGGTTTCACTATTAACACAAAACATGCACTTTTTAAATTCACCTCATTAAGGAATTACTTCCCTAATAGCCAAAAACCATTAGGCCTCAGCTCTACTCCATCACCCTTATTCTTAATTGCATTTAGAGTGACTTCATTCCCATCCTTCACCACCTTTTAGGTGTTTTTGCAACCATCATGTTGTTCCATCTATTGGAACTATCATGGCCTTCCAAGTAGCACATAACATGTGTCCATATATATAATGTCACACATCACTTCATATTCATACCTTTGTATCTATAACTTAACTAAAAATTTCTTGGTCACTAACAACTATTGTCCCTTCTGCAACCATGAAAATTTTTAGGGATTAGGATGTTTTATCCTATTCAACCCCAAATTATCTATTGTCTCATGTGCAACAAAATTATTGGTGCTTCCATTTTCTAATATCACTTTGTATTATTTACCTCTTGAATTACATGCCTTTCGAAACAAATTTTTCCTCTTATCAATACCAACCTCTTCCTTTGTTGATTTCAATAAAATAAATTGTAACTTCAATGATTCTCCCATTTTAGGTGTTCTCCACAACTTGGTACATCAAATTCATCACCTTGCATAATTTATGAAATCACGTTGTTACACTTCTTATCACTTTAGGTGTGTGTAACAACCTCTTTATTACGCTTCTCAACTAGGAAAAAAAATTACATTAAATTTATGCTTCACTGATTTAAATACCCAACATTTAAATCATCCATAAATCTGAAATTGAATCCATCCGATAACAGTCATAAACCATGTGCAGTTGCATGATTCGGTTAGTAACTGATCCCTCATAGATTACTCTTTACAAGTGTGTATACAAGGTATACTATTGGTTTCCTTTTTCAAGAATTGATAATCAAGTAATGTTTTCTAATTGAATACCTGGAACTTGGTCATTTGAACCTCATTTGGCATCCTACACATTGGATCTTGGTGAATTGAGATAGTGTAATCAGCAACTTACACTACTTTGATCAAAGTTTCATAGACATGTTTTCCATGCTTAGTTTTTTGATGTCACATTCATCATTAGGAACTTGCCTTCACATAATTCAGTTATATGGATTATTTTCCATTCCTTAAGTTATTATGTTCATATTTAACAACTTAAGCATTCATTAATGTCCATTCTTATATACTAGGTTCATTTAGTTTATTAAGATAGATAAATATATTTATACCCTATCCCAATGATCTAAAATTACTTGCGTACCTCATTCTATATTTCCATAATTTGTACATATGATGAATGATACTTAATCCATGTGATTTCATGTCACTTCTCTTAAAAGACAACATCTTATTTGTATCATATAACTAATTATGGAATCCTATAAATCTAGGTCTATGGATAGATCTCATGTTATCTATAAGCACTAAGTACGCCATTAATAGGTGTTTCCTTAGGTGCGCTTAATTTATTATGTGTCATTATTAATGATCAAGTTACCACAATGAGATATCATTTATCATAATGATCCCTTTCACATTAATGTGATAATAGGATTCCTTTCTTTACGAATAATCATTACGCATGTGTTTATTAAGTATTCATATAAATTTAAGGTATAGTTAAAAATGTTTTTATATTTGTGTAAGTTGCAAATGTGGATTAAATTTATACTCTTACATTCTTTTTGCATCCTGAATGTAAATTTCGATTTGCTTATTGCATTAATCTTGCAGTCCTAATTTTTTCTATTAACACTAGTAATGTATTATACCAAATACCTAATAGATCTATGTCTCAAATATTTACACAACAATCCATAATGTAATTATTCCATTTATATTTAAATACAACTTATCAAATATTATCCATTTAATATATTATATCCAGCCTCTCAGCAAAATAACATAGTAATCAACATAAGTTCCGCATCAAACAATTAAATAAATTGAGTAACCGTTCCAATAAATTATGATTCATAATAAGACATATTTTAATAATAATTACAACTAGTTTATTTCCATCTCAATATAGTTACATATCAGATTAGGCTATTTGAGCCATTTTTCATAACCAAAATAGAACAACGATATTTCACTTTCTTACAATTTCAATAATCAATACATTGTAGTTTTAAATCGAACAAACTCTTACAAAAAAATGTTTTGGGACATCTACCATGAATAATTAAATTATACCAACTACAAAATGTTAGAAAATGTCCGTTCAATTGAATTGGCATGAAAATTTCTCTATCCCTCTTAACAAATTATGCCATTTAATATTTGAGTAATGGAATTACTACAATATTAAAAATCATAAAAACAACATAATAGCACACAATATCAATAACATCAACTTAATATATTTTACTTTGTATCATTTTACAAGAATCAATCATAGTCTTTAATTTAGAATGCATTCCATAAAATTACACAAGGACAGAACTTATAACAATTCACAAATAATATCATGCATTCATAAAAAAACATTATAATTCAACATTTGAATCGGTATTATATTATTTTAAAAATAATGTGTATATATATTTGTGTGTGTGTCTATATATATATATATATATATATATATATATATATATATCAAAAGATGTAAAAAACATGACATAACTTATATCATTATTGTCATAAGTAATTGATATTCTATCTAAGGAAAAAGAAATAATGCAACCTACGTAAATATTTCAATCATATCTCGATCTATCTTATATAAATAATTATTTAATACTGGGATGATTCAGTCAATGTGATGCCACAAACAAATGCATATTTAAAAGAGTGCTTAACTTATAAAGTTTATATTTTTTTTTGTTTTTTAACAAAACCTGAAAAGTAGACACAACTAAAAATTTTAGATTTACTGTATATGCATAACTACATTTTGCATATTTCTAAATAAAGAAAACCTTCCAAATGAAGACATTGAAATAAAAAGGCTCATGGTTTCATTATGATTTCAAAATTATAATATTACAAGATTCTTTCTATAATGAAGGAAAACTTCCTTAGTAATGACTAAAGTTTACAATAACATCAAATACAAAAATAGGCGTTTTACAAGAAGGTGAAAGATTCACTAAGCCACATTTATTTACAAAATGAAAATAATGCCCTAAAAACATGAGGATGACCAAGAGGGCCAAGATGGCAAAGAGGCTCCAACTATCTCTAAACTTAAGTGTTCTTCCAAGGATGCTGAAATAAGAGACAAGGCTTGTTTACCACCCAACCAATAGGCATCATCACATGCCTATCCATGGTTGGAAGCCATGCTAGCCTCCCCCAATCCCATGGGAGAGAGGAAAAAACTTTCACATTGTGCACAAGTATAGGGGATAAACACAACAAGAATTACATAAGACCATTTAAACACTTAGACATAGTATACATGGATAAACAACAACATGAGGAGAACAAGATCAACCTCACAAGGGGGAAGAGAAGAAGTAGGATGCCCAAATCAAAGGTGTCCAACCATAGGAGCACCAACAAAAACATGTTTACAAAACTCATTATTCCTCCTTTATGTCATAGAAATCCTTCTTGGGAGGATTTTCAAACCCAAAAGGGTTTCCTCACCAATAATGGGGAAAGGTTCAAGCCATATGAACCTTTCTCCCACCTCAAACCATATGAGGGGATGAGAAGGGACCTTCATGGCTTGACCAACAACCATGAGGTTTGAGAGGGAAATCCCTCTCTCTTCCCCTACATTCTCCAAAAACCATCAATCCAAATGACGGTGGAGAGAAAACAAAAGAAAGCAACAAAGTAACAAAACAAACAACTACATTCACCATACAAATTTACAACACATCATTTCACACCCATCATTTTATTAACCAAAGCAAAGTTAACAAGATAAGCACAAATAGGAAAGAAAATTATTAAGAATCCTACCTCTACAATGCTTTCCAAGACTCTAAGCTTTTCCCTTTGTCCAAGCAAACCTCCAAGCTCCCAAAATTCTCCAAGTTCTCACAAAAAAATGAGCCAAGAAGACCCCTTCCTTCCACATGAGGAAGAATAAGAAGAGGAACCCAAAAGTTTCCTCACCAATGGGAAGGTGACAAGTTTCACCCCCACTCCTCTCAAGAGTCAAAGATTCCAAAAACCAAATCAGTAAAAGTAAACTCACCTTTTAGCCCTTATTACCCAAAATACTAAAAATGAAAATAAAACAAAGTGGAGCAACTTTTAACAATTACACACAAACCAACCATCTTACATGGATGGTGACTAAGGAGGGGAAAATGGGAGGTAAACTCTCTCCAAACCTTGGAAATAAGCCCCCCTACCTATTAGGTAGGGTCCAAGGGCCCATTTTCATGCTAAGGGAGCTCCCAAACTCAAAAGGGGTCCCTAAAAATGCCTAAAATAACCCAATTTCGGGTTTGGCATGCTTGGGCACAAGGGTAGAGGGTGGGGGGTCCACCCAAGGTTCACATGTGGTCCCCAATCCTTTCTACCAACACACACACACACACACACACACACACACACACACACACACACACACACACACACACACACACACACACACACACACAAAACCATCACTTAAATTAAGATGAGATCATTAAACCCCTAAGCTAGTTTACTTAATAAAACACACCCTAAACATAATTAATTTTACAAGACATAAATACATTACAATTGAGGGTTCACCCATGGTGCCCAAATAAATACACCTATTCTAAGGCCTCAAACATTTAGCATGGTTAGGACTCAGCCCGTGGGCCGCTCGTGCACAATTGCGTAGCTGCCTTGAAACCCATGCTCTCCTATACATGTGACCTGCACACTCATTGCACACATTAACCGCATCTGTCCAATATAATAAAAATCATCTACACATCACAAATTCAATCAAACTTATAATGTCCTAATATTATTAAACAATTGATAGTGCAATGTATACAATTATACACATAATTCGCCATGAATCATCCACAGATAATATTACATCAACATATATTTAGGCCAGCATGAGATTACCATTATTAAATATAGAACTATATCATTAGTCAAATTGACTACAAGAAATCACATCTAACCAATGAATCTCACTATCATGTACCCCTGTTAGTGTCATCCACATCACAAGAAATATATCAACATACGAATCTAGTCCAATTGATGCTACGCACCCAAAATACCATAATGTCCATGCGGATAAGATAACATAGCAAAATGTCTAAAATCTATCAGAGTATAAAATAAAACATGTCTATGCATAAAGGAACCAACAAATAACTGGAGCTATAAAAATGTGGGCACTACAGTCAACTACATCCAAATCATGATTCCATATCATTACACAAAGATCCATTCACACAAATATTGACCATCGAAGAAGGTAAACCAATAATAACTAATAACATTTACTTCTTCCAATAAATAATATTATGTATTTCGACGAGATTAAGGTAGGGCATATTTACCTTAAATATTCCAAAGACTGCCTAAATAGCCCAAAAGGTTCCATAAATTTTTCAAATAATAAACTGTACATGACAATCAAAACCAATGGCAAGCCATAGTCACACAAACACCACAGTATTTCCACATATTCATGAATGATACCAACCAAAAGAAAGGTTAAATAGTCATGCATAAAATATCTAAGAGCTCCTTGAAGTAGTGTAGAATATAAATTACGATGGCATCCATATATGTGAGGCTTCATAGCCACAAAGGCAGGACCAAATACCCAAACAAAAACTCAAAATAGTTAGAGTAGGTTAAGGTAAATCCATTTTTACTGTTGATCCCAAAAAATGACTAAGTCCTAAAGTAGAGGATGAACGCACGTGGAAGGAACTATGAAGAAAAGTGTGTGAGTGAACGCAAGCAAAGAGAGATAGGTTTGTGTGCAGAAGTAGGAAAGGGTTTAAGGGTTTAAGGTCTTAGCCACATTTCAGTTAAAGAAGGATGTCACATGTAAAACATGTGAAGTTGTGGGTAAGCGTAATGATGACAAGGTTTTTACATGGAGACTTGAAGCTCAAGGAAAGAATATTCTAGGGAATAATTATGGTTATGGGTTGAAAAGTGGAGGTTGCTATGGCTAGCTGGCATCAACGTGATTTGGACACTCGAGTATAACATAATACGATGACATTTGGCATGCAGGATTGCTTCTGGAATGATGATTAGGTGAACTCCTATCCTATTTAAGGAAGCATTTGGATCTAGGAAATGATGTCGAGAGTGAGATGCATATGAGGTGTGCATATGCATGGTGAAGAATATGTAATGGTTCTAGGGGGTAATATAGGTTTTTTGGATCAGATCCATGGGGAGGGTAGGATGTTATTATCTTGATATATTTGGCATGCTACGACCCTCTTTGATATAATTTGGCTATTGTAAAAAGTTGTGAATCAATGACTATGATGGATAGTTATGAATATATTTGTTTATGGGTTCAAACCTTGTGCTGTTCATTTTACTCATGGTTCAGATTTGATCTTCTTGTGATGTTGTAGTGTTTAATTTTACATTATGATGCATCTATGTTTAAGGTCTAGTGTCTTTACTTATATGCTAGAATGAATGCATGTATTCCTACATCTGCACATATTTCCTCTATTAATGGCAGGCATTCTTACAAGGCTCATATAAAAGGGAAGCTCGGTGCATACGTTTGCCTCCAGTGAGCACCCAGATAATGTTGGGTGATAGGCTAGCACGCTTGTGGTTTAAGAGAGTAGTGAAATGACACTACATTTTGGTTCCATTTTCGAGACCTCTTTGAAGCTAATGTGAGAATGGTGTGTGATCACAGAATGCTTTACCTTGGACAACTTCGAGACTTGTCTTAAAATCACGAAGGATGATTTCACGTAGAGATTCAATACTGGATTTAAGTTTGATACATGTAAATGGGTAGAGGACACCTGTATTATGAACTCTATGAAACATTCTTCTTTTATTTCTTAGTATAGTTGTATGAATGGTTGTCATCATACACATCAAGTTAGATTCGGTATTATAGACCTTGTGTTTGGACCCAAGAGGAGTATCAGAGGCTACATGATGTTGATCTGACCTGGACTCATGTTGTTGATCGATGGTTGAGTGGAGTGTTAACTAGCTATACATTGGAATATGTAGTTTCTATGTATTCTTTCCCAAAGGTTTCTAAGTTTGATTTCTCGAGGGATCCAAGAGGATCAGACTTGCATGTTATATTATTATCCATTAAGATCTTTATCATCACTTTGAGTATGGATCCATTTCCTATAGTTGTCTAAATTTCCACTAGGCAAAGGGTGTGGAAGCTTGTGTGGTAAGAGATGGTGCACCTTGCAGTAGAAATAGAGAGAGAGTAGAGGCGGCTTAAGTATAATGAAGCATGAGAAATGGATTTGGTAAGATAGTGTGAAGTTACAGGAGTGATGGAATTATAGAGGCAGACGTTGTAGGAAATATTTGAGGTTTGCATGGAGAATGTGGAACCTGAGCAGTCTGTGTTACCCCATCTTGGCAAGTGTGGGAGAGAAATACCCTCAGGTTCTTGTGATAGATCATTGTATGGAGAAAGGAGTAGAGTTGTAGATGTGCATCTCATCCCACCTAGTGATAAAACTCTGGTGGTTATTTTTCCATCTCCTGAGATAAGTATTTTTAATCCAGTTAGTGTTGGTATTGGCATTCAGGCAGCACCAATAGATATAACTTTTCATTCAGTTCATCTATGTTTGCACAAACATTTTCTGTGTTTGGAAGAATCATATCTAGCACATCATTTAGGCAAGGTGTCGGTACATAGAGTTTGGGTGTCATGTCTAGAAGTGGTTCAATGTCACAGATTGTCGATGCACAGTTTAGCATGACAATGGGTTCATAGAGCATAACTATGTCAATCCCCTTACCTGCGATGGGAGGAGGATTAGGTGGATTAGGAGGGATATGAGATAGTGGATCTAGTGGATCTCATGGTGGAGGAAACATAGGACAGAATTAATGTCCTTGATCTGGTGGGAAAGGGCCATAATATGATCAATAGGTATTTTATGACATGTCTGTACATTTACCTAATTATAAGGGTGTTGAAGATGCGGCAGAGCATGTGCAAAAATGTGAATTGTCATGGTGTGCTAAGGTTATTATTGCCCCAGAGAGGAAGGCAAGACATTTTGCAACCACGTTACAGGGGCACGTACATAGTTAGTACTACAAGTATGACCCACATCAAATGGTGGTGGATTATACTACGCTACATGTTGTCTTTTTAGCAAAGTTCCACATTCCTGAGTTTGAGGAAAATATCATCAATATGCTCAAGGAAATTCAACAATGTATCGAAAAAAGTGTGTGGGAGTAAGATGCGCACTTTAAGACTCTTTTTGTCAAAGTTTTCTTATGATATCCATCCCTTACATCATTCTCAATGGTTTGTTGGAGGATTGATAATTCCTTGTAGACATGCACTTTCCTGTAAGACTTTCATGGATCTAAGTGAGGTCTTGGAGGTTTCTCTATGCATTGAAGGTGTCAAAAGCATTGACACTGGAGTAAGCCCATTTTTAGAAGCAAAAAACCCTGTCATGGCAAAATAACTTGAAATCTTTTCTGCGAACTCAGCTCATTAGACTCGCAGTGGAATTTGGTGCACAGATTATGAGATAGAAGGACACACCAAGAAAATTTTCCCATGAAGTTCGGTACATGTCGTGTCATCGGATAGCGAAATCTATGATAGAGATCATGATCCAAGTAGTTTCTCGTTGTTGTAGCGTGCGCTCTATAAGAATATGTCTTCTTATTGTAATAATTTTTTCATCTACGACTCACCATACAAAGGAGTGCTGATTGATAGACCAAATCCATGATGTCATTGATATTGGTGTGCATTAGACCAGCATTGGAAGCATTTCTAAGAATGAAGATCATCAGTATGAAGGGTACGGAGATGGAGGAAGTTGAGGAAGAGGTTTTTGCAAAGGATTCAGAGGTTATGGTGGATAAGGAGGTAGGAGTGAATTTCCCTGTGGAACTTACTACAATTTTGGATCTACTAAACATTACAAGTGCGACTGTCCAAATTTGCTATAGTGCTCATGGTGCAGAAAGAAGCATAAGTATGAGGAGTTCCTAAGATTTATGAACACATGATCCAAAACCATAAGAAGGAAAGGGATGCATGAATGATGAGTGTGAAGTGGGCTGATCCATTATGGATGTCTAGGGTGACGTATAACCTTGAGTTAGAACATGTCTTAGTAACTATGCGGGTGGAAGCTATTCATGCTAGGGAAAATCTGAAGCAAAGGCTCCTCATTACAAGATAAGAGGTATTACATTAGAAATACCCTGATCCAACTCATCAGAAAGAGGTCTACCAAGAAACCATGGAGGTGATTAGAAACCTACTAGTGGAGATTCAATGTCTAAAGGAGAAATCACGGAAGTTTGAGCATAAGAATAATGTTGAGGTCCCTCAGCAGGACATGGATGATGTCAAATAAGTGTGTAGGATGTTGTACCAGGAAAATATTATCCCTCTGTTAGGAGAGTAGCTAAGAGAAAAAAATATTGCACGCTAGAGGCAAGCACGAGAGGCAGGTCTTGCATGTTAATATTCCCCCTCGCAGTATTGATTATGATAAGGAAATCACATTGGATGCAATTTTGGATGGATGGCTCTTGAGAAATATTCTAATTGACACGGGTGCAGAGGTAAATTTTCTCACTTTAGATGCATGGAATCAGATGGGGAGGCCCCAATTATATCCATCTTCAAATGTTTTGTATATGGAAAATGGGACAAAGGATATGCCCATCAAAGTGTTGAAGGATGCATCCATAACCATCCAAGGGGAAAAGTTTACTGGAGATTTTGAATTCTTACCGCTTTCCAAGGCAAATAACTTTCTAGCCTTACTTAGATGCCCCTGGTGTTATAAGAATAATGTTGACTTGTGCTTTAACATAGGGTACATGAGTTTCAGGAATAAAGAGGAGTGTGTCGTTATTCCTCTAACATATGGGAGGTCTACGTTCCATGTAGAACCTTTGGGAGAAAAGGACCTGGATAGAATCTATGTGTGCACCATTAGAGACCCTGAGGTTGTCCATCCATCAGAAGGAGTCATTCAATGGGAATATGCTCAATCTATGAGTGATACAACTAGAATTGCATGTGACAATTGGGCACACATGACCTATGAGTTGGTCAGAAGAAAATTAAAGGGAATTTTGACTCACATCACTAGGGCACACTCGGTTAGGCATCTGGGAGGAAGGTAGATACCCAGCTACACTGGAGAGGGTAACCCTAATGTCTATCTATGTGAGATGGAGGTACAATTGAAATGTCACATAGAAAGGAGGAATATGCCTACTTATACCTTACATGGAATAACAGCGCATTGGTGGGTGACCCATCAAGACAATATTCTAGAGTGGTGCAAAGTGAGAATCGTGTTATCTATTAGGTTTCTCTAGAGCAATGCACCTTCTGCAATACAATACTATCATGGGAAGGAGTCCACCTCATTCCACATTCAAGAGTGTGAAAGATCCTGGATAATAGGCCTAGAAGCCTTACCTCCCTCATTATGGGTGCATAATTTCTATTCCACATTGCAAGGTTGTGCGCGTGCATGGTATATCCATTTAAAGCTAAGTTGTCAAACATGAAATTAGCAAGAGTTGACAATGGATATTATTCAAATTTTTAAGTATTTGAGTTTTAAGCCATCGGTGAATGAGGTAATACAGGTAGTCAAGCACCTTACCTTGGGGGATAGTGTCATGACTAAGGACCAAATCCTATATTTTTTAGGGGAACCTGAGTTGGGGGCGAGCTTTGTAGAAGAAGAGGCAGAAGAAGTACATCTTGAGTGTGCCTTCCTAGAAAAAAACAAGGGTAAGTCGGTGTACCTGATAGATGATGAGGTCAAAAATTTGGATGTTGATTATATAGAAGGTATGCGTGAGGTATTGGACAAAGCAGATCATAAAGTGTGCTCCTACCATGAGCCCTTGAAAAACAAAGTTAACATTGTTACAAAAGTAGAGTCAAAAGAAGTTATCATTGGAGATTACTAGATGGACTAGGAGGTTTCAAAAATAGTTGCATTACTGCATGACTTCCAAGACTTGTTCCCATGTGGGTACCATGAATTGAAGGGAGTTCATCACTAATTAGGGAAAATGTGGATTAAGTTCAAATAAGGTGTGCACCCTGTCAAAAAGAGGCCATACAGGATGAACTTGAATTTGCACATAAAGGTTAAGGACGAAATTTATAAGATAGAATCTAGAATCATTGAAGAATCTAAATGGGTGAGCCCAATGGTGATTAGTATCAAGAAGGATGAGAGGGTAAGGATATGTGTATACTAGAGAGACTTGAATGTTGCATGTGTCGTAGATCCTATCCTAACCCCATTTACTGAAGAGGTATTGAAAGGTGTAGTAGGGTGGGAAATCTATTCTTTTACAAATGGATTCTTAGGTTATCACCAGGTAATAATTGCAAAGGAATACCAGGATAAGCCTACTTTCACCACTAAACGGGGAAGTTTTTCTTGTACGGTTATGCCCTTTGGTCTTAAGAACACACCTGTTGTATTTTCATTCATTATGGTATAGGCATTTCAAGACTTCATCCATAAATTTCTAGAAGTTTACTTGGATGATTGGATGATGTATGGATTAGTAATGGATCACTGTGACAATTTGAGATTGATGTTTGAGAGGTGCAGGAAGTTAAGTATCTCTCTAAACATTAAGAAATGTGTCTTTGCTACTCCTTTTGGCATATTACTAGGCCACATTTTTAGTAAGGAAGGCTTATTGGTAGATCCTACCAAATTTGTTGTTATTTTAGGTATGGAGGAGCCTACCAGTCAAACCATAATGCATAGATTCTTAGATAATATGGGTTACTACAGAAAATTAATCATATGCTATGCCAGGATCTCCACATCATTAGAAGATTTATTGAAACATAAGATTAAATTCTATTGGGATGAAGCGCAGCAAGTGGCTTTTGACACATTCAAGGAGAAACTTACTACTGCACCCATTTTACAGTTTCCCTCTTGAGATAAGCCCTTTCATGTACATGTGGATGTGTCAAGTATGAAAATTGGACCAGTTCTAGCATAGCATAAAGAAGGGATTGTTGATCACCCTTTGTGTCTTACAAGGAGAAAATTAACTCCATCTGAACAAAATTACACGATGACAGAGCATGAAGCATTATCTATGATTTATTCAGTGAAAAATTTTAGGAAATACTTATTGGCTACTCTGTTTATCTTTTACACGGATCATATGGCACTCAAGTACTTGGTGAACAAGAATTTCTTGCAAGGGTGCATATGCCAGTGGATTTTTCTATTTCAGGAGTTTGACTTTTCATTCATTGTAAAACTAGGAAAAAGAAACTTGGGACCTAACCATCTATCATAGATTAACTTAAGTGAGGATGCGTAAAGCATTGAGGACACAATGTCAGATGCACAGTTGTTCAGATTGTAGTACGCACCCTCTGCTTTTGCATATATTTTTATTTTCTTACAAATAGGTATAGTTCCTGAAGGAATTAAAGCCTTGGAGAAAAAGCAATTGGCTATATGCGCCACACCCTATATGTTGATTATTGGAGACCTATACAAGTTATTTCAGGATGAGGTTTTATGTCGATGTGTGTTGGAACATGAGCATATTGCAATCATTGAGGAAGTTCATGGTGGCATTATAGGAGGTCACTATGCATGGAATGAAATTGCACGCAAGATCCTATTGGCAGATCTTTGGTGGGAGACAATTTATAAGGATTGTATAGATTATTGCAAGGCCTGTGACGATTTCCAATGCCATGGAAATATAGGGCAAAGAGATCAAATTCCGTTAAGACCTATTACTAGTGCAAAACCATTTGAAAATGGGCATTTGTCTTTGTGGGACCTATTTCCCCAGCCGTACGCAGGACAGGTTCATGTTATATTATCACTTTTACTATCTTACAAGGAGGGTGGAAGCGGTTACTACAAAGGATTACACTGCAGCTATAACAGCTAGCTTCCTATGGGAGAATATAATCAGTAGAAATGGATGCCTATTGAGTTTAACAAGTGATAGGGGTACTCATTTTTTGAATGAGATAGTTAGAATCTTAATAATGGAGTTTATGGTGGCGCATCACGAAACTATGCCCTATTAGCCTCAGGCTAATGGAACTTCTAAGGCCTTTAACAAGATTTTAAGACACACATTCACTAAGATTTGTGACGTTGGAAGAAGGGACTGGGATGATAAATTCTCTGCAGTACTACGGTCATATTGTAATAATTATAAAAGATTGAACAAAGCCACTCCTTTTCAATTGGTATTTGGCACAGAGGCAGCTCTGCCTGTAGAATTCATGTTATCATCCCTACGTATTGCGCATGTAGGAGGATTGGCTAATGAGAAAGAATTAGAGGATCACATTGATAAACTTATGGAGTTGGATGTGAGTTGAGCCATTTCTAGATGGAGTCAAAAGATGGAGAAAGCACAACAAAAGGCATGGCATGATCATCATATTAAAATAAATAAGTTTAAGGTTGGGCATATGGTTCTTTTGTACAAATCAAAGTTTAAGTGCCATCCTAGGAAACTCAAAGTGCATTCATTGAAACCGTATGTTAAATTCCATATACTTGAGTCAGGCTCTTTCTAGTTACAAGCACTGGATTAAACAATGTTACTTGGTTATTGTTAGCCAAAATGAGCCCCTTGCTCACTTTTTGGCTAACTCTCTTCATTCTTACCTCTCTTGTGCCTCAGTCATAATTTTTTATCTTCCATGCACTCAAAACCTTCTAGAAATGGAACCATTGGATAGATCCCTTTCTCATCTTTCCAGAAAGGTAAATTTTTCCTCCTAACTCCATGTATTTTTGAATTTATGGATTGGTGGAGTTTTTGTGGGAAATTTTCCCTAGACAGGCCTACTAGCCAATAGGAGGGTGCCACATCAGCATCGGATCATCGGGAGGTGGAGGAAAATTTTGGATTTTTTACCAATTGTTGGCACAATGGGAATTTTTCCCATGAAAATCTTGAGCCAATAGGAGGGTGCCACGTGTCCTCAGAAGGGCGGAGGCAGAGGTAAACTTGGAATTTTTACCAAGTGTTTGGTAGGGTTTAGAAAGGAATTTTTTGGCCCGATGGCCCGCCGGTGAATAAGATGTGGCCACATGTCCAGGTGGGGAGAAGTTGGGAAAATTTCCCAAGGGTTAGCACGAGTAAATCTTTTGCCTCCAAGGCCCTCATCGAATAACATGGTGCCAAGTGTCACCGGGGCACAGGGGTCGGAGGTGCGAGAGGATTTTTTTCTTTTCACCCAAGTTTGGAAAATTTGAAAAGCAAATCCTACCCTAGAAAAATCTGAGCAAATTCCAAGATGCCACATGTCCCAGGGGTCAGCGGGGATCGAACTGGTGGGAAGAAGTTGGAAAAAAAATTCCAAATGTTAGCGCAAAGAAAATTCTTGGCCCATAGGTCTGCCAACCAATTGAAAGAAGCCACATGTCCTCAGGTCAACGGAGCGTGGGGGAAAGTTGAGAATTTTTCCCAAGGCAAAATCAAAGAAAAATATTGAAGGAAAAGCCCGCCCCCCAAAGCCCTAGCTAGTAAAATCATGCCACGTGTCCATGTGGTAAAAAAAAAAACACAAGGCAAGCCCGCAGAGAAAAATGAACATGAAAGGCCCACGTCCAATGGCATTCCACCATGTGTCCAGCCCAGGGAAGATGGTCAACAATGATGGAAAAGTTGAGAGCAAATGCCCAGGGTGAATCAAATCGTGCCATGTGTTCTCGGGTAATCCAGCCGGCGGAGAATTTTTGGAAAACTTTCCAAAGGCCAAAACGATGAAAAATGAATCCCGAAGGGCCCACAACGAATCAAATCATGCCACATGTCACTAGAGAGGCAAGGCATGGATATTTTTGAGGAAATTTTCCCAAATGCAAAAAAGGTGCAAAATTTCAAATTTTCGGCCCGCCAACCTTTTTTGGCCCTATTTTTCCCTAAATTTTTAGAGGGACATAACTTTCGATCCAGAGCTCGATTTCTGGTGTTCTTTATAACAATGGAAAGATGGTAAAATTCTCTACATTATTCCGAGATCAATTTTTTGTTTTGGTGGGGTTTGGAGGGAGAAAGTTGGAAAATGCCTCTACCACGTGGAAATCAACAAAACTAACATTTCAACCACCATTTTTAATGAAGTATGGCTCGCATTCTCTCCCAGCATGGTTAAAAACATCATGGGATGGACTTTTGAGGGTACCCATGTTGTTTTAATACCATTTGGTTGGTGGTTGAAGCATCTCTCATGTTTTCCCATGTTTCTCTCTCCTGAGTTTGAATGGGCATTATAAAAAGTAAAATGATCTCATTTGGAAAAAAGTTAGACATTTTTTTTGGCTCTGTAACTTCCTTTTTCTTCCTCCTTTGGTAGATTTGTTGAAATTTTACCTATTCATGCAAATAAAGCATCTCTTTTTTTGCCTCTTGGACATTGTAATGCACTATATTGGACCTGGAATGATAATGTGTGCTTTGTGATTAAAATTTTCTCAATCCTTTCATACGTTTATCATTGTTTCCTGATCTTTCATTACATTTTGGAAATTTTTGCATGTTTTGTGTTGTATTTTCTTGTGGATTGTGTATGTTTTGCAGTAGCAGGTGTCTACTACTCCTTTGGTGCATCACCTTAATTAGACTAGGTTTATTCTTTGTATCTTCTCAACCCTGTCCCCTTGGCAAAGTTTGATTAAGTTATAGGTAAACCCTCTACAAAATGTTGTGCACACTTGAACAGAGGAGTTGAGGAACCAGCCTCTAATCTAGAGATTCTTTTCCCACTTTTACAAGTCCCACACTTGGGGAAAAGATTCAATGTTGTGCAATCACACTGGATGTTAAAATATCAAACTAGAAATCTGATAGAACATCCAGAGGGTGCTACTAATTTGTACTAACAGTTTTGGCACGCCCGGTGGGACCTTAGAGGTCTTCATCTTCATTGCAACAAAATTGATGTGCATTTTTTACAAGTTTCTTGCTTAAAAGAGTCCTAAATTGCACATCTGGCGACTCCAAGGAAGAAGAATCAACTGGCTTTAGCAGTCTAGACGTGAAAAACACATGAGAAGAATCTCCATAAGGTCAAGAGTTGTAGAAGAAGAAGTGTTGTTTGAGTATCTACAATTATCTCCAAGAAGAAGACAAAGAGGGAGGAGAATTCAAAGGTCTCCATCTCCACCAAACAGAACTCTATCAACTCCTCCACCTGGTAGACCTTTCATCCAATCAACAAGGGTTCTAAGGCCAATCAGAATGGCACAACACAACCCATATGTCAACTTCACTGGTAGCAGCCCACTTGCTCTCAATGCACAAAATCCAATCCCAGTTGCAGCATTGAAGAACATTCCATACTTTACTGGAGAGAATCAGACCACTCCTGGTGATCATGTCAAGGATATTGCTAATATTTGTGTAATCCATGAGATTGATGAGATGCAAGTTGTTGTCAAACTACAGGCATCTTCATTCAAAGGGAAAGTTTTGCAATGGTTCAGGAGCCTTGCTTTAGGCTCTATCCAAAATTGAAACTAGCTATGTATAGCCCTCCATGAGCATTTTGGAGAAAAGGGAGATAACTTGTCCCTTTTGGAACAATTGACAACTATCAAGAGAGCTCCCAATGAGCAGCTGACTGACTTCAACTTCAGATTTCAAAGGACTTGGGAGAGAATTCCAATGGTGGTAAGGCCAATAGCAAAAGGTGCTTTTCTATATTACCTTAAAGCTTTAAATTCTGATATTTCTATGTTAATTCAATCCATGGGAGGCACAACTATCCCTGCTACTTATAGCATTGCCATTAGAGCTTAAAATTGTCTGATTCAAGCTGGTAAGCTAGCTCCTAGGCCTCCAATGCCATTGTATCCAAATTTAGAAAGTCCAAGCACTAGTCAAGTGCCTATTTTAGCTCCTATTCCCACTCCTAGAAATCAAAATTCAAGTGAAGCTTCTACTTCATCTTCTAGTGCCTCAAATGAACTTCAAGAAGTCATGAAGCAATAGCAAAATTTAGGTAATGAGCTGGTTACACTCAAGACACAGAAATCCCAAGGTTTAAGACCTTCTTATCAGCCTCAATCTCATCCTAACAAGCTGCCATATCAGCCCCAAAAACCACCCAATCTAGCTGCAAATCAAAGCCAAGTAAGACCTCCTACCAACAGACCATTTCAGCCCTATAATCCCAATGTTGCATCTGCCTCTAAAGCACTAGTGCTAGTACGAAATAGCATAGCTCAAGAGTATGACTAGTGTTTCCCATGTAATGAACCTCACAACTAGTTTATGTGCTTCAATGGTGCTCTAAATCAAGCCTTAATGGTAACAACAACTGTTGTGGCGGGTGAAGGGAGTCAAGGAAATAACCAACAACAAGAAACATCCCAGCAACAATCAGCTCCAAATGATACCACACTTGTAAACTAGCAGGTAGAAGACTTTTGTGGCATGAATCAACCAACCTCTCAAAGTGTTACAGCCAACACAAGGTCAAAAAGGAGAAATTTGGGTGAAGGACAGCCATTGGCTCTAAATAATCCACAACCTTCTACCACTCCACAAACTGTTGGCAAACAAAATGCAGTTTCAAACATGCAAGGACCACCCAAACCAGCTCCTAAACCAACTCAGATGCCAGTTGTTGCTGCCCATGTGCAAGGAATGAATGTGCAGGCCAAAGGGTAGCAAAGAGATGCTTCATCTCCATTCAACATCATTGATTAGATGAAGAAGACAAATGTAAACATATCAATGTGGGAATCACTATCCATCCCAGGCCAAAGAGATTTGCTACAAGCTGCCATGAAGGACTGGTCAACTTCAAATCAACAGGTCCAAATGTAAGAGAAGGTACTCACAAATGTTTCCCAGCCTGAAGGGAATCATGGAGGATAACAAGGTAAAATGTTGAAGCCCCCTCCATTCTATGTTTCATTGATCATTGGGGACCAATTAGTACACAATTGCATGATTGATTCCGGGGCAAGTAGTTCAGTAATGCCCAAGCAAATAGCTGATCAGTTGGGGCTCCAATATGAAGTCATATCCAAAGGGGTAGTGCAATTGGATGGGACAGCAGTGACAGCAGTAGGAGTGATTAAAAAATTGAGTCTTACTTTGCATGCATACCCCAACATTGTTGTTTTGTAAGATGTCTCAGTGATAGATCTTCCACCACTCTTTGCCCTATGTTTGTCAAGGGATTTCACAGCTAAGATTGGAGGTTACTTATATGCTGATTGGTCACACATGTTGTTCAGAAAAAGATATGGAACTAAGGCCACAATTAGATCTGAGCCTATTGTAAACTTTCACATTGAGCCTCACACTCCAATCCAAATCAATACCAACTGTTCGGCGTTTGATCAAGAAGATTATCCAAGCACTATTGAAGCTAACACCAAGGTTGGAATCATCCCATATTTGACTCTTGATGAATGGACAAGCAAGGTGCATGCTTTTGATCCTTATCAAGAAATAGAAGAATCTGAGCTAGGAGTCTATTGCATGCATGAAGAAAATCAGCCTATTCCTAGCATCACCAAGCCAGACCACAAGGATGAAAATGAGGTATGGTAGTTGTTCTTTGATGGATCAAGAAGTAGACAAGGTGTAGGAGGGGGAGCTATGCTTGTTTCACCTCAAGGAGTTAAGTACTATTCAGCTTTTAGATTTCAGTTTGCATGTTCTAATAACACTGCTGAATATGAAGCTTTGATACAAGGATTGCATTGGTCAATCAAAAGAGGAATAAAGAACTTGCAAGTCTTTGGTGACAGTGGGCTGATTTTCAACCAAGTTAGAGGATAGCATGCTGCCAAGAATGATCTGCTCAAGTGCTACAAAAATAGGGTGTGGGACCTCATTGAAGATTTTGAGGGTTTTAGCATCAAATCCATTCCTAGAAAAGAGAACCAAGCTACTGACAGGCTTGCAGTAGTTGGAGCAGCCTTTGATGTTGTTGAAAGCATCAAGAAAGAAAAAGTACAACCAAACATTCATGTGATTGTAAGGCCTTCAGTGCCAGACAACAATGTAAGTTGGCAAGTGTTTGAAAATGATCAACAAATCATCCATTTCTTGCAAGAAGAGGCTGAGTTCTCAGCTAAAAATCAGGAAAAGTTAGAACAACAGTATGGTGATCAAGTGGTACAGCTGAGAACCAACAAAATACCAAAGGGACTTGTCACTTTGGAGTCCATTTTCAATCCTAATGATCATTTTAGGAAGGATAAATCAAACATCCAAGTCAAGGGAGAAGATTCAGTGCCCATCTTGGTGGAAGAAGGCAAGTCACTCCAAATTAGTAAAGTGACAACTGAGCAAGAAAGGTATGAGTTCATACATCTTTGTCAATAATTCTTTGATGTGTTTTCTTGAAGCTATGAAGATTTGAAGGGCTTCTATCCCAAGTTATCTCGACACACTATTGAATTGGACCCAAGTGCTAAACCCATCAGGAAAAAACAAAGGCTAGTCAAGCCACACATGGAGCCTCTCATGGGAAAAGAATTGAATAAGTTGATAGAGTCAAGTATCATATTCCCTATCAATCATTCTAGTTGGGTAGCCAACTTGGTTCCAGTTAGAAAGAAGAGTGGAGAAATCAGATTGTGTGTTGAATTCAGAGATTTGAATAGAGCATCTCTCAAGGATCATTACCCACTTCCTTATATGGAGCAGATTTTACAAGTTGTTGCTAGATCTGAGAGGTTTTCATTACTTTATGGTTATTTAGGGTACAATCATATTATGGTTAAGGAAGAGGATCAATTCAAGACAGCCTTCACAACCAAATGGGGGACTTATGCATATAGAAAAAGGCCATTTGGACTATCCAACACTGGAGCTACATTCCAAAGGGCAATGGAAATGGCATTCAAGGATTTGATTAACGAAATGGTGCTGACATATCTAGATGATATCACTATTTTTTCAAAAAATGTAGCAGACCATCTCTTTCATTTGAGACAAGTGTTCAAAAGGTGTAGAAGATTTGGGATATCTTTGAATCCCAAAAAGTGTATTTTTCTAGCTCATGAAGGAAAGCTCCTTGGCCACATTATCTCCAAAGAAGGATTAGCAATTGATCTAAAAAGGGTTGAAGCCATAATAGCACTACCATTTCCAAGCCACAAGAAACCCCTCCAAAGTTTCTTGGGAAGGATAAATTTTGTTCGGAGGTTTGTCCCAAAATTTGCAGCCCTAGTCAAGCCTATCACCAAGATGTTAAAGAAAAGCATAGCTTTCAAATGGACAGTAGAGGGAAAGGCAAGTTTTGAAGAAATAAAAGAAGCTATCTCACAAGCTCCAACCCTCATTAACCCAGATTTCTCTAAGGAATTCATCCTCTATGCATTTAGAGGTGATGATACTATTTCTGTAATGTTGGTACACCTGAACAAAGACAATGATGAGCAGCCAATTACTTTCTTTAGCAAAATCCTGGAGGACTATGAGGTGAGATATTCCTTCATTGAGAAGCATGTTCTTGTAGTGATTAGGACCTTGAAGAAATTTAAGCATCTAGTTTTAAACAACAAGGTTCAACTGCTAGTTTCTCATGTGGGAGTTAAAGACTTCCTCCTCAATAAAGACCTAAATGAAAAGAGAGCAGGGTGGATTACTCGTGTCATGGAATATGACATTGAGATCAAAGTCACCAAGTTGGTCAGAGGAAAAGGATTGTGTGAGCAGGTGGTCTTGAACAAAAAAATGGAAGCATGCAATGAGAAAGAGGTTGTTTTGGCGTTGCAAGACAGCCATGAACAAGGGAGCACTCAAGAAGAAAATGATAGTTTCCTCATTCCTTACTAGACCCGAGACATGATGCACTTCCTAAACATAGGCGTATTCCCTCCAAAGATGAATAAAACCAAAAGGAGACACTTCAGATTGCATGTTGTCCCATATGCCTTTGTTGATGGTGTTTCATTCAAAATGGATGTGAATGGAGTGCTGCTGAGATGCATTGGTACAAATCAAATTCACAGAGTGTTGGAAGATTTCCATGGTGGATCAGATGGGGTTAATTTTACACCAAGAGTGATAACTCTCAAGATCATGAGGGCTGGCTATTATTGGCCCAAGATTTTCAGTGACTATTATGCATGGATCAAGAGGTGCAAGAATTTTGCATTCTTCACAAGTAAGGAGAGACTAGATGCCCTTCCATTGGATCCAATTTAAGTTGACCAACCATTCATGCAATGGGGTTTGGACTTCATTGGATTCATTAACCCAAATTCAAGCCAAGGACACAAATGGATTCTAACAACAACAGATTATTTCACCAAGTGTACTGAGGCAGTAGCACTCAAGGAATCAAATGAATCTAACATCCTAGACTTCTATGAAGGGATAACAACCAAATTTGGCATACCTACTACAGTAATATCAGATAATGTGTTGGCATTCATTAGGCCCAAGGTAACTGAATGGGCTGTTAAGAATGGGATCTACCTAAGCACTTCATTAAATTATTACCCTCAGGGTAATGGCTAAGTTGAATCTACAAATAAGAACTTGTTAAGGATCATCAAGATGACTCTTGATGAAAATCAGAGGTCTTGGCATACTAAATTGAAATTAGCCTTTTGGGCTGATAGGATAACCCCTAAGAGATCTACAGGTAATTCTCCATTCAAGCTTGTTTATGGAAGAGAGGCAATTTTTCCCATGTCACTTGAGTTGCCAATGTTGGAACTCATGAAGTATTTGGAGTTGTTAGAGTTTGGGCCCATGGAGGTTAGGTGTTTAGATTTGATGGAGCTCTAATAAATCAGAAATCAGGAAACCCAAGCAATGGAGAGGGATCAAGCTTTGATCAAGAATACCTTTGATAGAAAGGCCAAGGATAGATCTTTCCAAGTTGGGGATCTAGTGTTAAAATGGGATGTAGACATAGCAAAACTGGGAAAGCATTCAAAATTTTATGCCATTTGAAGTGGCCCCTACATGGTCACAAAGTGTAAGGACAGCAATGCCTTCCAATTGTCCACATTGGATGGTGAAGAATTAAAGATTCCAGTCAATGGAATCCATCTAAAGCATTGCTACTGAAGGAAAATTATCCACCTTGTACATATTAGCTTAGGTTTTCATTCCTCCAAGTGCTTATGCACATTGTTTTGTTGTAGTTTAGCTTTGATTTCCCTAAGTGCTTTGGCACAAGCTTGTTGTTCCAGGAAATGTATTTTGCAGGCCTTGCTCCAAATCAGGTGGTGTTCTACCCTCCCTCTTCCTCCTTGCATTATTATAATCAGTTGGGGTACCAAGTAGAGAATTTGATGACTCCATGCCCAATGGATTGCTTCAGGTAACTGGTAACTTCATCCAGCAGGTAGATGACCCCTCTGAGTCACCAAAATTGTTATCCAAAATATGCCCCTTGCTTATTTTTGTGGCTAACTCCCTTCATTCTTTCCTTCCTTGTACCTTAGTCAGAATTTTTTATATTTTAGGCACTCAAAACCTTCTAGAAATGGCATCATTGGATAGAGCTCCTTTCTCAGCTTTCCAGAAAGGTAAAGTTTTCTTCCTAACTCCATGTATTTTTGAAGTTATGGCTCAGGTAAAGTTTTTGTGGGAAATTTTCCCTAGACAAGCCCGCCGGCCAATTAGAGAGTGCCATGTCAACCAAAAGATCATCGGAAGGCGGAGGAAATTTTAGAAATTTTTAACAAGTGTTTGGTGCAATGGGTTCCCATGAAAAGCCCGAGCCAATAGGATTGTGCCACGTGTCCTCAAAAGGGCGGAGGCAGAGGTAAACATGGAATTTTTACCAAGTGTTTGGAAAGGTTCAAAAAGGAATTTTTTGGCTCGCCGGTGAATAAGATGTGGCCACGTGTCTAGGCGGGGAGAAGTTGGGAAAATTTCCCAAGGGTTGGCACGAGTAAATCTTTCGCCCCCAAGGCCCGCATCCAATAACATGGCGCCACGTGTCACCAGGGAGCGGGGGTCGGAGGTGCGAGGGGATTTTTTCCTTTTTTCCCAAGTTTGGAAAATTTGAAAAGTAAAGCCTGCACCCCAAAATCTTGAGCCAATTGCAAGGAGGCCACGTGTCCCACGGGGCAGTCGGGGGTCGAACCGGCGGGAAGAAGTTGGGAAATTTTCCCAAATGTTAGTGTAAAGAAAATTCTTGGCCCCCAGGTCTGCCAACCAATTGAAAGAAGCCACATGTCCTTGAGTCAGTGGAGTATAGGGGAAAGTTGGGAATTTTTCCCAAGGCAAAATCAAAGAAAAATATTGAAGGAAAATCCCACCCCCCAAAGCCCAAGCCAGTAAAATCATGCCATGTGTCCATATGGCGAAAAAAAAAACACAAGGCAAGCCCACAGGGAAAAATGAACATGAAAGGCCCACGTCTAATAAAATTCTGCCATGTGTCCAGCCTAGGGAAGATGGTCATTAGGGATGGAAAAGTTGAGAGCAAATGCCTGCGGTGAATCAAATCGTGCCATGTGTCCTCGAGTCATCCAGCCGGCGGAGAATTTTTAGAAATTTTTCCAAAGGCCAAAACGATGGAAAATGAAGTATGAAGGGCCCACAACGAATCAAATCATGCCATGTGTCACCAGAGTGGAGGGGCATGGAGATTTTTGAGGAAATTTTCCCAAATGCAAAAAAGCTGGAAAATTTCAAATTTTCAGCCCGCCAACCTTTTTTGGCCCTATTTTGCCCTAAATTTTCAGAGGGGCATGACTTTCGATCCAGAGCTCAGTTTCTTGTGTTCTTTATATCAATGGAAAGCTGGTGAAATTCTCTACATGATTCCGGGATAAATTTTGTGTTTTGGTGGAGTTTGGAGGGATAAAATTGGAAAACTCCTCTACCACGTGGAAATCAACAAAACTGACATTTCAACCACCATTTTTAATGAAGTATGGCTCGCATTCTCTCCCAACATGGTTAAAAATGTCAGGGGATGGACTTTTGAAGGTACCCATGATGTTTTAATACCATTTGGTCAGTGGTTGAAGCATATCTCATGTTTTCCCATGTTTCTCTCTCCTGAGTTTGAATGGTAACAAGTAAAATGAGCTCATTTGGAAAAAAGTTAGACATTTTTTCTGGCTCTGCAACTTCCCTTTTCTTCCTCCTTTGGTAGATTTGTAGAAATTTTACCTTTTCATGCAAATAAAGAATCTCTTTTTTTGCCTCTTGGCCATTGTAATGCACTGTATTGGACCTGGAATGATAATGTGTGCTCTGTGATTAAAATTTTCTCAATCCTTTGATATGTTTATCATTGTTTCCTAATCTTTCATTACATTTTGGAAATTTTTGCATGTTTTGTGTTGTATTTTCTTATGGATTTTGTATGTTTTGTAGTAGCAGGTGTCTACTACTCCTTTGATGCATCACCTTAATTAGACTAGGTTTATTCTTTGTATCTTCTCAACCCGGTCCCCTTGGAAAAGTTTGATTAAAATATAGGTAGACCCTCTGCAGAATGTTATGCACACTTAAACAGAGGAGTTGAGGAACCAGCCTCTAATCTAGAGATTCTTTTCCCACTTTTACAATTCCCACACTTGGGGAAAAGATTCAATGTTGTGTAATCACATTGGATGCTAAAATGTCAAACTAGAAATCTAATGGAACATCCAGAGGGTGCTACTGATTTGCACTAACAATTATTTCAACATGAGTAGGTTGAAACCCTAATATAAATAAGTCTTTTATGTTTTTCTAAATATGGAAATATTACCATTTATCTTAGGATTTCCCTTGATGCATTTTCCTTTATATCGGTTTCCTTTCATCTATTTTAAGCTATCTTTTCATTTCATTTGTTATGGGTGTGCTTGTGTGCTAGTAGCTAGTTACTATCTAAAGTGGTTTTGGCGCAGAGGACCACACATCTATTTAGTGTTGGGTGGAGATTGTAAAGAAGAGTCTCAGTGAATAGCACGGTAAGAAGCAAGTGTTGGGAGTGATGTTGATTGGTGGCCCAAATGAGGAAATCAAAAGCATATGGGTTCAAAAGAGTGTGCATAGTAGAAGTGATTATGGGTGGATATTGGTGTCAAAAGCTTTATGAAACCCATGTATAGTGATAAAAGTGTAGAGCAACATGAGGTAGGTGATGACAAGAACTAGGCTTATGACGCAGAGGAAGGTTAACTTCGGCACTATGAGCACATGTGGGGTTCTATGGTCGATACAGTTTTACATGTCAGAAGGTTGTGGGAGATTTACCTGAGTTTTCGCAGGGAGGAAAAGTGCTAGGCTAAATGTGCAGGAGGATGGTGTTGAAAAAATCCAACTTTAATGAAAAAAAATTTACGGTGGTAGGTGCCATGGGAGTTAATGCAGGAAAAAGATAAAATCTATAAATAGAAGGTTGGGGTAAGTTATTCTTTTTACCTTGCATTTTTTTTTAAGAGCTCTTCTGAACTAGGGCACCCTTGCCAGAGAATTTGCAAAGAGTTATGTGAAAAGTGGAGATATTTGGTATATTTGTGAACTAGAGTGGAACGGAGTACATAGGCATGTGCAGAGGATATTTTTTGGTGGATTCCCATGATTGTTTATGCTATCTTGTGGAAGGAGAGTTTTCTAGGTTAGGGTTTGCAGAGCTAGGGCACAGGTTTTGAAAAAAATTTGTAGGAGTTGAGCTAAGGGATTGAGAAGTGTTAAAGAAAAATGAAAGGAATAACTTACAAGGGCTTAACAAGAAATATGGCACCAAAGAAAGGATCAAACATTTCACCAAAGAAGAAGGGAAAGGGAAAAGGAAATCTAGTCACATCGACAAGTTTTAACAAAGAGTGGTACATGGAGATACAGTACCCATATGGAATTTTAATGGGGATGGAATGGGTCCCTCAAGTGCACAACATGGTTATAAGAAATTATAACCATAGTAAAAATACCACTAAGAAGGAGATGGCATTGGAGCTCATTTTCTGAACAAGAAATAGAACACAGGATGACAAACCAGTGTATGATGACTCTGTGAAGACAAAACTTGAGAAGGTTGGGATTTTACAAATTTTTGAGTTGCCATTTTTTTACAAACCTGAGAGATTATACCAGTGGCTCATGTCGCATGTGTACAAAGATCACTTCTACTTCGTAGGGAGGATAATTTTGTATAACCCCACAGTTGATCTCCAGATACACTGGACTTATCTACATAGGAGAGTTGTTGGACAATGACTTGGACTACAAGGAGACTATCATGGAGATAGCCAAGGAATATGAGTTCAAGAAGGGTGGGTGATATAATTCGATATTTCCAAGATTGCTGACCCAATTATGAAGATGGCCATGTGATTACTCATCAAGTTAACTGGTCATGAATGGTGGATGCAAGTGAACAAGAGGTGGAAGAACGTTTGCATAAATATTTCAAAAAGGAAAATCTACAACCACTCGGCCTTCATTGTGGAGGATATCATCGATGTCACACACGATGAAGATAAAATTATTTATGGCAATATTATCCTTACCATTTATTTTTCTAATATTGGAGTTCCCAATGGGCTAAATAACAACATTTAGGAGTACCCTGATGAGAACCCCTCCCCAGCTAAGAGATTTGAAGCATATACATATGAAATGATAAGATTTGCATACAAGGTGCACTTGGATAAGTGGTACAAGTGGATGCATGATGCATTTGGGGAAGAGTGGAGGATTCCAAAGAAACTTCTAGCCTTGGTAAAGTATGAGGCTGAGTTTGTATTATACCAAAAAATTTGGATTAGTAGGTTCACGTTAACTTATGGCACTAAAATCCCATGGTGTAAACTACGTTTTTCATTCACAACATAGTTAACAGGTTCAAGGAGGCCAAGAAACTTAGATTTGATCTAAGTGAGGTAGATTAGAATCATTGCATGTTTCATCAAACATTAGTGTATCCTAAAAAGTTGGCATATGTGGAAAATCATGTCTCTCATGACATACATATGCTATGGCCCATAACATTACCACTTATAGGAAGCACGACGACAAGGGTGTATATACACCTAAATCATGATTTTGAGAAGGATGCATATGTTAAGGATGATGTCTCCATCCATGAGGACCCTTTTGGAATGAAGAAAGGGGCAAAGAGAGAGAGAGGGAGGAAACTACAGTAAGCAGGGCACCGAGCATGCATACAATTCAGACCATAGGGGCGCAGGAGTCAGATGTGGGCCCAAGTACTTACACATAAAGGAATAAATCCCCCATGAAGGAGAAGTCACCTGAGAAGGAAATGTCTCCTCTAATAGAGGATTCTCCAGTAAAGAATAAGTAAAATATGGCGTAGAGTTCAAAATCTGAGGAAATGGAGAGCATGAAGGGTGATGATTCTGAGGAGGAGAAAGAGGAGTGAAAAGAAGGTTAGAATCCCCCAGTGTTCAATCTACGTGGATCTGATGAAGAGCGGGATGAGTTTTTGAAGGGTTCTCGAGAGAAAGAAGGAAGTGAAGAGGAAGTAGGAACAAATTTCCATAGGACCTTATACCTATCTAAGGAACAGTTGGATGAAACAGTGGAGAAGGAAGTAACAGGTATCATCAAGGATTTGGTAGAGCACAAGGTGGAGCACAATGCATAAGAAGTGGAGAAAGAGTATGGGATCATGGGCGGAGATCATAGTTTAGCAATCAGCTTCCCAATAGGAGTGTGCACATGTGGCAAGGGCATGGGGGAAAAACAAGGACCCACAATGACTTATATCCATCATCCAAACAAGGTCCTGGGCATGTGTTTTTAGATCACGGTACCTATAGAACAACTCTTTTGATGGTCATCATTTAATAAAGATATTGCATACATGGGTACAAGGAAAATGTTGTCATGGGATTTTGAGTCCCATGTTAATTAAATAGAGTTTGAAGTCAATCCAAGAGAATTTCTAACCACACATAACCCCAATGAGATAAATCCTATTGTGGATTCATAGCAACTAAATGATGAGTAGGTGTGTAATGTGCTAAACAAGGTAGCAGTGGAATTCGAAGTAAGATTATTTGGGAGGAATAATAGGATTAGGGAATTAGAGAAAGAATTAGATGAGAAGAACAAGGAGATAACTAAGAGAAACAAGGAGATCAAGGAAAAGGAGTCAATAATTACGTAGCTGAGGGATGATTTGAGAGAAGAAAATGGGAGAGTGTGCAAAGCCTATAAGAAGGTAGATACTATCTTAGACTCCATTATCTTAGAGCACCTTGATTTAGCCCCTCCTAAGCAGAAGTATGAGTCAGTTTTTCATTTCCTAGAGGACTTGACGTGTATGATCATGATGGAGAGGAAACCACTTGCGCTGGATTCGGTGGAGGAAGTTTTAGCATGACAAAGAGAATAGGAGAAGTTTAAAATTGGGGAGACCATAACTTAGTACTTTGAGTTTCTTGCCTCTATAAAACCTGCAGCACATATGGCCAAAGTTGTCTATGAAAACTTTGGAGACAAGGACATGGTGGCAAGTGTATTGGTTTCTAGCCATGAGGTGGACTTAAAGGAGTTCTAGGAAAAGAACAAGGGTAATAGGGTGGAACGGGACAATATCATAACATAGGTTGAGAAAAATTTTGAGGCAATCGAAAGCTTAAGGGTTTCGATTTAGAAATAAAGTGAATGAATTATATCCCCAGGCTACACAAAGGATGGATGCGTTGAGTGACCTGTTATCCAAATTTCACCCCCCAGGGTAAATTTCGATAACATGCATCAGATTTTTGCAGTTCCAAGCATGTAGATTGATCCAGGAAAATCATGAAAAATGGCTAAGTCCTAGTCCTAGGAGTAGTCGGGACATTTGGGACATCTAGGCGCGGATCGGCCGAAAAGCCTCCGAGCGGCCCGCTAAGCATTTGGGACAATCGGGCCAGAAGTACGCGCGAGATGTGAAAAGCCGATCTGGCCGAAAGAGGAAGAAAAATTGGCTAACTGCTGAGCTAGACAGTCCGGGACAGGAGTGCGCGAAGTACGCGAACCGCCCGGATCGGCCGAAATGAGAACAGACAGTCCGAAAGTAATTGGGACATTTGGGCCGTGATGACGTGAACTAGCCGGTTCACCCGAAAAGGAGAACTTTCGCACTAACTACTTCGGGACATGTGGGAAAAAAGTACGCGAGGCATGCGGATCGCTGAAAAAGCTGAGAGCCAATCAGATTGCGCCACGTGTCATCGGCCAGATGAGGGATGAGGAAGCCCATTTCGGGCGAACCGGAAGTTTTTGTCCCAAACGGTTTGGGACATCCGGGACAAGAGTACGCGAAGGGCGCAAAGGAGCCAAAAGGCCCGAGAACCAATCAAATCACGACACGTGTCGCAAGGGAAAGAGTCCAAAAGTCAAAGGGTGAATTTTGAGGGGACAGCCCGAGCCAATCAGAAGAAGACACGTGTCCATGTTTAAGGGGCCCACAGGGAAATTTCAAAAATCCCGCAGAAAGGTGGAGGAGAGAGAATTGCTTGTCCAGTCGGCACGTGCCACGTGTCATCCAGGTGGCAGAGTGCGAGAAAATATTTCAAAACACGTTTTCGCCTGTTTTGTGCCCTAAATCTTCAGATCGCCATAACTTTCTATCCAGAGCTCGGATTTGCACGTTCTTTATATCAATGGAAAGCTGGTGAAATTCTCTACACAATTCTGGGGTCAATCTTTCATTTTGGTTCAGTTTGGAGAGATAAAATCAAGAAACGCCTCTAGTGCAAAATAACAGGCAGAAGTAATGCTTCAACAAACAACTTTAATGCAGCAGACAGTTCGCCGCTTCTGTTAGACAGCCCGTCATTTTGCCAGGATCCACCGCTTTTTCCATAATAAGATGAATTGAATACAACCTGGAGGTGGTTAGGGTAGATTTGGCTTTCCTCTCTCATTCTTTCTATATATTGTAAGGAGGAGCTTCTTTTAAGAGGTCAAACATTTTCTGTTTTTCTCCTCCCTTCTTCTCCTGTCAGGCGAATTTGTGGAGTTCGAACCTCTCATTTGAAACTGTAATACCACTCTGCCTCTTGGCATTCTGCAGTGTATTATATCAATCTTTGGAGCAAGTAATACATGTCTGTGGATGATTCTCAACCCTCTCTGTGTTCATCTTGCATCCTCCTGGTCTTTCACTGCAGGTTTTGTTATTTGTGCATGATCTTATATCACATTCAAATGGTCTGTGTTTACTGGAAAAATAGGTGTTCTTCATTCCTCAATGCATCACCTCTATTAGCTTAGATTCATTTTATGCATTTTCTTACCTTGTCTCCTTGGCAGATTAGATTAGGTTTTTGAGAAAACCCTCTGCATATTTCATGTGCATCTGAACAGAGGAATAGGAACTAGCCTTCTCTGGAGATTCCTTTCTCATTTTACAGGTCCCACACCTGGAGAAAGGATTCAATGTTGTGCAATCACACTGGATGCCTGAGTGATCAACCTAGAAGCCTGATCTGCATCCAGGGGTGCTATGATTTTGCACTAACAGTTTTGGCACACCCGGTGGGACTAGAGGTCTCAATTTTATTGCAGCAAAGTTGATGTACATCTGCTGCAATTTTCTTGCTTGAAAAAAAGCTATTGTTTGCATATCTGGCAACTCCAAGCGGAAGAATCAACTGGTTTCGGCAATATAGGTCTGAAAGCTTATGAGAAGAATTACAAGGTCAAGAGTTGGAGAAGAAGAAGTGATGTTTGAATACTTGCAATTATCTCCAAGAAGAAGGCCAAGAGGAAGAAGGATTCAAAGGTCTCCATCTCCACCAAACAGAACTCTCTCAACTCCTCCACCTAATCGGCCTTTCATTTAGTATTCAAGAATTCTTCGACCAATCAGAATGGCGCAACCACTAAATCCCTTTGTCAATTTCACTGGCAGTAGCCCACTCACCCTCAATGCACAGAATCTAGTTCCAATTGCAGCATTGAAGAACATTCCATTTTTTACTGGAGAAAATCATACCACTCCTGGTGATCATGTCAAAGACATTGCTAACGTCTGTACAATCCATGAGATAAATGAAATGGATGTGGCTGTCAAATTGCTGGTGTCTTCATTCAAGGGGAAAGCATTGCAATGGTTTAGGAGCCTTGGAGCTGGCTCTATCACAAACTGGAATCAGCTGTGTATTGCACTTCATGAGCAGTTTGGAGAAAAGGGACACAATTTGTCTCTACTAAAACAATTGACAACTATCAAGAGAGCCCCCAACGCGCAGCTGACTGATTTCAACTTCAGATTTCAAAGGTCTTGGGATAGGATTCCAGTGGCAGTCAGGCCAACAGTAGAAGGTGCTTTTCTATACTATCTTAAAGCTTTGAATTCTGATATTTCTATGTTAATTCAATCTATGGGAGGCACAACCTTACCTGCTGCTTATAGCATTGCTATTAGAGCCAAAAACTGTCTTATCTAAGCTGGCAAGCTAGCTCCTAGGCCTCCAATGCCATTATATCCAAGTTTAGAAAGCCCAAGTACTAGTCAAGCACCTGTCTTATCTCCTATTCCCACTCCTAGAAATCATAGTTCAAATGAAGCTTCTACTTCATCTTCTAGTGCCTCAAATGAACTTCAAGAAGTCATGAAGCAACTGCAAAATTTAGGTAATGAGCTGGTTACACTCAAAAGACAGCAAGCTCAAGGTTTTAGACCTTCGTATCAGCCTCAAGCTCAACCTAATAGGCAGCCATATCAGCCTCAAAGGCCACCTAATCCAGCTACAAATATGAATCAAACAAGGCCTCCTGTCAATAGACCATTCCAGCCCTATAATCCAAATGCCATATCTGCCTCTAAGGCATTAGTACCATCACAAAACAACATTTCCCAGGAGTATGATTGGTTTTTTCCATGTAATGAGCCTCATAATCAATCCATGTGCTTCAATGGTGCTTTGACTCAATCATTAATGGTGACAACTACTGGTGTGGAGGGTGAGAACAGTCAAGAAAACAGCCAACAACAAGAAACATTCAAACAGCAATCAGCCCCAAATGACACCACATCTGTAAATTGGCAAGCAGAGGATTTTTGTGGCATGAACCAGGCAGTTTCTCAAGGCGTTGCAGCAAACACAAGGTCAAAAAGGAGAAATTTGGGTGAAGAACAGCCATTAGCCCCAGCCAATCCACAACCTTCCACGGCTCCAAAAATGATTGGCAAGCAAAGTCCCGCTTCAAATGCACAAGGAAAACCAAGAACAGCCCCTAGGCCAACTCAAATGCCAGCTGTTGCTGCCCACATACAAGGAGTAAATGTGCAAACCAAGGGACAGCAGAGAGATCCTTCATCACCATTCAGTATCATTGATCAGATGAAGAAAACAAACGTCAATATATCTATGTGGGAATCCCTAGCTATCCCAGGCCAAAGAGATCTACTGCAAGCTGCCATGAAGGACTGGCCAACTTCGAATCAGCAGATACAAGATAAAGTGCTTACAAATGCTGCCTAGCCTGAGGGAAGTCATGGAGGACAACAAGGTAAGATGTTGAAACCCCCTCCATTCTATGTTTCGTTAATCATTGGAAATCAGCTAGTGCACAATTGCATGATAGACTCCGGGGCAAGTAGCTCAGTAATGCCTAAACAGATAGCTGATCAGTTAGGACTCCAGTATGAAATAACATCTAAGGGAGTAGTGCAGCTGGATGGGACAGCAATAGCAACAGTTGGAGTGATTAGAAATTTGAGTCTTACCTTGCACGCATGTCCAAATGTTGTTGTTTTACAAGATGTGTCAGTTATAGACCTTCCACCACTGTTTGCCCTATGTTTTTCAAGGGACTTCACTGCCAAGATTGGGGGATATTTGTCCGTTGATTGGTCACACATGCTATTCAGAACAAGGTATGGAACTAAGGCCACAATCAGATCTGAACCTATTGCAAACTTCCATATTGAGCCCTACACTCCAAGTCAGATTAATGTCAATTGCTCAGCATTTGATCAAGAAGATCACCCTAGCACTGATGAAGTTGACACTAAAGTTGGAAGTATCCCAGATTTAACTCTTGATGAATGGGCAAGCAAGGTACATGCTTTTGATCCTTATCAAGAAGTAGAAGAATCTGAGCTAGGAGTCTATTGTATACACGAAGAAAGTCAACCTATTCCTAGCATCACCAAGCCAAACCACAAGGATGACAATGAGGTATGGTAGCTATTCTTTGATGGATCAAGGAGTAGACAAGGTGCAGGAGGTGGAGCCGTGCTTGTTTCACCTAAAGGAGTAAAGTACTATTCATCTTTTAGATTTCAATTTGCATGCTCCAATAACACTGTTGAATATGAAGCCTTGGTGCAAGGGATGCATTGGGCAATCAAGAAAAAAATAAATAACTTGCAAGTCTTTGGGGACAGTGAATTGATTGTAAATCAGGTCAAGGAACAGCATGCTGCCAAGAATGATCTACTCAAGTGCTACAAGAACAGGGTGTGGGACCTCATGGAAGATTTTGAGGGTTTCGGCATCAAAGCCATTCCTAGGAAACAGAATCAAGCTGCTGACATGCTTGCAGCAGTAGGGGCAGCCTTTGACATTGTGGAAAACATTCAACAAGACAAGGTACAGCCAAACATCCACGTGATTGTGAGGCCTTCAGTTCCGGATAACGATGTCAGTTGGCAAGTATTTGAGAATGACCAGCAAATCATCCATTTCTTTCAAGAAGAAGCTGAGTTCTCAGCTAAGAATCAAGAAAATTTGGAACAGCAATATGGTGACCAAGTGATACAGCTGAGAACTGACAAGCTGCCTAAGGGACTTATCACTTTGGAGTCCATTTTTAACCCCAATGATCAGTTTAGAAAGGAGAAAGCAAACATTTAGGTCAAGGGAGAAGATTCGGTATCCATCTTGGTAGAAGAGAACAAGCCATTGCAAATTGGAAAGATGACAACTTAGCAAGAAAGGTGTCAGTTCATACAGCTATGTCAATAATTCCCTGACGTGTTTGCTTGGAGCTATGAAGACTTGAAAGGTTTCAATCCCAACTTAGCTCAGCATACCATCGAATTAGATCCAAATACTAAGCCTGTCAGGCAAAAACAGAGACCAGTCAATCCACACATGGAGCCTCTCATGAGGAAAGAATTGGACAAGCTAATTGAGTCAAGAATCATATTCCCAATCAAGCATTCTAGTTGGGTTGCCAACTTAGTTCCAGTCAGAAAGAAGAGTGGAGAGATCAGGCTGTGTGTTGACTTCAGAGATTTGAATAGAGCCTCTCTCAAGGATCATTATCCACTCCCTTCCATGGAGCAAATATTGCAGGTCGTAGCTGGTTTAGAAAGGTTTTCACTACTTGATAGTTACTCAGGCTTCAATCAGATTATGGTGAAGGAGGAAGACCAGTTCAAGACAGCCTTCACAACCAAATGGGGCACATATGCTTACAAGAAGATGCCATTTGGACTGTCGAATGCCGGAGCAACATTCCAGCGAGCTAGGGATATGGCATTCAAAGGCTTGATCAACAAGATAGTGCTGGTATACCTAGATGATATTATTGTCTTCTCAAAGAATGCAGCAGACCATCTCTTTCACCTCAGGCAAGTGTTTCAAAGGTGTAGAAGGTTTGGAGTGTCTTTGAATCCTAAGAAGTGCATCTTTCTTGCACATGAAGGGAAGCTCCTTGGCCATATTGTCTCCAAGGAAGGATTAGCAATTGATCTAGAAAGGGTTGAAGCCATAAGAGCACTACCATTGCCAAGCCACAACAAAGCCCTTCAGAGTTTCTTGGGAAGGATAAACTTTGTTCGAAGGTTTGTCCCAGATTTTGCAGCCCTTGTCAAGCCCATCACCAAAATGTTAAAGAAAAGCATGGCTTTCAAGTGGACGGCAGAAGGCAAGGAGAGTTTTGAAGCAATCAAAGAAGCCATCTCCCAAGCACCCACTCTCATCAACCCAGACTTTTCCAAGGATTTCATCCTCTATGCATTTGGAGGTGATGACACTATTTCTGCCATTCTGGTACAGCAGAACAAAGATAATGATGAACAGCCTATTGCCTTCTTCAGCCAGAGCCTAGATGACTGCGAAATGAGGTACTCTTTTATTGAAAAGCATGTGCTTGCAGTAATCAGAAGCTTGAAGAAATTCAAGCATTTAGTCTCAAACAACAAGGTCCAGTTGCTGGTCTCACATGCTGGGGTTAAGGACTTCCTCCTCAACAAGGATTTGAATGAAAAAAGGGCAGGATGGATCACCCGTGTCATGGAGTATGACATTGAGATCAAGATCACTAAGCTGGTAAGAGGCAAAGGTTTGTGTGAGCAGCTCGCTTCCAAACAACTAGATGACTCAAAAGATGAAGAAGACGATGTCCTGCTATTACAGGATGATCAAGAATAGGAAAATGATGATGTGTCCACTCCCTGTTGGACTCAGAATATGATACATTCCCTACAAACAGGCCTATGCCCTCCAGAAATGAGCAAAGCAAAGAGGAGATACTTCAGGTTGCAGGCTATTCCATATACCATCATTGATGGAGTTTTGTTCAAGATGGATGTGAATGGAGTGCTGCTGAGATGCATTAGCATAGGTCAGATCCAAAAATTATTAGAAGAGTTTCATGATGGACCAGCTGGTGGCCATTTTGCACCAAGAGTGACAGCTCTGAAAATCATGAAGGCTGGTTATTATTGGCCTAAAATCTTTAGTGATTGCTATGCATGGATTAAGAGATGTAAGAATTGTGCATTCTTCACAGGAAAAGAGAGACTCGCTGCCCTTCCATTACATCCAATCTCAGTTGACCAGTCATTCATGCAATGGGGTTTAGACTTCATTGGAGCCATCAATCCCAATTCAAGCCAAGGGCACAAATGGATTTTGACATCCACGAACTACTTCACGAGATGGACAGAAGTAGTAGCACTCAAAGAAGCGAATGAGTCTAGCATCTTGGACTTTTACGAGGGGATAACTACCAGATTTGGTGTACCTGCTACAATAATCTCTGATAATGCATTGGCATTCATTGGATCTAAGGTGACTGAGTGGGCTGTCAAGAATGGAATCTACCTAAGCACTTCATCAAACTATTACCCTCAAGGTAATGGCCAGGCCGAGTCTACAAACAAGAACTTGCTGAGGATCATTAGGAGGACTCTTGATGAGAATCAGAGGGCTTGGCATACCAAACTGAAATCAGCCTTATGGGCTGATAGGATCACTCCCAAAAGATCCACAGGTAATTCTCCATTTAAGATTGTCTATGGAAGAGAGGCAATCTTGCCCATGTCACTTGAGTTACCAACATTGGAACTCATGAAGCAGATGGATTTGCTTGAATTTGAGCCTATGGAGGTGAGATATGCAGAGCTGATGGAGCTACAAGAGATCAGAAATCAGGCATCCTAAGCAATGGAAAAGGATCAAGCTTTGATCAAGAAGACCTTTGACAGAAAGGCCAAGGATAGATCTTTTCAAGAAGGGGACCTAGTTCTGAAATGGGATGCAGATCGGGCAAAACCAGGAAGGCATTCCAAATTTGATGCCATTTGGAGTGGCCCATACATGGTCACGAAGTGCAAGAGCAGCAATGCTTTCCAATTGGCCTCATTGGATGGTGAAGAACTGCAGATTCCAGTCAATGGAATCTATCTCAAGCATTGCCTCTAGAGGGAAGTTCACTACCTTGTAAATATTAATTAGATTTTCATTCCTCCAAGTGCTTATGCACATTGTCCTGTTGTAGTTAGGTTTCAGTTTTCCTAAGTGCTTCGGCACAGGTTTTGTTGCTCTCAGGTTGTTTTCTACAATTCAGAGTGTTGTTGGAGAAAAAGTTGCAGTATCAAGCTCGTTTCAGGTTATTGCTTATGACTCCATGCCCAATAGATCACTAAAAGGCCACTGATCTTCTACCTAGCAAGCAGGTGACCCCGCTGAGTCGCCAAATTGTTATCCAAATTTCACCCCGTAGGGTAAATTTCGATAACATGCATCAGAGTTTTACAGTTCCAAGCATGTAGATTGATCCAGGAAAAATCAAGAAAAATGGCTAAGTCCTAGTCCTAGGAGCAGTCGGGACATTTGGGACATCTAGGCGCGGATCGGCCGAAAAGCCTCCGGTGGCCCACTAAGCATTTGCGACAATCGGGCCAGAAGTACGCATGGGACGCGAAAAGCTGATCCAGCCGAAAGAGGAAGAAAAATTGGCTAACTGCTGAGCTAGACAGTCTGGGACAGGAGTATGCGAAGTACGCCCAGATCGGCCGAAATGAGAATAGACAGTCCGGAAGCAATTGGGACATTTGGCCCGTGATGACGCGAACCGGCTGGTTCACCCGAAAAGGAGAACTTTCACACTAACTGCTTCGGGACATGTGGGACAAAAGTACGCGAGGGACGCGGATCGCTGAAAAAGCTGAGAGCCAATCAGATTGCACCACGTGTCATCGGCTAGATGAGGGACGAGGAAGCCCATTTCGGGCGAACCGGAAGTTTTTGTCCCAAACGATTTGGGACATCCGGGACAAGAGTACGCGAAGGGCGCGAAGGAGCCGAAAGGCCCGAGAACCAATCAAATCACGACACGTGTCGTAAGGGAAAGAGTCCAAAAGTCAAAGGGTGAATTTTGAGGGGACAGCCCAAGCCAATCAGAAGAAGACACGTGTCCATGTTTAAGGGGCCCACATGGAAATTTCAAAAATCCCGCCGAAAGGTGGAGGAGAGAGAATTTCTCGTCCAGTCAGCACCTACCATGTGTCATCCAGGTGGCAGAGCGTGGGAAAAGATTTCAAAACACGTTTTCGCCTGTTTTGTGCCCTAAATCTTCAGATCACCATAACTTTCTATCCAGAGCTCGGATTTGCATGTTCTTTATATCAATGGAAAGATGGTGAAATTCTCTACACGATTCAGGGGTCAATCTTGCATTTTGAGTCAGTTTGGAGAGATAAAATCAAGAAACGCCTCTAGTGTGAAATAACAGGCAGAAGTAATGCTTCAACAAACAACTTTAATGCAGCAGACAGTTCGCCGCTTCTGTTAGACAGCCCGTTGTTTTGTCAGGATCTGCCACTTCTACCATAATAAGATGAATTGAATACAACCTGGAGGTGGTTGGGGTAGATTTGGATTTCCTCTCTCATTCTTTCTATATATTGTAAGGAGGAGCTTCTTTTAAGAGGTCGAACATTTTCTGTTTTGCTCCTCCCTTCTTCTCCTGTCAGGTGAATTTGTGGAGTTCGAACCTCTCATTTGAAACTGTAATACCACTCTGCCTCTTGGCATTCTGCAGTGTATTGTATCAATCTTTGGAGCAAGTAATACATGTATGTGGATGATTCTCAACCCTCTCTGTGTTCATCTTGCATCCTCCTGGTCTTTCACTGCAAGTTTTGTTATTTGTGCATGATCTTATATCACATTCAAATGGTCTGTGTTTACTGGCAAAATAGGTGTTCTTCATTCCTCAATGCATCACCTCTATTAGCTTAGATTCATTTTATGCATTTTCTTACCTTGTCTCCTTGGCAGATTAGATTAGGTTTTTGAGAAAACCCTCTGCATATTTCGTGTGCATCTGAACAGAGGAATAGGAACCAGCCTTCTCTGGAGATTCCTTTCTCATTTTACAGGTCCCACACCTGGAGAAAGGATTCAATGTTGTGCAATCACACTGGATGCCTAAGTGATCAACCTAGAAGCCTGATCTGCATCCAGGGGTGCTGTGATTTTGCACTAACATGACCTTAGCAGGAAAATGGAAAGTATTGTTGATACACTAAAGAGTTATCATTTCATGAAGTCGGTGCATTGATAGGGGATTTATTTCAACAAGCCCTAGGTGAGGTGGATGTCTAGAATAAGATTGAAGCATCCTTGAACAAAGACTTCCCAATCCTTGTATAGTAATAGAAAAATTCTTTTTTTCTTTGGTGTAAACCGAATACAATTTATTCTCTCCCTCCATTCTTTATTCTTTTTAGGAGATTGGATTGTTTTCTGAGGATGGACAACATGTTTAGTGTGGGGTGATTTTGATCCCGGAAAATTACTATGTCCTAAAGTAGAGGATGAATGTGCATAGAAGGCACTATGAAGAAAAGCATGTGACTAAACACGCGCAAGGAGAGATAGGTTTGCATGTGGAAGAAGGAGAGGGTTTAAGATTTTAAGGACTTAGCCACATTTCAGTTAAAGAAATGTATCACATGCAAAAAATGTGAAGTTGTGGGTAAGAGTAATGATGAAAATGTTATTGCGTTGAGACTTGAAGCTCAAGAAAAGAATATTTAGGGAATCATTATAGTTATAGGATTAAAAGTGGAGGTTGTAATGGAAAGCTAGCATCTGCATGATTTGGAAACTCGATTATAAAAAAAATATGATGACATTTGGCATGCGGGATTTCTTCTAGAATGATGATTAGGAAATCTCCTATCCTATTTAACGATGCATTTGGATCAAGGAAAGGAGCTCAAGGGTGAGATGCATATGACATGTGCATATGCATGGTGAAGAATATGTAATGGTTCTAGGGGGGTAATATAGGGTTTCTTGATCATGGCCATGGGGAGGGTAGGATGATATTATCTTGATATATTTGGTCTAGTATAAACCATATAATCTGGCTATTGTAAACATTTTTGAATCAATGAATATGATGGATTGTTATGAATTTTTTTTTTATAAGTTTAAACCCTAGTGCTCTTCATTTTTCTCATGATTCAAATCTGATCTCTTTGTGATGTTGTAGTGTTTACTTTTACATTATAATGCATCTTTGTTTAACATCTAGTGTCTTTACTTCTATGCTAGAATGAATGCATGTCTACACGTATTTCCTCCATTAATGGTAGGCACTCTTACAAGGCTCACATAAAAGGGTGGCTTAGTGCCTGCGTGTGCCTCAGGTGAGCACCCAATTAATGTTGGGTGATAGGTCGGTGTGCTTGGGATTTAAAGGGAGTAGGGAAATGAGACTATATTTACCTTAAACAAATTGAAAGCCCAAGAACCCTGTGGCCACTCTTATTAAATTAATTCCATAACTGTGTATAGTGATATTGATTTGATATCAAAGGTGGGTTCCCAATGAATACCTTGAAACTCTTCATTACATCATACAATAACCTGATAATAATCTATGCAACAGTATTAAAACATTTATGAGCTCACAAGACATTCTGCAGTCTTCCTATCAGACTAACAGTATCACAAGTTTGGGATAATAAAACGTATTTAATAAAAGCCATTATTTTATTCAAGACTGACTGGATGAATCTAGTCGATTTACACAATTGTATCTCGTAAAACCCTTATGGGTTTTTGAAATAAAATTCTAGAAAAATCCCAAAAAGGAAAATTGACCTCATAAATTAGGAAAATGAAACCAGATATAGCTAAAGCAAAACAAAAAAGACAGGAAGATACCCATTATATTCTTACTAGATCTAAATGCATACCATTTAATGGTAAGTCAAAATCATTATTTTATAAATAGTCAAATCAAAACCCTTCTTCACCAAATTATTAGTAGATTATATATTCATAGACACCCAAATAAAAAATGTCTATTCAAAATAATAGAATCCATAGAACCCAAATATATATATATATATATATATATATTTATATGATGGGTGTCATTTTTCCCTTCATTTAATCAACTCATAGTATGTCATATTCAAACTAGGGGTGTGTCTGAAGCTATATACAACAAGTTGAATCTTATTGAACTAGTAATTGATTGTAGATATTTATTATTTTTATTTTTTGGGGGGTTTTAAACTATCTTTAATATTTCCTGGCTAAAGCCTTATTAAAGCTAAACTATAAGAAACTTTCTGAAATAAACACACATTGCTGAAATAAATAAATCCTTGCAAAACTGAACACACTACTGGAAATAAATATACATTGCAAAATTAAACACACTGCTTGAAACTAAACATGCATTGCAGAATTTAAAAAATTTCTAGAAATAAATATACTTTGCAGAATAAAACATGTTGTTGGAAATAAACACACTTTAGAAATATTGCTTAAAATAATTTTGAGGAAATGGAAACGTACATTAAAACACCTGCAAGAACAATAAATAACTTATGTAACAGATTTTAATTTAAGAATTAAAAGTACTTACAAAAATACTAATTAACATATTTATACAAATTGATTGAAGACATAAATACCTATGAAATAAAGGATCTTGTTTCTTAGAGGAGTGAGCCCTTGCTCCACCTTGAATCAGGAGTTGACAAAGTATGATACTCTCAAAATGAAATTTCTATCTTATTATTGAATTGTTCTGTTTTACAAAACTTAACTGTATATATGTCTATATATCTATTTATATTTCTTTATCTATCTTCAGGTCCTTATATATATTTCATCATCCAAGGATGCATTTATAATCATGAGTGTTTAATAGTTGTCTATCCACCTATAGGTTCTAGTGAAACAAAATAGTTCTCAAAGTAGATATGAAATTTAGAAACTTAGCTAGACATATAGTTGTTGGTCTTACATGAGTATTTTTGCAGTGTGAAGAATTGGCAATTCGTTGATCTACTCCTGATTAGAGGGTCCATTAATTTCTTTATCATTGTATTTTGACAGAATAAAAAATTCCCATTGATTCTGAAACTTTGGAGAAGTTCCAAAACCAAAGGGAAACATTCCGGAACTAACTGCGAAAGTTCCAGAGCTAAGTGTTGGAGTTCCATAACTAAGTGTTGGAGTTCCATAACTAAGTCTAAAGGTTCCAGAGCTAAGTGATAGAATTCCGAAGCTGATTGATGGAGTTTCAAAGCTAAGTGTTGGAGTTCCGGAACTAAGTTACATTCTATCCCATTTCCTCAAAAAGGTGTTGGTTGCTTCACACTTTACTTATCAAACCAAATATGACCTGTTTTATTCCAAAAACTAAATTTCCACACATTTTGTTAGGAATTATGGATTTTTTAGACATTAGAACTAAATCAAACAAAAGATGGATAATTACATCTTAACTTATACTATATCAAACAAAAGTCACAAAATAGTCAAACTTGATTAAAAGGAGAGTAAAATGAGATCATTCATTGCACATTGATGAGGCATATTTTGGCCTTATCATCTCCCCCACACTTACTTGTTTGTAATTCCTCTTACAAACTTTATTCTTCAAAACTGGGATTGTGAATTCTGCATTCCAATTAACTTCTAAGGTCAAATGGTTGAAACTGAATGTCCCAGTGCTTCTGTTCAGAAGTGTTATGTCTCGATCCTTCTTCTGTCTTTTACTGCCAATCCTCAAAGTGAGTGGGATATTGAGGTTCTCTATTATTCCATGGAGACATTGGTGTGAGAAGGAGAGGAGGCCTTTTTTCATACCCATCCACATGCCCTTGAGTTTTTCACCAACTTGAGGAATGAGTGTACACAAAGTTTTGGCCCTTTCCAGACTCCATAATAAATTTTTTGGAGATATCACTTCTCTTCTTCTTAATTATATAGTGAGTAATTCCCATATCTTCAGGCATCCATCATAAATTTCCTCAAATTTTTTCTCTTCATAAGAGGTGAAGGCATCAATACTTTTCTACGGGCTGGTAATATAATGTGCCTTACATCAGTTATCAAAGGCATGGGGTCTGAAATGTATACCAAAGGTAGATGGTTTTCCATAATGAGCTCTCATGCAGAGGCCAGACAAACTAGCTTTTAATAAGTGTTTAGTATCCCTCTCTTTCTAAGCTATCTAATTCTAGAATATAGAAAGAAATGCATTCAGATGGCTTTCCCACACATATAGATTCATCGTGAAGCCTATATTCTTTTCTAACATAAATTTTCAGAGATAAAATTCACAAAGAAGGTTTTTTTACTCTATACTGGTTGAGGAATATACTATCATGAATTCTAATTCATCCTTCACTTCATGTGGAAGGCCACATGAAATCCTTGATAGTTACCAACGGATAAATTGCTCTTCTAGAAAAACATTGTATGTAAGAGGTCTTCTATATTTGATTAGTTTTTCGCACATTATATAGACCATATGTTTCTTTTCCAAATGTTTAAAATTTTCTTCCTCCATTTTATAGAATTTTTCTTCCCACTCTTTCCTTTCCTTCTTCTCCTATTCCATCTTGCTTCTTAATTCCTGATTTGATATTTTGAACTCATTAAGATTTCTGCAAGTATCATCCCATAACTGGTTGAGTGGCCAGTAAGATACCTCTGTTTGTATAATTTGATCCACTGAAGATATTTTTTCATAGCACTCTATTCACTAGCCAATTGACATTATTTTTCTTTTTCCACCATTTTTTGCTTTACTAATGTTGATTCTTCATTCTTATCTATGAGTTGAGTTTTCAGTTGTTCAATGAGGATTTCTCTATGCTCTAATTTTTGTTTGAGGAAGTTTATTTCCTCATCTTTCTCCGTAATGATAAGTTCTACTCTAGAAAAGAACAGGGCCTACCTAACTTGTTTTTTTTCTTATTTTTCAAGAAGTTCCTTAGGGAACAAGGATTGTTCTTCCACCAAAGGGGATTTCTATTTTAGTTTCCAAGATGTCAATTCTTATTCCTCATGTGACAGTATTGTTGAGACACCCATCTAATAATAAGCCTGTTCTTCTAATCTTTCATCTTCTTTCTCCAAATCCTTAGTTTGACTTGGTAGAGGAGAAGACATTGCCATGCTTCCCAAAATATCAGTAGCTTCTTTCTCTAAACCCTCATATTCTTCAATATCCACTGGAGTTTCCCTAGACTTATTATGAATTCTTTTCCTTTTAGGAGCTTCAATATTTTCTAAAGTGGAATTTCTCCTTCAACTTCTCTTGATTTTTACTTCACAGTCCATCTTGGGTGAACTATCACTATCAAAGAAAGATATTAGTTCTTCTAGTATTGTTACAGAGGAAGGAGTTTCTTTTAAAGAAACAATAGATTTTACAGCTTTGATCGTCCTTTCAAATATCCTCCTCTTTGGTACTTTAACCCCACTTATTTCCTTATTTTTATCGTCAGGGGGATCAATTTTCAAGTTACTTTCAAGAGAGAAAGGGGTTAGTATTCCCCTTCTGATAATATCAGGGCTTTGTCTGAACTTATTGAGGAATTTTCCTCATGATTCTTCTCCATTTTTATTTGAGAGAAAATGATGCTGACAGACCAAATGGACTAATCCATGGGGCCTAATCATCCCTACACCCCAAGAATATCTCTGATCCATTTTCTGTATGGAGTCAAAGAGGAACCCAAGAAGGTTTACTATATACTCATGTTTTTCTGCCCCATACCTAAGATATATCAACATTTTAAGGACCTCCCTTCCAACATTCACATACTGGCCATCGCATGTTAGGTACTTCACTACCCAGAATACTACTATGTTGAATGGTTTGGGAAGGCTAGCTCTTAAGACCCCCTTGATGACATTCTTAGTATTATAAATCTATTGGGGTTCAGATTCACCCTCTTGCCTTAAGGTTTCCTCTAGTTATTTTAGGGTTCCCTTTACAAAGTTTAGAAAATGTACAATTGGTACCTGTTGGTGAGAAAAATATTTTGGGACAAATTGGTGGTTATCTTTCCAACGCTCTGGGATTTTAAGTCCCTCTACTTAACCGGTGCATTTGTCATACGTGCATGCACAAGTAAAAAGTGAGTTTTTTATCCTAGTGGCTTTTCGGCCAAGGATCCAACAGGGGCACTCTACTGACCCTATGGAAAATGCTTGTAGGTATCTACAAGGGATGAATTTTCTATAAAGGAGAGAAAGGGGAGTGAGAATATTTAGAAAGGAGAAACTAATGTTGTAAGTTTGAAATCAGAGACTTGCACACACTAGCCAAAATTTTCAAAACATGCACTTGTATTTCAGAAGAAAACAAATCTGCAAAACAGCAACAAGACCAAATAGAGCTTAATGAACACAAAGTACTAATAAACTCCTCAATCAAAGAGGCTAAAATTCCTTCTTCCTTTATTGAAGCTCAAGCAGAATTTGTACATAGTATGGGAAGTAGAAGACATTTTTTGGTGGGAGAAATGGAAGAAACTTGCTATCTCTTGCTCTCTTCACAAAGATATCTCTCTCATGAATTCACAAAAAATAGCTCTAACATCTAAGAATTTTTAGAAAACAAAATTTAGAAGAATTTCAAATGAGAAGCTTGCTACAATTTATAGAAGAAGAGGCAACTCTTCATCTTCCCAGTGAATTTTTGAATACCTTAAAATGACTTAAGACTGTTCATATTCCACTTTAAATATTTAATTCCCTTTTATAATAGAAAAGTGTCTTAAAGTTACAGTATATTTCTAAATTCACTTAAGTCATATTAAAAAGTGTAACCCTCAACGCAAAAATATAACATTGAGGAGAGAGAGTTTTGTATGAGAAGAGACGAGACAGAGAAAGAAGAGGAAGAAAAAGAAGAAGAAGAAGAATTATGTAGAAGGATGAGCTGTTGTGGTGGACTTGGCTCCACTCTCTAACTGCTCTCCACTTTATGATCCTGAGAAGGATTCTATCTTTTCAAGCTCTTGTTTAAATGAGCTATTATTGGTTCTACTTTTTCAGCATGAGGGATGCGAATGCAACTCAAGGTTTCATTCCATTCATCGGTCACATTGTTGATTTCCTTGCACTTCCTGAACCATGATGAATGTTTTTCTGCGATAAGTGTAATGGAGGCTCAGATATTTGAGAAGAATTCGAGAGTATCCTTATTAAAGGACATTGGGTTGTCCACCCCTTTCTTGAAATATTTTTTCGAAAGGGCTGATCAACTCATCAACATTTGTATGTTCACTCATTGAAAGTACTATGAGTTTCTAAAATTTCCAATTTATACTATCTTGCAGCTTGTATGTTTGTTCTTCTTTATCTGCTAGCTCTGTGAAGGCCCAATTGATTGCTTCAAATCTGATTGTCAAGGCCCTCACCCATACACATGTCAAGTCATTTGTAGGAGTTTCAAATATCTTTTTGTCGATCAACTGCTAGCGATGGGTGTTTCTCATCTCACTCATTACTAGTCCCAGAGGTTCCCAGCAATCTCTTTCTTTCCCCACATCCTCTTTGAGTACTCATGTTCTGTTGGCCATGGTGCACATGTACAAAAATATCTTGACTGCCTCTTGGAGCATTGGCTTCCCTTTTTCATAGATTGAGTCGATCCATTCATCATTCACTCACCCCTGCATCATGAGTTCATGCATTATTCTGATGGATTCTAGATCGAAGCTACATATGGGTGCCACTTTCTCAATAGGAAGTGTTGTAGTGTTTGGTTCCACTAGTTTTTGCACATAATATGAAAGAGTTTGTACTTTTTCCTCTAGTACCTCAATATTCTCTTTATATTCTTTATTCCTTGCCACCATGTGAGAAGGAGATTGTTGATATATGTGCAAGTCTCCCTCATGAGTAGCTGGTCCTAATTGGATCATGCTCATCTCATAGTTGGCTGGTGTCATCTCATCCAGTGGCTTGATTACTTTTGGTTGAGCTACTTCAATTTACTAATTACCAATCTCCCCACTATAGAATCATGATTTTGTATGTGTAATCTTTCTTGACCTTTTTCCTTTAGCCAATGAGATAATTTTTGATAGATCAAGGTCCACTACTTGTTACACATTGCGAGTTTTAGGGATGACCATTTCCTGCATCCACGGAAACATCTCGTCAGATTCAAGCTTGATAATGGGTACACCAACCATTCTTTATTCTGAAGGAGGGGGCAAGTATTAAATGAGAGGGGTGTTGGTGTCAACAAGAGGTGAGACCTCTTACAATGGTTTGAAGACTGGATCATGAACCATGTATTCATCACTCACCTGTACATTTGTTACTAGATTTTCTATTTGTATCACTAATATCACATCTTCCTCCTATGGAGATGCTAATGAACCTTCTCCTTCCCTAAATTTCTTGGGTGTCTTCTCATGGGTTGAAGCTTCTGATTCCATGACCTTCCTTTTTGAGCTTGCTATAGAGTGTTTAGAGATGGAAGTCACCTCTACTACATTTGAAGATAATTGATGTGAAGCTTGATTCTAGCTTGGAGAAATTCCTTGTGACTGAATGATTATAGTCCTCTTCTTCTAAAACCAGTTCCTCATTCTCCTCACCACCTTTTCAATCCACTCTAATATATCTTCTGATTCACAAACATGCCAGTTAATTTGGGGCATTGGGGACATTTTGACTACTATGTACTTAGGATCGTACATCTCTATCCCATCATCATGCAAGATGTCTTCGTACCAAGAGAACTTGAATTTCCTCATCTCACCGATTGTCATCCTCATGTGGTCCTTTTCACGTACTTCTAACTCATCAATACAGTTTTCCTAGTAGTCCTTGACTTTTGGCTCATTTTGTAATTTTGGGATATAGAATTATTCGGTCTCTTCTCGGATGTCGAAGTTGGTCCTGGCGATGTAGTAATGCAAATTCAAGTATGCAAACATGGCCTCCAGGTGAGATGCGTCATTTGAGATTTTGCACATGAACTCCCCTAAAGATATAGGGAATGAAATTAGTTTATTTCTCCTACTTCTAAGTTTTTTATTTACCTGATTGATCTACCTATAGAGTTTGAATAATATAATCTGGTCACTGAGGTACTTAGGTAGTTTCAACAGAGCTTGGTCAAAGCTAGCAACTCGTATGTAGGATAATGTTGAGAATTTTATGAAGTACGAGCTGTATTCCTTAATCAGGGATGCCACTTTTGTTGACATCCTATCTTCAAGATCCCCTTCTAATCTTCAAACCACATACATGGTGAACGCATCGTTCATGCGGGTGAAATGCATGTTTCTCTCCTCTATTATCAACTATGGAAGTTTCTCGAATGTAGGTACCTTAGAAGAAATGTTCTGCTTGAGAGTCAATCCCTTGGATGATCTTGAGCTTGTGAGGAGATAAACTAGGTAAGAATTCATGTGTAAATTCTTTGTCGTGGGCACTTGGAGCAGTTGTAGATGGATATTTTCGATGATGATCTACCCCTAGTCAATTCTCTTCTTCCCTTCTATCAATATTGGGATGAAAAGGCCCATCTATTCCTCAAAATCTCTTGTGCTTACTTTGCTCATAACTCTATTAAGGAGAGTAATGACATCATAATACCTTTCTTGGAACTCACACCTTGGTAGATTCTTTGGCATCCTGGAAGGCTTTCTTCCCATTTTCAACCATGAGCCGAGTGTTACTCCTTAGACATATGAATCCATTATTTTCCAATCATGCACGGCTCTTTCCTTTGAGATGACGACCATGTTGGGGGATGTCGATATCTGTAGGGACATTAAAATGGTCCTATGGATGATGACTACCATTGGTATACCATTTTTAGCTTGGATGGTTCGTGTCTCAGGCTCGTAGTGGAAAGATCAGGCTAGGAATAGCTCGAGACTCTACATAGACACTGGGTGTCCTACAACGGCGAATAAGCCACTTGTGAATATCTGGCCTTCAATCCTCCTTCAGTCCTTGGAGGCCATGTGATTCTTAAGGTCATTTAGGTCCATGTACAATACATTGTTGTCTTCCACATTATACTCGCAGGTGAAGGGCTATGTCGGCTTGTGACCCATCCACTTCGGCTTCATGTCTCCCTTAGAAAAATCAACTTACTATTTTTAGTAAGTGTGAAAAATCAAGTCCATGAAACTTCTATTGAGTTTTGTGACCTTGATTCCTCTTTCTCCCTGCATTCCTCACTCCTTCTGGATCAACTTGAATTTTTTAGAAGGTCCTCGTGGGCCCACTTTCTATTTTTAGTAAGTGTCAAAAATGCATGTTCTGGTGAATTCTCAGTTGTAGTGCACCCCCAATGTCTTCGCCTCCTTCACATGCCCTTTTGTTGATGGCTTTCCCAAAATAGCAGTCCCTATGTAGTAGACCTGCTAGTTTTAGAAAGTTAGCTTTTGTAGGTTGGATTGACATGTAAACGAAAAATTTGATATTGTTTTTTTCCAATATCACCCCTATGAGATTTCGGGCCTTCCTGCTTAATACTCCTGGAGATTTTAAAGTTTCAATTTTTGAACCTGACATCACTTCTAGATGCCATAGCCATTAATAGACCTCAAAATTGCAAGTCTGGTTTTCTCCTTTGTTTTTAAAGAAAATTATACTTTTGATGTGGATTTTTTCTTCTGGTTCTTCACATGCAATCTTACTTCAATCCGGCAACTAGTTTGACGGGAAATCCCACTTCTTTCTTCATTGAGATGGAAAGGAGATTTTGAGGTTATGTTTTTTATGGTCTTGGATAGAGGAAAAAACAACAACAAATGGTTCATTGATTCGTGCACTGGTTTGCAAGCTTTGTTTAAATTTCCATTTTTTTGGCTATGGAGATTGTATTATTTTCTTCTTCGTTTTTCTTCGTTTCTCCTTCTTAGCTTGATGAGAATTCCTTATGAGACCTTAGTATCACCATGGGAAATGTATTTAAGTTCCTTAGTTGATGTGTTCTGAGTTTTTTTCAATGGCAGAGTGATGGAAGCAAGTTGCAAAGGAAGGATGAAGTTTGTCTGTGCACAGGAGTGGAAATAGCTGGAAGCACTAAGAAGCATTGAGCGGCAGTTAGATTTTTTGAATTTTTGAAATTATGAGAGGATAATCTTGGAATAATTTTTCCATTCTTGATGTCCCTAACCTCAGGGATGTGAGGGACATCAAATTCCATGGTGGTTAAGAGGACGACACGTGGCGGCGATCTGATGACAGGGAATGAAGGTGAGAAAAGTTACTTTAAAGCACTAGGAGTTGAAAGTAGGTCACATGGATGTCCAAAAGGCTCCCCATAGGAGGATGGGTGCATTTTTCCATGTTTGATGTCCCTCACCTCAGGTAAATAAGGGACATCAGTTTCCACGGTGGTCTTGGAGTTGACACTTGACGTTTGATCCGATGGCAAGAAGTGGATGCTCTAAAAATGCACCTAGGGGCTAAAAGTCGGTCACATGGATGTCCAAAAGGATCCCCATAGGGGTTTGGGTGCATTTTTCAAGATCTTATGTCCCTCACCTTAGGGACATAAGGGACATCAATTTACATGGTGGTCCTGGAGTTGACACATGGCGTTTGATCCAACGACAAGGAGTGGATGCTCCAAAATACACCTAGGGGCTGAACTGTCAAGTCTGGAGGTCACATGAGGGTCTAAGAGATCACATGGGGGCTGGGCTCATTTTTCCATGGTTTTTTTACCTAACCTTAGGGACTTCAGGGACATGAAATCCCGCCAGGACCCTAGTGCTGACATGTGTCCTCCCGAAAAATGACTAAGTCCTTAACTGCCTTTGAGAGGGTAACTTGGAATGATGATAACTTGAGCTCCCAGTGGAATTTCTTGGTGAAATTTTATATTGTCCTAACTGTAAATATAATTTTTAATCCAATTGTGGGGGTCTCATGTCTTTATTCATCCATATGATTCCTTAAAAATCATATTTGTGATTTGAGACTCCACTTGTGCCTGATAAAAACTACCTGCAAATCCTATGCACCAAGGTGTTGTGAAAAATATTATTTCACCATCATGTAGGTATTGGAATCCTATTTTAGGTGATGTTTTTTTTACTTCTAATTCCATCTAGAGCTCCCGAAATCTTCTTCTAAAGCCTGATAGCTATTTTAGGCCTATGTACTTCCTAGGCTTATGAACCATGTTTTTACTCAGACTGCACCAAGCCTTTCAAAACTTCCCCAAACCTTTCAAAATAATTTCCATGATTTTTAAGGTATTCAATTCACCTCCATGTTGAATTTTTCCCTTCTTTTCCACTCCAAGGTGGTTGGTTCAGTCTTGGGAAGGCTAGTGATAGCCCTTCCCAATACTGCCAAAAGATAGTATCTTTTTAAAACTTCCTAAAATCACCTAGGGGGAACGAATAGACTTTCCTAAATCACCTAGGGGACCAATTTGACATCAAATAAGGGGTGACTAGACTAACGAAATTGACCTGAGGTGCCTATGAATGACAAAACATGAAAAATTTGGCACATGGGTATAGTTTTCGTGCTTGGAAACTTCTAATTTCCCTGTTGCACATTTGCACGACAACAATACCCCAGATACATTGTTCATTGTATTAACAGTAAAGGGAATTAAAATTATTATAACCTTATTTCTGGACTTCTCTAAATTTATAACAAATTCTCTTACCAATTCATCATTTTATTTTGAGAATTTCTTCAGAAACTTTAGCAAACCTACTTGTTCAAAAATGGTTGCTACTTCTCTATCTGCAAGAAGTTGTGTATCATATTCTAGCTCTGAATTCTTTTTAATACCCATGGTAAAAAGGACGATTTGAATTCATTCTTCTTTCAAATCCTTACTCTACCAAGAGATAGTTGTGGAACTACTATATTTGGCTGTGGAACTATTAGATTTGGCTATGGAACTGTTGGATTTAGCTACGGAATTTCAAAATATGATTCTAGTTTTTCTTCCTTGAATTTCTTTGCAACTACTCTCAATTTTTCATTTATTCCACCTAAATGATAGTTCATTATTAATATGCCACCACTTTTACTTATTTAGTTGGCATCACCTTCATGATTACTTCATTTTAATCATAATGTGCAATAAATGACTCATTATACCACCTTCTTAAATCAAGTCTAATCACACATGCAAACTTTTAATTTAACCTTTAATAAGATCAAGACATAATTACCATCCTTTTTGAAGTAATCCATCTGCCTTGATGACTCATCATTCCTAAAAAGAAGTGAAAATGAAAAACTGTTAGAAAAGACAACTGGAATTCCAAAGAATTTCCTTTTATTTGAATTATCCACTTATTGATGAGACCAACTGCCATTTCTAGTTTTCAATTGGCCTTTTGAGAGAATTTTTTTTAGAAGAGAACGCCATTTACTGGTTTTCATTCCCTTCCCTTTTGTTTTTTTGTTTTTTTTTTGGGAAGAGAATGTCATTTGTTGGTTTTCATTCCCTTCCCTTTATTTTAGATCCTTGCATCTAATTACTTGTTCATTTTGGAAGACCTAGGTTCTTCCATATGATTCAATTCCTTGTCTGCTTCAATTTTCTTCAATAATTCATCATTGGTAGGAGGATTCTTATAGATTTTTATCATGTTTCCATTAACAAAAAGTGTACTTCTTCTGCCATCAATGGGAAGTAGATGAATAGATCCATTTTCATATAACTACTCAATCTGATAAGGTCCTAACCACCTGGTTCTCAACTTACCTTTGAATTGTTGGTACTTAGAATTAAATAATAATGCCCAATATCCTATCTTGAATTGTCTTTCCTTGATATGTGTATCATGCCACTGCTTCCTTTGGTCTTGGATTATCTCTATCTATTGAAGTGCTTCCAATCGCAACTCATCTAATTCATTGAGTTGTAGAATTCTTTCCTTTTGTGTTATATCTAATTCAATACCCAATTTAGTTGTTGTCCTCAATGTTTATAGTTCAAGTTCAATGGGTAACAAGGGATTCTTCCCATAGACTAACCCATATGGTGAGAACCCTGTTGTAGTCTTCCAAGTTGTGTTATAATCCCAGATAGCCTCAGGTAGCCTCTTCACCCAATCTCTTCTACTTGCTTCAACTATTTTGTTGAGAATGTTTTCCAATTCCCTATTTTTCACTTCTACTTGTCCATTTGATTATGGGTGATAGGGAGATGACTTCCTATGATTGATCTAATAATAAATTTTGAAGGCCTAGATCATATTGGACATGAACTGTGGACCTTGGTCTGAAACTATACTTCTTGGTGCACCAAACTTCATCATAATTTTCTGCCAAATGAACTTAACAACTACATCTTCATTATCATTTGTTAAATCCTGCACCTCTACCCACTTTGTTATATAATCAGTACATACAATAATGTACTCTTTTCCTTGTGAAGGAGAACTAAAAGGGCCAACAAAATCCATCCCCCACATTTTAGATGGTTCAATCACTACTTAAGGTTGCAGAGGCATTTCACTAGTGAAAGTTGGTTGTCCCATACTTTGACAGGGGTCACACTGCTTGATGTATTTCTTCACATATTTATACAGAGATGGCCAATAATAGTCAGTGCCAAGTATTTTGTGGGCTGTTATTTTTATGGAAAAGTGTCCTCTACTTGGTTCATCATGACATTCTCTAAGTATGTCAAATATTTCATCTTCTCTCACACATCTGCATAAAACTAATTCAAGACCAAATTTAAATAACCTTCCATTTAACCATTTACATTGTGCACTCATTTTGATTAATATTTTCATTTGTTTCTTAATAAAAGAAGGAGGAAAATTCCCTATTGCAAGATAATTTTCCATATAAGCAAATCATGGTGTATCAGCTGAAATAGCAAGTAATTGTTCATCTGGAAAGTTTCCTTAACTGGATCTTTCTTCCCTGTAGTGGTTAATCTTGATAAGAAATTAACTACCACATTATAATTTCCTAGATTATCCACAATGGTAATATCAAATTCTTGTAAAAGTAATAACCATATAATTATCCTGCCTCTAACCACTAGTTTGTTTATTAAGTATCTAATTTTTTAGTGATCTGTATGTACAAATATTTTTTACCTTGTAATATAATGTCTGAACCTATTAATTGAATAGATCACGGTAAGAAATTCTTTTTCAATGGTGGTGTAATTTATTTCAGTGGGAGTAAGATTTTTACTTAGTAAATAGCATACATTTTCCCTTCTTCATATTTCTGTCCCAAAACTGCACCAATTGAGTTATTTGAGGCATCTATTTGGATGTGAAAAGGTTTCTCCCAATTAGGTCCTCTTAATATTGAGGCAGTGATTAATTTTTATTTATTCATTTCAAAATCATGTTGACATTTTTCATCCCAATGAAATTCAAAATCCTTGGTAAGCAAACCAAACATGGGAACAGCAATTTTACTAAACTATTTTATAAAATGCCTATAGTACCCAGCATGTCCTAAGAATGACTTGATATCCATGGGGGTTTGAGGAACAGGAAATTTTGAAATAATCCTGATTTTTTCTTAGTCAACTTGAATTCCTCTTTTTGAAATGTGGTGTGGCAGTATAATTCCCTCATCAACCATCATCAAAATTTCTCATGACCAAGAGACAAATGGCGTTGCTCACATCTTGTTAATATTCTTACCAAATTTTTTAACTTTTCATCAAATGTTTCTCCATGCACATTAAAATCATCCATGTATACTTCCACACAATCATTGATTAGATCTGCAAAAATTGCTAGTATAGCCCTTTGGAAGGTTGCAAGAGAATTACATGGTCCAAATGGCAATACATTGTAAGTAAAGGTACCCCATGGAAAAGTAAAGGTATTTTTGTCCTGATCCTCAATAGCCACTCTAATTTGATTATATCCACTAAAGCCATCTAGGAAGGAAAAGTATTGCTTACCTAAAAGGTTGTCTAAAATTTTATCTATGAATGGTAAGGGAAAATAATCGTTAAGTGTAGCTTTGTTTAATTCCCTATAATCAACACAAATTCTCCATTTTCCATTCTTTTTAGGCATAATCACAAGAGGAGACACCCACTGACTATCTGAGATGGGGTAGATAAAGCCTACTTGCAATAGCTTTTCAATTTCCTGCTTGACTATGTCCCTCAAGGCTGGGTTGATCCTTCTCTAAGGTTGCCTAACTAGTTTAACATTTTCAGTATAAATGTGATGGGTACAAATACTTAGATGGATTCATTTCATGTGTTTATAGTCCCAAGAAAAATATCTAGTATGACCTTTCAAGACATCAAACAATTTAGCTTCTTGATCATTTTCCAACCAGCTGTTAATGTTCAAAATTTTACCTGGTTGAATCTCAATTTGTTTGGTTCCAGTGTGTGATGAACTGATTTGTTGAAAAGGTTCCATTAGGGTGTTTAGTGGACATGAATGTGGTAATAACATATGATATGTAGTAATGTCTCTAAAGTTCCCTTGAGAAATAATACTGGATAAAGGATAATAGGCAGAGTTATGATATTTATCTTGTCGTTGGTCAAAGTCCTCATCACTGATGTTTTCCAAACATTCCTTATTGTTCCCTGATATCTTTGAAACTAAAGTTATTGATTCCGTAGCTATTTCTTCTCCTCCTGAAGAGAAATCATATTCCTCAAGAGTGAAATTATTTACATCTGCATATAATTGATGTGGTTCCGGAGATAAGTATGAATATTCCGAAATTAATTCTAAAGGTTTCGGAACTAAGTCCAAAGGTTCCAATTCTAAGTCCGAAGGTTTTGGAACTATCCCCGATTGTTCCAAAGACAATTGGTGATCATTCAATGGATGATTAATCATATTCTCTACCTCCTGTACATGATCCTGCAATGTTATCATAGCCAAAGAAGACAAATTTTGTTTATTAGTATCAGGATCATCAACCCATAATTGTTCTTGATTATCAATAAAAGGTCGTGTAAAAGGATATAGGGAAATTTTCTTAGAATTATTACCATTTGAGATAGTCATATCACCTGATCTACAATCAATTAAGGAAGCAATTATAGCTAACCATGGTCTACCCAAAATAATGGGATAACCAAGTGTTTTACCTTTTGGCCATAATATAAGGAAGTCCACTAGATACTCCCTTGACTCCACCATAACTGCCACATCTTCAATTATCCCTTATGCTTTTGCTACCAACTCATCTGCCATCTACAATATGGTGCTAGTAGGTTGTATACATGTCAATGGAAATGTTTTCAAAGTGTCTAGTGTCATCACATTTATAGTTTCTCCCAATTCAACTAAAACATTACATATATGTCGATTTCATATAAAGATAGAAATAACAGGACTTCCGTGATCCCCATATTTAGGAAGTAAGAGTTTTCCTACCAATAAATCAGCAAGTTTCCCATCTACCTTAATAGTCTTATGGTACTTCTTCTTCCTTCCAGGTATTCTCAAGCATAACATTTTGATTAATTTGTTTAATTCAGGAATTTCCTTGATTGCTTACAACAATGGTATTTCAATATTTAATTTCCTTAATTCTTGCACCAGTTCAGATTCCTTGGTCTCAATAACTTCCTTAAGTCTTTCTAGAAATGGATTTTTTGTACAGTTGTTATCTAGTTGCTTCTCTTTTTCTTTTTCATCCTCCTTAGGAATAACTGAACTAGGGGTTTAGGTTTCTTCTGTCATCTCAAGAAATATAATAGGTGGACTATTAATTATTTTTCTAGATCTAGTTTTAATAGCCTTACAGTCTATGGTATCAAGATCAAATGGTTTTTCTTTCTTTTTTCCATAGGCAAGGGTTGTTTGTTTTTTTTTGGGATTAGCCATTGGTTGTGTTAGTATTTGTGTTTGAACCACATTCTTAGTTTGTGAACCTTGTGCTGGAGAACCCATTATGGCTTGTTGATGTTGGTTGGGATATGTTTTCCCTTTAGCGTAGTTATTAGGGTTCCACCTAGGTTGTGACCAAGCATAAGGGTTACCTTGACCAGACCATGGTTTTTGATGTCCTTGAGCATACCAAGCTTATCCTACCCAATCCTAGGGATTCCATGTTGGTTAAGGGGGCCAAGGTGGTTGTCCCCAATTTTTTGGTACTTTCTGAGCTACGTATGGCATCATCTAGGGATTATGAACAAATCTTGGTATTAACTGCCCCTAGCTAGGTTGTCTCTGGAAAAATTTTACTTCTTCTGTAGTGGAGGAAGTGCTAGTTTTTTTAAGCTATTTTTTATAAATGGAAGAAGATAACAAGCATTAACTTCATGTTCCCTAGATTCACAAATAAGACATATTTTTTGTTTTATCCAGAGGACAATCTCTTATTGCATACTTATTTTTGCATCTAGGACAATACATAGCTAATGGTTCAGTATTATCATTTTCTTTGGCTTACAATCCATCCATGGTGGAAGTTAATTGAAATAAAATATCTGTTTTAAATTTTTATAGTTCATCCATAAGTTTTTTCATATTTGTGTTTTCACCTTTCACAATTTTCTCTTTCCTAGGTCCACCCCTTGTTCTTGAATAACTTCTATAAAGGTATTTAATATCATTCATTCTTAATTGATTGATTTTTCCACCTCCCATTAAATTAAGGGCTTCCCTAGATTCATCATCCAGACCATTAAGAAAAATGGTTTTGTTTAGCTCTTCTTGAAGTACAAATCCACACCTTTTACTTATAAAGAGGAATCTATCTAAATAATCTTCCATATTTTCATCCTCTTCGTGTTTGATCCTAAAAAATTATTCCTTCCTATTTCTCCCTCTACAATAGTCCTAATATTTGTCTAGGAAGGCAGTTTCCATTTTCCCCCAAGTGGTAATGGAATTGGATGTTAATCCCATAAACCACCTCATTGTTGCATCTTTCAGAGTAGATGGGAACAACTTGAGTTTTTGATTTTCTGTTTTGTAGTCATAGGTCTGACACAATACTTTAAATTCAAACAAAAATTGGTCAGGGTCCTCAGATGACATCCCTCTAAATGTGGGCAAGTGTGCAGGTGAAATATTCTTCATAGGTGTATCATCATCCTCCAACTGAATTGGATAAGTAAAGGTCCTATCAGGTTCTCTTTCAGCTTCTCATGTCATATCTGTAGTATCTTCTAGATATTTTTCCCAATCAATGTGGTATGTGATCCTCTTTGGTGAATTTGAGAAGTTAGGAGTAGGATTTTGACTACTCAATTGAGAATCAACACTTGTTCTAAGTGGGTCTTTAGATATAATCCTTCTCCTAAAAGTTACACTTCCTTCTTGTGATTGATCCAAAAATTCCAAAGGTGGAATTTCTACTTCTTGTCCAATAGGGGACAATGGTGCTTCTAATTCTTTCTCAACTTCGTTATTTGAACTAGAGGATGTTGATAATTATAGTTGAGATAATTTTGGGGGAAATCTACCCTTTGAATCTCTTGATCTACTCATAAATTTATGATAACATAGGGAATATTTTTCAATTACTAGATGTATGATTGTTTTTCCTTGTTGACACCTAATTAGAAAATTATAACTAGTGAATCCCCAGCAACGACGCCAAAAATGATGGGTGTCATTATTCCCTTCATTTAATCAACTCATGGTTGATGTCATATTCAAACCAAGGGTGTGTCTGAAGCTATATGCAACAAGAAGAATCTTAGTGAACTAGTAATTGATTATAGATATTTATTATTTTTATTTTCTGGGGGGTTTTAAATTATCTTTAAGATTTCCTGGCTAAATCCTTATTAAATCTAAACTATAAGAAACTTGCTGAAATAAACACACATTGCTGAAATAAATAAATCTTTGTAAAACTGAACACACTGCTGGAAATAAATATATGTTGCAGAATTAAACACATTGCTTGGAAATAAACACATGCATTGCAGAATTAAAAAATTGCTGGAAATAAATATACTTTACAGAATAAAACATGTTGTTGGAAATAAACACACTTTAGAAATATTTCTTAAAATACTTTTGAGGAAATAGAAACATACATTAAAACACCTGTAGGAATGATAAATAACTTATATAACATATTTTAATTTAAGAATCAAAAGTACTTACAGAACTACTAATTAACATATTTACACAAATTTCTTGAAGATATAAATACCAATAAAATAAAGGATCATGTTTCTTAGAGGAGTGATCCCTTGCTCCACCTTGAATCAGGAGTTGACAAACTATGATACTCTCAAAATGAAATGGCTATCTTATTATTGAATTTTTCTGTCTTACAAAACTTAACTATATATATGTCTGTATGTGTGTATATCATGTGTGTGTGTGTATATCTTTAGGTCCTTATATATCTTTCATCATCCAAGGATGCATTTATAATCATGAGTGTTCAATAATTTTCTATCCACTTATAGGTTCTAGTGAAACAAAATAGTGCTCAAAGTAGATATGAAATTTAGAAACCTAGCTGGACATACAGTTGTTGGTCTTACATAAGTATTTTTGGAGTGTGAAGAATTGGAAATTCATTGATATGTTCCTGATTAGAGGGCCCATTAATTTCTCTATCACCGGATTTTGACATGATAAAAATATTCCCATTGATTCTGAAACTTTGGAGAAGTTCCAGAACCAAAGGGAAACATTCTGGAACTAACTAGGAAAGTTTCGAAGTTAAGAGCAAGTGTTCCAGAACTAACTGTTGGAGTTCTAGAATTAAGTCTAAAGGTTTTGGAGCTGAGTGATAGAATTACAGAGTTGAGTGATGGAGTTCCAGAGCTAAGTGTTGGAGTTCCAGAACTAAGCCGCATTCTAGCCCATTTCCTCAAAAAGGTGTTGGTTGCTTCACACTTTGCTTATCTAACCAAATATGACCTGTTTTATTCCAAAAACTGAATTTCCACACATTTTGTTAGGAATTATAAATCTTTTAGACATTAGTACTAAATCAAAAAAAATATGGACAATTACATCCTAACTTATACTAGATCAAACAAAAGTCACAAAATGCAGTCAAACTTGATTAAAAGGAGAGTAAAATGAGATCATTCATTGCACATTGATGAGGCATATTTTGGCCATCATCAGTCGCACTCTATGTTTACGGTCCATTTTTGACTGTATGAGGGGCCATAAACATATATGATAGCTCATATGCATGCACTATCCATATCACTCATGTCATCCACTCTACATATCCATATCCACCCATCCATATACATACTACATATTTATGGTATATATATATATAAGTTCATCCATAAATAGCATAACACCGATAGATACAGACAGCATTGTAACTTTCCAAAACGCACAATCATACCCAGATTCCAATATTAAAATACAAGACAACACCCATAATTAATACCACAGAAAAACCAAGTTCAACGAATTCAAAAAAAAATATTATAGAGATTTACATTAATAACATATTAAATGGAACAAGCTTTTAAGGAGGAGAGGGAACGATTCATGCCTTAAACTAAAATCCCAAATCCTTCTTCTCCTTTTTCCGAATTTCCTATGCAATCTTGACCCAGTTTTGATTCCAAAACAAAGAAAGGATCTATAGAAAATTTCCATCCTTTTATTGATATCCCGCATTAATAATTTCCACAAATATCTCAACATTAGGTTGCAATAAGCATGCAATTGTTCATGAAAAAAAATAGACAGAATGAAAATAGGGATGGATTGATTCATGTAGAGCTCAAATGAAACCTCCTCCACAACAATAAAAAAACAAAAATAACCAAACAATCACACCCTTTTTCCCCTAAACTTCCTCATACACTTCCCGAGGTGATGGGGAGAATTTCGAGGAAATTAATGCATGGAAGGGTGGGTACCAATTTCCCCCAATCTATGCCTCCAACGTTTCCTTTTAAATTCAGCTGTACCACTTAACTTCCCAAAAAATTCCATGCCGATGAAATAACCTTGCCTCTAAACTTGGCTATTTTCCTAACGGAATGATTAGCAGTGCTTATTGAATGCCCCGATAAATATTTATAGTTGGTATAAGCCACATAGGGAGGGTTTTCCCTTATGCTTATTAACATAAGCTTAGACCATGATAATTTAGAATAAACATCGACCTTAGTTTTGTATTAGTTTGGGCCCATTAATATTTATTCCATGTCATATAGCTTACAATCTAATTAACTAAAATGTAGAAAATGGGGATAGTTATCTAGAGCTAGTTGGAGACAAATCCAATGCTGATTATATAAAATATGTTAATATTTTATTGAAATCAGAAAAGTACAGTGATGATAATTGACATACAAGTGAAATATAAATTCTAAGTAATTTATTTGATATTTTAAATGAAATAAATGGAGAAGGTAATTACCTGAATTGGACTTATTCTCATAGTGACTTTGGGACTGAACAAAGTGACTAGAAATTGTGGAAATAGAAATGACTATCACAATGAAGCTTCGTGAAAAGGATGTATCTAGAGGGAAATCCGGCAAGACTAGTGGTGCCCGAGGAAGGAACTGAGAGTGTCTAGTAGGCGCACTAGTCTGTAGATTCTTGGCACCCTAGTCTATGCAAAAAAGCTTGAAATACTGAATCATGATATAGTCATTAGGAAGTGGTTTCACAATAATTTTCATTGTGTGTCACATGATATTTCACACTTGGTCCCATACCTGATGTCACCAGTAAACCTAGAGGTGAATAGAATCACCTACCAAAACCCCAAGAAAATCATAAAAACCCTAAAAAATGAAAGATGTATATGAAGGGTTCAGAATTGTCCTCAACTACCATAATTGATGGACTTGTACTAACTAAGCACTATGCAGTACATCTTAGACCCAAATGTAGTTCTAGGTGTGTGTGTGGATATTTTGACCTAGGTTCTCTTGTGTTATTCACACTTTGTGAAGTAGCGAGGAATAACTACATGTAAAGAATGTAAATAGCATGTGTGCATGGAATGGAAAATAATCCCTCCCCTTCTATGAAATGTGACGTAGATGAACTAGAATCCTTTTTCCTCTATGATGGAGCTATGATGGATGTAAATGGAGCTATATATGCCTTTTATGGATGCAACCTTAGGTGGATGATAGCTAGTGTTTAGTGCTTGAGTCCCTCATTATGGTCACATAACTTTATAGTTATATGGTTATCTTGCTCTAATTTCCTAATAAACCCTGAAATGGCTCGACCACCAGAAATAGATAAGAATCTCAAACGGCTAGAAAGATGCCCAAAAAGTTGAAAGGAAAGTGCAAGATAGGATTGGGGTGCCCATGGTCAAACCAGGGCACCCATGGGCACCCTATTACTAATTTGGGTACCCCAGTCAAGGCTAAAATAATGGAGAAAATGTAGTACTGAAAGTATAGACTGGGCAAAGTACGGGTGAAAAGATCAGGAAGTGATTTAATAGAAATACAATGCAATATGGACCAAAGACATGGGTTAATTAGTACTCTTTTTCACTTAAGAACCTTCATGAATACTAGTATGAGACCGAGACTAAATAATTACCCAAAGTACATGATTTTGTGACTATATTTTTCCCTCGCTTTATATTGGTGAGTAGAATTCTTGGTAACATAAAGTAGATAGATATGCGTACTTGATGTCCACAAAGATCATAGTAGAAAATGCACTAATGGACTATAAAAAAATGTGGAATGATAAAAAGAAGATGGAGAAGTGTGGAAACTAAAGATGAAAATGCGTGAAAGAGTGATAGAGTGAACCTAGGGCAGAAACGTGTATGTAGTTGTCGATGTGTGATGTACTTGCATGGTTAGTAAAGTGTGTGCTATCACGAAGTGTTGTTGTTGCCCCATTTTACTGTTTGTTTCTCATATGGTTAGGGATCTATAAAAAAGAAGATGATCAAGTACTCAAATACACCTGTATGTATGTGTAAAATATTCATGTAAAAGATATATGTAAAATGTGTGTAAATGGAAAGTGCGTAAGGGAAAAATTGAAAAAGGAACATGTGCACCTGATCCATGATCGAGAAAAAGGGTGTAGAAAGGATCTTGTAGATGGATAGTCAATGTGCTATTGAGATTTTTTTGGGAAATCTGACGCCATTGGCTAAATAAGTGTAGGGAGGAAAGTCTAATCAATCCCCCAACTTGTAACTATCTTCCCTAAATGTGTTGTGAAGAGATCTTTATACTGTCATAATTCTTTGGATGAATCCAATGCCACTGGCCAAAGTAGTGTAGAGAAGGAAGGTCCGTTTTATCCTCTAAGCCTGTAACTAATTCCCCAAAATGCTTTGGAAAACATACCCTGTAGAAGCCATCTATGTATAGGAATTCTGTAGATTGGTCTGAACCCACTCATTATCATGGAACCCACAATTCCAAGGGTGGAAATCTCAATGAAATGATACTAGTGTATTACGTGTTATGTTAGTGTGTATAAACTCCAAGTGATCCCACCATCTTTGGGGGCGTATATGACATTTCAGATAGGAGAATGAGGCTCTAAAAGAGGACCGACCATTGATATCATGTCATGTAGGGGGAGGGGACGTGCTTGGTAAAAACCAAGGCACATGCAAACAATTGGCTAGGAGACAAGTGTTAGTACAAACAAGCATGCATGTAGAGAACAAGTATAAACTACCAAAAACATGTGTAAGCTAAGGTGTAAGTAAATACTCAAGAATCCAACATAGACCATGAAAAGTAGGTCGCAAACATGGGACATCACTCATGATGTCGAAATACATACAAGGCCATCATGGCCACAAACAAAAAACAAGTGTGTACACAAAACAAAGGGCAATGCCTACATACAAAAACAAAAAAGTATGGAATAAAATGTCCCTCCATAAAAAATGTTGCACATGAAGCACTTGTTAGCATGGTAAAAGGATAACGAGTATGTCAAGAGTGTGTAAAACCAAGTAATGTAAAGTGATAAGTATGAAATGGAATAATAACAACTAGAAGAGACAAATGTGGATGCCCCTAGCGACTAGTGCAGGAAGGGTAGAAGGTGAGCATCCATGTTGCATGTAAGATACTTATATATGTAATCAAAACTAGGAAAAAAATGTGAATGTACACGTGTGAATGGTATAGATAAATTACATACAAGTAATCTAACTAGCATGTGTAATACAGTGACCATGAACAAGCAAAAGTAAGCAATAGTAAAAGAAACCATAATATGCAGTATGTTGTGGATGGATGGAATGGAATGAAAGATGGAGTGATATCAGCCGCTTGCCCCCCAAGTGAATGGAAATGTATACGGTGAGGTTTATTTTGTTTACCCCCTCAACATTCAAGAATGAACCATAAACGATAGTTCATCATCGAGAAATGTTCGAGTAGTGTGTGTTGTGTCTAGCGCACTATGATGAGTATGTAGGCATAGTAAGGATAATATGTGACATATAGAAGATATATATGCGCCAACCCTATAGTCTAAGTGTGTATGATGATAAGATGAATATATGAGTGATGATTTATCCCTAAGCATATATCACTACATGATGAATAGTAAGGAGTGGTGATGTATCCTAAAGTGTATACCATTATAAGATGACTAGTATGGAGTGGTGATGTAGCCTAAAGTGTATGCCACTATATGATGAATAGTGTAAGTGATAAGTTACCCTAAAGCATATGTCACTATTCTACAAATGTTGCATGATGAAAGGTGAAATGATAAATGTGTGATGAATGTAAGGTCCATTTGATTTGTAAACCCTTGACAGTCGAGTATGGACCAAGAAGCTAAAGTGCATCATTGAGTAGTGAGTGTAGTGTGTAGAAGACAATGCAATATACATGATGATAAATGAGCATATGATGGGTAGAATGCGTAAATACATGATGTGTAGAATGAAAATTCAATATGTGTAGAATATGTAAAGTAGCATGTACATACATGGACTAGTAATGTAGTATGTAAGATGATGTAATGTTAAACTCATATGTGATGGAGACTAGTATAGTATGTAGAATATGTGTGATATGGAGATGCGCAGTGTATGATGTAAGGCGTATGTTGCAAGATAAAGTGTGATGACACCATGTATAGAATATGATGTGATATGCGTAGATAGCCTAATAGTTTAGGTAATGTGTAAGATGAATATAATGTAACACCAAACTGGTAGATGATAGAAGCATGAGATATATATAATGACAACTAGTATAATGCATAATGTATGGTGTGTGATATGTCAATAGATGCAGTGTGTAAAACCTAGTGTGCAGTGTGTGTGATCCATGTGTACTAAGCTCTCAACAATCAAGTGTGAATTTAAGCACAATAGTATCATCAGGTAATGATGATGCTATATTAAGAATGAATATGCATATGTTATGGAATTGAATAATGTAAATATGAGATGTGAATAGACGTTATAATGATGTGTGTGTAATTGCTAAGAATGTGATGTAGTACTATGTAAGAATGATAACCCAATAATGAGGGATATGTTTATGATGATATGATTATCATAAAAGGGGGTGTGAATACTATGCCCCCCAAATATGCATGGTGAAAGAGGTTATCATGTAATGTGATCTAGTAGATCATTAGCCTCAGGGTCAAAGTCATACGCATAAGCATTAGTTACTTGATAAGAAATAGTATCTAGATGATCATGTAATGAGTCATTAAGGCATAAGTTGTACATTTCCATAGCATACTCCTCATCAATGAATAGAGGAAGTGGGAAACCGTGTGCATACCAACGAGTGAGATTTTGTGAATGGCCAAGAAAATAACTATTGCAGATAAAAACACGACCGAAGGGTATATGAAATGAAATGTCTGTATGACTAGGATCTAATGTGCCTCCAATATAATCAAGCCATGATTTCCCTAGTGTGATTGAAGAGGAACTATGGGTGTGTGATAGATATATTGTAAGATGAAATACATGCAAACCATAAGCAGTAGTAATGTGAACAAAGTCATAATAAATATTAGGAGTGTGTGGTGCAAGATAGAGGTCCTCGAAAGAAAAATCTAATAAATCCATACCTTCATGTGTGTAGATAGTTTCATCACAAGTGGTATCGAATGGAATATGCTCCCAGTATGTATCATTCATGAAGAGTGTGCAAGTGAATAGTGGGAATGTTAAGGTAGGTGGTGCATGTGAAGGTGTAGGTGATAGAGCAATGTTTATGGACTGGACAATCCCCCCATAAGAAATCATAGCCATAGTAGTAGCAAGTGGCATAGAAGAAACTACATATATAACACAAATGGTACTGTCAAGTGGTGGTAAATGATGAGATTCTTTGATAGGTTAGGGCTCGTATGTGATATCTGTGCGTGGAATAGGAAGACTAGTATTAGGAGCCTGGTTGCAATACTAGAATGGATAGTGGTCACAAATAATGGTATACTCCATGTTTTCATTTATGAATTTGACACAATTATAGACAATGGATGTGATTGCTTGTATGGCATTAATTCATGCCCTACCAAGTAGACAATTGTAAGATACTGGAAAATCAACAACGAAAAAGACGTTGTGAATAGTTTTGGGACCAACAGTGAAAGGAAATGTAATGTGACCAAGACATGGACGGACATAACCATCATAAGCATGTATTGAAACACTAGAGGGACTAAATTCATGAGTAGAAATACCTTAAGCTTCAAGGAATGACATAGGACATAAGTTAAGTTCAGATCCATTATCAATCAAATTACGCATAACAGCGGCATTATGAATACAACATATGATATGCAGAGGTGGGTCATTATCAAAAGTATGAACATCAGAGGGAAGTTTGGACTCAAATACTAGGTGTGGAGAGAATGCATTAGAAAAGGCTTGATAAACTGATTTGGATGCATGTCAGCACGAATATACGTACTAGCAATAAAATTTTGGACTCTATGTAGTAAATCAGGATTGGAAAGAAAATAATAATTGATTGAGATACTCATGATGACAAGTAATGAATGAAGAACCTTAAATAATGAATGAAGAAAAATGTGGAGAATGGGGATAGTTATATATAGATAATTTAAGTTATGAACAGTTGTAAATAAAATAAATAAATACAATAAAGAAGTATGAAAATGAGATAAACAAGTATGCAAAAGGAAATACTAACCTTGATGTACAAGAGAGAAGAGGAAAGAACTCAACTGAATAATGGATGCTCATGGGACTATGTCAAAGACGTGGCTATAAAATATAGAAGTAGCAATGACTATGCAAAAGCTTTGAAAAGTATGGATCTAGACCGATACCCTGGACTAGGGTGCATGTAAAGGTATTGGGGTACCTACGGGAGCTCTAGTCTACAAAATGGGCACCCTGGTCTATGCAAAATATTTGAAATTGAATCTCATAGGGCTAGGAAGTGGTCTGAAACCCTCGTTATGTGTCACATTTGATTCACTTCCCTATACCAGATGTCACCAATAATCCAAGGTGAATAGAAAGACCTATAAAAACCCTAAACAAGCAAATGAATGGGTTGGACTGACCTTAGTTGCCATAATAGCGGACTTACTAAATGAGTGTTGCACTACATTTCTGACCCAAATGTGGTTTTTGTGAGTGTGTGTATAATTTTCCCTAGGTGCTCTTGTGTTAGTCGCACTTTGTGAAGTAGAAAGCAATAAATAAATGTATAAAATGTAATAGCATGTGTGCATGGAATAAAATAGGCTCCCTCCCCTATGAAGTGTGATGAAGATGTCATAGCCTTGTGCCTTGATGACGGAGCTATGTGGATGCAAGTGATCTTCAATGCAATATATGGATGCAACTCTAAATGGATGATAGTAATGACTAGTGCTAGGTCTCTCATTATGGTCTCATAACTTTATATTTATAGGGTTCTCTTGATCTAATTTTGTAATTAACCGCAAAATGTCCCACCACCAAAAAGATAAGAAGGAGAAATGGCTAGAAAGATCCCAAAAAGTGGTAAGAAAGTTTAAGAAGGATCGGTGCGCCCATGGTGGGACCAAGGATCCCATGGGTGCCCCAATACTAATCTGGGCACCCAGGTCGAGGATAAAATAATGAGAAGTGACCGAAATAGATTGGGTATATAGATGAAAAAGTTTGGGAAAGACGAAATAAAATAAAAGAAGATGGCTAAAAGACGGGGGTTAATTAGTACTTTATTCACTCAATAACCTTCTAAATAGTAGTATGAAATCAAGATAAATAATATCTAAAGTGCATGCTTATGTGACTACACAATCGTAAATTTATTATTTAGCACATGAACAAGATCATATTACTAAATCACATGTATTCCAATTTGCATATCTTAATATTATCATCAAGACCCAAGGTAAGTAGTAGTAATAATATAATCATGGTCCACATACCTTAGTCTCATAATTTAGGCTATAAGTGTAAGATAAAATAAACATGGTCTTATTTACCTTGGCCCATTTAATTCATTCTCATTCTTGTTCACAATCATCAGATAAATCTGGTATAGCTATATTTTGCAGGCACCATACCCATGTAGGTTAAGACTTAGTATCAGCTAACCAAGTTTATCAACCTTAGTTGTATTGTAAATACAGTAGTATCAACATAGTAATGCTACCAGAGCATGATCAAAGTTAATGAAACTAATCCATTATTTCATGCACACTTTTATAATGAAAATAATCAGGGTCAATAATTGTAACAGATATTAGGATATAGGAATCATGCGCACATATGTTGTTAATCCATTACTTTTATGACAAAAAGTTAACAAAACATCGAGGTGTTACATTATTTTCTCAAAATATCTATGCCATATTTCTTCACACCTATAACATATTTCATTTAATGTGTGACATCTTTCACATCTAAAAGATCCTCATCTAGATGGATTTCCTCATATAATAGTTGTTTCTTCACTAAGTGGTGTTGAAATAGACTTGCCTTCATGATGCTCGGAGATTTCCCCTACCACCACCATGTTCATGGATTTGTGTGGCCTTAACTTTTCCGAAAGAAGCTCTTTGTTACTTACACATTAACTCTCCTCTACCTTTAGATCATATTGATAATTTTCCTTTATAAAACCCAATTGAATCATTCCAAAATCATATTCAATTTAAATACACAATCCATTCATATACTCGGATATCTTCTCCATATCATCTTCTATGTGTCCTCAAATAGTGAGTTTCTAAAAATCTTTAGTATACTCCTTCACCTTGATCTCTCTCTTTCATAGGTTCTACAACTTCTTAAACAAACTGAGTTAGTAATCTATGAGCAATAATTTTTCTTTCAACTTTGTAAGTATCCTATCCATGTTTTGATCTTCTTCTTCACTCTTAAGACTATTTCTACCGAGATATCCTTCTAAAAAAGAGATGCATGGGCCTTTAAATTCATGAAAGAAAATTTTAATTTTTTGCGATATTCCATGTCTTCACTCTCAAATTACTTCGTGATATTTGTTATCAAATCAATGAGGTTTTTTAGTTCCAAACTACGAAAATAACTTGATGTGTTCAATCTATATTTACTACTCATCAAAATTATTGCACATAAAATGATGTCTTCTAGTCCTTCAACTTATGCATTTGTTTTTTAATGCATTCATACCACCTTGTCATCATTTTGATCGTCCATAACAACACCTTGGCATTTGTAGATATCAAGGCCTCCAAACAAGCTTGTATATTTTATATAAATTCAGTTAAATCCTCAAATCTCACACCCTTGTTTTTGTGACCTTCCACAACATTCCTCCTATGTAACATTTTTCCCCAAATAAATGCAACCTCCACACTCCACACATTCTACCAAACAATCTCCTAATGAAATATATATGCACTAATTTTCTACCCACACTCACAAATGTGGAAAACCACCAATTTTTGATGTGTAATACACACACATTCTACCCAAAAATTACCCACTATTAAATTTTCAAAATGATTTTATATCCACACTCACAAATGTGGGAAACCACCAGTATCCATTATGCCACCACTTGTAAGGAAATAAAACATTATTTTGATACCAAATAATGTAGATGCGGTTAAGGTGCTTAATGAAGATCCACCTTAGACCACACATCCTTGAAAATATTGTGTGGAAAACATATAAAGATACATGAAATAAAATATATTTGATTTTAATAGTAGAAACACATCAACAATTTTTATTCAGTTACTCATAGAGGAATACACCATGTAGATAGATCACCAATGATGTATTTGTGTACCAATGATGTATTCATGTAAATTCATATCATTATAATAAGCCTACTTACACCTTCATTACTATGTTTTGATTCTTAAGATTGCATCACTCCTTGAGTTTATAAAAAAATATGAGCCTATGAGATAATTTGGATTTAATTATATATGCATGCAAGCCACCCAATGGGACATTAAAATTAAACAAAACTCATTAAATTATGGAAAATTTTAAAGATAATTCCCAAAGGACCCATCACAAGACTCATTCGGTTTCTCTAAAAAATGTGTGACTTTAAACATATCCTTCAGTATTTCATGGATTCAAATAGAACATCATGACTTCAAAAAAATCATATAGTATTTCTTAACTTTTCTTAGGCTTACACAACTTCCTTAATATTATGTGTCTTTAATATATTTCTATATATTGCATGGCTTGTTTGTCTTGCATGACTTACATAATAGACTTTATTTTGCACAAAATACGTTTACACAACACTAACCTTGCACAATAGAATTGTGCACAAAAATCAAGGTTCTGTCGGAATTTGAAAGATCAAATTTGAACAAATTGGATAAAAAAAGACATTTTGAACAATGTAACACAAGATGAAATTAACCAGCATTCATCAAGTAGGAGAAAATATCTGGAATAATGGTTCAATCACTTTATTATTTAAGCTTCCAGAAATGTCAATCGTAATCTGAATATTTATGCATCGTCCATTCAGATCAAATATTTGAAAAAAGAGTTGAAACGTATTGTATTTTGTTCTAAAAAACAATTTGAAAAACATTGTGTTTGATCCAATTGAATTATTTACTATTATTTTTGTTAATATGGAAAGTTTGATGCGATTGAACTATTGACTCATAATAATAATAATTTTGATTGGTATCAAACTACGAAAAAACTTTTTGGTATAATCTTGGACGAACTCGCACCGCTTGAAAGGGATATCAAATCAAAATCAATCCCTTCACAAAAATCGGAACCTCAATATAAAATACAACATAAAATGTAATAGAAACTACTCTAAGTAGTTTTTATATAAGATAGATTGTAAACCTAGATGTTCTTACATCACCATGGTAGACTCATTTGTGTGATTATTATTCTTTATGCTCCTAGTAACCCAATTATCCAATGATGACCTCTCGATTAAAGATCCACTAGACCCTAAGACATATTAACCTTTAAGAGTATATTTGTGAGCACAGGTACAAAATACTATATGATGATATATTTGATAAATGAAAACAATGACCCCTATCAATAGGAGAACATGGTGAAAATTAATGTGATTCAAGATAATCCCCAATCCAAATTAATCAAATGGTTTATGCGGGTTATAAAACTACATGCATACATAAGATCTCATTAAGAGCTTTTTGACTATCTTTGAATAGGAAAAAATAGATATTGTGCGTAGAATATACGGCCCACTGAATTTATTCTCCAACTAGAAAAATGATAAAAGTAGGATGCCCAGAGATGAGGTGGCATGATGAGAGCATGACAAGTGGACAAATATAATGTCGATAAGTCTTCACCTTGACAACAAAAACATGGTTTATTCTAGCAATAATCGATGTGGGGGCCCACATTATGTGTCGGTTAAGGCCCTGCAGTCAATGGGGTCCACTATTTTTTCAAGAGGGGGACCCTACCACCTATCTTCACATTGCATAGTGAGGGTGTTTTACCATAAACCCAATTGAAGACCAACTTGAATTTCATGTAGGACTAAACCACGTAATTTTGTAAAGACCAACATATCCAACTCAGCGAACTAGAGGATGAGCTACACACCTTGCGAGTCACACAGTCCTACTGAGATCATGGTCATGTCACCAATTTCCACCTTGATAGTCACATCAACCACCAACTTGCCGACCAAGTTCATTGCCACATGTACCAAACATATCACATACCAAATGGGCAATGTTAAGTCACTGTCGAGCCAGTTCAACAACCACCTGCCAAGTCATCACTTGCAACTAAGAACTGACGAGCCAAGGTGAGTTGTATGCCCAACTTTTTGGGGGCTCACTCAACAAAAACAAACTCATAACATGATCAAAGCCACGAGGTTAAACTTAACTTCACAAGGCTTTATTAAAACCTTCATCAACTCATTTACAGTGTAGTCCAATGTGGGATTAACCCACCCAAAGTAACAAAATGTCGGTCCGAAGTAAAAGGGAGAGACGTGGGGAGTGGGGGGTTAAACCCACGACCCCACTCACAAGTAAAACTTCATAACCTCAATTGTTAGGTCAAAATGTGACCTATTTGCCAAGTTTAGACCCGGGATATTTGTCTTATCCCTTACTTTTGGGATAAAACGGGCCCAAACCTAAGTGCGACTGAGAGGGGATTCGACCATCATGGATCACTTTTAACAAAAGGAATAAGTCTTTCACCATTGCTAGCCCACGATGGTCTTAAAATGTTAATAAAAGGGCCAAATTTGTATTTGAAGAGTTAACTGTGAAATGCTGACAACCCCTTAATGGGAGAGTTTTAGAGCAAGATTTGAGAGATTTATATTGCAAGAGATTCCTTTGGAGGCAGGTTTACTAGAGATTACTTAGAGATGGTGTGAACAAACAATATTTTAGCAGACCAAGGAAGCAGTTTTGCCGTGTATTTTTTATTGTACAGAGCGAATTTTTACATCATAAGAGATCGGTTCAGGAGCTTTTACGAGCCCGGAGATGTAGTCCCCACATCGAGTGAACTCTGTTAATCATGTGGTTTGCTTTGTGCTTCTGCATATTTCCCATCGTGTTATCATTGTTTATCAGTTTTAAATACTATATTTAAAGTTTTAAGCCAATTTTTAATTATTTAAGGGAATTTTTGAGATTATTTTTTAAGTATCCAAAAATAGTAAAATTGTTAATTGAGTCACTTAATATGATTTTTGGATCAATTTGGTATCAAAGTACCTGATTAAGGCTATTTTAACATTGATTTTTGGGAATATGTCAACATTTTTCAATTTCGAATGCTTACCAAGGTCTAAGTCAAAGTGTGGTAAAGGAACACTTGAGGAGTATAATCCTAAGATCAACTCAAAACTGTGTCAAGTTCAAGTTCAGTTATAGACTCACCTAAAGGATATCCGAAGGAGAGAATGGACTCATATTTATCCTTCTGTCAAGCGTTTATGAAAATGAAGAGTGTGGTAGAAGATTTATATCAGGAACAAAGATAGATACTTGATGGTAAATCAAAAGAAGTAAATAATGGTAAGGATAAAGGTAAAGAAGAAGAATCTCCAAAAACTTCCCCATATCATTCTAAACCTTTTGGTTCTTCTAGTGATGATTAAAAGAAAAAATTTGATGTTCCATCAATTTTAAAACTTGATGTTAAGTTTGAATTGCCAATTTATAATGGAGAGATTAATGCAAAAAAAATTGATCATTGGATCAATTGGATTGAATTTTATAGTAGAGATAAAAAAAATATTGTGGATGATGAAGAAATTATTTAGTTATCTAATCTTTGTTTGGATGTTACAACACTTATTTGGTAGGAGAGTAAGACTCGTGAGGATTTGAAAAAACATGGTAAATTTATTTCTTCTTGGGGTGAATTTGTTTCTACTTTGAAATTTTATCATCTTGGCTATATGCAACAAGCTACTATGGATTAGCAAAATTTAAGACGAACTAAGGGTCAAAGTGAGAAATATTACACATAGGAGTTTAGAAATGGAGCATTGATTCTGGGACTCAAGAGACTCTTTTAAAATACAATGTTGGGTTGTATATTTATCTGAAACATACAATACTTATGTTTAATCCCATTAACCTTAATTAATTTTGTGTCTAAGCTACCTACATTGAATCTAGGGGAAATAATAAAAAGGAAATATTTCCAAAGAATTCAGGAAAATAGCACCCTGAAAACAAATAAAAAAGGAAAAGGAAAGGGTAAATCAAAACATACTTCCACACTCAAGAAATAAGATGAGAAGCATGTGTGTTCACATTGTAAGAAAGAAGGACATACAAATGTTAAGTGTTGGAATCTCCATCCAGATCTCAAGCCAAAGACGTTTAAGAAAGGAGGTGACAAGAAGACTACTATAGTAGTACAAGATATTGGATCTGGTTCTAGTGATGCGACCAAGATCATAGCTATAGGTTTGCAAGGTTCATCTTCTTCCTCTTCTGGAACTAGTTCTTATACTTATTTTAATTCTAAATATATGCATTAAAAAATCAATGGTTTTTTTCACATTAGATATATTTCAAATCATACTAAGATTAATACTCATTTTTATACTAGATCTCAAGCTCATCTCATTTTTGAAGAAGTTAATAAATGGTGACTTGAAACCAAACCAAACAACATCCAAAACCATACCCTTTTATGGGTATATGATGATTCTAAACTACAGGTCACAAAAACATGCAAACTTAGATTTGCAATCACCTCTGAATTCATCGATGAGGTAGAGTTAGATGTGGCTCCACGTGATATTTTTGGAAGTTTTCTTGGTAGTCCTTATGTTTTTGATAGAAAATAAATCTTCTATAGGGAAGATAATAAGTATTTGTTTGTTAAGGATGACATTGAATACATTTTCAGAGCTCATCAGACAAAATAAAATTTATCATTTATATCTACAGGAGAGATGAAAAGGATTGTTAATGCAAGCAAGAATTGTGTACTCATAATTGTGAAAGATAAGGATAATGATAAATATAATGCTTTGGAAGGTTTTGATCCTAAACATATGAATGAAATAGTGAATATTATTTCCAACTATGATTGTTTTTTAGGAGCTACAAGGTTTACCTCCTAAAATATAAATACATAATGAGATTTTTTTGTAGCAAGATGTACCTCCTCCTAACATTGACATGTATAGACTATCCATGGTGTAAAATAAAGAGATCAATAAGCAATTTTAGGAATTTTTTGAGAAAGGGGTCATTTGGCCAAGCACTTCTCCATGTGGTTCACTTATTGTGTTGGTTCCCGAGAAACATGGCACTTGGTATATGTGTGTGGATTAACAAGCACTAAACAAGATAACGGTGAAAAATCCCTACCTCTTCCTCATATTGGTGATTTATTAGATCAATTAAAAAAAATTGTTTATTTCACTAAATTAGACTTGAGAATTGGTTATCACCAAGTCAGGATATGTGAAGGTGATATTTGGAAAACTACTTTACAAACTAAATAAGGTTTATTTGAGTGGCTTATTATACCTTTTGGTATTTGCAATGCACTCAACACATTCATGTGGGTTATGAATGATGTTTTTAATCCATTCATAGAATATGTTGTTAATGTATACTTAGATGATATTTTTATCTTCAGTAAAATTTGGGAAGATCATATTGAACATATTAAGAAAGTCTTGGAAACTTCGCAAAGGGATAAATTGTACTTGAAGATGTCAAAATGTGAATTTGGTAAAACATCTTAGGTTTATTTGGGCTATGTTATAGGGGGTGGTGAACTGAAAATTAATCCCTCTAAATTTGAATTAATTATGAAATGGCCCAAACCTACTATTACAACTGAAGTTAAAATCTTCCTAAGGGGATTCCAATATTGGAAGAAGTTTATTTTTAACTTTTCATTTATTGTATCTCCTTTGAACACCTTGACAAGTGTGAAATAGGTTTTTCAATGGGGATGAAATTACTAGAAATCCTTTAATATATTGAAAGAAAAGATAAGCATAGCCCTAATTTTGACAATCCCTAATTTGTAAAATCCATTTGTGATTGAAATTGATGCAAGTGATTATGTCATGGGTGTCATATTGATGTAGAAGAGAAAACTTATGTATTATCATTTAGATACCTTCATAAATTTGGTAAGTAACTATCTTATTTATGATAATGATTTGTATGCTTTGATTTAGAGTGTGAAAATTTGGAAACATTATTTGATGGGAAAAGAGATCATAATCCATACGGATCATCGGCCTTTACAATACATTCAATCACATTCCAAGCTACAATAATCAAGGCACTTTCGTTGGATGGGATTTTTGTAAAAATTATATCTTATGATCGGGTATTAAAAATGGCACACAGAACAAGGTTGTTGATATGATTTCTATACCTCTTATTATTATTACATCTATTATTTTGCAACATAGTTCTTTGATGCATGAAATTTATAACAAACAATATGTTAGAGATGTTGATTTTAAGGATGTCTATGAAGATCTAAATCATGGTAAGTAAGTGGAAGAATTAGACTATCATTTATACAATGGATTGCTTTATCATCTTAGTAGTATGTTTATTCCACAAGATGAAATAGTTCATTTATTATGGAAGCACATATTTCTCTTGTTTCCAGTCATTTTGGTGTTGGTAAAATAGTTGCACAATTGTAAATATAGTGTTATTAGCCTCAGGTATATGAAAATGTATCTGAATATTTAAAATTTTGTATTCTTTGTGCCAGAAGTTAGGCTTGTATACCCCACTTCCCATATTAACTTGAATTGTATGAGCCACCCAATTACCAAGATGGGAAGTGGGGTATACAAGCCTAACTTCCGGTTACCAAGATTACTTATGACACAAAGAATACAAAATTTCAAATATTCAAATACATTTTCATATACCTGAGGCTAATAACACTATATTTACAATTGTGCAAGCCTATACAAGCCTAAAACACTATATGGGAAGTGGGCTATACAAAACACTATAGAATTAGTGATAATATATGTGACTAAAGAATTAGTGATAAAATTTATTTTTGAGCCAAACCTAAGAGCATGAGATAGGATTCAACCCCTTACCCACTCAGGCAAAATGATAAGCCCTTAGACGCTATCCCATAGGGCTTAGAATGTTATAAAATGGAAAAACATTGATTTTAAGGGTAACTTTGCAATGTCTAACCCATTAATTAGAGAGTTTAGAGAAATTTTGGAGAGTTTTGTTGCATGAGAGCTATTAGAGATTATACTAGAGCTTCCTAGTGACTGAGTAGAGATTGTATTTTGTAGGCCAAAGATTTATTTGGTGTAATTATTATTGTACAAGTGATTTTTACATCATAATTGATCGATTCAAGAGCTTTTCTAACCCTGGAGATGTAGCCCACATTGAATGAACTTTGTTAATGATTTGGTTTGTGTTTGTCTTTTGTATTTTCCTTAATTGCTCATTTTTAATTATTTTTAAACATTATTTTTAAAGTGTTAAGAAAATTTTTAATTATTTACATGAAAAAACAAAATCATTTTTAAAGTATCGAAAAACATTAAAATTGTTAAGTGAGTCACTTAATCTAATTTTTGGATCATTGTGACTCAAATTAGATGATGAAAAAATGAATGTGTCTATATAGTCAACCCAAAAAGTGTCTACTAAAATTCATTAACCAAGGTTGATACATTTAACCATAAATAATCAGAATAGGTTGCCCTTGGAAGAGGCTAGAGATATTGTAATATAATTATATTCTATTTTAATGCAATATAGTGATCTTCTATTTCATTTATAATATATTTATTTATAGTTCAGTATTAGTTTCATCTATATACATGAATATTCATAACATAAAGTATTTCTAATTACTTGATATCTACACCGTTGAGCTTATTAGGATGTATTTTACCATAATATTCATTTTTCTCATCATGGTCCTCATAAGCATTATCAATTTTAAGCATATCATTAGCAACATGTACATTTTCATCTGCATATTCATCAATAATATATTTGTTCGTATGAGAAGAAAAATATATTTCATTAATGTTATCCATTATAGTTGATTAATAAACATGTGGTTGATTCAAAGGGATTGGAATATAATAAATCACAATACCACTCAATCATAACTTAATGTTATGGGTGTAAGGGACCTAACCTTGTAAGGGGCCTACCTTTCTTAAATGGCATAGAGTGTATATATGAGATCACTAGTAATATTAGGGAAATGGATATGATTTGTCTTATGTTCATGTAATAAGTGGAAAGGGAATAAATATGAAACGTAAGTGTGAATGTCAAACCTTAAGAAGGTTAAAAAATATAAAACTTTGAAGTACAAGGAAAAAACATTTTTGTATATGACTCAAAGATCGGTTTCACCAAAGTCTTTGTTTTTGAACTTTTGGAACATGAATGGCTTTTAAAGGTAAATCCATTGGCCAATATGTAAGTATGTTGTAACTCTTTGTAAGGGGGTGGGGTACCCTCAACCCTAAATTTTACCTCTAATAAAAAAAAAAGATCAGTTTCACCAAAAAAATCTTATTTTACAATCTATAACATAAAATGAATGCTAAAATAAGATAAAATTTAGAATAGATAATTAGGTAATTAGAAGGAAATTATTATTTTTAAAGCAATTGTATGTTGTAATTACTTGATTTAGAATTGACAAGATGATAAAAATAAGATTTTCTTAGTCGCTTCAATATGTATTTCGGTCACATAAAGTGTCTTAATGGTTGGAAATGATTTAGAAGTGGTTTTTTGTGTGCTAAAACCCAAAACATGGGCTAACAAGGTATTTGGAACTACCAAAATTCTTAGACCCCTATTGTAGCCCAATAGTTTCTAGGAGCTATATTTGGATCTATGAATTTTGACAGTTCTTATCTTCTATTTAGAACATATATATGTGGGAGCTCTTCAATCTTTTGCAATACCATGTGTTTCTTCCCTTCTTCATCCAAACCTTAACTTTTCTTGTAGTACCAAAATGGACCCTTAAAAGGGTTAATGCTATAGGTTAGCAACCTCAGTCACACCCCCAATGATGCAATGATAATTTCTTAAATACCAATACTTTGAAGAAGTATCAATCCACACAATCTCTAGCTCCTATGTGAGTGTGTGTAAAATTAGGTGCTCAAATTTTTTACCTTACCTTAGAATTCAAAATTCGACATCATGCCTCTTTAACCTCTTTAATTTGATATTTAGCTCTATAGACTATTGTAGGGATACTCTTTAAGAGATTATAGATTTTCTTCAACTTAGGTAATGATCCTAAATGTAGTAATAATTACCTAAGAGAGTGTGAGGTGTCTAAGGTATTTTCAAGCTGTGCACATGAGTAATGACATCATATATGTTATGTGTGTGTGACTCTTCATTAATTTCTCATCATAGCTAACCTATGAAACATGTATAGGCCAACCTAATTTTGATTTCCAATTGAAAACTATATGTTAAAGGATCCCAAATGATTTTGGTATAATATCACCCATACAATAGACTGAATTTTTTTGGACTTATAGGTTATCTCCTTAGAGTGCAATAAGTTGGTATGATGTATGGAGAATATCTATCTAGGATTATAAAGTGTTTATGTATAAATTAAGTTGATCCTGAATAAATATGACTAGAAGGTAGAAGTCACTAATATAGTGGGTGATCAGACCGATAGAGGGAAATTGTGCTTAAGAGTCAAATGTATGTGATTTTTCAAGAAAAATACTTTATTTAAAAGTATGCCAAATTTTATGTTGCCCAATTACCAAAGACCAAATTTAAATGTCTACAATTTCTTAAAATATTATTGTGATTTGTAGTTAGTTAATCAAGAAAGGAGAAGAGACGAGGATATAAAATATAATAATAATATGGTTTCTATACATTTAAATGCATTTGTAAAAGTATAGTGCACACAAATTTGTAATAATGAAGCACTCTTAAGATATTTAGGGCAAGTGAGATGACCCTAATATAGGTGTAAGCTTTAATTTTGAAACCATAAGTTAAAGGAAAATAATTGAAATAAATTATGATATGTGTGTGTAATAATGCAATCATGTAAGATAAATGGGTTCCATGTAAAAAGAAACTATAAATGGCCATTAGAGAGATGGGAATGTAATATGTCACATCAAGGTGTAACATTCCTCAAAGTGTATGCACCAAGATCAAAAAAATTGTAAATGATTTGTTTATACATGTCATCATAAAATATATGATATGTGTTTGAAATAGGATAAAAAATCAAATAATCATGGACCATAAGAATGATCCATGTGAATTCAACCATTGTTAATGTAAAAATAGAAGAATGGAAAAATGAATCAATCAACTCAAGAGAGGATGATCAAATAAGGAAACACAAGAAATAAAAAAAACTATGTACTAGAAATAGAAACTATGTACAAAAAATCGCATTCAAGTTTCCATATGAAAATATATTAGGAGTGCTAACCAATGATCTCATCAAGGGGACGTTCAAGTATTGGTCTTATGTCAATCGGCATAATGCTCACATACTACATGTAATGAATATGATGTATAACACTATCAAATCAGATAAATTTTCATGATCTATATAAATTCTTGAAAGGTCAATATAATCATATTATGTTGTGCATCTCCAATATTCATACTAACATATAGACTCTATCGTATGTCAATAGAATGGATCGGTGTTCTTTATGGAATATGCTCACAAATTTTATGTAAGTCTTTCATAGGCTGCATCTAACTAGGAAATATAGGTTGAACTTAAGGAGGTAGATGTAATGAGTGTTGAAGAATTTTTTGTCATCAAAATTCAATAATTATTTGCTATAATTAAACCATGATTGGTTGGGAAAATTTTACTTGTATATGTTTTATATTGTTGACCAAATATTATAGAGGTGCTGGAATTTCATTATCTATATCTTGTGATGTATTTATCTTTTCTTTCATTGTATTCATATGTGTACTTTTTCAGATAATATCCAAACAAAGATGATGTGAATGTAGGAATTAAATATATAAATTGTATCAATATAGCCTTATTAATTATGGGTTACTTATATTCCAATTGTATAATGTTAAAGCTCAGTCTATGTCTCGATGGACTATCTAATAAATTCATCATATTTGATAACATCAAATAAGATGGAACACTCAAAAAAATTATGTGCACCAAATAGTGAATGGTATAAATACTTTTCACTCAAATTATTATGTTGAAGTAATTGATCTATCTCGTGAGTACGTGAATGATTTAGAGATATAATTTTTTTTACATTTACATGTGCACTAGTAATTGTCGATTATGTGGGTGAGATTGAAATACAATTATATAATTGTTTTAGATATTGAGATAATTTACTTATTTTCTCATTAATGGGAATATGAGATTCTCATTTTTCATGTTCTTTACATGCATAGCATGATTAAATAGTATTTGATCATGTAGAGTACTTAGTATTTGATCATTCTCCTTAATTTCATGTGGTTTTCAGTGTTTACATTTTTTGGTACCTGTTGATGCGTAATTACAGCACCCTTGATTGTTTGCAACTCAATAGATTGAAATTTTCAGTGTGATTGCATAACATGGAGATTTTCCCAAAGTGTGGGACTTCACGATCGGGAAAGCTCTCTGGATGAAGGTTGGTTCATATTCCTCTATTCTTATACACACACTCAAATTTTAGAGGATATATCCTAAAATCTACTCTAACTTCCTAAGGAGACAGGGTTAAAAGGATTGCAAGAAATTAAACCTAAGATACGTGAGGTGATGCACCAAAAGGAATGTTGAATAACTTTCCTTGCATGGAAATGAAAGTGTAACAAGATTGAAGAGAATGAACATCAAAACAAATCGGTCTCTTATCATAAATTCATTCATTATTAAACACAACTATCAAAACATGTAACACAACCTAAATTGCATAGTTAACCAAAGTTGTAATGAGAGATCATAAATATGCAATGAACACAAGAGAGGGTTGAAATTTATCCTCAGACTTATATTATTACTCCACATATTTAATATAATGCATTACAATTGTGAAGAGGAAAAATTTACATTTACAATTTGAATGGGAGGTTTTAACTCCACAAATTCACTTACAGAAAAGAGAAGAAGGGAGGGTGCAAAGCAAGATTATCCCCCTTCTTGAAATGAGCCCCTCCTTACAATATATAGGAAGAATGAGAGAGGGTGGAGAGAAGGAATTTGAAATCTTGCTTCAACCACCCAAAAATGCATTAAAATCACCTTTAATAATGATGGGTGCCACTGTAAAACCCATACATCCTTGTACTTTACCTTGTTGGAGAAGAAAGGAAACACATACCTCATTGTTTGGGTAGGTGAGAAAACTAGAAACACCCTCTAAAATGGAGGAATGTATTTATTCATATTTAAATACTTATCCTCACTAAAAATAAGAAAATCATTCGTATTTTTGTAGATGACACTAATGGTTTTCCAAAAAGTCCAATTTTGTGCAAATCCGAGCTTCCAGTCAAAATTTATGGCCATTTGAAGATGAGGGTGCCATACTACAATAAATGTGGGTGGTTAGCTGCCTCTTTTCAGACTCCGAATTACATCGTATCCTTCAAGATTTGGGACTTTGGGATTTTTTATTTTGGATTGTAGGTTATTGTTCATCACTTAAGTCGGCTTGGGAGTTCTGAATTGTCGAATCTTCGAAGTTTGAAATTCAGACTTCGGAGTTTGGACTCTGAAACCATATCATGTGACATTTTTCATCGCTCGAGAAAAAGGTTCCAAAATTCTAAAATTCTGAAGTCTGAAATTCAGACTTCATGTTTTAGACCTTTTCCTTTTTCGAGGATTCAAGTTTCAAGATTTTGGGGTTTTGGTACTTCGGGTTTTGGGGTTTTGAGACTTCGGGTTTTGGGACTTTGGGCTTTGGGGCTTTGAGACTTCAGGTTTCAAGGTTTCGGGGTTTCAGGACTTTGGGTTTCGGGGTTTTAGGAATCTCAAGCTGACTTTGGGTACCTGTTAGTCACAACACCCCTGTAGGAGAAATAAAATTTTAAAGAGGGGTTAGAATTTTGAGTCAGATTAACCACAACCGCCCTGATATTAAGAGGCCTAATGCTCATGCACTTATCTCACATGTGTGTGTGTGCGCACGCGTGTGTGCGTGTGCGTGTGGGTGTGTGTGTGTGTGCTCCAAATCTTGTTACAACAATACTAAATGTAATTTCACATAAGACCACATATAAGCATGCAAAAATGTTATATGTAATTAGATTTATCCTTTAAAACTTCAAAAATGTATGTCTAAGAAAATATAACTAGTTAGGTACTTTTATGGATAAGTGATTATTTGTTTTTAAAATGATTTTACTAACTTTACTTATATATAATCTAATTTAATTATGGACCTATTAGTGTGATGAATCGATAAAACTAAAAAAATATTAATGAAGTTAAAATCAATAATTCCAACACCTACTAAATAGTAAAAAAATTAGACAGTGCTAAGAAACCCAAATCCTATAGGTAAACTAATAATGTCTAGTTTTATTGGAAGTATCCCAAGTAAGCAAACAAGTGGACAAATATACTAGATGGACCAAGGATCTCTTTGATAGAATGACGAGGCTAGGAGAGAGAAATAAAAAATAGAAGAATGTATGATCCAATCAAACAATCCAAAGAGTAAAATACCTAGAGTTATGTGCCAATAAGTGCCAAATCCATATTGAGAGCTTACATGTGTGAGTCATGCTAAAAAATTGTGCACATAAGGCTTGTACCAATTTTGGGTGTCTATAAATGCTCCATATTTATTCTAGTTTAAAATCAATACTAAATATTGGTTTAAAGGGATTAAATAAAATGTGTATGTGCATTGTGATTTACACTTTGAACTTTATGTTTCTCTAATGTAAGAGAATTCTCTATATATATCTACAAGCAATCATGTTTGCAAGTGAATAGATTATTGGCCTTAATAAATAATAATTAAATCAAAATAAATATTAAATAAATAAATAATCAAAATAACAAATACACTTGATGTTACGTGGTTTTCCATTGCTCTTAAACTGTGTTCATTTCAATTGGAGTGGTAATGTTATGGGTCCCAATTCACCAACTCATATAGTGAATTTTTGATCTAGCCTTGTCTTCCTCTTGGCTAAATATTTGAACAATGGAATTCCATTTTCTCCCAAAGGTGGACCCAAAAATAATATCCATTAAGTGTGGATCATCTATTGTAGATGGATATCCAACCCAAAGGTGTAATACAGTACTAATTTATCCTTATTGATACTTGAAATGTAAAACAAAAAATTATACTTTGATAGAATCCATGCCCCAATTGTATCATATGCACCTCATTATATTATATAATATCATTAATTTATCTTTATAATGTCATTTTTTCTGTTAATAATGTCATAGAATATCCTCATTCTCAATATAATGTCTCAATAGATTTAGAATTTTGTTGCATACGCTTGTGTAACCCTCAAGTTATATAGAATGTTCACTATTATGTGAACCTTATGTCTCATAACAATGTAAAATTTCCTGAAATTTCCTTAAATATATCTCAAAATCATGTTATATGCATATGTAATCTCAATATAACTTATTTGAATCATATATGTTTCCAAAATAATCCTCCTACTTCATTTTGGGAAAATAGATCATGTTTCTCTTGTGTTATCTTGTTTGCAAAAAGCTTTCGCATATTTATGGTTTACAAAGATTATAACAATATATGCATTGATGTGTGACATTCACAACTTTGTGTCAATGTATCTTCACGAGAAGATATCTCTAATGGCCTATATAATCTACTTCAAAATGGTTTCAAGCTCTTTGTTTGCATTAAAATCGTCCCTTACTTAGGATGTTTTGAGCATTTAAAATGATTTAGTAGTCAAGGGAAGGCCTTAGGCAAGCTTTATGGCCACTTGGTTTGAGGTCACATTGGTTTGGAGCGACGAACATGGTTACCTTAACTTTTTAGCTTGGGGATTTATCCCACATTTGTAAGGAATAGAAATGTATAAGCTTTTATATATAAAATCACCCTTAAATAGGTGCAGAAAAGGTTCCTCGAACTCACCTCTTTTGCAAGGAATTCAAGTGTTTGAGGTGAAGATGAGGGTGGAAGAGATGAAGACACATGGCATAATCCTTAAAATTTGGGTTTTGAGACGATAATTGAATACAAACTATAAAATCGAGTAACCAGTAAGATATCGACACTTTGAACTAATCATAAGTTTCAATTTGGAAAAAAATCAAAGCACAAAATGGTTCCACGTGAGAAAAAATTGAAGCATGAAATGGTGCCACGTGGCACCAATGACTAGTCGCTAGTTTCTTGTAAGTAATGGAGAAATAATGTAAGGAAAAGGGAGATCCTTGATAAGATGAAGCCATGTGACACAAATCATGGGTTTCCATGTCAACCAAATAGAGCCAAGAATAGAGTAGATAAAATCAAATCCCCAAATCTCGTAGAAAATGAGATGTTGCCACGTGGTGCTAATGATAGATTGACACATGGCACCAAAAAAGTATAGGGAATATTTTGTGTCATGTAAGGAGAAAAGTGGAAAGAGAAGTTGATAGATTAAATTTGAAGGCCTCGTGGCCATAATCTACATTTTCTCCTTAACAAAGATTTTAGCCACTGAAAAGGAAACAAGTGGAACGATATGGACATATTCATTTGGCCATATCTTTGGACTAGGGGTACCAAATTAGATAGAATTGGTCTCGTTAGAAATATATCAAGAAATTCTATTAGATGGGACATCTCTTGGGCTTTGAACCTTTGTTTTTTTTCATTATTTTTAGTCAAATATCTTGCAGGCCATTAATGTCAAAAAAAGACAATTTTGGGATGGGAAAGCAATATTTTGGGTTTGATCAAAGATCTTATTGATCAAGGCACATCCCATTTTTAAATTCAAGATGTTTTTTGATTATTTGATGGATACTTTAGATGGTAAATATCACATCTAATCATTCAAATCTTGCAACCATCTTTGCCTAGAATTTTTGGCATCCAGAAATTAAGTTTCCCTCTTCTCTCTATCTTCTCTCCTCTATTCTATAAAGTGTAATGAGATTCATTTTAAAATGGGTCCTCTCTTCTAGATGTGGGTAGAATCTACCCTTTTGAGTTCCCACCATTCCCAAGTGTCATTGGCCTATGTGTTCAGCTTTTTTAAAGAATATAGTGCCTCTTTCCTCATTGTAGTTAAATCATTATTATGATATTATTTTTGTGTGGTGTATATATGCCCTCTATCTTGTGTTTTTTCTATTTTTCATTCCTTTATTTTTTGATATATTGTGTGTGAATGTCTTTTAATGGTTTCAACACGCTTTTTCTTTCATGATATGGGGAGAGTTACCCCTTATATTTTGGTGCCATTATTGTTTTTTTCTTTTCTTTCTCCCTCTTCCTTTTCCCCTACAATGTTAGCTTAGTGGTAGGCATATGAGTAAATTAGAATAAGAAGTCAGTGTTCATTGAAGGACTGTCCCAAGGAGCCAAGGTCCCACACCTTGGGTACTATTGACCAAAATGAGTTCACACTTCATTTTTGGGAAACTCGTACCAATTTCACTGTGAATGCTTAATATTTTGATTTTTTACATATTTTAAGCACTTGGGAATCTTCCAAAACAACTTCACTTTATTGAAAAATCCCCCTTTTCCTAAAATTCTGAAAAAATCCTTCAAATTTTGCATATTTCAGGATTTCAGGGCTCTTTCTCAGGTCCGGAAGATTTTCACACTTTCAGGGTAGATTCGTAGTTTTGGTAGAGTTTTAGAGTTTCAGGGAAGTTTCATATTTTTTGCAGAGTTTTGGGGCACTTTCACGATTTTGGTGGATCTTCATAGTTTTGGGGAAATTTCAAAGTTTTGGTGGAGTTTTGGAGTTTTGGGGAACTATTGGTGGAGTTTCAGAGTTTTAGTGGAGTTTCGGAGTTTCAAGGAAGCTTCATATTTTTACAATTTTTGTAGTTCTACCTTTCCACTCCCATGCCCCAGTGTCTGAATTTGATGTCCACCCAATTTTCACCTTACAGATCAACATGCAATCTTTAAATGCTCATAAATTTTTATCCAAGACTCCAAATTACACCAAATTGGTCTTGTTGGAACCATCTTATTGAGAAATACATTTAAAGATAAGCTCATAAAGAAAATGGTGTTTTTTAGGGTATAAAATGGGGAAATGGGTTCATAAGTAAAAAATATAAGCTCAATGCATTCAACAACCCCACCAACCAAAATTCATTGCATTATGGCACCCATGTTTCCACTTACAAATTTGAAGGTTTGTATAAGAAGAAAGAAGGTTGTTTGTGCTCAAAATAACATAAAATGATCACCTTTGGTACTGAGTAGGTGAAAATGGGTTATTTATGGTTGTTTGGTGGCTCTTTTCTCTCTCTCATTTTGTATATATGTTGAAGTTCTTATGCATGGGAAAAGGGGTTTTCTCTGCATGATTTGGAGCTCCCCTTTGGAGTTGTTGCATTTTCCACACTCTCAGACCTCTTCAACTGTATTTTGCAAAAAAATTTACACATTTGCTTTGTAAATTCAAATGAATTAATTTCTGTATCGTGCAACTATGGTTATTCCTTTAAATACTTGTTTTTGATGTGAATGTCTTACCCTCTTTCTCTCCTTTGAGTTAATTCATTTGTGTGTTACAAAATCTCTGTGTTTTTTTCTTGGATTCTTCAATACTTGGTTGCATTTATGTCCCTACGGGTCAAAGAAGCTCCACATTTTAGTTTGGTTCATCACCTCCATTTTATGTTTAATTTTTCTCCTTCTTTTAACTCTATCTCTTTGGAATTGTTAGCTTAGGTTAGATAGTTTATATTAGAAACTGGTATAGGTTTTGTTGCAATAGAATGTAATGAAGGGAACCAGCCCTTCCATCTGGAGAAAGATCATGGGTTACCCACAAAATCATTTTCTAATAATGTTGCACTGAAATAGATGAATTTGGTTTCAATATGGTGAATATTCTATCCCCATCAATTACATTCCCATTATTTCTCTTAAGATGTCAAACTCTCTGTTTGGTGCTCTTGGGTGTAGGAACATTTTTAGAAGCCAACAATAATAAATTCTCATATACCTTAAATAGATGAAAACCCATATGATTCTCTAAATAAGTATGTGAAATAGGCTCATTATTTACCCCCTTTTTTATATGAGGGATGAATTGATGCAGGGGCATCATTCCTTTGTAAATATCAATATTTTGGTTTCATTGAAATTTTGGGTCTGAGCTAGGATTAAGGGCATGTTCATAGTCTTTAGTATGGGTCTCAACTCATTTGTGCCTTTCATGTTTGTAATAAGGCCATTTGGGGTTTTCCCTCCAAAATGGGCCATTCAAATATTTGAATTTCTGAAGTGATGTTTATTGGTCTAGGTGATAGGATAGGAAGAATAAATTATCTAAGAGATTGTAAAAGACCCTACTTGGTGGAAATTAAGTGTCATCACCTATATAGTTAGGTTTATCATTTTAAACTCGGTCCTTACCATAGTTAGGTTAATAAATTCAAGTTTTAACTTCCTTTCTTTCGAGTCTTGATAGAGGTATTCGAATGAGGAGTTTTTAAGGTTTTTGGAGAAGGAGAAAATAGGTGGAGAGAGGTTTTAGAGAGCCATGAAGGCTCAGATTGATTTGTTTGAGATCATGTAAACTTTTTATAACACATCTTACTATAATGAATCTTGAACTTCTTGTAAAATATGGTGAATGGTTAATAGAATAGTTGTGTGTTCATATTTCTCTTAGTTTATATGTTTGGTATGGTTAAGATAGAGTAATTTGTGAATGGTAGCATAACTTGTATGACAGGGTTGCTCGAATTTGGTTAAAGACTAGATGAAATTTGAGATATAATATTATGTTTAGAAATGAAACTCTATATTTTTGGTGAATATTATGATTCTATAGGTTATGAATATGATATAGTGGTGTTATGTATAGGAGAAACAAAGTTCTAAGCTATAAAGTCCATGAAGAAGTTATTTAGCTCATGTTGTAAGAGGTATGTTACCTATTTGAAGAAGTTCGTTGATTTGTTAAAGGAATGAATAGTGAATGTATTGTTAAATGGTATTGTTCATGTGAGATGTTTTGAGAGAGGAATGGAGTATTTTAAAACCTTGTAGAAAGTGAGAAACCATAAGATAAGGATTAAGGACTTAGGGTAAGAAATAGAGAACACAGTCCATACTAGACTAGTAAATCAATATTCTAGAGGGCATAAAAGTTGTTTCAGTGGTTGAATGTAATTGGATAACATTGGAGGAGGATATTTAATGTCTACATAGGTTTTTTTAAGCTTTTAAGAAGTCCAAAAAAAAATGTGATCAAACAAATTAAACCTAAAAAGACTAGCTCTCGGTTTATACCATGTCTATGGTTTTAACAAGGAAAGAAATGATAATAACTTACATTTTACGCAATATAAAAGGTTTAGTTTTGGTGAAAAGGTGGAGATATGAATAATAAAGAGTGTCACAAAGTTTTATAGAAAATTATTAAGTTTTGATCTGGAAAAAGTTGAAAACTCAGACTAATGGTGTGCTTGCAGCCCAATTTTGCGGGTTTAGACCAAAAACACTATAACTTTTCCATACAAAAGAGTTAAGGGATGAAACTTGAAAAAAAAAAGTATTTATAGGGCCCTAATTACATTGTAAAAAGTATCATGTAGTTTTATACTTTTTGATAAAAGTTATGTATGATAGTTTTGAAAGGATTGTTGAAAATCCGTATTGGGCCTAATTGGTGAAAATACAAAAGTGAACTAGGCAAAAATTATATTGATTTGAGTGTTGAAACTTGGTGATATTCTAAAACTTGATAAAGAGTATTTGATTTTTTTAATTTTTCTGATAATCTCCATATTTTACATTTTATATCTAAAATTTAGTCATTTTCTGATTTTGGTCTAATTTAAGAATTACGAATTGTTAAACTAGGTTTGATTCTATAAGAGAGTATCTGAATCCTTTTACCCTCAATCATAACATCCAAAAGGGTACTAAAAAAGATTAACATAATTTTAGAAAACTTATTCTAGTGAAAATTAGGTCTTTAGCTTAAGAATATTTACATGCTTATTAGATCCTGGAACTAACTATGGATGTGTTGGCTTGAAATTGTTCATCCTCTACATCAAAAATCCTACAAGTACTCATCTCATAATAAACATTAGTGCATATCACATGTATTACATAATCACAACTAGAAATAATTGTTAAAAATCACTCATGAATATATCATTAGTTTATTTTTCAATCCATAAAAAATTTAATATTTGTGTCATTAAAATATAGTCATATATGCAACATCAAATACACACATAGAAATTTCATTCGATTTATAAATCATTACATTCCCATTAGTTAATTTTCTTTTTTCATTACTTATGAGTAAAGTTTTCATTTTTTAGTGATAATGTGTGATTGTCAAAGGTAATATCATGTATCGTAATTCACCCCCAGTTGTAAGTGTAGTATAAGGTGTTCAAGGGTTTCTAGCTTAGCTCATACATATAGCCAATGTTGGCGAGAAAATTTTTTAAGGGACAAATTGGTGGGTTTCTTGCCAACACTCTAGGAATCTAAGTCCCTCTACTTAACTGGTGTGGCTACCATATATGTATGTGTGAGTAAAGAGGTGGATTTTTCCTGGTGGCCTTGCGGTTGGGGATCCAATAGGGGCACTCCACTGACCCTAAGGAAAAGCTAGCAATTTCTTGCTAGAGAGGACTTTGTTTGTAGAGTGGGAAAGGGAGTGAGAAAAAGAGATAGGAGAACTAATGTTGCAGGTAGAAAATCAGATTCCTGCACACACTAGTTATAAATTTGATCACATGTATTAAAATCGTGAAGAAACAACTTTGCATGTAACAACAAGACCAAATATAATTTATGATCACAAAGTATCAAGAAATATTTTATTCAAAGAAAGCTAGAAACTCCTTCTTGTATTGATTTCTCAAACTAAAGTTGTACATAGTGTGAGAATGGAAGACATTGAGGATAGCGGAAAAGTGGCTAACTCTTTTCACTCACAAGTAAGTAAAATCTCTCCCATGAATTTACAAGAATACAACCAGCTAGAAGAATTTTAGAATTAGAACCTCTTGGAATGAGAATCTCATTACAATTTATAAAAGAGGAGCAACTCTTCATCTACTCGGTGACCCTCCATATGTCTTATTTCTAACTATAGACTATTCATATTCCTTGCAAATATTAAGTCCCTTTTACAAAATCAAGGTGAATTAATTTACATAATGTTTCTAAAGTCATTTTTATACAACTTAAAGGCGTATCAAAAATTGCAAACCCCAATGAATAATTAGAACATTTGAAGAGAGAGAAATTTGGGGGTAAGGAAGAGGAGAGAGAGAAGAAGAGATGTTTCTCCAGATGAAGTTTGATGATCCTTGTTGATGGAAAACTATAGTGAAGCGAGACTCGGAATCTCTAAATTTTTTGGCTCACGGATGCTTTGGAATGAGTGTTTAAAAACACTTGTTAAATGACTTGACTGATGAACATGAACACCGACTCTGAAGAGATAGGAACTCAAAACCGATCATGTCAAGTTGAATGGAATTGTTTCACCAATGACCACAACTTCCACCCTTTGTATGATATACCTATGACCTAAACCATGTGATGCTCCAGTGTAGTGAAACCTGGATCCTCGAATGTCTTATACCATGTGAGGCTTCTTTTGGGACAACGTACGAACACCACAAGCTAAGTGTTTAAAAACACTGTCAAATAATTTCATTGGTGTAAACTATGATCATCACTCATGGAGATCCCTTCAGGAAAGATTGAATCTTTGGAACCAACTATGTCATTATTCCCTTGTACATACTAATTGATTGTCGAAAGACACTGTTGAGATCCATGAATATAGAGACTTCATTGATCCCCATTTCCTTTGAATTCATGTGGAATTTTAGGTCATTTAGATCCATGTAGAATACATCACTATCTTCTATCTCATAGTCACAGAAATAGGTTGTCCTATCTACTTATACTTCATGGTTCCTTCAGAAAAAGAAACTATTTTTAGTAAGTATGAAAAATCAGTTGCCTCGAACCTCAACTGGATGTTGTGACTTGGATTTCCCTTTCTCCCTGCATTTATCTCACCTTCTGGATCAACTTTCTATTTTTGGAAGGTGCTCATTGGGACCACTTAATATTTTTAGTAAGTCTCAAATTTGGACCAAGATGCCCATTTTGATAATTTTCAACTGCAGTACATCCTGTGTGTTCAACATCTCCTTCGCAGGTTCTTATGTTGATGACTTTCCCAAAATAGCAGTCATCTATGTAGAAGACCTGCTATTTTTAGAAAGTGGGCTTCTAGTGATCAGAATTCCACAGATCGAAATTCTCTGATATGGTTTTTTTCCCAATATCACCCCTCTAAAATTTTGTGTTTACCCAATCAATAGTTTAGAAGATTTTAAACTTTTAAATTTTTGACCTGGTGACGCTTCTGAACATGGCAGCCATTGATGGACCTCGAAAATAGTAGGTCTATTTTTCTCCTACATTCGTTATGAAAATTATTTTTTTGATATGGGTTTTCTCTTCTTATCTCACTGGTGAAATTTCTCTTTGATCCGGTTTCCGATTTCATAGGAAATTGAGCTTTTTTCTTCGTAGATCCATAAGTGAACTTTCTTTGTTGTGAGAATTTCTTACTACGAACGGGAGGTTTGAAGGTGAGTTTTTAATGTCCTTCAATATTGAATAACTTAGCAATAGAAATTTCATTGTTCTTTATATTGGTTTGCAATATCTCTTTGATTTTGCGATCTATGGCAATGGAGTTTTCAGGCTTCTTCTTCTCTGTTCTTCACTTTTTCTTCTCGGTTTGATCAATATTTCTTTTGTTACATGCATGTTATCATGGAGAAGAGTATTTTAGTGATGTGAGGGAGCTGTTTTGAGGTTCATCAATGGTATAGTGGTGGTGATAAGTTGTAGAGGAAGTTGCAAAGCAAGTTGTGCATGGAAAAGTTAGATGTTTGAAGTGGGAAGCAAGCAGGTATTCTAAATTTTTAAATTTTGCACAACAGGGAGTGAAGTGTATTTTCATGTCCCTTAAGTATTAAGGGATGAGATAGACATAAATTTTTACACGAAACCTAGTCACAACACATGGCAAAGATCTGACAGTGGGGGTTTGAACTAAAAAAGTAGCTTTAAAGCACTTGGGGGTTAGAAAAAGGTTGAGTGAGGAACCGCGGTACTTTTTCAAAATAGACCAATCAGGGGTGGTGTGCAATCTTTTTACCCCATGTCCCTTTACACAAAGGGATAAAGGGGACATCAAATTTCATGGCATGCCTCACAATGACATGTGGTGCAGATCCGACGGTAGGGGATGAAGCTCCACTAGCTCCCAGGGGCTAGAAAATTGCTCTTAAAGGTGTTACATGGGTGACCAGGAGTCTCCTTGGGGGTTGGGCACATTTTCTTATACTTTATGTCCCCCAACACAATAGTACATGAGGAACATCAAATTTCATGGCATGCCAGAAGATGACATGTGGCGGCGATCCAACAACAGGGGATTAAGGCTCCACTAGCTCTTGGGAGATGAAATGGCAGTCTGAGAGTTTGTATGAGGATCCAGAGGGATTTTAGGTGTTTGGAAAATTTTTTATGTCCCTCATTTCCCTTTTCTTGAGGGACATAAGGGACATGAAATTTATTTAGGCTCCTAGAGGTGACACGTGTCCTGTTCAAAAATTAGCTAACTCCCAGACTCGCTTCTAGAGGGCAACTTGAAATGATGATATCTCGAACTCCCTATGGAATTTTTTGATGAAACTTTATATTATCTTGAATTAAAATGGCCTTCAGAATATAATTTTTTGGGTATCATGTCTTTATTCCTCCATTTTATCCCTGAACAACGTATTTTTGATTTGGTACTCCACCTGTGCAAGAGAAAAACTACTTGCAGACCCATTACACCAAAGTGTTGTGAAAAACATAATTTCACCACCTTTTAGGGCTTGGAATTCCCTTTCTGAATATGTATTTTTTTCTCCTAACTCCATCCATAGCTCGCAAACACCTTCTGAATCTCAGCATCTTTTTGTCCTATGCACTGCTTAGGCCTATGAACCCTAATTTTGGTGAAACTGCCCCAACTTCTCTTAATCCTTCCTGAATCTTCCTAAATCACTTACATGATTTTCCTAGGCCTTTTATTCACCTCCATGTATATTTTTTATTCTTTGTTCCACTACATGGTGTTTCTCCGGTCCCAGGTAGGCCAGTGATAGCCCTTCCCACAATTGCCCGAAGTTTGCATTTTTGAATGAACTCCTAAAATCACCTAGGGGTTTTAAATTGACTTTCTTGAATCACCTAGGGGACTAAATTAACATCAATTGGGAGGTCACTAGACTGACTGGGTAGACCCAAGGTGTCTTGGAAGGGTAAAACTTGAAATTTTTGACATAGTGGTATAGTTTTCATGCTTGGAAATCATTAATTTCCCTGTTGTACATTTGTATGAAAATAGCCAATTACAAATATAAATCCATGATGTGTTTTATTATTACATCACATAGTTTGAAAAGTATGATAGTATGGAAAAATATTTTATATATGATCCAATGTAACTAGTGGTGCATAAAACAAATAAGAGGCTCTCAATATAATATGATTTTTATGAAGGTTTGTATTAATAGATAGCCCTAATAATTGATTTCATAATGTCATACACTATTTAGTAAGTATAATAGGTATTTCCATTTTATATATCATGTGCACCTATTGAATTTCCAATTTGAAGTTGTGATTTGACACCATGCTAATCTGATGAAGAATTTTTTGATAGCCAATTTGTTCACATCTAGGCTTCCCTCCAGACATAATATCCATTACAACTAGTATTTGTTTGAAACTTTATTTTTGTTATAAAAAATAGTATCTTTAAATATTCTCGTTTTCTCATTTTTTTCTATTTTTATTTAGATTATATTATGTTTAGGACCTTACCACAACATCTAAGGGTTTTCATTATTGTCCACATTTTGTTAGCAATATGTAGAGTTCCACCTACAATAACTACCATAAGTGTCTCATTATTTTTGGTTGTGTCTTTTTCATGTTATATTCTCACTTTTCTAATAATATTCATCTTTAATGTGTTTTTTATCATATGTTAGTTTGAACCATATTTTTTTATATGTCAATGTAGGGGGGTGTACAGTGCGTGAGTTTTGTCGAGGAAAACATATCATGGGTACAATGCATACCTTTGTACTTTTTGATGTTGAACATTATCTCATGGATAGATTTAGCATTGTCCATGTTGTTCACCTTAGACACACACTTTATTATATGCACCACATGACTACTTTGTCTAAGAGGTGGGATGTAGATATTTGTACCTTATGGATCCCTACAAGGGAGATGACTATGAATTTTGAGGATGCAAGCCATATATTACATTTGTGGATTATAGGAACATGAGCCATTATTCATCCCATCGAGGGGATGGTTCCAAAAGGTATCATCCATGTATTTATAACCACAAAAAAATATGAAGCATGTTATCTTGTGGATGATTATACTATGTCATTATCAGATATTCTATTGTTCAATGTTGCATATGTACAAAAATACATTTTTTTATTATTGGCTTCAATTATTGTAGTTGAAAGTGGAGAGGTAGATATTTCATATCAAATGCATAGAATTATTTAGAATATTGAGACTCAAGCATATTCTTAAGGTTGCAATATGTTTCCCCATTTATACAAAGAGATGTATTATTTCACCCATGATGATTAAAATTATGGATTTGATTTTGTAGACACTTGATTCCCGCATATACAATCTTATTGTCAAAATGCACACAAATCACTCTCATTCTTGCCAATTTCATTATAATTAGTGGTTTCAGCTAATTAACTAACGTTTCTTACCACTTTGGCCAATTAACAATGCTTCGTTGATCACCAAACCTCTTTCGCATTCAGGATTCCACTTTACGATGAATCGTAAGTCAAAATCCTCTTCAAAACAAATAATTAGCATTTATTAGCTAATTAAACCTATTTCACCCTTGATTTGGTCAATATTCCCTAATATTGTCTTAAACCCCTCTTCCAACCACTCAAAATCACCCCACTTTCCTCCACAACATATCTGCAAGCTTTAAAAGCTTATCCTAGCCTTATAGTTGACCCTAAGTGGTTGATTAAGGCTCCACACCTCTTAATCACTTGGTAATTCACTAATTATGATTAGAAAATCTTAATCATGATTAGAAATTATAAATATTCTTTGTACTTTTAGTCGCACATGCACCAAGATGCAAGTTTTCCTCAAAGGGAAAACTATAAATAAGACTAAGTACTACCTTCCAACTTTACACCATGCTTTTATTAGTAGCCTCATATAATACATATGTAATGAGGATAAAATCCTTGTAGGATCCACATGTTCATCTTTGCCTAAAGCCTTCATTATGGTTAGTAGGAGGGTATTCAACATGACATTGTAGTCTTGTGTTGGAGAGATCTTCTCACCATTTGTGGAGTAGCAACCATTCCCAATTTGATTGTTTCCTAGATCTATTTAGGTCTAGTGTTTAGTAATCATCTAACATAGTAAGCATGCTTAGATATTAGATATTAGTTTCATTTGAAATCCATTGTTATGTTATTAAGCTTTGATATTTGATGTTTCATTCCTTATATTTTGTAATTAGCTTTAGACTATGTGGTGTTAGTCTTGCTTTAAACTAGTTGATTTGTGCTAAAAGTTTAGGGTGTTATCATTTGGTACACCCGGTGGTGATGGAGGATATGGCGAGGGTGATGGAGGCACCTACAAATTTTCCTATAATAGATCCTATTAGGGAATCTATGGTGCCAATACATATTGCGACACTATTACCTGTGGCCGCATCAATACCTGTTGCTGCACTAAAACTTGTTGCTGAATGAATACCTATTGTGTTGGTGCCTATTGTTGTCCTCCCTATAGATCTACCTGGCCCTATGCCACTGCATCCAGTACCTCTTGTGGAATGGTAAAATTCTAAGGTAACACTATAACATACCAACCTACATGGTCATGTGTAGTACCAAGATCAACTATATGTGCACATTGTGCCCAAGGATGAAAAACCACCTGTAAAAAGATGGCACAAGCTCGAGCTAACCTGATTTGAGGCCCCATGTGAAATACCTCTCTGTATTTACAAGCATACAACATCTCAGCCCCATGAATCCCTTTAATAAGTCAAAATTGGCGTTGAACCTGGTCTACTTTGTACCACTCCATAATGTGGCTCATACTCCCAAGAAGGAAGTGATCTGCCATCATAGTGAAAATCTCAATAGCATCCTCAGGCCACTGATATAACCTATATGGCCACCATATAATCATATGGGGTTATAGCTCGTCAAACTCATGCCTATAATAGTAATTATCTCCTCCATGGCCATGTACATCCTCTCTAACTTGAACCCAACCCATAATAGAAGGCTCTCTAATAACTCAAGCTCTCAAAGCTCCTGAAGGGTGGCCAATCGTAAAATGGTCCCAGGCCCATATCTACAACAAAGTAACAGGACCCATAGACTTTTGTCCGTGGAAAGCTATCAGATGAAGATCCACGTGTAAATGAGTCATTATCCACTAACCCCAGAAATAAACCTCTCCCTATAGAAGGTTGTGAATAACTCCAGTGATTCCAAGGGGAAACTTCGCACCAATCTTATCAGGTAACAGTATGTCACTGACAAGAGCTAACAAGAACATAGGGACTCGGCCTAGCTATTGATCGGCCATGCACCTCCTAATGAAAATTGTCATACCCCGACATGGTATATATGTCACTCCAAATGTCATTGTTGTGTATCACTCAATTCGGTCCTAACAACCATCGTAAGCGATCAAACAACCCTTAATAGGAACTCGTAAGATCTGCCACACATCCTCTAAGGTAATACTCATCTCACTAGTAGGCAGATGGAATTTCTAGCTCTTGTTCCACCATCTCTCAGCTAAGGCTATGAGTAGGTTATGTTCTATGGTGATCTAGGGCATGTGAGCTACATGTAATAGCCTAGTCACCTCTAAAGTGATCTCCAGAAAAATCTAGTTGCATCGGCTAAAAGTCTCCTCATAGGCTCGGAGCCGCACATGTCGCTCCCATGTCTCTAGCCGATCTAGGTCCTCCTGCAAAACTAATCGTGTCCTTTAATTATGATCTTATTCTTCTATTCTAATTTTTCATTTATTCTTCTACTATAACATTTAATTTTTCTAGTCTACCACATTATTCTTCTATTTTTATACAAATTTCATCTTCACCTAACACCTAGGGTTTGTTAAAACCTTATTTTTCAACCAAAAAACATATAAAAATGTCTTTTGTGAACTGGTGTGCCCCTAGCGGCACTAGCGCACCCCATAGTGCACAAGCATACTCCTTAGTGCATCAGTGCACCCCTCAATGTGTAGGCATATGCCATTCAAATTTCTAAATCTCAGTTGTGCACTAGTACTCCCCTATGTGCACTGGCGCACCCCTTTTTTCATAGGCACATGCGTGCCCCTGCCTAAAGGAAAAACTTTGTGTATGTGCATACCCATTGTGCATAAGCACATGTGCACCCATGCACAAGGCAGCACAGGCGCACCCCTAAGGTCATGCTTGCGCATTTCTGCCACTAAAATGCCCTAAATCTACCCTAAAAATGTGTGCAAAATAATTAAAATTAAATGCTAATAATTCACAAGTGTAAAGGAGAACTTTATGTACCTAGGATCTGTTTGTTGGGAGCCTCATGTACTCTCTCACGTGATCCTCATGGTGTTTTCAGCTCCGCACCCTCACCATCTTTTCCCATATTTCAAAGCTTCGATCAACGGTAAATGGTAAATGAATTGGCTGCGATGGCTTATATACCCATTTTTACCTACCGCGACGTGTTTTTCACCCCCAAGGCACCCTGAAACTGTCATTGTTCTTTTAATTTCTTCTAATACTGGTCACGATGATTATTTTTTATAAATAACTATTTTAGCGCCTGTTTAATTGCCTTGGGGCATGTTTTTGCATCCCGGTAGCCTTTTCTACTACCCGGGGCATATTTTTGCCTCGTGGTCTCTTTTGGAAACATCTCATGACTACGTCATTTCCTCTATAATATTTTCTTTCATAAAAATAAAAAATAAAATAAAGTAATAAAATAAATCAAAATAAATGATAAAATCATTAAAAATCCAAAAAATTGCAAAAAATTCAAAATTAAAAAAAAAAATGGTAAACAACGTGCATGCAGCTGAAGCCTATATCAATTGCATTATCCTTGAACACCAAAATATGTATTAAAAAAGCATAGTTCTATGGTTCTTTCTTATTATGGTCTCAAACGACTTGCAGATCATCGTGATCTACCTCTATTAACAAAGGCTAGGTTGAATGCTATGTCGGTACTCTCGTGCAACAAAGAGTTTTCAGAGACCATGTCATAGCGCATGAAAAATTTTCCATGGGACTACTTGTGTCCTCTATTATTCCCCTCACATGTATCCTTACTTAGGGCACCATTTTTAACCCTTTTCATTACAACACGAACATTTAGGAATTGCAGCTTGATAACAAAAACATTGGTGCAACTATCTTAAATGTTGTGTGTTTGAGTAGGTGTGATTGCTATGGTTTCTTTGTTAGGTTAGTTGGTTTACTTTCTCGTATTGCATTGCATTCTGTATGTTGCATGGAGCTAAATATCATTTTACTTTCTCGTATTGCATTGCATAATGTATGTTGCATGGAGTTACATATTTTTAGTAGTAGACAATTGTTAGTAATTTAGCTTTTCATTTCATCTTACACTTTTGTTTATTTTCAATAAATTTTGATGATGTAGATCATAGGGGCAACATGATGAAATAAGGTTGTGTATTGAAGACCAGATACAAATATGAGCATGGTCCTATTCTCCACTTTCCTATCTTATCACTACTAAATTTTCTTCCAAATCACCTAGGGCAATAAACAACCATGTTTATCCCTATCATTTTCTCTTCTAAAAATAACCAAGGGTTTCACGCCCATTCTATCTTATTTATTCTATTCATTTCAATCATATTTTCAATCTTCGATTGACTTCTTCTCTCACCCCCATCGAAACTCGAGGGGGCATCCTTCATCCTGCTAATTTTTCTTTAAAAATTTACCTTTTTATGTTTGTCTACTATATTTGAAGTGAATTCACTAACTTCACCTCAAACAGGGGAAAATGTAGACACCTAAATCCTGCATTTGTAATCTTATTGCCAAAACGCACACAAATCACTCTCATTCTTGCCAATTCCATTATAATTAGTTATTTTTTCTAATTAACTAATGTTTCTTACCCTTTTGGCCAATTAAAAATGCTTCATTGATCACCAAACCTCTTTCGCATTCACAATGCCACTTTACGATGAATCGTAAGTTCAAATCCTCTTCAAAACATATAATTAGCATTTATTAGCTAATTAAGCCTATTTTGCCATTGATTTGGTCAATATGCTCTAATATTGGATTAAACCCCTCTTCCAACCACTCAAAAGCACCCCACTTTCCTCCACAACATATCCACAAGCTTTAAAAGCTTATCCTAGCCTTCTAGTTGACCCTAAGTGGTTGATTAAGGCTCCACACCTATTAATCACTTGGTAATTCACTAATTATGATTAGAAAAGTTTAATCATGATTAGAAATTCTAAATCTTCTTTGTACTTTTATTCCTGCATGCACCAAGGTGCAAGTTTTCCTCAAAGAAAAAACTATAAATAAGACTAAGTACTACCTTTGAACTTTACACCATGCTTTTATTAGTAGCCTCATATAATACATATGTTAATGAGCCTAAACTCCTTTAAGGATCCACATGCTCATATTTTCCTAAAGCCTTCATTTTGGTTAGTATGAGGGAATTCAACTGACATTGTAGTCATATGTTGGAGAGATATTCTCACCATTTGTGGAGTAAAAACCATTCCCAATTTGATTTCCTCTTATATCTATTTAGGTCTATGCTTAGATATTAGATGTTAGTTTCATTTTATCTCCATTGTTATGCTATTAAGTTTTGATATTTGATGTTTCATTCCTTAGCTTTTGCAATTATCTTTATACTATGTGGTGTTAGTCTAGCTTTAAACTTGTTAATTTGTGCTAAAATTTTGGGGTGTTATCAGATTTAGCTATATTTCTTCATATTTGGGCATATGTACACATTGTTTTAGCTCGTCATATTATCTCTCATCTTAATATTTAGTCACCTCCTTATATATTAATATAGAATTGACTGATTGGAATTCTCTATTTGGGTATACCACCATGGATTTTCATATATTATTGGATAGATTGAATCAAAATTACATCATATCGAGGTTGTACCAAAAAAATCTAGGTTGGCTAGAGTGGAGTGTAGTTTCAATGAGGATATATTTCATATTGGTTTCATGATCAATTACCTAATACATATAAAATATTATAGCTTGAGTGGTTGAAAAAGCAGTATATGTGCGCAAACACATGAAAATTTGATCATTATTGTGGAGAGATATTATTATATTGTTTTGGAGTTGGATCTGATACAAACAGATGAGAGATATATGTTTGTGGGTATCCCTATTCATGATGATGTAGGTGTTACTACATATTACACTCAAAGGTGGAAACAGACTCGATGACCTCTATTGTTTCTTATTCTCATGGATTAGGATGATGTTGAGTAGTTAGATATATATATATATATATATATATATATATATGTATGGGTAAGCATATTAGTAGTGATGCAAAGTAAATGGATCAATATCTTAGAGGTGGGTAGGATTTTGTACCCTTGTAGGTCATAATATGTATGTTCATTTTATATTTTTATTGATAATTTAAGATTTTTTATAGATTTATAACACTTGTAATAATCATTATGTCATGAGTGTGGTGATTATTGGACCTTTATTAATGAGGGATATGATGTTACTCCAAAGATTCCCAATGATGTTGTGGAGGGTGAGCTCTTGCAATGAGCTATAGATATTATGGGAAATCATGCCCATATTTTTAATATAACAACTCATGCCACTGATTCTTATGTTGTTACAGATAGAGAGAGTTATGGTTCTCTTTATGATATTTACTTAGTTGAAAGTATAGCCTTATGTATGACAAATGCCACCATGAGCTTTAGATAATGGTATTGGAGATAGTATATTTACAAAACAATCATTTTCAATGTGATCATGCTAATGTTTTAGTGAGACTAATAGTTTATTAGGAATATGATAGATAACAAAGGCCGTGATCAAAGTCACTACATCTCGATATGACACCTATTCTTGGAGGCTTGAGATAAATTTTAATGCAGGGGTTGAGGAAGAAACCTTTGTTAAGGGTGTTGATGAAGTAATGATTATTGAGTGACTCTCCATTTGTACTTATTTTTGTATTTGGATTCTTGTTATTAATATTTCATATGCATGGCCTTCTTTCCTTCATACATTTGGATTTTCTCTTGTATTTTTTATTATATGTATAATTTTTTTATATTGAACTTAGATGTTATGAGATTTGATTAGATATAGCTTGATTATGTGTTGTACTTGATTTTATTGATGGTTTTATTACTTATACATGAATTTTATTTTGATTTCTTTCACTCATGTATGTAGAATTTGGAGCTTATTTATTATTTATTACTATTTGAATGCAACACAAGATATAACATTGGATCTCATTGAATGTATTGGATAAACTTTATAAAGGTCTCGTCACATTTAGAAACATTGAATGTGATGATATTATTTGGAATTCTATGTGTACCAATTTGTGATTGGTATGAATTTGTGTCACTTACTTTCTTATGTCGATTTATCTCATGAGTATGCACATTAGTTGTATATATACTTTTTGGTGACCATAATCATGTTCATATTATATACTTGTTGTAGATTATCTTGAGATAATTATTTTTTTGATGTTTGATCCATAATTGAAATTAGAGATTCAATATTTTATTTATTATTATGTATATGATAAATACTCATATTTTTCTTGAAATTTGTGTTCACTTGTTTCCGTATGCACTTATCTTGTTTTGACATCTATGTATAGTAGCTTTAAGATTAAAAAATCCACTTTTGGATCTATTTTTATATATCCCTTATCTATTTTAAGTGTGATCAAGTCTCCCTAAAAATAAAATGATATATACTATTTAATACTATCTACAATTGTCTCCATTTTTCTAACCATGAATTTCCAAGTATGGTATTGAATTTTAGTGTGGTGGACACTATAGAGTATAATGTATCCACCATATCGGGTCAAAAAGAAACTGGAATTATGATATGACCTAATGACCCTTCATGAGTATTTGTATGTGTAACTCATACTCATCATGTCCTAACTCTCTTGGAAATTCATTCTTACGTGTGTTGCATTATCTTATCATCGATAACAATTTATTGTTGATTTCACTTAAAAATTTAATGTTTGTGTTGAAAACTTAATTTTAGGATTGGAATTTAAAAAATGATTCACATTCATATTATTAAATAAAAATTCAACATTCATATCTAAATATATAGTAAATGATTAAAAAAATTAATTAACTATGGGACATGTTAAAAATAGTAAAAACAAAATAGGATTATACAATTAGATTTCATGTGTTTTATAAATCAATAGCATTGTGAAACTAGAGGAAACGTGATGGAAATATAATATATTTTATTTGTATCCAAGACTATCTCTTTTTTCACCTCTAGATAGATTTAACCAGTACAAAAATTTTGACCAATGATAACCTATCCAATTATACAAGGACTTATCCAGGTTATCTATATGTCTCTATTTCATTTTGTGATTATTCATCTCAATCTACTTTTTCATTTTTGCACTTAAGATCACTCCGCATATGCATGAATGTTACCATAATATCACACCCTAGTTATCTTATACAAGCACTCATATTGGCATGAGATGACGGGAATTAGGTTAAGGGATATTTGAAATGAAGCACCCATGTACCACCTACATAGCCATTTTTGGAACACAAACATTCTTCCAACTAGTAGAATTTTAATTATGTTCCTTTCAACTACATGTATGTAGCTACAACTTGGCTCTTGAACATTTGATAATGTTTTCTTTGAATTATATATTGATTCTTTTGACTTGGATCAGAATGCTTTTAGCTTGACTTAGAATGCTTCAAAATTAATTAGGGAATACTCCAACCCTATGGCCCTACAATAGGAAATAATATGGCATCTTGGTTTATGTTTTAGAGAGGGAGACCAAGTGTGTACATTGAAAATTCCAAGTAGGTTCCAAGTGAGGAAATGAGTGATTTTGATTTGTATTTATAAGACTCAAAGAGTAATAGTTCACACTAAGGTCAAGGTAGGAGAAAAATACCAACTCATGGAAATATGTTGATTTAAAAATTTGACCATTAAGAAGCAAAGGATAATATTTACTAGAAGAGATAGAAACCATTTGATAATATCCCTACTAAAAGGTTCTATCTAGTGGGTCAAAAATATCACTTGATGATTTTTAAGGGTCTACAAAGGATATGTAAGGTGTTTTAATCTAACATAGGCATTCTTACTAGTTTTTAGTAGTGTAATGAGGGATTGCAAGCCTTACGATAGCATAAGATAGTGTATTTGAGCTCGGTTGGTGTGCATAATTAATTTATAAGGGATATAATCCAAAAATAGCATTATCAATTACTGAATGACCAAAATTAGGTACCTAAATTTACATCCCATTTAATCTAGTAAATGAAATTTTCTAGTTAAAGGAAGTATATACCTTTATGTGCAGACACACTTTACTTTTCTTGGATGCTTGAGTTCTTGAGTGATTAATTTTTTGAGTTCTTAAGATGTATCTAATGTGAAACCTAAAAAACAAGAGTGTGGTCAATGTCCATATATAGAGTTTTAAATTTCAACTATAAAATCTTGAAATTGAGATTGAAATTTTAAAATAGAAAGAGTAAGGATCACACTTATATGTGTAGAGGTTCACTTTTATTTGTGAATATTGGAGCTTATTTGGTTAATTATTCCAAGAAGATTGTTCCACTCTATTGCTGCACATAAAGAAGAATAATTTTGTTGAATAAGATGGAGAATTATGGGTGATCAATCCCCAATTTATAAAAAATAAATCACAGTAAATGAGGTCGAGGGTGCATGTAAATGACCATGAATTTTGAGGATAAATACATGGTATGTTACTCAATAAGGGGGGACCACTATGGATCCACTAGGAATGATGCTAAGGATGAAGGGTGTCACTAGACCCAGTATACATCACCCATTCCAACTAAACCACACCACTCTAGATGAATCTAGATTTCAAGTTTACATTATTGAAAATTAATTATGTATACACATGCCCCCACCATACTCATAGTAATTGAAATTATTAAAATCAAACAAATGATATTTTTGACCTTGTAAGTGATAACATTTAAGTTTTTAAAATAGAAATGTGTGTCATATAATATTCAAAAAAATGTATCTATAAATAAAAATTGAACCATTAAATTTGTAACAAAAATTAGTGTAATGTATTGAATTTTGTAGAGTTGTGCCTAGTTCACCACCTAAACCATTTTTTATTCTGAAAAAAATTAAATTGAGTACCCAAACTACACTAGATAGAATTGGCCAATATTTGATCGTATCAAAACTTGATGATTTTATCTATCATCAAATTTTATTTTTGTAACTATGCATATTGTATATGTACATTTTTCACTACATTATGAAACTTGTATTCTATGTTTTGTCTAAAAATAATATTTTATTATACAATAAGCCTAGTGAATGACCCTTCTTTTGAGGTGAGGGAGATAAATTGTAGGTCACTCATCTCAAAATAAAATATGAACGGCACCATATAATGTATAGAAATAAACCAATGCATAAGATTATACACACATGTCGAGAGGAATTGTGTGTATTTCAATGGGATGTGTGTGTATAACCCACCATGTAGAAGTAGTGCATGATACTAATCATGGCACCAAAGTATAACAAGCATGAAAGATCAACACACACAAGTCATGCATTATGTCAAGTAAAAGGCTAAGAGAACACATATAAGGGGGGAAATGTGTTACATAAATAAAAAAGGGACAAGGACCACACACGAAAGGATATTTAGGGAAAAAATAAGTGAGACAATAATGTCACACACATAAGTAAAGAACAATCACCAAACAAGAGTGGTGCACATGCAGGTCAAACCTAGAATATATTGCCCATTTTCATAGTTCACAAGGTGAAATGAAACACAAAGGTTTCCTCTTATTTCTCAATGGCCTTAATGATAGCTACATGCATCTATTCTCTATGAATCTTACATACTCTCTCATGGAGATTTTATGGACTCTGGTGTATCTTCCTAAGGACCTAACCTAGAATGGTTACACTCTATTGACTCGATTGTAATTTCCTAACATGACGTATCTACTCTTATCTAGATACTTTACATTCATGTGCACATTCCACAACCTCATTATCTAATTGGTTTGATTCCAACTAACCTCCAAATAGTGAAATCATCCTCTATTTATATATGTGTTCCAACTAACCTCTAAATTGTTAACTCGTCCTCTATTGATCTTCTTTTATGCTCTAAGCTACCTCATCTAGATGTTACTTGATTGTTCCATATCGATATAGTCATTGGGCTCAATTGAGCATTGATCCTAGTCAACCTTCTTATCATACACCTAATATCTCTTTTGTTTTATCATCCAACTACCAATTTTTCTACACATTCCTTGCTCACACTCATTTTCCATTCCTATTCTTTGTTTTATCGCATACTCTTATGTTAGAGTTATACCTTCACCTTTCATGTATTGTCTTTTCCTACATGTCACTAGGATGGTAAAAAATCCTCTTACACTACTAAAATTACTACATGCACTGATTTACATTTTTCTTCAATACCTCACTTGATTCCTTATATGCAGACTCCTCACAAACTTCATTCTACTCTGTGTTTTTCTAATTCTCCCACATACTATTATACTCCTCTTCTATTGTAAACTCCATGTGCAATGTGATTCTCATTTTTATCCATTTCATAAAACACTCACGCACTTCTATGTGATTTCTCTTTCATTTTTCTATGCCTCCCCCCCTTCATTCCATGTACTTTTGTCCTTGAGCACACCCATACTTACCCAAAATTGTGCAAGATTTCTTTGGACCTTGGATTTTCATGTATCAAAAAATTGAGGTACTTAAAATTTGAGTTCCACCTAAAGTATAATGATTGAATGGTAAAACCACTCTTCAAAATATTAAGGTAGATAGTCTTAGCTCCTTCATTTCGTAAGCCTTTTTATGGCCTTAGTGCTTATTTTGACATCTCTTCCATTCCTTAATCACCTCTATATGATTTCCCCACATGATCTCACACACTTCAATGAGCTTCAACCCACTACAAATCAACTACCTCTTTTAAATGGATCTCTTTCTAGGATCTTGTACAACTCCCTTCTCACTTTGAATCATCTCCTTTGTAAGTCTATTTTTTCTTCAAATGATCCACTTCTACCTAAGGATTCTCATCTCATCATTTCATTTCATGAGTTTGAACTCTCCTCTATCCATCCACCCTCGCTTAAAGCCTTCAAAACTTTTCTTATTCCTTATCTACTTCATCTCTAAGTTCTTATCTTTCATGTATATTTTCTTCCTGCACTTATTCCTAGATATATCTTATGTCTTCGATCTCATTTTATCTTCATGGGATTCCTCTATGAAATCTATCTTCTTCTTCTTCTCTTGTATTGTTGTCACCTTCTTTCCATGAAATTTCCTCTCTATGATCTTCTCCATGCCACCTTTTGCACCATCCTTTACACATATGTCTTTTTCACTATTCATTGCACATCTCTCCCGTGTGTGTCCATCTCTATGTACAATTGTGAGATTGGACCCACCATTTTCCATACTCTTCTTCTTAGCATTCACCCATATCTGGGGTTCCTTTTATTATGCATTTTATTTCCTTTGCACTCTCATTTACAAATTTTCTCCACACAGTATTCACCTTCATGTTCAATTTTCCTTTATTGGATTCTCTCTTGCTTCCCCTTCCCTTGACCCCTATTGAGCCAAAATCTCTTTTCCTCTTCCAAACTTATCTCCTCTTTTCTTTGTTTGACTTGTGAACTGACAAGCCTCTGTATGTTTTCTCCCAAACTCCTCTTTTTATCTTCCTTGTGGCTAATCTTCCATATTCTTCTCTCTCATGTGCTCCATCTTATGAGCACTCTTATATGTGTCTTCTCTTTTAGATTCACTCTTGCTTCTTCAACGCACAATATTCCAATGTGGTTAGGGGCCACATCTCATCTCCCTCTTCCCAGGGAAGCTTCTCTTAGCCACATTATCTTCTTCAGTTCTTCCTTTTTCACATGGTTCATTACGAAAAACATTTGTATCTTCTTCCTTATATTTCTAATCTCCTCCTATTTCCCATAGGGAAACTTTTCTTTCTCCTCATAGTGTGTCTTCACTGATATCACACCCTCTACTATTTGCACATTCTTCCTCTTGTGTTCCTCACTCACTACGCACTCCTGCAGTCTCTCTGTCAAATAGATCCTCCTAAGTTATTGTTGTCACACAGATCATGCACCCGTTGAATTTATGAGTGATCGCGTATAATGTTGGAACATCCCCAATGTGTGGGACCTTGTCACCTTGGGATGAACGTCCGGAGAAGGCTGAATTCCTTTGAGACTTAGATAACTTTATTTAAGATCAATATGCAAGGCTAAAACATTTTAAAATAACTCTAATCTACTCAATTTATGGGGCTTCAAGTCAAAGATAAACAAAAGAAAAATAAGTTGATGCACCAAGTATATTTAATAGATATACCTACTTAAATACACAATCAAATGCTCACAAAAATATATGATATGCATGTGTCTTGCAATATTCCTCCATCCATGATTGTAAATAATAATGCAAATTTATAACATAAAGGAGAAATATCTTTTCCACAACTTGATATTTAAAGTAACAATATTACTTTTCACCACAAATTGAAATAAGATAACTGAGATCAAGGTAGATTAACCAATCACATCAAGTAACTAAACATTCACAAGATATAAATAGATCAATGATTAACACAATAAACCAGACATTTCACAAAAAAATATTATTATGAATATAACTGAAAGGCTTAAAGTATATGAAGTACTCTTCCAAGATTGAAGAGTAACTTTTTAGATCATCTAAATAGGTCTATTTTTAACTTAATACATCTAACTATTTATATGTTCCAGAGGTTGAGCCATTACAGTTGAACCTTTAACAAATTAGTTACTAAAAATAGATTGCAACTTAAGTTCAAGGGAATAATGATCCCGTAAATATAGAAAAAAATGTTGTACGAGTTTGACCAAGACAACCCTACAACTTTGACTGAATCAGAGCTTTGGAGTCATTCCAGTAATGGCCGTCAGGCTTAGCTTGGACCTGCAACACCTGTTTCTTATTCAGATTTCTCCTGATCCTTTTCCCACATAGCCAAACAATGATTGTAATCAATGAAACATTTGAAAATTCCTTGTATCACTTCTTCCTCTGGCCCACATGCATAATAATTCATGAACGTCTGTTGTATCAATCTCTCTCGCAACCTGTGACTGGAAGTCTATTCATTCTATTCACCACTTTCTTTAGCTGGCTTATGAAATTATGACATGAAACTAATATGTGAATTGAGCTAATATTGAAATTTTTAGTTACCTAATCATCCTCCTTAAATAAACCTTTGAAACTTTATTTAATCTGATCAATCATAAGAGAATAAATATTCTCATTGAATACCTTACAGTTGATGTTATCAAATTCTTCTAAAATGTCACTTGGTCCATCCAATATTTCAACACGTTTATTCTCCAATTTCTTGATTAAATCCTAAAACACCTGAGATCTGAATTCCATGGCCTTTTGATACTAAAAAAAATTAGAGACATTATCAATTACATCCTCCTGGTGAAGTAGATATGGATTCATTTCTCTAATTTCCTCCTAAGTAGTCAAATTCAGGTTTAAATTATTCATATCGTCAGAGAGGTTTTCATCTAGCTTTCAAATAGAAACTTTCTCCATTTGTAAATAATTGCATAATTCCACAACTATTTTGATTAAAGGGTTGGTCTCCTAGAACATACACTCAATCCACCCATCATCTGATCATCCCTTTAGACCTATCTTCTATTTTTTATGATATGAGATATCATCAAGATGAGAAGAGATAGTTAGAGTAGTCACAGTTGAAGGATTTGTGGTTGGATTAGGTTGTGTGACTTTCTTCAAACGAGTAGTGAGTTATTCAACATTTTATTTCAATTCATGTTTAGAAGCCTTATCTTTGTCATACTTTTCTAACAAATTTACAAGGGCCATTTGAACTTCCTATTTTGCACCCTCATGTGTTGCCTTTCCTAATGAAAACTGAGATATTTGTTAATCTACTGCAATTATGGTTTCTTTGGTTTTTCCTTCAGTGGGGGTGGTTATTTCTATGAACCTTTATTTTGACAGACTTATTGATAGGTTAGAAACAATACTTTTCCATTTGACTTTCCTTCTTGGAGTGGGTTCCAACACACTCAGATCAATCACATCTATGAGGGGAATCTTATTCTTTTCCTTGAGGGTCTAGTGATATAGCCATTCAGGTATAGCAGACGTAGATGTGAGTGACATGGTCATAGCTGAACTTGGAGCATTGGGTAAAATAATAACTCCAGGTACAAAAGTTGAAATGGAAGTGGTAATGATAGATGGTGTAGGAGTTATAATATCTTTGGGAGCAGATGAAATGGGACTGGAAATGGAAATGGAAGGAAATGGAAGTCGCTGAGAAAATGGAGTGGAAATTGGAGACCCAATCATCTCTCTAACTGAGAGAGCAGGAAGGGATGAGAAAAATTGGGCCATAGATGGAGATGGAAAAGCAAAGACGATTAGAGGAGTGGTAGAGAATGATGGAGGTGGTGGAGCTGAGGATGGTGATAATGGTAGTGAGAGAGAAAGTGGTATACCTTGTGATATAACTGGAGAAGAACCAATATCAATAACTTCCAATACTTGCACTATAGAAGACACAACCTTGGCAGTAGGGATTTTTGTAATAGAATAACTATAAAGAACAAATGAGATCTTTCTTAGAGCTGTAGTGGCCTTCTGAGTATACCTCTTAAATTTTGTAGGTGTAGGAAAACTTAGGGTTGGCTGGGCTTCTATTCTTATAGGTTGGTCTAATCCTTTGGGTGAGATTCCCAAAGTAGCTAACCAATCATATGTCCTTTGAAAAATGGGCCCCACCCTTTCATTTGTATTAGAATATTATTCTTGATACCAATCAATCCATGGTAATGGTTAATTAGCAATGTTATCAATCCTATAAACTGGATCTAGCACATCATCATCATCTTCGATTTCATTAGAAACATCTACAATACCATACTGTTTAACTTCATCAAGAGTTAACCTCTCAAACTCTTGCTGTCTAATGATGACTTCATCTTGCCAATGGATCCAAATATCTTCTAACTGAGGAACATGGGAACTAGCCAACCCTGCTTTGCCAAAATTTCCCCAATAATCAAAGTTAGTTCTAGGGTGGAAACTTTGCAAGGTAACTTCAGAAATTTATCCATCAACATTATTTTCCTTATAAATGCTAGCATAAGTGTATCTTCATATTGAAATGGGAAACTGGAATCCTGTCTTATGCTATTTATTTTGAATCTTATGATAATCCAACAACTGACGAACCAGTTCTAACAAGACCCCTTTTTCAGTTAGGCATCTTGGTAATTTATTAGGAGCACCTAGGAAACCTAGAACCTTGATGTATGTAAATGTTGGGAATTAGATATATATGGATCCCCATTCCCTTACCTACTTGAAATCTTTATCATAAATTCTATGATTTTACAAATTCTTCTCAAAATGATAAAGGAAGAGAACAAAAAAGGAATCATTAACTTTGCGGAAATGTTTACTTCCTTATTCCATTGTGAGTTGAGGATAAAACTCATAAATCTATAAAATGCTCCTAACAACCTTTGTATTCAATATGTTAAATTCTCCCAAGGCAGCTACTGCATAGACAAGGAAAGAAGTCATGATTGTTTTTTCAAAGTCCAGACATTTCCCAATTGAAAAAAATTTAACTACTAATATATTCTCCCCATCTTATAAATTTATTATTTTTATTAATGGTAACAATGTAAAGAAACATCCAATAAGGTCATTGAATTCCAAAGTACAGAAATTATCTCGCTGAACCGAGACCCTAAAATCTACTCAAAATCACAATAAGGTCATTGAATTTCTGTATGAAGTATGAGAGGAACAATGTTTTAGGAAGCTTGGTAACATTCTTAGCCAAATAAATTTTCATCATGATATTTTTATATAGCTTAGATTTCTTATCCCATTATTCAATTGCAGCCTTTGGGGAGATTGTTGCATATCCATCGAAATCCATAAGTTTTAATAAGTCTTAGAAAAAATCAATTTCCATCCTAATGACAACTTTTTCATCATCATCCTTTACTTATTTAGAGGCCTTATTGAAGTGAATTGCTGTAGCTAAGAAAAAATCAAGGAAATTCATGGATAATGGAAAACCAATAGTGAGAGGAAGCCCATTGTAAAATATGGCTTGCATGAAAGATTTTTTATTAGGGGCTCTTAATATTTTCCAGAATTCTGGCATATCCACCTATCCCAAGTATGCATCTCCAATGTTTCCCAAATATGAGGACATGCATGTATGAGGAGAAACTCCTAAGAAGGTATACTTTATATTTTCCTTAACTTTCGAAGAAGAAGTTGACATCAGTTCAAGGTTCGAATCCCTTTTGAACCTTAAAATTTTTATAGAAACAATTTTGAAAACTCTAAAACACTGAAGTCTGGAAGTCCAAAAACAATTTGATTCCAAAAAAGATGAAGCCAAAATTTCCAAAAATCCAAAATCTACTCAGTTCCAAAACTTGAAAAGTATACCTCCAAAATTCTGAAAAGCATCAAGTCTCAAAGGTCTGAAAAGTAAGAAGTTCCGAAGGTCCAAAATTATTCTAACCTTGAAAATGAACTCCGAAATCAAACTCTGAAAAGCAAAGTTCATAAATGCCGAAACACAAACCTCTAAAAAAGTAGACCTCTAAAAGCACAACAAATCCAAAAGATAAATGTTCTAAAGATCTGAAATGAGGTTTTTTCAAAATCCTTGGGTTCGATGAGACTTGATGCCTACATGATTCAAAGCTCACAAGATTGAACAACATGTTTGAAATGAGCAAAAAAAAACAATGAATCAATAATGGCTTCCATGTTTAAGAAAGAAGAAGGATATAAAGAAACAACAAACAAAACCATGGCAATCTAAACCCAAAAGATTAAGGAAAAACTAAAAAAATTCCTTGAAATCGATTCCTAAAAGTATGATATGGTGCGGTAAAAAAAACGAGGTGTCAAAGTGAAAATGAAGGGTGAAAATCCAAGTTTATATAGGTAAACTTGGAATTAACGCCTCAAAGATGACACATGTGGGGTGGTTGGGAATTAAATGTTATGTGAAGAGTCCAAAATCCAAAATTCAAGTGTGACCATTCTAATGTGAAACTTGAAGTCCGAAACCCGAAAGACTGAAGTTCCAAAATTTTGGAACTTCAGGATTTCAAAATTCAGAAATTGGGAATGAAAATAACCCTTGGTGTAAAGTGAGATTCTGAAACATGAAAACCCGAAGTTATGAAATTTTATAACTCATACTTTCAGAGTTCAAAATTAGAACACTAAAACAATTGAAAATGTCAATGAGAACTCCAAAACCCGAAATCCTGAAGTTTTGAAATTTTGGAACTTCAGGATTTTGGACTTTAGAACTTCAAATTTTTTTTTACTTGCAAATGACACAAAACCTGAAGTAAGAGAACCTCTACATTCCAAAGTCTAAAATTTTAGAATTTGGAAAATTCCTGATTCCCCAAAAAACTTAGGAAAGAAATTTCATAGAATGGTAGAAGTTTTTAAAAACTACCCTCCCGTTAAAGGTAACTTAAAAGGTTAACATTTTAGCAACATCCAGGGAATGCCTGTTTGCTAAGCATTAGGCCAGTATCCTTATACCATCCATTAGGAAAAAGAGTCTTAAAAATATATTCAGAGCACATACACAAACAAAAATAAAATGAAAATAAACAGAAAAACAAACAAAATAATGTGCAAAGCACTTGGAGGAAATGAACAAAAAAAAACACTGTACATACACAAAATTCTCAAAAGAATGATTTGAGATGAATCCCATTCACATGAATGGAAAATTATTTTCTATTGAGTCTAGATAAGAAAAATGAATTTTCTTCCTTGTAACTTGTGACGATATATGGTCCACTCTAGAGGGAATCAAATTTAGAATGCATACCCGGCTTGGTCTTGTTAGTATCCCATTTTAGAACCAAATCTCCTTCATGGAACTCCTTATTGGATTCCATTTTCTCAAAATATATTTTAAATTGATATTGATGTTGTTCTAGAGTCTTAATTAACTTGTTCCTAGTTTCTTCTAACTCCATCAATTCGGAGTACCTAACTATCATTAAGTCATTTTCCATAAGTTCCAGTTGTTCCAAAGAAATTAGCTCTAGAGATAGAGGAATTTTTTCTTCCCTCCCATTTACAAGCATAAAAGGTGAATTCCTAATAGCTCTTTTGGGTGTGATCCAATCTTCCGATAGGGCAGTTTTTGAGCTGAGTGTTCCAAGTTCTTCTATTGGTTTCCATTATAAGCTTGATGATTCATATGAGATTCTTGTTATTGAAATCGTCTAATCCATTCCCATGTGGGTAATAATTGGATGAATTTTTGAGATAAACCCCATTCTTGACAACCCATTCGGTTAAATTCAAACCAAGAAATGCCATTGCGTTGTCTAAAATTATTATAAATGGAACACAAAAACGTGTCATTATCCCCTCCGGAAAATCAAAGATAACCTTTTCATTTCCCTTTCTAAGTGCCATGACTTCTGTCCAATGAGTAAAGTAATCCATCGCGGTAAAGACCCATTTGTTTCCATCACTTGGTGGAGGATTAATCATCCCAATGAAATCCAACCCTCATTGGATGAAGGGTTGGTCGACCTGAATTGGGTGAAGAGGTAGGGTTGCCAATCTCTACTTTCCTATGAAGAAAGCACATTCCTTGCATTTCCTTACCCAAAAATGGGTATCTTTGAATAAAACCAACCAATAGTAATCGACTCTCATGATCTTTGTAGAAGCTGTGCATCCAAAGTAATGCCCTCCTGATAGACCATTGTGAAATTCTTCTAGTACCTTATTTATTTGTTCTAGTCCTATGCACCGAAGAAGAACACCATTCAAATCCCTTAGAAAGAGAACATCATCCACCATAACATAAGGAATTGATTGAATATGGAAAATTCATCTTTGAAATTTGTCCATGCTTGCAGGGTATTCTCCTAAAAGGAGAAAAAAATTCATCTTTGACAGCCAATCAATCTAGTTATCATTCCAAGGTTTATTAAGGAGCACAGTCTCCTTTTCTACCTTTGAATCCATGTCTGTAGCTCATTGTTGACATAGAAATTTACCTCTAACAAGCTTAGTGACCTTAATGTGTAAGTCATATTCCATCACATTAGTGACCCATCTGACAAGTTTCTCATTCACATCTTTATTTAGCAAAAAATCTTTAACTCCGGGATGAGACACCATTAAATATATCTTGTTATTGGACAACATGTGCCTGAATTTGTTCAAAGCTCGAATAAAAACAAAAACTAGTTTCTCAACAAATGAATATTTGAGATCATAGTATTTTAGGGATTGACTAAAGAAGGAAATTAGTTGTTCCATTGATTTGCTATTTTGCTAAGTGAGAATCCTAGAAATACTTTCTTGACCTGTAAAAGCATAGAGAATGAAATCCCTGTCAAACCTTGGATTAACCAACGTAGGTGCTTGAGAAATGACTACCGTAATGGCTTCAAACATCTCCTTCCCTTCCTTTGTCCATGAGAAAGGTATATTTTTCTTCAACATGGTTGTTATCGGTTTGGCTAGGGCTGCAAACCGAGGGATGAATCTCCACACAAATTTTATTATTTAGAGAAAATTTTGAAGCCATTTCTTATGACTTGGAAGAGATAGGGAAAATATCAAACGTATTCTAGCCAGATCAATGGATATTCCTTCGGTGGATACCACATGACCTAGAAAATTACCTTCTTATACAACGAAAATACATTTCTTGGGATTTAAATAAACTCCGAACTCCATGCACCTCTTGAATAATTTCCTCAAATGAGCCATGTGATCCTCTTCATGTTTGGAATACATTGTTCTATCATCCAAGTACACTAGGATAATATCATTAATTAGTCCCTGGAAAGCCATGTCCATGGCCCTTTGGAAGGTAGTGTCAACATTGGATAACCCAAATGGCATTTTATTATAAGCTTACATACCCCACTTGGTAGTGAAAGTTGTTTTGAATTGATCAGATTATTTGACTAGAATATGATTATAACTTGAATATCCATTGAGAAAAGATAACATTTGAGATCCTACCACACTTTGAAGGATTTTATCCATTGACAAAAGATGATACTGGTCTTTTAAATAAGAGTGATTCAAATCCTTGAAGTCTACACACAACTAAATTTATCCATTCTTATTTGTTAAGGGAACTAGATTTTCTACCCAAGAGGAATTATTGATTGGGAAAATTATGCATGCCTCAACAAGCTTGGTCAGCTCCTTTCTCATCAGTGGCTCAGTTTTGGGATTAACCGACCTCTGTTTCTGATGGATTGGTTTGGAACCGAGATCAAGTTCGATGGTATGTTATGCCAAACCTGGATTGAAACCATGCAGATATTTATAATTCCACGTAAAAACATCATTATACTCTTGAAATTTTTTAACAAAAGCCTTTTTATCCTCTAGGGTACACATTTTTTTGATCTTAATAAATCTTTCATTTTCTACCTCAACTTCTTTAAAATTATCCTCTTTGATTACCATATTAGAATTCTACCTTCTTACTTGATCATTTGAATTAAAAATGGACTCAAGAGAGACCATACCCTTTGGTACTTTTTTACTTTTTAATTGAATGATCTGGTCACTGTATGCTTCTTTTAACCTAGCTTGATTTTTTACAGTACACTCTGCTTCTTCCTGTAAGAAAAGTATGATCTTCTCATCATTGTCAAAACCCTTCCAACTTCTTGCATTATCAAGAAATGCTAGAAGAACAACCATTTTAGCGGAATATTTTCCCTCCTTCATTACATCACTAGGAATGTCATACTGTGAGCTGATAGTTACAAGTCTATCTGTGTCTTGGTTCTAATTCCTCGGAACCGTGTGAATCCCAAAACCTTGGAAGTATTCAATCAAAATCCATACTCTATTTTTATAAGATCTCAATAGATATTTTTTGATACACTAGGAGCTCGTACTTGATGCACTATAAACTCACTATTTCCAAAAACAATCAAGGATTTGATACCCTTTTTAGGGCTCATTGAATTCCTTGTACCAAAGCCTCATACTCAACAACGTTATTAGTGCAGCTAAATTGTAATCGAAAGGATGAAAAATATTTACTTCCTTCTAGAGAAATCACCATGACACCAACACCTACTCCAATTTTACTCCTTGAGACATTGAAAAATAGTTTCCAAAGTCCTTCAGAGTCATTTTGGGGATTGACGAGTTATGGTATGATCACATCCTCTTCATGAATACAATATGTACCCAATCCCATCTCTTCTAAAAATAGTAGGTCAAATTCTTCTTCTTCCAATGCTTCAACATATGGATCATACTAATGATTTATACTTACCTCATCCAACATAGTTTTTGGAACCTCTTCTACAAGAGTGGTTGGTTCACGATCAGGATGTTCTTCTTCTTGATCATGAATGGTGTAATTACCATTAATCAGAATAGAAGTATGGGGCTCCACATGATTATGAAAAATTGTTTCTTCCCTTATAGTCACCTTGGTTCCCTACCAAGTCTTGAGAATCATATGTGACTAGTCAGCTGATAGTTAACCGCCCATTTTGGTAGTGAAATATCATGATAGGAAAATGGTGAAAAGGGGAGGAAGATCAATGACTGATATGTCTTGTGTGAACGACAAACTGGGACATGCATGAATAGTAATCTTAAGTCCTTTGATGATTCTAATATTCTGTATCGTTGTTCCATCCAACTGAAAAAATCCTCTAGAGATTGGTGTGTATTGGAATCCTAACATATCCACAATTTTCTTGGGCATGACTGAGCTACTGGTGCCAGAATAAATCATGCTATTATGTATGAAATGATCACCAATGATTAGGAAAATATAGAACTGTGGTGGTTTGTTTGTCTTAACAGTACTTTTCCCTTCTGGCTGACACAAACTTGTAGAAGTTACTACTCAATGACCTGATGATCTATCATTTGTACCAAAAATTTTTAGAGCCTCTTGCAACAAGTTTCTTTGAGAAGGAATTAAGAGTGCGTCCTTCATGGTAACACTTAGGTTGGTCTTCTTCATCTGTTCCACAATACTTACAGGAATTGCGCCTAATTTGATGACATATTTATAGGCATTAGAATCCTCTTTTGGAAAGTTCTTGTTGGGTACTATGATGCCCAAAGAACCTTCTTTTCTCATAACCTGGCTAGGCTGTAACTCTAACATTTTATTTCCCACATCTATATCAACTAACCCTTGTATCCAAGGATGTGAATTAGATGTTTGATTAGCTTTGAAAACTTGGGATTCCATTACCCTATTTTTGGAGTGGGTATTTGATGCGACCGATGAATAATCAGTATTCAAATTGCATAAATTGTCCTCTTTACAATTTAGCAAAGTGTTTTCCTCAAGAGCCTGTGCTTGATTAGATCCTTCTTGTGTAGATGAAGTTTTTGTTGCCTCTGGTGGAGCATATACACTTTGAACCATAAGTACCTTGCTCATAAATCCATTTGGGAAAAGATTTTGATTGTGAGGTTGAGAAAAAGGATAATACCATTCATAGTATTGAACTAGATTATTTTGGACTGATACAATAGTTCTAGAAGTACTAACAGCAAGGGGATTCCTAAAATTTAGGGGTTTGAAATTTACAGCTTGATTTGCAGTTTGATTCTGCACCTAATTATTTCCTTGAAATGGTGGATGATTTGACTGACATTACTGATTCTATGATTGGTATGGATGATAATATTGAGACTATTTCCTCTTGAGTGCTATGAGTTCATTCCCAAAAGTTTGTAGTATTGACTTGACCTCAACCAAATTGTTTGAAGGAATAGGTGCAGTCATAGCTAGTTGGCTAGAAGTTGATGGAATAGGGGCAATGGTTAGATGATTACTTGAAATTTTAGCAAACAAAGGCATATGAGGTCTGTGTGTAATTTTCCCTACTTGGATCAAAAATTTCTAAGCCCTTATTGTAACTTCATGGTTATCAGGAAGTGTGGTCCCTCCCATGGACTAGATCATAACTGATATATTGGTATTCAAAGCTCATAAATAGTACAAAAATGCATTATTAGGAGAAGGATTTATGAGTGCCAGAATCCTGTTTCAAGTCTTTTGGAATCAAAAGTTGAAATCACTCATGTACTCTTGATGAGATCTCTTTATGGTAGTGTGTTGCTCCATGAGTGAGAAGTGGTTGCTCTTGTCTTTGAACTGTTTGTAAATATTCTCCCCCAACTCATCCCAAGTGGTTATAGTTCCAGCCTCTAACCCATGAAACCGCTGAAGTGCTTTTCCCTTGAAGGAAGTAGTAAGGAGTCTAACCGTAATGTTGTCTTTTGTAACATTATGTACTGTGCAAATGCTGGCCAAATAAAGAATATGTTCCACAGGAGTAATATGAGTTTCCCCTATGTTAAAGGGTAGAATTTTGAGTGCAGTAGTAGCTATAGGATCCCATTGGGCTAATAGAAGAGGTTTTCCTACATTGAATGCATGAAACACTTGGTTCCTTTCCATTCTAATGAGAGGATGATTGTTCCAATGTGGATGGAATCTTCTATAAGGAGGAGTTAAATGACCTCTACATGGTGATGCTGTAAGTGGTGATGTTGAAATGCCTCTTATTATTCTTAGAGGAGACAAGGATAACTCAATACGCTAATAATTTCCTTCTCATCTCGCCAAATATCTTGTTTGAATTCTTCACATATGTTAACACATTAAGATAAAAATTTAGAGATATGGGGTCACCAGGTAATTTTATTTACGCAAGTATGAAGAGAAGTACCAACTCTTGTCCTATCGGGCATGCCAAATATTATTGTCACATGGATCGTGCACCCATTGAATTTATGAGTGATCATGTATAATGTTGGAACATCCACAAGGTGTGGCAACTTGTCACCTTGGGATGTACCTCTAGATAATGCTGACTTCCTTTGAAACTTGGAGCACTTGATTTAAGATCAATATGCAAGGCTAAAACATTTTAAAATAACTCTAATCTACTCAATTTATGGGGCTTCAAGTCAAAGATAAAAAAACAAAAATAAGGTGACATACCAAGTATATTTAATAGATATACCTACTTAAATACACAATCAAATGCTCACAAAAATATATGATATGCATGTGTCTTGCAATATTCCTCCATCCATGATTGTAAATAATAATGCAAATTTATAACATAAAGGAGAAAATTTTTCCACAACTGCTATTTAAAGTAACAATATCATTTTTCACATAAATTGAAATAAGATAATTGAGATAAAGTTAGATTAACTCGATCATGTTAAGGAATTAAACATTCACAAGATATGAATTAATCAATGATTAACACAATAAACTAGATATTTCATGGAAAAATATTGTTCTAAATATAACTAAAAGGCTCAAAGTATCTGAAGCACTCCTCCAAGCTTGAAGAGTAACTTCCCAAATCATCTAAAAAGTCTCTTTTAAAATTAATGCATCTAATTATTTATAAGTTCAAGAGGTTGAGCCATTACAGATGAACCTTTAACTAACTAGTTAATAAAAATAGAGTGCAATTAAGTTCAAGGGAACATGATCCCATAAATATAGAAAAGTTGTTGCACAGGTTTGACTAAGTCAAGCCTGCAACTTTTACTGACTCAGAGCTTTGGAGCCATTCCAACAATGGCTGCTAAGCTTAGCTGGGACCTACAACATTTGTTTCTTATTCATAGGTTTCTCCTAATCCATTTCCCACATAGCCAAATGGTGCTTGTAATCAATGAAACATTTGATAATTCTTTTTATCTCTTCTTCCTCTAGCCCACACACATAATTATTCATGACATCTGCTGTATCAACCTCTCTCACAACCTTTATCTGGAAGTCTCTTTAATTTTTTCACCACCTTCTTCAGCTAGCTTATGAAATTCTGACATGAAACTAATATGTGAATTGAACTAATATTAAAAATTTTAGTTACTTGATCCTCCTCCTTAATTAAACCTTTTAAAATTACTTTAATCTGATCAATAAGAAGAACATCAATATTCTCACTAAAGGATTTATAGTTGATGTTATCAAATTCTTCTGAAATGCCACCTAGTCCATCCACTATTTCAACATGTTTTTCCTCCAATTTCTTGATTAAATCCATCTAAATTCCATGGTCTTTTGATACTCAAACAACTTAGAAACATTATCAATTATACCCTCCTGGAGAAGTAGATCTGGATTCATTTTTATAATTTCCTCCCAAGTAGTTAAATTTAGGTTCAAATTATTAATATCCTCATAGAGGATTTCATCTAACTTTAGAATAGAAACTTTCTCCATCTACAAATCATTGTATAATTCCACAGTTTTTTTTATTAAAGGGTTGGTCTCCTGGAGCATACACTCAATCCACCCATCAATTGATTGTCCCTTTTAACCTATCTTCTCAATTTCATGATATGAGATATCATCAAGATGGGAAGATATAGTCAGAGCAGTCAAGGTTGAAGGATCCATGGTTGGAGTAGGTTGTGTGAATTTCTTCAAAAGAGCAATGAGTTGTTCAACCTTAGTTTTCAATTCATCTTTAGAATCCTTATCTTTGTCATACTTTTCTAACAAATTCCCAAGGGCCATTTGAACATCCTATTTTACAACCTCATGTGTTTCATTTCCTAAAGAAAACTAATATATTTGATAATATGCTACGGTAATGGTTTTTTTGGTTTTTCCTTCAATGGGGGTGGCTATCTATATGAACCTTTCTCCTAGTTGGCTTACTGATAGGTTAGAAACAATCGTTGTCTGTTTGACCTTCCTTTTTGGAGGGGTTCCCAGCACGTTTGTATCAATCACATCTATAAGGGGTAACTTATTTTTCTGCTTAAGGGTCTGGCAATATAGCCTTTTATGTAGCAGACACAAATGTGAGTGGCATAGTCATAGCTAAACTTAGAGCACTAGATAAAATAATAGCACCGGGTACGACAGTTGAAATGGAACTCATAATGATAGATGGTGTAGGATTTAGAATAGCTTCAAGAGTAGATGAAACGGGACTGGAAATGGAAATGGAAGGAAATGGAAGTTTTTGAGAAAATGGAGTGGAAAGTGAAGACCTAATCCTCTTTCAAACTGAGAGAACAGGAAGAGATGAGAAAACTTGGGTCATATATGGAGATGGAAAAGTAGAGACAAGAAAAGGCGTGGTAGAAAATGATGGAGATAGTGGAGCTGAGGATGGTGATAATGGTAGTAAAAGATAAAGTGGCAAACCTTGTGATAAAACCGAAGAAGTACTAACATCAATAACTTAATATACTTGCACTGTACAAGACACAACCTTAACAGTAGGGATATTTTCAAGAGAAGAACTATCAACAACAAATGAGATCTTTCTTGGAGTTGTGGTGGCCTTCTGAGTAGACCTCTTACCTTTTGTAGGTGTAGGAAAACTTAGGGTTGGTTGGGCTTCTATTCTTATAGTTTGGTCTAACCCTTTGGGTGAGATTCCCAAAGTAGCTAACCAATCATTCGTTCTTTGTAATATGGGCCCCGCCCTTTCCTTTATATTAGAAAATTATTCTTAATACCAATCAATCCATGGTAATGGTTGATTAGAAATCTTATAACTCCTATAAACTGGTTCTAACACACCATCATTATCTTCAATTCCATCAGGAACATCTACATTACTATATTGTTTAACTTCATCAATCGTTAACCACTCAAATGATCATTGTCTAATGATGACCTCATCTCAAAAATGGATCCAAATATCTTCTAACTGAGGAACATGCGAACTAGCCAATACTGTTTCACCAAATCTTCCCCAATAATCAAATTTAGTTCTAGGGTGGAAATTTCGCAAGGTAACTTGAGACATTTCTCCATCGACATCATTTGCCTTGTAAATGCTAGCACAAGTGTATCTTCCAATTGAAATGGGAAACTAGACTCCTGTCTTATGTTGTTTATTTTGAATCTTATGATAATCCAAAAACTAAGGAACCAATTACAACAAGACCCATTTATCAATTAGGCATCTTGGTAATTTATTAGGAGCGCCTAGTAAACATGGAACCCTGATGTATAAAAATGTTGGGAATCAAAGATATATGGCTCCCTATTCCCTTACCTCCTTGAAAGCTTCATCAGATATTTTGTAATTGTACAAATTCTTATCAAAACGATAAAGAAATATAGCAAAAAAGGCATCATTAACTCTACGGAAATGTTTACTTCCTTCTTCCATTTTGAGTTGAGGATAAAACTCATAAATATTTGAAATGATCCTAACACCCTTTGTATTCAACCTGTTAAATTCTCTCAGGGAAGTTGCCACATAGACGAGGATATAAGTCATGAAGAAGTTTTTCGAAGTCAATACATTTCCCAATTGAAAACAAGTTGAACTTATAATATGTTCTCCCTATCTTATAAATTCCTTATGTTTCTTAATGGTAGTGTTATCCAAAATTCACCCCCCAGGGTAAATTTGATAACATGCATCAGAATACTCAAGTCCCAGGCAAATAGATTGATTCAAGGCAAAAAATCATGTTTCTAGGGTCCCCTTGGATTTTTTCTAACTCTCCTGTCCAAGAAGAAAGGAGCAAGTTCTAAAAAAGGGTGAAAAAGTTGCAAAAAACAAGCTTGGGCCAGAAAAAAATCATGAAAATTGGCTAAGTCCTAGTCCTCGCAGTAGTTGGGACAGTTGGGACATCGGGGCACAAATCGGCCGAAAGGCCGCCAGGTGGTCCACGCAGCAAAGGGACATCCGGGCCGTGGGGACGCGTGGGACGCGAACCGGCTGAAGGAAAAAAACAAAATTGACCAACTACTGTGTAGAATGTGTGGGACATCTGGGCCGTGAGGACGTGAAGGACGCGAACCACACGGATCGGCTGGCGCAGGGAACTTTCGACCAGGACATTTGGGACAAAGGGACGTGAAAGACGTGGAAAGCCAAAGGAGCCAAGAGCCAATCAAATCACGCCACGTGTCTTCTCCGCAAAGAGGGATAGGGAAGCCCAAATCGGGTGGATCGGAGGAATTTGTCCCAGACAGTTCGAGACAACCAGGCCAAAGGGAAACGAGGGACGCGAAAAGCCAACAGGCCTACGGACGAATCAGGAAACGCCACGTGTCACAAGGGAAAACGTCCAAAATTTCAAAGGGCAAGGTTTGAAGCGTTGGCCCGAGCCAATAAAAAGAGGACACGTGTCCTAAGGAGAAGGGGAGTGTGGAGCTCAGGGAGGAATTAGAGAATTTGGCAAAAGTTTTGGCCAAAAACTAAAATGTAAAGGATGACCCCGCATCCTTGTCCTCTAACCAGATCATGCCATGTATCCCAAGTGGCGGGGACGTGGGGAAAAAATGGGAATTTTTCCAAAATTACAAAAAAGTCAAAAATTTCAAGGAAAACCCACGGGTAAGGGATGGAGAGAGAATTTCTCATCCAATCAGCGCCCGACACGTGTCGTCCAGGTGGCGGAGCCTGGGAAAAAATTTCAAAACCCATTTTTGCCTGTTTTGTGCCCTAAATCTTCAGATTGCCATATCTTTCGATCCAGAGCTTGGATTTGCACGTTCTTTATATCATTGGAAAGCTTATAAAATTCTCTACATGATTCTGGGGTCAATCTTGAATTTTGGATCAGTCTAGAGAGAGAAAGTTAAGAAACAGCTCTGACACGTGTTCAGGGCCAGAAATGACATTTCAGCAACCAAATTTAATACAGAATGGGTCGCACTCTCCTCCAATTTGGTCAAAAATGACAGGGTATGGGTTTGTAAGGTCCCCCATGCCATTTTAATGCATTTGCAGTCAATGAGGAATGGGCTCCCACGTTTTTATACATTTTCTCTCTCTTGGGCTTGACCCATGCAATGTAAAAGCCAGATTTGGCTCATTTCTTAAGGGTGGAACACTTTTGGGCATAGCGATCTTCTTCTTTCACCTCCAGCAAGTGATGGTTGTAAGAATCAAACCTCTTCAAAGACTATAACAGGTTTTTTACCTCTCTGAGGTTGTAATGCGGTGGTTTTGACATTGGAAATGATAATGCAAGCTTTGTGAATGGGTTTCAGTCCTTTGTTTGTATTATTTGCTTCATTTCAGATCCTAAATTATATCTTATCAGCCTGTGTATGTTTTATGTTGCAATCTTTGGTTTGTGTCTATTTGCATGACAAAAATATTCACCACTCCTTTTGGTGCATCACCATCTTTAGTTAGTTTCAATTTTTTGCATTTATATCCCTGTCTCCTTGCATTTAGAGTAGGATTGGGATCTGAACCTCTGTAGTTGTGCAAATATAGATCTAAATCAGAGGTGTTTGAGGAACCAGCCTCTAATCTAGAGATTCCCCTCTCAGTTTCACAAGTCCCACACTTGGAGAGAGGTTTCCATGTTGTGCAATCACACTGGATGCCTAAGACATCATTTAGAACCTTGATTTACATCCAGGGGTGCTGTGATTTTGCACTAACAGTTTTGGCATGCCCGGTGGGACACTAGAGCTCTCATTTTTATTGTAGCAAAGTTGATGTGCATCTGCTGCAATTTTCTTTCTTAAAAAGAGCTATTATTTGCATATCTGGTGACTCCAAGGGGAAGAATCAACTGGTTTCAGCAGTGCAGGCCTGAAAACTCATGAGAAGAATCACCACAAGGTCAAGAGTTGGAGAAGAAGAAGTGTTGTTTGAATACCTAAAATTATCTCCAAGAAGAAGGAAAAGAGGAAGAAGGATTCAAAAGTCTCCATCTCCACCAAACAGAACTCTCTCAACTCCTCCACTTGGTAGGCCTTTCATTCAGTCAACAAGGGTTTTAAGACCAATTAGACTGGCACAAAACAACCCCTATGTCAACTTCACAGGCAGCAACCCACTTGCCCTCAATGCACAACATCCAATTCCTATTGTAGCCTTGAAGAACATTCCCTACTTCACTGGAGAAAATAAGACTACTCCAGGTGATCATGTTAAAGATATTGCTAACCTTTATGCAATCCATGAAATCAATGAGATGCAAGTGGCTGTCAAGTTAGTAGGATCTTCATTCAAGGGTAAAGCATTGCAATGGTTTAGGAACCTTGGAGCTGGTTCTATCACATATTGGAATTAGTTGTGTATAGCACTTCATGAGCAATTTGGAGAAAAGGGAGACAACTTGTCTCTTTTGGAGCAGCTGACAACCATCAAGAGAGCTCCCAATGAGCAGCTAACCGATTTCAACTTCAGATTTCAAAAGACTTGGGAGAGAATTTCAATGGCAGTCAGGCCAACAGCAGAAGGTGCTTTTCTCTACTATCTCAAAGCTCTAAATTCTAATATTTCTATGTTAATTCATTCCATGGGAGGCATAACTATCCCTATGGCTTATAGCATTGCCATTAGGGTTGAAAATTGTTTGATCCAAGCTGGCAAACTTGCCCCTAGACCTCCCATGCCATTGTTTCCAAGTTTAGAGAGTCCAAACACCAATCAAGCACCTAATTTGACTCCTTCTCCCACTCCTAGAAATCAAAGTTCAAATGAAGCTTCTACTTCATCTCCGAGTGCCCCAAATGAGCTTCAAGAAGTCATGAAACAATTGTAAAACCTAGGCAATGAGCTGGTTACTCTCAAAAGGCAGCAGGCCCAAGGTTTTAGACCTTCTTATCAACCCCAAGTCTAGCCTAAAAGATAGCCATACCAACCACAAAGGCCTCCTAATCCAGCTGCAAATATGAATCAAACAAGGCCTCCTGCCAATAGACCATTCCAGCCCTATAATCCAAATGCCATATCTGCCTCTAAGGCATTGGTGCCAACATAAAACAACATTGCCCAGGAGTATGACTAGTGTTTTCCATGCAATGAGCCTCATAACCAATCCATGTGCTTCAATGGTGCTTTGAATCAAGCATTGATGGTGACAACTACTAGTGTGGAGGGTGAGGGCAGTCAAGGAAACAACCAACAACAAGAAACATCCCAACAACAATCTACCCCAAATGACACCACAATGGTAAATTGGCAGGCAGAGGATTTTTGTGGCATGAACCAGGTAGTTTCTCAAGGTGTTGCTGCCAACACAAGGTCAAAAAGGAGGAATTTGGGTGAAGAACATTCATTAGCCCCAACCAATCCATGACCTCCCATGGCTCCACAAATGGTTGGCAAGCAAAATCCAATTTCAAATGCACAAGGGAAGCCAAGAACAGTCCCTAGGCCAACTCAAATACCAGTTGTTTCAACCCACATGCAAGGAGTGAATGTGAAAACCAAGGGACCGCAAAGAGATCCTTCATCACCATTCAGTATCATTGATCAGATGAAGAAGACAAATGTTAATATATCAATGTGGGAATCCCTATCTATCCCAGGCCAAAGAGATCTGCTGCAAGCTGCCATGAAGGACTGGCCAACCTCGAATCAGCAAGTTCAGATGCAAGACAAAGTGCTCATAAATGTTGCCCAGCCTGAGGGAAATCATGGAGGACAGCAAGGTAAAATGTTGAATCCCCCTCCTTTCTATGTTTCATTAATCATTGGAAATCAACTAGTACATAATTGCATGATAGACTCTGGGGCAAGTAGCTTGGTAATGTCTAAACAAATAGCTGATCAGCTAGGGCTCCAGTATGAAACCATATCTAAAGGGGTAGTGCAGCTGGATGGGATAGCAGTAGCAACATTTGGAGCGATTAGAAACTTGAGTCTTACCTTGCATGCATGTCCAAATGTTGTTGTTTTACAAGATGCATCAGTCATAGACCTTCCACCACTCTTTGCCCTATGCTTGTCAAGGGACTTCACAGCCAAGATTGGGGGATATTTGTCTATTGATTGGTCACACATGCTATTCAGAATGAGGTATGGAACCAAAGACACAATCAGGTCAGAACCTATTGCAAACTTTCACATTGAGCCTTACACTCCAAGTCAGATCAACGCTAATTGTTCAGCATTTGATCAAGAAGATCACCCAAGCTCTGATGAAGCTGACACTAAGGTTGGAAGCATCCCGGATCTAACTCTTGATGAATGGGAAAACAAGATACATGCTTTTGATCCCTATCAAGAAATAGAAGAATCTGAGCTAGGAGTCTATTGTATACATGAAGAAAATCAACCTATTCCTAGCATCACCGAGCCAAACCACAAGGGTGACAATGAGGTATGGCAGCTGTTTTTTGATGGATCAAGGAGTAGACAAGGTGCAGGAGGTGGAGCTATGCTTGTTTCACCTCAAGGAGTAAATTACTATTTAGATTTTAGATTTCAGTTTGCATGCTCCAATAACACTGCTGAATATGAAGCCTTGGTGCAAGGGATGCATTGGGCAATCAAGAAGAAAATAAAGAACTTGCAAGTCTTTGGCGACAATGAATTGATTGTAAATTAGGTCAAGGGACAGCATGCTCCCAAGAATGATCTACTCAGGTGCTACAAGAACAGGGTGTGGGACCTCATGGAAGATTTTGAGGGTTTTGGCATCAAATCCATTCCTAGGGAAGAGAATCAAGCTGCTGATAGGCTTGCACCAGTAGGGGCAGCCTTTGACATTGTGGAAAGCATTCAACAAGACAAGGTATAGCCAAACATCCATGTGATTGTGAGGCCTTCAGTGCCATATGACAATGTCAGTTGGCAAGTGTTTGAGAATGACCAGCAAATCATCCATTTCTTGCAAGAAGAAGCTGAGTTCTCAACTAAGAATCAAGAAAAATTGGAACAGCAGTATGGTGACCAAGTAGTACATCTGAGAACTAACAAGCTGTCCAAGGGACTTATCACTTTGGAGTCCATCTTTAACCCTAATGATCAGTTTAGAAAGGAAAAAGCAAACATTCAGGTCAATAGAAAGGATTCAGTATCCATCTTGGTAGAAGAGAACAAACCATTGCAAATTGGAAGGATGACAACTGAACAAGAAAGGTATGAGTTCATAAAATTGTGTCAAGATTTCCATGACGTGTTTTCTTGGAGCTATGAAGGCTTGAAAGGTTTCAATCCCAACTTAGTTCATTATACCATCGAATTGGATCCAAATACTAAGCCTGTCAGGCAAAAACAAAGACCAGTCAATCCACAAATGGAGCCTCTCATGAGGAAAGAATTGGACAAGCTGATTGAGTCAAGGATCATATTCCCAATCAAGCATTCTAGTTGGGTTGCCAACTTAGTTCCAGTCAGAAAGAAGAGTGGAGAGATCAGATTGTGTGTTGACTTCAGAGACTTGAATAGAGCCTCTCTCAAGGACCATTACCCACTCCCTTCCATGGAGAAAATCTTGCAAGTTGTGGCTGGCTCCGAGAGGTTTTTGCTACTTGATGGCTACTCAGGCTACAATCAGATTATGGTGAAGGAAGAGGACCAGTTCAAAACAGCCTTCACAACTAAATGGGGAACTTTTGCATACAGGAAAATGCCATTTGGGCTGTCCAACACTGGAGCTACCTTCTAAAAGGCAATGGACATGGCATTCAAAGGTTTGATTAACAACGTGGTGTTGATTTACCTTGATGACATCACTATTTTTTCCAAAAATGCAGCAGACCACCTCTCTCATTTGAGACAAGTCTTCACGAGGTGCAGGAGATTTGGAGTGTCTTTGAATCCTAAGAAGTGTATCTTTCTTGCACATGAAGGAAAGCTCCTTGGCCATATTGTCTCCAAAGAAGGATTAGCAATTGATCCAGAGAGGGTTGAAGCCATAAGAGCACTACCATTGCCAAGCCACAAGAAAGCCCTTCAGAGTTTCTTGGGAAGAATAAACTTTGTTCGGAGGTTTGTCCCAGATTTTGTAGCCCTTGTCAAGCACATCACCAAAATGTTAAAGAAGAGCATGGTTTTCAAGTGGACAGCAGAAGGCAAGGAGAGTTTTGAAGCAATCAAAGAAGCTATCTCCCAAGCACCAACTCTCATCAACCCGGACTTCTCCAAGGATTTCATCCTTTATGCATTTGGAGGTAATGACACTATTTCTGCCATTTTGGTACAACAGAACAAGGATAATGATGAGCAGCCAATTGCCTTCTTCAGCCGGAGCCTAGATGACTATGAAGTGAGGTACTCTTTTATTGAGAAGCATGTACTTGCAGTAATCAGAAGCTTGAAGAAATTCAAGCATTTAGTCTCAAACAACAAGGTCCAGTTGTTGGTCTCACATGCTTGGGTTAAGGACTTCCTCCTCAACAAGGATTTGAATGAGAAAAGGGTAGGTTGGATCACCCATGTCATGGAGTATGACATTGAGATCAAGATCACCAAGCTGGTAAGAGGGAAAGGATTGTGTGAGTAGCTGGTTTTGGGGAAGTAAAGAGAAGTATGCAACAAAGAAGAGGTTGTTTTGACAGTCCAGGACAGCCATGAGCCAAGTGGAAATCAAGAAGAAGACAATGCTGCCCCCACTCCTTGCTGGACCCAAGATATAATGCACTTCCTAGGCACAGGCCTATGCCCTCTGGAAATGAACAAGACCCAAAGGAGACACTCCAGATTGCAGGTTGTCCCGTATTCCATTGTTGATGGAGTTTTGTTCAAGAAAGATGTGAATGGAGTGCTGTTGAGGTGCACTAGCACAAATCAGATTCAAAGGGTGTTGGAAGAGTTTCATGGTGGACCAGCTGGTGGTCATTTTGCACCAAGAGTGACAGCTCTAAAAATCATGAAGGTTGGTTATTATTGGGCCAAAATCTTCAGTGATTGCTATGCATGGATCAAGAGGTGTAAGAATTGTGCATTCTTCACAGGAAAAGAGAGACTTGCTGCCCTTCCATTACATCCAATCTCAGTTGACCAGCCATTCATGCAATGGGGTTTGGACTTCATTGGAGTCATTAATCCCAATTCAAGCCAAGGGCACAAATGGATTTTGACAGCCCAAGACTACTTCACTAAATGGACAGAAGCAGTAGCACTCAAAGAGGCAAATGAGTCTAGCATCTTAGACTTTTATGAGGGGATAGCAACCAGATTTGGTGTACCTGCTACAATAATCTCTGATAATGCATTGGCATTCATTGGATTTAAGGTGACTGAGTGGGCTGTCAAGAACGGTATCTACCTAAGCACTTCATCAAACTATTACCCTCAAGGTAATGGCCAGGTCGAGTCTACAAACAAGAACTTGTCGAAGATCATTACGAGGACTCTTGACGAGTTTTAGAGGTCTTGGCATACCAAACTGAAATCAGCCTTATGGGCTGATAGGATAACTCCCAAAAGATCCACAGGTAACTCTCCATTCAAACTTGTCTATGGAAGAGAGGCAATCTTGCCCATGTCACTTGAGTTGGCAACATTGGAACTGATGAAGCAGCTGGAGTTGCTATAGTTTGAGCCCATGGAGGTGAGGTATGCAGAGTTGATGGAGCTACAAGAGATCAGAAATCAGGCATCCCAAGCAATGGAAAAGGATCAATCTTCGATCAAAAATACCTTTGATAGGAAGGCCAAGGATAGATATTTTTAGGTTGGAGATCTAGTGTTGAAATGGGATGTGGATAGAGCAAAACCGGGAAGGCATTCAAAATTTGATGCCATTTGGAGTGGCCCATACATGGTCACGAAGTGCAAGAACAACAATGCTTTCCAATTGGCCCCATTGGATGGTGAAGAACTGCAGATTCCAGTAAATGGAATCTATCTCAAGCATTGCTCCTAGAGGGAAATTTATCACCTTGTAAATATTAGGTTAGATTTCCATTCCTCCAAGTGCTTGTGCACATTGTTTTGCTATAGGTTAGTTTTGTTTCCCCTAAGTGCTTTGGCACAGCTTGCTGTCCATGGAGATGTTTTGCAGTCCTTGCTTCCATCAGGTGATATTCCATCATCCTCCTTGCACATTCTAAGTCAGTTGGGGTTCTAAATAGAATATCTGATGACTCCATGCCCAATGGACTACTTTAGGCAACTGGTATCTTCTACCTAACAGGCAGGTAACCCCGCTGAGTCACCAAATTGTTATCCAAAATTCACCCCCCAGGGTAAATTTGATAACATGCATCAGAATACTCAAGTCCCAGGCAAATAGATTGATTCAAGGAAAAAAATCATGTTTCTAGGGTCCCCTTGGATTTTTTCTAACTCTCTTGTCCAAGAAGAAAGGAGTAAGTTCTAAAAAAGGGTGAAAAAGTTGCAAAAACCAAGCTTGGGCCAGAAAAAAATCATGAAAATCGGCTAAGTCCTAGTCCTCGCAGCAGTTGGGATAGTTGGGACGTCAGGGCGCGAATCGGCCGAAAGGCCGCCAGGCGGTCCACGCAGCAAAGGGACATCCGGGCCATGGGGACGCGCGGGACGCGAAAGGGCGAACCGGCCGAAGGAAAAAAACAAAATTGACCAACTGTTGTGCAGAACGTGTGGGACATCTGGGCCGTGAGGACACGAAGGATACGAACTGCCCGGATCGGCCGGTGGAGGGAACTTTCGACCGGGACATTTGGGACAAAGGGACACGGAAGACGTGGAAAGCTGAAGGAGCCGAGAGCCAATCAAATCACGCCACGTGTCTTCACCTCAAAGAGGGATAGGGAAGCCTGAATCGGGTGGATCGGAGGAATTTTTCCCAGACAGTTCGGGACAACCGGGCCAAAGGGACGCGAGGGACGCGAAAATCCGGCAGGCCTACGGACGAGTCAGGAAACGCCACGTGTCACAAGGGAAAACGTCCAAAATTTCAAAGGGCAAGGTTTGAAGCGTTGGCCCGAGCCAATAAAAAGAGGACACATGTCCTAAGGAGAAGGGGAGTGCGGAGCTCGAGGAGGAATTAGAGAATTTGGAAAAAGTTTTGGCCAAAAACTAAAAGGTAAAGGATGACCCCGCGCCCTTGTCCTCCAACCAGATCATGCCACGTATCCCAAGTGGCGGGGAAGTGGGGAAAAAATGGGAATTTTTCCAAAATTACAAAAAAGTCAAAAATTTCAAGGAAAACCCGCGGGTAAGGGATGAAGAGAGAATTGCTCATCCAATCAGCGCCCGACACGTGTCATCCAGGTGGCGGAGCACGGGAAAAATTTTCAAAACCCATTTTTGCCTATTTTGTGCCCTAAATCTTCAGATTGCCATATCTTTCGATCCAGAGCTCAGATTTGCATGTTCTTTATATCATTGGAAAGCTTATAAAATTCTCTACATGATTCTGGGGTCAATCTTGAATTTTGGTTCAGTCTAGAGAGAGAAAGTTAAGAAACAGCTTTGACGCGTGTTCATGGCCAGAAATGACATTTCAGCGACCAAATTTAATACAGAATGGGTCGCACTCTCCTCCAATTTGGTCAAAAATGATAGGGTATGGGTTTGTAATGTCCCCCATGCCATTTTAATGCATTTGTAGTCAATGAGGAATGGGCTCCCACGTTTTTATACATATTCTCTCTCCTGGGCTTGACCCATGCAATGTAAAAGCCAGATTTGGCTCATTTCTTAAGGGTGGAACACTTTTGGGCATAGCGATCTTCTTCTTTCACCTCCAGCAAGTGATGGTTGCAAGAATCAAACCTATTCAAAGACTATAACAGGTTTTTTACCTCTCTGAGGTTGTAATGCAGTGGTTTTGACATTGGAAATGATAATGCAAGCTTTGTGAATGGGTTTCAGTCCTTTGTTTGTATTATTTGCTTCATTTCAGATCCTAAATTATATCTTATCAGCCTGTGTATGTTTTATGTTGCAATCTTTGGTTTGTGTCTATTTGCATGACAAAAATATTCACCACTCCTTTTGGTGCATCACCATCTTTAGTTAGTTTCAATTTTTTGCATTTCTATCCCTGTCTCCTTGCATTTAGAGTAGGATTGGGATCTGAACCTCTGTAGTTGTGCAAATATAGATCTAAATCAGAGGTGTTTAAGGAACCAGCCTCTAATCTAGAGATTCCTCTCTCAGTTTCACAAGTCCCACACTTAGAGAGAGGTTTCCATGTTGTGCAATCACACTGGATGCCTAAGACATCATTTAGAACCTTGATTTGCATACAGGGGTGCTGTGATTTTGCACTAACAGGTAGCAATGTAAAAACTGTCCACTTTTGAAATTATCTTACTAAAGTGAGACCCAAAATTCTACTCAAAAGCACAATAAGGTCATTGAATTCATGGATGAAGTCTGAGCGGAACAATATTTTAGGGAGATTGGTAACATTCTTAGCCAAATAATTTTTCATCATGATCTTTGTACATAGTTCAGATTCCTTATCCTAGTATTCAATTGCAGTCTCTGGGGAGATTTTTTCATATCCCTTGACATCCAGAAGTTTGAATACGTCTTTGAAAAAAATTAGTGTCCAGCCTAATCACAACTTTTCCATCATCATCCTTTACTGATTTAGAGCCCTTATCGAAGTGAGTTGTTGCAGCCAAGACAAACTCTGGGAAATGCATGGATGAAGGAAAACTAGCAGTGAGAGCAAGCCCACTGTCAAATATGGATTACATCCAATATTTTTTATTAGGGGCTCTTAGTCTTTCCCAGAATTCTTGCATATCCACATGTCTTAAGTATATGTCTCCAATGTTTTCCAAATCTGAGGACATGCATGTATGAGGGGAAACTCCTAAGAAGGTATATTTCATCTTTTCCTTGCCTTTTGAAGAAGAAGTTGGCATACTTTCTCTTTACTCATCACTCTTGCACTCTACTCACACAATATCTAGCTATGGTTTTATGCACAACCTTTCTCTACTTTGATGCTCCACTAGCATTCTCTTCACATAATATTCTCTATACCGTTGACTCATAACTAAGTTCCTTGCATCCTTTTAGGAATGTAGGAACATTTACCTACTCCCTTTAAACCCAAGATGCACTGGCACATTACCCAGCTTGAACTGGACACTCACCCGAGGCGTGAAAAGGTGTTGAACACCCTCTTTTATGTGAACCTTGTAAGAATTTTCACCATTAGTGGAGGAATATTGTAGAAATGGAAATACACACATTCATTCTATCACAGAGGTAAAGGAACTAGTTCCAAGCACAAATGCACCATAATATGAGTGTAATCAGTATAACAACATAGAGGAATCAAATCTGAACCATGAACAATATGAAGAACATAAGGATTTAGACCCATAAACATAGATATTCAAAATAATCCACCTCATATAATGTTTTACAATTTTTTACAGTAGCTAGATTACATCAAAAAAGGGTCATAGTAGACCAAATACATCAAGAAATAGCATCCTAACCCTACAAAATTACTCTATTCAAAGAGTTCTAGCCATGCTCTCCCTTGTGCATCTAAAGTCTCTCTTGCATCTCTTACCTCACATCACACATCTTCTTCACCTCTTTTACATCCCTTTTCATCTCTCTTTATCCATTTTCATCCATCCTCATCCATGTTCTGCTTTAGATCCAAACGCATTCAGAAATAGAGCGGGAGCTCTCCTTTACCACTTCAACATCAGTCAAGAGAAAATTGTACACCAAATGTCATCATAGCCCACCATACTTTAGCACCCTAAACATGTAACTGCCAACAAACCCATAACTAACTCTACTTTATAGATCTTAAATAGAATTATTATATTCTTGAATGTTATTTCCTTGGGATGCAATTCTCCATTTTCTAACCTTATTCATTATCACGCATACTGACATCCTCACGTGTTTTCCATATAACACCATAACCCAAAATGTGGCCAATTCTCAAACCCATTTTTGTTCCTGCATTCAAACCTCTGAACGCTCCATGTCCAACTCTAGCCCTTCATTTCAAAACTATTTAACTGTTCAAGTTATCCACACCTAACTTAGTTATCCTTGCACATGCTTCCTCATGCGTGTTTTTCTTACACTGTCTTCCCCATGCGCTGATCCTCTACTTCGGGACTTAGTCATTTTTCTATGCTCAACATTACCCCACACTAAACATATTGTCCATACTTATAAACAATCTAATCTCCAACAAAGAATAAATAATGGAAGAATAAAATGACCTATATGCAGCTTATGCCGAAGAACAAAAGAATTTTTCTACTGTTGCACAAGGATTGTACAAGTTTTATTCAAGGATGCTTCAATCTCATTTGAAGCATCCACTTCACTTTGTGCATGTTTAAATAAATCCCCTATCAACATATTGACCTCATTGAATGTCATCTCTTCACCCTTATCCTTCAATGTGTCAATAATATCCTCCATTTTTTTACTAAGGTTGGTCAGCACATCCAACCTATGTGTCACCTGGGGATATAATTCCTTGACTTTACTCTTAATAGAGGTCCTTAAAATTTCATTTGCCTTGTATTTCTTCTTAACCTATGCCAGGATCTTGTCACGTTCTACCCAATTGTCTATGTTCTTAGCCTAGAATTCCTTCAAATCTACCTCATGTGTAGCAACCAGCACACTTTCCACCCTATCTCTGTCTTCATAGTTGTCATAAACAACTTCGGCCATGTGAGCCATGGTTTTCACTGAAGCAATAAGCTTAGTGTACCGATTTATGGTCTCCTTAATTTGTAATCTCTCTTTCTCTTTCTGTTGTGCCATAACTTCTTCCACCGAATCTAGTGCAAGTGGTTACTTCTCCATCGTGATGATGCGTTTCAAATCCTCTAGGAAGTGGAAGGTTGACTCATACTTCTGTACAGGGGGGCTAAATCTAGGCATGCTAAAATAATGGAGTCTAAGATAACCTCCACTTTTTTGTAAGCTTTTTGCACCTTCCCCTTCTCATCTCTCAGCTCATTCCTCAACAGTACCATTATAAACTCCTTTCCCTTTATCTCCTTATGCCTCTCTATAATCTCCTTGTTTTTTTCCTCCAATTCTTTCTCCAATGATTTATTCTTTTTATTCCTCCCAAATAACTTATCTTTGACTTCCACAGACACCTTATTCACCACATTACACGCTACTCATCAGTCACCTACTGAGAATCCATAATAGGATTTACCTCTACGGAGCTCAATGTGTCTAGCAATGCACCTGCATTGACTTTAAATTCCATCTCATCAATATGGGACTCAAAATCCCATGTCAACATCTTCCTTGTGCACAGGTATGCACCATCTATATCAAATGATGACCAAAAGAAGAGGTGGTATGTAGGAACTGTGCTTTAGAAACATTCTTATAGGTCCTTGTTTAGATCAACATCATAGGTCATTATGGTTCCTTGTGATGTCGATGTACCCTTGCTACCTATGCGTGCTCCCTTCAGGAAATTGACTACTAAATTGTCTCCCTACCTATGCTTCCATACTTCTCTTTCTCCATTTCTCCCACACTGCACTCCACCTCGTGCTCTACCAAGTCCTTGATGATACCTGCCACCTCCTTCTCCACTGTGTCCTCTAGATATTCACCGGATAGGTATGGGGTCTCATGCACCTTCATCCCCACTTCTTCTTCACTTCTTTCTCCCTCTCGAGCATCCTCCGTAGATTCATTCCACTCTTCATCAGATTCATGTACATTATACACAAGGGGGTTCTTTTATGACTGACGCCCCTCATCCTCCTCTCCAGTCTCATCACCCTTCATGCTCTCCATTCTCTCAGAGTCTAAACTCTGCAATACCCTCTTCTTCTTCTTCACTGAAGACTACTCCTTCATTGGGGACTTCTCCTTCACTGGAGACTTCTTCCTATGAGTATAAGTTCTCATGCCCATGCATGACTCTTGTGCCCCTATGTTCTGAACCACATGTGCACTTGGTGCCCTGTTTGCTTGAGTTTCCTCCCTATCTCTCTTCATTTTCACTATTTTCTTCCTTATGGCAAAGTCTTCAAGGATGGATACATCATCCTCAACATACATGCCTTTCTCAAACTTAGGCCTTAGGTGTATGTACACCCTTGTCTTTTTTATGCCTACAGGTGGTAATGTCACAAGCCTTAGCATATGTATGTCATGAGAAACATAATTCTCCACATATGCTTACTTCTAAAGATATACAAGTGTCTTGTCCAGCACACAGTACTCCTGATCTACTTCACTTAGATCAAACCTCAGTTTCTTAGCCTCATTAAACCTATTAACTGTGCTCTAAAAATACTACGCTGTGAAGGAAAAAGGTAATCTACACCATGGGCTCTTGGTGCCATCAATCAATGTGAACCTGTCAATGTAGAACTGATGGTATACTATAAATTCAACCTCATCCTTCACCAAGGCTAGAGGTTGCTCTGGAATCCTCTACTCTGCTCCAAATGCATTATGCATCTGCTTGTACCACTTATCCAAGTGTACCTTGTATGCAAGTGTCGTACTTTCACAAGTATATGCTTCAAACCTCATAGCTAATGAGGGGTTCTCATCAGGGTACTCCCAAATGATGTTATTTGGCCCATTGGGCATTCCAATCTCTAAAAACACAATGGTAAGAAGAATATTACCATATGTGATTTTATCTCCATCTCGCGCGGCATCAATGATATCCTCTGTAATGAAGGTCGAGATGTTATAGATGGTCCCCTCTGAAACCTTCCTGTAAATGTTCAACCATCTCTTGTTCACTTGTGTCCATCATTCTTATTCATTCAACTTGGTGAATAAGCATGTGACCATCTTCATGACTAGGTCCTTGATCTTGGCAATGTCAAAGGCTCACCCACCCTTCTTGTATTCATATGCCTTAGTTATTTCCTTGATAACCTCATTGTCACCCAAGTCATCATCTAATGACTCTCCTGTGTAGATAAGTCAAGTGTACTTGGAGATCAACTATGGAGTTATGTGCATCCTCCTTCCTGCAAAGTAAAAGTAATGTTCATGCATGGACGACATAAGCCACTGGTATAATCTCTCAGGATTTCCAAAAAATGGCAATACAAAATCCCATCCTTCTCCAATGTCCTCTTCATGGAGTCATCATACATTGGTATGCCATCTTATGTTCTTTCTCGTGTAGGGCGAATAAACTCCAATTTCATCTCTTTCTCAGTTGTATCTTTCCTATGGTTATAATCACTTATAACCATTTTACACATGAGATACCCAATCCATCCCCAATAATACCCCATCTGGGTATTGCATCTCTGCATACCATTCTTCGTTGAAACTTGTCGATGCGACTGGTTTTCCCTTTCCCTTTCCCTTCTTCTTGGGTGAAACATTTGATCCTTTCCTTGGTGTCATTTTCCTTGTCAGGTCCTTGTTAATCCTTCCTTATATCTTGCTTTCTTACTACTCAATCCCTTGGCTCCAATCCTTCTATGCAAATTCTTCAAACTCGTGCCCTAGTTTCTCAAACCCTAACCTAGAAACCCTTTCTTCCACAAGACAACGTTAAAACCCATAGAAATCCTTCCAAATAACTACTTATGTGCACGCCCGTGTACTTCGTTCAAATATGGTTCTCAAATCTTTCACTTCACACATGATTTTTGTAAATTTCTCATAAGGATGCCCTAGTTTTCAAGAGCTCTTCTACAAGTAAATGCAAGGTGAAAATAACTTACCCCAACTCCCTATTTATAGTTTTCCACTTTTTACCGCATTTATTTCCATGCCACCTACCACCATACTACCACATTAAATTCAGATTTTTCTAGTGCATTCCTCTCCTAAGCATTTTTTCTATCATGTTTCATTCACATGCCCACTCATGCGTAACCTCCTCAAATTTTTGGTGCTCAAAACTAAATTGACCACAAACTCCCTTACATGCACTCCAGTGCCAAAGTACATCTACCTTTGCGTCTTATACCAAGTAGTTCTTCCTGTCGCTGCCTACCTCATGTTGCTCTGCATGTTCATCACTATACATGGATTTCATAAAACTATTTCTTGACACCATTTTATCTCTTACCATTATCACCTCTACTACGCATGTTCCTGATACCATGTGCTTTTATTTATCTCTCCCAGGCCACCAACAACATCTCTCCAACCATTTGCCTCTTACTATGCTCTCCACCCCACACTAAAACTATGTGTGGTCCTCTGCACATGAAACCTCTTAGAAAGTAATTGGCTACTAGCGTACAAACATGCTTATTACACAACACAGGACTAAAAAGACAAAGCATAGCAATGATGAAAGGAAACACATATAAAGGAAAATGCATTAAATGGAAACCTAAGTTTAAATGGAAACACTACCTTATTACAAACACCAAGAAGACTTATTTATAGTAGGGATTCAACCTACTCCCATTAAAGAAACTGGGCAACCATGTGCCATCCAAAGCTTCTAACTGGAAAGCACCTGAGTCGAGTATATAGGTCACAACATAAGGTCCCAACCAATGCACTTGGAACTTCCTGGGGTGGCACAAAAACTTGGAATCATATAGAAGAACCATATGTCCAACTTCCAACTTCTTATTTTTAATGTGTCGATCATGTCAGGCATTCTATCTTACTTTATCTGTCTTCTGGTTCCATCGAGATATGGTGTGCCTCTCATCCAACTACATCAGTTTTTCTATGTGCTCTTCAAGTGCTTTCTCATCAGCCAATCCTCCCACATGTGCAATATGCAGGGATGGTAACATAAATTCAACCAGTAAAACAGCCTCGGCGCCAAACACCAACTGAAAGGGTGTTGCTTTGTTGAGTCTCTTGTAGGTTGTTCTATAAGACCAAAGAACAACAAAGACTTTATCATCCCAATCCTTCCTTCCAACATCATAGATATTTTTCAATGTGTGGCTCAAAATCTTGTTGAAAGCTTCAGCAGTTCCATTAGCTTGTGGGTGATAGGGTGTAGTTTTATGATGGGCTACCATAAATTCCACCAATAATATCCTAACAGTCTCATTCAAGAAATGAGTACCCCTATCACTTGTTAAAATTAATGGACATCCATACCTACTTATGATATTCTCCCAAAGGAACCTTGTTGCAGTAGCTGTAGTGCAATCCTTCATAGGTGTTGCTTCCACCCACCATGTAAGATAGTTTATACAAGTAATGATGTAGCACAACCATGTCCTACGCATGTCAGGGGGAAATAGGGCCCATGAAGTCAATTTCCCATTTTTCAAAAGGTTCCACACTTGCTATAGGCCTCAATGACATTTCATCTCTATGCCCAGGCTTCCCAAGGCACTGGTAATGATCACAACCCCTGGTATATTCTTGGAAATCCTTATACAATGTCTCCCACCACAAACCAGCCATCATAATCTTACGTGTGGTGGCTCAACCTACATAATGTCCACCAGAAATCCCTCCATGAGATTCCTCCATAATACCCATGTGCTCATGCTCTAGTACACACCGGTGCAAAATCTCATCCTGGCCAAGTTTTTATAGATCTCCACCAATCAACATATAAGGTGTAGCATGAATGGTAAGTCATTTCCTTTCTATACTCTTCAGTCCTTCAGGTGCCACACCTGTTCGTAAAAAGATACAACAATATCCTCTAAATCAGTGGGTGAGTGTTATAATCTAAATAACTATGCATCTAGAATTGTGTCTTCAATGCTCTACATCCTCACCTAAATTAATTTTGGAAATATGGTCAGGTCCTGAATTACACTTTCTTGGTTTGACTACCACCAAAAAGTCAAATTCCTGAAATAACAAGATCCACTGGCATATGCACCCTTGAAAATAGGCTTGTTTACCAAATACTTAAGTGTCATGTGATCTGTGTAAAATATAAATAGAGTATCCAACAAGTACTACCTAAACTTATGCAGTGCATAAATCATAGACAATGCTTCGCACTCCATTGTTGTGTAATTCTTCTCAGCTGGAGTTAACTTTCTGCTTGCAAAACATAAAGGGTGATCAACAATCCCTTCTCCATGTTGTGCTAACACTGCTCTAATTATCATACCTGATGCATCCACATGCACGTGAAAGGGCTTGTCCTAAGAGGGAAAGTGCAAAATGGGTGCACAGTAGTAAGCTTCTCCTTCAATGTATCAAAATCCACTTATTGTGCCTCATCCCAATGAAATCTTCCTTTATGCCTCAATAGTTCTTCCAAGGGCATGGAAATCTTGGCATAACCTTTGATGAATTTTCTGTAGTAACCCATATGCCCCAGAAATCCATGCACTATGCTTTGATTGGTAGGCTCCTCCAAACCCAAAATAACAACAACTTTGGCAGGGTCCACCAATAAGCCTTCCTTGCAAATAATATGACCTAACAATGTGCCAAAAGGAGTAGCAAAGACACATTTCTTAATTTTTAGAGAGATACTTAACTTCCTACATCTTTCAAACATCAATCTCAAGTTGTCACAATGATCTTTTACTAATCCATACACTGTCCAATCATCTAGGTAGACTTGTAGAAACTTATGAATAAAGTCTTGGAATGCTTGTACCACAATGCGTGAAAATACAATAGGCACATTCTTAAGCCCAAATGGCATAACCGTATAAGAAAAAATTCCCCATTTAGTGGTGAAAGTAGTCTTCTCCTGGTCTTATTTTACAATCCTTACCTGGTGATACCCTAAGAATCCATTTGTAAAAGAGTAAATCTCACACCCTACTACACCTTCTAAGATTTCCTCAGTAAAAGGCATTGGAAAAGGATCTATAACACATGCAGTATTCAAGTCTCTGTAGTCTACACAGATCTGTATCCTTCCATATTTATTGATACTAATCACCATTGGACTAACCCATTCAGATTCTTCAATAGCTTCAATGATCCCAGATTCCAGCATCTTGTCAATTTCTTCTTTTACCTTTACATGTAGATTAGGATTCATCTTATAAGGCCTCTTCTAATTGGGGTGCACATTCCTTTAACTTAATCCACATCTCTCCCAATGAGTGATGAACTCCTTTTAATTCATGGTACCCATGTGGGAATAAACCTGGAAGTCCGCAAGTAGCTCAATTATCTTTGAAACCTCTTGTTATGTCCAGTAATCACCAATGATTGCTTCTTTCAGTTCTACTTCTTCTATGCCAGTGTTGACCTTCTTTGTCTTCAACGGCTCATGGTAGGTGCATGCCTTCTCATCTACACTATCCAAGAAATTGTGCGTACCCTTTGTATGATCAACATTGAGGTTCTCTATCTCTTCATCTTCTATCAGGTACACCATTTTTCCTTTCTCTTTTTCTAGGTAGGCATGCTCAAATTTTACTTCATCCATTTCTTCTCCTTCCTCAAAGTGCACCTCCAAATTAGGTTCCCCTAGTAAATCTAGGATGAGGTCCTCAACTTTGGCACTATCTCCCAAAGTAAGGAACTTGACTACCTACAAAGCCTCATTCACTGATGGTTTAGAAGATAGATACTCAAAAGTCTAAATAATACTTGTTGTCAACTCTTGCCAATTTCCCGTCTGGTGACATAAATCTAAATGGACATACCAAGCACATGCACAACGTTACAAAGTGGAATAGAAATTATGCACCCAAAGTGAAGGGGTAAAGCTTCTGGGCATTCCATCCAGGCTTTCTCACATTCCTGAACATGGTACAAGGCTGATTCCTTCCCATGATAGTCGCATATCCTTGAAGGTGCATTGGTCCATAGAAATCTAATAGAGAACATGATTCTTACCTCATGCCACTCTATAAGATTATCCAATGAGTCATCCACCAATGCATGGCTATCCCATGTAAGGTATAAACAAGCATATTCCTCAGTTCTATTTCACAAGGTCCAATGGACTTCTATAGCATGCAAGAAGACATTAGGGTTACCTTCTCCTGTGTAACTTGGTAACTATCTTCCTCCAAGATGCCTAACGAAATGCACCTTGATGAACACGAGTCAAAGTTCCCTTCAATTCTCTTCCAACCAACTCATAAGTTCCATGTGCCTAATTATCACATGAAATGCTAGTCGTATCACTCAGGGACTGAGCATCATCCCACTAAATTATTCATTCTCTTGATGGCTTGATAACCTATGGGTCTCTCATGGTGTGCACATAAGTTCTATTGATGTCTTCTTCCCCCAAAGGATTGACATAAGGCACATACCTACCATATGTTAGTGGAATAATAATATGCTCCTTATTATTCTCAAAGTTGATGTATCCCTTATTGAAGAACAAATCATCATTATTATGATACTACCAAGGGCATTCGAGTAATGCTGGGAAGTTATCTACCTTGACAAGTGCTAAGACTTCAAAGTCCCAGTGAATTTGGCCCCTTGAATGGTTATGGAAGCATCCTTTAAGACTTTGATGGCCATAGCTTTAGTACTATTTTCCATGTACAACACATTTGAAGATGGCTGCAATGGTGGCCATCCCATCTAGTTCCATACATCTAGAGTAAGAACATTTACCTCTGCACCTGTGTCAATTAGTATGTTACTCAAAATCCATCCATCAACTACTACATTCAATGTGATCTCCTTGTCATAATCAAGACTATGAGGGGGAAAATTAGCATGCAAGATCTACCTCTCACACTCACATCCAACACGTGGTACCTTTCCTCTCAACCATTCTCCTAATAGGGGAATGATATTTTCCTCGTACACATCATCTTACATACCTCTTTGACATCATCAACATCATTTTGAGGGATCTCAACATTCTTCACATGTTCCAATTTCCATGACTTCTCTTTCAAGCATTGGATCTCCCATTTCAAGCTCCTAATCACCTCCATAGTCTCCTGGTAAACCTCCTTTTTATAAGTTAGATTAGGGTAATTTCCATGAAATACCTCTTCTCTTGTAATGAGAGGCCTCTGCTTTGGTACTTCTCTATCATGCACAACTTCAACGTGTGTAGTTACTAATACAGGCTCCAACTCAGGATTAGACACATCGTCATAGGCATGAACAAAGGTTCATGTGCTTCACACTAACCATTCTTGTTCCCTTTTCCTTCTTCTGGTTCTAGCTCATGTGATTATACAAGTCAGGGCACTCCTCATACTTATGTTTCTTTCCACACAATGAGAATTGTAGTAAGTATAGGCATTCTCGCTTGTAGTGATCCGTAGATCCACAATTGAAACAAGTTCCATGGGGAATTCAATCCTTCCTCTGCCGTGACCACCATGACCTCTAAATCCTCCATGAAATCTTCTTCCCCTTCCTCTACCATCTTCATGCCCTTCATGCTGACAACCCTCTCATTCTTAGAATTTTTGCAATGTTGGCCTAATGCACACCAGTATCAATTGCATCATGAATCTGGTCTATCAACTGAAACTCCTTCGTGTCATGAGTAGTAGATGTACAATCTTACAATAGCAAGACACATTCTTACAGAGTGCGTGTTGTAACAAAACACATCTACTTAGATCATGATCCCTGTGACATATTTCATAGTCTACTGACATGGTGCACACTGAATTTCAAGGGAAACTATCCTTGGTGTGTCCTTATATTTCACAATCTATACACCAAAGTCCACTACGAGTCTCATGCATTAAATTTGTAGATAATTTCTCAAGTTGTTTCACCATGGAAGTAATTTGTGGCTCTAAAAAGGGACTTACCCTAGTATCAATGCTCCCCATGGCCTCAGTGCGTAAAGTAAGCCTCCAAGGCCTCATGTGGATCCATAAAAGTCTTATGTAAAAGTGCTCATCTAAAAGGTGTTATCAGGCCTCCAATGAACCACTGAGCATGCTGAGAAGGATGGATATCATAAGATAACTTTGACAAAAGAGTCTTAAAATGAACATCATACTCCCACACACTTTCTGCCATACCCTATTGAATCTCCTTGAGCGCGTTGATGCTCTTTTTCTCAAATTCAATAATATGAAATTCCACCAAGAAGCCATCACATAGCGTAGTATAATCCACTACCATCTAATGTGGGTCATATATTTTGGTACTAGCTATGTGTGTGCCCCTGCAACATAGTTGTGAATTGGATTGCCTTCCGATCTCTGGGGGTAGTGATCCCCTTATCATTTCATAGCAATTCACACTTGTGTACCTATTTTACAATATCCTCAACACCTTTATAATTAGGCATATGAAGATACATCTCATAAAATACATATTGATGGGGCTATGGTCCTTGTCCACCAGATCCAAGAACCTTTGATTTCCTCCAATGTTTCCTCCACCACCATATCCACTAGTTCCACTAAACCTTGACCCTCTAGATCCACCATATCCTCTAGATCCTCCTGTAGTAGGTATATGGCCTGAAGTAGTGTTATTGTGCATTTCCACCATTGTACTAAATTGAGCTCTAATAGTTTGTGAAGTTGAACTACTTCCAGATGTGATACCAATGTTCTGAGAGCCCACACCTTGTCTAAATGATGTTCCTGACATGATACCACAAAAAAATGAAATTTATGCGTAGCCATAGATGGATGTAATGTAAAATTATATCTACCTGATGTTGCTTGCTTACCAATGCCAATCAAACTAGCAATACTTGTCTCAGAAATTAGAAAACTAAGCACAAGGGCTTGGTCACCAGGTGGGTTCAAATGTGCACCTATGGTCTATATCCTTTCTCCATCTGATGAGCTCTCATCAGAAGCTAAGGGGGTTCTCCTTTCCAAATTTTCCAAGATGGGGTAGTATAAACTACACAAGTTTCATGTCCTCCACACGAACCTCAAATCCTTCCCTAACAACATACTTGCCTCCAAACATCCATCATTCCTATAATCTCACATTGTCTCACCAATTCCCTCTCCTAAGATTCATTATACTTGATTTTCCTCTCTTCTGTCTCCACTTTTTTCGTAGGATCCGCCATTTCTCACCACACCCACTTCCATGCCCCATGCCTAGTGGGAGTTTAGTTAGCCATAGGAAACACTTATAAACTCATAGTGATGATTAGGATCTTGATGGCTAATGGTATAACATGCAAGAAATATCCTCTCAGTTCTCACAAGAACTCTAACTCAGCAGCCTATGGGCAATAATATGTAGAAACCACGTACTCCAATGTGTAGCTAGTCAACACACCACTCCACCAATGATCAACAACATGAGTCCAAATCAGATCGACATCATGAAGTTGCTGATAATATTCTTGGGTCCACACATGAGGTCAATAGTACTAAATCCTCCTTGATGCATATGTTGATAACCATTCATATAGTTCTATTAGAAAATAGCAAAATAACATTTCATAGAGCTCATGATACAGATGCTCCTCTACCCATGTACGTGCATCAAAATCAAGTCTAGTGTTGAATCTCTATGCAAACTCATCCTCCATGTTCTTAAGCCAAGTCTCCATGCTGGCCAAAGTCAAGCACTCTGCCATCACACACCATTATTACAACAACTTTAAAAGAGGTCCCGGCAACGGAACCAAAATGTAGTCACTTTTACCTACTCCCTTTAAACCCCAGGTGCACTGGCACATCACCCAGCCTAAACTGGGTGCTCACCCAAGGTGTGCGAAGGCACCAAGCCCCTCTTTTATGTGAGCCTTATAAGAATGTTCACCATTAATGGAGGAATATTGTAGAAACAAAAATACATACATTCATTCTAGCACAGAGGTAAAGAAAACTATATTCAAGCACAAATGCACCATAATATGAACTGTAGTCATTATAACAACATAGAGGAATCAAATCTGAACCATGAGAAATATGAAGAACACAAGGGTTTGGACCCATAAACATAGATATTAAGAACAATTCACCTCATATATTGATTCACAATTGTTTATAGTAGCTAGATTACATCAAAAAGGGTCATAGCAGACTGAATACATTAAGAAATAGCATCCTAACCCTATAAAATGAATCTACTCGAAGAGTTCTAGCCATGCTCTTCCTTATACATCTAAATTCTCTCTTGCATCTCTTACCTCACATCACACATCTTCTTCACCTCTTTTGCATCCCTTTTCATCCCTCTTTATCCATCTTCATCCATCCTCATCCATGTTCTACTTTAGATCCAAATGCATTTTTAAATAGAGCGGGAGCTCTCCTTTACTACCTCAACATCACTCAAGATCAAACTACATGACAAATGTCATCATACCCCACCATACTCGAGCACCCTAAACATGCAAGTGTCAATTAACCTATAACTAAATCTACTTTACATCTCTTAAACACAATGATTATATTCTACAATATTATTTCCTTGGGCTGTAAGTCTCCATCTTCTAACCTTATCCACTATCACGCTTACCCGTATCCTCACATTTTTTACATGCAACACCATAACCCAAAATCTGGCTAAGTCTTAAACCCATTTTTCTCCCATGCACAAACCTTTGCGCACTCCATGTCTAACTCTATCCCTTCATTCCAAAACGGGTTAACTATTCAAGTTGTCTATGTGTAACTTAGTGATCCCTACGCGTGCTTCCTCATGCACGTTCTTTCTACACTATCTTCCCCGTGCACTAATCCTTTGCTTCGGGACTTAGTCTATTTTTTGGGCTCAACAAGGAACCTTCAGCTACAAGATCCCTATTTCTTTAGTTTTCTTCCTCCATGTTATCTTGTATAGTATTTAACCATTTAGATCCTCCATCACCTTCCTAATATTTCCACAATTGTTACATTTGATACATTTTTCCTTCTTGGTGGAATCATGTCTCCATGTGTAATATATTTATCCCCCTTAGTTGCTTCACTTTGGGATATTTCTTACATTCTCTACCCACATTTTATTCATGGTGGTGAACACAAATATTGTGATTTACCTCATATTTGGTGTTATGTCAGCTCTTTTCTCTCTCACTTATAGGAAAGTAGTTTACATTGATACCCCTTGGTGCATGGGCAGGTCAGATCTAGAAGATCCTGCCCATTTGTAGAGTTCACATAATAGAATGAAACACAAAGGTTCCCTCTTATTGATTAATGGAATTAATGGAATCTACATCCAACTACTCTCTATGGAACAGACAGACTCTCTCGTGGAGCTTTTACAGACTATGGTGTATCTTCATAAGTACCTAACTGAGACTAGTTAAACTCTCTTAACTTGTCTCTAATTTCCTACCATGATTTAACCTGTCTCAAGTGGTTACTTGTGTTTCACATGCACATTCCATAACCTCTATAGCTTATTGAAAAAATTTCATCTAACCTCTAAATGGTGAACTCGTCATCTGTTTATATCCATTTGCTCTTGCTCTCTCTCCCCATTTGAAATCTTTGGGCAAGTTGGTATCTTATATATGCCTCCTAATCTTTCCACTGAAATTAAAATTTAAATTGATTTCTTTAATTATATAGGCTACCTCATCTAGACATGTCCTGTTTGTGCCACATCAATATGGTCACTAGGCACAAATGACCATTGATCTTATCCATCATCCTTATCAGACGCCTTCTAATATCTCTTTTCTATTATATGTGAACTACCAACTCTATCGAGAACTCCTTACTTAAACTCCTTTATTATACATATTCTTTATTTTACCATGCATTCTTATGTTATAACTACACATTCATCTTTCTTTTGCACACTTTCTATAGGATTTTTGGCCTTTTCTAAACTTTCACATGCCTTCACTCACTAGGTTGGGACGAAATACAACTGCACTACCAAAATTCCTATGTACACCAATGTGCATTATTCTTCCACGTCTTTCTTCTTTTCTTATTCATGAATTCCTTTCACGCTCCACTCTACTCCAGGATTTTCCAATCCTCCCATGCATTATTTTCCTCTTATTATAATGTACACTCCATGGACATTGTGTTTCTCATTGTTATTCATTATATAAAGTACTTGCACTCTTCCACACAATCTCACTTACATTATGTTACACCTCACCTATTCATTCCATGCACTCTTTTTCCTCACATGCACCCACACTTAACCAAAATTGTGTAGGATTTTTTTGGACTGTGGATCCTCCTACATCAATAAGAGATGAGTAATAAAAAATCTATTTTGTAAGTAAATAGAAGGTGCATAAAGCAAGAAAAATAGTTTGTACAATCAAAATATGTTAGTATCAAATCCTAGTAAATGTAAATAAAAATTTTAAGCCATAAAAAAACAAGAAATGTGCTAAAAATAGAGAGATTTAAGAAATATTATAGAAATATATAACTTTGTATAGTGTGTTCTATATAAAAAGATGCCTCCAATAATGAAAAACCATTGGGCAAAGGGAAAGTGCAACTTTTGAAATACATACATGATCCTTTTGTCCTACATTATGCTCACATTTATCAAGTAAAACACATGTGCATATAGAAAACTAGAGTATGATATCTACCAAAGCAAATGATAAATAACATATGTAAAGTGTAAACAAGTAAATTGAGTAATGTTTTGGTCCTGGTTTTTTTTTAATTTTATAATGTTTTGTTTTTGTATTTTTGAATGTTATTGGAACATTTCTAACCAATGATCATAACAAGAAGATAGGGTAATCTGGGAGGGATTCCAAAGTCGAAGTATTGAATGGTAACTCTTATCTATTAGAGAGTGATAGATATATGTATGTGGGAATTGGAAAAATAATCAAGTGTTGTATGGGATGGATGCCTATCCATATGAGGGTGTGAAGAATGTGTATTTATCATAGGGTTATACCTTCGTGAAGATTATATTACTATAAACTTACATTGTAGGACATGGTAATTTTCTTGATAATCTACTATATAAGTCTTTGAAATACATTATGGTGCATTGTGGTATACTTGTTACTATAGAGGTGGTAACGTATGAGTCTCTAGCACCGGATTAGGTACCATTTGAAGAGATATATTTTCCATAGGTTGTATGACAATTTCTACATAATGATTGTTGTCAAAAGACATATTAGATAATATAGGTGTCAAAAGGTATTCGTAAGGGGTGCCTGAAACATTAATAACTTGATTACAATAGATGTACCTGAAGCATTGATGTATGGTAGATGGGACATCATGGATCTTTTGAAGCCAAGTGTGTCCTAACAACATGTCACATATCTATGAACTCCAAAAAAACAAAAAATGGTGTGGCTAAATTGGTTGATCCCACTTGAAGAGGTAACATGATATGATCCACTATATTTGGTGTTTGTTTGGTAAACCCTTTAACAACTTATGAGGTTTTTTATAGGTATTTCTCTTTATATCCCAAAGTATGAAGGCATTGTGCATAAATTTTCACTTAAACTAGTGTCGAATGTAAAATTGTGGGTTGGTTATGGTTTGATATAAGTGTGAATAAATAGTGCAGGTTTGTTTGATTCATCATCCATCATTTCAACATTATCAAATGTAATCATAGGTCATGGTGGAAGAATACTAATAATAGAATCGAGGGGATGACCATATGCAACTATGGAAGGTTACACATTGTAGGCATGTATCGCCTAAGAATTTCCTTTGTTATTTTTTGTACCATTATTGGGTATTCGATAATTGAATATATTTAAATTTTCATTCTCAATTAATTATGATTTATACTCTTCTTGAGGGGTGTTTAACTCAATAGTATGATTTTCATTAAGATATTATATTATATGTTTTATCTTGAAACATTAATTTGTGGAATGTCTTTGACACCAATAATCATAGTAGGTATTATAATAATAAAAAATTACGATGAGGTTTTGTCATATTAACCTTCATAAGTTGAGGGAGAGGTACAAGGTTACACTCAAGAAACATTTGAAGTATAATAAGTGGTGGTGATGGTAATTGTGTGAATTATCACTTAAGGGGAATCTTAGTAGTTGGTTGAGATATATCACTTATTGTTATCTTTGATTCATTATTTTCTTCATTAGATTTACCCTTATAGCTTGATTTTACTTAAAACTTAGTATTAAATATAGTTGGTGCATTAGGTGCATAATTGAGATAATTCCATGCAAATAGTTGATTAAGCAAATATTGAAATAAATAAATTCTAAATATAAATATGTACCAGCACAATGATATAAATAATTAAGTACATATTTTACCCAAGCCAATAAGTCATTTAAATTAGAAACCCTAGTTACAAATGAAGAGATAAAAAGACTTAGCTAATTCACAGTGATACCGAGGGTATGACGAGCTGGAAAATTGTTGGAACAGAGAAGTGGGATGTCATAATCAGACCCAAAAAATTATAGAAGTGTCAGAAATTCTAAGACCAGGGTGCATATACAAGGTCAAGGGCGCGAGAGACCTATTATGGGCAGTTGTGACTACTCAAAAGTTGGGAAACCTAATTTTGCAGGGTCATGATATGTTTGTTGGTTGTCTCCATTGATCTCCTGTAATTCATTATACCTTGTTGTTCACCTAAAACCTGCAATTATAAATAATAACAAGTAAAACCCCAAAACACGTCAAATCCTAAAAATAAAAAAGATGCAAATGGGGAGTCGGCCTGACCCCGGTGGTCACTCAACTGAATGAACTTACAATATGGGTTTTGCACTACATTTTAGACTCCATTTAGTTATGTGTGTGTGAATAATCGTGCCCTAGGTGGCTCTTGTGTGGGTCGTAGTTGATAGGGAGCAATAGATAGATGTAGAAAATGTAGATAGATGTGTACATGGAAAAATGAACTTCCTCTCCTGTGAAGTGTATGAAGAAAATGTAGTCCCTTGCCCTTGTATGGATGCTTGAATGTTCTTGTAATGGCCTTTAGATGTAACATTGGGTGGAGATAGTATATTCTTATTGCTTGGTCCTTTATTATGATCACATAACTTTGTATTTATATTATTCCCTTAGTTGGATTTCGTAATTAACCTCAAAAAATATTAATAGTAAAAAATAAGATGCCCAAATGGCTAGAAAAGACCCAAAATATGTGAGAAAATTACAAAGAGGTCGGGGGTACCCAAAGGGGACAGGGGTGCCTAGATGTTGGTGTCCTGGTTGGGTGCTAGTGTCTAGAGTAAAAAATTCCTAAGTTTAAAAATACAGACTACGCAAGGAGTGTAAGACCAAAAGAGGAAACAGAAAGTAAGAAAAGATGGTTAAATACATTGGATCGATTATTACTTTTATTGCTTAGGAATGATACAAATAGTGGTATGTGATTAGGACTTGAAATATAACCAAAGTTTATAATTTAGTGTCTACATTTACCACCACTTTATGTTATTGAGTGAATTCACAATAACATAAAGTAGATAAGAGATTTGTACTTGATAAATATGTAGATTGATGGTGAAAAGCATGTTGAGAGACAAGGAAAAGTATGGAGTGAAAAAAATGTGAAAAAAAAATGATGATGTTGACCCGAGGGTTAGAGCATACATGTATATGTTGCATTGTACCTATTGTTGATGTCACTTGATATGTGATTGATGTGACTACCACTTCCCATAAGGAAGGACCTGCAAAAGAGAAGAACAAACAAGTATTCAAATACATATATATGGAAATTTTGATCAAAATGAGTAAAAGGTACGTAAAAAGTATGTAAAAATGAAAAAAGGAACATGTGCATTTGATCCGTGATGAGTAAAAGAGATAGAAAGGATCTTGAAGATGTTGTAGAATGAGTTTTTTGGGCAATCTCATGCCAGCTGCGCTAAGTGTGATTTTTATGGGTGATGTTAAGCCTAGTTAGGAAGAAGTGTAGGGAGAAAATTCTAGTGTCATTCTTCAACCTTTGACTTCTTCCAGAAGTGTAAACACCACTGCATATGGTGTATAAAAAATTTATCCAATGCAAAAGTCGAAAATAAGGTGTAGTGCATGCTTGCCGAGTGTTGAAGGACTATGTGTCCTATAAAATCCATTGTGTAAACTACTTAAAAATGTACTAAACTGAGAAAAATTGTGTAACTTCCCCTGGTCACATGCACCTAGGAAGGGTCTGGAGTGCTCAGGTGCTACTATCTGTGTCTGGGTGTTGGTTTCTGTGTTATGCTAAAGACCCAAGTCAGGTTCTGGGTCATTGTTGAAATTGAATGCTATGATGTACCGATACTGAAGTGTGTTTTACTATGACTATAGATTGCATATGGGATGATTGATTCACCTAATGGATTCCCCCCTTGTTTGGGGTGCATGCGACGTTGCAAGGAGTATGTGGACCAAAGGAGGACCGGAAGTTCCGATGAAAATAAATCCCTGTAGGGGGAGGGACTGTGCTTGGTAGAAACCAAGGAACACGTAAACAAAGTGTCTGAAAACAAGTGTTAATGGAAACAAGATAATCACACATGTAGAAGATAATGTGTAAGATAACAAGAAAGAAGACAATGTAGACAAATAATAACACAAAAAAAGTAGACTACGAAAAGTAGGTTTCAAACATTGGACATCACTCATGATGTCACAAGACAATTGAGGATGACATGGCCAAAAGCATACAATATGCACATAAGACAAAGGGAAAATCCTACAAACAATGGCAAATAATAACAAGCAACGACAAACAGTAGCAAGTAAAGTTTCAGACAACCATGGTAGCAAAGAGTTCAAGCAAGACAAACGTTGCACATGAAACATCGGTTAGCATGTTATATAGATAAAACAAATGTCAAAACATGTATGATCCGATATAATGTAGTGTGCTAGTATGAATATGAATTAGTATAAATTGAAACAATAGCACTTGAAGTGTGTACAAAAGCGTATGCCCCCAAGATCCATTGTGGAACTGGTAATAGGTATTGCACCAAGAATTCAAGTTACATGTATCGATATGTGTAAAGTATACATTCACAACTAGAAAGGCAAGTGAGTGTGCATGTGTATATAAACAATATAATGACATACAATGTATTAAACTAACATAGTAAGCAAGATGTATCATGCGACTATAAACAAACAAGAAGAATACACTACCAAGATATGCAGTATGTTGTGAATGAGTGAGATGGAATGGAATGAAAAATAAACATGATAGGAACCATGCTCCCCCCAAGTGAATGTGAATGATTATGCATGAGATGAGGTTCATTTATAAATTCCTCGTTAGCAATTGAGAATGAACAATAGAACAAGAGTGCGTCATCAGGAAATGGTATGAATTGTGCGCTAGAAAGATATGATCATCAAAGCATAGAGTGTGGTGAGTGAGTGAGTGAGTGAGTGTGGTGAGGTTCATTTTACATTTAGGCCCTCAAAATTTGAGGATGAACCGAGGAACTACATTTTATCATAGGATAGTGTGTCGTGTCGAGTGTGTGCGAGAAAGATATGTCATGAATGCGCCTAGTGTGAAATGTGTTGTGTGTATTGTGATGATGTGAGGCACATGTGTGTAATATTACCTCAACAGTCAAGTGTGAACCATATCATGAGATTGCATCATTTGGTAATGATGATACAAGAGTGTATTAAGATGTGTATGATGCATATGAGAGACTAGATGTGAAGTGTATAATATGTAAGACACCTAAGAATGTGTTGGTGAGAAAAAATTTTGGGTGGACAAATCAGGTGTCTCTGCCAACATTCATGGGGCTACGCCCCTCTGCATTGAATGGTACAGCTCTCATTATTGAATGTAACTAATCCTAATCCTAATCTAAATGCTATGTGTGGCCAAATTTCCTGAGGGTCACACAGGGACACTTCACTGAACCTGTGGACAAGTGCTTATATGGGGGTACTAAGGAGTAAGTTAAGTGTTGAGGAGAAAGGGGGGGAAACTAGTTAAGGAAGATTACTATCGTGAGTATATTGTAGAGCTTCACACCCAATAACCAGAGTAGTTTAACATCCAATATAGAAGAAAGCAATAATGAAGTGATTAGTGAGAAAAACAAAACCTACATAAACACAAAGTTTTCTAAGGCTCATTCATCAAAGATTCAAATCTCTCTTTGATCACCATGCTTACAAAGTTCATACAAGAGAGAAATAGAGGAAAAATAAGGAAGATAAATAGAATAAGTGTAGCTTTTATTCCATGTGAAGTGATGAATACAAAGCTTCAACAAAGCTATCACAATTCACAATGCTACATAGTAGGAGTTCTTCAAAATTCATAATTCCCTGGAATAGAGAGGTCATCCCAATTTATAGCAATCTGAATTGTCCTTTCACTTCCCTTATATGACTCTTCATTTCCATATTCCACTTATGACCTTTTGTTTTCCATGAATTAAGTATCTCTCTTATAATTTTGAGAAAATACTTTTACAAATTTAAAATAGGTAACTTAAGTGAATAGGAAAAAATACAATGATTATGATCAAGGAAGAATTGAAAAGGAGATAGAAAGGAGAGGGGGAGAAAGAGAGTAGAAGAGAAGGGAATGATATCTCTAATGAAGTAACACTCTCCTTGAATAAGTTGAAGATGATGATCGTAGCCACTTCCCTTGCATGATGCACGAACACCCTGGACTATGGAATGAGTACTACTTCAAGAATGAACACAGGAAATGCTCCCAATGATCATCCTTGGCACTTTATTGATGAAATCCTATTCTCATTGAACACACCCTAATTGATTCACTTTGAATCACCCAGCTCCCCAAGTGATGAAGATGAATTCACATGTTACGCCTTGCGATGCTTTACACTTGAACACAGTTGAACTATGGATGATACTTCTAGGACCTCTATGAATTTTTCGTACCTCTGCTTGAGCTATAATGCAATTTTACAACCCAGTGAAGATTCCAAAATTGGAAAGATGAGTTAGAATGAGGCCATCTGTAACTTTCTGCTCTCAACACTAAAACTTTCTATTTTTAGAATATGAGATCATGACCTTCCATTTTGGGGCATATCACCATATTTGCTCCAATTTCACCTTCTGAATATTCTAGAATTTTCTATTCTCTTTTGTGACTAAGGTGTTGTTATTTTTAACACATTTCTATTTTTAGCAAGTTACTTTTTCAAGGCCTTCTATTTTGGGAAAATCATTGTTTTCTGCTCTATATCCGTTTTACACTTTTTTGGACTGTCTCGGATGATCAAACTTGCAACATGGGGGACTTACTATCTTTAGCATGTGTGAAATCATAGAATGTGCTATTTTTAGTAAGTAGTGAAAATGGCCTTGATTTGCGACACAAATGACATTTTTGGGTTTGGCTCTTCGTCGCGATCATGTGCTCCAATTTTTGTTATGATTCACTCAATGGGAAGTTCAAAAATAAAAAAAGAAATTTTCTCCTGGTAAGAGCATTTCGCATTGAGTGGGGAAAAAAATACTGATAAAAAAATTAGTCCTCCGTATCTTGAGAGATTGTCAACTTCATCGTGTAAAAAACTAGTGTTATCCAATTTTGCACACATGGCAAACTTGGACAACAAGGTTCTATTATTAACTTCAATAGACCCACTTTTGGTGGTCATCAAGATAAAATGAATAAAATAATTAATTAATTATGTTGAGAATGAAGTTGAACTCACTAGGTAGATATATCGTTCAATAAATCAAGTCCTGTAGAGCTCGGTTTGCAAAGTGATCGTGAGCAAAGGTAGGTCAGTGCATCATATTAAGTGTCCTCTAGGAATAGCTCGATCGAGCTAAGAATGAGCTCAACAAGTCTTGGCCATGTTGTCGAATTAACAATGAATGAGCTCAAGTGCGTTAGTCAGGTTAAGAGCTCAGTTTGGAGATTGGTGTAGAGATAAATCATTTAGGAGTCCATGAGCTCGGGTGAATCACACGGTTGTGAGCTCGGTGGAGTTGATCAAGGGTCGATGCAAAAAAAATGAGATCAAATACAAACAAATCTTGATGGACAACTCGACTTAGATGTTTAAGCTAATGGAGAACTCAGCAGATCGTTGGGCACATAGGAAAGTCATTCTAATCCATGAAGGGAGATCATGATGAGTTCGAGTGATTCAGGTCACTATAAAAGCTCAGATAGGTGAGTCAATTAAGCCAAACATTAAAAAAATCTCAGTCGATTCACGTAAACGTGGGAGAATGTCAAGGCATTGGAAAGTGGTTTTTCGGTGATGGAAATCCAACACATGCTTTCCACGTGTGGGGGAATTTCAGACCTTTGTAGTCAAGCCGAGATAATGCCATTGAAAACCAACACAAGATTTCCATGCAGGGGGGTTCCAAGACTCATTTTATCAAGAACGTGGAAATTTAGGAGAGCATTGCCATGCGGGGATGCTGAAATGGAAACCCAACACAAGAGTTTCATGCAGAGGAGGATTCCAAGTTAGTTTCTGATTCACCAGAAGAGTCATTAGGGGAGTTAAATCATGTTTGAATGATTGAGTGGTTTCACACAAGACGACGAGTAATTCGGAAGATTTTTTATGAGACCGAGAAAACAAGAGGGGATGACTTGGGTGGAGTTAAGTTTAGATTAAGCCATTCAACGAACATGCACTTTTAAGTCAAGGAGCCCGAACTCAACATCATTGAGCTAACCGAGGGAGATATGGTTGGGTTAAGCCAAAGTTACATTAGGGTGAAACTCGAATGCTTATCGAGTGAGCACAAGGAAGAATGATGGAAGCTTTACAATATGATGGATTGATTCTATGTGAGAATTGGGATGGAAAGCCTATGTGATCAAGCTTGAAGATCTGTAGGATTCATTTATCTTGGTACCATAGAGATATGGTTCGAACCATGTCACCATAGAGCCATGTCAAATCTTGGCACAACATTGTAAAGATAATATAAGTCGGTATTTTTGCATAGCTCGACTAACGGAGAACCCGAGCTAGTACGAGACATGAAAAAATGTCTCTAACTCTTGTAAGGAGTCATTGGGGGCTGAGTTATTGGTGATGGCTCAGAAGGTTCATCTGGAGGAGCTTGATTTACACGATAAGGGAGGACTTGGCGTGGGGTTCAAGATCAAGGTCAACACTGAGTTGGAGGATTCCAATCTCGTCGAGTTGGCATGGTTAAAGCAATATATAACACGTTTCATATGGAGAAAGAAGAGCTTGACTCGGAAATCTAAGTTAAGATTGAGCTAGGGTTACATGAGTTGTCATTGCTCAGTTGAAAATATGGATGACATGTCAGTCTTTACCTGGTGGATAAGCTCAACAAGGGTTGGCACTCACATGAAGAGCCTAATGAGCTTGACACATCAGCAAACAGGGGCACCGTGGTGATTCATTGAAAGAGATTACAGTTCAAGCCTAGGAATGATTGGCCAATATATGATGGAATGCTAGCTTGAGGGGGTGGAAAGCTCAAATTGAGATTAGTTTTGAGTGAGAACAATAAAAGAGAGATCTATAATCTCATTGAATTTTCTGAGTTTGCATGAATTCTACAATTCCGGAGATGAAAGACACAAAGGAGATGGAGCATCTTGGCATGTGCATTGAGTTATGTTATGAATTTCAACTTGAGTTTCTGAGTTGGGATCGAACGATGTGATGAGGATCACGTGGTGTTCGGGATCATAAAGGACTTGTCGATCCAAAGCTACGCTTACAGCGAGCATAGGGTGGATATGGTTGGAAGATAAAATCAGAGTTGAGAGTGAGCTACGTAAGCACCAAGGAGAAAAGTTGGAGTCACTTGATAGAGCTGATTGTGAGGCTCACCGAGCACGAGCTCTTCTATAATAGGAGTTGACTCGACATTAAATTGAGAAAGGAGATTCATGACATCAACGCGGAACCTAGGTGGCAGATGCAGAGCAAGTTCGTGGGTCAATATGTTGGAGACAGAGCTTGGTGATGAGCCTCTGCAAAGGATAGGAGATCGACACCAACTCGGTGAGTTGGTTTAGCGAGCCAACCACCGAGTTGGTCTTTTTTACTATTTTTCATGAACCTTCCCCTCCCCCCCCGCCTTCAATGCAAACCAATCTTAAGGGGGTCCCACCTAAGTTGTCATTAAATTATTATAATTTTATAAATAGTAATTAAATTGATTTTTTCAATAATAATATTTATTATTATTATTAAAATATTTTCTTTAAATATTCCTTTAATTAATTAAGAGGTTAAGTCAATTGTTCCTTAATGGCAGATGATGGAAGATTCTTAATGGTTTAACAAACTTTGTAATAAATGAGTCATCATGTACCTTAGTTTTAGGAAGGAATTTATGACTTTTCCTTTTCTCTCTCACAAAATTCTTCTATAAATGTAAGTTGGAAGCTCATTCCAACAGGGGGACAGGTTAGACAATTAGACATTTTCAACATTTTTCATGAACCCTCTCTCTTCTACAAGCTATTTGGTTGTGGATTGGGGAATTTTCAAGCCTCTTTTCCAAGATTATAATGGCAACTATTACCTCTTCCTATTGTAATGATGCATTGTGCATATATTGAAGTAATAAAAGTGTGTGTTTTGTGACTACTCTTGGTCTTTTCTTCCTTCTATACTCCTTTGTGCCTTTCTCATGTCTACAAGTACATTGTGCAAGTTCAAGTTTCTATTATAGGTTATTAGAGTTTTGTGTTTATCAAGTGGTGGATTATTGCATGCAGTTGGGTTGTGGTGCTTGTTCACACTTCTCAAGTTCATCCTTTTTCACTGGAAAACTGATAGATTGTTTTTTCTGATTGAGTTTAACAAAGGGAACGCATGTTTCCTAGTCTGTGGTATTATGTTACCCTCTCTAAGTTGCAGTAGGTGAAGTTGAATTATGGTGTATAAATCCCTCTTCAAATCATCCCTTCTTGAGTCTAGCAACACCCTTTAATTGGTGCATGACCATCCCTATTATATTTTCATTTATTGCAAATCTCTTTCCATAAAACCCATGAAAATGTTAGCCTAGGTCTAGATAACCATTGTATTACACTAGTAGTATAGCACTTAATTTAGGAAGAGGAAGTTGGCCTTCTCTGGAGGTTTACCTTGAGCCCAAGTCCCAAATCTTGAGAGGTGGTCCCATGTTACCCAATCACATTGAATGTCCTGTTCACATTTTGGCCATTCAGAGGGTGCAGTGATTTGGTGATAATAACTAGTTTAAAAGAAACTAGATTTTTCGGAGACCCTTCCCCCCAAATTTCAGATAATTTCACCCATCGGATCTTTGGGAATTCAAAAATTTCTTCGAAGAGGGAAGAATTCTAATAAAAACACATTCCTCCATATCCCTAAAAAATAGGGACTTTATGGTGCGAAAACTAGTTCTCACGAAACTCTATTTTTCAAGCATTGTTTCCACCGATTTTTACGAGATTACGCCCACTGAAACCTTGAGAAGTGGAGAGGTAGGTCACTGATTTTTTCTCTACTATGTCATGGAAAATATAAATGGAGCTCAAAAATTTCAGGTCTTATTTTCCACCTCGGATTGTGATGAAAAAAAATCCATCAAGATAGGTTTTTCTCCTCGATTTTGTGTGCAAATTTTTAGCTTCAGTCGCTTGCCAGTTTAATGGGAAATCAAAGAAGAAGAAGCTAGGGAAAAAAAATGGAGTTTTTATTCCAATTAATAATCAAGGGAATAATTTTATACTTTGTTTTTTTCATCTTGACGGCCTCTGAAAATAAGGAATTCTACAAAAAAAACTCACTTTAATCCGTGCTCCGGATTGTGAGATATGAGAATTTCATCGTTTTGGTTCATGAGGATTTCTGACACTGAACGGACATGGTGGAAGCTAAAAAATATAGATTTTTGATGTTATTGAAATCCTTTACTTATATGGATAATGGAGGGTAGAATAAATGAGGATCGGTAATGGAGGTTTGCAAGTTCTCTGTAACTTTCTTCCAGCAGTGAGTTTCACGGGCAATAACGGAGAAGCAACACGACAGTTAGTTTTTTACAATTTTTGGCTTTCCAAAGCTTCATGGAGTTGGGAAAATTTTTATGTCACTTTAGATAAATATATGAAAGCGACATAAGTTTTCACATTGCTCCAGGTTACGACACTTTGCGATCATCTGTGCATTGAGAGAGAGGGCTCCAACTAGCTCATGGGGTTTGAATTTTGCACTGCAAAGGTCACATTAATGACTTGGGGGCATAAGTGGTTGGGTGAATTTTTATTTCCACTTTTCCCCTTTAGATAAAGGGATGAAAGGGACATTAATTTTCACATCGTTCTAGGTTGTGACACTTGGCGATCATTTGTGCATTGTGAGGATAGGCTTCGGCAAGCTCCTGGGGCTGAACTAGTGATGCAGAGGGTCCTATGGGTGATCAGAGGGCTAAAATGGGTTGGGAACATTTTCATGTCCCTCATACCCCTTTTCTAAAGGATGAAAGGGACATCAAAATGTGCCAGGCTCCTGGAACTGACACGTTTCCACTTCAAAATTTGGCTACGTACGAGAGCTTACCTTGAGGTCAACTTGCAACGACGATATCTTGAGCTCCCAGATGAGTTTCAAGGTGAAATTTTATATTAATTTTACTAAAAAAGGTCTTCTAAATCCAATGGTGGAGTTCATAGCTCTTTATTCCTACATTTGAGCACTAAAAATTGTATTTTTGTTTTGGATCCATGACTAAGCATGAGAAAAATGGATATAAAAATAGTGCGCCTAGGTGTTGTGAAAAAATTTATTTGACCATATTTTAGAGATCTAAACTACCTTTCTGATGATGTCTTTTTTAGCTCCTAACTTATTCCAGAGCTCCCAAAATCACTTCTCAAAGATCAGGTGCTTTTTTGACACTATGTGCTTCCTAGGCCTGAAAACCCGTTTCTAATTAACCTTCCTCAGAACTTCCAAATCTTCCCTGAATCTTCCAAAATATTTTCTTTGATATTCTTAGACCTTGATTTCATCCTCATGTTGAATTTTTATCCTCCATTCTACTTCAAGGGTGTGCATTAGTCCCGGAAAGGCTAGTGGTATCCCTTCCCAAAACTACTCAAAATTAGCATTCTTCAAGAACTCCTAAAATCACGTAGGGCGACTGACTTTACTTTCCTAAATAACCTAGGGGTATTGTATGTACATCCAATCTAGGACCATTAGATGGATTGATTAAGTCTTGGTGTTGAGGATAAGTAAACTTAGGGCATCTTGGAAAGGTATGACATGGAAAATTTTGATGCTAGGGGTAAAGTTGTCCTATTTTCAGGTGGATTTTTCCCATGCAAATTATCAAGACAATAGTTGGCTCTAGCTTGGGGACATTTTATGAACTAAGCACAGTGAGGAAAAAACATAAGAATCTCATAATCTCAAATTTTCTTCATGGACCAGTGCCTTATCTAGTGGGCTTTATGGAGTCACTTGAAAGAAAGGCTACACAACTTTTTTTATTGAACACACACAGAGACACATGAACATGATGAGGGAAACACAAAATGGAAAGTAAACACAAAACTAAAATAAGGGAAACAACTTAACACACCTATGTACATGTGGGGGATCACCCACTTTCACTGAAGTGAAAAATTGAATTGAATGCTTACCTATAAATTGGTGTTACTAAATGTCATTCTTCTATAAATCCATTGATAGGTTCAATGAAGTATGAACCTATTCTCAGCTTCTTGAGAATTCTATCTTGATTGTTAGCCTGCTTGTACATTCCACCTTCTTCATTACTTTGAAACATTATTTTTGACTTCTCTTTGTATTTCAAGTTCTTTTCATTTTTTGATTTTTTGTCGCTGTCATGAAGAAATACCTTGATTTTTTTTGACTTGCCATTTTTATTTTTATTACAAGACATTTTTTCTTCATTATGCATCTGCTTCATGACCACAATTTTCATGGGTTGATTCTCAACAGATGTCTCATGAATTTTGGCATCGTGTCCCTCCTCCTAATTTTCTCTCCTTTTTAATTGTTCCATGAAGTGACCTTTCTTATGCTCTAAATATTCTTTCATGCACTACCCTATACAGTGTGTTACTTTCATTGCATTACCCTTTTGGAAAGAGAATGAGTTCAAAATCAGGTCTCCAACCTGAAAATTGTCATATTCCTTTCCTTGTCCATTTTGGGCTTCATCCTCCATCTTTCTTTCAACAACATCCATCTCTCAATCAGGGTGAGCACTAAAAGGTTGAAATATATTGATAAAGTTTCCATTTTGAGTAAAATCAACTTTAGGATCAAAAACAATTTGTTTCTCTATTTTTCATTGAGAATGTTTACATCCTCATGAAAAGGAAATGATCACAAAACTGGAGCTAAAAATTCATCATCTTCATCTTTCCATTCTTGATCACCAAACATTGAGAGGTCCATTTCCATAGTGAAATCATCATTTTCCTAGGTATGCCACATTTCAAATTTCAGAGCTGAAGGTACACTGCCATTCTTGCATTCCTCGTCATCTTCTTCCAATGAGAAAGAGAAACCTTCAAGTTCATTGGAACATTCATCACATGAAGACTCATGTTGATCCTCGGGAGAAACATTGAAAATGTTTAAGTTGTATATTAAGAAGGTGTTTAGCATCATTCCTTCTCCTTGGTCTACATCTCTCATCACTTCAAGATTTCTTTGTTACAAGTCAAGGTTCTCAAAAAAAACCTTGGCATCCACTGCAGCAACTTTTTCTACACCTTTGTCCCATGAAAATTACACCCTTTCAAACTCAAATTTCATCAACTCTTCGTTGTGTTCTTTGAATGGCTCTATGATGTTTGAACATTCCTCCACCAATATGGGCAGCTCAAGATCCTCCTTTAAGGTCATGAAGAAGTTGTTAGATTTGGAATGTTGGCATGGTACATGTGTCATTGGGTTGTTTGGCCATTGAATAGTATACTTCATTTTTCTAATGGGAAGTAGCTTCTTTGTTTTACCATTGATCGGGATGGTGGTGTGTGACTAATTCAACTATATATCTCCTCCAACATGTCGGCAAAAGATTTGGCCCAAAAACATGCCATATAAGACAGGAATGTCTACTACAAGAATCCTCATTTTGATTTTCTTGTCAAGGGATTCTGCCAATGCTACCTTGGCACCTTTGACTTTTCCAACAAGAGGTAATTATTTCATCTCCATGGAGATACATTTACTAGAAGTAGGGGAAAGGGAGAGACCAAGAGCTTTAGAAATTTTCTCGGGAATGACATTTTCCAAGGCACCAGAGTTAATGATACAATTGTTTAGCTTATACCCATTGACCAACAAGGCTATGTAGAAAGGATCAACCTTGTCAGAGGTAGAGCGTGTGGAAGTGAGGCAATTCATAGCTGGAGTGGGTTGAGATGCACATGGTGGTTCTTTGGTGGATGTATCTTGAGAGACATGGTTACTTCCTTTGACATTCTAGATGAATCTCTCTAATTGTTTAGGATGATTTCTTAAGTATTCAAATGCAGACATGTGGATCTTGGACTTTTTGAAATGGTCAGTGATATCTAAGGATGAAGAGGTGGTGGGAAAGTCATGGGTTATGGTAGCTTTAACACAAATGTTTTTAGAAACTAATTTTCCAAGAGAAGTAGAAGAGGACTTACTTGAAGAGGAAAAAGGATTCTTGGTCAGGGTGGCTTCATGCTTCTTCTCAGTTGTCTTTGTTGAAGAAGGATTTGATGATCCTCCTTTCGTTTTTATTTTTCTCGAAGTCACCATTGGAGGATTCAATTTCTTGATTTGGGTAGTGGAAGAAGAGCCTTTTTTCTCCTTTAGGATTGAGTGAATACTGCATATGAGTAACTATCATTGGGTTCCTCATCATCAAGCATGCATTCAATAAACCTTATCCTAGGATATTCATTTTCTTCTTCCTCTTCATATTCAAAACTTTCTTCTTCGTCATCCTCATAGCTCCTGTGTGTTGCATTGACTAGTGGGGATTCCAAGGTGAGCCTTTGAGGTGCTCTTGTGATCTAAGATAGTTTATTCTTCATGGAAAACATATCATCAGCCATTTTTTGAATCGCAAGATCAGTGGGTATTGAAAATGAACTTTGACCTTTCTATTTACCATGGGGATTCTTTGCCTTACCATACAAGATTAGATCGTCATCTGTTTTAATATCATAATCTTGTGCTTCTTTTAAATCTCTAGGTTGAGAGCTTCTCAGGAAGAACCCAACTTCTGGTTGCATAGCACTAATAAAGAATAGTCAAAAGGCACGACATGTTCAGGAATCCTTTTGATTATCCAGTTATACCTATCTATGAAGTCTCTCATAGATTATGTAGATTCCTTCTTTATTTGTAGAATTTGAACTCAGATATCCTAGCAGTCTTCTATAGTCTTAAATTTGGCTTCAAATTCGGTTCTTATATCATTCCAATAAGTGATGGACCTTGTTGGTAAGAAATAGAACTATTCATATGCCTTTTCTTGCAAATATTCCATGAGCAATATAACAAATATGTCTTCATTTTTGACACCGAACACACCACATGCAGTGATGAAAGTTGTTACATGCTCTTCAGGGAGTTGTGTGTCGTCGCCTTTGAATTTAGGAAGGTTATTATAGGAACATGTTGAAAGATCATGAAGAGGAGGTCTAGGATTAAGTGGACCGATATTCCTTCCCCATGGAATAATGGGTTTTGGTCTTTTTCTTTCTTCATCTGCCATGGTATTTTTTTCTTCATGTGTTTCTTTTTCAACTCTTGAAAAGTGTGGATTTCTCAGTTAGGATTGAAAAGAGGCTTTTGATCATCCAAGTACTTCTTCCTTTTTTTCTTTTTTTTGAATATATCATTTTTTTATTTTTTGGGCAAAGATCCTTTTTGGGTGCACTTGGGAAAATCTCTCCACAACAGAGTCACCAAAAATTATTGGAAGAAAAAAATTCGGGTGGACAAATCAAGTGTCTCCACCAATGTTAGCAAGGCTACACCCCTCTGCATTGAATGGTACAGCTCCCATTATTGAATGTAACTAATACTAATCCTAATCTAAATTTGTGGGTGACCAAATTACCTGGCGATCACACAGGGACACTTCAATGAACCTGTGGTAAATTTCTTACACGGGGGTACAAGGGATTAAGTTACAACATTGAGGAGAAAGGGGGGAAAATAGTTCAGGAAGATTACTACCATGAGTAGATTGCAGAGCTTCACACCCAATAACCAGAGTAGTTTAACATCCAATGTAGAAGAAAGAAAAAATGAGGCAGTTAGTGAGAAAAACAAAACCCGCATAAACACAATTTTTTTTAGGCTCATTCATTAAATATTCAAAGCTCTCTTTCATCACCATGCTTACAAAGTGCATACAAGAGGAAAATCAAGGGAAAAACAGGAAGAGAAATAGAATAAGTGTAGCTTTTATTCCATGTGTAGTGATAAATACAAAGTTTCAACCAAGCTATCACAATTCATAATGCTACATAGTAGGAGTTCTTCAAAATTTAGAATCCTCTGGAATGGAGAGGCCATCCCAATTTATAGAAATCTAAATTGTCCTTTCACTTACCTCATATGACTCTTTTTTTCCATATTCCACTTGTGACCTTTCATTTTCCATGAATTAAGTATTTCTCTTATAATTTTGAGAAAATACATTTACAAATTTAAAATAGGTCTTTTAAGTGAATAAGACAAAATATAATGATTATGATCAAGGAAGAATTAGAAAGGAGAGAGAAAGGAGAGGGGGAGAAAGAGAGTAGAAGAGAAGGGAAGGATATCTCTGATGAAGTAACACTCTCCTTGAAGAAGTTGAAGATGATGATCACATCCTCTTCCCTTTCATGATGCACGAACACCCTAGACTATGGAATGAATACTAATTTAATAATGAACACAATAATTTCTCCCAATGATCATCCTTGGCACTTGATTGATGAGCTCCTATTCTCATTTAACACACCTTAACTGATTCACTTTGAATCACCCATCCCCCTAAGTGATGAAGATGAATTCACATGTTGCACCTTGTGATGCTTTGCACTTGAACATAGCTGAACTACGGATGATACTTCCAGAACCTCTCTGAAGTTATCGTCCCTCTACTTGAGCTATAATGCAATTTTAAAACCACGTGAAGATTCCAAAAAGTGGAAAGATGAGTGAGAATGAGGCCATCTGCAACTTTATGCTCTCAACACTGAAACTTTCTATTTTTAGAATATGAGATCGTGATCTTCCATTTTGGGGCATGTCACCATATTTGCTCCAATTTTACCTTCTGAATATTTTGGCATTTTCTATTCTCTTATGTGGCTGATGTGTTGCTATTTTTAGCACATTTCTATTTTTAGTAGGTTTTTTTTTCAAGGCCTTCTATTTTTGGAAAATCATTGCTTTCTGCTCTTTCTCCATTTTACACCTTTTCCGACTATCCCGGATAAAAAAACTAGCTACCTAGGGGACTTACTATCTTTAACATGTGTAGAAGCATAAAATTTGATATTTTTAGTAATTAGTGAAAATGACCTTGGTTTGTGATGGGAATGACATTTTTGGGTTTGGCTCTTCGTTGTAATTATGTGCTCCAATTTTTGTTGTGATTCACTCATTGGGAAGTTAAAAAATAAAAAATGAAATTTTCACCTAGTAAGAGCTTCGGGCACAGAGCAGGAAAAAAATATTGATAAAAAAATCAGTCCTCCATATCTTGATAGATTCGCAACTTCATCATGAAAAAAACTAGTTTGAAAGAAACTAGATTTTTTGAAAACCCTTCCCCCTGAATTTCAGATGATTTTTCGCACCATATCTTTAGGAATACAAAAATTCCTTCAAAGAGTGCAAAATTCTAGTAAAAAATATAGCCCTCCATATCCCTAAAAAATAGGGACTTCATGGTGCGAAAAATAGTTCACGCAAAACTAGATTTTTCAAGGATTGTTTCTGCTAATTTTTACGTGATTACGCCCATTGGAACCTTGAGAAGTGGAGAGGTAGGTCAAAGATTTTTGCACAGTTGTGTCATGGCAGCCATTAATGGAGCTGAAAAATTTCAGGTCTCCTTTTCTACCTCAAATTGTAATGAAACAAATTCCATCGGGATAAGTTTTTCTCCTAGATTTTGTGTGTTAATTTTAGCTTTACCCGCTTGCCAGATTGATGGGAAATTGAAGGAGAAGAAGCTAACGCAAAAAATGGATTTTTTATTCCAATTAATAATCTAGGGAATAATTTTATCTGTTGTTTTTTTTCATCTTGACAGCCTCTGAAAATAAGGGATTCTAAAAAAAACATCACTTCACTTTGTGCTCCGGATTGTGAGATATGAGAATTTCATCATTTTGGTTCATGAGGGTTTCCGGCACTGAAGCTTCATGGTGGCAGCCGAAAAAGATATATTTTTGATTTTATTTCAGTCCTTAACTTGTAGGGATGATGGAGGGAAGAAGAAATGAGGAGGGGTAATGGAGGTTTGCAAGTTCTCTACAACTTTCTTCCGGCATGGAAATTATTTTTTTACAATTTTTTGCTTTTTAAATCTTCATGGAGTTGGGTGTAATTTTGTGTCCATGGTGTTACTTTAGCTAAAGGGATGAAAGGGACATCAATTCTCACATCGTACCAGGTTGCAACACTTGACGATCATCCCTGCACTGAGAGAAAGGGCTCCAACTAGTTCCTAGGGGCTTAATTTTTCACTTCAGAAGGTCGCATTGATGACTTGGGGACCACAAGGGCCTGGGCATATTTTTGTGTCCCCTTTGTCCCCTTATCTAAAGGGAAAAAAGGGACATCAATTTTCACATCGCGCCAGGTTGCAACACTTGGCAATCATCTGTGCACTATGAGTATAGGCTTCAACAAGCTCCGGGGGCTGAATTGGCAATGTGGAGGGTCCTATGGGTGATCTGAGGGATAAAAAGGGATGGGTGCATTTTCATGTCCCTAATGTCCCTTTGCTAAAGTGACGAAAGGGGCATCAAAATATATTAGGCTCCTGGAGCTGACACTTATCCACTCCAAATTTTAGCTAAGTATGAGAGCTTACCTTGAGGTCAACTTGCAATGATGATATCCTTGAGATCCCGGATGATTTTCAAGGTGAAATTTTATATTAATTTAACTGAATATGGCTTTCTGATTCCAATGGTGGGTTCTCATATCTTCATTCCTCCATTTATGCCCTGAAAATTAGATTTTGCAAGAGAAAACTGATATAAAAATATTTCTCCTAGGTTTTGTGAAAAAATTAATTCCTTCATCTTGTATATCTCTAAATTACCTTTCTGACGATGTCTTATTTATCTCCTAACTCCTTCTAGATCTCTCAGAATTGCTTCTCGAAGATCATGTGCTTTTTAACGTTGTGAGTTACCTAGACTTGAGAACCCGTTTCTGATGAACCTGCCCCAAAACTACCAAATCTTCCATGAATCTTCCAAAATATTTTTTTGATATTCTTAGACCTTGATTTCATCCTCATGTTGGATTTTTCTCCTCCGTTCCACTTCAAGGGGTGCATTAGTACTGGAAAGGTCAGTGGTAGCCCTTCCCAAAATTGCCCAAAATTGGCATTCTTCAAGAACTCCCAAAATCACATAGGGGGACTGACTTTGCTTTCCTAAATCACCTAGGGGATTGTATGGACATCCAATCGAGGACCATTAGATGGACTAAGTAAGTCTTGGTGCTGAGGACGAGTAGACCTGGGGTGTCTTGGAAAGGTATGACATGGAAAATTTTGACTCTAGGGGTAAAGTTGTCCTATTTTTAGGTGGATTTTTCCCATGCAAACTCTCAGGACAACATAATACTAGAAGGGGGGAGAGAATAAGTATGATTCCCCCCAAGTGTATGATGATGAATATTCTATACAATGAAATTGAAAGATGAAGGTCCTCCACTCGATGCTTACGGAGATAAAGGCTTGTGACCATGCTCGAAGATCGGCATTGTATGAAAAAAATGTTGATTCTATGAATGAGAGTTGTGTATATGAGACCTAGGAGTTGATGAATTCCTATGTGGAGGAGACCATGAAGGTTATGTGTACCTATATGAAGGAGACTGTGAAAGTGATGTGCACCTATATGAAAGATAGCAGGGAGGTGATGAGCGCCTATATGAAGGAGAATGCAGAAGCAATGGGCACCTATGTAAAGGAAAGCATAGAGGTGATGTATACCTAAATGTAGGAGTTTTCAAAGTGGTGGACCTAGACTGGTGTGATGGAATAGCATACCTACAAGACTATGTAAGTCATGTGCGAATAGGCGAGCTAGGAGCATATTGTGATTTAGATTTAAGAGGTCATGTGGACTTAGATGCTCTAGTGAGTGTAATAGTAATCTCAAGAGGAGGTTGTGACCACAGTGTGGATGGAAGAACACCATTAATAGCAATGAATTTCTTGTTTTGAATGAACTTTAAACACAATTGGTTCATGGAGACTATAGTGTGAGTTACATGGAGTCAGGGGAGACCTAAGAGCATCTCACAACCTTTGACAAAAGGTGTCACAAGAAAAGGCACAAGCATGGTAAGAGGACTGACAGTGATCGAAAGCTTGAAAAATACATGTGTTAGGAATTGGATATGAAATTCATGAGAGTGGATATCCGATAGCGAAAAGAGGGGCAATAGAACATACACTTACACAAAATTATGGATCAACCATAGTGTTATTGATAGAAATGGATTCAATAGAAGCACTAATGTGCAAGCGATCATACCAGAATTTAGCATGATAATCATGATTGGAGAAATTAATAATAAGTGGAGATACCTTAGTATGAGAAACTTGAAAATCAAGATACCTCAATGCAAGAGGAGGCACTGCGCAATACATATGATTAGCTGAAGATTCAGCCGCTTATTTGTCATGTTTTGGAAGAGGATTGTTGAAGATATTGAACTTATGATTTTCATTAACTGGTGCGGATGTCATAGGCTCGAGAATCTTAATAAAATTATTATCGATAAGATCTTAAATAAGATTGCGAAGTTTAAAACATCGATTTGTAATGTTTCCAATACATTAATGATAGTCACATATGAAATTTTCATTGTAATTACGACCTTTAGGACAAGATGGGTCCAAATTAAGTGGAGGAGGAAACGTAATAAGGTTTCTCTCAATAAGTTGTGGCGATAGAATATGCGAATAGACAGTTAATTTAGTAAATGTATGCTTAGGCAGTTTCCATTGAAGCTCTTTAGGATTAAAAACCACATTGATAGTAGCTTTAGCTTCAATAGGTTTTGTAGATGGCTTAAAAGTTGATTTACTTTGAAAGCACGTAGAGGATGAAGCTTGTTCCTGATACTTAAGCTTTCTTATAGATAAAATTTTAGTTTTGTGTAGCTTAAGAGTATGACATAAATGATTGAATGAAGGAGATGTCTCAAAGATAACACTTTCCTAGAGAGATGGCAATAGATTTTGGACAAATAGATCTTGAAGCTCACATTCCACAAGTACATTAGACATATTAGCTAAGTTTTTCTTTTATCGCAAAAAATTTCATTAGATCCTTTCTTAAGTTACGCGAGTTGAGCATTGGATATCTTGGAGCTGATATTTATAGAGAAATGAGTAAGAAAAGTATCGGTGAGATATGTAAAATAAGTTACCGAGTGAATAGGTAGATCATAGAACCAATGCATTGCATAATCTTGAAGACTGCGAGGAAAGAGATTTGCTAATAAAGTATGATCATCAACATTAGCTAGAAATGATACATGAAATGCTCGAAGATACTCTTGAGGGTTGTCATGGCGTTTGAAAATGGGCATCTTAGGAGTGACAAAATTAAGCGGAAGAAAATAGTTAGAAATGGTGGGTGTAAATGGAGTATGAAGGAGCAAAGTGGAAGCTAGAGATAAAAATGTGTGAGACGTGGCTGATTAAAGCTGGAAAATATGATTTTACAAATCCTTATATAAAGAAGTTAGATCAATATTATTTGAAGAAGTGTCAAGTTGTGCATTAGAAGAATTAGGTTGCATGACGAGAGTGGTAGTAGTGGGAATGGAGGCATGAATATGAAGAGGTTAGGTGGAGGCCATGGCAGCTGAGGAAGAACCTGGAAGAGGTGTCGAAGAAGCATCATGAGAGTTTTTAGTAGTAATCAAAGCATGAAGAATATGTGGAAGATGGGCAGGATTATCACGCAAAGCTTGACGGAAGTTTATAAGATTGTCTAATTGTTCTTTATCAACATTTGTTTCTTCATCATAAGAGTGCTCACTATCAATGCCTTTAATTTTTTCAAAAGGAACTTGTTAAGCATTATCAAATGGATTATCAGTTTCATCCATTGATTTAGAAGCCCTACATGAAAATGGAGGAATCTCTATATTCTCAATAGATCCTAAATGACCAGTATGGGTGACAGTCATAAGAAGAAACACTAGAAAAGAAGGTTGGAGTCAAGCAATGGGTTCACTAAATGGTTAAGCAAATATTAAAATAAATAAATGCTAAATCTAAATATGTACCAGCATAATGATATAAACAATTAAGTATAGATTTGACCCAAGCAAATAAGTAATTTAAATTAGAAACCCTAGTTGCAAATGAATATATAAAAAGACTTAGCTGATTCGTAGTGATGTTGAGGGTATGTCAAGCTAGAAAATTGTTGGAATAAAGAAGAAAAATGTCACAATTAAACCCAAAAAATTGTAGAAGTGTTGGAAATTTCAGGAACAGGGCACCTATGTAGAATCAGGAGTGCCTGGGGTGCCAGAGGCCTATTTTGGGCACCTATGACTACTCAAAAGATGTGAAACCCAATTTCACAGGGTCATGAGATGTTTGGTGGTTATCACATTTGATCACATGTACTTCACCGGACCTCGTTGTTGTTTTCCTAAAACATTTAATAATAAATAAGCACATGTAAAACCCCAAAACACATCAAATCCTAAAAATAAAAAGATGCAAATGGGGAGTCAGAATGACCCCGGCAGTCACCCAACTGAGTGAACTTACGATCTAGAAGTTGCACTACATTTCAGACTCTATGTAGTTTTGTATGTGTGTGTGAATAATCGTGCCCTATGTGGCTATTGTGAGGATCACACTTGATAGTGAGCAATAACTAGATGTAGAAAATGTAAATAGATGTGTGCATGGAAAAATGAACTTCCCCTCCTATGAAGTGTATGCACAAAAATGTAGTTCCTTACCCTTGCATGGAATCTAGATGGATGTTTGAATTCTCTTGTAATGGCCTTTAGATACAACCTTAGGTGGAGATAGTAGATGTTTTGTGATTGGTCCTTTATTATGATCACATAGCTTTGTATTTATATGATTCCCTTGGTTGGATTTCGTAATTAGCCACTAAAAGGCTGACTAGTAAGAAAATAAGATGCCCAAACAACTAGAAAAGACCAAAATATGCAAACAAAGTACAAAGAGGTTGGGGGCACCCAGAGGGGACAGGGGTGCCTAGTGCAAACAAAAAATCACACACTTTGGGTAATTATCTAGTCTTGATTGCATACTATTATTCATATGATTTCTAAGTAATAAAATTACTAATCAACCCATGTCCTTGGGCATCTTTACTTTCTTTTTATTGCCACTTTTGGTCTTACACCCTTTTTAGCTCAGTTTGTATTTTCATACCTTGACATTCCTCACCCTAGACACTAGCACCTAGCTAGGATGCTAGCACCAAGAACCCCTGACCTCTTTGTATTTTGTTCACATATTTTAGTCTTTTGAGCATCTTATCTTTTTGGTAGTCAGACTTTTCAAGGTTAATTATGAAATTCAAGCAAAGGAATCATATAAATATAAAGTTATGTGATCATAATAAAGGACCAAGCACTAAGAATTAGCTATCACCACCTAAGGTTGCATCCAAATGCTATTCAAGAGCATTCAAGCATCCATTCAAGGGTAAGGGACTGCATTATTTTACATAAACTTCATTGGAGGGGAAGTTTTATTCTATTCCATGCATACATCTATTTACATCTCTTGCATCTAGATATTTGCTCGATATCAAGTGTGACATGCACAAGAGCCACCTACGGAATGATTCCACACACACACAGAGAACTACATTGGGTCTAAAATGTAGTGCAATGCTCAGTCATAATATCACTTGTTTGACAGTTGAGGACAGTCTGACTCCTCATTTTGCATATTTCTTTTTTAGGGTTTGATGTGTCTTTGAGGGTTTTGCACATCATTATTTCATTACAGGTTTTTAGAAACATCAGTGATCATTGTGAGACCTCATAGAGACCAAAGGAAAAGGACATCAAACACCTCGTGACCATTTGAAGATATTTTTCTAAGCATTTTCACAATCACAAGCACCTACTACAGGTGCCCTGACCCTTCTCGAGTGCTCTTGTCAAGCATATTCCTCCAGATCTACATTTTTTTGAGCTTTGGTGTGATGGTCTATGCTAGATATTTTCCACTTTTCTAGCTTGGTGCACCTTTAGGATCTTTGTGAAATAACTAAGTCATCTTATCCCTTCTTTGCAACTAGGGTTTTACATTTCATAGCTTAGTTTGTTTATCTTTTGTACTTAATTGATTGATCATTTACTGCTACAATAGTAATCAGATTAAGCATTTTTATAGCATAAATCCATATTTTGCTTGATCACCTAGGTGGTGACGTCCTGACTAGGAGCTGGTGTTTAGAGTCAAAAATGTTGAAGTCCGAAAAGATAGATTGGGCAAAAAGGAGTGTAAGACCAAAAGAGGAAACAAAAAGCAAGCAAAGATGGCCAAAGAAAATGATCAATTAGTACTTTTCTCACTTATGAATCATACAAATAGTGGTATGTGATCAAGACTAGAAATATACCCAAAGTGTGTGATTTAGTGTCTATAATATCTTTCTCTTTCTTTAAGGGTGCATCATAGTTCATCAAAAGATTGAAATTCATCAAACGTGATATATGCTTGCAAAGGTTCTAGTACAATCTATGTAAATAAATCTTAATGTCATTTTCTAGAAGTTAATTTCTCATCTTAATAAGCATATTTTTGTATCTCAACACATAGTTGTTGATTGGCTCATTAGTTTTTTTACAACTTTTCCATTTGTGCATAAGTGACTTTTTCACTTATATATTGAAAAATGCACTAGAAGTTGATGAATAAAAGTATTAAATGCCTTAGTATAATATCATTACCATAAAAACATTGTAATGAATAATCTTTGAGACTTCTTGGGAATACCTTAGTATAATATCATCGTCATAAGAATGATCTAGGAAAGTTTCATGGAAAGATTGAAGATATTATTCAAAATACCTTTTACCTTCATAGATTGGAAGTTTAAGATAAAAAAATACCATTAGAAAAGGGTAGGATGCCACCTTGGGTGCTAATGATGTGAATCCATAGCATGAGATCCTTTAGACACATCCTACTATAATAAAATAACCTTAGTTTGTAGATTAAACATGCCTAAGTTTCAAACCTCATAACGTTTATCCCTTCTCATGCCCTACATAAGGTCAATTGGGCACAAAAACATCTTCTAAGACTGAAAAATCCTACCCAACCCATCTTTTAAGGTTATAAGGTTAATTTGACACCAAGGGAAGTCAATTTTTTCTTCTTATATCACATTAAATGAGGTGTCAACCTCAAATTCACATTTAAAAGTTGTTCAATGTTCATGACTCATCCTATTTTCCCAATTAATATTCTAGAATCCTTTAAAGTCTCATAGGTCAAGTTAAAAAATGTTGGAATTAAACAATAGATAAAAACTTATTAAAATTATAATAAGATCCAACATATTTCAATAAATAAAAATAACTAGGTAAAATATAAATTAACACTTTCACGTAACAAGGTGTGAGAAGATGGTATGGGCTTAGTTTAGGACTTATCTTCTTATATTTTTTTAGCGGTCCCTCGGGTTTGAACCAAAGGATAATATAATTATAGAGCATCACATCATATCATATACATTCGGATTCTAATTCCACTAAATAAGAGAGATGAATGTGCACAATAAATTTCAGAGCAATCTAAAATGAAAAGTATACGTTCGATAATTGTAGAACCTTTCCCTCGTTGTTAAACTTGACTAGGAAGAGTTTTAGGTGACCAAATTTGTAGAGTCATTTTTAAATATTTTTCTGATCATGTTCCTAAATTCTAAGCTCCCAATTGAGTCACATATACAATAAAATTATATTATATTTTTTGTTACTCACTCTCACACATTTTTTTTCATAATTTCAATTGGCTATACTACCTCTTTTCACTTTTAGTATATTTTAGATTTAATTATGATTGTATTTTATCTATTTATAGAATATACAATCACTGTAACTATTTTATACCTCAAGTTATAAAATATTTTAAACAAAGGAACAATACACGACCAATATTACACATGATAGAGAGTCATGGATAAAATAATTTAAAAAGTAAAACAATTCACACGATAATCAACAAGAGGTAAGAGTAGTTCTTTAAAGTGTAGCAAGAAAATGTGGGTTTCTATAGACACAAAATTTTGGTAACTTACCTTTTGAAAATGACAAGTTTGGCTTTGTTGTTATATTATGACGTATGCTCATAATTTAAGCCTAATTGGCATATCATTTTTCTCTCCCACGTGACTTGCTTAACTCTACACATTGTTATTTTTCTCATTGACCTAGTCACATTTATCCAAAGAATCACATCATTCATATACATCTTGCACATAACATTGGTTTAACATCACTATTTTAGTGTATGTGACTATATAGTGTGAGATAAGGACATACTATAGTCTAAGCCCACCTATATAGTTCGGTCTTCCACTCTCAAACAACTCTTTTCTTTATTTAATTTTATTTATGGGTCATTTCTTATCCCCTGGGTTGGCCTTAATGCAATACCCAGCCTACAAAATCCTATACAAGCAAGTATAATTCACCATTTGAACTCACCTAGTTTTCTCAAGAGCACATATTACAAATTACACTACAAAATAACTTGAGGCTTTCCTAAATCTTCCTAAATCAGTTACACCTCCATTAAAGTAGCCACCGCATAGGTGTGAAGGACACAAACCAGGTTCAAGAGTCTAGCTTCCTCCATTACCAAGCCACCAAAGGCCCAAGAGCTATGTCTTAGCAAGAACAAGTCATACAATTCATTATCAAAGGTCTTAAGGGATAAAGGGATTTAGTTTAGCATTTAAAGAACATCAAACTATATCACCATTGTGCATGATACTTATCTATTATATCTATAGTTACGCTCACTACTCATTGTGTTAAATGACATAGTGTTATAATAGGGAGTTGGCTTAGATTTACATAAACTATCACACCCACACTAGGATAACTACGTGGAGTTATACCCACTCAAATTTGGTAGCTTATCCTCTAGCAATGACACATTTGGTTTGTGTTCCTATAAGAAGAGTTAGGCTCACACTCTAAGCTTAATCAACATATCCTTATCTCCCCCTAGGAATTTCTAGCATATAAACACTACTATGTCATTTATACATGTAATATTAATTATCCAAAGAAATAATTTATCCCGAAGAATCATTCTTGAACTTCAGACTTGTCATCATTACTTAGTTGTATAGAACCATACGGTATGGGACCAAACCATACCATGGTATGGTCTAAATTTTATAGTCTTTTCATATCTCTTATAACAACTCTTTTCTTAAATTTAGAATATCATGTATGTCATTTTGTCTTCCTTAGGTCAGCCATAATGTGATATCTAGCCTTTAGAATCATGTATATGCAAGTCAAATGCACTTCATAACTCACTTTTCATTATCAAATCACTCCTATTACAAAATATCAAAACGAAAACACTCAAGGATCTCTTATATCTTATTAAATTAGTTACATATTCTTTAAAAAAAGCACCACATAGGTATAAAGCACTCAAACTAGGCTTAAGGGTCTAGTTTCCTCTATTACCAAGCTTGTAAAGATCCCATAGCCATTTCTTAGCAAAAGTAAGACACTCTGATAATTTTCAAATATATTAAGTGATAAAAGGAATATTTTTTGGCATTTTAAGCACATCATCCCACACTACTACCATGTCGAGTACATCTTTATTTTATCTATAGTTGTGCATATTATTCTTTGTATTAATAGGCATGGGGGAACATAGGGGGCTAGCTTAGATTACATACAGTATTTACACCAACACTATGAAAACTAATTAATATTATTCCTTCTTGAAGGGATGTAGTGTAGCTTCTAGATTGGTTCAAAATTGGTTGACCACAAGGATCGGTCCAACCTCACCCACACATGTATTTCTACTTTTATCAGTCATCATTTCATAGTTCTTGCATTGTTTAATGTATTAATAGTTAGATTCTTGGATTTACAATTAATGTATACTAATTTATTTAGAATCTTCTCCCTGTAACATATCTTACATCCTACCACATATTATACTTTTAGGGTGTAAATAGGATTTTTCTCCTAGTAACAAGGGGATGTGGTGCAATGCCTAGACTAGTTTGGCAGGGTTTAATTATCAAGGTCGATCCAATTCCACCCACACATGAATTTATTAGTATATTATATAATCATGTTCATGAAGTGTTAGTGTAGGTATTTTGTGGTTTTTATTTATTGCAAGTCATTATAATAAGGTGTCACATAGTTATGATCCCTAGTGATAGATAAGAACGTTTCTAGACCACTAACATACACCAAAAGTTCTAGAATCCCAACATTTTCCTATCCAAGATAGTACAAATAAGGACGTGACCAAACTACACCTCAATATGAACTATGTAGTTTCATACAAAATCATTTTCTAATCATAGTCCCAACAACGATGTACTTTAAGGTTTTTACTAATCTTTTTCAGCTAGTTTTTAGACCTAGATCACTGATTTTCCACTCTGATTACCCAAGTACTCATCCCTATTTGTGTTTAATGCAATCATTTAATTTTTATCACATAGTTTACTACATTATTATGATTTTTATGGTTAATTTAGATTAATTAATTCAAAATATTCTACTTGTAACATTCTTACACTTGTTAGTAAGGAGAGAACACTTCTTTAACACTTATTTATTTCATTTAGGGTGTAAACATTTGTTGAACCTAACCCTTCATCAAATGTGTAACACCCTGAATTGTTGTTACTTTCTCCTAAGCATACAAGTGTTGATATGTGATTTCTTGTAAAAGGATGTGTTCCTCGATTCAGAAATCATGCTTGATATGTACTGAATTTCTTGCAGATTGCAGATCTTGACTGAGTCAAAATATGAATAGACTCTTTTATTTATTTCATTTTGTGTCTGAATATTAATCTGATCACGGAATAAATTATAGAGATATTCATCTATAATATCTAGACTTGGATCAGTGGAATTGATCCAAGTAATGCTTTAAATCTGTTTGTGATAAATTAGATCACAGACCTTGAACAGGTTGCAAGGTATGGAAGCATTGATTAAGCTGGTCAGGAGTATGACTCAGGCTGATCTTGAGAAATGAATTGGTTCCCGATATGGAGGTATATCTGGAAGGTCTCGGTCGTGGACCCAGTAATAATTCTGTCATGTATATTTCTGTAGCCTAACAGCTGTAGAGTAAACCCTGTTCGGAGATGCATGATTTTAGGTCTTTTCCTTGGCATATAAAATGTTATACCTAACTGGAATTATTAAGGGTTAGTAACCTAAAACTAAAACCTAACCTAGGGGTTAGATTATTGTTAGTCTAACCTAGACCTAGGCTATGTGTTAATATCCTAAGTTAGTATCTATGTGTAAATTGGTTAGTATGGGTATGACCCTAAATTCTAACCTAAGATACTAACCTAACTAATGAGGAGATTATGGAAAAGGGGCCTACGGAAGGGGGGTGCGAACCATGGGCGGCGTTTTCCATGGCAATTAATGCTGGGGATAAGGATGAGGGACAGGTCATGGCGGAGGCTTAGGCGATGGCTAACCGGTGAGGACGTGGCAGGTCGCTAAGTTTGGAAATGTACATGAGTTTTAGATGGACTGTCACCAAATCTGGCGGTCGGTGGAAGTTGAGTTTAAGCGGGAAAGTTGGTTTAATGACATTCAATGTTCTAGGGAGACGAGCTCGGAACTCGTGAGAAGGCATGCAAACGGGAAGTTGAAGGTTTGTTTGGTTTGTCGTGATTTTCGGTCTTCTCTCTCTCTCTCTGCTTGTTTACTGGTTCTTCGCACCAGTTCTCCTTGAGTTGCATGGCAAGAATGAATTTCTCTGGCTCTTTTCTCTGTCTTGGAAGATATATATGTGATGGAGACAGCGAAATTTCGTTGGTCGCTTTATCGAGGAAAAGAAAAGGAAGTTTGAGCTCTTCCTGTGGTCTGCTTCGGAAATTTTATCAAAATACAGGCATGTTAGGCCCTAACCTTTAAATATCTTGTTGTCTTTCCAGTGCTTTCATTAGAACAACTCTGTTTAAATGTTTTGTGAAAATTAGATGAATTTTCTATGGAGATCTTGTTTGATTTTTGGCACTGTATCTCTTCTGGTTCGATTTTTCAATTTCCTCTTGATGGGTGTTTATTGAAATCGAATTTCGGCTCTATTTGCTTTGAGTATTCATTCTGGCTTATACATGCGAGGTATTTAATTATAAAAGTTTGAGTGTTCGGCCTGTTTGGCATGAGCCCTTAGAATATACCTGTGTGTAGTATAAGACCACCGTATGTTTTTGATTAGTGGTCGCTGTTTCTTGTTATGGAAACTGTATGGAATGATTCTGATGAATACTATAAGATTGATCAGTATTATTGCTTCTTTGGGAACTCTGTCGTGGGATTTGTTGACAGTGACTAATGATACTTTCGGGTTTCATTTGTTTTCAAATTTTTGGCTTGGAACAGGCAACTGTTGTGTTACCGTAGTCTTTACGACCCAGCGGAAGTGTTTTCCTTGTTATTGTGGAAACGGGATTATTGTTGACTGTGTATAATATTGTTACATCTATACTTTATTATTACGACACAGTGGAGTCCTTGATTGAATTATATGTAGCTATCTACTGTTGTGGATGTAGATTCATCCTTGTGTTTTTTTATTTGATTTCGTGGAAGCCTTTTAGAGAAAGGAACAAGCCTTCTGACCACAGTTATTTGCAATAAATAATGAGTATAGATTTCCTGGGTATGTATTGCTTTTCTTTGTGAAAGCTGTTGGAAAGTTTCAAGGTGGCTCAGTTGATTTCCTTGCTTGAAATGGGTATTCGATTTGCTTCACTTGTTTCATTCTGAATGTTTACCATGAATGGCATAGATGGATTTATCAACCAATTTCATAGTACGTTGTTGTAGGGTTCAGTGGTTATGAGTACAAAACCATTAACAGTTTACAGTATGAATTCATATGCATTTGCTTGAATTGTTACCTCCGTTTGAATCAATTAGAATTCGGGAAAGGTAGCTAGTACTTCTGTCTCTTTCTGAACTGGACTTTGGACATTGTCTTTGTCACTGTTGAGATCCTTGAGTATGAATGACTGTTTCGCGTTCCGACCTTGTTTGGGTAAGTCGCAAATATCACACTAAGACTTGCATGCGCCAAGGTAAGGATCGATTGGTTGTATTCATTTCTTTTACTTCAGTCCAATTTTGACTGAGCAAGAATAAGTATGCTATGTTCCTTTCCATTTATTCAGTCCGATTTGACTGAGCATGATTTGGAAATACTGTGTGGTCAACATAGCATAGTTCCTTAGAAACCTTAAATTGCTTGATGCAATAAGGTTGTTGTTTTCAGCGATACGCTTGTAGTTTCTTGTTTTCAACTTGTGTCAAAGCCTTACTGTGTAAAAGGAACTAGCATTGGGCTTAGGGTTGATACATGAATTGTTGATGTGTTAGTTGCTGTACAGGAGTTTTGCTGTGTTTCTATTTCTTGATTTAGAACAACGATCTTGCTTGTGGCTTGTTTAACCTGTTCATTTATATGCTGGTTGAATGTTTTTATATCTAAGGACAGTACAGTGATGAACTTATGTGAAAGGAAGTATGAATGGATAGGTTCTTTCTCTTCCTTTATTTAATACTTGTTGATATTTATTAAACAGTGGGAAATTGTTTTGTAACATATTGGTGGAATTCCGAATTGATATGTTGTTCCCTTTTGGAAGAATGAAACGATCTGACCAATGTTGTGATTTTGGATTCAATGATTGTTGTGTATATTCGTTCCTTGATTCTTTTAATATTTGATGAAATATTAGAAAGTGAATAAGACTATTTGTAACAATGATAGAGTTACATATTTGTAATCATTATGTATTACAAGAACATAGGCTGAATATGTTTACTTATTTGGTATATGATCTCATTTAAATAGGGTGTTTAATGAAAACAATTGATGGATTGCAATTGTTTTAAAAGTTAGTGCTTATCATGCTCAATTCATTGAACTGACTCATGTTGACTATTTTTGCATATGGTTGCCGTAAGAGGTAAAAGCAATGCAGATCTGACAAGCTGATCAGATTGTTTATTTGAATTATAATGAATTACAGCTTGATTTTATAGATGTACTATATATGAAAAGATGTTTCTTTTCCGTTGAACATTGTATCAAGTATGCTGTTGCATAAATTGTAATTGTATAGTTTCAAGGAAATGGAAATAAGTGTGTGATACTTATGTGTTGTATTCTATTTCTCATGGATGACCTTCTTCGGTTTATGTAACGAAGGGGCATTATTATTATTGTATAATATGGATGCTTTTGAGATTAACAATAAAAGCTTATAAGAAAATGAGATTGAACTCTTATGAGTATTTAGAAGTTCTAATCTATTCTAGCGAAAGCAATATTGGAATTAAATATTTGTCTTTCTAGAAGATAGGTTGAAAGTGAGCCTAAAAGTGAACGATAAACAAACTGGATTAAATTACTAATCCCTAGTCCTAAGTATGATAGGGCAATATTAAATTGGATTCTTAATCATTTATATCTTTATACAAAAAAATATGATATAAATTCAGTTAAGAGAACTGATATGCAAACAAATGGAGTTCAGAAGGCAATCTCAAGCAAAGGTTATGAGATATTGTCCGATTCTGTTGCTTTAGAAACAAGTGTATTCTAATGACTCCTTGATGAGAACTGACTGTAATACCTCTACCATGTAATGGGTTTTTAATAGAGGAGGGTCGTCTTAAGACGAAGAATCCAGGGATTTGGAAAGGCTAACCTTAGGGAAAAGTCTTTAAAAGTAATTTAAACCCTAGTGCGTAACGCTGGATGCTGAGTAGATCTTTTCGAGGCGGATTTAAAGGTTGACGAAATAAGTCAACTGCAGAGTTGTACCTCCAAGAAGATTAGGATCTTCTCGAAGTTACAATAATGCAGATGACTTATGGCGACACCCTTTGCATTGATCACTAAGATTTACACTTGATTTCGCACGAGTTACCCTGGGACCGATTAAGAATGTGGTCATGATATAAGGCTGCCTAGGAGATTTGGGGTATCATGACACACTGGTTGAACTGCAAGGTTGAACCAGTATGTCATCATATCCCTAATCCTCGTGGGCATCCATATAGCATTATCACCTTGTTAATCTGCCTCCGAGTGATTCAGTTGTGAAAGGAAGGACTGACAGTAGTCAGTATAAGACATTCTATATAACATATGAATGGGGTGAAGGACGTATTCCAGATTGACGAGTATGTCGTTAAGGAATACGAGACATGAACAGTATGTTTCAAATCTTTGGCCAAATTATCGCAAGCTGCTGATTGCGTTGTCCTAATTCACCTAGTCTAAGGGATGAGATGCCGATGAATAATGGTAACAATTATTCAGTTAGATTCCTTGAACAGAGCATTCTGAATCCCAGATTAGGGAAGAGAACCGCAAGAGTAATGTGTTAAATGAAAACACCGACTCTTATTACTCATGAATAGATCGGTATATTACCGAGTCATGGAATGAATAGATCGGAGGTACTCCGAGTCATTATAGCTGCATATGGTTGTCTGTTATATGAATGGTTATTTGAATTGTGAGTTCTAAATTATGTATTTAGAACCAGTATGCAATCATCAAAAAAAAAAAATTGACTTGTTCTATTGTCTAAAATGAGGACGTTACAAAATGTTGGGTGTTCCTAGGGATTCTCCTTTTTTTAGTGCATGATCCTCTTTCTATACCTTGGATTTATTTTTATATGTTTCATTTTCCACTTTGCATATACTTTCCTTTTATGTCCTTTAGTTATAGCAATCAACTTAATCATCAACCTTTTAAGCATGTTATGTTTTCTCCTCCTAATCAAAAATTTTAAGTCCCTATGGCTACCTCCCCACTACATGTGCAGGATATCCCTTTTATGTTTGAGCATGATGATCATGATGCACCTTTACAAAACCTTGAAACATATAGTGAGCACCATACTAGTTTTTTTTATGATAATAATGAGATGGAACATGACCAAGTTGAACTTTTGTCTAAATTTTTTTCATGGGTTCAAGATAACCTTCAACATATTGAGCATGTTATCAAGATCCCTCTCATTTCCAAGCTATCTCATGATCAAAAATCTAATGATAAGTCTCTTTTTTGGGTACATCTCCTTACATCTTCTATTATGAATACATCTTCTATTGCTACTTCTTCAGTGCTTATATCCTTAGGGGTAACTAATTCCCCACCTCACAAAGTTGATATATCCATTCCTATGTTTACTGGTATTCCCACGTCTATAATATACACCCATGGGATTCATAATTATTCTTCTTCTAATACACAAACTCTTTAAACCCTTGTTCATATTTTGCAAGCTCAAATCTTACAATGAAAACAAGGTGCCTCTACTTCTTCTAATGTCATGGATTTTACTCAATTGCTTCACAAATTGCTTGTACCTAAAGTGAATTCTTATCCCTTTCCTATCAATTTTTTTTATCATATGGTTCCTATTTATCAAGGCAAAGGTAATCCTGAAGAAAATTTGTATGCTTTTTGTGTCACTTGTTTCGATTATGTTTATAATGATATATTACTCACTAATTTCTTTCTTAATAGCCTAAAGTAGTTCACTTTATGATGGTCTTATTCTCTTCCCATTCATTCAATTCAGGACTTTATCCCTTTGGCTAATAAATTCCTTGCACAATTCTCCATCAATATTGGGGACAAGGTGTCCTATACTTAAATTTCCAAGATGCGGAAAAGCTCCAACAAGCCCATCAATGACGATGTTCTATGATACAACACTACACTTGTTAAGATGGACAATATCCTAGTCAACAACGAGCTCTAATTTCTCTTCACTCAGAGCTTTCTTTCTCCTTTGCAAGATTATGTTATTTTGCAACAAGTTTCACTCATTTGATCACTTATGTCACACATTAAAAGAGTGTGAGACTGAGCAACTTACAATAAATAAGCTCAAATATGTTGGTAGTGTTCCCAACACATATATCCTAAGTTTCAAGGAAAACCCAATTTCAAAGAAAAATAAAATGACAAAAAATTGATGTCAAATCTATTGGTGATGCTCTATCTCAAACAAAAAATATTTAGTGATAATATTTGTGGTGACAATTCACATGATTGTCTTACACACCTCAATTATTTTTAAAATATTTACTCAAGTGCAACCTTGTATCTTTCCCTCCAACTCTAGTGGTTGATACAAGAAAAATTCTTGGTAAAATTTTCAAGGCTAATGCCTTATGTAATTATCATAGACATGTTGGCCATTATTCTAATCACTGTGTCAAACTTCGTCTTGTTATAAAAGATGTTATTGGTGTTAATGTTATTGAATGGGAAACTCCCACTAAGAAATTTAATCCTACCAATGATGATTCTAAATTAAATATTTTCAATGACCAACTTCCTGATCACAACAATGTTATATCTAATTTGGAACTGCACCATACCTATCATGTTCACCCTCCTCCATCCTATAATAATCCATTGTATTGATTACTCTTTTATTGATACTACTTATTTTTGTGTGCCTCCTAGGCCCATTGCTGCATTTCATGATTTTGATATAGCTCATGATATTATTTTAGATACACTATACATTCATGTTTTAATTGGCCATCACTCTATACATAGTGTTTTGATTGATATTGTTGTTATACACAATTTGTGCACTTTCAATATAAATACTTCTATGGGATATACTAAGAAATATGTGACATTTGATACTAAGACCTCACTTAAGCATGTTGTTATACCTCTTACAATTGGATCTCCTATTATGGTTGTCCCCTTTCTAGTAATTACTTCTCTCAGCTCATGTGATATGGATTTAGATTTAGCTTTGTTATATGCTCTTAACACTATATACCATTTATCTTGCATCAGTGTGTAAAATTTATCTATAATTTGAAAGTTTTCATGGTCAAGAGTATCCCATATGAGGCCCTAACACCTAATCTTCTTAGTTAGAAAACAAAAAATGTTACACCTAGGCATGTTACATCCACATATGCTACTTTAATTGGCTCTATCCCTCCTAGGTCTCTTATTACACATGATATATATAGCAGGGCCATCCCTCCTAGGTGTTTTATACCTCTTATTGCACATAATATGGCTCCTGAGTCACATAGCATCGACTTCTCAAGGTCCATTATTCTCCCACTACACATGTGACACATTTGAGTTCTAAGCCTCCTTAGATTTTTGCTCTTCCTCACCTCCTAATGAGGCCCTCATTAGGTATCTCTTGTGCTACCCATTTTATCTATACATATATAATTATCAAAATATAAAAAACATTCACATAATCACAAAACATTAAAAAAATTAAATATTTATATAATTAGGACCTACATATGACTTGATTTGCAAGATTGATACTTTACATATGTTGTTATTCATATGATTTTATAGACAACATATGTCTTTATATACTCTTTACATACATGCATTCATGCGATATGTTGATTTTGATGTAAGGAATACGTAGATTGATATATTATGATAGGTGTCAACTCAAACCCTTCCCAACATACCCTGATCTTTTAGGGGGCATATCTTACACCATTCAGGTGCTTTTGTTTCAATACAATTACTTTCACTTCCTCATTATGTTTAGTAATTATATTGTGTATATGCTACATTTTGGACTAATATGACTAATACATGTCTCTTGTGCAATGCTAGCTTATCTTTCTCTATGTGTTTTTCAAATAATGTTTGATATTTTTTTCACTTTTTTATTTTTTGATTGTTTTCTTGTTTATTTTTATGTAGCCTAGGTTCCTTGTTTTCACTATCACACTTATTTGTCCCATGTTTATGGCTCTATGTCTCACTTGTATGTGACATTACTTATATGAAGCACTCACGCCATTACATCCTTGGTTGTCACTGTAGGAACATCTCTTAGCAAAATAATTATATGTGTGATTACTTGTATTCTTAAATCTTTGTATGTGTCTTATGTTCCTTCACTCTAACTATCTTGTGAGACTTTTGTGCTCCATGTCTCAATGTCTTGATCTGAATTATTTTCATGATATTGCTTATGTACTTTTATATTAGCTTCGTTGTGTATTTTTTTACCTATGTGCTTGTTTACTCTTATACGTGATTGTTATTGTGAGTATTGTTTATTGCAAGTTATGTGTTATTATCTTTTTGTGACATGCTCTCCACCATGTGTACCTATTACAAGAACATGATACTAATGGTGGCCACCTAATACAACCCTCCATGTGATCCAATTTGGATTATTAGACTTATCCAACATGAATACACATTATTATTTTGAGTTGCACACTCTATTGACATATATAATGCACCTTAAAAGAGGGGGAATTCAATGGGGTACATTATGCATATACGAATGATACGGATAAAATACAAGACTCATACATAAATTTATGCAAGGCGTGTATCCTCAAAAATAGGTATAGATATAGAATAGGGAAAAAAATCACTTTGGTAAAAAAAATTCCACTAGGGATGATACCATAGTACGCTATGGCACGTATTCAATGTTACCTTTGTGGGGGAAATCTATAGAAAATTTCAGCATTTTAAGATTTTACAAATAGTTATGGACTTCTGGTATGGATTCATATACAGATGACATACTTCATAGCATAATACATGGGTTGTGAATACTTCATTCCTTTTTCACTGCATCATTCAAATATAGTTGCAAATTCATGGAAAGGGGGCATGTTCCTTTCTTCTGCTTTTACATTATTAAAAATTTGCATATACTAAGACTTGGTACTATAAAATATTTATGCAGAAGTTGCAATCCTTATTTTACATTATAAATAGAGCCTAATAAATAGGAAAAAACATCTAACAACCTAACAATGAGGAAGGTAAACAAGATTAAAGACAAATCTATGTGAAACCTCCTAACTACAAGCCAAGGAAGGATCAAACAACCTAGCAAGATAACCCACATAACATGTTATTGTTACATTATTACATTCATATTATAAGACTATTCTAACACCCTCCCTTAATGACTAAATCCATTGTTTGAGTCATTATAACATTAATATGATTAAGTCCATACATGAACGAGAAACCAAGGTGTATTACTATTGCATATATAGTGATGTATAAAAATGTCCCTATTGTTTCCAATCCATCTTATCAGAGTATATGGGTAATTAGTCGCTACAACTACCAAGTAATATAGAAAATAGTGTTGAATACTAGGTCACTAGATTTTGTTGTTCCTTGAATTATTGTCATGTCTTGAATGTGTCATGCTTCACTTTTTTGTTAGAGTGATCTATATGCCGATGAAAATTTTAGATTATACATCAATACTAAACAACATAACATATTTCCTAGGAGATATTTATGTGTTGAGTTGTTGAAGACCCAATGCCTAATACTTTCCATTGTTGAATAATTTTGGGTCATACAATATTCACAACACTCGTGTGCTTGTGTTTTATGTCCCTTCCTCTTTCATCAACCTTTATTAAAAAATTCCATTCAAGTTTTACTTTGGTCTTTGAAATGATGTTTGATTTCAATACCTGCAAAGTAGTTAGAAAAAAATGTACCTACTCTTCACTTTGCATCTTTTTTTTTCTTGACCTTGAACATTTCCCTTCCAACAAATAAGGAAGTTCGTCTTTTTACACATTATTCGTTATGTTATGGTACCAATTATGCCTTTTGTGTTAGTTTTCTTTATCTACTCGTAAAGAGTGAGGAACACTCTCTTCACTAATAGATTCTTCCTTAGAAATTGATACCTCTAGTAATTTATTTGAACTATGTTCAACACTACTACCAAAACATGTTCTAGAAATATTGTCAATAGAAACCACTACAATAATCTCAGTAATGTTATCATTATTGGAAAAAAGGGTACTTTCTTGTCTTTAAAAACCTCTTTACCCACAATAATCATGTATGCATAAACATATATTAACTTGTATGCATTTCTCTGCTCACAATAACCAACAAACATGTACAAATTTCCCAATAAAGAAACAATGGATCCAAAAAACACAAAATTTACTTACATCAAGTGTTTTACCAAATCACGTTCCTTCTAGTGTCATATTTTGCAAAGTTTGTATGGGAATTTGATTGAGAATGTACACAGTTATATTCACTACTTCTCCCCAATATTGACATGGTACATTCAGGTTATCCACCATACACGGTGTTATCTCCATCACTATCTTGTTATACCTTACCATGACTTCATTCTTTCATGTATAATATTGCTTATGTATACCTTCTTTATTGCAGAATTGCATGAATCTTTCTAAGACTAATTCATCCCCATTAATTGTTCTAAGAGCTTTTACATGTTTCCCTCCCTATTTCTCTCCAATAGCTTTCCAAGAAACAAAATTAGAGAAACATTCAGAATTTCTCCATAGAAAATAAACCCACATTTTCTTAGAGAAATAATCTATAATTAACAAGTAATACAAAGCTCCATATATTGAAGGTGTCTATATTGGACCATGCAAACCCAGACATACCAAATCCAATGCACATTTTGTTTTCCATTCCTTACCAATATTAAATGGGTGTTGAAAATTTTTACCCATTAGACAACCTAAACATACATTCTTACTCTTTTGAATAAGATACATCCCATTCACTATGTTAGAATGACTTAATGTATGTAAATGCTAGTAACCAAGGTGACCATACCTCTTATGCCAAAGATCACTAGTGATATCAGCCACTACTAGTGCATACTCATTTTTTGTTTTAGGATCAATTAACTTATACAATCCCTTGTTACCAAGACCAACAACAATGACTCTTTGATCATGAAGATTACTAACCATGTATTTGTTTCCTTTAAACTCCATATAAAGGCTAGGATTCATAGTTATTTCACTTATGGAAATAATATTTTTGTTCATGTTAGGAAAAAATCAAGCATTATTGAAAATGTAGCTCATAGAATTGCTCAATGCAATATGAACATCACCATATCCTTTCACATAGTGAACCCAATTATCACCTAAGGAAACTAATTAATTGCCACTATCATCTTCTATAAAGTTTACATACCAATCTGTATGACATGTGTAGTGCCTTAATGCTCCTAAGTCAAAATGCCACATTCTTGAATCTCCAAAGTGATTTTGTGTCGCCACAAATGTAAACTCACTCGATGAGATTCACTCATATTTTCAACCAAATTTACAAATAATGAATTCTTTCTATTATTTTCCAAATCATATTGTTGCTTACAAAAATCATATTATTAGTCTGCTTAGAAGTATTTACATTACTATTAGAGGCTTATTTTGAAGAAACACATGCATTCCACTATTTTGTCTTTTTGACTTTGACCATGCCATATATGCACTTTCTGTATCCATTAATGACGAGGAAGTTGCATGAGTTTACCTTCTCTCATTTTGCATGAGAAGTGTAGACAGCTTCTCAAAATCAATCTCTCATGTCTCTGTGATCATTTACAGAGATTCAACAAATGATTCAAATGATGTTGACAGGTTCTACAATATCAGAGCAATAAAGTCTTTCTCACCTACATGTTTTTCCACTACTTTTAACTGATCACATATGTCCTTCAACTCTAACAAGAATTGAGAGATCGAACCACCCTCTTGAATTTTAGTGGAAAATAACAAAAATTTCAAGTAATTACCCTAACAACTTATGAAACCTAGTACTTAGATGTTAGAATTTTCCATAAATCCGAAGCACTAGTTGCATTTCTAACTTTTAGAATCAAATTATCAACCACTGAAAATTTTAACAACATCAGTCTCCAGGGTCATCTTTTGGTCTTGTTTCTTTTCCAATTACAATTTGATCTAGATCATGATACTCACAGATGGTAAATACCTTATGACTCCATAAACTAAAGTTTTTGCATGTCAATTTTTGTGAATATAGCAACTAAAGGTGTTGTAGACTAACCTTTTGGACCTAGTTTTTCATGAAAATAATTAAATTGAAAAGCTATAAATAATTTTACAAAAAATCCTTTTTTCTCACCAATTCTATCCTAAAATGGAAAAAATGACCATTTTTCAGCTCAAAACTCCTAACACTTTGAGAGATTTTAATTTTACAATTTCTCATAAAATTGACTATATATATATATATATATACATCTTGAGTTTTACACTCTTTTGCTAAAAATCTTCTTGTATACAGTTTATGGACCTAAACCAAACAACACTACAATTTTTAAGACCTCCACTCCTTTCTGTTCACCCTAGATGGAATTAATAGACTCCCAAGAATTCTTTAAGGGTAAAAAAAAAATATTTCTAAATTTAAAAAAAAAAACTTTAAAAAAAATTAAAAAGTTAAAAACATAAATTCAATACAGCTCTAATTTTTTTATATTTTTGAAAACTTTGGATTAATAAAAGTAACCTTTAATCATCCAATCATAAAGCACATGTAGTATGCTTTATAAATGTTTAGATATGACGCTCCTCTCATCATGAGATTTTTCAAGCCAAATCTCCCTCATAACCTCCTTTCTCTTCTTATTTTTGAATCTTCCATATATATCAAATAACAAATAGATATCTTTTAAAAATAAAATCTAAAACCAAAAAATTAGCCCTACAATACATTGTATGATGCCCAAGCAAGTTTTGTATGTTGATGTTTATCAAATTTCTCACAAAAAAAATATCGAATCACCCCCTTCACTGGAATAAATTCACTAGTCAATCAAGATGAAGAGAGAATTGTTTTGATTGAGAAGAAAATATAATTTTGGAAGGTTGTATGGCATCGTATGATGTGAGTCTACATTAATAAAATTATAAAATTTGTAGGTCATAAAAACTAAAACTAGCTGCAAAACTTTTCTCAAGACCATACAACTTTTCAGATTGCAAAATATTTCAAAAACATCTTTCCAACAATCTTCTCTTGCTCTTAAAAGATCGTATAAATTGTATGGATTTGTAGAGTTCACTATTTATTTCTTTTCCTTCCTAGACCAATAAATAATGCCTTCCACTTCTCAATGTGATCTTCACCAAGTGCATTTGTTCACCATGTTTCATCCCTGATAAGATATCATTCCTTCAAATGCTTCCTTCTAGTATTTTCCAACTTGTAGACACAAAATCTATGCACTTGGGTATATTTATAGATCCTAAAACATAGTAATGTATACATGATTCCTAAGCAATAAAACTAGTGGATGACAACTTCTTTTGGGTCTTTGATTGTTTTATCTTTTTTCAATTTATTGGCCTTACACACCTTAGAGCTCCGTTGGCACTTAAATGATTTATCTTTCAATGACCTCATACACTAACACCCAGTTAGGATGGAAGCGCCCAGACACTTTTGTCCCTCTTGGGTGCTCTTGTCCCTCTTTTCCTTCTTCTTACCCTTTTGGGTCCTTTTCACCTCTTGGGTATCATTTAACACTTTGGTTTAACCTTTTAGTTGTTAGTTACAAAATTCAAGAAAGGGAATCATATATATGTGTAGTTATTTCTATCAAATAAGGGGGAAAACATCATAAGAATTATCTATCATCACCTAAGCTTGCATCAAAGGCACAAGAGCATTACAAGGCATATGTCTAGCACATCCATACAAGGAACAAGGGTTGTATTATTCTACATATACAACATAGGAGGGGATTTCATTCTATTTCATCACACACATCTTGCATACTCAGTACAATCTCTATCAACTTGCTATCATCCTGTAACTTACACAAGGGAAACTAGGGCATCATTACACATACAAGCACAAAGAACTACATGGAGTCTGAGATGTCGTGCAATGCTCAATTGTAAGTTCACTCTTCAGGTGACCACCGAGGCCAGTATAACTCCACATTCTGTATATTTTTTAATAGATTTGATGTGATTTGTGGACATGTGTAGGTAGAAATTTGTTTTACAGGTTACAAGTACAATCGACGATCTAACAACAGAACCAGAGTGACAAAAGAAGATCAATAATGAAACTCCTCCATCTTAGAAAAGGCCAAAGCCTAAGCATCTAAGTGGACACAAGCGCCCAGATAAATCACTAATGCATGGGTGCTCTTGTCCTCCCATGGACACTTTTATCATGTAAAAATATGAGTTCCAGAACCCTCAGTGAGTCTTGATGACACTATTTCTAGTTTTTTACAGCAGTTACTTAGTCCTGATCACTCTCGGATTATGCAAAATCAGCTAAGTCGTATTCATCTCTCATTTTCTTAGGGTTTTACATAATTGCATGTTTATTGCTTGGACACTATTGTATTTTATTACCTATATATTATTAGCTACAGTACATTACTATGAAATAAAGGTTTAATTACATTTAGATTAAATCATTTGGTGAACCTGACCGATCAAACCCTACCTTTTAAACATGTATTATATTCTCTCTCCTTATTCTGAATTTATGGATCAATCCTCTTATCCATCATATACACCTACTAGGGTTCCTAGCATAGCTATCATCTCCGTTGATTTTATAAAATTTTGTACCCAACACCCTCCCCACTTCAACACTCCCATACCTGACCCAGCCATTAATGTGGTCACCACTCGATGTAATTGAAAACCTATGGCTCCATCTATCTTTATTCCCCCACGCATCACCTCTACCATTCCTAGCAACACCTCCAAAGGTTATGATATCATTGAGAAACTAAAGAATACACCAGCCAAAATATATGTTTATGATCTTTTACGTACTGCACCATATTTTTGTCATATACTAGAGGTTGTCTTACGTTTCATCCAAATTGATAGTTACAATTCCCATGTTGCCTTTTCCCATCTTATTCAATCCCCCAAAATCATATCACATGTCATATCATTCAGTAATGAGGATATCCCTCATACTACCATTGGTGATCATTCATTATCTTTTCTTATCACAACTACTATTAGTTACCATTATATCAAATGCATACTAATTGAAAATTGTTCCGCTAGAAATCTATGTTCTCTCTCATTACTTACACATTTACAAATTCCTGATAACCAAATCACAAAATCCTCTACCCTTGTTCATGGCTATGATTCTACTACTTGAACATGTATTGGCACCATCTCCTTACCTTTACAGTTTGAGCCCAAGACTCTTCCCACTTTGTTCTATATCATTGATACACCATTCCAATTCAATTGTTTACTTGGTAGACAATGGATCCACATTATGCATGATGTCCCTTCTACAGATCATAGTTGCATCAAATTCTTACATAATGGATATGAGCATATTATTTCCACCAATCCCAACCCCTTCAAGTATTGCCAAATAGACTTGGTCACTGTTATGCCTATACCCCCACTTAATCCAATTCCCTACCATATTATTGATACATATGATTTCATTCAATCCAGAACCTCTATTACTTCTTCTACCTCCACACTTAACCCTTCCATCCCCACACATACTACTGATCTCATATCCCCTTCCACATCTCCTTCCATCACTACCTCTATTACATCCAGTACTACTCCTAGTCATACATCCAATACTACTTCCCCTAATATCCTTGATAATTCTATCTAAAAAGATAATGTCAACACCCATAACTCTGATGATGAGGACGATGTCATAGAATTTATCGATGAAAATTTATGCAACCTCAAATTTACTCCTCTTGAGATAGACGAATCCTATTTACAAGACACCTTCGTTACTACTAGCCCAAGCGAATATCAAGAAACCTCCTCCCTCTACTACAACCATGATTCCTTTTCAGGAAACCATACATACACTGGATCTCATTCCACCTCCTCCATCTCCTCATCTTATCTCTATTTTGCAGCTTGATCCATTCACATGCACCTTACTCGTACATGACTCTTATTGGCCTCATATCCCATTCAATCCCACTTGTTCTGACATTGTTTGCACACATGAAGGATTAACACAATTAGGATTCACACTTTTTAATCTCCTCCCCCCACCCCGCTCTCCCCACTTGTATCATAAATGTGTACTCATTATTGTTGCGTATAGATTTTACCTCTCCCATTTATCATTCTTCCTTACACGTGCACATTGTTCCTCTCTGCTCAACCTTGGTCAATATTTTCTAGACTATATCAGTGGCACCCTCAACCCCAATCATACTGATATTACCTTTCTCATGATTTTTGGCCGCAACTCTATTTGCAATGATTCCTTCATTGACATACCCAAAACTTAACTTGTTTGTATGCATATAACTATCCACAACCACCTTTCACTGATGAATAATATGCTATGGACATGTATAAGTTATGCCACATTGATTCTGTCTATGATCATCCTCACTCTATCGCATAGAATGTTTCCAACCCCAATCCCATTGGTTATGACCCTGACATTAAAAAACTCCTTGATGATTTTACTTGATTTCTTACCCCACACACAATCGAGGGGCACTCGACTTCCCCCCTCACTGGTCATATCATAGTGACCTTCTCTCTGTCTCTCACGCTATGTGTTTTATGTTTATCTTTCCCAGCATTACCACATCTCTGGTTCACATACTTTATCTTCATTACCCAAAGACACACTCTTGTTCTATGGTTCATGCTTGACTATTGAGGGTGAAATTCCTCTATGAACCTCACTTATTGCATATTGGATACTTACGCTTCGTGCTTCTTGTATATATTTCTAAACATCACCACATCTATGGTATCATTACCCGATGACACAATCTTGTTTTATGATTCATACTTGACAGTTAAGGGAGCATTCCCAAATGAACCTCATCTCACGCACATCCGTTGGGGGAAATGCATCTCCTCCCATCTACACATCTGACATTTTGTAGCACATCATTGAAATTTCACACAACACCTGCACATCTTGGTTGTATTTTCTCTTGTTAGCTTATACTATTTACATGTTACAGTTCATTTCCTATGCTATTTGGATACTTAATATGTCAATTATCTATTTCTATACACACATGCACATTCACATGGTATCTTGAGGTGAATGCGAGACTCTCACAAATTCTTACACGATACATGATGCTTGACACTACTCTTTACCAGTCTCATTGAGGCTTCTGTGGGCATCTACCTTTACTAATCTCATACTCTACACATCACATTTCCTATTGTTACATTATTTACTACTTCTCATTATTTTCCCTTCACTCTTCATTGATCTATACACGCTTTGACATACTATTTATCTCTCTAACATGCTAACAATTGGTTCATGTGTAGTATTTGACTTGTAGGATTACATACAACCATGGTAATCTATCACTTTTTACTCGTTATTGTTTACTACTATTTGCGGGCTATGTCCTATGTCATGCTTGCTCATTATTTTCTTATGGCCGCTTTTCCCTAATTGTCTTGTGACATTATGAGCAATGTCCCATGTATGCATCCCGATTTTCATGATACCTCTTGTCTTCGTACTTTCTTGTTACACTACCTTTTATTACATGTTAGTTTTTTTACACTAACACTTGTTTCTAGCCTACATTGTTTGTATGTGCCTTAGTTTCTACCATGCACATCCCCTACCCCTTGCAGGTATCCACTCTCAGATATGCATAGCAGTTTTAGGTCCTCTCATGTGGTCCTCCTCTTATATTCATCACATGCACCCCAAACGAGTGGGGGCATGTATTGGGTGAACAAATCACCCTTCCAACAACATAGAGATCCAGAATAGAAAAACATAATACAACATTGGCCAAAGCACATAATCATAGTCAGGTCTAGAATCTAACTTGGACCAAAAACACAGAGCAGACACTAGTTGCTAGTATCAGACAAGAATGATGGGCACTTGTGTCCCTCATGGGTGCTAGTGTCCTGGGGCAAAAATAGATTGTTTCTTAGTTTGGTAAAGTTTCCAATAGTTTACAATGCATTTCTAATGTATCAGTCACTTCACTCTAGTTATAGTTTTCATTTAAATGGTTACAATTCAATTCAATTCAGTTACAATACTGTTACAACTTCAGACATACCAATCTACAGTGGCACTTATTTAAGAAGCATCATGAAAGGAGAGAAAACATATCTCTCTCCCAACACTCTTATCTTGGCATGAGATCACCGAAAAAACTCGCCCTTGGCGTGAAATCACCCAAAAAACTCATTCTTGGTGTGAGATCACACAAAAACTCGCTCTTGGTGTGAGATCACCCAAAATCCTCACCCTCTGGCAAAAAGATACTCAAATCCAGCAGCATCTCCAAAGCAAAACATGATAACTTTCTATCATTTACTCTCTCATACATCAGATGCACTCTTTCCTTAGCTCTTTACTTACTTATACACACATTACTCTAATTTTTCATATACGAGACTTTGACTACTCTTTTGTTTTTCTTTTACAATTTTGTCCTTACAAGAAACATCTCACACCAACAAGCAAAAGCTCTAGCAGCACGTTACTATGCATACACTTAACCCGTAGGATCTACATCCCTTTCTTAACTGCCATGCTACTTTTTCACTCAACACGCTATCAGATGCACTTCTCATTGATTTATAAGGTATGCATCTTCTATATAAATTATGTTATTGAGTATTTACTTAACAAAATAAAGTGGGGGAAAATGTAGACACAAAATCTATGCACTTGGGTACATACTAGGTCTTAAAACATACTAATGTATATATGATTCCTAAGCAAGAAAACTAGTGGTTGAAAACTTATTTTGGTTCTTTGATTGCTTTATATTTTGCACTTTTCTAGGCCTATACACCGTACAATTGTAACATCCTACCTATTTGAAGTTTGTTTTGGTCGCAAAGTGAATTTTAACGATTAAACAACATGCGAACTCGGGACTAGTTCTATTATGTTGACCCACATGTGATGTGTACTCGTACATGTAACCAGAAGGTTAGGCATACTAGTATGCAATAGTATACATGGCATTGTAGCAGCACTTGCCGTCATGTTTGCATGTTGCTTAGTGTTACAATTTATTTTACGTTCATTTCATTGATAATGACTATTTAATTCTTGGTTATGATTGAGACTTATCATCAATATGGCTTGACTATGTTGTTATGATGATGGGATATTCATGTTGTTAGTTGAGAAGTTTGATTGATATAATTGCATGCATTATAACAGCACATAGTATTTGTTATATTAATCTTCCATATGATTTAGTCATTAATTTAAATGAGTTAACAAATTTTAATTGTGGAATGAAAACATGAAGGTTAGGTGATTATTTACCTTCGTTTTTATCACAATTTTTTTTATTGTTGTCTACAAGTTGGAAAAATGGTCATAGACCATAAGGACATAAAAAGGATTACGGAAAGCTATTAACACCAATGCTGATATTAATCTTGGTAAGAAATGTAATGGTTTCTAATGATTCTATAAATATGGGTAAGAATGGAAAACAAGAAATAGTGATTGTGTATATGATTATATAAAATGTTGTTATCAAACACCATGGTCTTCAAACATGTAAATGGACGAATAATTACACTTGGTTATAATGTTAAAGATATAATTGTGGTCTTTGGCCTACCCCATGGTGATGATGAAGGTTTAATATTTGGTTGATCCAAATAAAAATCGGTCATAACCCATTTCAAGTTTATTATTATTAATGAAGTTTCATTAGGGACATTGAATGAATGACCATGCAAAATATCTAGTGTGCCACCAAAGCCTTCGACCACTCGAATAGGTGACTGTACGTACCCAAAATTGTAAGGTACTGTACTGCCAGAACAACGTGACAAGTGCCCCAATGATGATACAGGTCTCCTCGCAAGGTGTTCGGAATCTGGAAAAGATCTCCAAGTGTGCGTTAACATCCCGCATGCCCCGCTTAGCCCCCGCGTGCTTTGTTTTTCCCTTTTCCCCTCTTTTCTTGGCCTTTTTCTCTTCTGTGACGAAATCGCCACCCTGCATGGGCGGTGGTCTCATGACCGCTGCCCTGATCAGGGCGGCGGTCCTATAACCGCCGCCCTGCTCAAAGCGGCGGTCTTTTACGCATTTTCCAGAAAGTGTTTTTAATGCGACTCACGTAAAAATCAAAGATTCACCAGTTTTTTTTTCCGACTTGGGCTTGCATTTATGTTTTTGGTCCCCTGGAATAGTGTTTGGCCATTGTTTATAGTTTTAGAGTTTAGTTTGGTTTTGATCTTTGGGTGAATGAAAATCTATAAATAAATGGCTTGTGCTCAAACAAATGGTCTGCCCCTCATTCACTTCTCATGCTCTCATTTTAAATAGTTCAATCTATTATTTTTCTTAGAAGCCATAGTTTCAATTCTTTGCATATTTAGTTAGCATTGTTCAGCTGTTGGTAAGCCACATATCCATCTTGTGCAGGCAGTGTTGTTATTTCACCCAATCCATTGGAGTAGAATAGCTTAGGAAGCCATTAAAGTTGCAGGTTTTGCTCCTCAAAACAGGATAGTTTCAGGTTCTAGATGCTTTATGTTGCATGACTCACAATAAATCCCGCTAGGAATTACATAAGCCAAGCTCTGTACTCTCGTGTTATCCCTCTCCTACTCGCATTGTATTCAGTCTGCATTCTGAGCTGCCTTTGTCCCAATATCTACTTCTGTTGATGCTAGCATTACATGCTTTTCTGGATTCACGTGAACACAAAGGAATGAGAAGATCACACTGAGGGGACAAGATCACACACACCATTGGGTTCGCCACTGTTCTGCAGAATCTAGGTTATAGCTTTCAAAGTTCTTAAGTTAGAAATATATCAAATAGAGTAGATAATCACTTCTTTTCAGTTAAGTTTACTTTCAATATTACCAGGGAAGCTGTGGGGATTGATAGTTTCTGAGAAACTATGATTCATTCCTCACTTCTGAGGTAGGATCGAGAGTCTGGAAAATAGATTAAGCAAGTTATTTCATTATTTAGAATAGATCTACAAATTCACAGACAAATAACTACACTCGGTTATTTTGTTTGTTTTAAGTTTTATCTTAGTTGTCAAATTCTAGATACGTTTAAATAGCTGCTTTCTTAAATTCTTAAGGTTTCTCAGAAAATACAAAAATAGAAATTATATATATATATTCTAGATTTATTCCACGTAGTTAAAATTTGCTTTGTTGCAGTTAGATTTACATTATTGTTTTGTATGACAATCACGGGACCCAGGGAGCCCAGGGAATACGTATTTGAGCCAATTGTGCCTCAACCCAATCTCGTCACGACAATAGTTGACATAGACCAGAACCTTAGAATACAAATCTTCCAAACAACAACAGATTTACGACAAATCAGCTCTCAGTTGAGGGGATTAAAAATAGAAGACGACCAAGCACACAAGTTTTGGTCAAATCAACCGAACTACAGATTACCCTAGGCAAACATACACATGACTGTAGAAGGGTTCGAAAGAGAACAAACCTTTGGTTGTGATCCTTTGGTCCCACAACCAGATGCAGGAGACACTCTTCTAGATATAGATACCAGCCTAAGAATCAGGTTACAAGAACGCTTGTGAGGTACTCTGAGAAGATCGCGTAGTTATTGATCCTAAATATAGAAGCTAAGAAAGCATATGATTATTGGATACTAGGGATTAGGACTTGATTTCGTACATGACCATAGCAGGACCGCAACAACTAAGAGTCTACGGTTGTGATCCACAAATCCCGCAACCTAACGAATCCATAAGTCAATCAGACATAGACACTGACCTACGCATATTAGTATTCAGATCTACCCCACTTCCACCCACCATCGTCGAACAGTTATCCTTACTAGATATAACGGCTAACAAAGCTAGAGAATTCTGGACTAGTCCAAAGAATCATCCGTAGAGTCGATTGTATTCATTACCCACCATATGACCTTATCTGGAGACATACACGAAACTATCCCAAGTCATTTTCCACGTATTCCACAACCCATAGATCGAATCACGCCAGAGCTCGATGTTGATTAGAGCCTTCGAGCAGTCATCCTTGCCGATCGATCTATCACACCAGTTCAGGTTAGAAGGGCCTTCTTTGCCTTAAATTCACAAATTCTACTAGTGCGTATTGAAGACATTAGATTGCCTAACTAGTTTGTCTGCATCCCACGCATATTCCATGTCCACTGGTTGTCTCGGCACGACCTCGGGAGGTCGGGTACGTGGAAGAGTTACCTGTAGATTCCCACGCTCACTTGTCGCTTTTCCGGCGTACAAAATTGGTGAACCCGACGTGAAACAAACAAAATTAGTGAAGCTGATGTAAACTTCTTACTTTCTCATCCAGAGTCATAGTATTATGTTTTCTTTCAAGTTTAGTTTACTTTTCATCTTCTCCGCCTCATTAGCTTTCACGAATCATTTTCGCTCTCTCCCATTATTCTGCGGGTATTCATATACCCCCCGAATATGTCAGGATTCGATGCATATGGCAGACCCCTCTTGGGTCTTGAGGCAAACTACACCCAACAGAATAGACAATCATCACCCTCACTCTTAGTATGGGGTGACAACTACTCAACTAATCAGTTGTCAACACAAACTCCAAGAATCAGATATAATTCGTCTTTTCAAACTGAGGAGTTAGATCAACCCCCTCAAAAAAAACAAACAGAGCCTTCAAGCTCGAATAATATGACGTTCACCAGAGAATCTAGATCATCTCCTCATATGCTACTTAGACCACAAATTAGTAGACAATCAGACCCATACCTGGTCTTAGATAATGAACAGTCAATACGTTATCCTAGGAGTGAACAGCGCTCTCAAGGTATATACTCACCTGTAGGAGGTTTACAAATGCAACCTGAGGTATCTTTTCAAGAAAATACCTCTATACCATTGCATATAGGAAATACTCTCGGAGAAACATGGTAAGATAGCGATCAGTTCATAGCAGGATATCACATGCCTATACAAAACCATGGTATACAACAAACGCCACCAAGGCAGAATATCGTGACTTCACCAAATGAAGTCATTTCAACATTAGTAGAAAAAGTGAGAGGGTTAGAACTTGCCCAAGCAAGTCAAAATTCACAATTCGTGCAAACAGGGGGTTCCAATCCTCCATGCCATCCTAACCAAGTAGATCTCCTCACAGGAGTAGGCACGTTAGGCATGCCTCCTCAGTATCCACAACAAACACCAACTAGGCCCATCATCTCTAACACCATTCCTCCTGGTCTAGTATCAAACAATCCATTCCTGGACAATACCCCGTCATACTTAAACATGTACTCCAAATCACCACAAGGAGATATGTTCTCCTCTCCCGGCATGCTTGCTCAAACACAAGTGTTTCCTTATGCCCCTACCAATGCATACGCTATGCCATATCAACAACCCATCCCACCACCACTCCCTCAGCAACCACCATCAATGGTCGAAACCTATGCGATAGGGACTTATTCAGAATATTTAAAAGAGCCCTTAGACTTCACCATACGAAGCGTCATGCTTCCAAGACCCCTTCCCGATTTACCCAAGTACAAAGGTGAGGGAGATCCAAATGCGCATATCAAAGCTTACGCTACAGCCATACAAGAACTACTCCCTTGGGATGGGGTTGATGCTAAAATATTCCCCAAGACTTTGGAAGGTGCTCTTGATTGGTATTATAGAATACCTGAGGCTTCCATCCATTCATTTAAACAACTCGTATCAGAGTTCATTAAGGCATTTGACATGAACAAACTGTTAAGAATAGCAATCAGGGAGTTCTTACACATCAAACAAGAACACAACGAATCTGTCGCCCATTTCATCCAAAGGTGGCGTACAGTCCTTTATTCCTCGGCAAGTGCGCCAAACATGGATCAAATGGAACTATGTGATTTATTCCTTCATTCACTTAGCAGAGAAGTGAAGGAAGAAGTCCAGAAGTTCCCATTACGAACTTACGATGAAGTACTAGAGAGTTCTCTTCGAATAGATCAAGCAACAATTGATAGTGGTCGCAAAACATATGGAGCAAACGGGAGGTTAATCGCCCCCAATCAGAACACTACAAATTATCCCACCACCGCAAATGTCAATCAAGGACCTAAAATCCTTAACAAAAATCAGGGTGTAACAACAGATGGAGTAACCGACCAACCCAAGAAGGTAAATGTTGTCAATACTCCATCACAAACAAACAACCAACGAAACAACAACTTTACCCCGACAATCAATACAGTGGATTTTAACCATCCACAACAACAACAACAACGGTGAAATCCCATACAAGGGCCAAGCCAAAACTCATTTGGATATTAAAACCAAAATCAAAGCCAGAAACAACAAATGCAAAACTTTAATCCTAATAGGCAACAATTTGATCAGAGTTTTAGGCCACAATATACACCAAACCAACAAACCAGGAATTACAATCCCAATTCAAATTGTGGTTTCCACAAACTTCAAGGTCATGATACTAGAATGTGTTGTGACTACAATAAATTCATGCAACGTTTTCCAGAAGAACAAAGACAGTTCTTCACATATTTTTTTTTGGCAGATCCCGTGTCACCACCACCAAGCACGCTCGTAAGGGCAGTTTCCCCTCAGAATGCTCCCCTCAAGATCTTTAACGATCCACTCCCAAGTCATGATAATAAAAGACTAAATCTAACTGCGACGAACAAGGGTGCAATGACGGGAAATAATGATCATGAAGCCTCGACTTCACTAAATCCATCAGTTGCGCCACAATTAGGAAATTAGCCGAGACCCAAGATAGTCAGTTTAGTAGAACTAGACGATGAACTACCTATCGAAGCTATAACAAGAACACGAGAATATTTCTCTCAACCAAGCCCAAGTCACCTGCCAAAAACAGATAAGAGTCAACAAATAGTAGAAAAACCCGTGGGTGCCTATGATTTAATTAACAACCTAACAAAAACCTTCTCGCACATTTCATTTTTAGACTTACTAAAAAACTCTCCTGCTCACAGGGCTGCTCTTTTAGAAGCATTAGGTTTAGGTCATTTAATTAACATCACTCCACCTCCTGAAACACAGGTAAATCATGTAGACTTTGATGTTCATCCTCTAGGGCAGCCGGACAAGGATGTCGAATTCATATTCGAAATAAGTAAAATGCCTACAGATGTTGAGATTGCACGCCGAGGTGATCCAGCCTTACACTTACAAGTATGGGTTTATAATAACTACGTAAAATGAGAAATGGTTGACAATGGGGCCACAGTTAACATAGTCCCCTTCTCTTTCCTTCAAAAATTAGGATATGGGGAAACAAATTGTTCCACCACTCGAAATACATTGAGAGGCTATGATAGCCTTAAAGCCACTTCGATTAGAACTATAATACTACCGGTCACCTTAGGACCCAAAACAATCTTGACTGAGTTTTATATTATAGATCGGGAAACTAATTATAATATGATCCTCGGCTGACCATGGATACACCTAATGAAGGCAATCCCTTCTACGTTATTCTAAGAAGTAAGATTCTTGCATCTAGGAAAGGTGTTTGTAGCCAAAGGCGATCCAAAACCTTTCAATATGCACCTAGCTGACTTAAAGAAAAGACCAGGTGTGCACTCGGAATTTGAACTTCCAACAAACCAACTTAATAAACCCACTGATGCAAAACCAGAGGAGAAGTTGCTACCTACAATGGATCTTGAGACTATGAATCTAGTTAGGACAATCCACCCTCCAAAGGTGAGGCTAACATTGTAGAAACGGTATCATTAGGAACTACTACAAAAATCATTGAATTACTAGAACAAGATCTACCAATGTTCCTACCATTTGATTCTGTAGGCATGGGATGTTCCTTAGGTGTTGGTTCTCTTCCAGCAAAGGATCTCTGTATGGTGGAAGTATAATGCGCAAATACAACAAATATCCCAACGTTCGTATTCCCAGCTAAATATTGGACTCTCCATTTTGATGGAGCTAAATGCCGTTATGGAGCGGGGGCTGGTGTAATCTTTACTTCCCCTAAAGGAAAGGTCCTACCATTCACCTTCAAACTCAATTTCAAATGTACAAACAACGGCGCTGAATACGAAGCCCTCCTCCTTGGCCTCATTTTAGCCAAGAGGATCGGTATTAATAACATCAGAGTATTAGGAGACTCACAATTGGTAGCAAACCGAGTCTGTGAAATATATGAAACCAAAGCCGAGCTTTTACAGCTTTACAAAAAAGTTGTATTAGATTTAAGCAAGGAATTTGACTTCATATCAATTGAAACAATCCCGCGAGAAGAAAATCTTCTCGCTGATTCAATAGCAACTTCCACATCACGTTTTACTCCAAGCAATAAGTTAGAGGATACCCGTTTCATAGTATCCCTTCGTGATGAACCATTGATAAAGACAACGACAAATTCTCTTTTAAACAAAAATGAATCTACTATCCTAGACCATGTTGATAGTGATATGGCCACTTTGGATTACTTAAATGCCTATGTCGCACTACATCTCTCCTATCATATGATAGATTTGTCCTTAATCCCACATTCATCTTCTTACTGCGGAAATCCCATAATGGAACCTAGCGTATACACGGTAGAAAGTGGGGACGATTTGGATTTACCTCCAGCCCCACCTGAGTTTGAAGAAGGTAATGCCTCTTTAATCGAAGAAACAATTGATGTTAACATCGGAACGGAGGATGAACCAAAAATATTGAAATTAGGGTCCTTGTTAACCCCAGAAGAAGTAGAAATACACACTCAGATCCTCAACGAACATCAGAAAGCTTTTGCATTTAATTATAAGGAAATGACAGGCATTGCACCACACATTGCAGTGCATAACCTCGTCACTAAATCTAATGCAAAACCAGTTAAACAAAAATCAAGACCCATGAAACCCAAGGTGGCTCTCATGGTGAAAGACGAAATAATAAAACTCCTATAAGTAGGGTTCATCAAACCAGTCGATTACTCTCAATGGGTATCTAATATTGTTCCCGTTCTCAAAAAGAATGGGAAGATACGCATCTGCATAGATTTCTGAGACATTAACAAAGCATGTCCTAAGGACGACTTCCCATTACCATCCATAGATGTCATTGTTGATGCAACAGCTGGATTTGAACTCTTGTCTCTCATGGATGGATTCTCGGGATACAATCAAATCAGAATATCTGAACAAGACCAAGCCAAAACCACGTTTATAACTCCTTGGGGAACCTATTGTTATGGTGTTATGCCATTTGGCCTCAAGAACACTGGTGCTACGTACTAGCGAGCTATGACATATATATTCCATGATTTAATTCATAAAATCATGGAATCCTACGTAGATGACTTGTTGGCTAAGGCCAAGAAGCACTGTGACCATCCAGAAGTACTCCGCGTCATTCTTTCACGCCTAATAGAATACGAAGTCACACTAAATCCAGATAAATGCGTCTTTGGTGTAACAGGAGGAAAGCTCCTAGGTTACATCATATCGTCATGAGGGATAGATGTTAATCCAACCAAAATTCAGGCTGTCCTCGAAATGGTCCCACCTTCGAATGAATCTGGAATCAGGTCATTTCTCGGAAAACTGGGTGCAATCCGGAGATTCATCCCGGACTTAAGCTTCACCATTCATCCAATCAACAATTTACTCAAGAAGGATTATAGCATTGATTGGACCGAAGACTGCAATGAAGCCTTTGATGCAGTTAAGCATTTCATGTTATCACCACCTACGCTAATGCCACCCAAGCTAGACCGCCCATTAATTTTGTATTCACGAGCTACCGATGTCTCGTTGGCCTGTATGTTGGCCCAAGAAGACAATGAAAAAAAGGAACGTGCGATTTATTTCATTAGTCGAACATTACTTGACTATGAAACACGTTATACACAGGCAGAACGAGAATGCCTTGCCATAGTCTTTGTTACTAAACACTTAAGACTCTATATGCTGAATCAAGAAACGAGGGTCATGGTAAAAACGGACCATTTACAAACTTTCCTCACACAAGGATCCTTGTCTAAAAAAACTGGATGTTTTATAACCTTAATGGGGGAATTTGAATTAACATTTGTAAATTAGAAGTCGGTTAAGGGACAAATCATTGCGGATTGGTTAGCTGATAACCCATTAGATGGAGGCGATTTAGTAGATTTAGATTTTCCAGATGAGTGCGTATACTACATCGAAACCCGACCCTCTATCTCTGAGTGTCCCTGGTACACTGATATCATTAATTATATCATGGACCATACGTACCCAGAAGGAGCTACACCACAACAAAGAAGGCGGTTACGTATTATTGCAGCCAAATACGTCATCATAGAGCAAGTACTCTATCGAAAAGCATTCGATGGAATGCTCTTGAGATGTGTCGACACAGAAGAATCCAAGAAGATTCTCCACGAATCTCACAGTGGAGTGTGTGGAGGCCACTTCGGTGGCCATGCCACCACTCACAAAATGCATCGAATGGGCTATTTCTGGCCCACTCTAGAACACGACGCAATGGAGTTTGTACACAGGTGTCATAAGTGTCAAGAATTCTCCCACGAAATTCATATGCCAGCACAAGCTCTACAACCAATTGCTACTCCATGGCCCTTTTCTACATGGGGTCTTGATTTGATAGGGAAATTCTCTCCCTTGTCTACAGATGGCCATAATTTTATAATCACGGCCATCGAATATTTCACCAAGTGGGTAGAGGCTATGCCTCTTACTACTGTACTAGGTTCTGTAATCGCCAAGTTCATTTTGAACCAAATCATTTGCAGATACGGTATCCCACAAATCATTATCTCCGATAATGGAACTTCTTTCAAGAATGAAGAGGTTCGCGAGCTATGCAATAAATTTAAGATAAGCCATCATACGGCTTCCTTGTATTACCCTCAAGCCAACGAATAGGCTGAAGCGACAAACAAGACACTAAAATCCATTCTCCTTAAAACTGTGAAAGAAAACAAACGAGATTGGCATTTGAAGTTATATCCAGCCTTGTGGGCCCATCGAACCTTAATAAGAACACCAACGGGAGTAACTCCTTTCTCACTAGTGTTCGGGGCAGAGGCAGTTCTCCCACTCGAGGTTGAAATACCCAGTCTCCGCATTTCATTATAAGGGATTCTGGATGAAGACGCTTACAGAGAAGCACGTCTTTCCCAACTAGAAATCCTAGATGAAACTACGTTAGATGTTGAATAGCGACATAGAGTTTATGCTGACCGGATGTGTCGGCAGTACAACAAGAAGGTCTATGAACGTGACATATACGAAGGTGATCTAGTTCTAAGGCTAGACAGCCGGATCGACAAGAAGACCGGCGAAGGAAGGAAATTCTGGCCCAAATGGTTGGGCCCATACCGAGTCATGAAGGACTATGGAAATGGTGCATACCTCTTATGTACGCTAGAAGGTGAGGAATTTGGCAAAACAGTCAATTCCCTGCACCTCAAGCGGTTCTACGCATAAGCAGCTAGCACTACTTATATAAATATCTACATTGCATTTTCATACATATTAGGATCATGTTGTCCGTTTGTTTTGTACACAAATTGTGATCAAGGAATCTATTCTCAAAGCAATTCATTACAAACTCATGATGTTGTTGGCATAAACTCTTTAATCGTACCTCTCCATTTTCATGATGTCATCAAATTATCTCGGAATCATTTTATCAAATAAAGCTAGATATGACAAAATCTTAAACGGTAACCATACCAAGATCTGTGGGCTTGTTCTCACTTTTAGTTTCTTCTTAGGATAGGTGTCTTGCCTATGGTCTGTTCTAGAAGCTTCATGGTGTCACATCTATCCCATATATATGTCTCTTTGGAAATAAGCACATACTGACGTTTTACTCAAGGAAACAAGTCAAACGTTGATCAAACAGAAAATTTTAATTTTACACATTTCCTTACCCCACCAACCTTTGGTGATGAGCTTGCGTCTCTTACTAGTGACGTAGGGTCGGGAAAGGATGGAAATGCCCTTACTCGCCTATGCTTTACCCACGGTGTTAAACCCACACTTCTTACTAGTAGCATGGGGCAAAGTGTAGGGGGTCCTCTTGACAAATAAATGCAAATGGTCATACACAAACAGTTCAAACTTTAAAACTTTGAGTCAAAAATAAATGAATCAGATGTTCTAAATTCCAAGAGAGTTAAAATCCTAAAAACCTAGATTTTGTCTACTATGTGGCCATCTACGGATCTAAGTCTAGATAAACCACAAAGTAAGTTGCATTCTAAACTATGGAGTCACTCGGGTAGAGTAAGCTTATAGCTTCCAATTTGGTTCCACCAAAGCTTTGTCTGTCTTTCATCACTATCATTTTAGCACATTTCATAACTTGTGCCCTTCTTGACTCTTGGTGATAAGCCCTCGCATCTTACTAGTTGTGTGGAGTTAGGAGTGGGGCAAGTTTATATGTTCATCGTACTGGTTTGTATTCATCACTTTGCAAAACAAACATGAGGTATCCAAAATTGCTTACAGAAGCTAAGATTCAAAATCACATTATATCTACATCACCATATATCAGCATTATGAAACACAAAAGGAAATAAAAACATTTACATCATTTGTTCTCCATTGCATACATTCTAAAAAGCATATAAACATACATCGTAGTATACATAGGGAAACTGGAAATAGAAAGGAAACCACGAGTGCTAAGATTTTGATCCAAAATAAATACGTATATATAAATGATCAATGTTTATATACAATGCCATCATGCACTAAGCATGGTCAAAACACTCAAAGAGCCCGGGATATACAAAGAATATATAGTACAAAATCTACGAGAGCCAAGTGGCCTCTCAATCCCTACGCGACCCCTCTGAAGGTGCACACCCACGCCTAGGACTCCAGATACGCCGACGCTCTGAATGTACGGAGGGCTCAGGGTCTGGAGGAGCAGCCGCAGTCTCACCACGAGAACGGCTCCTCATAAGATGCTCTGTCATCCTGTACCCTACTAGCTCGGTGCGAAGGGTCGATACCATCCTGGCCACATGCCAGACTGGAGCAAAGACGTCGATATGCTTACCGGTTGCTAAAGGCTCCCGAGCGTCTACGGACAGCTCTGCACGGGTCCTATCCATGGGGATCATCAGGGAATCAGTACATACCATGCGGATCAAATCCCGCCACTCATCAACAGTCTCTGCAAACAAAGGAGAAAACAAGTTAGAAACCAAACAAGAAATTAGGAATACAAGATTGCAACTAAGGAGAGCCTACAAGCAAACATTAAAAGGGATAAAGGGTAACTTACTCGGATCACCAGGCCTCCAGGATGGGTCGCTAGGGCCGGCACCTGCCGTAGATGCCGCTGCCGACTGAGGGGCTGCTCCTGTGGTGGGAGCAACGTATCACCCCGCAACGGACTCATCCTCTCTACCACAGCCCTGGGAGAGTGGCTCCTCTAAAACCAGAGTCACCCTCTCTCCACTCTGCTCCGCCCTCTCTACCTGCATAATATCCTGAGTGTCATGCCACTCAAGATCGTTGTCATTGGTCATCTCCTCTGTTCCTCCCTCTGTGAACTCCTCAGACTCGAAGTCAATATCAATAGGGTCATCGCTGCTATGAGCAGGACCCGCAGCAATCTGAAGCAAAGGTGCCTGAGGCGCACCGGCTCTCCCTCTAGCACGTACTATCCTCCTGGATGCAATGGGAACGCCAGGAGTAACCACTATCCAACCTCGGCCTTTAGGCCCCCCTCTGGCCTCACGAACTGATCTGTACACTAGCGCCACTGGGGGAAGCATATCCGTGTATGGTAAGCCAAACTGCTGAGGAACTCGGCCAAAGGGGTGCATCTCCACACATCCCACTCTGTCAATAAGCTGCCCTGTAGTGGAGTAGGAGATCAAGGTAAGAGTCTCCTCGCCCCATATGCCCACCATAGTATGATATGGTGTGGCCTCCATGTCGGCAGTAGTCAAGGAGGTAACTGGCTGATGAGGTGCTCTAAGCACCGACATGTCTATCCATCTGGCTGCCCTCACAGCCCCAGGATCTGCCACCTCCACACCCCTGCCATAGGGGATGAAACGCTCATAGACCCAACTCATGACTAGAGTCGGGTGGCTCAATGACTGCCCCTGTAAACGGACTACCCTATATAAGTCATGGTAGGTAGTCCCAAGAATGTCTGCCCCCCAGGCATATTTCTGACCATGCCCCTCTATCTGTGCAATAATGGGGGCCCAGCAGTATAATAATGTGTCCCCTCCCTTGTCCCCGATCAATCTCGAGGCAAGGATCCCCATGATGGCCTGGAAAAGTAAGGGGATGGGCAAAGAGGGAATAGATCGAACTCTCACCCCCTTCTTCGACCCCGTGGAGATGACTGCATCTCCCATATATGTGGTCCACTATGCAATCTATGCCCATGAGCCTGCTGTCTCTAGGGTAAGCCGTCTCCCAATGATCGGGACCCCCAGAATACGATAGACATCCTCCAATGTAATGGTCCACTCACCACGGACCCCTAGCAATCGGAAAGTGTTCTGATTTGCATCACAGTATGAGAATAGGTCATAAAGGATGTGTTGATGCAAAATCACAGCACCCCTGGATGGTGATCAGATTTCTAGGTTGATCATGCTAGCATCCAGTGTGATTGCACAACATTGAATCCTTTCTCCAAGCGTGGGACTCACAGAAATGAGAAAGGAATCTCCAGAGAAGGCTGGTTCATATTCATCTGTTCAGATGCACATGAAAAATGCATAGGGTTTACTCAAAACCTAATCTAACTTGCCAAGGAGACAGGGTAAGAAGATGCACAAAAATAAACTTGAGCTAACAGAGGTGATGCACCGAGGAATGAAGAACACCTATCTTGCCAATAAACACAAACCATTCAAATTTGATGCAAGATCATGCACAGATAACAAAATTTGCAGTGAAAGACCAGGAGGATGCAAATGAACACAGAGAGGGTTGAGAATCATCCAAAGACATGCATTACTTGCTCTAAAGACTGATACAATACACTACAAAATTCCAAGAGGCAGAGTCGCATTTACAATTTCAAATGGGAGGTTCGAACTCCACAAATTCACCTGATAAAGAGAAGAAGGGAGGAGCAAAACAGGAATGTTCGACCCTTAGAAAGAAGCCCCTCTTTACAATATATAGGAAGAATGAGAGAGGGAAGAGAGAGGAAAGTCAGATCTACCCCAACCACTTCTAGGTTGCATTTACTTCATCTCATTATGGCAAAAGCGGTGAATCCTGGCAAAACGGCGGACTGTCTAGCAGAAACGGCGAACTGTCTTTTGTATTAAAGCTGGTCGTTGAAATGTCGCTTCTGTCTATTATTACGTGCCAGAGGTGTTTCTTAATTTTCTCTCTCCAAACTGAACCAAAATTCAAGATTGACCCCGGAATCATGTAGAGAATTTCACCAACTTTCCATTGATATAAAGAACGCGAAAATCTGAGCTCTGGATCGAAAGTTATGGCGATCTAAAGATTTAGGGAAAAAACAGGCCAAAACGGATTTTGAATTTTTTCCCGCGCTCTGCCACTTGGATGACACATGTTAGGCTCTGATTCGTTCACGGGTTCATCCTCTAAAAATTCCTTTCAGGCCTTTAAACTTGGACATGTGGCACTGTTTTATTGGTTCGGGCCTGAGGAGCGCATTTCTTCCTTCTGACACATGGCACGTTCTGATTCGTTGGTAGCTCTTTCGGCTCTTCACGTCCCTCGCATCCCTTTGGCCTGATTGTCCCAAACTGCCTGGGACAAAATTCTCCGAACCGCTCGATTTGGGCCTCCTTGTTCCTGTTTGCGGCGAAGACACATGGCAAGATTTCATTCGCTCTCGGCTCCTTCGGCTTTTCACGTCCCGCACGTACTTTTGGCCCGGATGTCCCAAACGAAAGTCTTCTATTTCGGCCGAACTGGCCGGTTCGCGTCCTCCATGTACTTTTGGCCCAACTGTCCCGGATCGCCTGGGACAAATATCTCCGAACCGCCCGATTCGGACTGACTTGCGCCAAACCGGCCGATCTGCATCCTTCGCGTACTTTTGGCCCGGATGTCCTAAACGAAAGGCTTCTATTTTGGCTGAACCAGCTGGTTCGCGTCCTCCGCGTACTTTTGGCCCAACTGTCCTGGACCGCCTAGGACAAATATCTCCGAACCGCCCGATTTGGACTAACTTGCGCCAAACCGGCCTATCCGCGTCCTTCACATACTTTTGGCCCGAATGTCCCTGACTAAGCGAAACAAGACTTAGACAATTTTCTTCATTTTTTCAGCCGGTTCGGCTTTTCTCGCCCCGCGTGTCCTGATGTCCCAACTGTCCCAGATGCTGCGCAGACCGCCTGGCGGCCTTTCGGCCGATTCGGGCCCCGACGTCCCAACTGTCCCTAGTGCTACCTTAGTCGATTTTCTCTATATTTCAGCCTCAAGCCTGGCTCTTTGCAACTTTTTCACATGGGTTTTCTTCTTGGACAGAAGGGTTAGAGAGAAACCGAGGGGACCCCAGAAACATGATTTTTTGCCTTGAATCAATATGTTATCAAAATTACCTTAGGGGGGTGAATTTTGGATAACAGTTTTGGCGACTCAGCGGGGTATCCTACCTGCTAGGTAGAAGATCAGTGGCCTTTTAACAATCCATTGGGCATGGAGTAATAACCTGAAACCAACCTGATCTCTAATCCCGATCCTGATACCGTAACTCATTCTTTGAGAGCACTCTGAACTGTAGAAATTCAACCTGAGAGAAACAAAACCTGTGCCAAAGCACTTAGGAAAAAAGAAACCTAACTATAACAAGACAATGTGCATACGCACTTAGAGGAACTGAAATCTAGGCTAATATTTACAAGGGTAAACCTTTTCCTTTTTAGTAGCAATGTTTAAGATAGATTTCGTTAACTGGAATCGGGAGTTCTTCTCCATCCAATGCAGACAATTGGAAGGCATTAACACTTTTACATCTCATGACCATGTAGGGCCCGCTCCAAATGGCATCAAACTTGGAATGCCTTCCAGGTTTTTCCCGATCCGCATCCCATTTCAGAACTAGGTCCCCCTCCTAGAAGGTCCTTGCTCCTGCCTTCTTGTCAAACCATCTTTTTACTAAGGTCTGATCCTTTTCAATCATCAGAACTGCATGTTCTCTTATTTCTTTCAATTCCATCAACTCTGCGTACCTGGCCTCCATTGGTTTGAACTCAGACAACTCCAATTGCTTTATGAGCTCCAATGCTAGAAATTCTAATGATATAGGCAATACTGCCTCTTTCCCATAGACCGATTTGTAGGGAGAACTACCTGTAGACCTCTTCGGTGTTATCCTGTCAGCCCATAATGCTGATTTTAGCTTGGTATGCCATGTCTTTTGGTTTTCATCCAAAGTTCTTCTGATGATCCTCAGCAACTTTTTGTTCGTGGACTCTGCCTGTCCATTACCCTGTGGGTAATAATTCGAAGAGGTGCTTAAATAGATTCCATTCTTGACAGCCCATTCTGTAATCTTGGAACCTATGAATGCTAATGTGTTATCTGATATGATAGTGGCCGGCACACCGAACCTGGTCACTATTTCTTCATAAAAGTCTAGCATGTTAGACTCACTTGCCTCTTTGAGCGCTACTGCTTCAGTCCACTTGGTGAAATAGTCCATCGCCGTGAGAATCCACTTGTGGCCTTGGCTTGAGTTTGGGTTGATGACCCTGACGAAGTCCAATCCCCATTGCATAAATGGTTGGTCAACCAAAATTGGGTGCAATGGAAGCGCTGCTAGTCTTTCTTTTCCCGTGAAAAGTGCACATTTCTTGCACTTTCTTATCCATGTATAATAGTCACTGAACACTGTGGGCCAATAATACCCTGCCTTCATTATCTTGAGAGTTGTTACTCGTGGGGTGAAATGTCCTCCGAAATCTCCATTGTGAAAATCTCGTAACACCCTCTCAATTTGACCTGTCCCAATGTACCTCAGTAGAACTCCATTGATGTCTTTCTTAAACAAAACACCATAAACAAACACATATGGAATGGCTTGTAATCTAAAGTATCTCCTCTTCGCTTTGCTCATTTCTGGAGGGCATAGGCCTATCTGTAGGAAGTGTATCATATTCTGAGTCCAACAGGGAGTGGGCACATCATCATTTTCCTGTTCTTGACCATCTTGTAGTACCAAGACAGCCTCTCTTCCATTACCTGCTTCAACTTGCTGACTCAAGGCTAGTTGTTCGCATAGTCCCTTCCCACATACTAGTTTGGTGACTTTAATCTCAATGTCATATTCCATGACACGGGTTATCCATCCTGCATGTTTCTCATTCAGATCCTTGTTTAGAAGGAATTCCTTGACTCCGCATGAGAGACCAATAATTGGATCTTGTTGTTTGAGACTAGGTGCTTGAATTTCTTTAAACTCCTGATCACTGCAAGTACATGCTTTTCAATGAAAGAGTACCTAGTTTCGTATTCCTCCAAGCCTTGACTGAAGAAAGCAACTGGTTGTTCTAATCCTTCTTTGTTTTGTTGTGCCAGGGTTGCAAAAATTGTGTCTCCACCACCAAAGGCGTATAGCATGAAACCCTTGGAGAAGTCTGGATTAACGAGAGTGGGAGCTTGAGATATAGCCTCTTTTATTGCCTCAAAACTTGCCTTGCCTTCAGATGTCCACTTAAATGCCATGCTCTTTTTTAACATCAGCGTTATTGGCTTTACAAGAGTTGCAAAGTTTGGAACAAACCTGCGGACAAAATTGATCCTTCCCAAGAAGCTTTGAAGAGCCTTCTTGTGACTTGGCAATGGCAACGCTCAAATTGCTTCAACTCTTTCTGGGTCAATCGTCAATCCCTCCTTTGAAACAATATGGCCTAGAAGTTTTCCCTCATGAACCAGGAATATGCATTTTTTGGGATTCAATGATACCCCAAATCTTCTACACCTCTGAAATACCTACCTCAAATGAAAGAGGTGATCCAATGCATTTTTGGAGAATACAGTGATGTCATCAAGATATATCAGAACTATTTTATTGATCAACCCCTTGAATGCCATATCCATTGCCCTTTGGAAAGTGGCTCCAGCATTTGATAGGCCAAATGGCATCTTCTTGTAGGCATATGTGCCCCATTTTGTAGTGAAGGCCGTCTTGAATTGATCTTCTTCCTTCACCATTATCTGATTATAGCCTGAATATCCATCTAGCAATGAGAACCTTTCTGAACCAGCTACAACCTGCAATATTTGCTCCATGGAAGGGAGTGGGTAATGGTCCTTAAGAGAGGCTCTATTCAAGTCTCTGAAGTCAACACACAATCTGATCTCTCCACTCTTCTTTCTGACTGGAACTAAGTTGGCAACCCAGCTAGAATGCTTGATTGGGAATATGATCCTTGACTCAATCAGCTTGTCCAATTCTTTTCTCATGAGAGGCTCCATGTGTGGATTGACTGGTCTTTGTTTCTGCCTGACAAGCTTAGTATTTGGATCCAATTCGATGGTATGTTGAGCTAAGTTGGGATTGAAACCTTTCAAGTCTTCATAGCTTCAAGCAAACACATCAGGGAACTCTTGACACAGCTGTATGAATTCATACCTTTCCTGTTCAGTTGTCATCCTTCCAATTTGCAATGGTTTGTTCTCTTCCACCAAGATGGATACTGAATCCTCTCTCTTGACCTGAATGTTTGCTTTCTCCTTTCTAAATTGATCATTGGGATTAAAAATGGACTCCAAAGTGATAAGTCCCTTGGGTAGCTTGTTAGTTCTTAGCTGTACCACTTGGTCACCATACTGTTGTTCTAATTTTTCTTGATTCTTGGCTGAGAACTCAGCTTCTTCTTGCAAGAAATGGATGATTTGTTGGTCATTTTCAAACACTTGCCAACTGACATTGTTATCCAGTACTGAAGGCCTCACAATCACGTGGATGTTTGGCTGTACCTTGTCTTGTTGAATACTTTCCACAATGTCAAAGGCTGACCCTACTGCTGCAAGCCTGTCAATAGCCTGATTCTCTTTCCTAGGAATGGATTTGATGCCAAAACCCTCAAAATCTTCCATGAGGTTCCACACCCTGTTCTTGTAGCATTTGAGTAGATCATTCTTGGCAGCATGTTGTCCCTTGACCTGATTTACAATCAATTCACTGTCCCCAAAGACTTGCAAGTTATTTATTTTCTTCTTGATTGTCCAATGCATCCCTTGCACCAAGGCTTCATATTCAGCAGTGTTATTGGAGCATGCAAACTGAAATCTAAAATCTGAATAGTACTTTACTCCTCGAGGTGAAATAAGCACGGCTCCACCTCTTGTACCTTGTCTACTCCTTGATCCATCAAAAAACAACTGCCATACCTCATTGTCATCCTTGTGGTTTGGCTTGGTGATGCTAGGAATAGGTTGATTTTCTTCATGTATACAATAGACCCCTAGCTCAGATTCCTCTACTTCTTGATAAGGATCAAAAACATGTATCTTGTTTGCCCATTCATCAAGAGTTAGATCCAGGATGCTTCCAACCTTAGTGTCAGCTTCATCAGAGCTTGGGTGATCTTCTTGATCAAATGTTGAGCAATTGGCATTAATCTGACTTGGAGTGTAAGGTTCAATATGGAAGTTTGCAATAGGTTCTGACCTGATTGTGGCTTTGGTTCCATACCTCGTTCTGAACAACATGTGTGACCAATCAGCAGAAAGATAGCCTCCAATTTTGGCTGTGAAGTCTCTTGACAAACATAGGGCAAAGAGTGGTGGAAGGTCTATGACCGATACATCTTGTAAAACAACAACATTTGGACATGCATGCAAGGTAAGACTCAAGTTTTTAATCACTCCAACTATTGCTACTGCTGTCCCATCTAGCTATACTACCCCTTTGGATATTGTTTCATACTGGAGCCCTAGCTGATCAGCTATTTGTTTAGGCATTACTGAGCTACTTGCCCTGGAGTCTATCATGCAATTGTGCACTAGTTGATTTCCAATGATCAATGAAACATAGAAAGGAGGGGGTTTCAACATTTTACCTTGCTGTCCTCCATGATTTCCCTCAGGCTGGGCAGCATTTGTAAGCACTTTGTCTTGCATCTGAACTTGCTGATTCGAAGTTGGCCAGTCCTTCACGGCAACTTGCAGCAGATCTCTTTGGCTTGGGATAGATAGGGATTCCCACATTGATATATTGATATTTGTCTTCTTCATCTGATCGATGATACTGAATGGAGATGAAGTATCCCTCTGCTTTCCCTTGGCCTGCACATTCACTCCTTACACGTGGGCAGCAACAACTAGTATCTGAGTTGGCCTAGGAGCTGTTCTTGGCTACCCTTGTGCATTTGAAATTGGACTTTGCTTGCCAACCATTTGTGGAACCATGGAAGGTTGTGGATTGGTTGGGGCATATGGATTTTCTTCACCCAAATTCCTCCTTTTTGACCTTGTGTTGGCTGCAACACCTTGAGAAACTACCTGGTTCATGCCACAAAAATCCTCTGCTTGCCAATTTACCAATGTGGTGTCATTTGGGGCTGATTGTTGTTGGAATGTTTCTTGTTGTTCACTGTTTCCTTGACTGCCCTCACCCTCCACACCAGTAGTTGTCACCATTAATGCTTGATTGAAAGCACCATTGAAGCACATGGATTGGTTATGAGGCTCATTGCATGGAAAAAACCAATCGTACTCCTGGGTAATGTTGTTTTGTGTTGGCACCAGTGCCTTAGAGGCAGATATGGCATTTGGATTATAGGGCTGAAATGGTCTATTAGCAGGAGGCCTTGTTTGATTTATATTTGCAGCTGGATTAGAAGGCCTTTGTGGTTGGTATGGCTGCCTGTTAGGCTGAGCTTGGGGTTGATAAGAAGGTCTAAAACCTTGGGATTGTTGCCTCTTGAGAGTAACCAGCTCGTTGCCTAGGTTTTGCAATTGCTTCATGACTTCTTGAAGCTCATTTGGGGCACTTGGAGATGAAGTGGAAGCTTCATTTGAACTCTAATTTCTAGGAGTGGGAGAAGGAGCCAAATTAGGTGCTTGATGGGTGTTTGGACTCTCTAAACTTGGAAACAATGGCATGGGAGGTCTAGGGGCAAGTTTGCCAGCTTGGATCAAACAATTTTCAGCCCTAATGGCAATGCTATAAGCCATAGGGATAGTTATGCCTCCCATGGACTGAATCAACATAGAAATATCAGAATTTAGAGCTTTGAGATAGTAGAGGAAAGCACCTTCTGCTGTTGGCTTGACTGCCACTGGAATTCTCTCCCAAGTCTTTTGAAATCTGAAGTTGAAATCAGTCAACTGCTCATTAGGAGCTCTCTTGATGGTTATTAGCTACTCCAAAAGAGACAAGTTGTCTCCCTTTTCTCCAAATTGCTCATGAAGTGCTATACACAGTTGATTCCAATTTGTGATAGAACCAGCTCTAAGGCTTCTAAACCATTGCAATGCTTTACCCTTGAATGAAGATGCCAGTAACTTGACAGCCACTTGCATCTCATTGATTTCATGGATTGCACAAGGGTAGGCAATGTCTTTAACATGATCACCTAGAGTAGTCTGATTTTCTCCAGTGAAGTATGGAATGTTCTTCAAGGCTGCAATAGGAATTGGATGTTGTGCATTGAGGGCAAGTGGGTTGCTGCCTGTGAAGTTAACATAGGGGTTGTTTTGTGCCATTCTAATTGGTCTTAAAACCCTTGTTGACTGAATGAAAGGCCTACCAGGTGGAGGATTCGAGAGAGTTATGTTTGGTGGAGATGGAGACCTTTGAATCCTTCTTCCTCTTTGCCTTCTTCTTGGAGATAATTGCAGGTATTCAAACAACACTTCTTCTTCTCCAACTCTTGACCTTGTGGTGACTCTTCTCATGAGTTTTCAGGCCTGCACTGCTGAAACCAGTTGATTCTTCCCCTTGGAGTCGCCAGATATGCAAATAATAGCTATTTTTCAAGCAAGAAAATTGCAGCAGATGCACATCAACTTTTATGCAATAAAAATGAGACCTCTAGTGTCCCACCGGTCGTGCCAAAACTGTTGATGCAAAATCATAGCACCCCTGGATGGTGATCAGATTTCTAGGTTGATCATGCTAGGCATCCAGTGTGATTGCATAACATTGAATCCTTTCTCCAAGTGTGGGACTTGCACAAATGAGAAAGGAGTCTCCAGAGAAGGCTGGTTCCTATTCCTCTGTTCAGATGCACACGAAAAAATGCAGAGGGTTTACTCAAAACCTAATCTAACTTGCCAAGGAGACAGGGTAAGAAGATGCACAAAAATAAACCTAAGCTAACAGAGGTGATGCACCGAGGAATGAAGAACACCTATCTTTCCAATAAACACAGACCATTCAAATGTGATGCAAGATCATGCACAGATAACAAAATTTGCAGTGAAAGACCAGGAGGATGCAAATGAACACAGAGAGGGTTGAGAATCATCCACAAACATGCATTACTTGCTCCAAAGACTGATACAATACACTACAAAATGCCAAGAGGCAGAGTCGCATTTACAATTTCAAATGGGAGGTTCAAACTCCACAAATTCTCCTGATAAAGAGAAGAAGGGAGGAGCAAAACAGGAATGTTCGACCTTTAGAAAGAAGCCCCTCTTTACAATATATAGGAAGAATGAGAGAGGGAAGAGAGAGGAAAGTCAAATCTACCCCAACCACTTCTAGGTTGCATTTAACTCATCTCATTATGGCAGAAGTGGCGAATCCTGGAAAAACGGTGGACTGTCTAGCAGAAACGGCGAACTGTCTGTTGTATTAAAGCTGGTTGTTGAAACGTCGCTTCTATCTATTATTACGTGCCAGAGGTTTTTCTCAATTTTCTCACTCCAAACTGAACCAAAATGTAATATTGACCCCGGAATCATGTAGATAATTTCACCAGCTTTCCATTGATATAAAGAACATGAAAATCCGAGCTCTGGATCGAAAGATATGGCGATCTGAAGATTTAGGGCAAAAACAGGCCAAAACAGATTTTGAATTTTTTCCCACGCTCTGCCACTTGGATGACACATGTCAGGCTCTGATTCGTTTGCGGGTTCATCCTCTGAAAATTCCTTTCAGGCCTTTAAACTTGGACATGTGGCACTGTTTTATTGGTTTGGGCCTGAGGAGCGCATTTATTCCTTCTGACACGTGGCACGTTCTGATTCGTTGGCAGCTCTTTTGGCTCTTCGCGTCCCTCGCGTCCCTTTGGCCCGACTGTCCCAAACTGCCTGGGACAAAATTCTCTGAACTGCCTGATTCAGGCCTCCTTGTTCCTGTTTATGGTGAAGACACGTGGCAAGATTTCATTCGCTCTCGGCTCTTTCGGCTTTTCGCGTCCCGCCGGTACTTTTGGTCCGGATGTCCCAAACGAAAGTCTTTTGTTTCGGCCAAACCGGCTGGTTCGCATCCTTCGTGTACTTTTGGCCCAATTGTCCCAGACCACCTGGGACAAATATCTCCGAACCGCCCGATTCGGACTAACTTGCGCCAAACCGGCCGATCCACGTCCTTCGCATACTTTTGGCCTGGATGTCCGAAACGAAATTCTTCTGTTTCAGCCGAACCGGCCGGTTCGCATCCTTCATGTACTTTTGGCCCAACTGTCCCGGACCGCCTGGGACAAATATCTCTGAACCGCTCGATTTGGACTGACTTGCACCAAACTGGCCGATCCGCGTCCTTCGCGTACTTTTGGCCCGGATGTCCCTAACTAAGCGAAACAAGACTTAGACAATTTTCTTCATTTTTTCAGCCGGTTTGGCTTTTCGCGCCCCATGCGTCGCGATGTCCCAACTGTCTCGGATGCTGCGTAGACCGCCTGGCGGCCTTTCGGCCGATTCAGGCCCTGACGTCCCAACTATCCCTAGTGCTGCCTTAGTCGATTTTCTCTATATTTCGGCCTCAAGCCTGGCTCTTTGCAACTTTTTCACATGGGTTTTCTTCTTAGACAGGAGGGTTAGAGAGAAACCGAGGGGACCCCAGAAACATGATTTTTTGCCTTGAATCAATATGTTATCAAAATTACCTTTGGGGGGGGGTGAATTTTGGATAACAGGATGTGACTAGATGGTGCAACATGAGGCACGCGCGATATGCACAGTATGCCAGCCCTCTGAAGTGTGTCCTCCTCATCCTGTGAGAGGGCATCTAGTACCCCTGGGAGCCAATCACACTCCCTCTCTCTACTCTATCGGATGTACTCCTCTCTCACCTGCATACACCCAAAAACACACAAAACAGAGCAAGTTAGCATCCGAGTAATACTAGAAAAACCATGTAAGCACGTAGAAATGCTAGAAAAGCAAAAACATTTTCAAAAAAAAGGATTCTTTTTGCATTCTGTGCAAAACCGTCGCCCTGAGCAGAGGGGCGGTTTTGTAACCGCCGCCTTAAGGGCAGCGGTCATGTAACCACCACCCTGGGCAGGGTGGCGGTCGTGGTCCGAAAACCCACGCGGGTTTTAAATGCTAAACAAGCCTAAAAATGCAAAAAATGACCCTTTTTCCTAAATACGAATCCTACCCAGTAGGCGCCCCCCCTAGGTGGACCTTTTGACACTAGCATTTTCAAAAATGATCCCCCCATGACAAAGATTTTAACATTTCAAAATTAAGGGGGGAAAAAAGAAAAACTGAAAAAACTAACCTGTGATCTCGCGGGTCGATGTTCCGCACGTGGAGGCATGATCGCTATCTCTTCGCGGACGTTTTGACTCTACTCATGCAAGAAATCATCACCGTGGGTCCCAGAGCTCAAAATCAATCAAATCAACTCGCACAAATGAATAGGAAAATGGGCCCACTTTCATATATATAGCACTCTGTTTCGTTTTAAAATGAATTTTTCACAGGTTTAGAACGCTGATGGAGGTAAGTTTCTATCCTCGCACAAATGGTACGTTCTCATCCCCTGTTATCTTAGCGTTTATTTTTCAAACTATTGTATCTATCTGCACTTGAGTTCTCTTTTCATTTTGCAGGTAGCGGAAATTTTGGATGGCGTCATTTCAACACATGGACGTGTCAGGTATAACTTCTAACTTTCCATTTTGGGACTGCCATACTCGGACCCACCGTTTTACACCTCTCCATGGCTAAAACGCTTCTCCGAGGGGGCAATATGTACGTACCCAAAATTATAAGGTACTGTACTGCCAGAACAACGTGACAAGTGCCCTAATGATGATACAGGTCTCCTCGCAAGGTGTTCGGAATCCAAAAAAGATCTCCAAGTGTGCGTTAACATCCCGCATGCCCCGCTTAGCCCCCGCGTGCTTTGTTTTTCCCTTTTCCCATCTTTTCTTGGCCTTTTGCTCTTCAGTGACGAAACTGCCGCCCTGCTCAAAGCGGTGGTCCTTTACGCGTTTTCCAGAAAGCGTTTTTAACACGACTCACGTAAAAATCAATGATTCACCAGTTTTTTTAGCCGACTTGGGCGTGCATTTATGTTTTTGGTCCCCTGGAATAGTGTTTGGCCATTGTTTATAGTTTTAGAGTTCAGTTTGGTTTTGATCTTTGGGTGAATGAAAAGCTATAAATAAATGGCTTGTGCTCAAACAAATGGTCTGCCCCTCATTCACTTCTCATGCTCTCATTTTCAATAGTTCAGTGTATTATTTTGCTTAGAAGCCATAGTTTCAATTCTTTGCATGTTTAGTTAGCATTGTTCAGTTGTTGGTAAGCCACATCCATCTTGTGCAGGCAGTGCTGTTATTTCACCCAATCCATTGGAGTAGAATAGCTTAGGAAGCCATTAAAGTTGCAGGTTTTGCTCCTCAAAATAGGATAGTTTTAGGTTCTGGACGCTTTATGTTGCATGACTCGCAATAAATCCCGCTAGGAATTGCATAAGCCAAGCTCTGTACTCTTGCGCTATCCCTCTCCTACTCGCATTGTATTCAGTCTGCATTCTGAGCTGCCTTTGTCCCAATATCTACTTCTGTTGATGCTAGCATTACATGCTTTTCTGGATTCACGTGAACACAAAGGAACGAGGAGATCACACTGAGGGGACAAGATCACACACACCATTGGGTTCGCCACTGTTCTGCAGAATCCAGGTTCTAGCTTTCAAAGTTCTAAAGTTAGAAATATATCAAATAGAGTAGATAATCACTTCTTTTCAGTTAAGTTTACTTTCGATATTGCCAGGGAAGTTGTGGGGATTGATAGTTTCTGAGAAACTATTATTCATTCCTCACTTCTGAGGTAGGATCGAGAGTCTGGCAAATAAATTAAGCAACTTATTTCATTATTTAGAATAGATCTACAAATTCACGGACAAATAACTACACTCGGTTATTTTGTTTGTTTTAAGTTTTATCTTAGTTGTCAAATTCTAGATACGTTTAAATAGTTGCTTTCTTAAATTCTTAAGGTTTCTCAGAAAATACAAAAATAGAAATTATATATATATTCTAGATTTATTCCACGTAGTTAAAATTTGCTTTGTTGCAGTTAGATTTACATTATTGTTTTGTATGACAATCACGGGACCCAGGGAGCCCAGGGAATACGTATTTGAGCCAATTGTGCCTCAACCCAATCTCGTCACGACAATAGTTGACATAGACCAGAACCTTAGAATACAAATCTTCCAAACAACAACAGATTTACGACAAATCAGCTCTCAGTTGAGGGGATTAAAAATAGAAGACGACCAAGCACACAAGTTTTGGTCAAATCAACCGAACTACAGATTACCCTAGGCAAACATACACATGACTGTAGAAGGGTTCGAAAGAGAACAAACCTTTGGTTGTGATCCTTTGGTCCCACAACCAGATGCAGGAGACACTCTTCTAGATATAGATACCAGCCTAAGAATCAGGTTACAAGAACGCTTGTGAGGTACTCTGAGAAGATCGCGTAGTTATTGATCCTAAATATAGAAGCTAAGAAAGCATATGATTATTAGATACTAGGGATTAGGACTTGATTTCATACATGACCATAGCAAGACCGCAACAACTAAGAGTCTACGATTATGATCCACAAATCCCGCAACCTAACAAATCCATAAGTCAATCAGACATAGACACTGGCATATGCATATTAGTATTCAGATCTACCCCACTTCCACCCACCATCATCGAATAGTTATCCTTACTAGATATAACGGCTAACAAAGCTAGAGAATTCTAGACTAGGCCAGAGAATCGTCCGTAGAGTCGATTGTATTCATTACCCACCATATGACCTTATCTGGAGACATACACGAAACTATCCCAGGTCATTTTCCATGTATTCCACAACCCATAGATCGAATCACACCAGAGCTCGATGTTGATTGGAGCCTTCGAGCAGTCATCCTTGCCGATCGATCTATCACACCAGTTCATGTTAGAAGGGCCTTCTTTGCCTTAGATTCACAAATTCCACTAGTGCGTATTGAAGACATTAGATTGCCTAACTAGTTTGTCTGCATCCCACGCATATTCCATCCCCACCGGCTGTCTCGGCACGACCTCGGGAGGTCAGGTACGCGGAAGAGTTACCTGTAGATTCCCACGCTCGCTTGTCACTTTTCCGGCGTACAGTGACCACCATGCAAGTTTAAATAAGAATTGATAAGTTTTATTGACGATTGGTATGCCACACAAAATGGAGGAAAAATGGGAGTTATACTCCCCATGCCACTACGTGGCATCTACACCCTTTAATGGCATTTAATTCAACCCTATAGATCCTTGGGAGAAGAATGTAACTTCTAGAGGAAGCTACCGAGAGGGTCTTATGTCATCTCTAGTTCATTTTTGGCTTTGATGCTTTTCTGACCCTTACGAACTCTGCATGTGAAATTAGTATTAACCCACTCTAGTTTGAATCTGGTTATTCTGGAAATAATAAGTAACATATTTTTAACAATTTGTTTTTAGAGTGGTTCATGGAATTTTTTGTGGGATTATTTAATGGCATTAGGGAGATTTAATAAGTTTGATTATACCATTTCTTGAGCACTATTATTTTTTATATGTAAACATTATTTTTGGGGAGGGGTTTTCTTGAGAGTTTTATTGTAAGATGCGGAGGAACAAACTATAGTTGCTCGACCATTATAGAAGCAACAAGAAGTTGCAAGCTTCTCTTTTCTTTATTAGGCATGGATTGAACTTCTCCCCTCTTTTTTTGTTTATTATGTTAATTATTTATGAATAAAACAATCCTTTGAGTGATGATGGGTATTTCAGTTAACTATGAAAATTGAATAAGAAATATCTGTAAAGGCTATATATTTAAACATGTGGGTTTATGGACTGCTAATAACTTTTTTGGTCTGTTTTTCACCCTTAACCAATCGTATAAAATGGGTTCTTATCCTTTAACACAATGTTAAAATTGTTTTGAGCATATGGACGAGTTTTTCATAAAACCCTTTGTGGGTATTGTGCAATCTGAGAATGCTTAGTTAACTACTCGGATATGTTGAAGGAATATTCTTTGGCATGTGGTTGAGGGTATGGATATTTTGTTTGAGGTATGATTCAGGTTTTGATTTTTTTAGTGTTTTTTTTAGTTATAAATTTTAACAATTGAATGATAATCACCCTGGGTTGGGGAGATAATGGTGTTGGGTTTTCTACACCTAGAAATGGAAATATTGATTGATATCTGGTAAACTTACTCTTTCTCTTTCTGTTAAAACTTGTCATGATTATTTGGAACCTGGTTGGAATGTTACTATAAATAATAGATGGATTCGGGTACTCTGAGAAGTGAATATATTTTCAAGGGAATTTTTGTTAAGGATGGATTTTTTCTTTTATTGGAGTTTGAATTTAGTTTTAAATTCAAAAGTCCTTTAGAAGCAAGACTTTGATTATTGACAAGATGAGAAATATATTCTATAGGTAATATGCCTTTTGTTAAGATAAAAATGTTTTTTCTCCTCATAGTTTATATTAACGTTTGAAAATACTAAGGTTTTGAACATTGTATTGTTTATTAAAATGATGACATCATGATATCTTTATTTGATATAGTTAAGGAATTATAATTGTCTCTATTTGAAAAGACTAAGGTATTTTTCATTACCTTCACTAATATGATAAGGATTTAAAGTAGGTATTATGGATATGGTTAAGGGAATCATCATTGCATGGTTGAAAATAGATGGTATTAATCATTGCTTTGTTCGAAAGATGATAGTTTCAATCATTGTGGTGTTTGAGGAAATTTGGGTATCGTCATTCTTATAGATGTTAAGATTGAAGAACTTTTATTTGCACTACTGGAAAGGGGTAAGGAAAAAAATGTGGTGATGTTTATAGGTAAGGTCATAAATTCCACCTTGTTGGAAAGGGGCATGATACTAATTATACCATTGTTGATGTTTTAAATGTATTAAATGATAACATTGATTGTAGACAAGAGATGTTATTTACTTTTATTCTTAAAATAGAGGATTAATATGATTGGTTTAGAAAGGAATACATGTAGTTGTTGAAAAGTTGTTTGTCTTCTGTAGAATGGTGTTCACTGACTTGGAATGTATTACAAATCTATATTGATTTTATGAAAAAGAATGATAAGGATTTAGTTAACTTGATAACTAATCTTATGGGCTAGAAGTCAAATTGTAATGCACTTATGGTATAAGTTGTTGCTATGGTAAGAGGTGATAATGCATTAATAGGTATTATTGTATCAGTCTTGTTCCTATAGTAAAAATTTGATATTTGGAAAAATGAAGGAATTGTTGGGATGTTTTATTATAATCATTGTATCGCAGTAATCAACAAGGGTGATGAGAATGACAATTCATGTCAGTTCATTTTGAGTTGACCATTTTTACCATCTCTCTCTCCTACAGATGACGGAGTTGAGTAATCATTCGCGGTTGACTAAAGAAATTTTACGCATGCTTAATTTTCCTGATAATGATGATTAAGTTGATTTCATTGTATTTAATGCTTGGCATTATTGTAAAGCAAAAGTATTACCTCGCTGACATATTTAAGAAGGAAAGGCAAAATAGTCTATTATAAATAATTTATTATCTTTGATAATCCATTTTGTACTTGTGTTCATTATTATTTTAATAATGATGAAGTTGATGCTTATTTGTATTATTATATATGGCTTTTGAAATGTTGATTTTAGCTGAATATTATTATTAAAAACTGAATCGTAAATGTTACTGATATATGGGATTTCATAAATTAAGTTGATTATTTAATTATTCAAGCTTGAAAAGAATATGAAGTAAAGGTAAATATGATGCAAATTTATAATGTGAAGACATGTAATCAAGTACGATAAAATGTCCTAACATAAGAAACAACTATACGATAAGAGATAAATGTGACAATGTTGTAATGTACCTATACATGTATGTTGCGATAACACAATAAGTTATCTTAAATCAAAATAAAGATAACAATGAGTTTACATTTTAATTATTCGTTAATTCTATCATAATCTATTATGATATCATAACCTAGGGACATATAAAGACATAAGTTGATGCGGTAAACTTATCATTGTGACTAAAAGTAGATATGTCGTAAACCATTTAATTATAATTAATTAATCTTCATGTTACAATGTTCCTAATGAACAGGAATTGATCGACCAACCTTAGATATATATGATAAGTCAACAATCATTTAATGACGTAAGTCATTAAGTGAATGTTACCTTATCGTAGGTATTTAAAGTTGTCCTATCAAGGTTTGATCCTTATGAATAACACAACTAGATCTAAAACAGAGTCTCACCGAGATATAAGAGATGTCTAATATGATTGATAGGTACACCTCGATACCATCTTAAGTTGGTTATGGGAAAGGATTTGATCGCATAATGACTTGTCATTACGTAAACATTTTATTTCCCATAGGCAACCTAAGTTGACATAGATGTGTCCTTTCGTGCATGTTTGATAGGTCTTGTACCTTGTGCGTGATCTTGTAATCTAAATAACTTAACTAACTTAATCAAATACAGATAATTGAATGAAGTGATATGGTGAGAGGACAAGTTTCAAATGATGAGTGTGTCGTCACGAAACTGAGCATGCATGCATGTCTCTTAAACTTTGGTCGAAGTAGTGTAAGTTGTTGATTACACTTTCAGATTCACCAAGTTTCTATATGAGGTGTGAGATGTCAATTGAGTTTGATTGACTGACTTTTAGGTAGACACTTTCAAACAAAACTTGACTATCAATGCTTGCTAAAATGTTAACCAATAATATACTTCATATACGCACTCGTAAAGAGTGAACTATGGGGGATCAAGTAGATCTAATTGACCCATACAACTACACATGGTTTTTGATGTTATCAAATGGATTGAATTTAAAATTATGTTGAATTTAAATGCTTTGTGTTTAAATCAGTGAAGGCATGAAGTTTGTTTGGGGAATATAAAAAAAATCCCTAAATTTGAAGCATTGATAAAGTAGGTGTTACAATAGCTCTGTCAGCATTAATTGATTTATCTTTTGATGACCTCAGACACTAGCGCCCAATTAGGATGGAAGTGCCCAAGTGCTCTTGTTCCTCACGGACATTCATGCCCCTCTTTTGCTTCTTCTTACCTTTTTGGGCCCTTTTTGCCTCTTGGAAATTTTTTAAAACTTTGGGTCAACCTTTTAGTTGTCAATTACGAAATTAAAACAAGGTAATCATATATATACTTAATTATTACTCTCAAATAAGGGGGCAAACATAATAAACATTATTTATCATTATCTAAGCTTGCATAAAAGGAACAATATCATTACAAGGCATACATCTAGCACATCCATACAAGGGAAAAGGGCTACATTATTCTGAATACAAAATATAGGAGGGGGGTTCATTCTATTTCAACAAACACATCTTACATACTCGATATAATCTACATTAACCCATTATCATCGTGCAACTTGCACAAGGGAAACCTAGGGCATCATTACACACACAAACACAAAGATCTACATGGATTCTGAGATGTAGTGCAACACTCGGTTGTAAGTTCACTCTTTGGGTGACCGTCGGGGTCAGTCCGACTCCACATGCTGCATCTTTTTTATTAGATTTGATGTGGTTTGTGGACATGTGCAGGTAGACATTTGTATTGCATGTTACAAGTACAATTAACAATCTAACAATAGAACTATAGCAAAAAAAGAAGATCAACAACGAAACTCCTCCAACCCAGAAAAGACTAGAGCCCGAGCATCTAAGTAGACACAAGCACCCAAATTAGTCACTAGCACCTAGGTACTCATGTCCTCCCGTGGGTGCTTCTATCTTGTATAGTTCTGAGTTCCAAAACCCTTAGTGAGCCTTGACAACACTATTTTTGATCTGTTCCAATAGTTACTCAGTCCCGATCACTCTCGAATTGTGCAAAATCAACTAATTCATCTTCCTCTCTCATTTTCTTAGGGTTTTACATTGATGCATGCTTATTACTTGGACACTACTATAGTTTATTACATGTATATCATCAATTATAGTATGTTAATCTAAAATAAACATTTAATTACATTTAGATTAAATCACAACCATTCACTTTGATTACCATAAAAGATTTATGGAGAAGATGCAAGTGTTATTTTACATTACAAAGAGGGCCTAATAAATAGGAAAAGAGATCCAACAACCTAACAATGAGGAAGCTAAACAATACTAAAGACAATTATACATGAAACCTCCTAACTACATGACAAGGTTGGATCAAACAAACTAACAAGATAACATGTGTAACATAATCTTGTTACGTATTTCATTCATATTATAACATTATTCTAACATACTGCACACAGTGGGGGCATAAGACACTCTTAATTCCCTTTTTATTTTATTGTTATTAAACACTTTGACCTAGGATTTTATGCAATGGTGTGGTCTATAGGTTTGAAAGATATCAAAGTGGCTAGATACTTCAAAGGTTGTTTTTCATTTCCTCTTTCTTTTTGTGGGAAGATATTAGAGTGGCTAGATACTTTGTAGACTAATCTTCCCTCTTTACATGATTCTTTGGGACAAATATCCTATAGTACCTCTCCTCAATGTTGGATCATGCACACTTAAATACTCTCCTACTTTAGCTTCTTCTTCAACAAAATTACAAACTGATCACCCCTAATCCTTCAACAACTCAATTAAACTCATAATCTCCAATAACAAAAAGTTTAAGAGTTCCTCATTCGGTAAAGTGAACATGTGTATTCCTTTCACGCTTTGGCTCTTTATTTTGCTATGCGAATTCAATTTTAAAAGTTATAGATGCTTTTTAAATTTGAGTTATAGTTCAATTCCTCCTGTGGACATTGACTACACTCCACATTGTAGGTTTCACCATGGAATATGCCAAAACCAATGTTAAAAAAAATCAAGCAAAGAAAAATTGTGTGTGCACACTTATGTATGTTTTTCCTTAAGTATGTAAGTTTTCATTTCACACTTAAATGGGGTGCAAATTTACACACATAAATTTGACAACTTATCATTTGGTAAGGACAAGTTTGGATTTATTTCTATACTATGACTTATGCTCGTATTCTAAGTCTAATTGATATATTGTTTCCTCTCCTACGTGACTTGTTTAAATCTACACATTGCTCTATCACTCACCCACTCGACCACATTTATCCAAAGTAATACATCATTCATAAGTATCTCACTCAAAACCTTGGTTGAACATCACTAGTTTCCTGCACGGGACCATATAGTGTAAGACTAGGGCATACAACAATCTGGGCTAACTTATACGGTTCGGTCTTCCACTCTCCAATGAATATTTTCTCAAAAATTTTAATGGGTTGTTTCTTATCCCCTCGGTCAACCTTACTACGATACCTAACCTTCTAAAGCCTATATAAGCAAGTTTGATTGACCATTTGAACTCACCTGACATTCTCAAGAGAACCTATTACAAATCACACTCCAAAAGCACTCGAGGCTCTCATAATTATTCCTAAAGTAGTTTCATGTCATTTAAATCAATTACCACATAGGTTTGAAGTACTCAAACTAGGTTCAATAATCTAACTACCTCCATTACCAAGCCTCAAAAGGTCCTAGAGCTAAGTCTTAGTAAGAACAAGTCACACAAATCATTACCAAAGGTCTAAATTAGGCAGAAAGGGAATCAATTTAGCATCTAAAACACATCACACTATATCACTACCATGCAAGTTATATCTTTATTCTATCTATAGTTACACCTGCTACTTGTTGTGCTAAGAGACACAAGGGCGGGATAAGGGGTTGGCTTATATTTACATACACTATTGCACCTACACTAAGAGAACTACATGGAGTTTTCTCCCGCGTGTAAGGGGATGCAGTGAAATGCCTCGATTGATTGAATGAGGATTGAATATCAAGGTAAGTCTAACTCCACTCCCACTCAAATTTATTGTTTTGCTATCTAATCATGTTCATAAAGTGCTAGTGCATACATTATAGGGTTTTTATCCATTGTGTGTCATTATATGAAGGAGTGACATAGTTGTGAGCCCTAACAATACACAATGAAGTGCATGTCTAGGTCACTGATAGACACCATAAGCTGCAGAACCCTAACATACATCAGTCCAATATTATACAACTAAGGACAAGACTGTACTATGCCTCAACATGAGTTGCACCATTTCGCACAAAAGCATTTTTTAGTCATTGTCTCAGGAAGAAAATGTTGTTAAGTTTTTATAACCGGTCTTATTCAGTCAGTCAACACACCCAAATCACTTTTGTACCTCTTTAATAAACTAAGTACTTGTTCTTCTATGTTTTAATATTTTTTTCATTGTTCTCTAATTATTTACTACATTAATATCTATGTTCTGAGTTGTATGGTTGATGTGGATTAATTTATTAAAAAAATTCTACTTGTAACATTACACCTATTACGAAGGAAATAACTTTGATCAAACACTTGTTTATTTAATTTAGTGTGTAAACAATTTTCACTTTGTGAAAACCCTAGGTTGAGTCCTAAATGAGTGGGGTTTACGAAAAATGGAAACTCTAAGGGTTGGATATTAGATTTAAACAAATGTTCATAAAAACAAAAAACCCTGAGGATGTGTATTCGATGTAACTCAAGTGCACCAAAATGTAGGGTTGGAAAATGGTTTTAGCTAACAAATGTATTAAACTAACCACATCTAATTGCAATTAGGTTTAATTTAGACTAAATACAAATATCATACCTAGTTTATTAATTAAGGGTATAATCTAGATCATGGAAAAACATGGAAATACTTGAAATAATTAAATTTCTTGAAAAATATTGGAGAGTTAGGGTTAAAGACACATATGTTGGATATGTGGATATGGAGATAGTCACCCATTACAGGTGGAAGTGAACATGTTCAATTAACAAGGTGCAATAACCCTTAAAAGAAAGACCCTTAAATAGTGTAGGCTATATGCGTGAAGATGACACAACTTCATGAAAAATGGAATAATTCTATAAAAATGGATTTGTTTGGGTAGGAGTGAATTTGATTATACATAGGTGATTTACATGCCACAATATATGAAATCCTCACTCACTTTCTCTAGTTCCATCGTGAATCACTAAGAATTTGACATTCTTTGTCAAACCCTAATTCACATTTAAGACCACTTACAAAACCCCAAAAATGGGGGATATTAATGGGGGCATGTGATATCTCTCCAGTATTATTAGGTGATTATCGGGCCCTTAATGATTTGAAATATTTACAAGCAACATTCAATGTAAGTCAACAATTAATCTTGTGCATGTACAAGTGTCCCAAACCTTATATTCCAATGCGTACAACAATTAGTAGAAGTTAGAATGAAATGAAATGAAAGATTTTAATGACATCCACGAGACTAAAGAGTCTACGGGACCACAAAACTGATATTTTTAATCTAATTTCAGACTCCTTTCAATATCAGCTCTCCGACTGTGAATCTTGAGAAGGAAACCAGCGGTTGCTTGAAGCTTTGTTCCTTCGAAGAGTTCCTCTAGTCTGTCCACCTTTAGGTTGTTTTCGTACTGGATACGAATATCATCATATGCCGAACACTCCATGACAAAATGCCATTCTATCTAAATGACCCCTTTGCTGAAGAAAAGAAAAATTCTCCTTTCCCAATCCTCCTTTGGAATAGTTCGTCTACCAATTTTGCATCAAAGATGATGTGATCCGGTCCTTAACTGTGCCACTAGAATCCTTGCTTTACCCTTGATAGCTACCCCTAGATAAGATTTTTCATCATGTTCCCTAGTGGGATTGAATTCTCTGATATAATGTGCTTTCTTTCGACCAATCTGTCCCATCCACATGGCAATCCTGAACTTTTCTATCACATAATTTTTTATTTTCATGTTGTTGTTAGGACACTCTTACAAGGTGATGCCCCTTTTGTTCATCCATTTATTATTCTGTTTCATCCGGGTTTTCTTTTTGTGCTCTAGACTATCATCCACAACCATTTTGGGCCAGCGAAGATTATCCATGCTTTCAAATTTTTTCAAATAGCTTATCATTTGAGATATTGCCGAAGCTTCCAACGAGGAAGTACCCGCTTCAGCCAAAAGGATCTCATAAGGAACAGTTGATTTGACTTTGAGAGTTCTTGTGATTAGATGTCTCTAGATTCTTTCTATCTGTCTCCACTTGTGATTTGACATGCTACTTCCCCAAACCTCACAGCCATAGAGAACAACTGGAGTGACCAATAATCCAAAAAAGGGTTTTCTTAGTTTTCCAATCCCAAAGTTCAGCTTTCCTACACCTGTTTTGAAGTAGGTAAGATGATTTCCAACCTCCCTGTATCCATTTTACTTTACAAGTCTCCCAACTAAGCTTGTGGTGAAATTCAATCCCAAGATATTTGTATTCAGTGACTATTTCCAAAGGGCTCCCCTCAAAAATAAAGTTAATTTGTCTCTTTTTCCTTTTCAAGGAGAAAATCATGATTTTTGTTTTGCTAGAGTTCACTTGCATCCCGACTTCTTGGCAGAAGAGTTCTAGGGATTTTAGTTGTTCCCTCAATCATTGGGCTATTTTTGAAATTAGGATGAGATCGTCAGCATATAGGAGTAACTTCACAACATAAATTGCTAAATGTATACCTCCTCCCTCAGTTTTATTTAACCATTCTTCAAGCTTGTCAATGTATAGACCAAATAAGGTGGGAGAAAGAGGGTAACCTTTCTTGACACCAATGTCACTGCCGAAACATTCAGACATACCTTCTCTGGTTCTAATTTTAGCTCTGACCTACTCATACAGTCTATGAACTGCTGCTCTAAACTCATCTAGAATCCCAAGTTCCTCCATCTTGTTCCAAAGTTTCTTTCTAGGTAATGTGTCGAAAGCTTTCCTAAAATCAACAAAACAACAAAAAGCTTCTTCTCCTTGGGTGTCCCAAACCTTTTTAATCAAATGCCTAAGAGTGATGCAAAGATCAATTGTTGAGTGTTTAGGTCGGAATCCTGCTTGCCCTTTTTCTCTTTTACCCTCTCTTTTGGCCCAACTACTGATACTCCATTCTATCATACCTCCAAAAATTTACCAAGAAGAGGATTGATCATAATGGTGTGATAATTAGACATGTTATTAATGTCACCACTTTTAAATAAAGGAATAACAATGCTAGTCATCCACTCTTATGGAAAGCCATTCTGATTGACATTATTGAATATTTTTCTGATGTGTGGTGTGAGGACCTCAACCCCCCATTTTAGAAATTCAGCCTGTAGACCATCGATGTCTTGTGCTTTACCACTTGCTAGATTCTTTATGCCCTGCTTGATGTCTTCTATCGAAAAAAACTCAATCAAAGTATCGATCATGGGAGGAATATCTTTTTGTTGGGAACGCTCATATAGGGTCCTTGCATATTCTAACCAATGAGCACATGTGATATTATTTTCTATGTATTTTTTATTTTGTTGTAACTCCCTCTAGAAACCTTTAGGGTTGTGTTTTCCAAGAGAAATTAATTTTGTCCTTCTCTTGCTCACGTATCTTTTTTTTTTGTGTTGTACCAATCTCTCATAAATATTTCTATTTTCTTTGTTCATCCCACTTTCCTTCAAGGCTCTCTTGGTAGCTTTACACTCTTCATCATACCACGGGTTTGTTGGAAAAGTATTTGTCACTCCCTTTCTAGGCTTAGATCTCTCACAAGCACTTTGAGTCTTTTGGATTAAAGATATCAGTAGATTACTACGTACATAACCACTCATTCCCTTAGGTGTCATGCTCTCTATATCCTTCCTCATTATCTGAGATTGTTGTTTAAGGGCAGCAACAAAGATTTCCTGATTTTCTTTATTTAGAATGATTTTCCCTTGTTTTTGAGATGTCTTTTGCATGTGGTGAACCTGATTTCTTTGTTGCTGATTTAAGACGGTCCCAAGCTTTACCAAGAGAGGACTATGATCCAATTTTAGTTCGATAAGACAATCTCTAATTTCAAACTCAAGCAACCTGGAGATAGAAATTTGAGAACAGATTACATAGTCTACTACACTTTAACCATTGTATGTTTTACAAGTGATATTTCCTGATCTGGGCCAAGCCCTCATGCCATTACAAATGACCATGTTGTATAAGCTACATAGGCCTAGAAGCTCAACCCCAAAGTGAGTCACCCCTCCATTACTGTCTTGAGATAATCTTTCCCAAAGCTTGTTCTCTTCTTCCTTAAGCCATAATGGATTGTCTTCACCTCCTTCTAAGCTGATCAACTAAAGAGATTGATTATTTGCAGTCCTCGCATTGAAATCACCCAATAAAATTATTTCTCCAGATGTACTGAAAACAGAAATGTCTTTTTTTATTGAAGCATATGGATCTTCGCTATCTAGTTTTCTTCTCTTATATGTCTTTGAACCTTTCGGTGCAAAGTAGCAGGAAGCCAATTTGATTGTTGTCTTGCCATTTGTTATTTTTAGCCATATGTATTGCTTATTTGGATCTTCCTTTTCAACTTTGACAGTTTCAAGCCATATTTCCTTGATTAGCATTGTGATTCCGCCATGACCTTTCCCTGTTTCATTCCCTTCGTTCCAAACTTAAATTTTCTTGTAGCCTTCAAACTCTGGAACCTTGCAGCCTTCGTGCTCATGAGTTTCTATTATGGGCCCCAAACCCGGTCCTCTTCTCCACAGATATCCTCTGCAATTCCAACTTACTATGTGCATGAATTCCCGTGGGGCCCCTAATTCCTATTTCTTGTTTGATAAATGATCATTGATTTGGGCTTTCCCATTTCTCACATGTGCCCATTTTCCTGCTTCCCTTGCTTTTCTCACTTTCTCCCATTCTTTCCTTCAAACTTCTTGTTGAACGAATGTCAAATCCTCGTCTAGATATATGTGTGTGCCTCTAAGAAGTCCCCTGTTTTTTAGAATAGTATGTTTGTCTTCTCTTTTTCTCATGAAAACTCACATGTGGCGGTCCTTTCCTCCCTCTGTTCTCCTGCCAATCCTGTTTTCTTGTTGTATGTAGCATGTCCACTTCAATTTGTCTTTAAGAAAGTCTCTTGCCAATATGTCAGTTCTCTCTTTTTCACCAAAGTCTTTTAGACCCTTGATAATAAAATTTACCGCTCTGTCTTGTTGATCTTTCTCTTCTTTTATCTATGTTTTGATGTGTTTCTTTAATGACTTGCCTTTGTTCATTTGATGATCCACTTACTAATTGTGACCAAGTTTTGGCTTCTTCTATCTGATCCTTTAGTTGATTTTCTTTTATTTCCATGTCTTTAATTGCTGATTGGATCTCATTTATCTGTATTGTTTCCTTCCCTTTTACCATTTCAGGGCTTTTTTCTCCTCCTATTTTCATATGTCCTAGATCTTGTTTTAGCATGGTTAACTCTTGTTGTCCTCTTTCCATGAGGTTTTGGAGATTTAGTACCTGTTCTTTGAGAATTTTATTTTTTCTTTCCAACCTGTATCTAACTTTTGTAAGTTCTTTCCTCTCCCTATTTTCTTGCAATCTCTGATTTTCTAAAATTCCAAGCCTTTCTTTCATGTTCATGAGCTCATTCACATACAGTTCTAAAGACCACAATAGAGGGGTTGAAGTAGGACTGTATAGGTATTTAGGATCCTGGACTGCGTCCTCTTGTTCTTCTTTGTATGTTGCTGTTTTGTCTATTTTGTTCGACTTTGACTCCTTTTTACTATCCTTCTGACTTGATTGTTTTCCTTCCATTTTATATTCTCTGAAAAAGAAGTTCTCTTTGTTGTTTGTTGTCTTCGGTAAAATCAAAGTGAGGTTTTTCTTCTGGGTTCTTCTTAGTTTTTTGGCCTGCCTACATCGTAAGATCCCCTTGTACTGTTTTGCATTCACAAAAACCAACTTTTTAGTTGTACCCACTGTATGATTTTGAGAGATTTCTACATTTCCCAAAATTTTGTTTTCTATTGCTGTATGTGTTTCCGAAAAAGTAGATCTTTGTAGTGCCATATTTGGGTTATCTTTGAAACCCTCATGTTTAAGCATGGTTTGCATGCCTTGTTGAAACCAAATTTGACAAATAAATATAAAGAATGGTGTAGAGAATGAGGGGGTTTGGTGGGTCTACCTGAGAAACTGCTGTATTGTTCTTTCCCCTGGTGTCAGATCTTGTCTGCCCTAGTGAACTAAACGCTGAAAACCATCCTCTAAGAATATTAAAATAAATTTGGTGGGTCTACTTGGCTTGTCGGGCTGTGCCCTAGCTCCTAAGCAAAAATGCTAAAGCTGGGGCCCACGTTTCTATTGTTTATTTGATCCGCTGGGCTCCACTCGTTTAATCCTCCGCTATAGTGCCAATCCTCCTACGTTCCCGTTCCCGTTCCCGTTCCCGTTGCTGTCCTCCTGCTGTTCTTTTGCGTTCACATTCCTAAATGAATCTCTTAAGTGCTTGAACTTGATTTTGACACAAGGATGCTTTAAAAAATGATAAATTCTACTCTTATAACTTTAATATCAAACTTATGAGAAAAAGCAAATTAATATATGATTGTCTATGTCTTTGTGTCTCCTAAATTTACTAATGCATCCTTGTATTTATCGATTTCTTGAATTGAAATTTTAACCTTAATATGGCAGGCCATCCGGAAAGCTAACAAGTAATAATGAGTAAAAAGTACCTAGGTTTGATTTGGCCAAAAACATGGGAGAAGAAAGAAGGCGGCCCACGTGCACCTTTTGGGCTAGCCAAACGAATCACCCCAAACGTCCATCCCAACGCATGCTATCCAGTCATCGTCACATGATTGCGCCCACCCCTAAAAACCAGTCTGGTTTTCCGCAATCATTTTCGCACCCCCTACCGCTTTTCAAAAACCTCCTCTGGTTTTATACTCTATAAACCCCACTACATCGCCACCTGATACGTACATGTATACATTGCGGCAGTCTCAGCTTCACTCTTTATCTTACATGTCCTGAAATTCCGCGGCATAATGGCGGCAGCAGCAGCATCAGCGAAATTTCACGTCATTAGACGTGAAACGTCTTTTAGGCCCGTTTATGCGCGAGGAGATCCGCAGAGCCTTTCTTCTTCGCGTTCTTCTCTTAACGGTGCCAAACTTCCGTTGAATGCCAAGCGGATTTCGAGAGGCGGTAAAGGTAGATACAAGCTGGTTTCGCCCAGAGCGGTTTCGGATACTTTTAATGAGCTTACCTGTTTGGATCCGGACGCTAGCCGGGTAAGTTTAGTGGTTTTGAATTCTTATTGGCAAAATTCAGGAAGGATTTTTTTTTTTGGTAGTTGTATTTAATTTGGCTTTTTATCGTAAATTCCAGCTCTGTCGTGGATGTTCTGGTTGAATTTACCGTGTTTTGTACATCCTGCGAGAAATTGAATTTGGGACTTTATGTTCGTTGAATATTACTTCGCAGTTTGATTTGGTTCTTCTTTGCTTTGAATGCTATGCTTGGTGGTAAATTCCGTAAGAGATTAAATTTAGGACTTGGATTTCTGAAGATATAACTTTCAGGTTTTGATTTGGTTTTTCAGAGCTTTGAATGCTCTGTTTTTAAGTAAACTCGGGAATAAATTAAATTTGGATCTTTCAATTCCTTGCATGCTAGATTTTAGCGATGATTTTGTTTTTTCCGCTCTTTAAATTCACTCTTTCTTAGCACCCGTTCGAAGAGATCAATTTAGAAATTTAAATTCCGGAGATATCAAATTTCGATTACTGATTTGGTTCAAGTGCTTCGAATTCAGAGTTTTGCGGTATATTTTTGAAGGAAATAAATTTATGGGTCTTTAACTAATAATGAAAATGCTATATCGAGTTTAGATTCCACTTTTGCTGTTTGGATTCAGTGTTTTTCTAGTGCAGCCTGGAATTGATTTTAAGTTTTGATTTGGTTTTTCTGCACTTTGAATGCTCTCTTTTCCAGATATCCTGGAAACAACCACATTTAGCTCTTCAAATTTTAAATAAAATAAAATGAAATTTAATTTAATTTAATTTTGTTTTTGTTTTTGTTTTTCTGCTCACCGATTTCAGTGTTTTCAGCGCATTCTGGAAGAAGTTAAATACAACTTCAAATTCTGAAGACATAAAATTTTGCTTTTGATTCGGTGTTTCTGTACTTTGAATTCGGCGTTTTCTAGTACATATTGGAGGGTATTCAATTGTAGACTTTAAATTCCAAAAAGTTTTGATTTGGTTTTTCTGCTTTTTGAATTCAGCGGTTTTAGCACATTGAAAAAATCAAATTTAGGAATTAACTTTCAAGTTTCTTAATTATGAATTGCGAGTTTTGTGAATCCAGTGTTTTCTAGTTCTTCAAAGAAGAAATTATGTCTGGGACTTAGAATCTGGTGTTTTTATGGGAAATGATGGTGAGGTTCCTATAGTTGTCAGCGAGGTTCTTAATTTTTTGGATTCAAGGTGGGAATAAAGGGGCCGGTGCACCGAATTAGAATGTTGTTGTGAAATTAGCATCTCTAAGATGAAAGAGACTTATCCATAAGGTATACAGATCATGGAAGGAAATAGTTCCATTCTTCAAACTAGATTCATGTAAGGAATGATAGATATAGAGTCACCTAAATACCAGTGCAAGACCAAGGTGAACTATTGACTGTCTGTCTTCTATCTTCTACTCTAGCATGGTGTATGATTACCAGAGTTGTTTGATGTAAGGATGTGTCTCATTATGTATTTTTTTATTAGCATTTCACTGCACAAAGTTGTAGTTTCATCTGATGTGTTATTTGATAGTATTTGCGAATTTAAAGATTTGCAATCAGCTTGGGTACTCATATGCATGAGTTTTGCTTACACCCTAAATAAAACAAGGGTTTGATATGAGTTCTTTCCTTATTTATTAATAGGTGTAAGAATGTTACAGGTAGGATATTTTGAATTAATTAGTCCACATTAACCACACAACTCAAAATATAGCTATTAATATTTTGAACGATGCAGCGATTATGTAAAACACAAGGAGGGATGAGTACTTAGCTTATCAGAGAGGTACAAAAGTAATCTGGATGTGCAAAGTGGCTGAAAAGATTGGTAAGAACCTAAAAGTGCTTTGTTCTTGGGACTGTAATTGCAAAATGCTTTTGTATGAAACGTACAACTCGTGTTGGGGTGTAGTACACTCCTATCTTGCTCTGTACGGTTTTGAACCTGTTACTATTGGGGTTTTGCCACTTCGGGTGTTTATCAGTAACTTGGAAATATGCTTTGCTGTCTGTTGCTAGGGCTTGCAATTGTGTGACACCTTCTTGTAATGAATTGCAATGGATAAAGCCCTAGGATGTCTGTACTAACCCTTCATGAACACGAGTAGATAACAAAACAATAAATCCGTGTATGGGTGGAGTTGGATTGACCCTGGCGGTCAACCCTTGTTGAACCAATTGAGGCGTTGTACTACATCCACTCATATGCAGGAGTAGACTCCATGTGTTCTTCTAGTGTAGGTGCAATAGTGTATGAAAATCTAAGCCAAACCCCTATCGCGTCCTTGTGTTTCTTGACACAATAAGTAGTGGGTGTAATTATAGATAGAATAGAGATGTACCCTACATGGTAATGATATAGTGTGATGTGCTTTAGATGCTAAATTGATTCCCTTTATCCTTTAAGACCTTTGGCAATGTTTCGTGTGACTTGCTCTTGCTAAGACATGGCTTAGGACCTTTGGAGGCTTGGTAATGGACGAAGCTAGACTCTTGAACCTGGTTTGAGTGCTTCAGACTTGTGTGGTGGCTGCTCTAATAGTTGTGTTGCTTCTTTAGGGAGATTTAGGAGAGCCTTAAGTGCTTTTGGAGTGTAATTTGCAATAAGTGCTCTTGAGAATGCTAGGTGAGGTCAAATGGTGAATTAAACTTGCTTATATAGGTTTTTTATAAGTTAGGTATCACATTAAGGCCGACCTAGGGGATAGGAAACGACCCATAAAAGATATTCAAATTGAGAAAAGTTTCATTAATAGGCGGGAGATAGGACTGTACATGTTGGACCAGGCTGTAGTACGACTTTGTCCCGCATTGCACGACCCCGTACAGGGCTTTAGTGATGATAGAGAAAGATTCCGACAAAGAGGCCTAGGATTAAAGTATTGCCGTGGATAATTTCAACCAGGTGAATGAGTGATAGAGCAATGTGTAGAGTTGAGCAAGTCATGCCGCAAGAGAGAAAGATTTGTCAGTTAGGCTTAGGATGTGAGTGTAAGTCATAGTACTAGAACAAAGCCAAAGTTGTCATTGCCAAAGGATAAGTTGCCAAATTTATGTGTCTACAATTTGCTTTCAAAAAAGTGGTCTCTGTATTTTCTTTATGTGATGCTTTTTTGGTACCATAATTGTATTGCCTATTGTATATTAGATATTGGAAATTATATTGTGTAAGAGTCATGGACAAGCATATAGGAGGAGATACTTGGATGCAATAATAGACCTAGACCGCACGGATACGGGTATGGGTATGGTTTCGGTATGCTGATACAACAAATTTTTAAAAATCTTGGGTACGGTACGCTTTTGGGTACGTTTTATATATATAGTTATATATAAATATGCATATAAATTATAAATTTAAAGAAGCATTTGCATACTCATTGAAATTTAATTCTCATACATTGCATACTTATTGAAATTTAATACTCATAGAGTCATACAACTTAAAATCATTCATAGAACATGAAAACAAAATTGAAATTTTCAATACTTTGAGAATTGAGACTTGAGTTTGTATTGATTCATAATGACATAATGTTCAAAACATGATAGTAAATAACATAATACATTCAAGTTCTCAACTTCTAGAGCATATCATCTAGATGATCGTCAAAATCATCTTCATGGATGCCACTTGTAGCTTTGCTCCCACTAGCTCCACTTTCGAACCCTTGTGAAGGGCTCCCTGGAAGTTCCTCATCAATGCCAAGAAGTGAAACATTGGCCAAACAAGTAGCAGAAGCTTCAAAGTCCGTGTTTTCAGGTTGGAGGTCCCAAAGCTTGTTAGGACCACTAGTATACTCTTGTGTCCTGTGGGTTAAGAGGCGCAAGTTGGAATGAACGTATACTAGATCTTCAGCCTTCTTCGATGCCAACATGGTGCGTTTGGCTGAGTGGATGAAGCCATAAGTACTCCAATTGCGCTCTGTAGAAGAATTACTAGCCACCTGTCACAAAAAACAAAGTATTAATATTATTAATTAAAAAAATGATATCATATTGAATTTTAATTCGTAATTGGTAATTAAAATATCAAATAACAAGTTACAAACTTTATACCTGTGAGAGCAATTTGATCGCAACTGGTGGTAAGAACTTGACATCATGGCCATGACAAGTCCACCACGGGATTAGATCCACGGTGGGTTTGTCACAAATAGCCTCTATCTCTCCCATGCTACCTTGCCCATTTACAAACATCGACATCTCCTGGTGGACTGCAAGTGATGTAGCTGGATCAAGAAACAACCTCCGGAATGCTGACCTCGTCCCATTTACAACCTCATGGTCATCATATGGTCGCTGTCTACCAGCTCTCCCAACTATTTCACTACTGTAATATTTGGGATTTAAAGCATAAGCAAGGAGATGCAATGGGGTGTCATTTTGTTCCACCTTTTCACGATCACATTTTTAACTTCACTGTAAAATTTTTCCTCAGGGTCTTGCTCTTTGGCTTGTATGATATCATGGATTTTTTCAAGCATGGAGTTAATGCCATCATATATTTCTCCAATGCAAGCATTATCTTTGTCAACAAATCGTATCATACTCAAAATAGGCTCTGTGAAACTCAACAAATACTCAACTTTTCCCCACCAATGCTCATCAAGGATCCATAATTTTATTTTTTGGGCTCTTTCTGTGTTAGATTGCTTTCAGATGGTCCAAACATTATCAATCACCATCGTGCTCACAGCACGTCTTACCTTCACAAGTCGTCTCAAGACAAGTGTGTGAGAGGCAAACCTAGTCTCAACAACCTATTAAAAAAGAATGAAAACAATTCAATAACAACACAATTTGAAATTGATTTAAAAATTTAAAATCAACTATTAAATTTAAAATGAATTGTTCCTTTACTTTCAATAGCTCCAACTTCGAAAATCTTCTGAATATGGCTTGAGACATGTGATGGTTGGTGACAAACATTTGAATTTCGTTTGCCTCCGTGTATATTTGCTCAATCCATGCAATTTTCCCAATCTTTTGTATCATTAGATTCAGGGAGTGTATTGTACATGGTGTCCAAAATATGTGCTCATACCTATCCTCTACTATCAATCCTGATGCCTTGCAATTTTTGGCGTTGTCCGCGATGACTTGGACAACCCTCTGCAAACCCACTGACTCAATAGCCTCAATGAGAATATTTGCAATGAATTGGGCATCTTTTACTTCCCCCTCACAATCAACAGCCTTCAGAAACATTGGCCCTTTAGGGCATACTGCAATAATGTTGATGAGAGGTCTGTTTTTGGAGTCTTTCCATCCATCTGATATAATAGAGACTCTTGAATCAGTCCAAGAATCTCTAATTGGCTGTAGAGATGTCTGAATGTGTTGCACTTCTTTTGCCAAAAGAGAAGTGCGAACCTTATTATAGTTAGGGCTTGTATACCCATGTGGTGCCTCATTAATGCCTCTCATCATCTGCTGCCAATAAGGTAATCTCAAGACATTGAATGGTAGTCCACATGAAAATATACACCGAGACACCAATTCATCTGCAATATCCCTCTTCTCGATGTTAAATGCTTTTTTTAATGGGCCTTTTGTTCTCTTGCTCGATGGCCCTGAGGTATCCGCATTAAAAGGGTCATCATTTGGAATAGTTTCAGCATGAGTCTCAATGAAAGGATGAAATGATGGTGTTAATGTTGGTGGTTTTCCCATGGTCTTCTGTTGTAAAGAAAGAGTTCTAGAGCGAGCTCTTGCTGCTTTAATGTTTGCATCCTCTTGCTCTTTTAGGTACATGGCTATGGTTTTCTTTTCCACCTTCCTACACAGTCTAATACCCGTCCCCGATGCCCTAGTCAAATGAGCTCTCAAACGGGTATATGAGGATTTAAATGTGGTGGCACAATGAGGACACGTCCAAACACGGACACCACCACCAACAACAAGCTCTACCACTTCCACATGTCTCCATAAAGGATAATTTGGATCCATTTTCACTGCCATACCACCTGAAACATTTTCCCCCTCTTGCCCCACTGAAGCTGAACTGGATGCCATGATTGTAGGATTAATTTGTTTTAACTTTTAACCTACAATAAGAGATATTTTTTAAAACATTGCTAAATATTAAAATAGTTTAATTAAAAACAACAAATGCAAATTAGAAAGTTAATTTGTTAACCCATACATGTCCTTCTCTGATTCTGATCACCAAGTTTGCCATAAATGGTGCAAGGTGAGAGCATACTAGACGTTTAAATTTTTAACAAATTCAATTTAAAACTTTAAAATTAAAAAAAAAACGAATACATGACTAATTAAAAAAATTAAGCAGTTAGTCCTACACGTCAATCTCTGATTTTGATCACTAAGTTTGCCATAAATGGTGCGAGGTGAGAGCATACACAGAGAGTAGACATTTAATTAAATAAAACTTCACTATTAAACTTAAAATACGAAAAAATTAATTAATATATTATATTTTAATAACTTTAAAATAAATAAATATTAAAAATAAATTTAGATCATGATCAATAATCATGAATGATGTGTTTGAAACACATCATTCATGATATTGATCATTGATCATATTCATATACAAAACATTGCTCAAAAGATTAAAAAAAAATGCCTGAATGCATGTAAAATACCTGGAAAAATCCTCCTTGATGTTTGTAGACTTGCTTCTCCTTCTCTCTTTCTCCTTCAAGCTCAATCACTCTCTCCTCCAAGCTCTCTTTCTCTCCTCCAAGCTCTTTCTTTCTCCTTCAACCTCTCTTTCTCTTTCTCTCCTTCAAGCTCAAGCAAAATAACAAATATTGAGTGTGAGGAAAAAGTAGAGGGATTGGGTGTTTATATAAGTGTTTGGGGGTGTTGTTTAGTGTTAGCTTAGATATGCGAGCTTTTAAAATTAAAAAAAATTGCATTTTTTAAATTTTTTTTGAGTTTTGTTTTGGAAATGACGTTTTTTTTGGATGGGTATGTCCGGAAACGTACCTACAAACATAGGGTACGTTATGGGTACGGCAAAACCGTACCTGTAACATACCCTGTGTCTGTGGGTACGTTTTCGGACGTACCCACAGTGTACTAGTCCTTGTACCAGTACTTGGTACGCTTCCAGCCTGGTATGAGGACCTATATGGTGTTTCCGTGCAGTCTAGTAATAGACCATCATCGAAGTGTTCTATTATCCCTATATGTACAACATTTATAACTACTTGTCTTACTTTTTATTTTATGCCACTGTTTGAGATGTTTTAATGTTTCCTATGTCTTGTGCAATGTCATTTGTCTTGGTGTTTATGCACAAGAATTTGCATGCAATGAATTAAAATTCAAAATTTCTTGAGATTTTGCATATTTAATGGCTTAAGAGTGAGATTATATATTATGGTTGGTGATAACAATTGGCATTGGTAATATAAGGCTACGAGCCTCGACACAAGTATTTTCTTCTATACTAAGAAGATACAAAGGACAATGTCACTTCTGCTATCACTCATAAGGGTTTAATAGGTGCCTTCCGCCACCAAATACTACAAAGAAAATATAAAATTATTTAGCAATCAAATATCTGAGAGTTTTTTTATGTGTCTTATTGGTATGAGACACATTGATCCTTTAGTTTCATATTATCCGAGTTATAGTATTTTTTTTTTTAATTTGGTAAATCAATGCATTAGATCAAGTGCTATATTTCTTTACATTTTTTTGGTGAATTCGCTTTACGGGGTATCATTTGGCGTAAATGCCACGACTAAGGGGTATCTCTTCCATCAAATTCACCCAAGACTTACACTTGGCCTCATCCATTGGGGTATGTCACACCCAAATTTAGATGTGGTAGTTTACCTGACTTTTTGATTGGAAAGCGCCTTCTTTTAATCCTACATAAAATACATCGCCTGTCATATAAAAAAATGGTGGGCGAAATCACTCCAAAAGGAGACATCACATTAACTAGTAGAGACTAGAGTCGAAAGAAATCACCAAATGTCTCAAAAAACTAGTGTGAACGTCCTAAAGCCATTTTGGACGTCTGGGATGTTTCCGGTGCTTGGGAATGGGACGAAACGTCCCCCATGTTCTATAGAAAAGAAAAAAAGAGGGAATGTCTTGAGGACGTTCCCTAAATTTGAGGAGCATATGTGGGAGGTTTCAGGTGCTTTGCAGAGAGGGGGATGCCATGATGTCTCCGGGATGGTCGAGGGACATCTTTGCATTCTTTGTGGCTTCCACAAAAAAAAATTAAAAGTTAAAACTCTAAACTAATCTGAGTTAAATCGTCACTCTACATCCCTAACTCTAAAACATAACAATTTTTTTGTAAAAAGGAAGAGCAAAAGCATTAACAAGATCAAGAGCAAGGTATGTATGATGATCGCTTTCTATTTTTTCCAAATGCAAAGTGGGTTAAACAAGGGCACTGCTATTTTCTTTTCCCAAATGCAAAGTGGGTTAAACAAAGGTATTGCTCTATTTTTTTCCCCAAATGCAAAGTGGTTAAAGAGGGGCAGGGCATTGCTGTTTTCATTTCATTTTATTTTTGTTTTCCAAATGTAAAGACTGTGGGTTAAAGTCTTAAAGAAGAAGGGCATTGCTGTTTTGTTTTGTTTTTTTTCAAATGCCAAGTGGGTTAAAGAAGGGCATTGCTTGTTTTGTTATTTTGTTTCTAAATCCACAATGCTGTATTATAATAGTTATATTGGTGTTTTTTATTATTGCAGCCCCAAAATGAGTTCAAATAGTGTCATGTTATGAATTCCTCATGGAGTAAATTCAAATTTGAGTGATTTTATGGCTATGTTGCAAAGAGAAACGGAAACAACAACGGGTACGAATTCACGTGGGAGTGTTGACAAGTTTAACTGCCCCTTGGATACGAATGTTGAGGAAACGTATGTACAAGACAATTTTAAAAAAAATAAAAAACCTTTGAAACAATTTGCTCAAATTATTGCAAGTCTCTATAATCGTAAATTTGTAGACCATACGAGATAATTGATAAAGCACTCAAAATATGCTCATTGTCTTCATTGGGCAACATTGAACTAGATTGAAAGTGCATAACTCATTTTGCAACATACTTGAGGGCAATGTATTGGTCTTTATGGGCAACTATCACTTGAAGAGAGGGCATAGATAGTGAGGTTGTTTAATGGAGATACCACGAAGAAAGTTCTAGTAGTTTGTGGCATTGGTGTTACCCCTTCTAGTTCATAGCGAACTTCTAGGAGTGCTTTTTAAAATACTGCAACAAGTTTTGAGGTGACTGAAGTGGATGCTTTTGGTAGTAGGGGGGAAGAAGGTCATGGCCTGCAATCCAGTTGTGGATATGGATGATGCAAAGGTTACGAAGGACGCTGATGATGCCATCGGAAAATTATTTTATTCTGTTGGCATACCATTTCATTTTGTTCGCTCTTCTTATTACAAGGAGGCTATGTGAAGGTAGCCAAAACAAGTTTATGTTATGTGCCCCGAGGAGGTACGAAGATGAGGACCACAATCTTAGATAAGAACTATTCCAAGGTTAACTTACTGATGGAGGAGATGAGGTGCACATGGATCTCTCATGGTTGCAATCATCATGGATGGGTGGACGAATATTAGACATCGCCCGCTCATCAATATTAGCAATAACTTTGATGCCCAGTGGAGCAGTATGTTACTTTTGTGAGGGCAAAAATGCCCCCTATATCAAAAAAGAAGAGGGATGCTGAGTTTCAAAATACCATTTTGTGAGATGCCATTGAGGAGGCTAGCCTTGCCAATGTTGTATAGGTTATTATAGATGCAACTTACACGTGTATAATAGGTAAGCCCGTTGAGGCTCACTATTGGCATATATTTTAGACCCCATGTTGCATGCATGCCATGAACAAGGCACTGAAAGACATTGAAAAAATTGATCGGGTCAAAAGTGTAGTGGTAGAGGCCAAAGAGGTGTAAATGTTCATTTGCAACCACCATACATCATTGGCACTTTTTCGTAGCTTTTTGAGGAGGGAATTCCTTAAGCTAGTGGGAACACATTGTGCATCCTACTTTATTTTGTTGGATATGATGCTTGAGTTGTAAGAGTCCGTCAACTTACGATTATGATGTCGGAGTGGACTAAGTGGAGCGAGTCCAAGAAGTTCAAGGAAAATGCTAGGAACAATGTGGCGAGGACGTTTTGGGTCAGATGTGGGATTCTTAACATTGATTGTACTCTACGGATTCAATGTGATCAAATACGTATGTTTCTGGTAAGGCCCCATTTTGATCAGATAAACTATATATTCATATTATGACCTTTTATACATGAAAATGCTATTCGAAAAAAGGACCCCACTTTCGAATTCTACTATCAACATGTGCAAAATTAGTTCATGTGCACGAGTGGGAGACATGAACACCCGTATGTGCATGAGCTGACATGATTGAGCACTAGAGACCATTCTAAACGTTGAGATGTAGAGCTTGTAGAGTGGGAGCAGAGGAGCTAGATGGTCATTTGAAATGTTTCTCATCATCATTGGCACTTTTCATGATAGCTTTTGTTTTGAATTCCTTCGAAAAGTGGTGGGAACTTATTTTACATGTACCTTATTTTGTTGAAGGGAGGTTAACATGACACTTGGGTGTGTTTAGTAGTTTTGGATACTTATTATCATGATGTCAGAGTGGCCTAAATGGGACAAGTCCAAGATAGAGCAAGGGAAGAGGGTGAAAGCAGTGGTGGTGAGAGACACATTTTGGGTAGATGTGAGATACATCACATCAACTATTATCTGGTTTTTAGTGTGATAAAATATAGGGATTCTTAAACCCTTAACCTCGGTGAGATATATGAGTGTATAAATAATATGCTTGGCCAGATGAAGGCCGGTATTTGGGAAATGGGCCCCATCCTGGAGTTTTACTATCACCATGTTCAACCCATCGTTGAGTGGAGGTGGGAGAAGTTTAATACCCCTTTACACATGGCTACATATGCACTAAATTCTAAATAGTATATGGAGAGGCCTGACAAGATTGTTCCTGTAGATGAGGAGGTGAGGAAAGGTTTCTTGAAATCCCTGAAAAAATGTATAATGCAGATGCTGCTTCATGGTCAAAACTGATGTGTTCAAGTTTGCTTATCTTGAGGGCTACAAAACTTCGGCGGAGATAGGTAGGGGCACATTGACACAAGAGAGTGTTGTGAGTGTGGTGACTGTATGGTCCTCCACGATTGTTGTGTACACCTACCATTTGCCTTCTTTTTCAAGTTTCTAGTTCCTCTGCTTTTGAGGGGAATCGATCAACATATGGATGGATCCACTCTCATAAGAGTAACAAACTTACTTCTAAGAGTGGAGGCACTTGTTGCTATACACAATGCCTTGTGCCTCATGGACTGCAAGATGCCTCAATACAAGGAGAGCCCAACATTACGGTGGGATGTTGATCTTGAGAATTCAAGGAAGATTGATGAAGATTAGGATCAACAGGGATTAGTTGGGGATTAGTTTTTTGTATAGTGTAAGCACATATATGTAACTTTGGTGTGTATACAATATGTAACTTTAGTGTATATACATACATGTTTATATACTTGTAATGTTATAGATGTGATTTCTTTTTATATATTTTTCCAAAACCCTGTATTGAACTCACGATTTCTCTTAATTGACGATCTTGGTTTTGCTGAAATTTAGACATATTGTTCTTAACATAGTCATTTAAAAATTCTCTAAATTTTTCCCGAATCTAGATTGTAAAATAAAAGTTATGACCTATTCAAATAGATAGATAATTACACCAAGTTCAAAGCAACTCTCTCTCTCTCTCTCTCTCTCTTCCAATCTTTATAAACACTTTCAAAACATAGAAGTAGATTACAATATCAATATCATTCTTCACTATCTTATACAATATTTATTTAGAGTTTATATAAGAATATTTAAAGAGAAAGGAAAAGAAGTAGGATTTTTAAATTGGTTTGTATACTCAATTCCAATCATTTCTCTCAAAACAAACCCTATTCTTTGCAAGTTTACAACATGCGAAATACTACACAATTCTCATTTGATCAATTGTTCACACGAGTTACAAAAAGGTATACAACCACTTCACAAGCTCCACTCCATGCCCACCCAAAACGCAAATTGCATACATAAAAAGAGGTTGAGGCAAAGTTCATCTCACAACCATGTCATGTGGGAAATCTCTTCCACACATAACCCCACAAATCCCTCAACTCTATAATGTTTACAAACATCAACAACCCCATGCTTTTACATGGAACAAGTAAGCACACACTTAACTTCACACACACAAACACACTCAAAATAACTAAAACATAAATTTTTACTTGGTACTAGAAGAGAGAGATAAAATCTCCAACACACCTAACATGCAATATCAAGCCTACGTGAGGTTTGCAAAAAAGGGAGAGACTATCACAGGTATGCACCCTTTTAACTCCACAAAGGAAGCATGGCATGCCCTTGGTTTCTCCATGAAAATAACATAAAATCACACTTATCCTCTCCACCCTTTTATCTCACGAAGGCATGTCATTGCATTCCCTTAGTTCCTTGATATAAGATATACCAAAATAAAACCTATTTTTTGACCTCCATTCAAGTAACACCAAATAACACCCTTTTACCTCCAATAATCATGATGATACTTCTACTACACACACTCACATTTACTCTTACATGCCCCACAATGGGTGGAATGCATAGAACACAACACAAGTATTGTATCATCAAAGTAAAAATGATCGAGGAGTAAGTAAAACAACACACAAATAAAGAAAGAGCATAACCATGGTTTAGGTACCCACTTTTTGAAAGAGAATGAGAGCACGAAGGAAACAATTTCTAAATTTAATAACAATTCCATCACAAGAGCAAGCTCCCAAAGTGCTCTCCAATTTCAAGGAGAAATCCAAAAGAGGAGAATCCTTGACCACAAACAATCTACTCCACTCAAAGAAAATAAAATATTAAAATATGAGTAACCAATAAGATCTTGCCACTTAGCAAAGACCCATTCTCAAAGGCAACAACAAATTCTTACAAAAATCACATGAGCCTCCAACTTCTCTTACAAATTCAACTGATCAAATTTACTTCTCTTACAAAACTATGACATAAAATCTATTGAAAACATGAACAATCACCAGAAGTAAAATTTATAAATCCAAGGGAAGTAATTAAAAATCAAATCAATAAGATTTTCTTTCAACCTCTTATATCAACTTAAATCTCTTACATGTTTGCAAATCATCTCATCTACTTATACAATTTAAGATATTAGTTGATGGCATACTTTTCAAGGTCAATAATGAGGTCATTTTGAGTCCAAAAGTAACCAAAAGGGTAAAAAAAAAACTACTTACCCTGTGGGTGGGTGTATAGAGTCTTTTTTAGAGTGCGGATACAAGATTTTCTTGTCCCTTACTCTCTCCAAAAGTGGCTTACAATGTCAAATTTGAGTTTCACACTCTAGGCCACTGAGATAAGTCAAAATTTAGTCAAAGCAATTTTAAATAAGATAAATTAACAAGTGGTTCTAAAATAAATCCTAATACAATTTGCAAGCCATCCGAGGGTCTTCATAAGCAAAAGGATAATCCATAAGCAGGATGATCAATATCAATTTTCATGGTCAAATTAATGACAACCACCTTACTCTAAAATTCACAAGTGGACTAACCACATGTTGGTCAAAAACTGAAAAGTGATCACCTTCCCCAAGATAGGTGTAATGTGGAATTTTTAGAGTATGAGGTATTGTTTCCTCCATACAAAATGTCAAACATACGTATCCACCCAATAAGTGGCCCATAAGGCCTAAATCACAATTTTACAATACAAGTACACTCGTACACGCAAATTTGTACAAATTTTAGTTAAACCATTTAACTAATATATAAGTCATTAATTCAATGTGCGTGCTCGATATCCAAATATAATAACAATTAAAATCATATAATTTATGCACAACTAGTCACTAATTCCAAATAGGGGTGATCTCATTTTAATAATCAAGAGGTTACGACAAACAATGATAACACATTCAAACTCTAACCATCACAAGTATGACAACAACCTAACACTAAATTCCATACAAGCCATGTGGGCGACCCCATATTGGCGTGAGATACTTCATTGATGGAGTTGGTCCATGTACATTGGTTTGATCAATTTATTGTGATAATTGTGAATATTCAGGGTTTTGCCAGGGACACTCCTATTTCTTCTAAACTCCAATTTCAAACATCAGGATCAAAACAAGACCAAATATAATTTACTGGTGACTTAACATGCACAAAACCAGACCATACAATAATCCAAGTTGGCCCACACTCGCACAGTGCAAATTCTACACAGATTCTTTCTGGTTAAACATTTACCTAGATATACTCAATAAGTCATCAGAATTGAACATCATGTTCAATATCTAATCTCAATTATGTTGTCGTCAATGTCAATTCTTGAGATCATTCACACATGGATTTTAATTTGACTAGGAAATTTAAATCAGTCATGATGTTGCAATTGTTATCAATATTTCCAATTTCTCATTTTAATAATCCTTGGATTACGTTTCTAAATTCCTAATGATTTCCTCAAAATTTCCAATTTTAAAATCTGGTCATAATAGCATGGTGACTTTAAACCTAATTCACATACCTATACTGCAAATACCTAGCCCATATCCAAGACTTATCTTAATCTAGCGAATAATTCTAAGTTATGTATTCATCTCCATGTACAGAGTGGTTTGACCAATCAATTTATTCAATTTAGAGTGAAATAACAATAATCATTTGCATTTTCAATTAACGTAATGATAACATCTAAATAAGAATTTACCAACCAGTCTCAAACCAACTCACACAATTTCGATACTCAATCATCTTATAATTCGTAACCTAATTAATTATGTTTTCCAATATTTTCACATAAGAAAGATCACACCCTTTATTTTTAATTGTTATTTTTAGACAACCTTATAGTCGGCCTAATCATCTTCTCTTTATAAGTAGTATTATCACAATCGCAATAGTATTCGGGCTTAGTAATAAGTGCTAAGGTAATTCAGACTCACAAATTTGTGATTATTGTGTCTATATTGCACCCAATAAAATACACAAAGATCAATATTATTTCCATTGTAATTAAAAGCTAGTCATATAACAATGATAATATTTTACAACCGAATATAGTTCTCCAAAACACATAATCAAGTTAGGCACCCTGTGCCAAAACAAAACATAACAAGGAGTATGTCAAAATCTCTAATGATAATCTAATCGGGGTCTAAACAGTGCCATGGGAAAATGGGCATTACAGGATGTACCCGGACTGGTATGGCACTAGAACTATGCTAGTATGGGTATGGGAGCCTCCAAGGCAGTACTTGGTTACATAGATGAGGAGTATTGGGGATGCTTTATGGGTTTACATTCATCGGTGAACAGGCTTGAAAAATAGGAAGGAAAGACTACTAGAATTCCCAACCTTTATCATTTAGAGCCACTTGTCCACTTAGGCATAGAAGAAGATAATAGTTGATGATGAAGTGTTGGTCACATAAATTTTGGCCTCGAACATAGGGCCATGTCCAAAGATTTAATGTCTACTTGTGTCTGCCTTTTTTTGACGAAGGGAATGTTGGAAACATGTCGTTGTCTCCAGAAAGAAATTGCAGTGGGCATACTTACTAAGAATTCGTACATGACATTTAACTAGTACCGTACATGGTTGCCAAGTACAGTTCACATCTACAATGTATTGTTTCCGCCTAGACTGACATTATGGTTTCTCTCAGACTAAGATTATTTAGAAAAGGAATATTAGAAACATATGGCAGTAATTGAAAGTTTTTAATGCCCAATCTGCCATATGTTTTCCGTACATGGTATAATAATATCTATTTAAGAATACCAACAGCAACTATAAAAAACTAACATGTCAATATTATTATGTTTAGTTATTCATTTATCATAGTTGCAAAATGAAAAGGACGTTTATTTCAGGGATAATAATAGCTAACAATGTCAGCTTGTTGTTCTGCTTGATGCCCTGGTTGCTTTCGTTTTCGGCTAGGTTATTCCACTCTGTGTTCATATTTCAATCTAAGTAGATGATGTTTTCAGTGCAAATTTTAATATTACATGAACAATGTACCAAAAACATTGTTGCATGTAGCCAAGCATAGAGTTTGCAACGTAGATTTCAGCTTGTTGAAGTTGTATTTCATTCTCTTGATCTGCAAGGATGTTCGAAAATATGGCATGTTTACAATCGTAATGGTAACAAGACATATTTCTCAGCAATCGACACTCTTATTATTAATACTTATTACTTCCTAATGCCTTTCTATATCTTAGCACGCGTACCATTATCACACATTTCAGTATTCTTAAAATCCCAGCAGAATATCTTCACATAATGTATAATTTACAGTTTCATGTGAATTATTTCTTATGTTAAGATGCTACATATAGTTGAGCTGTAATCAGTATTGATAGCCAGAAAATTTCTTAATCAGGAAATTCTTTCTAACATGTTATTATCATATTAGAGGCAGTTATACTAAATTTGGACATTTTGTTTTTAATGATACATGCTTGAACTAATCTGCTAGGTTCTGTGTGACACTGGAAAGCTAGAAGAATTGAGTGTATTAGCTCTTAGTTGTGTTGTTGGTTCACTGTTTATGGCATACTTACTGAATTCTTACCATGAATTTATTTTCTCCAGAGTGTGCTGGGTATTATTCTGGGAGGCGGCGCTGGCACTCGTCTTTATCCACTTACTAAGAAGAGAGCAAAACCGGCTGTTCCTTTGGGTGCCAACTATAGGCTGATTGATATCCCTGTTAGTAATTGCATAAACAGTAATGTATCTAAGATTTATGTTCTCACACAGTTCAACTCAGCCTCTCTCAACCGCCATCTGTCCCGGGCCTATGCCAGCAACATGGGTGGCTACAAGAATGAAGGATTTGTGGAAGTACTTGCAGCGCAGCAAAGTCCAGAAAATCCGAACTGGTTTCAGGTGTACATCTGGACTTATTAAATGGTTCCTTTGTTCAGATTTTCAATTAAAAATCTTATATTCATTTGCTTGTCATGGAATACATCAATTCTATTAAATTCTTATTCACAACTTACATGTGTTCACACTTCTTTTCAATTTTATAACATGTAATGTCACATGGAAAAATCATAAAATACCTTCATGCATATGCTATTTATATCATAGAGCTGAATTTTCATGGTTTGTCAGTTTCAGAATTCAATGGGCGATTGCTTGCCACTTGATATCTGGATTTTCTCTTCTTACAGTATGGCAATTTGAGCATCATTTTTTTTTGTGTTGCCTTAAGCCCCAACTTATCACTGTGTAACCATCCCACTAATCACTTAATCATGAACCACATGCACTTACGATTATAAATAAATTACTAATTTTTGAAAGAAAGATGAATAACAAGAGCATCCAAGGAATTTTTTGCCAGAGTTTTTGGCCATATGCATGTGATGAAAGGAATCTTCCAAATTCAATTTAAGATGCTTACCAGTTAGGGCAGCTGGTAATGATGGTAATTTTCTTACTCAAATATCATGCAGTTGGACCTATCTTGCCTTCTTTTACAAGCCTATCCATGAATCCCCATATAATTCCTTTCATCTGCCACAAGCTAAGGTGTTAAGTATTGACACATTTATTGATTCACCACAGAATGAGCACCTAACGCTAGATCATTGTGCGCATCAGTCTTCAAACAATGTACCTTTTACAGTATAATCTACGTTAATTGTGGAAGATAAAAATATTAGGCTTAATCTCCCAATACAATTAATGGGATTAATATTAAATTATTTCTTATCAGTTTAATCTCTTGTTTGATGATGCCATGACAATTTGCATGTTTGCTCGTCTTGCATTTTATTGTGTTATAGCTGATAGCTATAAGTGCAATGCTATTGGTGATTATCTTTAATGATTTCCATTTAAAATGGATGCCTATTATGCTCAAGATATTAGAACTGCATGTCAGGCATAAATAGCATGCCCTTTGTTTCCCCGATGTTGTAGCATTGAAGCAATATACACGAGAAGAGTCAAACTGTCTTGCTGCACTGGGTAAATAGTTCTTTAAATGCTGACATGCACAAGAGCAGCTCATATGCTTTCTGCGAAAAAATATAAAAACAAAAAATTACTTCAGGTTCACATGCATGCAAGTAGACATATGCTCAAGAAAGTACATACATATGCAAGCGAAGAAGGGGTTGTGCGTATGTGCAGTTGGAAACATGTTATTTCCTGTTACACACACACAAACATTTACATACGTACAATATGCTAGGATATGCCTGTGGAAAATCCTTGCATGACATGATCCTTTCTACTTTTTCTGGCATGTATTGATCACATGTATTATAGAATTTTCCAGGGGATACATCATAGATGCATGTAAGAATGTACACGTATAATCTAGCTAGCAAGTAAGATGATGTGCATATGGTTGAATGTGTGGTAAAGAATTTTTTAGTTTTTTGAGAATTCTGCTTGATATACTATATCACTTTACTCAAAATATACATCAGTCTGTCTTCCCCCCATTTTACAACAGGTTCGTCGACACCTTACCCGTCATAGTCTTGGGGCCTCATCATGGAACAGGCTCATATGTACCTAAAGCGTCCCCCATAATGGTAAAAGGCCATGCACAACATATAATCCATATAAAGCAGGAATAAAACCATACAAGGAACCAAGCCATATAAATCTCTAACTAATGATTCCATCTTCCCCAAGGTCATAGATATCACAACCAATTTTACCATCAATGAGTTCAGATCTTATACCACCCTCCTTACACCTTTAGATTCTCAGATAGGTTGCATGTGCACCCCTCAATTGTAGTCTTGGTTTTGTTTCTCTCTCTCAAATTCGTCCTGCTATATGTTTGCATGTCTTCTTTGAGTTTAGTTAGCTGCTCTTTTATGGTAGCTAGATCCTAGCTGATTGTTGCTAGCTCATAGTTGTGGTAGTCATCACTATCCTTGATTGCCGTAGTCAATGTGTCTAGCTGCAAGAAAATCAAATCAAATAATTTGCCGAGAAAATTGAGGAAGGGAACTTGAGACTGATAAAAGTTACTATTAACATCTGGACTTCTAATGATGCTTAACAACAATCTGTTTAGTATTGAACCATAATAGCTGACTGTTGTAGGGGAACCCTATTCCAATGAGAATTTGTTTTAAATTGATTGGGCTGAGAAAAAGCCCTAAGTTTTGGCTATAGCAAGTGGCTTGTAGCCTTTGCATGCTTGCAGTTCCTCAAAACACATCAACATCTTCTGATCTTTATGGATGGAACAAGACTCGGGCGCTACACCTGGTTTTTCCAACTTAGATGCAGCTGGAAACTTCATGTGCAGGAATATCCATGCAAATAATTATGACCATCTTAAATTTATGACTTTCTAATCTTGTGGCTGCAGTACAGGCACTATTTTTCTTTATCCTGTAAGTTCCAAAGCTTACCGAGTCTATCAGCAAAGGAGATAAATGGTAGGAGTTGGTGATAGGTACATTTGAGAGGAACTCAATGGAATATGTGAAGTATTTGGCCACTTCCAGTCATGCCAAAGGCTGATGTTTATTTGAGAAGAAAGCTTTAACTGCAAATGATTGGGAGCTAGCTTGGTAAGCAAAGGGATTGCCTGCCTGACTTATCTCAGAGTGTTGTATTCTTTCCTTAGGGATTATCACTCCATCCAGGTTTGAGTAGTCATGTTCCATGCATTGTGAACCATAAAGACACCTTTGCTGTTAAACATTTTTCTTGTTTGAGCAGAAACAAAAGTAAGCGAGAAACTTCGAGTAATCTGCTCCACCAGATGTTGGCCGAGTCTATACCCAACCATTTCTGAGGGTATCCCTGTTGAAAGAGCAGCTGACTTTCCTCTTGCTAGGGATAGCTTGTTCTTCCTGAGGGAATTGAGCAATGAAGCAGGAAGCTAAATTTTTATTAGACAAAGGAACATCAACACTGTCTGTGTCTATACAGAACCAATAGCTTCGAAGGTTCTTCTTTATCTTCTTTGTCGGATCTCTAATTCTTGATGTATCTGTATTTGTGCTCTAAAATTCCCTTTGGACTGAAGAATTGAGAAAGAAGATATACTTCCTGCTTTCTGATTCTCAAATTCCTGACATAAAAATGACAGTTTTGGAAGGTCAACTACTTGAGTTCATATTGTCCTGAATGCTGGTTAAATCCCTATTTTGACCACTTTCTAGAAATAGAAGAAAGTTCTCCACCAATCTGGCATTACCAAAGTCTGGCATCTAAAGCCAAGAAAAATTCACATTGCAAGACAGGGATCTGGTTCAAATGACAGGAATCGCTATTCTGGAAGCCAACTTCTAAATGCCACACCTCCTGCAAGGCCACTCTGCATCACTATTATGACCACTTTTCAGAAATGACGTGATTCTGTTCTGGTGCTCTGACAGCAATATTGAAGTTGGATAAAAGTATGCTTAACTATTTTTGCACTTTTCCCAAATCATGGCTCCCATCTATTGCTCGCTGGGACAATTACAATATCTGGAAACAAGAAATGGAGTGGGGGCTGCAAGGTCATGGCCTATGGGTTTCATCATTGTGATGAGGAAGAATCTAACTATTGGTGGAAAATAGAAAAATGGACATGGCAAGAGCAAACCTATATTGACATTTCTCCTATGAGTTGGAGTCACACATTAGCCTTAGGGATTCGCTAATGATAAATGGAAGATGATTTAAAAGCTTTTTGGTGAGCCAAGTGGGAACATTCGGCCGAAGAGTGATAAGGATGGAGAGGAGGAGGATGTCGAGCATTCTACTGAAGATGAAGAAGAACACGATGTCAAGGATTCTATCGGGATCACATTGTTCTGTCAACAATTTGTTGAGAAGGATAAGTCCATCCAAATGACTTCTTACTAAACTCTTGTAAAGAAATTCGATGATATTAAGACTTGCTTTGATACCCAACTTACTGCTCTTTGTGACAAAAATGATAAGCATATTAGCATGAGTCTCCTGACCAAGGCTTTGGCAATCATTTTAAAACACACATTCAGGAGTAAAAAAAGAAACTATATTAGTGTCCACAGATGGCCAAAATAACAAGGGCGGTGAACTCTAAGAGAACTATTAGTCTTCATCTGGAGTTTTTGTCGTTATTGCTGGCTTTAGGGATGAGCTCAGTGATGCTGTTATTTATTTATTCCTCTAAAATACTGTTCTCGTCAGCTTCTTTATACATCATGAATTTGTCATTCTTGAGGGATGAGCTATGTGATTCTATTGGGATCACATTGTTCTGTCAACAATTGGTCGAGAAGGAAAAGTCCATCCAAATGACTTCTTACTAAACTCTTGTAAAGAAATTTGATGATATGAAGACTTGCTTTGATACCCAACTTACTGCTCTTTTTGACAAAAATGATAAGCATATTAGCATGAGTCTCCTGACCAAGGCTTTGGCAATCATTTTAAAACACACATTCAGAAGTAAAAAAAGAAACTATATTAGTGTCCACAGATGGCCAAAATAACAAGGGAGGTGAACTCTAAGAGAACTATTAGTCTTCATCTGGAGTTTTTGTCATTATTGCTGGCTTTAGGGATGAGCTCAGTGATGCTGTTATTTATTTATTCCTCTAAAATACTGTTCTCGTCAGCTTCTTTATACATCATGAATTTGTCATTCTTGAGGGATGAGCTATGTGATTCTATTGGGATCACATTGTTCTGTCAACAATTGGTCGAGAAGGAAAAGTCCATCCAAATGACTTCTTACTAAACTCTTGTAAAGAAATTTGATGATATGAAGACTTGCTTTGATACCCAACTTACTGCTCTTTGTGACAAAAATGATAAGCATATTAGCACGAGTCTCCTAAGCAAGGCTTTGGCAATCATTTTGTAACGCACATTCAGGAGTAAAAAAAGAAACTATATTTATGTCCACAGATGGCCAAAATAACAAGGTTGGTGAACTCTAAGAGAATTGTTAGTTTTCATCTGGAGTTTTTGTCATTATTGCTGGCTTTAGGGATGAGCTTAGTGATGCTGTTATTTATTTATTCCTCTAAAATACTGTTCTCGTCAGCTTCTTTATACATCATGAATTTGTCATTCTTGAGGGTGTCTCATATTGCTCGGAAAAGTTCTACTTAGAGCTGTCACACTCCAGAGACTTCTTGCTTACATGAATTGTAGCTAAAGCAAAGCTGGCTGAATAGTGGTTCAATGCCTTTTTCTAACGTTGTGATTAGAGTGGACTCTTTTTTAATCCATTGATTAGCTGATCTTCTCTTTTAAACTGCTTGAGCGACATGTTTGAGACTTCAAATACGGGTTGTCTGCTTAGCTAAACTTGAAGATGTTTTCACACAATACCTTTACCATTGCTCTTTAAAACTACTCATTGTCAACACTCTTAACTTTTCGTATTGGTCTTTGCTTCAATGAAGATAGGCCTTTGCATGCTTGTATCTTTGAAGCTTAGGATATAATTATATCATGTTCTAGATACTCGAAGGACATTTTCAGTTGTTTTATCATATTTTCAGTTGTATTTATCATACTTTCAGTTGTATTTATCATACTTTCAGTTGTATTTATCACACTTTCCCATTTCATGACCTATCATGACAAAAGAAACTGCAGGTGTGCTCCATAAAATGAACGTGCTTTTGTTTGACATGCTTATGATTGTCAAAACAACCAGATCAGTTCACTGCCTGCATTCTTGCTTAGGCTTGGTTTGGTTGGGTGATATGCATTTGTTTATCTGCTAGTTTATGTTGCTTAAGACTGAATTGCATGGGACAGGCTTAGTTGTTTATGGCTATATTCCTTGTGGAAATATATTGAAAGATAACCATATTCTTTTTGTGCAGGGAACAGCTGATGCGGTTAGACAATACTTGTGGCTCTTTGAGGAGCATTCAGTAATGGAATTTCTGATTTTGGCTGGAGATCATCTCTATAGAATGGATTACCAGAAATTCATTCAGGCACATAGGGAAACGAATGCAGATATCACTGTGGCTGCTTTGCCCATGGATGAGAAACGGGCAACAGCATTTGGTCTCATGAAAATTGACAGCGAAGGGCGTATTGTTGAATTTGCAGAGAAACCCAGTGGAGAACAGCTGAAGGCGATGCGTGTAATCTTTCTTTTAGTCACTTTTCTTCAGTTTAGGCTGACATAAGTAGGTGGATGTCAAATTTAGGCTGTGGTTGATAAGAAACAATTATATAAACAGACAATATATTTCTGTTGCAGGTATTTGGATTTTGAATTTAATGGAAGTACAATAAATTCGATTTTCTCTTGAGTGGACATGCGATAAATTGTTCCTGAGTTTGTAGAAGTCTTGTGTTTGAACTTTGATGCCTCATTTGGGAGAGGTTCAAATAGGTGTCATGAACATAAAATATCTTGATTTGAAATTCTCCTGGTTTATGATCTAATCACAGGTGGATACTACAATATTAGGTCTGGATGAAGAGCGAGCAAAGGAGATGCCTTACATAGCTAGTATGGGGATTTATGTTGTTAGCAAAGATGCAATGTTGAAGCTTTTGCGTGAAAAATTTCCTGAGGCAAATGATTTTGGAAGTGAAGTAATACCAGGTGCCACATCCATTGGAATGGCGGTGAGTAGGATCTACCTTTTATGTTTAGCTTTCTTAAGCTTTTAAGACGGAACACTTGCTGATGCTGCTCTTTTTTCAAAATGAGAAGTATCCTTTTTTCTTAGTACAGTTAGCATGTTTATACATTGCTATTTAACTTCTTCATTATGAGCTGTGGTACATCTTTCAATGTGGCTGATGTATGATGGTTATTGGTTGTCTGGATATATTTTGTTGTTTATTGAGCATAGTTGGTAAGATGTTGTTTTTTGAGCACAGTTTATGACGATCAAATAGAGAGAGGGTAAGATGTACTATGTAATAAATGGTTGACTATGTACTGATAACTGGTTCTGTAGAATGTATGAGAATATAAGACTTATTTATAAGGTGCCTAACTACAAGTTGGTTGTAACTACATCAACCGTTTTGTAACTATTTCTTTTATAATAAATAAACGGACACACAGTCTCAAATGTGTGCAATCCGACTTCTCTTTATTTCTTCCTAGTATACATCTTCTAACATTGGTATCAAAGCGCGGTGCAAGCGAGGAAAGAGAAGGGTAGAAAATCCGCCACGTTAGGGCACAAAATCTGAAGCATAAAGAGAAAAACGAACACATTTTCATTTTTTTTAGGGCATCTCGAAGGCACAGTCGAGGCTGAACCTTTTTTTTTTCCTCAAAGAAACGTCACATTTTTAAGAGGAAATCGACAGCACAGTCGCGGAAGGATCACGTTTTTAGAGGGCACGATACAATCGCCATTAATATGCAGACTGCAAATCGCAATTTCAGGAAGTCGTGAAAGGTTCATAACAAAAATACCACCCGCAGAGGAGAATTTCAAAGGGTTTCAAATCGTTTTATACAGACAAAAATACAGTTGCAGTCACGAAAATAAAAATACAGTCCGCATCACACAGTTCGTGAATCAATACGAAGCTCCATTTTCCGCCATTCAATCTGTAGTTCAGACGCTGGAGAAGGGAAAAATACAGTAGCGCAAGGGCATAAACCTAGAAGAATATAAAATCAAAGGAAAGATAATCATTTTCGAATCAGAATTCAAAAATCACGAACTAGGGCATGTGTTTAGTTTAGACAGTTTGCAGAAAAAGGCACTCTTGGAAACTGGTATTTTATTTATTTTTATTCATTTCCAAAATACACAGTTATATTTATTCTATTTTATTGCAATGGAAATGCCCATAGAAAAATATTCTGTTCTAAATTTTCATACATGGAGACTGAAAATACAAATGCAACTTATGAATAAAAAATTGTGGGGCATTGTAAATGGGAAAGAGACAACACCTACCGATGCATCGAAATTGTTAGTATGACAAAGCAGAGATGATAGAGCGAAAGCTATTATTGGCCTTGCTCTCTTCGACTCTGAACTTTATCATGTAGACCTAGACAAATCATCGAAAGAAATTTGGGATACTCTAAATAAATTATTTGGAGCGAAAGCAGTCAATGCCAAATTTTCCCTAAAACTTCAGTTATATAGGTTCAAAATGGATGGAGTCTCTATGTCAAGCCACATCAATAATCTAAGGTCCCTGATTAGACAACTAGCAGAAGTCAAAGCTGCGATTGAGGATGAGGATGCCAAAGCTATCCAATTAAATAGTCTGTCTTCAAAATACAACAATGTAGTTTTTACCCTTAGTCAAATTCAATCTCAATCTCTGGATGATATGATAGCAGCTCTTCTAGCTGAGGAAAAATGAACTATAGAGGATGCAAAAGGTCATTCCTATCAAGAAAGTGCATTCTATTCTAGAACCATGAAATATCGTAGAAGATCAAATAAAGATAAGTTGGAGATTGAATCTCATTATTGTAATAAAAGAGGTCACACAACATGGGATTGTCGTGTTCGAGCCAATGATGTGCTCAAGGGCAAAGTCATATCAAATACAACCAATATAGCCATGGTTGAAGACCCACCAGATGCAGAAGGTAGTGAGGACAGTGACGAATACGCAATATAAAGATGCTCTAAACTCTGAAGGCAAGAAAGGATACAGAGTAGATGAAGCTTGGTATGGATGGTTGCTCAGATAGTTCGGGAGACTGTGGATCTTGGGAATTATACCCTCACGAGGGTCATGAGACAACTTGATGAAGCTTGTGGATGGCTGAGTATCGATGGTTGTCCAATAATTTAGGAGATCTGTGATTTAAGAGTTCGGGGATGTGGAATCCGGGAACTCGGGAATTCAGCTCGGGAGCTACACCTTTACGAAGGTCACTAATCAGCTTGATGGAGCCCTACCTTATCATAGCATTGTTTTCAAAGTGAAAGTGTCTGAAGGTTGTGTAGTTCTGTTTTGTTCTAGTTTTGTTAGATTGTTTGTTTTTTTGCTTTATGTAGAATAAGTCTTAAGAGGGGGTATGAGAATATAAGACTTATTTATAAGTGGCTAACTACAAGTTGGTTGTAACTACATCGACCGTTTTGTAACTATTTCTTTTATAATAAATAGACGTACACACAGTCTCAAATGTGTGTAATCTGACTTCTCTTTATTTCTTCCTTGTATACATCTTCTAACAGAACGACAACTTCAGAGTTTTTAAATCATTGGAGCATGGTTCTACGTAGGGGAGATATAAAAAAAATACCTCGATAAAATCTCTAAATAACCCACCACTTTCACCAATTTTTTATCAGCCTAGATCCCACGAAGGGCAAGGTGAGAGGATAAGATTGGTTGATTGCAGTGGGCCACTAGATTTAAGTAAGAATTGTAGAAAAGTACTGAAAATTTGCAATAAATCTGAATGCTTACAGAGAAAACTATGAAAACTGCAGATTTGATGTGTGTACCTGCTGAAAAAGACTGAAAAACTTTAGATCCGATTTGTCAACTTGCATGCAATATGAGGTGAAACTTCTATTGCTCGAATACCATATCAAAGGTTGTGATCGTAAAGTTTTGCTGAACAGAAAATTAGGTTACAGACATCTTCAGAGCGCTCTTGCTCGAGGCCTGATTTGTTCAACTCAAGCTACCTTTGGGAGTGAAGGAAGGTGTCATCAAGGAGGGATAGTTCCGTGATTCCTCCTTCCCTTCACTGAAGTACATTTTAAGGGGGGATGTTAGTGTATTTTATTTCCATACACTATTGTATGATTGAAGATGCACTTGTAATATTATTTGTAATTTAAGGTGAATAATTCATCCATTGGTGCGCACTTATCCACATATATTAATAAGGAAGGGTATCAACCAAGTTATTGACTTGTTTGACTTCTACTATTAATAGTCTTTTCTAAACAACTATTCTTCAAAACTTTTCTGTATAAGAGCATAGATCTAGTGTGTGTGGTATTTATTGTGGAAGAGATTTATTCGTACTTTGGCGAACTCAAGCCAGAGCTTCTTAAAAAATTTGTGGTAATCATGCTACCCTTGATTAATCTATGTAATGTCTTTGCTTTAAAATTCATTGATTTATTGTATATGCATGCATGTGGGTGTTTGTCTTCTGGTTGTTTATAGTGATTCTGGAGAACACAACAAACTTTGCTCACTGTTTTCGGGGCAGTCAAGAGATGTCTTTGGAACGTCACAACATCCCTGACACCTTCACTTTAAAGCACGTGCCCCCTACCGCTCCTTCGCACCCCCCACACAAAAAATACGCTGCTTTTAAAAAAAGACAGCATAAAACTATATTTAAGATTATTTTAGTTTGTTTAAGTTGTTTTTTAATGTGTTTGTATTTCAAAGATTTTGGTATAAATTTGTATATATACTATCTCAATAGCATTCCCTGCACTGTCTCTCATCTTCAAAGATTTGTGTATAAATTTGTAGATTTGGGTATTTTAGGATATTTTTCTAATTTTTTAAAAAATTGCTTATTTCCTAGGCCTTTGGGATCAACTTCGTCGCTCATCTTCACACCTAAAAACCTTTTCATATTTTTTTTTCCTTTTTTATAGGCCTGTTAAACTGGTTATCTCTTGTCAATGCACCTTACATCACAACCTTGTCCTTTCTCTCCGGACCTGGCCTATTCCTTTTCTCTCCATATCTGGCTTAGCACCCATATTGTATGACCATGCCATAGGCTATTTGGACCTGTTCTAGCACCTTCCTAACAATATCTCTCACAAACGATTTCTCTATGCAAGCTATTGGCTTGTTAAACATTAATCCCCTTGAGTGTGTTCCTTACGGGGAACACCAAGAGCAGGGTTTGTGCTGCTTCCTAGCACCTCATAAGAGATTGCCATGGCATTGTCCTAGCTTGCTCTAGCGTTTCCTAGCCTTCTTATTACCACTTTACCTCCACTTGATTTTGCGCTCCTTTTCTCTTCTCCACCTTACTTTTCATGGATGATTTGTAGCCGATTGCATTGACCATGGTTGATTGTGTTGGCTAAGTGAAATGGTGACTTCAGGTTATGTTCTCTTAATTATAGGCATCATTGTTGTCATTTCTAAAATATATGATCACATAGTTTGCTTTTCTTGTGCTTGCAAATATTACCTTAAAGGTTAAGTAGTAGAGTCTAGTGTAACTTATACTTGGAGCCTGGAGGTAATCATTGCAATATTAAGTTACTAAGGGCCACAAGAATAGGAGTTGCACCAACGAGGTCTACCTTAGTCTTTGGAGTCCAACTTTGATCTACTGATGTATGCTATCTATCCCTCTTGTGATCCATCCGCAACAATCTCTTACGTGGTGTTTTTATCCCTAGAGGGGAATTAATGCGCCTACAATGTTGTCAAAGGTAAGTATCCCTAACCCTGAAATCTTACATTTATCATGGTTGATTGGTTATATTGATGTATCATGTATTATGGTTGACTAGGATATTATATCATATATTTGTCTATTACATTATTGTTCTCTTTACAACACATGCTTACCCCTAAATGGCATTACAACCTTAGTTTAAGGATTAGCTCTTGCTTAGTATCTCATCTCTTACAACATGTCGGATCTTAGCCTCATATTTTACACATAGGCTGTGACACCCTATACCTTCAATATGAGTGTGGATTACTTTCTTCATCCACGACTATTATGCCCCTAGGCTCTATCTATGGCTTGTGTGTTGGTCCTACCATGGTCTTAAACTTATATCCTAATCTATATTATTGAAGAGAGAGAGAAGATAATCATATTGACCATATCAACTAATAAATAGAAAAGCAAAGAAACCCTAAGACCGCTGTCCACTTTTTCTCCTCTTTCCTTTAATAGGTTCAATACGAACCTTCTACCGTCCTTCACAAGTGTGTAGGTGTTTTTTCTCCCATCATGCATGACTTCTCTATCAAAATCCATGATCTATCCAATAACACAAGACTTACATCCATGGACAATATGTCACACATCACTTCATCCTTGTAAGATCTAATTTGGAAACTCACCGTCAATGTTCATTAACTAACACATGGTGTCCCTTAAGGAACCAAGACATCTTGTATGAATTGGGATGCACTAATATTTTCAGGCCAAAGTTCTCTACCATTTCATTGGAAACTAGATTATCTGTGATACCACTATAAACAACCTTACCACACTTACCTCCTGCTTTACATGTTGTCCGAAAAGATTATTTCTTTGCACCGGCTCACCCTCCTCCTTGACTGGTCTTAACACCACTCTTTTCATCATAAGAGCTTCCCCACACTTCAGTTTCTCCAAGTGGGTTGGGAATGCAACACTCTCCTCATCTGCATGAGCAATATGATTACTTGTTTCAATCCTCCTACTTCTGTTCTGAAATGCTGTAGGACATTCAAAATTTATGTGTCCAACATCCTCATATTCAAAGCACTTACCCATGAATCTTCTACCACTTTGCCCACAAAATTATCCTCTTCCTCTTCTTCTTCCTCTTCCTCTAGAAGAATACCCTTTTTTTCTGTGTATGACTCTGATTGTGAAAAGTGTTAGCTTCTCTTTCATGACTATGCTGTTCTCTACCACTGTTTGTTTGTCCCCTTCCTCTTGAGAAGCTTTCTCTACATCTAGATGTATTTTGTTTCTTCCTAGACAACTTTCCTCCACCTTCAATGTGCCTTGATAGGCCCCTTCCACCAACCTCAATTGAAACATTTTAAACTCATTGCGAATGGAAATACGAATTCCATTAACATACCTTGATATCTTCTCTTGATCATCTTCAACACGACCAGCTCTAATGGTGAGCTTGTAAAACTCTTTGGTGTAGTCTTTCACACTCATCTCATCTCTCCTTGTCTCAAATTCTGCAATTTCTTGAACAAACTCAAATAATAATCGGAAGTCAAGAACTTGCCTTTTAGCTTTTTAGCCATTGTGTCACAAGTCTTGATTCTTTCTATACCCCTTCTCTCTCTTTCTTGTTTCATATGATCCCACCACCAAGATGCACGTCCCTTCAACTTGGTACCAACAAACTTAACGTTCTTGTGATCCTTCATCGACTCATAGTTAGTATATTTCTCTAGCTTTGTGATCCAATCAATGAGATCCTCAGGGCTCAATCATCCTCCATAGCTAGGGGTGTCCAACTTTGGTTTACTTCCCATCTTTGCAATAGCTTTTAGAAATCTATTCTCTAGTTCATCGACTATTTTTTCCACTTAAATTGCCCAAGTTCCTCCTCCATCATCATCATCACTTACATCAGCAATTTACATCACTTACTACCTGAATTTGTCAAGATGATACATATAATGTAAGTAGCCCCAGATTGTAATTAACTTTTTTGAAAATTGTTACAGTTTACAGACTGTCATTTCTCATTTGCTAATCCATGTGTCCTCTTTCCATTTCCTCTTGGTTATTTAAAGTTCATGCTGAGGTGCAATATAAATTCTTCTCTTAGGTGATTGGAAGATGTAAGCTAGATTGTTGCTTTGTATTGATGCTTCAGGGTCCACATAACCATATCAATGTTATTTTGGCTTTCCTTAGTCTTGGTGAATTCTTGTGCATAACATGAAAAAGGTTAGGATTTTCCTCCTTTGTTTGTTGACCATCTGCTGCAAATAAGCAAGTACAGAAACAGGTTATCCGTGAATAAGGATCTAAACTACTTTCATTATTAGAAATGTGCGAAGGCCTTAGTCTTGCACGTGTGAAGGCTGTCATACAAATTAATGACTCAAGCATGGTACTCACTTTATGGAATATGCCCGAGTTTAAAGAAAAGTTTCCATTTTGTTGAAGTGATTGTTATTTTTAATCTATATGCTCCCTCCCACTCTAGCTTACATTCATTATGAAAGTAAGTAATAGGTGTAACCCACAAGGAAATAAAGAATGAAAAATTTTCAATGTCCTTGAGTGACTTTGACAACATTACTAGGTGCCTTTTTTTTTTCCCACACCTCACTTACCAATAAAGTTCTATATGCGTATCCCATATTGCCCACCAATATTCTCCATTTATTCTCGACCATACAAAGACCAGAGAAAGTATTTAACAATATCCCATTATTTAACCTATTCAACCTAATGTTAAAATAGGACACTCTGAGTTGCATCTAAGTTCCTTAAACCCCCAACAATTTATTCACATAGCTCCCACTCATAAATCACTCCCTTCCCAGCTCATCCCATCCCCAAAAATATTTCCTCCTTTTGCTTTTCCTTTCCAATTGTATCTTGGTTGAAGGTGTTTCTCTATAAAGTTTGGTTGCATAAACATTACCAAAATCCTCTAAGGTACATGTGTCCAAAAGAAATAGTGCCTGTTGGCAACGACTATGCTCTTAGGCTTGCCCTTGTTTATTCAAGCCTGCAGGCTTTGGTTCTATGTTTTAAACAGCCTAGGGTTATACTTTTGAAGGCCGCAGGTTTAAGCTTCCTGTTTCATTAAGTTAGTGCCTTTGAATGTTGTTGTAAGCTTTGTTTTCATTTATATAGTGGCCTTGGGCGTAATAAAATCAGCAGGCGAGTGCATTTTGAAGCCTGCAGGCATAATATATCCTGGTTGAGGCCATGATAAGCATGTTCAGTGACCTTGAATATTAATAAGCCTGCAGGCCTAATATATAAGGTGGCTATGGTCTCAGGATACAGTCGTAGCAAAGAATGGAACACTGTAACAGAATTCTGCACCGTTGAATAATGCACCAAGCTGGTAAAACCAATGTAGATCGGAGTCTCAGCCTTGACAAAGGGATGATAACATCAATTTCCCTGTTGCCGTCAGATGGAATGACATGGCATTATGGCCCATGAGCCGTTGATTTGAAAAAAGATCCTTTAATAAAGGCGAGGACATATAAAATAGGCTGCAGACTTAATATACAAGGAGTAAAGGTCCATGGATCCACTGCTAATTTTATGAGGACTTCCGACTTACACACCCTATGTTCAACTGCCAGTTGGGGAAAAATGAATGAAGATCAGAGCTTGCTGGATTGATAGAAGCTGACGAGTTAGATATGGTCCACAGACCATCAATCCTGCCATGCCATCAAATCCAAGGGTGCAAAGATGGACTATAATATACCATCATATAATAAGACGTAAGCCTTTGTTTAATAGCTTAAAATCCCTTAGCAAGCGAAGACTAATTGTTGTATTGGGCTTGCTTGGTGAAACTTTGTGTTCTACCTTTGATATGTCTATCGACAGTCACAAAATTCAAAATAGCAGCCTGTAGACCCCAAAGAAGTAACTCTTGCTTGGCATAAATGAATCCCGTAGGATATGTATTGACATGGAAGTTGAAGAGAGTGGGGGCAGGTGATACAGTAGGCCAGGGAAGAGGAAAAAACATGAAACCAATCTTTAAATTGGTTTCATCCTCCTCTTACAGGAGTTGGACTTCAAGAGGTTCAATTTGAAGAAAAAGAGAGGGGATAAACTCCGTGGAACATACTTGAAGTAGCCCAAGAGCCATTTGCCTTGTTCTGTTCTGTGAGCAAACAAGAAATCTCTGGAAGTGAAGTTGTAAGGCATGAAAATTTGCGAGGGAATGCTTGTTATTTCGAATGCTAGCTAAATTATGTCTTGGGAATTAAGAAATTGATAATCAAAGTCTTGTAGGTTTGGGATGAACTTCTAACTATCTTAGACCATCGTAAAATGATACTAATTCATGAATGGGTATATGCTGCTTTTGAACATAAAACAATCTCAGTGGTCTTCATAATCAGATAATTGTGTGTTTTTAAGTGAGTTTGGGTTTGGCTACAAGGAGAGGGTGGTCATTCATTTGACCCCCATCCTTGAATGCACCATGTAATATCATAGCTGGTTTTAAAAACAGTTGTGAGTGTACACTTAGCCTACATAGGATTGTAATTAGAGATCACAGCAGAAGGTTATGATTGGTAGTATATCAATATGCCTCCCAAAGGAATGACATGAAAATGTAGAATATGAGCTATGTGGCAGGGAGACTTGATACCTTAAGACTTACTAAGAGTTACGCAAGCAAAGGCTTGATGTTGTTGAAGTAGATAGGAGTAGAGGTTTTGCTCCAAGAGATGATGTGAGTGATGCGGAAGAGAGCCAATGGTGGGAGGAGAAGAACAAGAGCAAGAAAATGAACGACAATTGGATGAGGTGAGGATAGACTCATTAGAGCTATCTCAAAAACATATAGAGGAACAAGGATAGAAATTCCAAGTTTCTCAAGAACCTTGGACCTCGAAGAATTGATAGACTGGCTCACAAAGATAGAAGAATACTTTTGAGTTTTGATGATATCGTTGATCCTAGAAGGGTGAAAGTGGCTTAGACCAAGTTAAAATGCCATGTGGCCATTTGGTGGAAGAAAATGTAAATAGAAAGGAATAGAAGAGGAAAAGAAAAGATTATCCATTGGGATAGAATGGTTGCCAAAATTCCTGTAGATTATCATCTAGGGTTGATGAAGAAGCTACAAAACTTGAGATAGAGAGCTCAGCATGAAATATTACATTGAAGAGTTATATGAGATAACTATTCAGTTCAGTCATAGTCAAGTAGATCAAGAGAGGGTACACGATATATAAATGGGCTAAGACTCAAGATACAAGATGCGTTGAGCATGGTATATGAGATAACTATTTAGTCCAGTCATAGCGAAGTAGATCAAAAGAGGGTACACGATATATAAATGGGCTAAGACTCAAGTTTCAAGATGAGTTGAGCATGTTAAGGCTGCATACTGCGGAGGAGGCTTATTAATTTGCATTGAAAGCGGAGGAGAAGCTGTTAAGAAGATAATGTGGTGTAGGACAAGGAAGAGGTCGATTAAATGTTGGAAGAGGACAACATACTCATGAGGGAGAAGCTAGTACTTCTCAAACCATAGCCATACACATGAAGGAATACCATATTCTTCAAGGGGAAGAGGATCGTATGGTACATGAAAGGGAAAATGATTATGTGGAACTTGTTGCAGACGTGGAGAAGTTAGTCGCCAAACTTATGAGTGCCCTTGAGCACAAAACAGCAACAATAGGAGAAATGTGGCTAGCACTCATGTTGTATGAGCTGATGAAGAATTAGTTGCATTACCTGAGCATGCCGAAGCACCAGAACATGGATAAACTCTCATGATGAAGAGAGTCTTGTTGAAGCGATCTAATGAGGAGAATGAACCAATGCAAAGAAAGATTCTTTTCAAAACCACATGCAAATCAGGAGGTAAGTGCTGCAAAGTATTTATTGGTAGCGGTAGTACTAATAATTTAGTATCAATTGAGATGGTAGATAAACTTCAGTTGAAAAAGATAGCACACCCAAATCCATACAAGGTGTTATGGCTCCAAAAGGGTTATCAGATATTGGTGAATGAACAATGTTTGATTCATTTCCAAATTGGCTGATACAAAGATGAGGTTTGGTGTGATGCTATGCCCATGGATGCATGCCATGTTTTATTGTACAGGCCTTGGCAATTCGATAGGAAGGCTATCCGTGATGGAAGGGAAAATAGGTACAAAGTGGAGGATGCCAAGAAGTTCACCTTTCATCTTGAGCCCATTGAAAGAGAAGGATGAAGAAGTGAGCAACAACAACAAAAAGGTTTTTCCTGGTCTCTGGCAACCAATTTCTCAAGACAACATGGAATGGGAGAGGGTGCTTTGCTGTTATTCCGAAGCAAATCCAAGTTGGAACAGCAGAGACAACAAATAAAGTGCCAAATGACGTGAAGGAATATGCAAAGATCATCTCAAATGATCTTTTAGAAGGTTTTCACCAATAAGGAATATCAGTCATCATAGGGACTTGATTCCATGGGCTAGTTTACCTAACAAGAAAGCATACAAATTGATGGAGAGAAAGAAGAGGTCAATAGTCAGGGTTAAGAGTTGCTGGAGAATGGGCTGATAAGAGAGACTTTAAGCCCATGTGCAGTCCCAACAGTATTGGTACCAAAAAGGAGTGGTGAGTGGAGGATGTGTACCGTCTCTAGGGCCATCAATAAGATCAAAATCTAGTAAATGTTTCCTTTTCCTTGGATGGATGACCTAATGCACTGTTGGAGTGGAGAAAAGTACTTCACAAAGATTGATTTGAATAGTGGATATCACCATATTTGAATCATAGAAGGGGATGAATGGGAAACAATCTTCAAGACAAAGGAGGGACTATTTGAATGGCTAGTAATGTTGTTTTGTTTAAGTTTTAAGCAATGCACCATGTACCTTTGTGAGACTTGTGAATGAAGTGCTGAAGCCTTATCTAGCTAAGTTTGTGATTTAATATTTAGATGATCTTCTAATCTTTAGCAGGACTAAAAAAGAACGTCTAATGCATTTGAAGCAAGTGCTAGAAAGGATGAGAGAAGAGAATCTTCAGGTGAGTCTGATGAACTGTAGTTTCATGCAAAATGAGTTGGTATACTTGGGTTTTGTTTTTGCCAAGGATTGTTGAGGCTGGACCCAGAGAAGGTAAAGGCTATCTTGGAGCAGCCTACACCAAGGAAGACATTTGACGTAAAAAGCTTCCATGGATTGGTAAGCTTCTATAAGAAGTTTATTTCTAACTTAGTAGAAGTTGTGCACCCATAAGTGAAACTATTGGACGAGATAAAAATGAATGTGTGGATAGCAGCAGACCAAAAGAATTTTGAGTTATTGATCAAGAAGATAACGGAGCAGCCAATTTTAGCATTTCCTAGTTTTAACAAGGTATTCCAAGTTGATTGTGATGCTAACGGAAAAACAATAGGGACTGTTTTGAGTCAACAGGGAAAACCTGGAGCTCATTTCAGGGAAAAGATAAATGATGCCTAAAGGAAATACTTCATGTATGGCCAAGATTTCTATACAATTGTGCAAGCTCTTAGAAAATGGAGACATTATTTGCTATCAAAGGAGTTTGTTTTGGACACATATCATCAAGCAATGCAGTTTACAAACAGCCAAGGTTAGCTGAATCAAAGACATGAAATGGTAATTTATTCAAATCTATTCTTTTGTGTTGAATCATAGAAGTGGTAAGTCTAATAAAGTTGCATATGCATTGAGTAGATGTTTCTTGTTGACTAAAATGAAAGTAGAGGTGATTGGGTTTGATTCTATAAAGGAATTATATGAAGAAGATGTGGATTCAAAGATACATGGAAAACATGCAAGTGTCCAATTAGAATGGACAAAACTCCATGGCTGGATTTCTTTTTTTAAGATGGATTGTTTTTTAGAGGACTATAGTTGTGTATATCCCAAGGATCCATGAGGGAGAATATGGTGAAGGACACATGGTGGAGGATTTGCAAGTCATTTTGGCATAGATAAGACGTTGGCACAACTTATTAGGAGATATTACTGGCCAAGAATGAGTACAATTTTGAGGAAGGCTGTGCAGAGTTGTAGAGTATGCCAATGTGCCAAAGATAGAAGTCAAAATGCAGGACTGTACAAGCCATTGCCTCTACCTGAAAGACCTTGGGAGGATATAAGAATGAACTTCATGTTAGGATTACATCACACTCCAGAAGGTAATGATTCTGTTTCTGTTGTTGTGGATAAGTTTTCAAGATGGCACATTTTATTGCTTGTAAAAAGATCAATGATGCCACTAACATAGCCAACTTGTTTTTCCAAGAATTGGTAAGATTGCATGGATTTCCAAAATCCTTAGTATCTAATAGGAATACAAAATTTGTTGGGGAGATTGTTGTGGAGAAACTTGGGTACTGAATTACAATTTAGTTCAACCTATCATCCAAAAAAAAATGGATAAATTGAGGCAGTGAACAAAAGGCTTAGGAATCTGTTGAGATGTCTTGTTGGCAACATGCCTTGCCCATGGGATTTGGTCTTACGATATCTGAGTTTGCATACAATAACTCAGAGAATAGAAAAACATGGAAGACACCACTTCACATAGTGTGTGGGTACATCCTCAGAAGTGTCATAGAATTGAGAGCATGTGCAGATGTAGGCATTAAGAGTGCTGAAGTAGAGGATTCTGGAGAATACATGCAAGAGGTGTATAACCAGGTGAAGAAACAGCTGTAAAGTACTGAAAGGTACTAAGAGCATGCTGGTCAGAAGAGAAGAAAGATAATTTTAGGCTGGGGACTTGGTGTTAACATAATTGAGGAAGGAAACGCTTGCAAGGAGCACTTATAAGAAGCCTAAATGGAAGAAGATTGGACCATGTCGAGTTCTAAAAATATTTATTGAGTATGCCTATGAGATTGAATTAGTTGAAGGGTTGGATATCTTTCCTATCTTTAATGCACCATACGTATATACCTTCTATGAAGAATTACTAGGCAATGGTCATGGATGGATCAGATTCTCATCTTACTGATTGGAGATAGCTAATCCTTGAGGAGGAGAGGGAAGAAATATAATTCATTATTGATTCTAGAGTTGTCAAATAGATCAGTCAAAGAATATCTTCAATATTTGGTCAAGTGGAAGAACAAAGAAACATAAGACTCAGCTTGGTTGAATCCAAGTGAAATTGGTCGTTATGGTCTCACTTTGGAGGATTTGAATCCAACAATTGTTTGCGATCTTGCATCAACCAAAAATATTTCTTCTTTTTTGTTTTCCTTTTCCGTTTGTTTCTTGCCCAGAGAAATTTCTCTATAAAGCTTGCTTGCATAAGCATTCCCAAAATCCTCTGAGGCATCTGCCTGCAAAGGAAACGGTGCCTGTAAGGCTGGCTTCATAAGAAATAGTGCCTGTACACAATGCCTGTGCTCTAAGGCTTACCTTTGATTATTCAAGCACAATTGTCTTGGTTCTATGTTTTAAATGACCTTGGGTGATAATCTGAAGCCCACAGGCTTAAGATTCTTGTTTCATTTAAGGCGGCATCTTCAAATATTGCTGCAGGCTTTGTTTTCATTTATATAATGGTTTTGGCCATAATAAAATCAGCCTGGGAGTGTATTTGGAAGCACACGTGCTTAATATACGGTGGCTGAGGCCACAAGAAGAAGGTCCAACAATCTTAAATATGAAAGGTGGCTATGGCCATGGGTTACAAGTCTAAGCAACCTAGACCCTAATAAGCATGTAGGCTTATTATTTGCTGAAGTATTGAAGTCTACGGGCTTAATAATAAAGAAATGAGGAACAAATTCCTTATTATGGCCTTAGTCGAAAGTGGAATGCTGCAACAGAATTCTGCATCTTTGGATCATGCACCAAGTTGGCAAAACCAACGTAGATTGGAGCCGCAGCCTTGACATAGGACTGATAACATCACGAGTTTCCCATTTCTGTTGGATGGAATAACATGGCATTATAGCCCATGAGTTGTTGATTTGAGAAAGGATCCTCTAATAAAGGAGAGGATATAATCATATATACCTTAATATGAAAAGGAATAAAGGTCCGTGGACCCACGAAAAACATCAAGAGGGCTTCGACACCCTACGATCAAGTGCCGGCTGGGGAAAATGAATGAAGATCGGAGCCCACTTGACTGATAAAGGCTGATAAGTTAGATATGGTACACAAACTGTTTGCCATGCCATCAAATCCAATGGCAAAGAGATGGAATATAATATGCTATCATTTTTTTTTTATTGATAAAGTGGGTTGATGGGACCCGTTCCCAATAAAAACTGGGCGTAAATACCCCTGAAAGATTAACAAACATAGCAGGGCATATACCCCGAGAATATAATCCTATGAAACATTACTTAACCAAATATCCAAATAGAGGCTATTTCCCATCTTGGGTCGGGAAATAGTACTCAATATTACCCATTCGACCTTTTTTATTTTTCCTATTCTTTACTTCTTGCCACTTACCGTTCACTGCTGAAATTGCTAGCGGGAGAACGCTAGGATTTGCTGAAACCATCCGATTATCCGACAAGGATTCTTGATTTGAATCCGATTTGGTAGGAGAAAGCCCCCTTTTCGTTCCGCTAGCTACTATGATCCCCTGTGAATCCTAAATAGTATCCATTTTTTGATAGTCCACACTTTCCTCAGCCTTATTCTCAGTACAGGCATTGGAGGGCTCCTCCTTGAATGTCGCCACATCCACCAAATCCGGATCTAAAGATCCCCATCCTCTGGTCGAGGCCGAGCCACTCTTCTTAGTTGGTTTCTTATTCACAGGACATGATGCTTGTAGGTGACCAGGGTTTCTGCAATTTCTACTTCAGAATGCCGTATTTTCGTAATTTAAGGGTTGAGAATCCTGAAAGTTTCCAAATTTTAAATTAATTCGATTTGGCAACTATTTACTCAAATCGACTTCCACACACATACAGGCGAAGGAGCACAGGCCCGCATGAGATCTGTCCATGTCTTCTTTTAAAAATCTGCCCAAAACATTACTAATCTTCTAGTGCATACCAATAGTGTAGTGACCACATTTTACGCACCCAAATACAACAGTAAAATACCAGGATAATTTTTTTTTTTTTGACCTACAATGCATGCTACGCACAACACAGTAAGGGCTCCGAGTAGGAAACTCGACAACGTATACGACACTTACAAAAGTCATCAAATCACATAGACACATGATAACACCAAATACATGCTGACGCTACACTTTTCCCAACGGAAGGTTGCTAGTAAAGACAAGAACATGGCTTCAGGAACGGCGAACCCACAACACATCATTTCCTTAAATGTATTTTTGGTTAAAGTTAACATTCCAAGGACATTGTTATGTAAGCATAATTATCTCCCTTTTTTTTTACCTACATGTTCTCAAAATTCTTTTCGCTTTTCACTTATTATTCAACCATTTAATTTTGCTCTTTACCCTTATGACAATCTTCATAACTTACATAATATTTTTCCATATTTCAAAACGCCTATAAGATTCTAATTCTCTCATTCTTATGTTAAGATTTTGCTTCTCAAACATTTATTTAATGTATAAAATTTACTCTTGCTTCACAAGGAAATCTAACGTGATGTCAAGATGAAATCTTGGGATTAAGGAAGACACAGATTCGAGATAGCCTTTTTCCAAGAACATCCTTCAATCACGGAATAGTTATTTCCCTATTATTATTATTATAGTACAATAACTTGCTGAATTTCAAATTTGATTTATATATATATATACATCCTTTGTTTTCTCGAAGTTTGATCACACCATTTGATAATTCATATTCTTTGTAACACATGAAGTTGCTTAAATTAAGTCATAAGGACTCCCAGTGACATTATTTCCAACCTCAAATTTTGGTTTTACTCTCATATGATTTACTTTCGCGTCGCACTAGGATCTCATTATTACTATTGTTTTAAACACAAGAGTTACAAAAGTACTTATCTGACATATTAAAGAAGCACATGGTTAAGCTTAATTCCAGTTTCACCTAGGGCTTCAATTTCTATTATAGGAGTGATTAAGGTTAAAATGTATTTACCCTATAATCCTTTCGTGAAAGATCAAGGCACTAAATTTTCACAAGCCCAGGACAGGACATTGATTTATGAGGGACAAAAGGGTTCACTAACGAGGGTGCAAGACAAAGAACAACTATATCGCGATCTTCACTTAGGTCGTTTGGATCCAACAGGGATTTCATTCCCTGATGAAGTTAATAACTAGATCTAGTTTTGTAAGGCCCGGAAATCCAATAGGATACAAGGGAGTAATATCTCTACCCACTCCACAAATGGGAAGATTACACCGCTTAGTCATTCCTTCTAACAAGGACTCATAAGGTGACTTTCAAGGCGGTCTTCACCACTCAGCCTGGTGTCGGACCTGAAGAGAGTACATTCTTCTCACGATTACCAAAACTAAAAGGAAACCGCATACTTTGGATAAAGTTGGACCATGACATTCCTAAAATATGGTTCACGACAATATCATTAAACCTAATGACTATGACGGTAACTCCAACTAGGGGTTTTATTTACCTAACCTATGAGGTCTCATCAAGTGCAAATTTTAAGGTCGTTCTTCGGTTTTAAATTTCTTATATGGTAGAACGGGATCACACATACAGACAAGTTATGCACGAATATTTTATTAGGGTTGAGTGTTCCCATTAAAATGTTTGCAAGGTAAGAAGCTAACCCAATAATTAATTTAATCATTTATTAAATACTGAGAAGGTACTACAATGTATTAACTTCGATTTCAATTTACTAAGTATAAATCAAACCCCTTTTTGCCGTACACAACTAAAAATCAAATTGAACTGGTGAGTAGATGCACATTTCTTAAGTTATCCCTAAAACTAGCATCTCATGCATATTAACAAATTTCAATTATAACTTTTCTGTAACAAGAGACTACATTAGACAATTATTCATTTTACCATGACCAATAAAAATTACAATAATAATAATTAAATTACACATCGCCTTTTGTCGACATTCTTCCATCCTGCAAAACCCACGTGAGCAAGATATCATCGATAAATCGCTGGCATGTCTTCCACCCTAATCAGTCATAATCATCATTTTTCAGTTTCCCATTTACATTTGACAATAATTACAATATGCAATCGAAATAAAACAGGTCTAGAAACATGTATTCATTGCATTTCATTTTTCTTCATTTTATAAACCCAGGAGAGAGAGAGAGAAGGGTTTTAAAGTTCTAATTCACACAACAGATACACTAAAGGGTTTTAAACAGTTATTTGCATGTGTTAAAAGTTTTCAGGGTGATTTGGAAACCCTACGAGGGTCCGCAGTTTTCTATTTTTATATTTTCTAACTACAAAAACGTACAAAACGTGCTTGGGGGCTAAGAAACCGCTTTCAAAAGTTACCTTCCAATGAGAACGCCCTCCATGATCAACTTTCTACGTGTTCCCAGATATACCAAGAGTTCATAGCAACTGACGGAATTGAAAAAGAGCGCACGGTTTGCGTTTGGCAGCTAGTTTTCCGGGGCCACTGGTCGTAGTTCACCCAGTTGTAAGGAGACAAAAGTTAGCTCGAGTGGCCCAGAGAACCGTGTCCAAAACGACGTTTGACGGATGCGCACACCACGAGACTCTTCCTACGAGTTCCCCTATATAAGGAGAATTCGTCAGAGTCGACAAGACGGAGAACTAAAAAAAAACATGTTCAAACAGCGACAAGTTTTCTGGAGCAACAAGACAAAAATTGGACTAGTTTGATCTCGTCAAACTGCGACCGAAGGCCTACAAAACGACTTCGCCAAACTATCCCGAAAGGTGCTCTTTCCTATGCTGAATGTTCCATGCATTTGTCTAGTATAAATGCTAGAGGTTTGCGAAGACGGAAAGTGATTTCTCTTTCCGGGTTTCAATTGGTGGTCCCAAACGAAAACCAACTTTCTAGTTTTAACAGCTCTCTACTGTTGTAAACTGGTGTAACAGGGCTCCTAAAAGAGCGTCAAAAGGATGTCATAAGATCGTTTCGGGTCAAACCAAAAATCAAGGCGACTCCTCGTATACCAAGGTACACGAATGAAACTTCACATCTCGTTTCCAGAGTTACAAAAGAGTATTTAGTGAGTCTCTGAAAATGCAAAATTTAACTATTTAAAACAGGGAGAAGGTCAACTTTATCAGTGGGGAGTCAAATTCGTCTGATCGATAAAACGATAATGGAGCGATCAAGAAGGGTAAGAGTTTTCTATATCATCTCGAAGTGAGGGTGATAGTTCATGTTTTGAAGTAGACGAGTTATAATGATTTCGAGAGTTGCGACGCGACACTTTATTGTTTTGCAAAGAGTTGAAGAGACATTTAACTGTATTAAAAATCTAATAACTTAATATTCTATTTAGTTGCAAAAGAGAACTAAAACACGAGAATTATGAGAGGTAAGGAAAGAACCATGCCTGGAAACGATGAGCAAAGAGGTACAAGGGGCTCCAAGCGGTTTACACTCGCGATCCTTCGAGACCACCATTGTTGCCACATGATGCCAGGTAGTCACGTGCAAACCAAGCCATTTGTTGTGCATCCATGTCTCATCCAAAAGAACCATTTCGTGTTTTCAAGTAGTCATCCCAATCCAAGAGACTGCATTTTCTATGGCAACATATCACACGCCTTTTCAACAAGTCCATTTTGCACATATCCCAATTTAAAACGCTTATTTTGGCGCAGCTGAGAGGGTGTTAATTTTTTTTTTGTTAAGTGTTGCTTTACCACTGCCAAATCCATTTCCTTCAAAGTTTCAAAGGCCTTTACAACAAGCTCATCTACGAATACCCTGAAACCATTGCATTCCATGAGACTGAAATATCTGAGGCATTATGTCGAACAGATCACATGCCTTGAATACACTTCCACATTTTTCATACATCTCAGCTGTGTCATTGCAAGAACAAAATCTTGCAAACAAACCAGATTCTATTGCTCAAACCCTGCTCCAAGGCTTCCATGTTTTTATTTCACTAGAACCAAGCAACCACATCCTTCCAGCCACTGCAGGCTTTTCCCAAACCCAAGCAAGCACATCCACACAACCACCACAGGTTGCTGCAAGCACCAAGCAAACACCTTCACACAGCCATCACCAGTTTACTGTCATGCTGATGAAAAGTTTTAGAGCTTCCTTAAGATAGCTGGGCCCGGCCACGAATGGCCATTCACACACACAAGAAAATATATTATTATTATTATTATTTTATCTTACCCTGATAACATCAAAGGCGCCCATTTCCTGTTCCAAGGCTTCCCATTTTGGCACATGCGTGAAGGATGCTGACTGTGTTGTGGAGTTTGGCTTGAAACCTGCCAGCAGTATTTGCTTGAAAGTTTCTAAGGCATTTTCAACAACTCATTTTTTTTGCATAGCCTGAAATCATAGCACTCTAAGAGACCGCATTTCTTTGAGGCATTAAAACAGCTAGTTCCCACGCCATTTGACAACTCCATTTTGGCACAGGCTGGAGCTACAATGGCGAATGTAAACAGATTGGGCGGGAGACCTGTTTGTTGCAAGGTGAAGCAAAGTGACTGTTTCTTGAGGGATCCATGTCCCCCCCCCCCACGCACAGCAGCATAAAGATTCACGAGGAGTTGGTTCGTTCTTTCATTTGGTCAAACAATAAACCCAACACCCCGTTCAACATTGTAAACTACAAATCTGACAAACAATCCTCTGTTTTGATGCACAACTAAATAGCAGTTGCTGGAAAAAAGAAAAACTACAAAACTGATGAGCCCACACAGATCCCGTAAGAATATTTGTGGAACATCCACTAGGAAACACATCTGACCAAAAAAAAAATGATCTTCCATGCGCTGAAAGAAGTCATGCCGGGTCTGGGCGCGTTTTTTTTTGACACAGGCTGAGAATTTGTTGGCAAATGAGAACTGAACAGGTTGGAGACCCGTTTGCTGCGTGGAGAAACAGTGTGGCTGTCCCTTGAGGAAACCCACGCCACCTAGCTGCTGCAAAACTCGCATCATGAGAGCTGTTTCATTCTTTCATTTGGTAAAACCTGAAACGGCGCCCACCCAGCATATGCGACTCCAAAATCTGTCAAAACCCTCTCTCTAATGTGGCGGCGCTCACTTCCCCACAGCAAAAAGACAACAAAAAAAAACACAAAGGCTTCCTTTGCCCTAAAACCGCCCCCCAACCAAGAAATCACGGGTTTCCTTAATTTTAAAACTTCTATTTTATTTTTTTTACACTTATTTTATTATTATTATTTTTTTATATCTAAAGGAGGCACTACAAATAGTGCAGAGGAAGATTGGGAAGTCTCACCCAAACCGGCGTTTTGGAAATCGAAAGAGTGTTCGGATCAAATTCTGGGAACCAAGGAGTCAAAAATAGACCAGCGTTACCCCAGAACCACGACCCATCAGCTAGGCACCGTTGGTAATCCTCCGCTTCTCTAAAATGCACCACAAAAAAACCTCTAGAACAGAGGAAGATTTCACATTTATTTGTCCAGTTTTGAAATATCCATTGGTACAAATTTGTAGAGGAAGGCCATAGGCCATTGAAGCGGCCTATTATGGCATCTCGAGATAATTTTTTTAATATTCCTCCACTTCCTGGCATTCAATAACCAACGGTGGGATTTCTTATGCGAGATCAACCAAATACGCCTGTTTTCTTGGATTATTGCCATCGGATTTGCCAAGGGCATCTTTGAATGAGACCCTCCCACTGCCCTGAGCGCCTCCCCTTGTATTTCCTTTGGTATTGAACCCTCCCGAAACAAGCCCAGCTGCCGTCTTTAATTTTTTATTGCCGGGTTGAGGGTTAGGGCACAAGATTCGCCCATCCTTGGAAGCCGCTGTGCCATCCACAGATGCTCGCGACCCTACAAGAGCTCCACCACCAAGCTGCACAGACTCCCCTTGAGCCCTTCGCACCTCGCCGCTGGACCAGATCGTTGCTTCAGTCGTCTATGCGTGTTCGCAGTTATTCGCCATCGCTCCCCCCTATACTGATCCAATCTTCTTGTTGTCCGTAGTTGAACTATACAAGTAATGATTTATTACAAATAATATGCCATCATTATAATAGGGCACAAGCCTTTATTTAATGACTCAAATGATCGTAGCAAGGGAGAGCTAGGTAGCTGGTACGGTGTGGGGATCCGGTATGCTGATACGGTAATTTTTTTGGGGGCTCAGGTACGACAGTACAATATACATATAAAATATTAAAAATATAGCCAAATAAGCAAAAATTCAGCCTTATACATGAACGGAGTAAACAAATTATTAATTAAGTGAAATAGCCAAATAACGTATTAATAATTCAATGCATTCTGTCATGATATTCATTGATTGAACTCCGAACAAGTACATTGTTCAAACTCCAAATGTTACAATGTCCAATTATTTACATAAATAATAACAAATCACATAACTGGACTGGAATTCCGGCTATAACCAGCTCCCTTCAAATCTGGCAGTTCAGATTCTTTTGGGGTTTCTCTTATTATTCCTGCATTAGTCTTACTTGCTAGTGGAGATGCTGCTACTGTGTTTTTTGATCCTACATTACCCAAACGCATCTCAACTGTTGCGGTTTCAGCCATTGTTTTAGGTACTTCTGTGAAGTTTTACCACAGTTGAATCATTTACGTAATCCCATCTATTGACCTTTATTGACCCCCCAAAAAATAGTTTTTTCTTTTTACAAAAAAAATTCAAAAAAATTAAAAAATTGTTGTTTTTACTGGTGGGTATGCTGTCAGTACGGCTGGGTACGACCAGCAGTACACGGGTACGTCTGGGTACTTCCTGAGAAGTACCAAGATGTACCCCCTACATACCGTACCAGTACCACGTACCGGGTACATACCGTACCAGTACCCATGCCCTGCAGGGTACGTACCGGCTACCTAGAGGGAGAGTAGTCATCATAACAGGCTTCTTTAGTGAAACTTAGTGTTTCATCTCTGAAATGCTGATTAGCAGTCACAACATCCAAAATAATAGTCTGCAGGCCCAAAAAAGTAACGCCTGCTTGGCATAGGTGATCCAGTAGGCCAGGGAAGCTGAAAAGACATGAAATCAATCTTTAAATTGGTTTCATCTTTTGTTTACAGGGGTTGGAACTCAAGAGATTCAGTTGGAAGAAAAAGAGAGGAGTTTGGCTTCGTGGAGTATAGCTGAAGCAGTCCAAGGAAATAAGAAAAATCTGAAAGTGATTCATGGAATATATGAATTTGTAAGCCATGAGAATTTGTGTGGGAATGTTTGTTAATTTAAATGCTAGCTAAATTCTTTCTTGACAATCACAAAATTGATATTCAGAGTGTTGTAGGTTTGGGACGAGCTTCTAATTATCATAGAACATCATAGACTTATGCTAATTAATAAATATTTGTATGTTGCTTCAAGCTAAACATAAAACAATCTTAGTGGTCTTCATAATTAGATTCTTGTGTGTTTTCAAGTGAATTTGGCTTTGGCTTCAAGGACAAGGTAGTTTTTCATTTGAGCCCCATCCTTGACCGTATCACTTATGTGCCACAGGACCCAGTCCCTTGGCTTTTAAAGGCATCCAAAACCCCAAGTTCTCCATCCCCTGCATTTTTTTGAAGGCATCTAAATGCAGATTCATCCCACAGAAAATTGCACTTTTTGGTTCAGACAGCGGGCTTCAAGTCATTGGTTCAGCCCTGCAGTATTACTAGTTTCTATAGATACTACACATTCCAAATGCAGATTCAAGCCACAAAAAATTGCACCTTTGGTTCAGAAATTGTGCTTCAAGCTGCTGGAACTAGTTTTTATAGATACTAGACATTTATTTTTATTACGTTTGTCTGTTTAAATATTGATGTAACTATGTTTAATCTATTTCCCCAAAAAATATTAGCTTGGGAATGTCATAGATCCTCATTGGGAATTGTTAGCAGCACAAATATTTTGAACTCCTATAGTCTGCTAGATATTTAGTGAATGCTATTATCTAACAGTGACCCAGGTCTCTGTGAGACTCAAGCAGGCCCCTGTTATTGAAGGGTTCGCTCTACTTAAAATAATATAAACTCCCTTTGGAATGTTAAAGAAGGAATGAATCCAATTCTGTCTCTGTGTACCTTTGAGATTGGAAATGAGTTATACATAATCAAACCAGTACTGACTTTCTTAGGATATAAGTGGATGCTGATGTTTATCAAATTGAATTTAGCCATAAATCAAATTTGAATTCATATGAAATTAAACTGAAAGCCATTAATTATATGCGCTTTTATCATCAAAGGTAATTTTAAAACTTAGAATTCTTCTAAAATCCATCTCTAGAACATGATTATCATAAGTCGCTTTTCAAAAACAGAACTGGAATTATTCGTACTTATTGGTGTACTGAAAGGAAGTTTTGAACTCCGGGAATTTCAATATTATCCAGGATGAAATAAGATTCTTGTGAATGGTAACATCTGGGCTTGTGGGAAGACGTCAATGTTTAAATGGTGGATACGAGTATGCATTTAAGTTAAACCAAGGTCTGGGGATGGGGAAACAAGGGTACTCTTGTTTGGAGATTATACGAGTGTAAAATGAAATTATGGGGTGTTGGTGGAAAAATTTGCGTTTAAACAAAGCGACGGCAGTTTAGGGGGCAAGAAGTCCCTCCTCTTTGATGGGGAGGTTCCCTTATTTAAAACAAAAAATGGAACCACAAGATATTTACAATATCTACACTAAAACTATCTTGATGGGGTGGTGCTGATTTCCATGTACAGATATGTCAGGAGTTTAGAAAGGAGAGAGAGAGAGAGTCGGATTTTGGGAATCAGAATTTGAAAAGGAGAGGAAGGGTTGACAACACTTTCAGAATAGCAGAAACAAATCTCAATCTACTCATGTGTGTCAGTAATTTAAAGAAATTGCAGTATTGTGTGATAGAAAATACTTGTCTAGAAATTAAATACTGACACAAAGTTTATTAATTTATGAAAGACAAGAGTGAACACAAAGTTTTAGATTTTATTATATGAGATTGCAATACAGAAAAGGGAAAGAAAGAAAAAGAGAAAGGAGAGAATTCTCTTTTGTATTCAGTCCTGAATATTTTTCACAAAGATCAACCGACAACCCTTTACAATGGAGGAGATCTCCTTTTATAGGCATAATGAGTTGTAACTACCTTAAAATAACTAATTGTCAATTTACATTGTACTTTTACTTAATTAAGTCACTTAAGTGACTTTTACATTTCAATAACTTAATAAAAGGAAAATCAAAAACTACGACATGCAAAAAAAAATATAACTATCAGCCTTTGTTGAAACTTTTAGGAAGGAAATGTGCAAGCTAGAACTTTGACCTTTAGCACATGCATCATGAACTTTGTCATTGTAGAAATAATATCTGATTCTTTTGGAATCAAAGTGTTTGTTAAGTTGTTCAACCAGCTTCCCTAAACGTTTTCCATTTAAGAATTTGTCCTGCCAAACTGAGTTAAGCTCTTGGAGGCCTCTACAACTACATTGTTTAGTTCCGAGAGCTCATCCATCTTGTCTTGATTGAATTCATCGACTTTGAATAACTCTTCTTTGATCAATTTGCTAAATTGCTCTTTGATTTCATTTGTTGTATTCCTTTGAGAGGAATCATCTCGAAATTGATCACAATAGAGAGCTTTGAAGTTAATAAATATTTCATTCTTTAAAGATTTACGCCTTTGTGAATTAAGTTGGTGTAAATCCGTTGAAATTTCCTCGAGAACCTTAAATCTCCATTCCACACTAGGGGACCAGGTCATTAAGAAAGATTGTATTTTGAATTATCAAAAATATTTTTAAATAGGATAATTTGCGCATTATTCATTTCCATGATTCATCACATCTTGAATCCTATCGGTCCATCAGTTTGGCTTCTTTTTTAATGTTTTTAATTCCAGAATCCAATTATTTTCTAGGCACCTACCAAATTCTCATAAACTTTACATCTCTCATCAATGAATTTTAATCCATTTATGAGTAATTTCTTTACCCAAGCTTTTGTAAGTTTACCTCATTGAGCATGTGCTTGTGGAATTCATAAATGGATTTGATATCAATGTCACTCTCGGAGGTAGAAGGTGGAAGATGGAAGAGATACGAGAGGACTAGGCTCTGAAGAGAGAAATGTTTTGATATAAGCAGAGAGAGTTTGAACATGTTCGTCCAATTGTTCTTGTGTCTGTGTTCCTTTCTCTACTCTCTAATTTACTCTTGATACTATTTCTCTCAAGTTGTGTACATCTTTAGGGGTGGCTTCTCCTAGTGAAATCCTTGTTAATTCATAGTGTGCCATAGTAATCTCATTTTCATTCTTATTGACTTGTGGGTTTTGTAATTTCCATAAATTTATGACATGAAATGTCATATACAAGGCAAGAAGTTACCTTAGCTTTTTTAGGGGCTGCAGTACCAAGGAGAATAGCACAACATCATAGTCAAGAAAAACAATTTTAGATTGTGCTTTTCTTTTCTTCTCCACCAATGGTTGAACCCAAGAGAAGGAAGTCTCAGTGATATCTTCCAGGGTTGAACTTTTGGGTATCCATGTTGAGAGCGAGGGGAGGAAGAGAAGAAACCTATGTACTAAATTATTTCTTACAAATGCATATTTCTCAATAGATACCTGTGGGGAAGCAAAAGGTCTCCTTATAGTCAGCATTTGTCTCGAACCACTCCCTCCATGTATGTCCTTAGCAGGAATTTCAGTAACCTCATCCTCTTCCTCCTCATTTTCCTTCACATTCTTATTATCTACCTTCTTTCTCTCCACCTTCTTAACCTCCTTTGGGATCATATCTTGGAGTCTGCACGATATACTTATCTACTTGGTTGTTGTTGAGTTGAAGAAGGTATATCTTCTTGTGAGATAGATTTCTCAGAATCTTTGACTTATTCCAATTTCTTCATGAACCATTTCTTGATTCTTAGGAGAACATGTGCTGTGAGGTCATCAATATTAAATTTTTCCTTTTGGGATCAATCAATGATAGGAAGAGGGTAATGTTGAATGGAATTTACAAATTCAGGCTCATACATGTCAGATCCATCATCAATCATACCTTTTGGTACTTGGTGCAGCTTGAAGTCTTGAGTCTGATGTAGAGTCATCCTTGCAAATAATCTCTCTTGCTTCGAATTCATCGTCACAATCCTCCCAGTAGTCTTCAATGGTAGGAACATGTGAAAACAAAGCTGGTAGCTGAAGATTCTTGTTGATGAAATTATTGCTGTCAAATGATGATCTCTTAGAGAAATGATGCATATTGAACGAAGCAATTGTTCTCTCAACATTTTGAGCATCAACGCCTGATCTGCAAACATAGTTTCCAAGAGTTAAAGGAAATTGGATTCCTGAAACCTTTTTATCCCTGCAAGTTCTATGAAGGATGTCAAGTTGCTTACATAACTCAGTCAAAGTAATTTTGTCGTTGCAGTAGATTAAAAGTTTATAAGCCATCCCTTTGAACCTTGCAACTTGGATATAAGAGAACCTCTAAAAAAGATGAAAAAGCTACCAAATTGAGTTACACGTTGTTTTGCTTCTTTGGAAAATTGGTTGGTAGTGCATCCTTCCAACAATTTGACTATGAACATAGTGAATGCATCCTCCATCTTCCGGAAATGGCTTTTGCTAACTCTCATGAGTCAATTGAGTGTAACATTCATAGATTGGTTTGGAGAGATTTTACCTTTCATGACTTGAGAGACCCACCCAGATTCGATAACCTATAATTGTGTACATCAAATATGAAGTCATGCAGAATGAATTAGTGTTATTCAGTTGGGTGAGTTGCTTGGTCAAAGTCTCATAAATGATTTAGCCCCAACTCAGAGCTTGTTTTCCTTCACAGTTCAAATTGATGAATATGCTCATCCATCTATGAAATTCTCTAGTGGATGGAAGACCCATAACTCTAGCTAACAAGGTGATAATGTTAGACAATTCCTCTATGAAATCATTTCTGTACAGAGTTTTAGCCAGCTTAGAGAGTCTTTTCTTCTTAACATTCAACTAAGACTTAGCAATCATGGTTTGATATTTATAGGGTGTTAAATCATGTTTCCCCGTGAGCTGTCTCAAGATTCAAAACTTTAGCATTGGCAAGAGGAGTGATTTTGAGAGCTAGGTTGATGTGGCGGGCATCCAACTGAGCAATTACCCGTCCTTGTAGGTCCTTCAATTCTTTTGTCTAAGGGTGAAAGTAGGATGCACATGCCAATATTGTGTCAACACACTGAACTGAAGTAGGAAAACCACCTGCATGTGCCAGTTCGTTGCTGAAAATCCTTTGAGCTAGCAGAGTTCTCTTTCCATCTTCCATTTTGCTCCATAATTTAGGTAAGTCCATGTGCTTTACATCACTATCCCCAATTTTAGGGATGGTAGTTTCCATAGAAGAGATGAGCTCATACCCAACATATTGGAACTTCATTTTCGTAGTTTTAGTTCCCACGAAATAACCAAGGAGAATAGGCAAAATAAAAGAAGTTGGGCAATTCTGAGACAATCAAAAGCCCAGAATGGAGAAGTGTTCAAGAACCATAAAAACAAAAATGGAAATTCTTACAGGATGAACAAAAATGAAGCTCTATGCAAGGCGATCCTATTGGTGTTTGCACTTCTGGTGCAATCAAAAGCTCATAATGGAGAAATGTTCAAGAACCAGAAAAAACAATAATGAAAATGCTTATAGGATGAATGAAAATGAAGCTTTATGTGAGGCGATCCTATTGGTGTTTGCAAATTTGAATTTGGTTAGAAAATGACTGAGAAAGAGGCAAAACACCGACTAGGGAAACGTTCAAAATGCAGGGGCAGAGCAAGAAACATGGTGGGAAAGATTTATAAATGATTTTGAAAATGGGACTATCTCAAATTTATAATGCCAATTGAGTCGGTGTTTGGATGGGCCTTTGGAATAGTCTTGAATGTCCCCTATTGGCTAAGTGGCGCCGAAGAGGAACCTTGGAACAATTCCAAGGGTTTCGTGGAGAAACAATTAAGCTGACGGTGTAAAATTGGGCACATTTTTTGGCAAAGCAGGAATAGGAGGGAACGATGGAACTATTCCGATAGTTTCTTGTGTTGCCGGTAAAGCCGATGGAATGCCCATTTCAGTGTTTTAATCGGTTAAGTCACCCTATCGACAAGTGGAAGGAACTACAAAACTATTCCAAAAGTTCCATTTAGAGTTGACTCAGCTGAATGAGAGCCAAATTGGTTTCTAAGTTGGGTAATCAGCCCTAATGGTGGATGCTGGAACAAAAGGAAAAGTTCCACTTGTTCCATCCAAAGCCGACTTCACCGACCAAAATCAAATTTTGGAAGAAAATGACTAAGCATCAAGGCAAAATTTTATAGAGAGGAGCAATGTGACACTTGGTTTTTCAATTTTTTTTGAATTTAAGCAAACATTTTGCAAGTTTTAGTTTCATGACAACACGGGATCAGCATAAGAACATGGGAAATAAAGATGGCGTATGGGATGAAAATTTATGAAATACACGAAAGGTGCATCTAGAAAAGATGCATAAACACACTCAAGTTTTTTTTGGCGATGCATTCAATTTTTAAGCTTATGGGGCGTTGGAACTTCTTAGTTTAGGCATTGTTAATGTAAACTCCCTTTTTACTGATAAAGAAAGAATGAATCCAGTTTTGTCTCAGTTTATCTTTGAGGTTGGAAATAATTTATACATAATCAAACCAATACTGACTTTCTTAGGATATAAGTGGATGTTGATTTTTAATTGTTTATGAAAGATATTGATTCTTAATTTCTTATGAAATTGAATTTAGCCACAATTCAATTTTGAATTCTTCTGAAAGTAAACAGAAAGCCATTAATTATATGTGCTTGCATATCATCTAACTATGTTACCAGGGTTCGTCCCCTTGTCCCCGTACCCTACCTAATACGAATCCGGTATGGATACGGGTATGGATACGTTTGGGATACATCCTGATGCATCCCGAGTACGTTTCGACGATGTCGTATCCCAGGCCAATCCATAGGTTTGGATGCCAAAAAGGTTTTAAATTTTTTTTTTTTAAATTTTGACTTGGTCAATGACCAAAAAACCAATAGTAATTAATTATTAGATTAATACTATTAGTACTATATTACTAATACTAGTTATTATATTATATATATTAACTATATACTAATTATAAATTATAATATAAGTATATATAGTTAATAATAACTATATATATTATTATTATAGTAATAGTTAAGTAATTATTATATAGTTATAATACTAAGTATAATCAACTAATATAGTAAAGTTAATTAGTATATATAGTAACTATTATACTAAATCAATATTAGTATTAATATTACAAGTAGGCTAATCATTTTTTTTTTGTATTCATGTTGACATGATATTCGCTGACTCATCATATGTATCACAGCCACATGATCAATGAAAATGTAAAGTCTTAAGTATATTGAATATTTTGAACATTGATCCTACTATAATTTTCAAGTTTTGTATTTCTTATGGACTTAAAAATGAGTAAAATGAGTATATGTATGTATGTATATATATATATATATATATATATATAAAATTTATAAATATATATGTACGGATATATCCAAGACGTATCGTACCCAAGGGTTTTTTAAAATTGGCATATCCACGTATTGAACCTGTACCCAAACCCGTACCCATATCTTGGCAACATAGTCATTTAAGGTAATTCCGAAACTTAGTGTTCTCCTAAAATCCTATCTTTAGAACATGATCATCATAAGTCGCTTTTCAAAGATGGAATTGGAATTATTCATCCTTATTGGCGCACTGAAAGGAAGTTTAGAATTCTGGAAATTTCAGTATCATCTAGGATGAAATAATATTCTTATCATAAGTAACATCTGGGATTGTGGGATGACATCAATATTTAAAAGCTGGATAAGAGTAAACAAATAAGTTCAACCAACATTCGGGGATGGGGAAACGAGGGCACTCTTGTTTGGGGACAATTGGAGCATAAGATGAATTTATGGGGAATAGCATAAGGCTGTGGGAAATAAAGATGGCATATGACTATATGGGGTGTTGGAACTTTGTAGCTTAGGGATAATTAACGAGTTAGAATGTTCTTATGTTTTAGGGGATACCCTTGTGACACTGCTGGTTGGGGGACATCCTAGTGTATCCTATACGAATAGAAACAGTGTTGGGATATCCTGGCAATTCCTGCAAAAGTGAATGCAAAGGGGATCTCCGCACTGTGTCTGGCAATGCCCTGCAAAAATATGCCCATGGATTTTCCTACGCTGTTCCCCATTCTCAAGGATGCGTTTCTCTATTACATTGGTATATAGAAGAGCTGTTCCCTAGTCAGATTTATTTCACTGACCACTACATGTTAACTTTGGGCTTAGAAAAGCAAATTATGAATACTTCATCTTTTATGGTGCAGGCTAAGCCCTCACTCCACAGTGGAACCATTAACTATGTTTTCAATACAGTGGAAGATAATCTCAGCATTCAAACCACAAAGGATGTCCGAGGCAGAACACAGAGAAAGAGGATGATGTTGTCTGACATCATACAATCAGTCATTGTGTTATAGTAACACCTATTTTCACAATTATTAATTTCTTATGATGTCAAAGGCAGTCAAAGTTAGTAAAATTCTTCTCACTTCAATTTCCTGGCTGATCTTCGTAGGTTGCCTGGCTCAGCTTCTTAAGTTTTCAATTATTTAATAAAATTAGGGCTGGTGCACACCATGTCAGCCCCTTTCACTTGCAGTAACCATATATCAGTAGGCTGACTGGAGATCCAGTTCATCCATCAGTGAGTCGAAGTTCACTTCTCTAAGTCTATGGTGCAGACACCAAGGAAAAGAGACATAAAAGGGGGGCGTATCAGTGGATTCCTCACCCTTGTTGGATATATCGGTTTCATTCCCCATATGCATCCTGCTTGCACTCAACAACAATAAATCCATTCAAGTTTACATGTATACTTATTTAAAAATGTGAATAATTTCTATGTGAGTGCCACTGGTTGAGTCGAATTTTTTTGTTACAGAAATTTCTGTGTCGAAGACATGTGCGGGGCCATAACAACCAACTAGAGGGAAGGTCATGTGACAGGCATAAACCATTAAACTCATCAGCACCATAATACACTTTTGCTAGTTGACAATCAAGAACATGGAGGAAGTTGAATTTTAAGTGCTTAGTTCAATTTATATGCCTTTTAGAAACTTTAAATGATTACCATTTCACTGGATTGCCTTTAGCTTATTGGATTCCCAAGCAATTCATTTATTGACACCTTTGTCAAGAAAAAGAAGTTATTGGAAGAGAGTCTTCTCAAACCCAATTCACAGTTCTCGTAAGAGTAAATCAACAGTTTTTGTAAAGTTTTGTTTACATTGAAAAAGTTTTATCCTTAATTATTTTTCAGCTCTATATTTTATATTTTTTTATCAGTTCATCTAGATTCAGGGGAGGGCAGCACCATTAATGGAAACCTGTTTGAAAGAAATTAAATAACTTAAAAAAGCGGTATTGCTTTGGAAGAGGAACTCCCCCCCACCTGCCCGTACCCCCTAGAAACGTTTCGGGTACGGGGGGAATGTTCCCAAAATGATTGCACAGATTGGGTACAGCCCAGAAATGCTGAAGGTACAGCTCTGCCGTTCCCGCAGCCATGTGTATGTTAAAAAGCCAAAAAACACACTTTTTTTAGCATTTATTGTTTCTAACCCTAATTAACCCACTCAACCTTCCTAAAGACAACTTTTTAAAAGCTATATAATGACATCTTTGCTTCATTCTAAATCACACTTGTTTCTTATCTTATCTTACTCTTTCCTGAAATCAGATTTCAGTAACCCATACCCGTTTCCTGGCAACATAGACTTTATACACAAAAAAGAAACTGAATAGGATTACTTTCCTATTCCAAATAGACTTAGTTCTTATTTAGCTTAAAATGTAATTAAATTGAGACTCTATACATATGTAGCATTAACGTAATGCAATCTTGCCATTCCATTGCTATGATGTTGTACATGTATTCCTCCAACCCACTGCCTGTGGCCTGCAAACAGTTGTTAAATAAAAAAGGATTATGAAAAGCAGAGAAAGATGAATTAAGTGTTTCTGAAAATGACTTCAATTTTTTAAAGCTTGCATACATTGTTAGTTAAATTGTTTATAATTTCTGGAATTGACCAAATGTTATCCTTTCTTTGCTTATGCTGGTTTTCATCATTTCCTGTTGTTGCTAGTATATTGTGTTCATAATTTCCAATTCTTATGTTTTTTTTCTTTATGTTTGAAAATCAAAGGTACAAGCATATTTATATGATGGATATTGGGAAGATATTGGTACCATTGAGGCTTTTTATAATGCGAATTTGGGTATCACTAAGAAGCCAATTCCAGACTTCAGGTATTTATTTTGAATGTTTTCCATCAGTGGGCAGGAATTTTGTTTTCATGAACAGTAATGCAAGGTTTTTGTCTTCAATCATAATGCTTGGATCACAAGAGACGTCTTGTTATTTTCATCCGATCTCTTCACTGAAAGTTTATTCTGCTTGGCAGTTTTTATGATAGATCAGCTCCAATCTATACCCAGTCTCGATTTTTACCACCGTCAAAGATGCTTGATGCAGATGTAACTGACAGTGTTATTGGTGAGGGATGTGTCATAATGGTAAGTGCTATATTGTTTCTTGCATATGCAGCTAAACTAAGGGTCTTTCTCAATTCTCTTGTTTTCAAAACTGTGGCATGTATTATCCTGCCTTTATATGTGGCTGGATTGAGGGTATTTGTCTTATCTGCTAATAAGTGATATCTATCATATGAATCAGGATCTTTGTCATCTTAATTTGTGTAAAGACTTTAAAATATATTTTCTATAGTGCATTCCGTCGTAAACATAAGCACACATGCATGACAAAGCTGAACAAATCAACCATTGGGCTTTTGCTTCAAGAAAAAAAACTCGAACCATTTGAAGCCTCCTCGCAAATTACGAGTCTATGGCAAAATTACAATTTCCATGTCAGTTTGTCTCCACTATTGCCACATTTTGTTAGGCACCATGACACTTAGATAAACCTTCTTCTCATGCAATGACTTAAACATAACATAGTAGGATGTGAATCTGGTCTCTCAAACCTTAAATAATAATATTTTTTCGTCTATACATGGCTTCACATATTGGTGGTTTGCAATATATTCTTATATTATTGCCTACACACTCTTTTTTATAAAACTTAGAAAGTTACCTTTAAAGCATGATTTATACTCAGGAGTCAGAACCACAAATGGTGTCCAGAAGATATGGTCACGTCCAGAGGATCGTGAATTGTGCTTGATTAATTTGTGTTTTGTTTTTAGGGCACATGAAATGCTATAATAATGTCTGTAACGTCAATTGCTTTCAATCAGTATGGCCCTGAATTAGACATAACTGTCAACTTAATCAGTGACCTATTGCCAAACTGGCACAACCATCTCAAATGATATAACCCTAGTATACTCCAATTTGGAGTGGACCGGTTCCAACAACCTTCCCACGTATCTATTCATATTCAATAGAGCATTGTGTAGTTCCCATCCATTCATCTCCAATAGTGTGTATTGTAGCTCCGCTAAATTCAAGTACTTATAACCCTTAGGAGCTGATTTTATTTTGAACTGTATCTTGGTGGTATGGTGAGTGAACAACTTCAAAGGGATTGGAACAGTTATAAATGCAACAACCAACATGGTTATCATTTTTCGTCCCCTTCTATTTAATAATTAATCCAATGGTCCAATGCTTAGTCCATCAAAGGGATTTTTGACTCCGCTTTTCTTGGTAGAGACAGCTTGCTATTCCTTTCGGCCTATGTTGTGTTGACATCCTCATGCCTCTAAAAACTATCTTGACTTTTTATTATGTCCCTGGGCACATGCTTGACTTCAACTTCAGTTTTGCAAAGTAAATGGGACTTTACCTTTGGAATATAACCCAACATGGGTAGTTTTGAAAAAGGTTGCATTTGTCATTTGAAACTTGTATATGTTTCAATTTTTATTGTTAAGTTTATCCACGAGGCCTCCAACTTTATGTATATATTTCTGTATTGATAAGTTCATGGGATACTTCAGATTTCTCCCTTGGGGGCTTTCTCCATCAACTGAAATTTCTGCTTGTGACCAACAGAGGAAATTAAGTCATGTAAAAGAAAAGGGAACTTAGAAGAATGATTCTTGTGAAGATTGTGCTGCTCTACCTTTTAAGATGAGAAAACATATGTTTGTTCTTGTCCTTGGCTGATCAAAACCTTGGCCTTCTTTGCCATGAACGCCATGTAAAACAAACCCCTCCTTTAGATAGCCCTATAACCTGCAAAGACGCCTCTTCCTCCTTGCTCTGACCATGGCCAATCAATCTGGAAAGACCCTCTTCCTGGGCATCGATGGTTAGACCATTGGGATTTTTCTATTGGCAGGAATTGATTCATTCTTCCTATGACTAAGTGCAATCTCGCTAGATCATACGGCCTCCAATAACCAGTTATCCTTGTCCCATGAACCCTGTGAAAAAAAACCCGTTCCTTTAGGTAGCCTTATATAACCTGCATATAAATCTACTTCACCTTGATATGGCCCTTCTTTGAGTCATGCCGAATTTAGTCATGTGAACCATGTTTGTGGACATGCAAGGATGTGATTATTAGGAATAAATCCTATGATTAGGAGTAATCTTTTTGGATCACATGGCCACCAGTGACCTTTGCATTGCTTCTTGCTGGATAATTTCTCTACAGCTAGGTTGCCAGGAAACAAGTACGGGTGTGGGTTCAGGTTCAAAATGCGGAAATGCTAATTTTCAATAAACCCTTGGGTACAAAACAACAAGGAAACATTCGTACAATATATTATTGAAAAAATATAAATACGTGAAAAAAATGCTAAGTAGTTGAAACGTTTTGGATACGGGAGTGGGAGCGGGGTATCCGATACGCGGAAACGACAATTTTTTTTTTGACCCCGGATACGGCAGTACAAAAACTATTTAAAAATTAAAAAATATATAAATCTCAGCCTTCTAAATAGGAATTTAATTATAAACCACATATTATGTATATAAAAGACAAGTTATACTATTAACTATAAATTTATAATAATGTACAGTATATACAAAATGAATAAAATAAAATTTATAGTGTATGTTATAGATTGTATAAAATTAAATAATGTATTTTATATAAATGTATACAATGCACAGTATACTGTATAAGTTGTATATACCATAGTTGGAATACTCGCATAGTTGTATTTTTAATTACTAATCTGTCTACAGGCGATCAAAGCTCATGATTCTTTCAGAAGATTGCAAGAAGTTGCTTGGTCCAAAAAGGTGCAAAAGTGGATTTTATGAAAATAAGAAAAATATTGCCATCAATGCGTAGAGCTCGAGAAAATATACACTTTTAGAGAAAACGACACCTGAAACAGAGCCACAGAATGAAAGTTATGGCTCATGCAAGATTTTGTTGCTACATCTTCCCGGACCCTTTCCAAAAATGGCAATTTTTTTTGTCCTTGTGTTTTCTTCACCAAAAATCCAAAAAAGGAAAGAAATGCAAAAAAGGGAAAAACCGAATCCGCAGGTCTCTGGCCGCTCCCTACCCGCTCCCACGCCGCTCCCGCTCCCGCTCCCTGCCGCACCCGCTCCTTGCCGCTCCCGTACCCGCTCCCGAGGCCCCTGCCTGCCGTTTCGGTAACTTAGAAAAAATTCCTAGTACTCATTTGCCCATAAAAGATAAAACACTCAAAAGACTTTGTAATCATGAAAATATAAAACATTCAACATGCTTAAATTTTAAAATTTACATGATTATAATCTAGATTCTAGAATATATCATCTAGATTTTCCTCAAGTACTGCTGAAACATAAGAATCTAGTGATTTTATTTTTATTTTTATTTTTGGTGTTTAAAAAACAGAAGCACAGCTGAAATGGTACCAAAATGTCTCGGGTATGGCAGATCTGTTCCCAAGACTTTTTTGGAGTTTCCAAAACGTTTCAGGCGAGTACCAGGACCAGTACTAGTACTCGGTATGTCAGTACGTGGGTATGCTTCCTTGGTTGGTGTTTTTGGGTATCTGAGCTCTGCAGCTGAGCTTTGTACTCATGGGTTTATAAACATTTGTGCCATGTGCCTCACCAACTCAAGCAATTAAATAAACAAAGTCAACGATGAGGACTGCTAAGTTTTTAAGGAATTTTTAGAGCAGGGAAATTAAAAAATGGGATGTACCACTTCACAATACACTAATTGGCCAAAGGGAATACTTTTTGTCCATTTTTCCATGTTGTTTTGTCCTTTCTTCCTTTCTTGGTTTATGCGGGTAATGACGACCAGCATATTTCCTTATTTTGGAAATGTTTCCCATTTGTTGTCTGTAAAGTGCATTTCCCTTTGTTGGAAACGCAGCTGAACTATTGAGTTGCTAGCCAAAGATCCCACATTTCTAAAATTAGAAAACCTACCCATTAAGATTTCCTAGCCTAGATTCGATTGGTTGCATGGTTAGATGAGGATCTCCATATACTTGGGCATCTGAAATGGATTGAATTTGAGTGTAGGGGATTAGTTTTAGCAGCATTATTTCATTAATGGTCAAAATGATAAAGATGGCTGCTAAAGCAGTCTCATATAAGTGAATATTCAATTTAGGGTAGGAAATTTTAAAATGCAGAAATAGGGTGTCTCTAGAATATTCAATTTTGGACTTCTTTGCAAATGTGTCAAAAGAGAGCCGATATGTAAAGTTCATAAGTTAGAGGGATGTGCCAAATGGGGATTATAAGAAAGTTGTGTCAAGTAAAATTTGTTGAAAATTATGTAGGGTTGGCATAAATGATGCATTTGTAATGTCCCCAAATGGACACTTTTCAACCCAAGATGGATTTTAGGCAAAACCCCAATCCAAAGAGCAAGTTCTAAATAATTGATAAAATATTTCAATGCATATCTAAATTTTATACATACATGGTGACTTGCATATGAGATAAAAATCCACCAAACAAGAGGTAAAACCATTGAATCTTTAGCTCAAACAAATCAACAAATTTTGCAAAGATGGAATTATAAAAGAAATACCAGATTTGGGCTTCAAAACAGGCTGAATTCATTTATTATAACTCTGCAGAAAGCTTCCCTTAGACACAGTTGAAAATACCACTTCTTCAACTCCAAACATTATGAAAAATAACTGATTTGGTTTCTAAAAATCAAGAATATGATTAGCAACTAAAACAGCTCTAAAGTACCATATATCAACTCCTTAGATGGTCGCTCCACATAGAAATGGTTGGAAATGGAGAAGAGGCACAATGGGAAAAGAGGCACAATCACAACTTTTCTCCCACAAACCCTTGATCAAAATCTGCAATTTCGGCTTTCAATACAATTGGAAAACAACTGGAAAATTAGCTAACTCCTTGATATGCAATGGAAACCCCTGTATGGAGAATCCTCTCAACTAGAAGAAGAGTTTTCGCTCCTCTTCTAGATCCCTTAGAGGGTTTTCGTCCTCAAGAGATTGTTTCTAAGGGCTTTCGTCCTTAGAAAATATTTTGTAAAGCTCTAGGCTAAAAAAAAATCAATTTTTTTTATAAAATAGAAAAGCATGCCTTCTAGAATAAGCCGACTTGCTTTTATAGATGAACTTGGCCAAATAACCACCCTCATCTTCCAATCAAATTTCACCTCCCTCATCTAATGTTTTTTTCCACCTTTGTCATCCTCCAAAGGGGTCACATTTTCTCCTAGGGGAGAATAATAAGCATAAAGTGATATTTCCCTTTTTCTTATTTTACTTTATCACTTTATATTTTTATTTTCTATTTTTAATTTGACTTTATCATTAATAAATTAATAGAAAGTGCTTATAATATTATTATACATTGCACTTTTATAATTAATTACGATAAGTTTCCTTTTCTATCACCCTTTAGCCGTCGGGGAACAAAATTGGGCTAAAGGTCTTCGACTTATATGAAGAAGTGGGACATTTCAGCATTTGCGAGTTTGGAAAGTTTAAAATTTATCAATAAGGTTGATCACATGCTAAAAGTGGCTAAATGATCACTAGGAAGATGTTGGACATAGGTTTCTATTTTGAATTGACTTCTAGTTGATTGAAATATTTGCTTTCGGTATAATTAACAAATCCAACCAGATCTGCACAAAATCCAGTGTCAGCCTAATTTCTGCAGTAGGGAACAAATCTCTATATGTGCCAACACTTTCAATCAAGCTTGTGCTTAAAGGTCTCACTGAAGCACATTAAAGTAGCCATTAAGAACTCATTTGGGAGAGAATTGCAAGCATCAGACGCTAGCTATGGGGGTTTTACACATAAAAGTAAAAAAACATGCACATTATGGCAATTTTACCCTAACAGGAACAAATAATGCAAGAAACCTCCATTATATTCATAGATTCACATAATTATAGACATATATGCATGAATCATGCATCAAACCCTCAACTGATTACTTATACTAAGATTATAGTGATTATAACAACAATGAACAACTGCAATTGTGGATTCAAGAGTCCCTGGTACTAACAAAATTACATTTGTTTTGGATTTACATATATATGCATGGTCTTTTGCATAGGTGTATTCTCTCAAATATTCTTCTTCTAGATATTTCCATAATCGTAAAACTGGCTCCCACATTCTCATCTTCTAGACTCCTTAGTGAATCTTGCACTGCCATGTGTTTTGAGTCGGTGTTGTACTATTTAGTTGATTTTGTGCTTGTGTCTCACTCATGTTGTGCAGTCAACCATCCTTGTGTTTAATGCCTCAAAATTGTTGGTCAACATCCAACCAAATCCAAAAAGTGAAGGGTTCCTCTCTTCAAGAAGTCTACCTGTTACATATGCTGCTTCATTATCCGTCACAAGTTGGACGACATTTTCCACACCCACTTTCATCACCACCTCATCCAACATATCACATAAAGTGTGCATTTTTCACTTGGTGGGAGGCATCAATTGACTTAAAAAAGACCAATTGCCCACTTGAAGCCCCTAGAAAGTTAATCAAAGTGCAATATTTCCCATTCGTCCATCCATTAGACAAAATGCTACAACCTTTGTTATGCCATGTTTTTTTTGCTCATCTACAATACTTTTCATATGTTTTATGGAACCCTCCAACGATGGGTCACTCAAATGATGATGAGCCTTGAAACCTTTCCCAACAACGACCAATACATTTACCAAACTCTCCCAATATGGGCTTCCTGTCACATTAAATGGAATGTTGTAGTACTAAAACTTAACCGCAACTATCATTGCTTCATTTTGCAATTCCGGGTTTCTGGTTATACATACAAGTGAAGGTTGTGCCCGAGGACTACTTCGAGGACCAAAAATCTTGATTTTTCAATAGATGAGTCCCATCCCCTTGCCCTTGGAGTTGGGGCAATAGAAGAGGCTTCCATGTCATACTCATCGGAATCATCCCTTGCTGCCATCATCCTCACTACGGCTCGCTTTAACTTTCCTCTTTTTTCTCCACATAAGCCGTAAGGTAAGCATCCATCTCTCTTTGATCCTTAGGTGGCACTTGTTTTCCCAAGTGTACATCCTTACATGTGATACATGCAATGTGGTATTTGAGGCAATTTGACACTTACACTCATATTCAACCTACAATAATTGGATATGATACAATTTCCCTCTACAACGGAGTCTTAGATAGGCTTGTTATGGGTAGCTGAAATTGATGGTGATGCCATTCTTGTAAATGTAGACAATAAAAAACCCTATAAATGCAAAAAAAAGTGTTTGATTAAAACTATATTTTGTTGGTGTTTATGAAATGAAGAAGTTGAATAAAATGGGAAAACAAATGAAAAATTGAAACTAACAATGGGAAAAAAATTCAATACAAGTGAAAAAAAATGAAGTCATGACACTTACCTGATCAATTCCATGCAAAAATCCTTTCGAAACCAATGGAAATCACTATCAATCACCTCGTAGCAACATTGATATCTGTGCGGACCCATGGTTTCATCTCTAACACCTGTTTCAATGCCAACCTCTAGCTGTGCTTGCCTATGTGTGTAATATTTGTGCAGACCAATCTCTCGTGGTTGCATAGAATCAAATCAGAACCCTGCAGGTAGGAGGAACATTGCTCTGATACCACTGAAAGATCCCTACCTATGTTGTCCTTATTTTTCCTGATTGACTTGGGCTTGGATCCTTGCTTACAACGTTAGATAACAACAATAGACCATAACCAACACTAGAAGCGCAATTTAATAAAGATGATTCAGAATTTATTTCTGCAGATCTGAATTATAAGGAAAAATGTATCCAGGGTTTATTGGAAAAGCCTCCACAAACATCACTCCGATAATTTTATTTCTATCAAAAACTGATAACTATAGTTTTAACAAATCCCAAATACGCATTAAATCTGATTTTTTTGAGGTAAATAATGACTGCAAATAGTTCAGAAATTTGCATAAAACGCTGACTGAAAATACCTCTTGAAACCCTCCAAAAAACTTGAAAATTTATTCCTCTAAATCCAAAAACAGTAGTACAATAGATGACATACAAATCAGGTCTGGAAATACCTCTAAAATTGCATAGGATATCCAAAGAGTGAGTCACCCAAAACTAGAACTGATAACTGCTGCTGCAAATTTATTGTTCAACACATACTGCTGGAATAGTAAAAATCTGTGAAGATAAATGGAATTCCTTGAGTAGAAATCCCTCACAATGCTCTTGGGGTTTTTGTCCACAAGAGGGATAAATCCTAAGGGTTTTCGTCCTTGGATTTATTTGCAAAAAGCTCAAAGCTTCCAATGCAAGAGAGAAATATCAAATAAATCTGGAATGCCCTCTAAGCAGGTCGACTTCTTCTTTATAAAGGAAAAGGGACCCAAGGTGACCTCCATTACATCCAATGAGCTTCATTCCCATTGTTGCACTTCCCTAGGCCAAATCGCATTTTTAATGGGAAGCTTGGCACACTTTTCTATTTTTTTGACTCCCTTGAGCTAGTCACATTTTCCCTTAGGAAATACAATTAAATTAAGTGCTTTTATTTTTAATGCACTTTCCTAAGTTGTATTTTAATGTTAAGTTTATTAATTTATTATATGTGCTTTTATAATGTTATATTTTAATTTTAGCACAATATAATAAAATTAATAAAACTTAAGTCACCCTTGAGCTCACCCTTTGGCCGTCGGGTAGACAAAATAGGCCAAAGGTCTTCGATAAAATTATTCGAGAAAGAGGGACATTACAGTCCTCCCTTCCCGAGATTGCTTGTCCCCAAGCAACTGTAAAGCTGGATGCTGAAGTATAGACTCTCCTTCCCATGTAGCATCCTCCAATGGCAAATCTCTCCACCTAACCAGGTACTCCTGAATCACTCTACTCCTCAATCTCCTCTCTCTCCTGTCCAGGATCTCCTTAGGGACTAGATCCAATCTCCCCTCCTCATCCAAGGGTGGTAACCCAACAGAAGAAACCACATGTGGCCCTAATGCCTTCTTTAAGCAAGACACATGGAAAATATTGTGTATCTTACTTTCAGAAGGTAACTCCAGCTCATAAGCTACCTCTCTAACTCTCCTCAACATTCTGTACAGACCATAAAACCGAGGCTTAAGTTTTTCTGCACCACTCTTCTTGAGAGTACTCTGTCTATATGGTTGTAGGCATAAAAATACCATGTCTCCCACCTCAAATGATCTCTCAATCCTGTGCCGGTCCGCATACATCTTCTGCTGGTTCTGGGCATGCTGAATATTATCCTTAAGTACCTTAAGGATATCCTGACTATCCTGTAAACACTCTCGAGCCTTAGGAGCTCTACTGTCCCCAAAAGCCAAATCAACGAAAGATGTCGCATCATACCCATACAATGCTCGGAAGGGGGTCATACCAATAGACATGTGGTAAGTAGTATTATAACAATACTCACACAAATACAACCATTTCACCCATGCCTTTTGCTGCCCCGAAACATAGTTGCGAAGATAACCCTCTATCCATTTGTTCACAATCTCTGTCTGTCCATCTGTCTGAGGGTGATAACTAGTACTTGGAGTCAACTCTGTACCAACCAATCGGAAAAGCTCCTGCCAAAAGGTGCTCAAAAACCTGCTATCCCGATCACTAACAATGTTCTTTGGAAGTCCATGCAATCTGAATACTTCACGGAAGAACAAATCAGCCACATGCGGTGCCTTAAAGCTGGTTGGAATAGCGAAGAAGTGTGCATACTTTGTCAATCTGTCAACCACCGCATAAATGCGATCGTTCCCTTGCACTATGGGAAGACCTGTAATAAAATCCATCGAAATACTTTCCATTTCTGCTCTGGAATTGGCAAGGGCTGCAATAAACCTGCTGGAAAAGTATGTTCTAACTTGTTTTGTTGACAAGTCACACACTCACGGACATGGCGTAGGACATCCTCTTTGAGACCCTTCCAAGAGAATCTCTCTCTAACCTGTCTGTATGTCTTGAAATACCCTGGATGTCTTGTAAGCGGTGCATCATGGAAGGCATGTAGAATCTTTTCCTTAAGCTTAGATTCAGGAACTAGGTAAATTCTGCCCTTATAATAAATCAAATCAGCCATCACCTTGTATCGCTCATCCTGAATTTTACCATCCATAATCTCACACGCCAAAGTATTTTTGGAATACTCAACTAATAGTTGAGATTTCCAATCTGCTGAAATCTCGCTCAAAGAACATAGGGCAGCAAGATGTGGTTTTTTGGAAAGTGCATCAACCACTACATTCTTCTTACCTTTGACATACTCAATGTCAAAATCATACACCTGGATTCTACTGACCCACTTTTGTTGCCTCTCATTGAGCTCCTTTTGTTCCAAAAAGTATTTCAAGCTGTTGTGGTCGGTCCTCACCACAAACTTCCCACCTACCAAATATTGCCTGAATTTCGCCAAGGCATGCATAATGGCGAGCATCTCCTTATCATAGGTGGAGTACAACCTCTCATTGTCTCTCAACTTCCTACTCTCGTAGGCAATAGGATGGTGGTCCTGCATAAGAACTACACCAATACCCAAACCAGAAGCATCACACTCCAATATGAAGGGCCGAGAGAAATCCGGAAGAGCCAAAACTGGACAAGTGCTCATAACCACCTTGAGCCTATCAAATACCACATGTGCCTCATCTATCCATCTAAATGCCCCCTTCTGTGTAAGATATGTCAATGGAGTTGCAAGCTCAGAATAGCCTCTAACAAATCTCTTGTAGTAACCACATAATCCTAGGAATCCACGCAAGTCTGAAATGTTCCTAGGTGGCGGCCAATCCTGCATAGCTTGTATCTTCTCCTGATGAACCTTGACCCCGTTGGCCCCAATGACGTGCCCAAGATACAAAATCTCTGTAAGTCCAAATTCACATTTGGACATCTTAGCAAATAGAGACTGTGTCTCCATGATGCTAAGTACCTCATCAAGATGCCTCAAATGCTCCTCCCATGTCCTGCTATAAATCAGAATGTCATCGAAAAATACTAGCACGAACTTCCTCAACTGTCTGTTGAAGAGATGGTTCATGCATGACTGGAATGTAGTAGGGGCATTAGTGAGGTAATGGCATCACCAAAAAATCATAGTGCCCGTAGTGACATTTGAAGGTTGTCTTGTGAATGTCCTCATCACGAACACGAATCTGGTGGTATCCTGATCGAAGATCAATCTTCGAAAAATAGATAGGTCCATGCAACTCATTTAATAGCTCATCTATGTGAGGAATGGGATACCTGTTCTTGATAGTCTTCTTGTTGAGAGCACGGTAATCAATGCACATCCTCATGGTCCCATCCTTCTTCTTCACCAATACAACTGAAGAAGCAAAGGGGCTAGAACTAGGACGGATATGTCCCATATCCAAGAGCTCTCTGATGGCCTTCTCTATCTCATCCTTGAATTTCTTAGGATGGCGATAAGGCGTAGTAATCACGGGCTTGGCACCCTCCTCTAGCTCTATGACATGCTCAAATCCCCTGTCTGGCGGTCTACTTGGAGGAATGTCACCAAAAACTGGGTTGTGCTTATCCAGTACTAACTGGATATCTACATGAAAAGGCTGTCCACTATCTGAAGAAGATTTGGATGAAATGAAGCATTGGGCTGCCCATGCAACCTCTCCATGTTTGACAATGGACTCCATCCTATGTGCTGAAACAACTCTAGGCCCACCATCAGAAAGAGCCCTAAGCACAATCTTCTTCCCATCCACCATAAACTCTAACTCCATCCGCCTGAAATCCTACACATACCTACCAAGGGATTGTAGCCACTGAATGCCCAACACTGTATCAATCTCACCAAGACCAACTGCATAGAAATCATTGGTCAATGTGTAGTCCCCCATCTGGATGCTAAGTTGAGGAATCCTCTTAGTGCAACTCATAGCAAATCTGTCTGCAACTTCGTACATTAAACCCCTCAAAGTCCTCAACCTGTAATCCTCGCTTCATAGCCAACCCCTCATCTATGAAGTTGTGCGTAGCTCCACTGTCTATCAAACAAACAATCCACTGCCCCTTGATTACTCCTTTCAGCTGAAAAGGATGGTATCTAGGGACTCCTGAAAGTGAAGCAATAGTAACATTGGATGAACCCAATGCCTCATTCTCTCCAAGCTCTATCTAGGGCTGCTCCTCATGTACATCATGACCGTTATCGTTGTCCTCTGCATCTGTACCTAGTAAGTGCTCATCATCCTCATCTGAAACCACCTCAATGAGGTGCACCTTGCCTTTACCAAGGCAACGATGTCCAAGCTCCCAATGATCCTTACAATGGAAGCAAAGCTTCTTCCTCCTCAACTCATTACGAGTATCCTGATCCACCTTAGGAGGGGGTGCACTCTTCTGCTGAATAGTAGAGCATTGAAATGGTTTGGAGCTCGTGGGAAACTTCTTATTGGGCTGATAAGAAGTGGGGGATGTGTCCAAATCTAATGCTCATCAATGCATTGTTTAAATGGCATCATGCAACGTCCTAGGCTTAAGAGCCTTGACCAATCCTCTCATCCTATCATGAAGCCCCCTCTATGAATAACATCACTACCCTTTTCTTGGGCATCTCCAGAACCATCATTGCTATGCACTGAAATTTGTTGATGTAGGCATCAACATGTCCACTCTGGCGGAGTTGCGCCAAATCTCTGTAGTATAGCTCCATGTCCTTGCTATCAAATCTCACAATCAATCTCTCACTGAACTCCCTGTAAGACCGCAGAAGATCATGGTTATGTGTGACCAACCCATGATGCCACCAATCATATGTTACTCCCTTAAGGTGTAGAGTGGCGAACTGAATAGCCTCCTGCTCCTGCATAGGATTAAGGGTAAGATACGTGTCAAGCTTATGAATCCAAGCTCTGGCACTGATCTTCCCACTACCATCAAAGGTGGAAAGAGTCACCTTGTTGGTAGCCTGCTTCAGCTCCCTATTCTGATGTGATCTAGGCCTCCTATCTTGTCTGGCCCTCAAACTATCTCTCCTTTGTGCACAATACTGCGGAAGGGGAAAAACATCCCTCACATGCTGTGGTAGATTCCTCCACTCATCACTAGCCGCCATAACATTGTCCTGGAAGGCCACTTCCTCAAGTGGATCTTCAACCTCCGGTGGTTCATTTCTAGGCAAGAAACTGGGCTGCATAGGCCTATCTGTTGTCCGGGTAGGCCTCCTCTCATCTGTATGAGTGTGCCTCCTCTCACGGCGAGGAGATCCCCTCACACTACCAATCTCTGAAGGTGATCTACTGTGCCTCCTGTGACTACTGGCAACTGATATGGATCTGTCTCTCTTGTCATATCTATCTCTTGGCCTATCCAAGGCCAACCTGTCCAGAGTAGATCCCATACGTTCCATGGACTGAATCAACCGTTGTTGAGTGGCTACCATAGTCCTAAAAAGTTCTCTGTCCGGATCCACTTGCTCATCCCGGGGAGGGCTATGAGGATCTTCCTGTCTATCACCCATGGTTTCAGCTCCAACACCTGTTTCAATGCCAGCCTCTAGTTGTGCTCGTCTACGTGTGTAATATCTGTGCGGACCAATCTCTCGTGGTTGCATAGAATCAAATCAGAACCCTGCAGGTAGGAGGAACATTGCTCTGATACCACTGAAAGATCCCTACCTATGTTGTCCTTGTTTTCATGATTGACTTGGGCTTGGATCACTTGCTTATGAACGTTAGATAACCACAAGCGCTAGACACATAACTATCAACACTAGATCAGCTAGTATTTTTTGTTTTTGCAATTTAATAAAGATGATCCCTATCACTGAAGAATTTTTTTAGAAAAATGATTCACCTTGCAGATCTGAATTGTTGCAATAATTTACTGGAAATGCGACTAGGGTTTACGTGGAAAACCCTCCACAAACATCACTCCAATAATTTTATTTCTATCAAAAACTGATTATTATAGTTTTAACAATCCCAAATACACATTAAATCTGAATTTTTTGAGATAAATAATGACTGCAAATAGTTCAGAAATTTGCATAAAAAGTTGACTGAAAATACCTCTTGAAACCCTCCAAAAATTCTGAAATTTATTCCTCTAGATCCCAAAACAGCAGTACAATAGATGGCATACAAATCAGATTTGGAAATACCTCTAAAATAGCGTAGAATATCAAAAAGTGAGTCGCCCAACACTAGAACATCTGATAAACTGCTGCTGCAAATTTATTCTTCAACACACACTGCTGGAATAATAAAAATTTGTGAAGATCAATGGAATTCCCTGAGTAGAAATCCCTCACAATGCTCTTGGGGTTTTCGTCCACAAGAGTGATGAATCCTAAGGGTTTTCGTCCTTGGATTTATTTGCAAAAATCTCAAAGCTTCCAATGCAAGAGAGAAATATCAAATAAATTTGGGATGCCCTCTAAGTAGGTCGATTTCTTCTTTATAAAGGAAAAGGACCCAAGGTGACCTCCATTACATCCAATGAGCTTCATTCCCTTTGTTGCACTTCCCTAGGCCAAATCGCATTTTTTAATGGGACCTTAGACACACTTTTCTATTTTTTTGACTCCCTTGAGCTAGTCGCATTTTCCCTTAGGAAATACAATTTAATTAAGTGCTTTTATTTTTAATGCACTTTCCTAAGTTCTATTTTAATGTTAAGTTTATTAATTTATTATATGTGCTTTTATAATGTTATATTTTAATTTTAGCACAATATAATAAAATTAATAAAACTTAAGTCTATAAGGTGGCCAATGTTCCATCCGTGGGAACCTCATTCTCCTCTTTTGCTTGCTCTTTGTCTTCCTCATGATCAGCACTCTCTTCTTCATCTTCTACATTTGAAATTACTTAAATATAATGGCCTGCCCCTTTTGGAAGCTCTTGTTGGAAGGCAACGATGGTTAGGAGTCCAAGGATATCTAAATGTGAAACATGATTTTTTCCTTCTAAGCTCATTTCTAGTCTCAATTTCTTTGTTGTTTTTACCCCTATCTTTTGTATCAGATTTGTTTTGAAAAGACTTACCTTGTTGTCCAAAGTTTGGTGTTTTTGGCCCACTTGATGAAGTCTTTAGCTATCCAAATAATCCTTTTGGTTGCCCAAAAGGTGTTGATTATTGTTGCCGTCCATACTATTGATTTGTTCATCTTGGACTGAACTTTCCAAGTCTAATGCCTTCTTAATGGCACCTTGTAGAGACGGGGGGCTGAATGCTTTGGCAAGACCTTTTAGTGACTCTCCTAACCCTTCAATAAACAACAATACTAATCTTCGTTCGCTAATATCAAGTACCACGACTGCAATCCTTTGAAAATAAAAAATATACCTTTTTAAAGATCCTTCTTACTTGAGTTGTGCTAACTCCCTGAAATGCATATCCAGATTTGTTCTATTAAATCTTTTAGTCAAGCATAGGCTGAATTCTTCAAGGGTAGTAATTGAACCATGTCCTTGGGTGACCAGACCATCGTACCACCATTTATGTCCCACTCCCTCCAAATGCAAAGTTGCAAATTTGAGGGCCTCTTCTTCATACATTGGGTTTAGAGAAAAATATGTATCCAATTTTTTGTAGCCAAGCTCTAGCAGAACATTTATCTGATCTATCATAGGAAGGAAGAGTTACCTTACCCAACCTTTGTTGAATGTCCCTCGGTTGCTTTTGTTGTACTCTTTGATTTCTTCCCGATCCTTTGCTATTCTTTACTTAGCAATAGTCACGGAAGCATAGCAATTCCCTCACTCTGTAGCTCAGATTTGCATACTCATCACCCCATGCTTCCACATCATCAACATCATTTTGGGCTTCCTCTTCAACTGGTTCTTCCCTTTGGAGAAACTTTTCCCTAGAAGTTTGATGTGTAGGCTTGGATGAGGTCCTAACTGGGCCCATAGAGCTTCCTTCTCCATTGTTGGTTTCTCCTTGGTTGATTGATACATTGTTCCCTTGTAGAATCTTGGCCAACTCTCTAAAGGAACCGGTCAATGCTTCACACATTTCTCTTTGGTTCTCTCTCATAGACTATTGCAACTCTCTTTGACTTCTTGTGATGACTTCATGCATGGAGCCAAGCTCATCATTGGGAGGAGCTCTTTGATCATGCTCTTCCATTGCAACTTTCTTTGGGGTATTCCTTCTTTGATAGACTATATGACTTTTTCCTGATTGCATTTAAATCTGATTTCCTCACAGGTTGAGAGGATTCACTGCTCTGATACCACTGTAATGTCCCCAAATGAACATATAAATGCATACATTAGATTCTCCAAAAAATTGAGTTAAAATATATCACAAACTTTTAGTAAAGTGTAGATCTGGAATTTATCCTAGAAAATGCAACTTGCTAGGAATATAGAAAACCCTTCAAAGTTGTATAAAACAACACTTTATCTTATCAAAATGCAATGGCTGAATTTAAAGGACAAATGTAGAACTAAAAGTACCAATTTGAGACTCCAAAGATGGCTGATTTATTTATTGAAATTCTGCAAACCCTTGTCTTCAGACACAGCTGGAAATGTGAAGTTTGGAGCAAAAATCCACTCACAAAATTAGCGATTTAGATGACTAAAAATCAAAACTTATAACAACATAGATCTGATTTTTATTCACTCCCAACACCCCACAACAATCCTCCAAGTAGGTCGCTTCAGCTGGAAATAAAGGAGAGACTTCAACAATACTTTTCTCCTTCAAACCCTACTTCAAATCAGCTTTTACAAGTTTTCAATCACTGCTGCAAAATAACCAAGACGAAGAGTTTTCGTTCTCCTCCTCAATCTCAAGAGGATTTTCCTCCTCAAGAGAGAATCTCTAAGGGTTTTTCGTCCTTAGAAGATTTTTGATGTAAGCTCAAAGCTCAACATGCAAATTCAGATTTATGAAAATAGAAAAGGATGCTCTCCTCAAGTAAGTCGACTTGCTTATATAGATGTAATGGGCTAAATAGCCACCCTTGACATCCAATAAGCTTTCACCCCTTCATTTAATGCTTCTTTTACTTTATTCCAATCACAAAGGGGGTCACATTTTCTCGAGAATAAATAAACAACATCAAATGGCTTTTTTTTCTTTTCTACTTTTGTTTCATCATTAAGTCTATAATAACTTACTATAAGTGCCTTTATAATATTTCTTTTTTTATATGCACTTTATAATAACTTATTATGACTTAAGTTCCCCTTGTGTTCATGGCTTAGCCGTTGGGGAGACAAAATGGGCTAAGGGCCTTTGACATGTTATTTTAAAAAGAGGGACATTTCACTTTTGTAGAGAGGTTGGGATGCAAGTCAGCATCGACAAAACCATGATAATGATCTCCTGAAAAAAAAAGCATTTCCACTTCTAATTTGAAGGAGAGTCTTTTGAAGTGGTATTGGAATACGAGTATCTTGGTCGAAACATTCACAACAAATTTAGCTGGGATACTTGTAGAATGAAAACAATACAAGGTGGATGGAGAGCTCTTTATGCACTACAAAATAGATGTAGGATTGCAGAGTTATGGGATTGGAAGACCACCTAGGTCCTATATGGGTTACTTGTAACCCTAATGGTGCTATATGAGTGTGAACTACGGGCTAGTGGCACTTCGGATTTTAAATGGAGGCAAATATAAAAAATTCCCAAAGCACGTAATTACAAACAAATTCAAAATCAAGGCTTCAGTCCCTTATGAAATATTAGAGGCAACTGTTATGTCTAGTTTACAATGCTACTTGAAAAGGACAGAAAACATGGAGACCAACTAGTGTCCTACGGCCTTAAGAGATGAAGAGCTGCATATGAGAGAGCACATGGACGAAACAAAATCATAAGTGGATGTATAAATGGGATATTAGTTTAAAACATTGCCCAAACCTTAATAAAAAATAAAAACTATGTGAATCAAAGGTTTGGAACAGGCATGTGGAGAAAGAAAACAAATAGGAAACGACATTATTATCTAACTGAAATTAATCCAACGTATGAACATTGTGAAAATGCATACGTAGGGGCTGAAATCAAGTGGAGGGAGAAGATTCTCATAGCTCAAATAAGGACTAGTTCCCATAGATTCAGATGTGAGATGAGTGAGCCCCAAGGAAGAATGTGAGGAGAGGATATGTGTGTTTTGCATCATACAGGCAATGGAAACTGAGAAGCATTTCATCCTCGAATGCCCAACCTACAAGGACATTCATGTCAGGTATACATAATCATTGAGAGTTGTTTCCATTTTGGAGCTATTTGAAGAGAAAGATAAAAATGTTGGGGGAGTTGATATCCCAAATCAACTGGAGAAGGAACCCTGCCCACAATATCATCTTTGGCTGGTTGAGGCATCTATAACAGTCTATGGTCACATAGACTGTTAGGTCTTGTGGACACAATTAAAACTATTTCATCCATTCATGTCTTTTCTTTATGTTCTTGTTCTTCCGAATCTCCCCTTGTTAATAGCCAAATATCTAATACACAGAGTTTACAGAACCATAACAGAATTGTTCATCCCAAGATGTATGGTGGGTATCTATGTACCTAAATATTCCATCTACTGAGATAAATATGCATAAGGTAGGCTTGTACCATAGAATATTCTTTAAGGTCCTAAGGAACGTATCTCCAACATATAGCCCTCAACGAGATCCAAACTTGTCACATTAGTCGGTCCTCACTACTCCATAGAAATCATCCATAATCCGTAATAATTACAGTGATATATGACACTAATAATCTCTCATATAATAACACAACGGTTTGGGTAAAATCCTTAATCCACCCAATACATACTATGTTGACTGATTAATGGTTATAGAGTGTTCAACAAGTTAACCTTTTGACCCAGTACACAATTTAGCCATTGCGTCTGTTCTATCTAAACATGGGATATGTATGCCGCGTTGGCTTCTCCATAACCCATGCTTATCAGAATATCATATGCCTAGGTACGCAACACTACTTTACTAAACATTACCTGAATTTTTCTTAGATGTGCTCAACTTTGTGGTAAGCTATTAAGATTTGGTATGCCCAAGGTTCAAACCAAGTATATGAATTGTTGCTGCCATTTTCCACTTTACTGCTTATAGAAGGGAATTATTAAGTTATTTATTTTTGCTATACTAACAATGTTTGTTCACTGTTATTCATTGGTATTGAAATATTGGATTTCGAGTGATTGTATCATTTCATATTAATTGTTGAATTGAGCAAGTCAATATCTGGCAATGATTACCTACTTATTTTTTGCAATATGTTGTTAAGAGATCACAATATATTAAATCATGCCCTCAGCTAAGAATGGGTTTTCTCTTGATTGGTCAAGACTTCACGTTTACTGTAGTCTTTTTTGCATTATGTTGTTAAGAGATCACGTCCCGAGCTAAGAATGGGTTTCTCTTAATTGGTCAAGACTTCACCTATTGTTGTATAGGGAAGGCTCGTTCAGGAGGGGGGACTCATTTATGTTTATACTTGAGGTACTAATTATATTGTTTCCAAATGTAGAACTGCAAAATTCATCATTCGGTGGTTGGACTACGTTCTTGGATTTCGGAGGGTGCAATTATTGAGGATGCCTTACTCATGGGCGCTGATTACTATGAAGTATTTGCTCTTTATATCTTGCTTCAATTGTTTATCTTTGATTTTGTTTCCTGTATTCCCATTGACGAGAAATATACAATGATAAGAAATTTTTGTATATTGTTTATTTTTGATTTAAGTGCGCAAATGCACAGCTTTCTTAGTTTCCATGATAGTGTTACTTTAAATTCAAGAATTCATTCAATTTATGATTGATATGATTATTGTAGACGGATGATGAACGAAGCTTGCTTTCGGGAAAAGGTGGTGTCCCAATTGGCATTGGAAGAGAGAGCCATGTCAAAAGGGCAATCATTGACAAGAATGCTCGAATAGGAGATAATGTCAAGGTATTTCTCCTCTTATTTCTTGTCCGTAGGCTGTGGAAATAAGATTTATTTTACGTCTTTGCGAAGGTATTTTTTAATGAGATTAACTCTAAAGTTACTGTTTGTGGGGCAGATTATCAACAGGGACAATGTGCAAGAAGCTGCAAGGGAAACAGATGGTTACTTCATAAAGAATGGCATCGTAACTGTTATCAAAGATGCATTGATTCCTAGTGGTACTGTCATTTGAAGCCATGTTCCTGTACACAACTAGTCTCCAATAAAAACTACTTTCTCATGGTCTTAAATCTTATATAGAGAGAAAAGGTAGCCGTTCAAGTATTTGCAGGCATTAAAATATCTTGCTTATAGAGAGTCCTTGTATTCTAATGGAATAAAATGGATGCTGGAAAACCGTGATGGATTGTTTTGACTCTGATATTTTCTTGCTCGATGCCTTTAATGCGAGGACTGTCATTTTTTCTGCCATGCATAGGCACCGTGCTTCATTTCAATTTGTTGGCTTTTGCAAGATGGTATTAAAATGCACAATGTGAATTTTTTTATAACAGCAAATTCAATCTTATGAGTAATAAGCTGTGCTGGATCCTACCTTTATACTGGGTGGCACATATATTAATCTCTTTCACATCCCAACTTTCTTTTCCAACTTTGTAGTTGTATTCCCTAATATCAACGATCGAATTTGAGGGGCTTGTCTTAATTTCAAAGTTGAAGGGTATATATTCCAACCCATACATGATGAAAAGTAGCGATGAAATAATTATACTATATTTACAAGAGTAAACAAAATACACACTTTATTCAAAAACATGCTAAATGAAATATCGCTCTTCCAATATTTAGACTTCAACTTCTAGGATGGGTTTAAATCCCTTGGAAGAACTGATTAAAGAAAGTATGCTTGAAAAAATGATGCTTTTGAGTAAGTATTTTTTTGTGCAAGAAATAAATGAGATTTTTTTTCCCATTATTTGTGAGACGCAATGCACTACCCGTATTTGGAACAAAAATGCTAAATAAAATATTGCATTTTAACTTTTAGGATGAATTCGAGCCCCTTGGAAGAATTGATCAAAGGAAGTATGCTTGAAAAACAATGCTTTTGAAGTAGGTTATTTTGCATTAAAAAAATGGGAATGTTTTTTAATTATTTGTGAGACATGATGCACCGCATGTATTTGGAGGCACACAATTTCTACAACTTCTAGGATGTGTTTGAACCCCTTTGGAAGAACTGATCAAAGATAGTATGCAAGATTTTTTTTGCATGAAATAAATGAGAACATGTTTTCATTATTTGTGAGACATGATGCACCACATGCATTTGGAGGCATAGTTTTCACAACTTCTAGGATGCGATTGAACCCCTTGGAAGAACTGATCAGAGAAAGTATGCGAAAAATAATACTTTTGAAGTAAGTTTCTTTTTGCATGAAATAAATGAGAATGTTTTTTCATTATTTGTGAGACATGATGCTCCATGGTATTTGGAGGCACACAATTTCCATTTATTGCAATTCAAAGTAAGTTTGGATTATTATTGGGATTATGTCTTTCCGTTCAAACAATCAAATATTTTGTGTACTACAATTTAATAGATTAAACATAAAAAAATATAATATAACGTTGAGATCTTTAAAGGCTAGCAACTCTTTTGGTATGACTTCAAAGGGCTATTAGTCTTTGACCAAGGAAACCTGTTAAGATATTGTCCTTCCTAGTTGTAGCCACACCGTCAAGATATTGTCTTTCACAATTATAATGATATTATATGAAATTCAAAATAAATCCTTGAGTGGACGACTTTACTATGTACAATGACACATCAAACAGAACACAATCGACAATTTCCATACTAATGCTAAGCCATATAATAAGACTAGTTGAGAATAGCTTGCAAAATGCCAACATTTGGCTTAGCATTAGTTATGCTGAAATACATTTCAAACATTTATTCATATGCTTTTTATATGATGATAAGTAATGCATTTGACAACACAAAAAACTATGATCCAATATGCACAGCTATAGTCTCATGAGTTGCTATTCAATTTAAATGTTGCAAGAGTGTAGCACTTAGAGGTATTTAAATCTTGGAGGGATAGAGTACAAAAGTCTCCATTATTGTTAACAAGGGAAGAAGTTGATGACATAGTCAACTCAAGAGTATGTAGTGACATTGGTAAGATTGTAATAGTCGTAATTGCAAGATCTAAAACTTTGCATTCTTAGAGGCAAGAGAAAATAGTGGGATTGCATGTTTGACGATTTCCCTATCAGTGCGTGCAACAATACTTAGGCTTGATAAATGTAAAACACTTGTCCTTTGAAGCCATGACATAGCCATGTTCATTCGTAATGGAAAGAGGTAAGCAACAAAGGTTAAAGTCATTGATGCAAGCTGTGTATGTGCACTTGATTGGGCATTTGCAGGGAGATATCATCACAGAAAGATTGTAGCCATCCATGATGATGGCGTAAAAATCCTAGACACTAAGGTTGAACTCAACGAGCATAATGGGCAATACACCTTGCTTTTGTAGGTGCAATCACAAACTTGACCCATCAATTTGTAGGGAGCAACTGAGGAGGAACATCCATGGTGTCCCCATATTCAACCCAACCATATCGAGGGTATGATGATTGCCAAAGTCTGTCAAGGTATTATATGAAATATACCATTGGCGACTTAAGGTTTGTTGATGCTTTGTTGGATATTGGGCCACAATGAGTGCTTACATTTGTTCAGCTTAGTCATTACATTGTAAATACTACTTCCTTCACATATAATTACACTTTTCTTGAATTATTTGAAATTTGTAAAATTAAATTTTAAATATATCGTAATTTAAATCAATCACTATGAATGAACAAATAAATAAATTGAAAAAACATAAATTAATAAAATGATTAGTTGAAATAAAAGAAATTGAAAATTACAAGCTAATAAAACAATAGTTGAATAAACAAATAAAATAATTTCCCTTAACATTCGTTAATATGTTCATATTGTCATTTACTTAGGTGGTAATTTGTAGGTTCCCTCTCATTCATGCCTATAAGTTTTCATGAGTAAGTTGAGAGGGCCTCTAATCCTATAATACTGGCGAGGGCAGTCCTACTTCATTGTCGTCATCCTCCCTTAATGCATTGGGAAGTATCTCATTCGTGCTAGTTAGGACAACTTTGTTGATTGGGTTTTGATTTTTTTTTCAAATGAGGAGATTGATAAGGTCTTATGCCAATAATAAAAAATATATATTTCCACCAAGAGAATTTTTTTTTTGGCTACGCTAGGGTTTTTTTCACGTGTTTGCTTGCCATACGATAGTGCGCATATTGTGCTCCCTCAACTTTCTTAGGGTTATTCCAATGGTCCTATCATAGTGAAACCTGACTATTTTCTTGTCATTAAGGCGGTTAGTTGCCTTTAAATGGTCGCCTCTCCTTCCATTACAACGATTGTTGCAATTGAAGGTGGAAATGGCTCCCAATCGCGCGCCAAAGTTTGTTCCGAAAGTCTACGGCAAGGTATGGATTGTGAATCCTCCCCAGATGTTGTAATTTCTGATGAATGTTTAGACCCTGTGGTCAAGTGGTATTGAAATAATTGCCTTATTTCTTATTTCTGTGGTCGCATTCCCTCAAAAGCTTACCTTCAAAATTGGATAAAAAACCATTGGGGATCAAATGGTATCCTGGTTTCAGGTATCCATAACCTCACAAATGGGTTTTATCTTTTCTCTTTTCGTGAGCCTTCTCAGGCGGCTTGTTAGTACTTGGGGAATACCCTGCTTGTGTTTTCTTCGTGGACTCCAGATTTTAGTCCCACCAACTAGCTTTCGTTAAAAATCCCCATTTGGATTGAACTTCCTGGTCTTCCTGTTCATCTCTGGTCTTTTATGATAGAGATTGTGAAACCCATTGGCAGAATGATTTGCCATGACCCAGAGTGTTTTTTTTCGCTCGACCTTAACAAGCGTGTGTGTGTCGAAGTTGACCTTGTGAAAGATCTGTGGGACCACTTGGATATTCAAGTTGGGTCCCTAGGTATCTCTTAAAAGATGGTTTATTTTAACCTCCCCAAAACGTGTTTTCGTTGTCAAGCCCTGGACCACCACATTCGTGATTGTCTGCTACTGCTTGCTCATTCTAAGCCAACAGTGACGTAACCCACAGTTTCCAAGCCCAAGGATGACCCTCCGATTGATGGTTGGACTATGGTAGGGAATAAGAAGGGCTATGGTGCGAAACTCTTTCAAGAGGTTCCATCTACCCCTCTCCGTCCCCTCCTCCGTCCAAGGATGAGTCGGGCTTGGAGCTACCCTTCCTGTCGATTTCCATTCCTTCCAAACCCTTGCAGAGCTGGGTTTTTATTTCAAGTTTTGAGAATTATGGGAATCTTGCTTCAACCTCTCTTCTTCTGTGATACTCTCGTAGTCCACCCTAGGAGGTGTCCCACAGTGTGTGAAGGGATAATGGAGCCAAACACCACTCCATTCAAGTCGAGCTTTCTGATTCAGACCAGATTCCACTTGCCAATACTTTTTCTATTCTCGGCTCGGAGGATGTAATTATGGACAGGTAGGGGGAGTTTGATATGTCTAATTTTTCACGAATTCATCTCCTGGAATGTTCGAGGTTTGACAGAGGCCTCTCGAAAATTCTCTATTCATTTAGCTTATCAGCGTATTGCCAGTTTAGATATTATTTATTTACAGGAAATTAATTTTTTGGTTTTTTATTTCAGAATACGTTAACTTGCATTGCCCCAAATTTTACGCATTTTCATATGCAACACATTGATGGTAAAGGTGGTGCTAACATTTCCATTACGCTGAAATTTTCTGATTTAATCACTGCCTTGGGCCAGGATCCTACCAATTGGGCTGTGTGGGTGATTATGGCTATTAATGATATTACTTTTGGTATTCTTAATGTTTATGCCCCTAATGACGGCTCCGAAAGAACAACTTTATGGAAATGATTAGGTGATAAATTACCTCTTGCTTATTTGTTAGTGTGTGGTGACTTTAATATGATAGAACATCCAGATGATAAATGTGGCACCCTCCCTATGCGTTGGTGTGTCGGTGAGCATGCGGCTTGGTATTTCTTTAAAATCCCTTGGGTACTTTTCGATCTGTTACTCTGATGACGACAAGAATTTAAAGCCCAAGCTTTGTATACTTGGACCAATCTTTGAGAAGGATATGATTGGGTTTTAAAAAGCATCGACCGAGCACTTCTTTCACAACATTTTTTTTTTAAATTTTGACACGCAAGGCTTCTCCGCTGTCAAGGTATGGTCTATGTGATTTTTTCGGATCACTGCTTGATTACATTTAAAGTTGTTTGGCGGGGGCCCCTTTCAAGGTTCCCACTAATCAATTTTATCTTAATGTTTCTCTGTTGAGTCACCCTAGGGTGGTCCCAATCATTACGAAGGTTTGGAACATGGCGCCACATCCATCATTTTCTTCTAGTTGGATCTCATGGTGGGAAGTGGCGATTCAACCCACCGCTCGGTTATTCCACTGTTTCGGAAAACAGGTGGTCCGAGTCCATAAGAGATCGCATTCAACTCTACACAAAGAATTCATATGGATCGCGTTTTTATTAGAGGCCAATCCTTTTGCTATTCCTCTCCAAATTCAGGAAACTGCAACTCGGCACAAGTTCAAGGTCATTGAGTCTCATTCAGCCCATGGTGTTCAAATTCAGTCGAGGCTTCATTGGCTTAAGATGGGAGATAAAGCCTCTAAAATATTTTTCAAATCCCTTAGAGCCAAGCATGCTCGTCAACAGATCAAAGATATCTATGATTCACATCAACAACTCATGGTGCTAACAGAGACCACAAATGTTTTTGTTGAGCACTACCGTCTCATTTTTCAAGCTCAAGAGGTTTTGAGTGAGCGAGCTGCTGCCTTGCAAAGATGTATCGATGTAGTGCCTAATAAGATTTCCCCTAGAGTGCGGGGCCCGCTGTAATGTTCCTCTCACCTTGGAGGAACTCCTTGTTGCCTTGCTCTGCTTAGTTGATGAAAAATCACCAGGTCTGGGTTGTTTCCCGTGTGAATTTTACAAAGCGACTTGATCTTTTGTGGGATCTGATATGCTTCGTGTCAATAATGAATCTCTCTAAAACAATTCTCTTGGGAGTTTCATCAATCAAGGCAACATCAAGTTCATCCATAAAAGCTGGTGATCTTAAGCACATGAATAATCGACATCCCATCACCTTGCTAAATGTTTCTTATAAAATTATGGCCAAAGCCTTGGCTCTTCACATAGATGATCTGTTGCCCAAAATTGTTCGTCTCGAACAAACTAGTTTTGTTAAAGATCAATATATTCTTGATAACTTTCTCGTTGTGTGGGAAGGCATGGAATGGGCCAGGGTTTCTCTGTAGAGGCCTTTATTTCTCAAGATTGATTTCGAGAAAGCTTATGATCATATTGAATGACCATTTATTTTGGCTATGCTAAAAACCCTTGGCTTCAGTGAATTCTTCCGATCAGCTGTCAACAATATATTTTTAAAATGCCTTGGCTCGTCTTACCATCAATGTCCATTAGTCCACTACTATTGACCTCTTCCGTTCTATCAGATAAGGGTGCCCTTTTGCGATCTTTGTTTGTTCTTGCCGCTGATGCTGTAGGATATCTTGTTGGTCACCATGTAGCTCAAGGTCACATTTAGGGGATTTCCCTTCCTGATCATGCAACGCTACTCATCAATGGTCACTTTGCTAATGATTCCTTCATTACCATTGTTGAGTCAAAACAAAATGTTGCCAAGGTTTTTGACTGCCTTGAAACATTATGTCTTGCCTCTGCTTCCAACATTCAAATGGCTAGGAATTTGGGTTATTGACAAAGTTGCTTACCTATCGCTGAATGGTTGCAAGTTTACCCATGGAGATGAATTCGACACTGCGAGCAATTCAAAATTTTGGGCATTCCCTTCGCCTTTGAAAGTGACTCCGCCAGGTTGTGGCAATATGTTATTAACAGAGTGGAGCATAAGGTTGTCCAGTGGTCTTCCAAACCACGATTACTGGCTGGTAAATTCCAAATTTGTACTAAGATTCTCGTTGCCACCCATGTGTATTACTTTGTGTGATAGTGTCCTTCTCACACCTCGTTCACCAAACTTGCCAAGCTTTTGAGGGAATTTTTATGGTTCAAATTTTTTGGTTCAGCTGGCTTTCACAGAGTGGCCTGGGATGTGGGTTTCCTCCCTCGCGATCAAGGTGGTATGGGAATCATTGATCTCTACAGGAAAAGTGTGGCTTTATGTTCTAAATGGGCAGTTCATTGTTTTTTTGGGAAATCAGGCTTGAAAAATCTTGTTGCTGCATTGTATTGCGTCTGGAGCTCTGTATGGAAAGAAATGTTGGAATAATATTGGGTTGTACACCCTTATTATCACTAAAGTTCCAGTCAAAATTACAGGCACGTTTGTTGCCAAAAGTATCTGTAAAGCATTTGAGACAGTTAATCCTTTGATGCGTTGGATTGGTGGTGGTTTTCGCATAGGGCTCTCTTTTAATTCTCAAAATATTTGGTGGTCTCTTGTCATCACTGATGATAATCTTCCACTTGCGGAAACTTTGGGCATCAAATATCTTTGGCTTTTTCACAAGGGCATTCATATCATTCAGGATTTGGTTACCGACATAGATTGGGTGCCTTGACCCAAGCTCAAGTTGAAATTTAACCTTGCCAATTCGGACTTCCCATCAATTTGCAAAATTCAGGAACTCATGCTTGATGTTATGCTCCACAAGTTGGGGCTTAAACCCCCAGATGCTTGGTGATGCGATTGGCAGTGGAACCAGGAAATTGCTTTCCTTTGCTATAATGCTAGAACAATCTACCATCTTTTGAGCCCGCTCTCGCCCACCATTGAAAAACTTAATGCCCGACGGGGGTTACAATTTGTGCACTCCACGTGGCTTCGTCGGCTTTCTCGTATTTGGAATTCTCTTCTTGAGCCCAAATTTAACCAATTCCTTTGGTGTCTTTTCTATCAACGTCTGCCTGTGGGTGAACGTCTTATTGATATCGACATCCCTAATCCTAAATGTCCCTTTTGTTCCCGCCCTGAGTCTTTTAAGCACATTTTCTTGGTCATGTACCCATGTTTAGGCTATATGGACATGGATTTATTATTTATTCCAACCCTACCATCCTGAATTCTTTTATTGGCATCTGGCTTTATTTGGAGACTTTAGTCCTTGGCCTCATTATATTGATACTCTTTGGAAATTTTTTTGAGCCTTTATTTTGTTTCAGATTTGGAAAGCTCGTAATGCTTTAATATTCAAGCATGATCATTCTGTTGCTCTATTTTCCACTAATGACAAAGTGGTTATTTTGTCTAATGTGTGCATATAGATTCAGGCTCAAGTAGAAAAGGTAGCCCTGGATTTTTCTCATCTTTAGAAGCTTCTTGATCATTTGGGGAGTGCGCCCTACACTATGAGTCGGGTCCCTCTGGATCCTCTACCATCGCCACCTCAACGACCGCGACCTGTCAGACCACATTGTAGAAGTCACTCACACATCCACCATTTTTCCTCTCCTCGGGGCTGCCCTTCAGATCCGTCCTCGTCTAGACCTTGTCGGAGCCCGCCTTTGAGGGGGAAAGGTATTGCTAGTTCTCTGTGGTGGGGATCTTTTCCGATGGGCATGCAGACTATAGCCAGTTCTCCTCCCCCTTGATGGGGTATTATGGTACCTTTACAGATGTAGTTTCCAGACCATGATGGATGGTAGGTGGATCCTCCCTTGGTTAAGCCAAATAGTGAAGTGTTTATCCCTCCCCGGGATGACCCTCCTCCTCCTCCTGGTGGTGCAACATGTGCTTGATTTTGGTTGGTGTGATTTTTCTATTGTGCTCTCTGCTTTCCCTCTGGACATTTTTATGTAGCCCATGTGGTGTTTTCTATCACCTTGTGGCATTTTTTTGGCTGCCTTCGTGGCATTTTGCGGGACCGTGAGTTTTTTCGGCCACCCTTGCTAATGTAACTCTCTTTATTTTATATTAATATAAAGGATAGTTCCAATAATAAGGTCCTAGGCAGGACGAGGATAAAAAAACCACTTGATATAATTAAATTTATTAAAACCATTCTAAATAACAAAAACAAAAATTATACCTTTGTGGAGGCGAGTGCCTAACAATAGATAAAAAATGTCTTCTCCTCCCAAATGCCCACATCTCCGTATAAGTAAAATGTGGGAATTAAACACGTTGTAATAACCTTGTATTAGAATTTCTCAATAAGAAGAAACATATTTATATTAAAAAAATGTAAATTTATACCTCTGTGAAGGTGAATCCATAGAAGTAGACGAAGGACGTCTCCTCACAATGCCCTCATCCTCTTGAATGTCAAAAGGGGAAGCAAACATGCCATAATCATGTTGTGTTATAATTTTTCGATGATAAGAAATATCTTTAAATTTAAAAATAAATTTATATTTATATCTTTATGGAGGTGATTCCCTGACAATAGACAATTGACTTCTACTTGTCCCAATGCTCTCATCCTCTTTTCAATCTGTATGGAAGTAGACTTGTGATGCACAAGTTTTTGAATTATTCAATGAAAATAAATATATTTTAATTAAAAGATAAACTATAAATTTATACCTTTGTTCCAAATCCCTAAAGGTCGAGAGACATCCACTCATACAAACATGGCAACAATTGTGACATGGTCCTGCATGTCCCTATAGCTAATAGACCCATCATTATCAAGTTGTATGGTTATAATTTGTAAATGATACTAAATATTTTTTATTACAAACTAAATTGTACACGCATACCTTTGTGATGGCCGCATGAAAGAGTGTCGAGGTGGCTCATCGTTCTCAATGTAATGTTTCATCGAATGACGAATGCAAGAGTTGCTACATAGAAAGGTACCTGATTCCCTTATGATAATATTATGGCAATATACAATACTAGCAACACTTTGTCTCTAATATATATGAACAACGTGTGAAGACATTAAAACAACGTGGGATGTACATGAGATTACACCAAATCAACTAATTTTCTAGTTTAGTATTTTACATTTTACTTTACAGTACAACTATTTGTCAAGTTTCACACCACAAATATTGAAAAAAAGTGAAGTGGAATACACATGAGATTACGCCAGATCAGAAGAGGAATTAATTGTTTCGGAGGATAACCACATGATAGATGTTTGACACGTGATGAAACAACTTGCACATGAAAAATCTCGTCAAGATATTTCCAACGCGCTTAAAAGGGGTCAAATGGACTTCATATACAAAAGTTACGTCCTCTAGAAGTTTTGTGTCAATAGGGAAAAACAGGTTGCATAGTGAACGTGGGATGTACATGAGATTACACCAAATCAACTATTTTTCAAGTTTAATATTTTATATTTTACTTTACATGTGCAACTATTTTTCAAGTTTTACACTACATGAATATTGAGAAAAAGTAACATGTAATACACATGATATTATGCCAAATCAAAAGAGGAATTACTTGATCTAGAGTATAATCAAAGGCTAGATGGTCTGCACATGTGAACAAATTTCTTACATGTGGAAGAGCTCATCGAGATATTTCCAACGTAATTTGAACGAGGTCAAACAAACTTTGTATGTAGAAGTTATGGCCTGCGGAAGTTTTGTATCAACAAGGAAAAAATAGGTTGCACAGTGATGATGCTGACTAGTCTTGCTAAGTGGACCAATGGGGTATCGATGTGTGGCAAAGAGATTTTTGATTTGGTTTTTTGCCTCCGGTTTTTGATGGTCGAATGTGGGGCCCACACTATTTGTCGATTGAGGGTTTGTCAGTTGGTGGGCTCCACTTTTTATCAGGAGACAAACCAGACTGCCTTGTCAAGGTTACCTCCGAGTTCATCAATTGGAAAACTTACATAACAAGTTCAACATCTCAACCAACTCAACATTTTCATTGAGCTAAATGGCGATTTCATTCATCCAAGACCGAGTACAAGCATGGTGAGATCCTCACAACCAACAATACCAAGTCATCAAAAACTAAGTGTAGAGGCCGAGTCAATTGAAGAGCCCAATGCTACATTCATCATGCATAACCAACATACCAAGAAAAGCACATACATATGTTTTAATGGTCCTTTGGCCAAGTTAAAAGGGGTCAAAGCTTATTTTTAAATCCCCTTGTAATTACATTCCCCACTCATGTGAGAGTAAAACATGTAAAAGTGTATAATTTAAAGCGTTAATGTTTATCCTAAGGTGGTTAACATGGGATTTTTTTGAATAAAATGTGAAGGAACTTTATCCAAAATACAACACTTTAAATTATGGCGAGTTCATTAGCTTGGCCTACTCAACATTTCCACCGAGCTTAATGGCGAGTTCATTCATCCAAGACTAAGTCCAAGTATGGTGAGCTCCTCCAACCAACAATGCCAAGTCATCAAAAACTAAGCGTAGAGGCCGAGTCAATTGAAGAGCCCAATGCCACATTCACCATGCATAACCTACGTAGCAAAAAAATCACATAAATATGCTTTAATGGTCCTTTGACTAAGTTAAAAGGGGTTAAAGGTTATTTTTAAACCCCTTTTTGATTGCATTCCCAACCCATGTGGGAGTAAAACATGTAAAAGCACATAATTTAAAGCGCTAATGTTTATCCTAAGGCAGTCAACATGGGGTTTTTTCTCAAGAAAATGGGAAGGAGCCTTAGCCAAAAGACAACACTTTAAATTATGGTGAGTTCATCAGCTTGGCCAACTCAACATTGCCACTAAGCTCAATGGCGAGTCCATTCATCCAAGACCGAGTCCAAGCATGGTGAGCTCCTCATAACCACTAATGCCAAGTCATTAAAAACTAAGTGCAGAGGTTAAGTCAATCGAACAGCCCAATTCCACATTCACCATGCATAACCAACGTACCAAGAAAAGCACATACATATGCTTCAATGGTCCTTTGACCAAGTTTAAAAGGGTCAGGTTATTTTAAAACCCATTTTTTATTGCATTCCCCACCCATGTGGGAGTAAAACATGTAAAAGCGCATGATTTAAAGCATTAATGTTCATCCTAAGGCAGTAAAAATGGGATTTTTTATGAAGCAAATATGAAGGATCCTTAGCTAAAAGACAACACTTTAAATTATGGCAAGTTCATTAGTTTTACCAACTCAACATTGCCACTGAGCTCAATGGCGAGTTCATTCATCCAAGAACGAGTCCAAGCATGGTGAGCTCCTCACAACCAATAATGCCAAGTCATCAAAAACTAAGTGTAGAGGTCGAGTCAATCGAAGAGCCCAATGCCACATTCACCATGCATAACTAACATACCAAGAAAATCACATACATATGCTTCAATGGTCCTTGACCAAGTTAAAAGGGGTTAAAGGTTATTTTAAACCCCTTTTTTATTGCATTCCCCACCCATGTGGGAGTAAAACATGTAAAAGCACATAATTTAAAGTGCAAATGTTTATCCGAAGGAAATTAAAATGGGATTTTTTTTTAAGAAAATGCAAAGGATCCTTAGCCAAAAGACAACGTGGGTAGTGGGGATTGAACCCGCAATCCACACACCCTATTTAAGCCCTAACCGTTAGGCTAAATCATAACTTTGGCAAATGGCAGAAAGATTTTTGGGTATATCCTTTTATTTTGGGATAAAAATAAAGCAAATTGGAGCGTTTGAATGGGATTTGAACCCTAGTTATTTTTGGTAAAAATATAGGCTCTAACCACCAAGCCATAAGATTAGAAGTACTAAATAAGGCACTATTTGGCATTTGAAATGTAACTTTGTATTGTATAAGCCCCTTGTGTAAGGGAGAAAGGAAATTGATTTGTATTGCAGGAAGGAGCAATCTTGGTGGTGAAAACCCATTGCAGAGACTTCCTAGAGGAAAAAAAACTTATTATTACAAGATAAGTGCGTTTTTTATTTAAAAATTATATGGCAGGTCGTTATTATATCATTAATAAAGTGGTCTGAGAGCCTTTCCAAACATGGAGATGTAGCCCAACAAGGGTGAACTCTGTTATTAAATTGGTTTGTGTTATCTCTATGATTTTATCATTTATTTGTTGTTTAAATTTAGTTTTGAGTCTAATTTTCATTACTAAGCCAATTTTTTAATGCTTATTGGAAACTGAGAAAATCACTAAAAGTATCCAAAGTTGGATGGATTGATAAGCAAAACACTTAGAACGTTTCTTGGTCCAATTTTGGCATTATAATTCAGATTTAAATACTGATTCAAATGAATTAGGCCACTTATGTATCTACGGGAAAATTACGTAAGATTGAGAAAATTTGATATTGCATTCGAAAATGGAGAAAACTAAGAAATTAGTATAAAGACTCCCATTTTCAGATAAATTTTAGTATTAGATATGGATTTCCAAAGAGTTTCTAACACATTTCCACTTGTATCAACTATTCTTCAATTGTTCAATTGTAGTTTGGAAGTGCAGGTTTCTAGTTGTAAAAGTACAACCATGGGCAAAACTTTGAAAAGATAAAGGCTTCACGAGCTTGAAGACATAAACTGGAAAATTCAAGAGGAAAAATCTGAATTGAGAAAAAGGTAGCTTCTCTTAGATGATGAGAAGCAAGATTAGTTGATATCTCATGGATGATTTCTCATGGGAATCATTTAGGAGTTGCAATATGAGTTGCAAGACAAGGACGAGATCTTGGCAAAATACCAGAATATTGAAGAATTAGAGGAGAAAGAAGAGTCTATAAGGAAAAGGATACAACCCTCTACCACAGATGCAAAAAACATTTAGGTATGCACTGTAAGTGATTCATTTTTTCTCTTTCTTCCCATAAAAAATTTAGATCCTTCTTTTGGTGAATTTGAGAAGCATACTCGGGGTATTAGATCTAAATTGCTAACCAAGATGGGTTTCAATGGAAAGGTACTTGTCATCAATGGCCAAGGAGTGACTAATCATACAGGTTGATGAAATACCTCGTTATGCATGTTTGATATATGGTAGTGACAAAGGAGAGGATGGAGAATGCTCCAAGACTATTGAATCAAGAAAATATTCTAAAATAAAAGAACCCATGCTGTCAAATCTACAACAATAACCCATGTAAGGTAATGTAAAGTTTTTTTTGTCAATACTAAGGAGGATATTATTTATTTAAAGAATGGGTAAGCATCTCATGATGATGGCAAGAGTGAGTGCAAGTTGAAATCAAAGAAGGGATAACCTTTCAATCATGGGAGAAACATCAAGAAATAATGCAATACATCTCTAAAGCGAGATGAACACCCCGAAGGAGATAACACATATTCCCTTGGTCATATTTACGTAAATGATATTCCTAAGAGGCATGAACAACATAAATACTTCAATTTTTACTTGGATTATGCAAAGAAATGTCAGATAACATAGAATTTGTGGTATGCATATGGGTAAGTGCACCAATTTGGGGGGCCAAAAAGTGGGCACAAAAATGAAAACGGGAAAAACGCGTATGCATTTTGCAATAACGTGATTGTGTTATGTTAAACGTGTATGCATTATAACATGTGCATGTTTCTGGTGCTATGAAACGCGTATACATTTTGAGCTATATGTAGTTTAGGAGGGCTTGAAGGAGCCATATTTACTAAAATAAATGTTAAGTATAAGATTTATTTTATTATTTATTTAGACTGAAATAATAAAAGAAATCTTATACTTTAAATTTATTTTAGTAAATATAAGAAGTTAGGGTCACTTAGCACCTACTGGAAGTGGTCCCATAGCTCTGACACTTATAATCTAGAAGATGGTTTTTCAAAATCTAATTTGGTCAGTACTTACTCTAATTCATAATTTCGGTAATGACCTAAAACATTCAGGCCATATATATTGTAGTTGGTCTTTGTTTTGGGAAAACATATAGTTTTTTTAACCTTATGGATTGGATTTTGGCCCTATAACTGCTTGAATTGGTACCAATTTTGAAATTTGGTCCATAATTCACTTTAGGGACCACGAATCAACTCTATGATGTTTGTATACTTCTTAGAGATCCTCACTTTGTAGATAGAGGATTGCTCCTTGAATGAGATTCATGTCCTATGGAAAAAATTAGGTGATTATAATGTGCATCCTACTTAAGGTTTGATCACACTACTAGGTGTTGAATGAGTTTTTACGAATAGTAGCAAGTGAATTACATCAAGTGAACTCAAATGATTTCTCATTCTTAGAAACATGGTGCTCCACATAAAGATCATCCCTTCACCTTTCCTGGCTCTAAAATCATCCTTTCATGGAATCAAATTCAAGATTCTCATATGCGTATTTTCTCTAATGCATCTCATGGAGATAGAAGATGCCTTAATACTTCACACACGATGGTCTTGGATACCTTGATGACATAATTAGCTCATTTTAGCTTGTTATTTGGAGAGATTTGGGTTTAATGATCGAGTCATGATATGATGATCATGAAGTCACTCCGTGAGCTCTACATTTCAACTTTAAATGTGACGATTCCTTCACAATTCAATTTATTGACCAAGATGAAAACTGGGTGTAAGCATGCATATGGTACATGGACACCTTTTTTCTCAAGTTGCTCCTCATGGAAATGGGTTTCCTCCTTTAGATAGGGGATGAATCCTTGAATGAAATTTGAGTATGAGTTACATGTTCTTGACCTCCATACTTCACTAAAACACTACAAATCACATTTTATGATCAATTAAACTATTCTAAAAATCTAATTCTTCCTGCAACTCAAAATTTAGGTCCTATTTCATTTTGAACTTAGAGGGGTAGCTAAAGATTTTTGTAGTACTTAAAGATATATTTAAATGTTAAATCAATGTTATTTCACCTTATATATTATTATAATATCCTTCCAATTCCTATTTTGTTTCATAAAAACTCATGGAATCATCAAGAGAAGTCATTTTACCGTTTTAGCTTTCATTCCCTATACCAAAAAAATGATTTCTCCTAAATGAGATTTTATTTCCTAAAATTTCCTAAATTTACTTATACATATTCAATTATCTCTAAAATCACCCTCAAATTCTTTATATTTCTCTAAAAACTTCCGAAGGGTTTTCAATTAGCTATAGAATGGCCAAAAATGGCCTTTTTAGGTCTTCAAAGGAAGTAGTCTCTCATCAAAACTAAATGAGTTGATCAATGACCTTAGACAATATTCCCTACACACTGAATGATATTATTAGGACTCTCCTTTGGGTCAAGGTTTTTGATTTAGGGTTTATGGTTTAGGGAATAGAGTTCAGGGTTTAGGGTTTAGGGCTCATGGTTCAGGTTTTAGGGTTTAGGGTTTAGGGATCAAGGTTTAGGTTTTATGGTTTAGGGTTTAGGGATGAGTTTAGGGTTTATGGCTCAAGGGTTTAAGGGTTTAAGGTTTAGGTTTTAGGGTTAGGGTTTAGGTTTCATAGTTTAGGGTTTAGGATTTAGTGTTTAGGGTTTAGGGTTTAGGGATTCAATGTTTATGGTTTAGGGTTTAGGTTTTAGGGATCATATAGGTTAGGGTTTTAGGTTTTAGGGTTTAGGGTTTAGAGCTCATGGCTCAAGGTTTAGGGTTTAGGGCTAAGGGTTTATGGTTTAGGATTTAGTGTTTAGGGTTTAGGGTTTAGGGCTCATAATTTAGGATTTAAGGTTTAGGGTTTAGGATTTAGGGTTGTAGGTTCAGGGTTAATGGTTTAGGATTTAGGTTTTAGGTTTAGGGTTTAGAGTTTAGGTTTTAGGGTTTATGGATAGGGTTTAGGGATCAAGGTTAAGGGTTTAGGGTTGAGGATTTAGTGTTTAGGGTTTAGGGTTTAGGGTTTAGGATTTAGTGTTTAGGGCTTTAGGTTTAGGGTTTATGGTTTAGGATTCAGGGTTTAGGGTTTAGGGTTTAGGGTACATGGTTTAGGGTTTAGGGTTCAGGGATCATGATGTAGGGTTTATGAGTTAGGGTTTAGGGCTTAGGGTTTATTGTTCATGATTCAAGGTTTATGGCTCAGGGTTCAGGGTTTAGAGTTACGGGTTTAGAGCTATATGATCTAGATTTAGGGTTTAGGGCTTATGGTTCAAGGTTTAGGGTTTAGGGTTTAAGGTTTAGAGTTTAGGGTTTAGGATTTAGTGTTCAAGGTTTAGGGTTTATTATTTTGGTTTTAGGGTTTAGGTTTTATAGTTTAGGGTTTAGGGCTCAAGGTTAAGGGTTTAGGTTGCAGAGTTTAGGGTTTAGGGTTTAGTGTTTAGTGTTAAGGGCTCAAGGTTTAGGGTTTAGGATTCAATGTTTAGGGTTTAAGGGTTACAGTTTAGGGTTTAGGATTTTGTTTTTAGGGTTTAGGGTTCATGGTTTAACATTTAGGGCTCATGGTTCATGGTTTAGGGTTTAGGGCTTAGGGCTTAGGGCTCAGGGTTTAGGGCTTAAGGCTCAGGGATTTAGCTTATGGTTTAGGGTTTAGGGCTCACGGGTAAGGTCTACATGTTTAAGGTTAATGGGTTAGGGTTTAGGGTTTAGGGTTTATGGTTTAAGGGTTTAGGGTTTAGGGTTAAGGGCTCAAGGTTTAGGGTTTAGGATTTAGGTTTAGGACCTATGGTTTAGGGTTTAGGGTTTTGATTGTAGAATTTAAACACTAAAAGCTTTAGGTTGAATGTTGAAATCCTGAAAATTACCTATGTACTGACCAAATTATACTATAAAAACTATCTCCTAAACTGTGACTCATGGAGCTATGAGACTAGTTCCATAAGGTGCAAAGTGACCCTAATTTCTTATATTTACTAAAATAAATTTAAATTATTTATTTTTAAGTAAAAATAAATAATAATAAATGAAAAATTATACTTAAACATTTATTTTTGTAAATAGAAGCATGCCAAAATCACATATAATGTTTATACTATGTGGAACGTACATGTTATGCGTACACATTCCCTTTATTATGCCCCCAAACCAATGAATTTGTAGGCTTGATAATTTCTTTGGTTTCCCAAACCTGACCTTAGACCTGTAACAACATAGAAACCTACGTGTTTTTAGAAAAAATATGAAAAAAATCACCTTCCACCATGCTAAATCCTACAAAAATGTTTTCTATCTTTCTTTAAAATATTTCCTACAATGTCAAGAAAACTATCCTCTTTCTAAATATGTAATTTTTATATTTTTTTGACTATTCTAAGGTTTCCATTTATATTTATTTCAAACTATGTCTTTTTATACCTTTATTTTTAGTATTGTAAACACTTTATCTTTCGTCGTGTATCTTTTTTTTTGGCTCATTGAAATTGAAAAAAAATTATACTAGCCCAAACTAGGCCTAATTCTATACATATTTTAAAAAAAAAATCTAATTTTAGATATTTTTTGAGGTAGTTAGGGGGGCACGGTCGAAGCTCCGTTATTTTTCAAAATTTAAAATTTTTGTACTAGAAAAATCATTAAAAAATACTCGCTAGAAAAATATAAAAAAATGGAGCACAAACTAGATGCTCCTAGCTATCTTTCTACCAAAGGGTTTTAAAAATACTAAATGGTGCTCAAAAAATGGTGAGGGGCACGAAAGACACTCTATTATGTTTTTTAACAAAAACAGGAGCACCTGTTGGTATTTTAGTTATTTGACCCACTTAAAATTAACCATTTTCAATAAAATTTAGTAGCTTAGAAACTAGACTCAAAATTTATGATTCATGTTCTTACAACATCTTCCAATTTTGAGTGTAACTATTTCAAATAACTCATACAAGTTGAAGATTTTTATTTTTTAGAAAAAAAATGTCCACTTAAGAGGAAAGAAGGGATCATTGTCGAAGAAAGTGGACAAGAATTTTTGCACTCATTGTAATATGAGTGGTCTTCGGGTTGATAAATGTTGGAATCTTTATCCAAAACTTTGTCTGAAACATGACAAGAAGAAATTTGTGCAAGCACCAATAGTACAAGAGGAAACTCATGAAGAAGCCCACCTATCCAAGGAAGGTCCCATCAAGAGGGAACAACTATTTGGTTTCATGGATAGTGTAAACCATAGAAAATATAATAAAATATTAAAATCAATACTCAAGAAAATGCAAACCTTCCTTTGTAAATCCCAAAGTAACCTTAGATTATATCTGACTGAAAGAGCAAGGTTTGGTGATGCTCTTTATTAGATCCATTTGATTTGTGAGATTTAGTTTATATTTAGATAATCCAAAATACTTCGAATGGACGTTGGATCAAGCTACGAGCATGATTGAATTATTTGAAATTATGTGGGCAACATAATGGTATGGATTGACTGATTTGATTCACCAAACAATGCACAAAATTACAACATGAACTCTCAAGATTTTGGTGGATAATTTTCAAAGGAAGGATAATTGATTTATAGCTAAGGAAACTGAATCCACAAGCTACATTATGATTGATTTGATTTGGAGATAACTGAACATAACGAAGATATTTAGTTGAGTTTCTAGATTAATTGGAGAGTTAGACTATTGTTTTAGATGTGCATGAGTGAGTCATCACTTAGTTGGCAAAGGGTTGGACATGTTTTTTATTTTTAATTTCATATATGCTATTTTATTCACCTAAAACATGTCGTCAAAAGATTGGATTTTAGAAGAAGGTGGATTGATTTTGGATTGCCATTACTTAGGAGATATCTTTAGCTAACTCAAATGCATGATTTGAGTCAATTTGAACACATCCTCTTGATTATAATAATGTTTTTTAGATTTAGTCATGACTTTAGTTAACTTGAGTTTTGGAGGTGGATAGGATATGAGGATTATTTGATTTATTTAAATATAGAAATGGATATGTGGATTTAATTAATTTTAGAGAGGGACAATGGGTGTTATGGGATTTTGAACATTTGCAATGCGTAGCGGTAATTTAGGGGTGTCTACATTCACCCCTCTTTAAAGTGTTATTTTTGGAGTAATGATGCTTTAAATATGGTCAACACATGTAAAATGATGAATGAATGATAACAAAGTGCAAAAGACTGTTTGATTTTCCATGGTGAAGCTTTTGGATGCCCCAATGAGTCTGGATTAGTACCGAGGGACTGCCCCCTTGAGTGGGTGGGTGAGGTGACAAAGTGATGGACAACCGCTTGATAGAGAGAGTAGAATTCAGTAACAAGGAGTTGAAGAAATGGATGAGAAAGTTAGGTAATTATTCGCAAAGACCAATATTGAGGAATTAGGGTTAGGAGAAGGGTGTAAGTAAATGGGTGGGAGGGGTTACAAATCTCATAGTTCATTTTTGCTATTAGAGTTTATTTTCCCCTTGAGTGATACTTTTTATCTAATTTTGGAGAGAAATGGCTCGTCATTCTCAACGTAAACATCATGCAGATCATGTTTGAGAGTTTGGAAAGATGGTAGATGGGGGTGGTGTAGAATTTAACCCAAAAACTTTGCTTTTAAGTGCATTTATTACTTTTTAGGCTTAGAGGAAAATTGAAAAATGATGCTAGTGCACACACTTAGGTACATCAGTTGACTGTGGAGAGAGATCAACTTACTATACAGGTACATCAATTGAATGCCATAAATAGTTACATCAAGTACCACTGATGGCTACTAAGAGAGACCAGCCTACTACACAGGTACATCAATTGATTGTGGAGTGAGATCGACTCACTACACATGTACATCAGCTGACAACAAAGAGGGATCATGTTTCAACACATGTATAACAACTGACAGTGGAGAGAGATGTCGCTCGCCACATGGTAGGGTTAGGTGGGATAGATAATGTGCTACATAATGTTGTTAATGTATCATAAGAGGTGGGATACTATATATTCCTATATGAGGTAGTGGTTCTTGAGGTCCAGAGGGCTCCAGGGTACAGTCAGAGGGAAGGTAACATATCTATGAGGAAAAACAAATCATAGATGCCTTTGAGACCAATCCGATTGGTTCAATTACTACCACTAAGGGGGGGGATGAGAGACCATGAAGTCCCAACGTAGGATATAGTCATCCATGACTCGATGCAAGATGCATAGACATTTTTTATTTTTAATAAATGACTCATGATGAAGGCACATATTTTTGTATAGAGATGCCCATGATGACACTTTGATTTTTATATAAATGAAATTTTGAGATGTAGACATTGGATTATGGACATTGATATAATATATATGATGTGATGGTTAATTTTTTGTTGTTACTTTCTGCATTTTCGACATGATGATACTCATGGTATAGATGATGATGTTGTATTTTGAGTGGATTATGATAGTTGATAGTGATGACATGCTCATAACTTAGCGTTCATTAAAAGATTTTAATTTTGGAGAAACCTATTTTGCTGTTGCACATTATACTTAGCACCATGATTATTGAAAAACCACGATGAACAAACCATATGCACGTAGAAAACACACATAGAGAGAAAAGAGAAAAAAACACCCAATATACATAGTAAGATGAATATACACCATGGCTATAAATAAACCAAGGTGCTTACAAAATACTTGTAATTGGTTTTAAAAAAAGATTAAAAATTACAAAAAAAAACCCAATATACATAGATGAATATAAATCATGGCTATGAATAAACTAAGATGATAAAATAATACTTGCAATTGGTCCAATAACGTAAAACAAACATGCAAAACAAATCCAATGTATACAGTAAGTTGAATATACACCATGACTATGAATAAACCATTATGATAACAAAATACATGTAATTAGTTAGGAGTGAAAACAAAGAATGAAAAAAAAACCCAATATACAAAGAAACATGATTACAAAAATACTAACAAAGAGCCAAGATGGTAACAAAACACTAGCAAACAGTAAAAAACAAGAATGAAATTTGAAAACAAACCCAATATAAAGTGAAGTGATTACACCAAGGTTATGAATTAACCAAAATGATATAAAGTTGCTTGTGATTGGTTAAAAATAAAGATAAAAATGTAAAACAAACCCTACGCATATAAGTAATGCATACACACTAAGGTTATATGAAAACCAAAATGCTAACGAAATTAGTTACAATAGGTCAAAAAATAGCAACAATGCAATAAAATTTGAAATAACGATTTATCTAACTATGTCCCAAATTTGTTCCATAATGAAGAGCAAGTAGATTTTAATACCCCTAATTAAAGCTACATGTAAGGGGATTGATTAGACCGAAGAGAAGAGATAAACAACTTCTCATGACACTCTTGTTGGATCCACTTAGAGCTTGATTTGAAATTTGACTGGGTCAGCTCTTCTAAGAAAGGATACATGTGATGAAGAACATGAGATCCGAGATTTCTCCAAACGATGATACATGCAAGGGTTTGATTGATTTCCTTTCCCCTAAGCAAGTTTACATGCAAGGGGTAAGAAAAGTGATAATCATAGGATAATCTATAACAATCACTAGGATTGTAGTCAAAAATGTGATATTGTTTAACTGTGTTGACAATTGCCAAGATTTTTGGGGAACATTTTCATGTTTTTGGATTTTAAATAATTTTATTGATATTTTTTGGAGTAAGGGGAACATAATGAAGGTATGTGAAAGGTGGTTGTGCTTATATGCCCCCAACAGGAGGTATACTCATAGAGGATTCAGGAATATAAGTTCTTTAGACGAACCACATTCATGGGTTCTTTGAGCTCTTTTGCATATTCAGAGGATAATGTAGACACAAAATCACGCACTTTAGATAATCATCTAGTCCTAATTGCATAATAATACTCATATGATTCCTAAGTGAGAAAAGTAATAATTAACCCATGTCCTTGGCCATCTTTGTCTTCTTTATGTTACCACTTTTTATCTTACATTCTTTCTAGCTCAGTCTACCTTTTCATACCTCAAAATTTCTTATTTTGGACACCAGCGCAAAGCCATAACACCAACTCCAGGTGCTCTTGTCCCCTATGTGCACCCTTGACCTCTTTTTACTTTGTTCACATCTTTTGGGTCCTTTCTAGCCATTTGAGAATATTATCTTTTTGGTAGTATGCCTTTTCGGGGTTAATTATGAAATCCAAGAAAGGGAATCATATATATATAACCTTAGGTGGTGATAGCTAATGCTTAGTGATTGGTCCTTTATTATGATCACATAACTTTATATATATATATATATATATATATATATATATATATATATATATATATATATATATAAAGTTATGTGATCATAATAAAGGACCAATCACTAAGCATTAGCTATCACCACCTAAGGTTGCATCCAAAGGCATCTAAAGAGCATTTAAGCATCCATCTAACATCCATACAAGGGAAAAAGACTCATATTTCTGCATACACTTCATAGGAGGGGAAGTTTATTCTATTCCATGCTCACATCTATTACATTTGCTTACATCTAGCTATGTTGCTCATTATTTAAGTGTGATATGCACAAGAGCCACCTAGGGTATGATTCCACACACACACACACACATAAATACATTGGGTCTGAAATGTAGTGCAACACTTAGTTGTGAGTTCACTTGTTTGACAACAAAGGAAAATTTGACCCATCATTTGCATTCTTTTCTTTTTAGGATTTGATGTGTTTGTGAGGGTTTTGTAGGTCATTATTTCATTGCATGTTATCAACGACCTTGGAGAACATTGTGCGACCTACTAGCGAAAAGGTGAAGGACAACGAACACCTTGTGACCATTTGGAGATAGTTTATTGAGATTTTTGGTAGTCACATGCACCCATTATAGGTCTGTTGTGACCGCGGGCGCCCTTGACCCTTTTTGGGCACCCCAGTCCAACATATTCCTCCAGATCCATATTTTTTTGAGCTTCATTGCAACAATATGTGCTTTAGATTTTTTAGTTTTCCAATTCTATGCGCCTTTGGGATCTCTGCGAAACAACTAATTCATTTAATCCCTTCTTTGTAACTAGGGTTTCACATTTTCTATCTTAGTTTTCTTGGGTTAATTTATGTACTTAATTGATTATTTATTTACTGCTACAATAACAATTAGATTATGCATCTTTATTCTTCGTAGATGCATTTTCTTAACATATTGTTTTTCCCTATAATCCCAATGTTGATCTTTCTATTTTCAACAATGATCTACCTCTACACATCATGATTCACATATATAATGTGGGTATCAAACATAATCTAATTGATAATGGATCTGAACTTAATCTTTTCCCTATGTCATTCCTTGAAAATATCGGTCTTTCTATTGCTAATGTTAGTCCATCAGTTTTTTTTCTTCGTGCATATGATGTATATGTTCATCCATGCATAGGTTACTCTGCCTATCACTGTTGGGCCAAAAACTCTTAATACAGTTTTATTTATCATTGATTTCCTAGTTTCATATAACTATTTACTTGGTAGGCCATGGCTTCATGTCATGAAAGTGGTTCCTTCTACGGTAAATCGATGTATAAAATTATTACATGAGGGCATAGAGTATACAGTTCCTAGTGATTGTCAGCCATTCAAATATTGCGACTATGATCCCAATACTACACTGCCTACTCCAATATCTTATACTACTCATGAACCACAACATATGGATACTCTGCCTCATTTGCTACCACTTGAAGGTATTATTTATATGATGGATATTGTCTCATCTACATCATCACCTCCATCTGCTTCTACTTCTTCTATGATTATTTATTAGGGGCCTTTCTAAACAACAGACATCATTTCATCCCATGCATAATCTCAGGAGTATCCTCCACTAGCACGTCGTCCATTTACATGCACACTTTTCATGAATAAATATTATTAGGTACATATTCTATTAGATCATCCTTCCTCTGAATCTATACGCAAAAATGATGGGTTGACTCGACTAGGGTTTACAATTTACAACATTTCTACTCCATCTCAAGATTCTCATCTTTATCATGGTTCTATTTAGATTAATATTGCTTATGGTCTTCGTGTCTTCCATCACGCATTATTTATTGCATGTTCTCATTGCACTTCTCCACTTACACTTGGCCAATCTTGGATTGATTACATTGGGGCTACATTAGATCCTGATCATACTGATATATCATTCCTCATGCCGTTTGGTTGTGTTTTCATTTTTAATGAATCATTTCTCAACTGTTCAACAAATCTCACTTGTTGGTATGCCCATGGTTGTTAACTACCTCCATTCACTGATGAAGAATATGCTTTGGGCATGTACAATTTACACCTAAATGGTGCTTTAATTGACCAACCAAACACTATCACTTATCAAGTTTTAGATGCTTCACCATTCGGTTTTGACCATGAAAATGACGAACCCTTAGATGACATTACTTGATCTCTCTTTCATCATCAAACACTTGGGGGGGTCACATTTATTTCCCCCCTCTCACATTGATAAACATCTTACATTCTCTTTCATCGTCACTACTCGATGACACACCCTCCTGTTATGGTTCACACTTGACTATTAAGGGCATCCTATACACATGAACTTAACACACTACACAATAGACACACTTACGACACCTTATTCCTACTACACACATTCAACATAACATACTACATACTCAACACACTTACAATACATCCTTTTCTCACCTTTTCATCAATAAAAAATCAACAAAACAACAAACAACACATACTCTCCTCGCATCTTCAACACAAAATACTACACACTTCAAATATTCACAAAATACGACACAGTAGAAAAATTCACAATATACTACACAAGTGACACATTTACAAAACTTCTTAAATTCAACACATCTCCCACACAACCAACATGAAACACTGCCATATGACACAATTTAGTTCCACGATCCATAATTTATTGCTGAGGGTCTACATCTCACGTGGACCTCACCATATGCACGTGTTTAATCACTCACTCACTCACTCACTCACTCACATGCTTACACTCTATGCTTTGAATTTTGACGATCACATATTTTTAGTACAAACAATTCAAACCATTTCTCGATGATGCACTCTTGTTCTACGGTTCATTATTGATTACTGAGGGGGAATGTATAAATGAACCTCATCCCATGCATATAAATCCATTCACACTCACTTCGGGGGCACGTAGATCCTATCACACTCACTTTGCATTCCATTATATCTCATCCATTCACAACATTCTGCATATCTTAGTTGCACTTAGTCTTGCTTATATTTACTTGTTTCAGTTACACTTTATTACACATGCTAGATAGATATAGTGTATGTCATTATATTTTTCCATACACACATGCTCATTCACTTACTTTCTAGTTGTGATCGCAGATTCTACAAATCGATATATGCAACATGGATGTTTGGCACAATACTTGTTACTAGTCCCACAATGGCTCCTGAGAGCATCTAATTTTGTACATTATAGGTGCTATTGTTTCATTTCATTTCATAACACACTGTTATATCATATTATACACGCATTGACGTATTGTTTATCTTTCTAACATGCTAACGGGTGATTCATGTGTAACATTTATTTTGTAGGTCTATTTACTACCATGGTTTTCTATTACATTGTTTTATTTTGCTTATCATTATTTTCCACTCTTTGTGGGATTATCCCTTTGTCTTTTGTGCACACGTGTTTTCTTTTGGCCTAGTCGGCCTTGATTTTTGTGCAACATCGTGAGTGATGTCCCATGTTTGAAAACTACTTTTCACGGTCTGCATTATATTCTTACATGTTGTCTTCTTACGTCTTAACTTACACATTATATGCTTATTTGATAGCTTACATTTACATGCATGTTTTTCTTGCTTGTACTAACACTTGTCTGCTACCCACTTTGTTTTTGCGTGCCTTGGTTTCTACCAAACACACTCACTCCCCCATGTAGGGCACAATTTCCCCACAATGGTAGGTCCTCCTTTAAGACACATTCTCCTCAACGACATCACATGCACCCCAAATGAGGGGGGCATAATTTGGGTGAATCAATCACCCCATACAATAGTCTATAGTCACAATTCAACATAGTCCAGTACTGGTACAACACAGTCATCAATTTCATACAGGGCATAGATCCTGACTTTGGTCCTTGACACATCACAAACACCAATTCCCAGACCTAGACAGTAGTGCCTGGGTTCCCGTGACCCTTCATCGATTCTTGTGACCAGGGGTAGTTAAAAAACATTCTTCAGTGTACATAGTATACAACACTTCACACAACAACTTTCACAGGGCATACAATCTTTAACACACAACATACAACATTTTCTTCTTCAACATTGGATTAGAATTGGTTAAACCAGATCATATTTTTACACACCATATGTAGTGGTGTTATATATACTTCAGTAAGCATTTAAATGTTGGAGGATGACACTAGAATTTTCTCCCTACACTTCTTCCAGGTTTTGGCGTGAGATCACTAGAAAAAATTACATTTTGCGCAGCTAGCATGAGATCGCCCAAAAAAACTCACTCCTCTACATCATCTACAGGATCGTTTGTACACTCTTTTACTCATCATAGATTAGGTGCACATGTTCCATTTTCATATTTTCATATTTTCATATTTTACATGCTTTTTACTCATATACACGCGTATTTTACTACTTGTCCGTTCTTCTCTTTTACAGGTCCGTCCTTATGGGAAGCAGTAGTCAAAATATTTCTACATCAATAACATCAACATCAACATCAAAAACACACACATTGGTGACATCTACAACACACGTTTTTGCCCTAAGGTCATTATCATCATCACATTTTTTGCACTTTCTCCTATCTAGTTTTCACACTCCACATTTTTATCACTCCACGCTTTTCCTTATCTCTTAACACGCTTTCATCATTGATATACATGGTTATCAGGTACACATCTCTATCTACTTTATGTTATCAAGAATTTTCTTGAAAACATAAAGTGGGGGAAAATGTAGACACAAAATTACGCACTTTGGGTAATCATCTAGTCCTAATTACATACTACTATTCATATGATTCATAAGTAAGAAAACTACTAATTAACCCAAGTCCTTGGCCATCTATTTCTTCTTTCTGTTGTCACTTTTGATCTTACACTCTTTCTAGCTAAGTATTTATTTTCATACCTCAACATTTCTCATTCTAGACACCAACGCCTAGCCAGGACACCGACGTCAGATGCTCTCATGCCCTCTGGGCACCGTTGACCTCTTTGTACTTTGTTCATATCTTTTGGGTCCTTTTTAGCCATATGAGCATCTTATATTTTTGGTAGTAAGAATTTTTAGGGTCAATTACGAAATCTAAGCAAGGGAGTCATATAAATATAAAGTTACGTGATCATGATAAAGGACCAAACACTAAGCATTAGCTATCACCACCTAAGGTTACATCCAAAAGCTTCTAAAGAGCATTCAAACATTCGTATAACATCCATATAAGGGAAAGAGACTGATATTTCTACATACAATTCATATGAGGTGAAGTTTATTCTATTCCATACACACATCTATTAGATTTTCTTACTTCTAGCTATTTTCTCACTATTCAAGTGCAGCACGCACTAGAGCCACCTATGGCACGATTTTCCACACACACATAAAAATACATTCAGTCTAAAATGTAGTGTAACGATCACTCATAAGTTCAATTGTTTGACATCTGAGGACAGTCTGACCCCTCATTTGCATTATTTTCTTTTTGGGATTTGATGCGCTTGTGAGGGTTTTTCATGTCATTCTTTCATTACAAGTTATCAACGACCTTGATGAACATTGTGCAACCTACTAGCAACCAAAGGTGAAGGACAAAAAAAACCTTGTGACCATTTGGAGATAGGTTCATAAGATTTTTGGCAGTCACAGGTACCCAGTAAAAGTTTGTGGCACCTGCGGGTGCCCCTGACCCTTTCTAGGCACCCTAGTCTAGCATGTTCCTCCAGATCTACATTTTTCTGAGCTTTATTACGACAGTCTGTGCTTCAAATTTTCTAGTTTTCCAATTCTGTGCACCTTTGAGATCTTTGTGAAATAACTAATTCATTTTATCCCTTCTTTGCAACTAGGGTTTGACATTTTCCATCTTATTTTAGTTAGGTTAAATTTTGTACTTAATAAATTATTTATTTACTGCTACAATAACAATTAGATTAGGCATCCATATTATTCATATTTTACTCAATCAGATAACTTGTATGCATTAGATCCTAATTTAGCGGTAACCATGTAAGGTCCTAACCAATTAGGTTCAAATTTTCCTTATTTTTCACACTCATTGGTTGTATTCTTCTCGTTTTCCTTGAGTACAAAATTTTTGATTTAAAACTCTCTTGGTTTTATTATTTTTTGCAGTTGTGGCAGAGTTCATTTTGATAAGATCCAAGGGCAAAATCCACTTCTCATCCAAGAGTTGTAGTTCTGCAAGGCACGCTTGTCTATACTCATCTTCATGGACTAGGTGTTGTAATGATATACGAAGGGATGCGAGCTCAAATTATATGGGTAATATAACTTTATAGCCATATACATGGGAAAATGGAGTGGCTTTATTTGGGGTATGATATGAGGTTCGAGAGGCCCAAAGGGTAGGATATAGATGTGTATGTTAATTTCAATTGTGCTTATCAACAATCATTTCCAATATTGATTTAATAATTTTATTGGATGCTTCGGATTGGCAATTACATTGCGGATAATATGGAGTTTCCAATTTGAGCTAGATATGAAACCATTTGGCTAACTCTTTGTTATTTTTCTTCTTAAAAGAAGTGCCATTATATGTGACAAGGGAGGTAGGGATCCCAAAACAACATATGATATGGTTAAAAATAAACTTGGATATATTTGAACCAGTGACATAGGTTAAAGGAAATGGCTCTATCCACTTGGTAAAATATTCAGTTGCAGTGATTATGAAGGTATAATAATTAGAAAATGTGGGCTTTATTTTTCCTACTAAGTTGAGCCCCCATCAAGAAAAAGGACAGGGTGAGGTGATAGTTTAAAGGGCTTATGAGGGCACATGAATAATATTATTGTTCCTCTACGATGCTTGGAACTTCCTAATGACTTTGTATGCATCCAAATCCATAGTGGGCCAATAATAATCCATGTGAAATATATTTTTGGCTAATACCATGTTGCTTGTGTGTGCACTATAAACACCTATATGTACTTCAACTAGTGTCTGGTTAGATTCATCCTAATTGATACATCTTAAGAGAGTTATATCACAACCTCTTTTATCTAGGGAGTTAGTGAGGATGGTGTAATGTAAAGCATGTTGTGCTAAGGATATTTTTTTGTGGGAATTCATGTTTTTAAGGTAGGTCTTATCTTGGATAAAGGTGTATATGGCATGGTATTAGGGACTCTCATGATAACCTATCTCACATACCATGGTTAACTCTGGAAAAAACATATGTGGGAACCAAAATATGTTCAACGAGAAGCTCACTATGTGTTTGATTAATATCAAATTCAAGAAGAGATGTAAGAGTATCCATGACATCTATTGATTTATTCAGAAGACGAGGAAATTATTCGAATGTGATGAGCTGAAAGTAACCTTTTAGACAATCGACCATGCACTTGTAGGGAACAAGTGTTGGGGTGATAATGTCAAGTGGGGATACCTTTTGGTGGACCATCACTTCACGAACCCTTGTCTTAAAGTTTATTTTAATAAAATTTATGAGTCAGTCTTTCACAATTAGAGTGAAATGGTATGACTGATTCACCCATCCTATATATATATATATATATATATATATATATATATATATATATATATATATATTTATATATTATATAGGATGATCCCTCATGGGATTGATATAATGTTATCACAAAAATAGAGACATATGCTCAAGCTATATTTGTATAGGAAAATCATAAAATTACAAGACACTTGTCTGCAATTATTTCTGTGAGACAGAGGAGAGAAGTGGAAGTGCTTGGTAAAAGTGTTTGATAAATTATTAATACATGAAGTGCTTTATTTTAGTGGGGGTTTTTCCTTCTAGTTTCCCCATTATAAAACTGGTGTTCTCTGTCTCATTTACTTTACTATTGTTTACTTTCAGTTCATGTTTGTAAATATAGACATCTTGATCTATGTTTAATTTAACTACACATCATAATCTATAATATTTGGAAATTATCTGTGGATCTATAATTTTTTAATTATATCTTCCCATCATTTCCCTAACATGGTATCAGAGTGAGCAATTCTGCATGTGCAAGATCGATCTAGATGATTTTGATTTTTAGGAGTAAAGAAGCTTGAAGTTTATTTTTGGCTCTGAGGAACCCTAATTGTTCCATCGTCAATTTCAAGCTAATCAGGTGGGAAATTGCAATTCCTACCCAAATATTTTTGAAATATTGGTTAATTGGCTGTTTAGATCTTGTTTGAGTATTTGCATGTATAGATTTGTGATTCTGTGGCTTGTTCTTGGTATTTTTAGTTTAAATCCATTGTCTGCAAGTAATTTTTAAGTTTTTACGCTTTTTATAGCCATTATAGCTATTTTTGGCTACAGATTTGAAAGTTCTCTTTAAGTCTAGTTAGTTCAGTGCTTCTAAGTTTTCCTCGACATTAAAAAGCTTTATTTTTTGCAAGTTTTATTTTTATGAATCTTGACTCAATCATTAAGCTCCATCTAGCTTTGATGTGTCAGTATTTTTATTGATATTTTTGTCAGTTGTGAAGTGCGAGCTAATAAGGGAATTCCACGCTCTTTGCATTGTCAAACTTGTGTTAGCTTACCTATGTCGCATGCAAAATATGATCCAATAGGAAAGCTCCAAGTCACTTCATATTTCACATTGTTAATTATTTTCTTTCTTTCCTCAGTCTTTGTTATATTTGGGCCAATAGAATTACTCCAAGTCTCTTTGCATTTCACAATTGTCAGTTTTTAAATCATGGCAGTAGTTATCCAATAAGAATTAGCCACCTTTTTGCATTTTTCAGTCCTTTTCAAATTTATGAAAAGAGATCCATTGAATAAGATTCACGTGTGTTCATTTTTTGCTTTAATTCATTTTGGTTTCACTTTGAAGTGTGAACCAATAACAAAGTGTCATGTATTTTTAATCTTTCGCAGTGTCGGTGTCTGCCTAGCTTTCACCATGTCAGTCTCTTGTTTTTCTTATCCAGTAAGATTCTAATACCTAGCGTTTGATTTCAGACCCGAATTTTATTTTTGTTTTGGATTATTCCAAGGAATTTAAGTCCGCTCGAAGCCATCTCTCATAAGTTTGACATAAATATGCCAAGTCTCTTATTTCAGTCATTAGATTTTCGACAAGTGGCATCATTTTTTTACTTTTTTTGGTCTTTTCTTTCGCATTATTAATCGAACCCGAAAGGCAATCTATTTTAGTTAATTCCATGGACTTCACATCTTCTGGGTTAAATTGTGAGGAAAGTGGCTAGAAAGGCGACATGTGCCTTTGTTATAGTTTTGATGCGAAAAAGTTGTCGCATAACCCAATAAGTCAGTCTTATCTTATTTTCTTTTTTGAGACTTTCGACTTTTGTCCACTAGAGGATCCACGGTATTTTAAAAATCTCTTTATACTGCAGGTTTTTCAACCTTATTGTGTCGTATTTTTCAAATTTTGTGTGTTGCAGAATTTAAATTTTCTTGATTCAACGAGTTTTCAAAGTATGTGTTCTACAAGTAATCTAATTTTATTTGTCTCACGGATTCCAAAATTTGAAAAGCTTAGATATTTTCTTTACAGCCTTCTGCGGCTTGTCTTTTTCATTTTTTTTAGCAAGTTGTGCGTGCGTATTTCTACTAAAAAATATGTAGCTTATTTTTAGTCTCTCTGTGGCTCTTTTATAAAGATTTGATTCATTTTTTAGTTTAATTTTTCTTTATTACTATCTGAGCATTTAAAATGGCTAGTTTTGTTAGCTTCTCAATGAGAAAATCTCAGTTATTAAATGGAACTAATTACAATATTTGGAGAGTAAGGTCAAAATCATGTTTTATGGCCGGAAAATTATGGGATCTTGTGACTGGTGTGGAAAAATGACCTAATGGAAGAAAAAACTCCTAAAAATCTTAGCTCCTCTCAAATATCGCAGGAAGCTTTAGCCATCCTATTGTAGAGCATAATAGATGAATTTTTAATGCATATAGGTCATATGGATTCTCATGCAGATGTATGGAAACAATTAGAGACTATGCATGAAGGTAATTGTCTTTCCAATATAATTAAGTTAATTTTAGAATTGTTTACAACTCCCATGAAGGGGGATGAGAAAATTGTTATTTACCTAGCTAAAATTAATAACATTAAAGCTCAATTAGATGGTTGTAATTGTGAATTGTTTCAAGATAAGCTTCTATATTTTATTATTCAGATAAATATTCATGAAAAATTTAGAAACTATATCTCCATTCTTAACTCTAAATATTAGAATGAGAATGATATTCCTGATTTGGATACTCTGCCGTCTCTGTTAATTCAAGAAGAACAGGTAATGGAGAATTTTGATTTAAAAGAGACTACCTCTCAAGAATTGTTCTTTCAAAATCAGAAACCTTCTCAAAATAGGAATGATATTAATCCTAATCAGAAGTCTGATGTCACATCAAGATTTAAATCCAATCCTAAATCTAATTCTATTAAAAACAATCAGAACTTTAAATTCAAATTTAATGGCTCATGTAACAGATGTGGGAAGTTTGGTCATAAAGAGTCTGAATTTCATGTGAAAGCTAAAAAATCTATTAAGAATACTAGAAATGGTAAGCCTAATAGTAAAAATAAAAATAAGAAGAAAAATCATGCAAATATTTATGAGCAATCTATTGCCCTGTATACTGCTCTCTTTGCTTCAAATGAAAATGAATGGATCCTAGATAGTGGTGCCTCTAGGAACATGACATGTATTTTTGATATCCTCTCAGATGTTGTTAAATGTGAGGAAAACATATATCTAGCTTGGATAGTTCTATCATTAGATTTGAAGGTTGTGAAAATGTTAAATTGGAAAATGGGGTAATTAGGAATGTCTTGTATGTTCCTCAGTTGAAAAAGAATCTTTTGTCTTGCTCTCAGCTAACTAAAGAAAACTGTAAAGTTGTTTTGCTGCAAGATAAATGGTATGTAAAAGATGAATTCAATAATGTTATTGCTTCTGGTATTCAGAAAAGTGGCTTATATATTTTTGATGGATTTGTGTCTGAATCTTGCTTTTCTTCCTCTTCTAAGAATGATATTCAACTTTGGCATGAAAGATTATGTCATGTAAATTTCAGAATTTTGTATGAAATGTCTCGCCTAAATCTTGTAATTGGTCTTCCTAAGATGAAATCTGATTATGAAACATGTGAAATTTGTCTATGTGGTAAGAAAAATGGTGTACCATTTCACAAACATCATGATCCAAATTCTTCTCATTTATTAGAGTTGATTTATAGTGATGTGATAGGTCCTCTTGAAGTTCCTTCTCTGAGTGGAGCTTTGTATGTTGTATGATTTATTGATGATTTCTCTAGGATAATCTTGTCATATTTTATTGAGAAAAAGTCTGATGTCTTGTCTAAATTTCAAGAATTTAAAGCCTCATTTGAAAATTATTATAATATGAAAATAAAAATAATTAGAACTGATAATGAAGGTGAATGTGTTAGAAAAAAGTTTGATGAGTTCCATATGTCATGTGGTATTAAGAGAGAGTTGACATATCCCTATTCCCCACATCAAAATGACATTGCTAAAAGAAAAAATAAGACCATTTTAGAAATGGCTAGGACTATGATTCATGCTAGAAATGTGCCTAAGTTTTTATGGGCATAAGCTATGAACACTGTAGTATATATTCTTAATAGAGTGCCTACTAAAGCTCTTCATCAAGATACTCCCCATGAAGTATGGACAAAGTAAAAACCATATATCTCTCACTTAAGAATATTTGGTAGTCCTGATTCTATCTTCATTCCTAAAGTTAATAGAAAGAAGCTTGATCCAACCTCCTTATCTTATATATTTGTTGGATATGGATGTAGAACCAAAGGATTGAGAGTATATGGCCATTTCAAGTATGACATAGTTGAAAACAAGAATGTTCATGTCTTGGAGAAAACATTTTGTGATGCTTCTTATGAAACCTCATGTGTTTCTCCTAAAATAGAGCTTGATAATACTTCTCATTACAATATGGAAACATAAGTTTGAGAGGATGATTATCCTCATCTAGATATGATGGAGATTAAGGGGGAGTCATCTGAAAATGTGTTGCATCCCAATATTTCTAAATGGGGTCAAAATCTTGGTAAGGATTCTCATCCTGTTATTATGAGAAAAGTAACGTGTAGTCAATGTTCTTATAATGTCTTGATGACCCTATATGAAGTTGAACCACAATATTTCGAAGAATCCTGTAAGATGATAAATGGATAAGGGATATGAAAGATGAATATAATGCCTTTATTAAAAATATCACTTGGGAACTATTGGAGCTCAAAATTGTACCCTGCCCTGAGTCATAGACAACCAAGTATTTAAAGGCAACATGGGATCGTCTCCAAGTTATGGGACCTTTCTACTTGAGATAGAACTTTGGAGAAGGCCGGTTCCTCTACCTAATCATAATTTTAAAAATACTCCTAATTTAGAAAGAAAATCCTAAGCTAAAGGGTGGTGATAACACCGAAAAAAGGGTGAGAGCTCTCCATAAGGGGAAGGAAAGAGAAAAAACATGGGAGAGAGGGAAATGAAACATGCCACACTTCGAGAACCATGTATACTCTCTCGTCCATGCATTGACAACACAAAAAATGGAACCTGGAAGCAAGAAATACACACAACATGCTAAAAAATGAATAGAAAGGCAATGTTGTAAATAAAACTAGCTAGGGCAGACAAATGTGCCACACATTTTTTTAAATTGCTCAAAACATGCAAAATTCAATTACGTTCATGGAAAAAGGTGTGAGTACATTACAGGGGCCAAATTCAAAGTCTATAACTCATGGGAAGTTGGCCAACATTTTGGCATGGTGCCGCTACAACAAAGAGCACTCTTCAAATGAGTGAGTTTTTACATACATATAAAAACTGGGCTCTGGGAAAAAAATTAAGGAACCCCTTGAAATTTTTTTATAGAAACCGCAGTGAATATAATTGTAACCAGTTTCATGGTTTTGGTGAATATATCTATAACCAGTTTTGTGGTTTTGGCGAATATCCCTGTAACCTATTTTGTTCTTTAAAAAAAAATGGGAAAAAAATATTAAAAATAGTTGGAAATCGAATGGCGAATCTCCTATAATTTTTTTGGTGATTACCCTCTGTCAAATTTTCCTATAATGAGGCCCAAATTTATTTATTTATTTTGCATGCCTTACCTTTAAACTCAAGTTCCTGGAATGTGTGATAGTTGGCCACTCAGAGGAATATGAAAATGACACGTGGTATCTTGTGATTGCTCACTGCCACTCTGCCTTGCCTCACCGACATCGTGGACCCAAAAATTTATTGAATCGGTTCATTTCATGGTCTTGGAGTCAAAGGAATTCCTTTGACTTGGGGAGGCACATAATCCTGCCACATGTTTGTCTGATGGGAAAGGAAGGATTGATATCTTTAATAATAAGGAAAAAATAACTTATATTTAATAATCAAGGATATGTTGTTGGTTGCTATTAAATTTTTTATGTTTGGTGTGTGCAGTAGTAAGAATGTGTTTTTTAATAACAGGCAGGGGGTAAATGTAATGATGTGGAGAAGTAGTGCTCTTAACATGTGAAGTATATTTCTACATTGGTATTTGTACATGTGTGTGCCGAGAAACATGATCAAGATTTTGAATGTTTAAACTTAAGTTTAATTCAAGTCTAAAAAGATGAATTTATTTCAAAGGAACAAATTGGCAATTTGTGATCTCACAGGAAATAGTATATGGCAGAGGAAAAGTTATCATGTCTTAGGCTCATTCCATTTTAAGTTTGTGATTGATTATTTCTCTGGTGTTATTCCCATATTTGATTGAAGGTTATTTTACTTTAAAAAAATAGACAATTCAATGACTGCTCTTTCTTATAATCGTTAGAAAATACAAACAAAATGATCAATATATATTTACAGATATACATACATACATATATGGATATATAGTAGGAGCCAAGTAGTTGTCTCAAATCAACTTGGGCTCAAAGGTGATGCCACTATTATAACACATGCCAGTTGTGTTTATATATTTTGGCAACCACAACCAAGACCCTTGATTTAAATAAAATCAAAGGATGAGGATATTTCTAGAAAGCACATTTCTTAAACACAAGAACTATCCCACCAGAGTGAAACTAAATAAGAACATCCTTTTCCTCACATAAAAACACTAGAACATTGCATGGGGCATCCTTGCAATTTATTTCCAAGACCAAACATTGCCTCTCCTCCTTCCAAAATCAAGCTCAAGATCAAACAAAATTATGTCCCTCAAATGGTCCCCATCTATAATTGGTGCTGTAGGTAGTACCCTTTCTTCAGATACAACCAACCTTGGTATGTAGAGAGGGAAATGGTCTCTGCCATATCTTATAGGTAACAACACAAAATGTACAATAGCATAATCTTGACTATTATAAATTCTCACACCCAACATAGGTTCATATGAAATTAATTAGAAAAAATTGTTGCTAAAGACAACGGGTCCATTGAAGAAACAATTTCTCAATCATGCCAAAATTCTCCAAGTCCCCATAGAAGAATCATAAATTTATATAGTACCATATCCTGCATTAACTCCATATCTGTTAGCGCCTGCTTGAACCACTTTGTACCCCTTGTTGTCATCTGCCACCAGAATGCCCCACACATAAATATAAAAGTTCCATCCATTAAGTTGAGCTAATAATGTCTGAGGAATATTGAAGGAGGTTCCCAGCTTCAGTGGATTACATACCCTTGAAACATGACTGTCACACAAATAAAATCATACAAACCATACCCAATCAAAACATGATAACCATGAAAAGTTGAGAATTTTCCATGTTCTACTGTAAAATTTGTATCTTAGCCAATGATGACCATGATCATGATTTACAAGTATCCATGGATGTTTGTTCCTTGTTTCACTATAACGTATGAAGAATCTGGTGGAATTCATGAGTGCTTTCCATTCCTTAGAAACTAGAGAGAACCTGCATATGGATTCTAATGGAATTCAAAGCAATACGTTTTCCCAAAAATCTTGAGGCAGTGAATGATCCCATAGAACACAATTTCCATGCTGCATTGGAAATAAACTAAAATGAAGAACAAATTCCAGTGTTTCAAGAAAGAGAAGACAAATCAAAAGGCGCAACACTTTAGCAATGCAAGAGTATCCAAAAGAACATGTGCTAGAAAGGAAAAATATATTTGTTGAAACATAAACATTACATTACATAAAAATTACATATCATAAACTATAAAATATCAATTTTTTTTCGTTTTTAACATAAACAAGAGTATACAGGTTTTGATTTTGATTTTTTTATTTTTAAACTATAAAATCTTGAAAATTCTAGTGTTTGATACGGTGGATGAAAGAAAACGTAAAAAATGGTAAATTTATCCAAATCCATCGTATTTGGTAACTGTGATCATAATAAAGGCATACCAAAAAAGCTATAAACCTATAACTATATTATAACATAAAAATTACATATCATAATATATTTATCAATTCTTGTACCACTTTCCTAATTACATCGGTATCGATCTTCTCCACCAGAGTGTTGGCCAAGGTTGGTATCTCGACACATTCTTTATCAATGATAGCTTTGCTGGTGTCTGTTAAGTCTTTCCAGGTTTTAACCACTTTAAAAGCTCACTGCAGCTTTAGAAGGATGGAAGACACTATTTTGACATGACTTTTAATCTGAGGGGTCACCACCGGGGATTGATTTAGATTGCCATAAATTTCCATATCCATATCATTTGTAGCAGTATGTGGAGAATCCACAGGTTCCGGGTCCTAAGATTCTGGATAAAGAATAGAGAGTTCCTGTAATACTTCAGGAATTGTTGCTCAGACAGGGAATCCGGTTGGAGCTTTACAGGATAAGTTCCAAGAGAACGAAGGGGAAAAGTTTTAGTAAACGACTGGCTAGGAGAGGGAGGGTTGAAGCACCATCAGAAGGAGAACTAGAAATAGAGAGGGTGAAGGATTTCCCAACAATAACCTCATCTAAGTCCTTATTAGAACTAGAAGAAACCACAACGTATTCATGGCTTGATATTGGTTTGATTCGCTCAATTTTGTCCCCCATGATTTTGTAAAAGAAATAAAGTGTCGAAAAATGAACATGGGCCTCGAATTTATAATTTCCAAGTGAGTTCTTTGACTGGACCTTGAAACATGACCATCAAACTTGGGTATGTATTGATGGTTAATATTAAATTCAAATCATGGGCTATGGCGAAATTATATTCTTTAAACTTGCGTCACTATCCCATGTGCCTCCACCTTTTAAAGTTAAACATCCTTTTATCACGATGAATAAAATATCATTAAGGATAAACATATTGAGATTTGAGCAATATATTAAGGGAGAGGAGCTAATCGTCGAGCATGGACTAATAAAATATAATGGTATTGGTGAGGGTAGATGTAAATACTAAAGATAAGGGCTAGTACTTGCCAATTTATCACTTAAAATTTGATACAAAATAGTTGATAAAATGTGTCACATCAAAAATAATAAAATTTAAATACATCACTTTAAAGACTAAAGTTATGGAAAAGTATTTTCCATATTTATTAAATATGTCACTTTTATAAAAAACATCTTTCCCCTATTTATTAAATATTTTGTTTCCTATACCTTCATCCTAGAAAATATAACGCGACCAAGAATTAAATTTGATAGTATATTTATTAACTGTGAGGGTGCCGATTAAATCTATGGTAGCACACTTTACATGAATAGGTAATTAATTTCAATTAAAATTCATGTCGAGGGCCGAGGCTATCGATTTTGGGAGGATATGAAATTGATGGTGAAATGCTTTCTCTCACACACATCATCTCAAAAGACATGATTATTTGATGATGGTGATGACATGTTACCAACTTACCATATAAATTTTCCAAGCGTCCTCCACTATCTGCTTTCAATCAACCATCATGTGTCCATGTCTTCTTCATCTACATAATTGAATCCTCTTAATGCAAAACTCACCCATTTGGGTGAGTGTTTGTAGCTGATAGGGCTGAATGAGGCCCTTTTCCGCCACATTCTCAGCATATTGGACACCAGGGATGACTCTCCCAATATTTCATCTCCATAGGACATGCTTTTATATTTCTTGCATTGCTTGTCTAAGTTATGTCCTTTATTTCCTGTTTTCCAAGCTCTCTATTTCCACCTGATTCACCTAGATTATCACATAAAGACCAAACAATTAAAGAACCACTAGATACACCATTGACCCCGTGTCTTATGTGATCAGTGGGGTTTCAACCTATATTTTTACAAACCTCATTTATTGACCACAGAGCTCTCAATACCAAGCTCACTACCTACTCAACAGGGGAAAGAACAACCCCCAAATTTGCTAGAGAATGAAACAAAGAATTGGATGAAAACATTAGAAACCACCCTCGCCAAACCATGGTCCATTGTAAGCACCCACGCCTTTCCTCTCAAGAAAATGAGGATCATGAGGGAGGGCTCTTCTGGCACTAGAAAAATTCATCAATTCCATGTAGCTTGACTTTCTTCAAAGAAGAAAACCAAATGATACATAAGAGGGGGAGACTCTCTTTTTGAGTGGGTAAACTCACATAAAAGGAAAAAAGAATTCACCAAAATGCTGAATGGGCCTCATGTGGGAGTCTAAGATATGATAAATGTGGGCATGTTGTGGGATTTAGTGGGAGATATCCAGTTCATTTTCAGTGTAGTGTACAAAGACATTTTTATCTAATGCAGGGACAGACTGCTAAAATGTGTTTCGGTGTTTTGAGATGAATATGTGTCTTCAGAAGAATGACCATTATATTTTATCTTTATAAAACAATATGTAATATGTAGTTTGTAACATCATGTGTGTGTGTGTGTGTGTGTGTGTGTGTGTGTGTGTGTGTGTGTGTGTGTGTGTGTGTGTGTGTGTGTGTGTGTGTGTCTATGTATATGTATATGTACATGTATGTATATATATATATATATATATATATATATATTATATATATATATATATACATATATATACATACATATACATATACATATATATACATATACATATATGCTTTCAAGAGCAAGGGCCCCAAAAATAGAACCCCATTTTGTTATGAGAATATTTTGGAATAATTGCTCACAGTTGTAGTAGCACTTGATTGATGTATTTTTTAGATTTTTTTAGATTTCATCACATATATGAGGAGACACGTTTGGAGAAAAAGAAACTAACTACATATATAAAATATAAAAAAGGATATTTTAGAAATTAGGAAGTGACATAATTAAACTGTCATGTATATTCAAAAGTTACTAAGCTTTATGAAAAGGGCACTTGCCTGCAAAATATATTGAAATGGCCATCATTGCATTCGGTGATCAAATTTGAAGGGCTCCCCATACTTTAATTTGACTGGCTAGGTTAAGTTTTACTCGTCGTAAATAAAATATTAGAAAACACATTACCCTTCAACAGAAAAAAAATGAAAATGTTAATTTTCTTTCAATATATATCTGATTAATTTGAATAAAATAAATATGAAAAATGTCAAAATTATGAAATATATAACATCTAAAAATAATTTTGAAAACACTATATTTCACTAGTAATGACATCAACAATTCTGAATTCTATTTAAAAACAACATTTTTGTTAGTTATTTCAATTCAAATAGTAAATATTGTTAAGCAACATTTGATTTTATTCATATTCATTTTCTTTAGAAAGACTTCCTTTGATCTATTCTCATCTATGGATATTTGGTTTTGTATTTTGAAAATTGAACTTGTGATAGATTTTTAATTTATTGAAAACTTTAAATTAATTTAAGAAAGAAAGAATCTAATTTAACAAATCAATAACATAAATACTATATATTTATATATATTATATAAGTAATATATATATATATATATATATATATATATATATATATATATATATATATATATATATAATAGATATAATGTATATAAATATATAATATGGTGGGGCCCATCATATATTCCATGACCAACAATGAACAAATAAACTCGGACCCGAAATTTTAATTCATCTCGTCTAAATATGGGAGGTTCACATTCATGGGGGACAAGGCAAAAATAAATCCAAGGAATTCTTCTGCGTGGCATGGGAAAAAGCAAGGGTGATAGCTTTTTAATTTATTGAAAAATTTAAATTAATTTAAGAAAGAAAGAATTAATTTAAGAAATCAATAATGTTAATACTATAAATGTATATTTATATAATAATATATATAAATATATAATATGTTGGGGCCCATCATATATTCCAATTCCAATGTCCATGACCAACAATGAATAATTAAACCTGGACCCGAAATTATAATTCATCCCACCTAAATCCGGGAGATTCACGTCTGTGGGGGCACGAAAAAAAGAAATCCACAGAATTCTTCCATGTGGCATGGGAAAAAGCGGGGGTTTATTATTTAAATGTTTCAACGACCACCAAAAATTTCAATGGCCAAGTCATTAAATGCCCACACCTGTCACCACGGACCCAAAAATTTATTATTGAATTGGTTCATTCCGCGGGCCTAGAGTCCGGGGAATGCCTTTGCCTCGAGGAGGACTAGAATCCTGCCACGTGGCCATCTGATAAATAATTTGCATCATTTGATATATTAAGATCAATGACACAGGATTTATTCTGGGATGAAGGCCTGACCGACTCACATTTTGAATGGAAGTTCCCGGAATAGGCTTAGCCAAGTGACATCCATCATGCACTGAATGGAATTTGATTAAAGAATAAATTTGATGTCTATAAAGTATAATGAAAGATCTAATCATTATAGTGATGTTGACAATTGAAATTCTATTTCTAGAATGCATACTACAACAAAAATCATAATAGATTCATAGAAGTTTCCGACCATGTAAGACTCAAAATATTCATATTTCTGAGTAAGTTTCATCCTGCATTTGAGTCTTCATTCTTTAAATATTATCTTTTTTATAAGTAACACTTTATAAGCCTCTGCTCTGAAATATTTCAATATAAGGGTTGAGAAATTAGGGTCGAGGGTTTATAAAATCCAAAATTCCAAGCATATCTACTTCCACAGGATCCCAAAGTAAAATTAAAACCCAAATCCCATACGCCAAATTGCTTAAAAGTAAAACCTCTAGTTTTATTGATGAATATCATGATATTTATGATCTTGTAATTGGAAAAAGAGCTTTACAACTTAGATACACATCTGAGATGAAGATGAGGGAAAGTAGACGTTAGGACCCATCAAGTAGATATAAAGGTTGGATAACATGAGGGTCTGGATTGGGACGCATGATGTTCCACAAGGTTTTCCCCTGCCCTTAATTTGTCAATATATATGCCCAAAAATACAATGAGATAAAAAAACAATTGTTGCAAAGGGCAACGAACTATAACTTTTTTCCATTACAGATGTAAATCTTGGCCGTGTGTTGGGGTTTGAAAGAAAATATTTAGGAATCGTCCGCATAAACCTAGAAAAAATTGCTAGAAATTATCATGCCACCAATAAAAAGGACAAAGATGGGTTTTTATGAAAATTAACATTTGATGCAGAGGTACCAAAAGGGAAGGCTCCGTATGCAATTGACATATTTAAACCATGGGTCAGGGATACCATTTCTATTCTAGTTATTTTTTCTTGGCTTCGATAGTGATGAAAACGCGTATGAAACCCTCCTAGAAATGGTATATAATATCCATTTCGTTAATCCACCTTGTCAATATAGATTTATTGGGTACATTGCAAAATATATGCATAAAAAATTAGTAACAATCAAAGAAGGCTCTGACACTAAGACATTTAAGTTCACTACCTACTTGTGCTATTTAATTCTATGGCGGTTTGTCGATTGGTTTGAAAAAAACAAACTTGCAATTGAGCCCTATTTTGCTGAGGTCTAACATCCATTAACAGTGGACCCCCAAGATAAGGATGTATGATAATAAAAGGGACTACAGTAAATTTGTGGATTATTTTTGGGCTTCAATTTATGAAGCAATTACAAAATGTGAATTTCCTAGATTGCCTGTGAAATGTAGAGATTGCATTCAACTGGGATCAAAAATACAGTTAGCAGACTGGTACTTTATTGAGGATTATACTGTGCTAAGGTTTTATGGATCAGGAGTACAACCTTACAAATTTCCAATACATATGACAAAGAGAGTTTTTACCTTGGAATATATACAACAGATGGAAAGCACATATAGTCTCTATTTTTTTACTCAATAAAAGAAGAACATATTTCCTTCCTTACCGTTCTCATGTGGAGTGTTCACATTTGAAAGAAAAGCATTCTATGTGGCACATGAAATCTTACAAATTTTAAAATTTGATGTTGAATCTCATTGGTTGTATGACCCATGTGAAGTGATTAAAGCAAGGGTAGTGGCGAATAAAAACTCTGCCACTAAAATTCAACATGAAAACAAACCCTTGCTAAAATTTTTGAAAAACAAAAAATCTTGGGATGAAGTAAAAATAGCAATGGAAGAAATTGTTGTTGAGAAATGAATTAGTTTTCAAGAGTTTTCAACACAAATTTTTGGATTGACTCAGCCTCCACAAAAACAGGAAGAGGATTTTCAATTTACCAAATTATATGCAAAATATGATAAAAATTCCTCTAGAAGAATGCCAAAGGAATTACATCGTGAATTGTGAGAAAAAAATTGGACAAGGTCAAAAATTACTTCCTTTTGGTCTATGAGGCAGGACCTAGGCCATCAAGAATCTATTTTAGAGTATGATTCTATTCCAGAAGATGAAGCATTCAATAAGATGTGGAATGAAGCACGTCCTAGAGAGGAAAGTAGTGATGATGAAACAAAATCTGAGGAATTACACACTCCACCTGGAACATATAAACTAAGTCTCGATGAAGGCTTAAAACAAATATATTCTACAGGAGCAATTATTTTGGAAAAGTTGGGTTTTAGTGGTGGTGGTTTGAGTTCAATAGGACAAGCTATTTGGCTTCCACCAGAGGCACAACCTAGAAGAGTTTTTGATAGGTCAAGCCTTGGAGATTCAACTTTGGATAAAGGACCACTGCATAATACAACATGTACAAGTGCTAATCTAACGTAATTTACTCTGGAGTCAAATCCTCAGAAAATAGTTCAGCCACACGTTGAAAATCCTAGAGGAGAATTTTTCCATGAATCTATTAGTATTGATAATGTTGGTAGTTCTAGTGATGATGGTAGTAGTCAATAGAGTATTAGAAACTTAAAGAGGCCACTAGAGACAATTGAAGTTGCTAGGCTATTGTACAACAAGGAAACGAGAAGAGGTAAAAGAAAGAGGCAGACACAAGTACAGTTACTCAGCTCAAGGCAACTATTTATAGAAGGCGGTGCCACTGCCACCCCTAAAAAAAATTCCGTTCCATAGGGAAATTCTCCCCAAAATTCAATTACTCCTTCTCCGTTCAAGGTGGAACAATTCATTCCTACGAACACCTCAGGTTTTGATTACCTAGTTGAGTTTGACAATAAATCAAAAATAGATAAAAGAAACAAGAAGTAAAATCTACAGGCTATTGGAACTTTAGATCCAACCATAATAAGGGTATTTCCTACATATAACTAAGACACAAATACCTTGGAATACATGTATGTTGTGCCCAAAGTTGTAAAACCAGAGAGTGAAATGGTTTCCAGTGACTACGAGGTGACCTCCCTTTAAATGGATCTTAAGGCAATAAAACCTTTTGAAAAAATTAATGTATCAAAAAGGAACAATGATGTGGTTTACACAACATTTATAAAGGAAGAGAGGGAGAAAAATAAGTTGAATAATAAGATTCAAAACTTAGAGGAAGACCTAGCAAATGAGAAAGAAAAAGGAAAAGCAATAGTTAATAGGACATGTGAGTTGGAGAGGAAGATAAAATCATCTGCCTCTATGACTGTAGTTGCTATGAATGAATAGACATAGGTAGAACTAGAAGAGGTAAAGAAAAAGTTACGGGAAACAATGAGTAAGAATGATAGATTACTAAAAACATTGGGAGAATTGAAAGAGGCTATGAAGGAAGAGAAAGAAAAGGTCAAAAAATGGGAACATAACCTAGATGATGAGAAAAATAAAATGAAATATTGCAACAGGAATTGGCCAAAGAAAAAAAAGAAATACAGTCTTCCAAAATCAAACTATCTAGATTTCATAAAAAGGCATTGATTAATATTACAGATAATGTTTGGGAGAAAATAAACCAAAAAACTGATGATTTGATTATATTGTTTGAATTCATGACTTATCTATAGAGAATATGTGATAAGCTCCATGAATAGGTAACAAGTATCAGAAAAGTGATGTATTTAAGAAAGGATACAACAAAGAAAATTTTGAAATCTATCTACAAATTCAGTGACACAGAACTGACATCCAGAGGAATTCAAAACCAATTTGATGCCTCAATAAAGCTATCATCTATCATTCGGAAGTAAGTGATGTTGGGCGAAGCACATGAATTGTTGAATAAGTTTCAAATAATGTTATAGGAGTTTTATGGAAAGGTATATGAGTTCAGAAATCTTGGTTTGCAAATGCATTTTGATAATACATGCCAATTCATTAAGAAGGATGCATTCCAGAAGGAGATAAAAGAAAAAATGACTCAAGATAAGGACTGAATTCCTGAGAAGCTAGATGAGATTTTTTTTTGACTCTGTTAAACCATTAATAACCTTGTCAGTAAATTTGCATACAACAATAGAGGAAATATCCACTATCAGTTATGAATTGCTAACAAATTTACATGTCAATCACTCTAATTTACATCAAAATACAATTCCAACAAATGAAGAGTGGAGCATGTTACAGAAGATGATAATTTTTTTTAAAGTTGTGGAGTCTGATTCCAAGTTGAAGTGGTAGTTTGTTTTTTTTGTTTCTATTATTTGGGAGGAAATCATGGTCATGGATAAATATAGTAAATTGTCTTATTAATATACTAGAGTTATCTTTATGTTTATTGTATTAATAAACATGTGATATTTATGTTGTTTTTGGTTGAAGAATTTTTTTACAAAGAGGTGCACAAGTTAAATATATGTGCATGGATTTACTCTTTAGTGTATTTAGATCCATTTTGAAAATTGTTCCATTTGTTGCAATGAAAATCTTCAATTTTTTCATACAAGGCATGTCTCAAGAAAGTTGAATGAGGAATAATGTTATTTTAAAATTTTCATTTTAGTAATGATTCAAGCAAAGCCACTTATTCTATCTCAAAATTAAGCACCACAACTCTTATATGCCTAAAGTATATAATAATGTAAATGCATTGTGATTTAATATCCAACCAGCCACGGTGTACGCTTTCTATAAAAGATATCAACAACATTGTATGTGAAATATACTAAATACTCATTAAAATATAACTTTGTAATGTTTCTGCAATCAAAATGTAAATGGAATCAATATGATTACCTTTAGGCACATGTAAGTTTGGGGTGAGTGCTAATCCTTTTTTGAGATTAAGAACAATGTATTGAATATTTAAATATATTACTTATTATATGAACATCTATATCATGGGATATCCACCAATGGAAGCTTCCAACTTGATGGACATGAATCATCTCTATCATTTGATTCACCAAATATCTAAGACTGACTCTCTCTTTTTTGACGGTCAACTTTTGCAACAGGGTTGTCTACTATATTTGTGTCATTGTTTTCATCCCCTCTCCTTTTAGTAATCGACTTCCATACTGCCAGAGACCTATCGCAAGGAAAGTTATACACTTCGTATCGTGATGTACAAATTTTCAAACAATTTTCCAAATTTTTGACAAGCTTGTTTCAGAATTTTGACTTTATAAAGGCCAAGGCAGTGACAATTCTCCCATCTTCAACTGAACCCAAAATCATTGTTTTACATAGATCAACATACGAGAAAAACTTGTACATGGTTTGCTGTAAAATAGTACTCACCCCAACTCTTTTCCACAGTCGAGTTATTGCTCCACACTCTAAGGGATTATCCAAATCTTTGAATTGCTGAATCATTGTAGTGGAAAATTCATGAGATTGAGCAATAAAATTGTCCTTACTTAAAATACCTGGAATATTCATTCCATTAATATCAATAGGCTTACCAAGGTTCATTTTAAGAGACCTCTTAGAAATCGGAGGTGGAAAATACCTGGAGAATATCCTCAGAATTGGTTTCGTGGGAAGGCAAATTTTTTGGGGGTCCGACAACAATATGCTTTCTATAAAAGAGATCAACAACATTGTATGTGAAGATATATTACAGATACTCATGTAGAAACATGACTTTGTAATGATTTTCTGTCCCACGTCAACAAGGTGGTTGATGGACATAAATATGATTACCTGTTAGGCACATGTAAGTTTGAGGTTCGTTGACAGCGTTTTAATGACCTTATTTGAGATTCAGTAACAATGTACTGAATATTCTGAATCATGCGTAATCCATTATATGAACATTTATATCATGGGATATCCACCAACAAAAGCTTCTAACTGTGATTGACGTTGATATCATCTATGTATCATGTCTGACTTCACTCCAGATCTCATGTCAGACATCAACTCTCTCTCTCATGTGACACGTTAACAAACTACTGCAATAGTCGCGTTGTTTGTTATACTTTGTGCCATTGCTCGTTTAGCACCCTCCACCCTTTTAGTAATGCAACTGTATCCATACTGCCAGAGCTCCTATCGTAGGGAAAGTTATCCACTTCGTACCGTGATGTATAAATTCTCAAACAATTTTCCAAATTTTTGTCAAGCTTGTTTCACAATTTTGACTTTATAAAGGCCAAGGCACATAAAAATGTATCTCATCTGGTCAACTGAACCTAAAATCATTATATGACATAGTTATCAGCCAATGAGAAAAACTCAGACATGGTTTGCTATAAAATAGTAAACTCACCCCAACTTTTTTAGGCGATAGTTGGGTTATTGACTCCACACTAGTAAGGGATTCATCCAAATATTTTAATGGTTGAATCATTGCAGTGGCAAATTCATGATATTGAGATATTCACACTATCCTTGCTTAAATATTCACCTGTAATATTCATTCCATTGATATAAATAGGCTTACAAAAATGTCGAATCAATGTAGTCAACCTCTTGAAGTAGTCTTCCTACATATGTCTTTCATTTTGGACATAGGATTCCAAAAGGTCGGATTTCACTATAGCCATTGCTTCAAGTAAATACATCCCTTCTAAATCTCTCCCTTATTTCTTCTAGTAGGGACACTGCAATTTCTCTTAACCTCTCCCTTGTTGATGATACAATGTTATCAAATAACGAGCATTATGACTTTTACCTCCTCAACCTTACTGGCTAATACTTTAAACATGTGCATCAATATCTCATATCCATGTATAGAAGCACATACTATCCCCAAATAAGTTGAGCTTCAGAAAGCTACTTGCATTTCCAATATTTATCAAATCATTCCAACCATTAAACAGTTGGACTTGTAAAAGAAATTTCATTGAGATATAAATATTGTATTGTTATAAAAACTCGTTTCCTCAAACTAGAAAAATCAACAATATAGATAGTTCTTTCTTGTGCTTGTTTAATTAAACGACTAATTTCTTCCAACATGGGAAGGATACCACAAAACATCAGCAATGACTCTATATAATTCAAATGATGTATAAAATCTTGGGCCTTGGCCACTTCTATGTGATTCTGCCACATCACTCCTAATAAGGATTGATACTCTTCGTATACCCTACGAACTGGTTGGTACAATGAGATCCACCTGGTGTCGACATATTTTAATAGTTTATACCCATTTGTTAGTACTAAAAATATTTATAATTCCATGAACCTTTTAGAACTACAACATAAATAAGCATGCACCTTTCAAACAAGGTTTTAAAATTTTGCTACAGTTTTAAATTTGCCAACTATTTTGCAAGCTAGGTTCATTCTATGAACCATATAATGAATGGTAATCATATAAGGGAAATGAGATGTTTGGAGCCTTACACACATGCCATTATGATGACCTTGCATTATATATGCCTCATATACCTTGACACATACCAACTTTGATGCAATTACAAATCATCGATGCCACTGATATTTCAAGCGATCACCAACTCACAAAGGTGTTCAACATTGGATTTCTCTCTCATCTTGTGAATGGAAAGTGAGTGAGGTTGTCCCACATAATTCTCAACAGTATAAACATACATACAGACCCAAGAAATATTATCTACTGCTATAAACTCATCAATAGACAAAGATATGTATTGTGCAGAATTCAGTTTCTATTTCAAGTCTTTTTTCTCAACCATAGCTAGGAATGTTTCCCAATACCAAACACTAATTTTTGATCAGTGAGCTCATGTTCACCTAGGTACTTTATTTACTTTTATTGTATTTATCCTCACCCACTTATGTGTGTGGATATTTCTTTTATCTTATTTAGATATTAGGAGATATTATCTAGTTGTTAGGTATAGTTCTTTCCTTGATCTATGGTATTGACTAGATCCTTGATGTCTAGTTCTCTCCTAAATCTATGGTCTTGACTAGTTCTTTGATGACTAGTTATTTCCTTGATTTATGGCTTGATCTACGACCTTGACTGGTTCTTAGATTGTTATTCCTTGCCTATTTAAGCAAGGCCCATTCTCAATGTATTGCATTGAGTTCCATAATAATATATGATATTGTTGCTCATTTTTTTGCAAAGGTTTATGTAAAGTTATTCTGGCGAATTGATTTCATCTTATTGATCATGGTGTTTGATTAGCATCTGTGTTCTTGGCTTGGTACGATCTGGTTATTGTCCCTTTCATGGTATCAGAGTAGCCATTAAAATCCTTAGCTCTTGGTCATATGGCATGGTCATATGAGGGCTTAAAGATTGTGATTCCTACTAGTAGGTGCTTAACTTCAACCCCCTTTAATTTTACTTCATGTGTGAAGACAAACTCCATAATTGAGTTTAAGATTTTAGTGGCAACTAAAATAAATAATAGAGCAAAATATTAAAAAGCTTGTAACTTTTGATCGGTAACTTGGTTCTGAGTGCCCTTTTTTTGCAAAAGTGCTTGTTTTTTGTGCTCTTTCCATTGAAAATATTTATTTTGAGACTTAAATTATAATTATAAAGTGTCAAATATGGAGGAGTGTTGTAATCAATTGTGGATGCAATTTCGGCTGAACCCGATGTCCTAAATTTTTGGGAGTTACAGTTTGTACCTATAATGGATTATGAGAATAATATACTTTTCTCTAAATTATGTGGACTTCAAGAGGATATTGTAAAATTTGTGGAAGAAGATAGATCACTCAAGAAATGAAATTCTCTTCTACAATCACTCATTCATGATAAGGATACAATAATACACTCCCTGCAGAACAAACTTGCTAGCCTTCAACATCACCATCATATTGTGGACAACCATATCCATGCTCCTAGTCCATATGCAGCTGTTGCTCTTGTACCCACTGACATTGATTTGCTAGTCTTTGAGCCTAAAACTATTTTTGATACTTCTAAACCTGTGAGGCTTGTTACTGCATACTCTTCCAAATCTGTGCCTATTACAGTACCACATGTTGTGTATCCTACAACTCAAAAACATGGTTTTTTTAATAAGCATACCACTGCATTCAGTTCTCACATGCTCTGTTCTATGGGTCTCACTAGCAGAGTCGTTGACAGACATTCACAGGGTATTGTTTCCTCTATTCCACATGTTAAGTGGAATTCTCATTGTGACATTGGTTTTCGAGCAGATAATTCATTGGGATCACACATGGACAGAGCTCATTTTTTGTTTGCTCGACTCTTTTTGAGGATCATGAGCAACACATGAGTTCTACATCTTCACTCAGGCTTGAGAAACCTAAGAATTCAGTTGTCAGACATGATCAACTTGACACACATTCTGATGTTCTTTTGCATGCACCCATTGTGCATTTTACACCAAGTCATATGCAGACATCTTCTTCATCCATCCGTGTTGATTTGGGGTGGATATCTAATCACTCGTGGCGGCAACATAGGAATTCATGAAAGGACTCTACAAGCATGTCTCCTCCACCATTCGGCCTCTTGCTCCACTTTCTATACCTTATGCATTGTGATGCTTCTTGTTTTGAGCATTTTTTAGCAGGTGTAGTGTATCTCTCTTATTTGTTGAGAGATTTTGTATCTGTATTTTTGACACTTTTGACATGTTGACAGTATCTCTTATGGGGAATCTATTTTGGTGCATTCCAGTGTTAGTTTATCAGTGTTCGAGTAGTTGTTTTGGGCAACTCATATAGAATTGTAGCATCACTCCACCCATTCAGTAGTATTGGAGGGTGTGGTGTTGATCCTGCTTCTTCGGTTTTCATGTCCTTGCCTTGTTACCTTGGTTTTTCTTGGATCGTGACACTCTGGATTTTGTTTCGTTACCTTGTTGCTTTGGTTTTTGTTCTTGGATCATGGCACACATGACACCTATTTGCAGAAGTTGATTGAATTATGTTTAGTGTTTCTTTTTTTGCACTTTCAACATCACTTCGTTGATAGTTTCCTTATATGGAGCTATTCGGTGAAACCCAATGTCAGTTGTTTTTGAGTTTTGTGATTGAGCAGTGGATTTAGATCATAGTGGACACCAAAATTTTTCAACATTGTATGAGTTTTTTGAGCTGAGATTCCTAGGATGCCTTGGAGCGGGTCTTTACTCTCTTTACTTTGTTGTTACTAGTTTTGGGTACCTTGTAGTGTCCTTTTTTTCCCATAGTCACTTGTATTCAATGTAGTAAAAGAGTCATACAGGCCTAGTTCATGGGACTCATACTGTGAAGACATAGCCAGATTCAAAGTAGTTTGGACCATAGATTCAAAATTAGAAGGGGGGGTGTTAGAGTAGGTATTTACCTTAGCTCATGTAACAACTATGTACTTTATTTAGGCCTTATTATTATATTTATCCTCACCCACTTATGTGTGAAGCCTATTTCTTTTATCTTATTTAGCATAGTGGGAGATATTAAAATCTGAGTTCTTAGGTAGAGTTCTATTCCTTGGAGAGCAAGGGTGAATGACTTTATACTATGATATCTAGTGTGCTCTTGCAAAGCACAAAGGGGGGATTTCTTGACTAGTTAACAGAGTGACTAGAATTATTTTTCCATGATTTATCCCTTGATATGACGAATCAGCTAATTGACCTTTCCAAAAAAATGTTAGTGGTGTGCCTATTTCAGCATAGGTCCATTCTCAATGTATTGAATTTAGTTCCCTGAATAATATTTAATCTTGCTTAGACTCATTTTACCTTACTGCAGTTAGGAGTTATATGTAAAGTTTTTGTGTGCGAATTTATTTCATCTTATTGATTGTGAGAAATCCCTTAGCATTATCATATGTTTTCTTGCCTTAAAGTTAAGAACTAGTTACCCTCCCTGGATCATGTGGGATTTCAATTTATTCTCATCATATTGTGTATGTTCTCTATTAGAAATTCCCTCATAGGATGACCTTTGGTGTATCAACCAATTTTTTACAAGTTTATTATCCATCTGAACTCGCCCTTAACCCAACAAGATCTAGTTTGAGGGATACTTCCAAAAAAGAGCCAACCTTAGTGATCTAAAGATTCACCTCACAACAGGGAGACTTTCATGGCCCGTGAGGTGCTCTTAAAATCGTCTGTCCATACCTAAGTGAGGGAGAGGAATAAGTCATACAAATTTATCACCCCTCAGACATAGGTGCACTTCTGTCTCAGATAATAGGTGGGTGGTACAATGTCAAATTCAGAAATCATTCAATGGACATGCTTCTTGATGGGGATCCAATTTCACTTGCATTGTCTCATCATTGCCCAACATCATGAAAATAAAAAATGAACACATTCTGCATTCTTTGGGAGTTTCACCTTTGAATGTAATCATCATCACCTTCAATTGATGGTTTATGTTGGAGAACCCACTGGGTTTCCTGAGACTGGTTTCTAAAAAAAGATGTTATTTCCTTTCGAATGTCAGTACCACTACTAGGAGGGGTTGGAATAGAGTCTTTTCCTTGGTGGAATTGAGCTTCCCTTGACTAGTTTCCATTTTTCTGAAGTTTCACCTCCAACATTCACTGTGGGAATTGACAGGAGATGTAGAATCAACATTGCATTCAATTGGACATGTGGTACAATAGAAAAAACAAAATAATAATTTAAAAGAAGAGTCATCAATGGAAACCTAGAATAAGTTTAGATGAAAAATTGAAAAAATTTAAGGAGAACAAAATGTAACTAATCCCACTATAATTATTGAAAGTTTCATTTTGAATGATTTTCAAGTTATCCCTTGATTGACATGGTCTATATAATATTGCATCACTTAACATGGGTACTACATTCTTGCAAGAGTGGTTACATTAGTATAAGATGCAAATTACAAAAAAATATTCACAATTTTTCATGGATGTTTGATTGACATGTTACATCAAATTGTGACTGAGGATTGACCTACCATTTATTCAGTTTCAATGCACTTCATCTGTATTGAATCAATGAATCTACATGTAGAATTGAAATACAAAAATATACAAGGTGTTGAGATCTTTTAAAAGAAAATTTTGATATGTGCACAAAAATCTGAACATGAGAAATGATTTATAAAGATATTAATATTAGCTCTCTCTCTCACATGTACTAACTTAGTTGGAAGGAATAAGTTATATTAGCTACAGCCAGAATTAGAGAATACCTCAAGCAAGACTGAAGATGTATCAAAGGTTTAAGAAGTGAATAGGTAAATTAGATGATTTTTTGAGTATCCAAAGAAACTCTAATGATAAGAATGTATCTATTGTAGCTAATCAAACATGAAATAGGTGATCTCAAGGTCTGTGCTCAATTTGAAATCAAAGTATAGTATGTATCTACTCATGAAGGACTTTGAGCTCATTGATTCATCCAAGGTATGATCTGTATTTATTTGATTAATGAAGGAGTCTTGATGACCGAAGCTTTGTCATAATGTATAGAGGTTTTTCATGTTGTATAGAGCTTATAAATATTGTCATCAATCCAAATAAGGTGTGCATCTACTCATGAAGAGATTATTGATTCATCAAAGGTATGAGGTCTTTTATAAGAAGATACTAATCACTAAGAGTGTTCATCATTTCAAAGGATCTGAGACAGAATATATGGTCTTCCATCTATGACTCATTGTGGTATGAGACTGTGAATTCAAGGTTGAGAATGTATGCATGGTTCTTTGGCTTGATAATGAAATGTCAATGTGTCAAAGCCAACTAAAGTATCATTATTCTTGAGATAAGCTTGAATTATTTTATATGATGTTTCACATATAATACAATCATGATAAGGGAATTATTTGTATACTGTCGTGTTCCTATTTGGAGAATGAGTTCAAGAAACTTGAAAGGTGCAAGAATTAAAAATATCCCCATATATTGATGTTTTTCCTTTATATTAAATATTATAGACATGTTCTCTGGACTACGACAAGGACAAGAAAATATGTCGAAGAGTGATCCCACTTCTGCAATCTTCATGAAGGAAGAAGATGTGGTGTAAACCCCTACATTCTTTTTTGGAAAATTCTTGCTGTGGACAGATAGATTCCAACTTTTCCTCAACATTAATAAAAGTGAATTGGTATTAATATATAGTTTCTGATGGATTTATAACACAATTATTTTCATAGGCATTGCCAGAAGTGAATGTGAATATAAATAAATCATTTTGTGCTCCTTAGATTGTTGAAGTAAATCCATTGTTGGACTACATTCAATACATTGTGCTTCCATGGTTTAAAAAGATTGAAGTACATCGTAGTGAGGAAAAGGGTGGTAACAAGTAACCATGCTACAACAAGGAAAAGAAAATATGTTGAAGAGTGATCCCACTTCTACAATCTTCATGGAGGAAGAAGAGGTGGTGTAAACCCCTACATTCTTTTTAAAAAAATTCTTGTTGTGTAGAGATAGATTCCAACTTTTCCTCAACATTAATAAAAGCAAATTAGTATTACTATATAGTTTCTGATGGATTTATAACACAATTATTTTCACAGGCAGTGTCATAAGTGAATATGAAGATAAAGGATTTTTTTTGCTCCTCATATTGTTGAAGGAAATCCATGTTTGAAGTACATTCAATACATTATGTTTCCATGGTTTAAAAATATTGAAGTACATCTCAGTGAGGAAAATTATGGTAACAAGTAAACATGTTACAACAAGGATAAAAAAATATGTCGAATAGTGATCCCACTTCTACAATATTCATGGAGCTAGAAGAGGTGGTATAAACCCCTACATTCTTTTTTGGAAAATTCTTGCTGTGGAGAGATAGATTCCAAATTTCCCTCAACATTAATAAAAGTGAACTAGTATTACTATAAAGTTTTCGATGGATTTATAGCAAAATTATTTTCATAGGCAGTGCCAGAAGTGAATGTGTATATAAAGAAAACATTTTATGCTCCTCAGATTGTTGAAGGAAATGCATGCTTGGAGTAGATTAAATACATCATGTTTCCATGGTTTAAATTTTTTGAAGTACATTAGAGTGAGGAAAATGGTGGTAACAAGTAAGCATGCTACAATAAGGAAAAGAAAATATGTCGAAAAGTGATCCCACTTCTGCAATCTTCATGGAGGAAGAAGAGGTGGTGCAAACCCCTACATTCTTTTTTGGAAAATTCTTGCTGTGGAGAGATAGATTCAAACATTTCCTCAAAATTAATAAAAGAAAATTAGTATTACCATACATTTTCTAATGTATTTATAACACAAATATTTTCACAGGTAGTGCCCGAAGTGAATGTGAAGATAAAGAAAGCATTTTGTGTTCCTCATATTGTTGAAGGAAATCCGTGCTTGGAGTACATTCAATACATTATGTTTCAATGGTTTAATTTTTTTGAAGTACATCGCAATGAGGAAAATGGTGGTAGCAATTAAGCATGCTACAATAAGGACAAGAAAATATGTCGAAGAGTGATCCCACTTCTGAAATCTTCATGGAGGAAGAAGAGGTGGAGTAAACCCCTACATTATTTTTTGGAAAATTCTTGTTGTGGAGAGATAGATTCCAACTTTGCCTCAACATTAATAAAATCAAATTAGTATTACTATATAATTTTTGATGGATTTATAACACAATTATTTTCACAGGCAGTGCCAAAAATGAGTGTGAAGATAAAGAAACTATTTTGTGCTCCTCAGATTGTTGAAGGAAATCCATGCTTGGAGTACATTCAATACATTATGTTTCTATCGTTTAAAAAGTTTGAAGTACATGGCAATGAGGAAAATTATGGTAACAAGAAGCATGCTTGTGACAAGATGTCTATAATTTTCCCACAACTACTATTTTCTATCCTTTTTTTTCCAAATGTTAATTATCTAGTTTTTGGTTCATTGTTGTAACTTTTTTCCCTTTTGCATTTCTTGAATTTTTCATTTCGAAAATCTTTGTATGGTCTCTATTTCATACATTATTGTTTGTCAGCATTCCGTTTACCTCCCATTCTCGACCAAATCCTCCCAGGGAATGTGAACCCCATGGAATGAGCTATAGTTGATATGTTTTCGGGTCTGGAGTGGGTCCTGGCTCCCAGGAGGTCTATGCCACATGTCACCATTCTTCCAGTCTCACAAGGAAATTCCCCTAGAGAACATGAAACTTTCGGAATGTACCACATTTTATATATCCTTCGGGTCCCCTATGGGATGAGGTAGTTTCAATTAACAGTGATAAAAAATCATGGTATTGGTCATGGAATAAAGGGAAAGTGAAACCACAATATATATATATATATATATATATATATATATATATATATGTATGTATGTATGTATGTATGTATGTATGTATGTATGTATGTATGTATGTATGTATGTATGTATGTATGTATGTATGTATGTATGTATGTATGTATATATATATGTATGTATATTAAAATCACTTCATACATCTACACGAGCTGCTGCTCTTTATATTCCTTGTTTTATCAATGTATCTTCTTTATTTTTTTTTAATTCTCTCTCTGCATATATATATATAACGTAGAATCTAGATGTATCTAAGATAGGAAAACTAGTTATGATTCTCTGCAAGTGGATGACTATTCTAGATGACATTAAAAATCATAGTGGTTATGAGGATGAGGATGTTCAGGCTTTATAATAAGTTACAAAGGCGGAATCACATATAAACCAATGCGACATGAAAGAAAAAAGGTATCAAATAGACTGAGGACTCACCTGCAGTAAGTGCTTCTAGGATGTAAATTAAAATGCACTACCCGGGCCTTGGAAAGACCTAGGTTTATTTGAAATTATGTAAGAAAATTGCAATATGCTGATTCGCTAAATTCCTTTCTACTACTTCGCAAATATGCAAATTGGAAAATCATGGGAAAACATCACCTCTATGTATATATCGAGAAAATTTCGGGAATGCTTTCTTGGCCAAATAAGGTTCCATAGATTTTCTGGTGAAATATTAATGTTCTCAAATCCTGGTGAGTCATTTTCTTGGTGAAAAATTAATGTGTTCAAATCCTGACACATTGATTTCTAGGTGAAACATTAATTTTTTCAAATCTTGGTGCATCGATTTATTGGCGAAACATGAATGTTTTCAAATCCTGGCATGACGATCACACAATGATTTAATATAAAAATATACATTGGGATTGTAAATTCCTTGGTGATTCAGATGTGATAGATTATTATTCATGGGATTTTTGGGTGAAACTTGGGTAATTCCGTTACTGTAAAATTTACCAAAATCAAATTCTTGGAACTCTACTATTTGCCAAACTACGAATATTCGCTGATAAAATTTTCCCTACAAGACTCTCACTTACCATATATTAATTACCAAATAGGTGGTTGGATACTTCATTCAATGTTGATTAATGCGTGAGGAGTCAATCGGTAGTGTTATTTTCCTTTGTTGGTTGGTATCTTCATCTTTCAATTGTTGGTCGGTATCATTTATTTGCCACTGGCCGGTCGCATCTGTACATCCCTTATCCATGACTAGGCCGGTTGCATGTTCACACTTTGATTCTTACTATCGATTAGTAAGACTATTCCATGCTACCGTTTGGTAGCATCTGTATCACCATACACTGCTTTGCCAACTCACTGCTCTACTCACATGACCCTGTTGTCACCCACTCATGCTATCGGCTGGTAGCACAATTTCTCTGTCAATTGGTAGCATCTGTACATCCTACTAGTCGGTAGCATATTTACTTTGCCATTTTCCTCATGTGCCCGATAACCTAACTTGCCTAGTTTGTTGTGTTAAAACTTATCGAGCTCACCCCTTCTGACCCACTACATGTCCCTGTAACCAGCGAATAGTATTAAACATGCTACTAGCTACTAGTATCCTTTGATGCTACCGGTGGGGATTGAATTTCCCGTGTCTGTGAAATTTTCCTGCTTTCCGCACATTAATTTTGGTGTTAAATTTGATGGTCGTATACACATCTCATGATCATATAAAATGGCTAATTCTATATTTTTGAATGAGTTATCCAAATTTTCCAAGGAGTGAAAATTTGTGATAACAATTTTAATGACCTCTAGGGGACATCTGTCTGCTAGTTAAAGAGACTAGTGGCCTTGAAGCATCCATTGGGCATGGAGTTAAGCATAACCTTGAAGATACTAGTCTTTTCCTTTGAAAATGTGTCTCCTGAATCCGCATGAACTTAACAGTGAACTGAAACTGCCTGAAATTGATCTATGGAGTTCTGAATGAAACTTTGAAACTGCTCCAACTATCTGATAGCACCATGAACACTAAACTACCTTCCAATGTGGAATATGCAATCAACAACAAAATCCTGTAAAAAATTTGTACAAACATTGAAAATCATACATGCTCAAATTGGAAACAATGCCAAATTTTCTCAAGTAATTATTCTGTTGAAAACAAACCTACCCACTCTACTCTAACCAAAGGCAAAGGAAGCTAAACAAAGCCTATAATAGGTTGGGACAAATAGCTTCCATTTCTTACAAATTGAGACCATGTATTTTATTTGACATTGGACATGATATTAAGGAGTGAAAAGTTTTTTTGAAACTAGTTTTTCACCCTATTCATCGAAGTATCAACAATAAATAAAACAAATACCTCCTCTAGTTCCTCTGCATTTGGATTTTAGAGGCACTGTTGTTGATCCTTGGTACTTTGTATTTCTTCCTCATGCTCTAAAGTGAGGATGATTGGCTGTAACTCCCTTTTTGGCTCTAGAGTAGCCAAGTATCTGATTGGGCACATGTTAATTCTTTTGATTTTCCTATCTTCTTTGCAAATAGCTTCCAAAATAGAGCTGGTAGAGATACTTTCCTCTTCATGGTGGATGTTTGTAAGCTTGTATGGAATTGATATTACTTATTCTGCAAACATATTATGGTTCCACCTTTGTGTTCTCATGTTTTTATTCCTCAAATAAGAAGCTAGAGATCTCAAACTCATCCTCTTTGAAATCTTGACATCCTTCCATTAAAAGTGCAGTAAGCTCCAAACATGCAGAGTAATGAGGATCATTGCATTCCATTAAAGCACCTTGTTCACTTCTAAAACATTCTTCCCCAAGGCCTTAGATGCCAGTAGTTTTCAAAAAAAAATTCTCCTCCCTTTCGATTCCAATTTGATGGTGCTCTATAACTACTTGATTCTCCTTGACATTGTTGTCCCCTAAAAATCCCTCTCTTTTGAAAAGTTCAAAATTGAACATTTTTAAGTTAAACACCTTTTTTGTTGTTTTAATAAAGGGAAAAGTCAAAAAGTTTGAAAAAATCTGCATTTATGGGTCACTTTGTGTGATTTACGGGTCCGTCGGACATTTTTGTGCCAGATGTCCCGAGTTCATTTGGGCTCCCTATTCGCCGATTGGCCGCTTTACCCAAAGTCCGTTTCTTTCGGGCCCGTCGGAACTTTTTGTATCGAATAACACAAGTTCACCCAGACTCAGTGTTCACCTTTCACCCGCGTTGGTTGAATCACGCACTCCATGTACTTTCATCCCTCATGTCCCAAAAGCATTTGTGCATCCTTTTCCCGCATCACCCGCATCCGCCGAATTGCGCTTTCGTATCCCACGCGTCCCAAATGAACCAAAGACCATCTGGGCTAATTTTTCCTGCTCTTCCCAAATATCTTTCTTTTTAAGTTGGTAGATGTGTATTTAATGCACATTTATTATCATTCTCTCTCCTAAAATGACTATTTAATAAACTGCCCTCCTACGCATTTTTGCACACGGCTTTATTGTTATCAATTGCTCATACCCTCGCAATCGGAGTTTCTATGAGTATACCTAATTCCTTTGCAATTCCATCGAGAGTTTAGTCTGTGACTGTGTTTTTCAAGCCGCTATCAACATGAAGATTAAATTTCAAGGTCAGGAGCAAGTTTCACCACTTGAGTCTTTCGTTCCCGATATCGGGGATAGTGAAGTTTGCCACCTTGACTTTGGGGATTTTTGGACTAGGATGAAGACTCAAACCCCTCTCCTATGGCACAAATGATTCATGATAGTGGCTTGGCATTCACCGCTGGTTTCCCAATCTCGGTGCAATGTGCAGATATGGTCCTCACCTGCGGTGCTCATTTCAATCCTGACTCAAGCGAACTAACAAATGTGCATGGGGAGCTCATTGCCAAGCTCAATGCTGACACCATTGGCACTACCTTAAGGATTCCTGAGATGGATAATTCTATAGTAATCTCTCAGAACTAGGCTGAGGCCCTCTTCGACTAGGACAGTGAGAAATACAAGGCGAGGGTGGTGAAGTCTTGGCTTAAAAACCCTAAAAAGGGGGTGTCCTCTCTATCTAAGGTTCTGTTTTGTGCCGATTTCAATGAGGAGATGTCAGATTTTATAATCCTACTGGCTCGATTCATGGGCTTACCCTATACTAATGAGTTCCATTTTTGGATGTGCCCACTTATCAACATGGTGTGCAAAGGAACTTAGAATATCAACTAGGCAGAAATCATTAGTATGAACCTAGCAGAGCAGTTGTCCAACGTACAAAAAACAAAGAAGTTTTACATGACTTCATACCTAATGTATACTCTAGCAACCTCAAGGCAATGGTTTGGATTCACATACATTGATGCTCATAAGGGTGACCCTGTATATGCCTACTGCCCTCAATTCACTCTGGACGCTAGAAATCGCAACTTCAGGAGGGTGAATGATGCTTTCACCATGTACATTGTAAGGCTTCTGGAGAGTGACACAACGAGGAGATTTTATGATGAAGCTATGAACCTAATACCGCACTACGGTGCCTACTTCATCCAGTTTAGAAAATTCTCCTATATAAGGCTTGCAGGCTATGAGAGCACTCCTCTCAAGCTTCCTATGTTCTATAATGATAAAATGGCCTTGATTGAGATATACAGGTAACTGGAAAAGTTACACAGAACCTGTAGGGATAAGAAAATTACTGGCCTACACTTCCCCATATCTTTGGGAAACTACACCTGCAAGATGGCTCTAGATGCACAGAACATAGAAAGAGCCCTAGCTCCCATCATTGTCCATTTCTTCAAGCCAAGAACTTGTTTTGACTTGAAGAAATTTATTGAACAGAACATCAAAATCAATTACTATCATAGGGCAGACACAAAAGACTATTGGGCTGACTGTGCTGATGATTTTGAGGCAAGAAGGAGACAATACGGTAGGTTTTCTCTTCAACTGATTCAGGAGCTTAATTTGTATCAAGTTCTGGAAGGGCTTCAGGATGATAATTTTGATCTGTTTTCATATGAGTATGACACCTTGATCAAACACACTCCCTTGGAGGATTTGGATTGGTTCAAAAAGGAGAAAGATGATCTGGCTGAAAACTTAGCCCCTGTCTTAGTAAGAACCAAGATCTGGTTTGATAGGAAATTCTGTGAGCTTAGAAGGCATTCAGGTGAGTCCTCCTCCAAGGATACTTCAATACCAAGGAACGAAGAATTGACACCTAGTTTGGAAGCACCTGTATAGACTCCTCCTACTGCCTCAACTAAAGGTCCTACATCCTCCACTTGTTCCTCATCCACTCAAGTATATCAGAAGAAGATCAAGGAGGTCAAAAAGGAGCCTGTCGAAGAGGATCACATGATGAAGCATTCAGAATTGCCCTCAGGTCTAGAGAACATTATTGTTCTCAGTGAAAGTGAAGAGAGTGAAGTGCTAGCCTCCCTAAGTGCTCCAGAATCCCCAATGGATAAAGACAAAGAATTCCAAAGCACTGAGCTTCCAAGTGCCATTGACTCCTCTGTACCAGAAGTCCCGAGCGTCCCACTCATATCCCAACTAGAAGTAATAGCAGTGCACACTCTGAGTGCCATGAGTTCTCTTTATCTTGGTCCTCTTTCCCCACCTTCTTCTTCCTCCTATTTTTCATGGGTGTAACCTTTCGTTGATAGTAGGAAGAGAAAGTCTTCTTCTCAGATCTCGAGACCCAACTTTGATTATGTGGCAGCTCTATTGGGTACTACCCCTCCTACTCCTACAAAAAATTCCAAGACCACCTCTAGGATAGTATCTGATGCTCAAGGCCAGCAATTCCTGGAGATAGCCAAGCCCCAAAGTAGACAAGCCAGAGCATGATTTGTAAGCGTCTGATCTAGAGCTCTCAAGGATTCCCATGGGAGAGTCCACCTCTAAAGGTGAGATCCACAATCTTCAAGAAATAGTCACTAAGGTCATTGGGAGGGTGGAGAAAGGGAAAAAAACCATAGAGCAGCTGGAGTAGCAGGCTCAGGTTCTTACAAGTTTCATCAAGTCACTGTTGTCTAAGGATAAAGTTTTAGATCCTACCCCACTGACTACTCTTCCACCACCTGTGATTCTCAGCCATGATGAAGTGCAAAGTATCAAAGATATACAAAATTATTCCATCTATGGAAGCGATATGGAGGCTATGGTGGGTGATATGCTTGTTGTAGGGTTGAATTTCATTAGTGAAGCCTTCAAACTCAATGAGAAGGTGAATAATCTGCAACATAAGCTCTCCCCCACTATTGGAAATATATATAAAGAGCTCAAATTCATAAGTAGCTATATAGTAGACCTTCGACTTATGGGACAAGATGATGATAATATTTTAATGGAAAGCAAAGTCTTCGATGATGCAAAAGATAACTTGTCAAAATCATGGGTATATAGTGTGGAATGGAAAATCAAGGTGCTAGGAAGAAGCTTTGGGAGAATTGAGAAATAGCTGGTAGAAGGGTGAGGCCTTCAAGACTTTAGTTGTATCTACCTTCAAGGATATACATTGCCATCTCCATGATGAGACCTCTGGTGTGCCCCTCTCTTTAAAAGAAATCAAAGCTCAGTTAAGAGATTTTGTCAAAGATAACTTGTTCAAAGAGGATTCTGTCTCCAAAGAAAAGATGAAGGAAATCTACTCTCTCCAGTCTGCTATAGTAGAAGCAAGCAAGGATTATCATACGCACGTCGAATTTGACAAAGAGATGGAGAAATGTCTCAGATTTTGGACTCAGTCCACCGCCAACATGTCAGTTCCACGTGGCAAAGACATAGCAGAGGCTTTAAAAAGGTTTAGACAGCGGATCCTCAAATCAATGGGCCCCTCTCAATCTTGAACATTTGTCTTTCTCTCCTAACTTTTCTCCTTTCTTTCTTTCCTCATCTTGGATTTATTGTAGTTAGTTGGGGTTTTGCATTAAGCATCCCTTTAACTAAGCATTATTTGAAAAGGTGGTTACCAAGAGTAACTGATTTGTAAACTATATAATAGCCTCTCCTCGCCATTTTTGGGGGGAACTTTGCTTATTTATGAAAGTGTAAGAAATAATACGGTAATCAATACAAAAGGATCTTCTTTCTTTGTTCATTTGATTCCTTTATTTCGCAGCTATCTGTTAAATATTATTAGATCATTTGTCTACATAATACCAAGAAGCTTTGTATTCTTGTAGATGTTATTTATTGAACTGTGTGTCCCTCCAAATTGCATCTTAGTAATTCAAATACAAATGGTCCAATTCCAATTCATTGTATTCTAGGATGCATAAGGAATTGTTTTGTCAGCTATAATTCTGAAAAATACTTTTCTACTCATTTCCTTGTCTTCATTCTGCTATGCTTTTTTGATTGATAATCTATTTCATTTCAAAAATATTTCATGATACCCAAGTTCCACCTCAAAGTTATGCATTGTACATTTGTAAATAAGATTTGCTTTTAAATAAGGGAACCTCTCCCATCAAAGAGGAGGGACATCTTGTCCCCTAACTATTGCTCTCATTAGGTTCTTCTTTTGAAGACCAAACAGTTTTTGGCGACTCCACTGGGGATTCATTTTCCAGTTCCTTAACCATTTATCAATCATTCTTGATCTGGTGACTCCATGTTTTACTCGAGGTAGAAGGGGCCTTGGTATTGAAGATTCTCAGTTTCAGTTTTTAGAACAACAGGGTTTTCCTTTCCCTTTAGCAAGAAGGAATAGAAAATCTCATTCAACAAGCACTCCTCCTATCAAAAATAGAACCCCTATGGGTGGTATTCCTTCAGAGCAACTCAGTCCTAATCTCAGAGATTTGATTCTTGTTGGCATTTTAGTTCCCCTTCAAGCCATTTTTCCAAGAATGGTAGTGCCATTGCCTTGGGGTCATCGTGTTGGGCCTCTTGCCCTTCCTCATCCATTACATGAGTTACCCAGAGGTAACTGGAAAAACTTTCCCAAGTTCAAAGGTGATGGCAAGGTACATCCTAATGAACATATCATGGCCTTCATAGTTGCATGTGGAGTTCAAGGAGTTGAACATGAAGACATCTTCGTAAGGATTTTTGTTGAGACTTTACAAGACAATGTGGTTGATTGGTTCTATTACCTTCTAGCCGGAGCTATCACTAGCTGGAACATGATGAGAGAAAAGTTTGAGAATCGTTTCAAACCGGTAGAAGACGTGCACGCTTTGCTAGCCCAAATTTCTCAAATAAATAAAGAATCACAAGAGACCATGAGAGAATTTATGGCCCAATTTAACAAGTTGATTAACAAAATTCAACCAGACACTCAACCTGTGGATCAAATTCAAAAATGCTTCTTCCTGAATGCCCAATTTCCTGAAGTTAGTTATGCATTGAGAAGAGATAATCTTGCAACATTAGCTGAAGATCAAATTCTTACTGTTAGTGTCGAAGATGATTTAATCATGTCAGGGAAGTTGAGAAGAGATCCTTATAAATCCAGGTCTTTCCCTTCCTCCTTTTCCACTCCTAGACCTAATACTGATCCATTAGTACAAAAACTTGCAAATGATCTCATCGCCATTAAGAAACAATTGGCCCAACATGCCCATTATGTAGATGTTCCAAGGAGGAATTTTCAGCCCAGAAATCATCTGCCTACTTCTCAAACAAAATTAGCACTTAAAGGACCACCTATTAAAGTTTTTGTTAACGCGACTTGCAAAGTTGAAGAGCCAGAGGATGAAGAGGTTAGTGAAGACTGGGAAGAATTTGTTGAAGAGGTTAATGAAGAAATAGAAGAACTTGAGGGATCTTGAGTAAATTTCTTCACTACTAAAGGCGTTGATGAAGAAGATGATTATGACGAGGTAGTGTTAGACATGAATAGTGAATCATATGCTGTCATGACTTGAGAGTAGACAAACAAAAAGGAGAAAGTCATGTAGCCAGCCAAAATATCCAAGGAACATCCAACGACTATTCTTGTAATTGCAAAAAGAGGATTTCTTATCCCCATTGCGTCCACACCCAAGGTGAGTCCTATCAACTCTGCTACTAAAGTTACTTATTTTTCAACTCCTAAGATGGATAAGCACAGGGTTTCAAGCGAGGATAGCTCATCCACTTTTGGGTCTTTTGATATCATTGATCACCTGAAAAAGGACCAAGGTTCAAATCTCAGAGGTTGAGTATTATCAAACCCATCCCAAGGCTTTTGCTAAAATGATCCACTTTGTCAACTCCCATTCCAAAACTACCTCTAAAGGTCTTTTACCCACTCCATCTTCTACACCACAACCCAATTTGGTAGCCATTGTCACCTCACCCATTGACAAGATCAAACCATTCTATGTAACCCTCCTTATAGCTAGTCATAGACTTAGCAATTACGTCATAGACTCAGGGGCATCAGACAATGTAATGCCCACTAAAGTATCCCATGCCTTAGGCCTAACTCTCACATGCACTTACGGGTCTTGTTATTCTATGGAGAGTAAGGAAGTGCCCCTAGTCATAAGAATTAAAGATGCACAAGTAGATTTTTCTACCTTGCCTGAGAAGAAAGTTTTGCTACTATCCTAGTAGCAGATATTCCTCCTTCGTATGGAATGTTGCTAAGTAGGAAATTCTATAAGGATGTGGGTGGATAAATTCAAATGGATTGGTCACATGCCCTCATACTTGTTAATGGGAAAATGAAGAAGTTGTTTCCTGAGAAGTAATCTGAGTATATTGTACAAAAAATAGATGATCCCAAAGCACAAATACTTTATGAAGATATGGGTCACGGTAACTATATGATTATGTCTCTAGATGAGATCCAACTCCCTAAAATATCACTTGATGATTCTAATGGTGTTTGGATATTAGAGTTTGATGGAAGTTGTTCCTCAGCTCGTTCTGGAGCTAGTGTAATATTGGTGTCTCGCAAGGGAAAGGTCTATCCTTTCTCATTCAAGTTACAATTCGAAAATACTAATAATACAAAAAAATATGAATCTCTCATTCTAGGGCTTCATGTGGCAAAAGAGAAGGGAGTGAATAATCTTCTAGCTTGTGGAGATGTGGAGATGATTGTCAAGCAAGTTAGAAACCTTTTCCAGGTAAAAAATAGAATATTGAAACATTATAGGAATCAGGTTTGGGAATCTATTGAATTTCTTAACACTTTCTCCATTGAAGCAGTGCCTAGGGAGGAGAACACTAGAGCTAATTCACTAGTAGTTTTGGGGTCATTGTTGATACCTCATCCTAACTTCTCTCAAGATAAGTTTACCATTGAGATGATCCATAGGCCCAGTGTACCTGATAATGAAAGTAACTAGAAAGTTTTCAATGATGATCATCATTTTCTTTCTTTCTTAGAACTTAAGGATAACTTTGAACAATTGTACTTTGAAGGAAGTGACAATTTTCCTTATGAAAGTGTGTCCTCCAATAAAGAAGATGTCTATGAAGAATAGATGGATCAAGATGGATGTATCAAACTCAAAGGGAATAAGATTCCAAAGGGACTGGCGAGTTTAGAAAATTTGTTTGACAAACATGATAGGTATGTGAAGTTCAAAGCTTATACTAGACCACAACAATCAACTGAATATGATAAAATTGATATTGGGAGTTCTACTGACCCTAAACTCATGAACATTGGAAAATGTTGCACACTAGAAGAAAAGAGGAAAGTAATTAATCTTTTAAGGAAGTATAAATTTATTCTCGCTTATTCCTATGAGGATTTAAAAGCTTTTCAACCAAAAGAGATGCAACATTTCATCCCTCTCAAACCTAGGATTAAGCCTTTTAGACAGAAATAGAGGAAATACAATCCTAAGATATTTGACACCATCTTTCAAGAAATACAGAAGTTATTAAAGGCCAAAATCATTTTTCCTATCCACCATTCAACATGGATTGCCAATATTGTTCCTGTTAGAAAGAAAAATGGTGAGATTTGTATCTATGTTGACTTTAGGAATCTGAATCAAGCTTCCTTAAAAGATAATTATCCTTTTCCCATGATGGATCAAGTCTTGCAAGCTGTGATGGGATCTGAAATTTTGTCTATGCTTGATGGCTTCTCAGGGTATAATCAGGTAGAAGTTAATACCGTAAATCAAAACAAAACGACCTTCACTACCCCTTGGGGTACCTTTGCCTACAAAAGGATGCTTTTTGGTCTCATTAATGCTGGTGCCAATTTTCAAAGAGCTATGGACTTAGCCTTTGGAAGTTTGAAAGGGAAGTGTATTGTCATATACCTTGATGACTTGACTGTATTTTCCAAAACAAGGGCAGATCATTTTCAGCATCTGGAAATAGTTCTTTTGAAATGTAGAGAACATGGGATCTCTTTAAATCCTAAGAAATCTATCTTTTGTGTCACAGAGGGAAAATTATTGGGGCATGTTGTTTCCAAAGATGGTATAAAAATTGATCCTGAGCGAGTTCAAGCTATCCAGCAAATTCCCCTTCCAACCAGCAAGAAGGGAGTGCACTCTTTTGTTTGGAAAGATTAACTTTCTGAGAAGATTCATCCCTGATTTCATAGATATAACTTTGAATATATCCCAAATGATGAAGGGAAAATAGACGTTTGGTTGGTCTCCTGTAGGGAAAGAAACCTTTGAAGGTATTAAAAAGGCTATTGCTAAAACTCCTATTTTAGCATGTCCATATTTTGGAAGAGATTTTATTATCTATTTCTATGCCACAGATAACAACCTGGCTGTTGTTTTGACTCAAGAAGATTCTAATTATCATGAACTCCCAATTGCATTTATGAGCTACATTCTAAAAAATCATGAGTTAAAATACACCATAATGGAGAAATATGCTTTTGTAGTGGTTAAAGTTGTTAAGTAGTTTCGTTTTTACATTCTTAACTCTCACTCCACAGTGTTTGTACCAGATACAACTATTAAGTCCATTCTCACACAACAGGAGTTTGGATCTAAAAGAGGGAATTGGGTAGCCAAGGTTCAAGAATATGACATTGACATTAGACCAACCAAGCTCATCCATAGACAAGGCCTGTGTGAACTCATCGCTGAGGGAGCTAGACATGAGTTATTCAAGAATAAAGTTGACCTTCCTACCATTCTATTCCTTGGCTCAATTCATGAATGGTATGCCAATATTGCACACTTTCTCACATATGGATAATGTCCCTCTCATTTGACTACCAAAGAGAGGAGAGCTGTTAAGCTAAGATCATCCCAATATGTGTTGTGGGAAAATGCCTTATTTAAGCGTGGCTTGGATGGAAGATTTCTAAAATGTGTGGACAAAGAACAACAGAAGAAAATACTTTCATATTTTCACAATCAAGCATGTGGAGGGCACTACTCATCAACTGTCACTGCTCATAAAATTCTTCATGCAGGATATTACTAGCCTACCTTTTTCAGAGATGCATCAAAGTGGGTTGATAAATGTGAAGCTTGTTAGACCTTCGTGGGTAGACCCAAGTTGGTTTATTTGCCCCTTAAACCAGTTGTGATCGAAGAGCCTTTTCAACAATGGGGTTTAGATTTCATTGGAACACTTAATACCTCTTCTAGTGTTGGTCACACCCACGTATTAACTGCCATAGATTATTTTACTAAGTGGGTAGAAGCCATTCCAGTAAAGAGTACTACTTCAGAAGTAGTATGTAGTTTTATCAAAGAGAACATCTTGGTGAGGTTTGGTGTGCCAAACAAGATAGTGACAAGATAATGCTTCAAATTTTTCTTCAACTGAGATTATGGATTTTTGTTATGGATATGGCATCTCCATGGCTCACTCCTCAGATTATTATCCTCAGGGGAATGGACAAGCAGAATCAACAAACAAATATCTATCTTTTCAAAGATGATCCGGGCTAATTTTTCTAGCTCTTCCCAAATATCTTTCTTTTCAAGTTGGTAGATGTGTATTTAATGCGCATTTATTATATTTCTCTCTCCTAAAATGGTTATTTAATAAAATACCCTCCTATGCATTTTTACACACTGCTTTATTGTTATCAATTGCTTATACCCTCGCAATCAGAGTTTCTATCCGTATACCTGATTCCTTTGTAATTCCATCGAGAGTTCAGTCGGTGACTGTGTTTTTCAAGCCACTATCAACATGAAGATTAAATTTTAAGGTTAGGAGCAAGTTTCACCACTCGAGTCTACCATTCCTGATATCGGGGATAGTGAAGTTCGCCACCTTGACTTTGGGGATTTTTGGACTAGGATGACAGACTCAAACCCCTCTCCTATGGCACAAATGATTCACGATAGTGGTTTGGCATTCCCTGCTGGTTTCCTAATCTCGGTGCAATGTGTAGATACGATCCTCACCTACAGTGCTCATTCCAACCCCGACTTAAGTGAACTAACAAATGTGCATGGGTAACTCATGACACCAAGCTCAATGCTACTTGCCATTGGCACTACCCTAAGGATTCCTGAGATGGATAATTCTATAGTAATCTCTCAGAATCAGGCTCAAATCCCCCTCTTTTCGACCAGGATAGTTGAGAAATTGAAAATGTGAGGGTGGAAAAGTCTTGGCTGTAAAAACCCTAGTAAAGGGGGCGTCCCATCTATCCAAGGTTCTATTTCATACTGATTTCAATGTGTGATTTTCGGGTCAGACATTTATAATCCTACTATGTCTTGAGGTCATTCGGGATCCCTTACCGATCTACCACTTTACCCAAAGTTCCATTTCTAGATGTGCCCCCTTATCAACATGGTATGTGAAGGAACAAGTTCACTCAGAATGTTCAATTGCACCCGCACAGGAAATCATCAACATGTACTTTCGTCCCTCATGTCCCAGAGCAGCTGCATCCAATGTCCCAGCAAACGCAAGCGTCAGTTCTACATCGACTTTCATACCTGATGTCCCGAATGAACCCTAGCAACATCAAGGCTAATGGTTTGCTTCTTTCACATACATATGATGCTCATCAAGTTGGTAGACCCTGTATTTAATGCACATTTACTATATTTCTCTCTCCTAAAATGGACTATTTAATAAACTACCCTCCTAAGCATTTTTGCACACTGCTTTCATTGTTATCAATTGCTCATACCCTCGCAATTGGAGTTTCATGTGCGTATACCTGATTCCTTCTAATGAATTCCATCAAGATTTTATCTGTGACTGTGTTTTTCAATCGCTATCAACATGAGATTAAATTTCAAGGTCAGGAGCAAGTTATCAGAGCTAGAGTCTGCCGTTCCTGATATCGGGGACAATGAAGTTCGTCACCTTGACTTTGGGGATTTCTGGACTAGGATGATAGACTCAAACCCCTCTCCTATGGCACAAATGATTCATGATAGTGGCTTGGAATTCACCACTAGTTTCCCAATCTCAATGTAATGTGTAGATACGGTCCTCTCTTGCGGTGCTCATTTCAATCCTGAATCAAGAAAAATAAAAAATGTGTATGGGGAGCTCATCGCCAAGCTCGATGCTGCTGCCATTGACACTACCCTAAGAACTTGTTTTGAATGGATAAATTCTATTGTAATCTCTCAGAACCAGGCTCAGGCCCTCAATTCAACCATCATAGGGCAGACACAGAAGACTAGGGCTGGCACTGTGCTGATGGATTAAAAACCCTAAAAAGGGGGAGTCCCATCTATCGGTAGGTTTTCTGTTTCAATTTTAATTCAGGAGCTGTCAGATTTGTATCAAGTCCTTCTAGATCAGGGCTTCATGGGCTTACCCTCTGATCTGAGTTTCATTTTTTGATGTGCCCACTTATAAACACGGTGTGCGAAGGAACTCAAAATATCAACTAGGCAGAAATCATCAGTATGAACCTAGTAGAGCAGCTGTCTAATGTACAACAAACAAAGAAGTTTTACATGACTTCATACCTAATGTATACCCTAGCAGCCTCAAGGAAATGGTTTGGATTCACATACATTGATGCTCATAAGGGTGACCTTGTATATGCCTACTACCCTCAATTCACCCTGGAACACTAGCAATCACAACTTCAGGAGGGTGAATGATGCTTTCACCATGTACATTGTAAGGCTCCCTGGAGAGTGACACAACCAGGAGATTTTATGATGAAGCTATGAACCTAAGGAGGTCAGAAAGGATGCCTACTTCATCTAGTTTAGAAAATTCTCCTATATGAAGGCTTGCAGGCTATGAGAGCACTCCTCTTAAGCTATCCTATGTTCTGCAATGATAAAATGGCCTTGAAGAGAGTATGTAGGCAACCTAGATAAGTTGCACAGAACCTGCAATGGATAAGAAAATTACTAAAGCCTACACTTCCCCATATCTTTGGGAAACTACACCTGCAAGTCCGAGCTCTAGATGCATAAAACATAGAAAGAGCTCTAGCTCCCATCACTGTCCATTTCTTGAGTGCCAAGAACTTGTTTTGACTTGAAGAAATTTATTGAACAGAACATCAAAATCAATTACTATCATAGGGCAGACACAAAAGACTATTGGGCTGACTGTGCTAATGATTTTGAGGCAAGAAGGAGACATTATAGTAAGTTTTCCCTTCAACTGATTCGAGAGCTTAACTTTGTATCAAGTTCCAGAAGGGCTCTCAGGATGATAATCCTGATCTGTTTTCATATGAGTATGAACCTTGATCAAACCACACTCCCTTGGAGGATTTGGATTGGTTCAAAAAGGAGAAAGATGATCTGGCTGAAATCTTAGCCCCTGTCTTAGTAATAACCAAGATCTGGTTTGATAGGAAAGTCTAGAGCTCTAGAAGGCATTCCCAAGAGAGTCCACCCCTGAAGGATGAGATTCAAAATCTTCAAGGAAGGAAGCATTGACACCCAGTCATTGGGAGCACCTGCGTAGACTCCTCCTACCTCAACAACTAAAGGTCCATACATCCTCCAGCTGCTTCAGTCCAGGCTCAAGTATCTCATAAAAAAGTTTCAAGATCAAGTGCACTGTATGTCCAAGGATAAAGTTTTAGATCCTACCCCACTGACTACTCTTCCACCACCTGTGATTCTCAGCCAAGATGAAGTGCAGAGTATCAAAGATATACACAAGTATTCCATCTATGGAAGGGATATGGAGGCCATGGTGGATGATATGCTTGTTGCAGGGTTAAATTTCATTAGTGAAGCCTTCAAATACCATGAGAAGGTGAATAGTTTGAAACATAAATTCTCCTCCACCATTGGGAATATAGATAAAGAGCTCAAACTCCTGGAGTAGCTGTATAGTAGACCTTCGCCTTATGGGACAGGATGATGAGAATATTTTAATGGAAAGCAAAGTTTTCGATGATGCAAAAGATAACTTGTCAAAATCATGGGTATACAGTGTGGAATGGAAAATCAAGGTGCTGGAAGAAGCTTTGGGAGAATTGAGAAATAGCTGGTAGAAGGGTGAGGCCTTCAAGACTTTGGTTGTATCTACCTTCAAGGATATACATTTCCATCTCCATGATGAGACCTCTGGTGTGCCCCTCTCTTTATAAGAAATCAAATCTCAGTTCAGAGTTTTTTTCAAAGATAACTTGTTCAAAGAGGATTATGTTTCCAAAGAAAAAATGAAGGAAATCTACTTTCTCCAGTCTTCTATTGAAGAAGAAAATAAAGAGTATCATACACACGTTGAATTCAAAAAAGAGATGGAGAAGTTCCTCGGATTTTGGACCCATTCCACTACCAACACATCGGTCCCACGTGGCAGAGACATAGTAGAGGCATTAAAAAGGTTTAGACAGCAGATCCTTAAATCAGTGGGCCCCTCTCAATCTTGAACATTTTTCTTCCTCTCCTAACTTTTCTCCCTTCTTTCTTTCCTCATCTCGGATTTATCGTAGTTAGTTGGGGTTTTATGTTAAGCATCCCTTTAACTAAGCATTATTTGAAAAGGTGGTTACCAAGGGTAACTGATTTGTAAACTATATAATGGCCTCTCCTCGCCATTTTGAAGGGGGGGGGAACTTTTCTTATTTTTGAAAGTGTAAGAAATACAATATGGCAATCAATACAAAAGGATCTTCTTTCTTTGTTCATCTGATTCCTTTATTTTGCAGCTATCTGTTAAATATTATTAGATCATTTGTCTACATAATACCAAGAAGCTTTGTATTCTTGTAGATGTTATTTATGGAACTATGTGTCCCTCCAAATTGCATCTTAGTAATTCAAATACAAATGGTCTTATTCCAATTCATTGTATTCTAGCACGCATAAGGAATTATTTTGTCAGCTATAATTCTGGAAAATGCTTTTCTGCTCATTTCCTTGTCTTCATTCTCTATGCTTTTGTGATTGATAATCTATTTCCTTTCACAAACGCTTTCATGATATCCAAGTTCCATGGTAAAACTATCCTTTGTTCATATGTAAATAAGTTTTGCTTTTAAATAAGGGAGCCTCTCCCATCAAAGAGGAGGGACTTCATGTCTCCTGACTGTTGCTCTCATTAGGATCTTCTTTTTACAACCAACAAACATTTAACACCTCCTTTTGCACATTTTGGATCCTCTAATCCTCTAAATCTAAATCAGACTAATCTTCAATATATATGAAATTATCTTCTTTGGTAGAATTGGTTGGATTAGAATTATAAACAAGGGGATGTTGATTTATTTCATGTTTGGGAAGAGATGTTTGATGCTCAAGAGACCTGATTTAATTAGTTAGTGAAGCTAAATGATCCTCCAAAAAATTCTCACTACTCTGCTGATCTTCTTTCTTAAAAAAAATGCATGATTTTTCCTTAAGCCTTGTTGTTTGGAATGTAGCATGGGCCATTACTTCTCTCTAAAAGCATAGAAAACATCCATTTTTACTAACCTTGTAGGATAAATGGGTTTAGTGAGTTTTGGGTAGAAGGTAGGTACAACATTTGAAATACCACAACTTGTGAAATCATTAGTGCATGGTTTAAAGAAGTTGGATAGTGCTTTGAGTGGAGATGGGAGGGAATTATATAAAGTATAGGGAATGCTTTGGGCATGATAAACTTGTAGAACATCAAGTGAAGGATAGGGAAGAAAAGGAGCTTACTGATTTTGAAAAGGAAAAATGGATTTTCCTTTATTTGCATAGGGGGAGGAAGACATTGAGGTGGTGAGGGAAGAATTGCAGAAATAGAGATGTGTTTCCTTTTTCTAGCATGAATGAGCATCTTCTCAGCTTGTGATGCAATGGAAAAATATTGAAGAAGACTACATCCTCCTAAGGTTTGAATTAATACAACTAGATCAACATTAAAGGACCTCAAATAATATAAGAATGTCATACCTTGTGGGGATTTGAATTCTTGAGGAATTCTATACCAAGTCCTTGTAAATCTGATGTTGAAATCAGAGATAAACTACATTAGAGCCCATTGTATTTTGTTGATATGTTCCATGAGGAAAATAACATCTACATCCTCCTTAAACCAGTTGTGTAGTTGTTATCCCAACTGATTCTATATGGAAAAGGATCGTGGAGACAAACTGTTGTACCAATATTTTTCTTTTCCTCTGAATGATGATACTAGAAGTCTGAGGAAAATTTTCTCTTCAGTTATGTTGTAAATGTCACAACATTTTGTTATATCTTAAATGTGATCAATAGAATATTGATCTCCATTCCCATGGAAAAGAGGTAAGTTTTTTATGGTTATTTTGGGGATAACATCCTATTGCTGCAAATGGAGAGAGTTGGAACTAAAATGAGAAAAAGGAAGAGCTCTTTAGAGAGCCATGAGAAAATGGGGCATGGAAATGAATGAGAAGATGAAGGGGAAGGTATGAAACCTGGGAAAATGGTTTTTTATGAATCAGTGGAGTCACCATATGTGTTGAGAACTGTCTCCAAAGACTGAATACCACCATGAACACATAAACCTTGCTAGTATAAAGTTGTAGAGCACTTTAAACTGTCCCATCATACCTACCAAAATTGTTAGAGCTCAAAATTGCACCTTGCCCCGAGTCATAGAAAACTCGGTATTTTAAGGAAACATGGGACTGTCTCCAAGTTTTGGGACCTTGTTGCTTGAGATAGAATTCCGGAGAAGGCCGGTTCCTCTACCTAATCCTAATGCTAAAAATACTCCTAATGTGGAAAGAAAATCCTAACCTAAAGGGTTGTGATAACACTAAAAAAATGGCGGGAGCTCTCCACAAGGGGAAGTAAAGAGAGAAAAACATGGGAGAGAGGGCATAAAAATGTGCCACAATTCAAGAATCATGTAGGCTCACTCGCCCATGCATTGGAAACACATACAAATGGAACCTAGAAGTAAGAAATACACAAATGCTAAAAAATAAACAGAAAGGCAAGGTTGAAAATAAAACTAGTTAGGGAAGACAAATGTGCCACAACATAGATTTTAAATTGCTTAAAATATGAAAAATTCTTTTAAATTCTTGGCAAAAGGCATGAGTACATTACATGGGACAAATTTGAGGTCTAGAACTCATGGGAAGTTAGCCACCATTTTGGCATGGTGCCACTAAAACAAAGAGAGCTCTTTAAATGAGCAAGTTTTTCCATATATATAGAAACTGGGATCTCACCTACCATACATTAATATCCTAATAGGTGGTTGGATACTTCGTTCAATGTTCATTAATGTTTGATGAGTCGACTGGTAGTGTTCTTTTCCTTTTTTGGCCAGTATCATTTAATTTCCACCAGACGGTCGTATCTATACATCCCTTGTCCATGGTTAGGAAAGTTGCATGTTTGCCTTTTGATTCCTGCTGTTGGCTGGTAACACTGTTTCATACTACTGACCAGTAGCATTCATAATTCCATACTCTAATTCACCAACTCACCGCTCTACTTCCGTGACCCATTTGTCACCCACTCATGCTACCTGCCGGTAGCATGATTTTTACTATCGATCTGTAGCATCTGTACATCCTACTAGTTGGTAGCATGTTTTATCCTATGCTGTCCTCCTATTCCTGATAACTTAACTCACCCAGTTTGTTGCGTCGAAACTCATTGAGCTCACCTTGTCTGACCCACCACGTGTCCCTTCTACTAGCTGGAAGTATTAAACATGCTACCAGCTGGTAGCATCCTTTGAGGCTATCGGCAGGATCTGAATTTCCATCATTTGTGCAATTTTCCCCAATCCTTGTAGAATGATTTTGACATTAAATTTGACGGTCACCCACATGTCTCATGCTCATATAAAATGGCTAAGTATAGATTTTTGAATAAGTTATCCAAATTTGTAGGGGAGTGAAAATTTGTGATAATAGGAACTAGTACCTCCTCCTTCTAAGAGAAGCATTATAGGATGTAGGTGGTTGTATAAAATTAAGTATAACTTTGTAGGAGAAATTGAAAAATTCAAGGTAAGGCCGGTAGCTTGTGGTTTCACTCAGAAACCTGGTCTTGACTACATTGAGACTTTTGCTCCTGTAGCTAAAATGAGCATTGTTAGGATTCTTCTTGCTTTGGATGCACAATATGGTTAGGAGATTCACCAAATGGATGTTAAAAATGCATTTATAAATAGTAACGTGAAAGAATAAATCTACATGCGTAAACCTAAAGGTTGTAAAGAACCTGTTAAGGAACTATATGTCTATAAACTAGAAAAATATTTGTATGGTCTTAAATAATCTTCTAGAGCTTGGTATGCTAAAATTAATAGGTTATTTTAGGATCTTGGTTTCTCTAACTATTTTCTGATAATGATTTATTTGTTAAATTTAAAACTAATCATATTATCGTTATTATCTTATATGTTGATGATATTTTGATTACTAGCAGTGATAAAAATCTAATTGTTAGAATCAAAGAAAGATTAAAACAATGTTTTAAAATGACTAATTTAGGTTTACTAAATCATGTTTCAGGCCTGGTTATATTTCAGGATCATAAATTTATTGTTGCATCTCAATCTCAGTATGTTGTGAATGTACTTAGAATATTTAACATGAATGACTATAAACTTGTTTACCATTCCTATTGAATTTGGTGTTAAACTAGATCCTAAACCTACTTGTGCTAAATTTTATCCTACTTTGTATAGACAACTAAGTAGTAGTCTAATTTATTTGACTATTATTAGACCTGATATTTCATATTTAGTAGGATTTATTTCTAGATTCATGCAATTTCCTTATGAGGATCATTGGAAAGTGGAAAAAATAATTTTGAAATATGTTCAAGGAATAATTAATTATGGTATATTTTATTCTTCTTGTGATGATGCAAAATTATTTGGATATTTTGATTCTGACCATGTTGTTGATGCTATTGATATAAAATCTACTTCTGGATATGTTTTCAAGTTAGGTGCATGTGCCATCACTTGGAGTAGCAAGAAGCAACCAACAATTTCTATCTCTTCTACTGAAGCAGAGTATAGAAGTGTTATGGAAGATGCAAAGGAAACTATGTGGTTGAAAAAACAATTGGATGAAGTGCATATGCACATCAAAGGGAGCACTACTCTTCTATGTGACAACCAGAGTTGTAATGCTCTTGTAAAAAATCAGTTCAACATCAAAGGACCAAGCATATAGAAGTTCATATGCACTTTATTCAAGAGAAAGTCCTGAATGGTGATATAGATCTCAAGTTCTGTTCGATCGAAGATCAAGTTGCATATATCTTCACCAAGCCACTGTGTGCAGTGATTTTATGCAAATTTTGTGCCTTTTTTGGCCTTTCAAAATTTCCATTGAGGGGGAGTGTGCATGACAATTCCACCTCTTAACAGCTATTGCAAAATTCCAATACTTCCTCGATTTTGTAATAAGTAAATAATCACATCATGTGAGTTTACTTGTAAATCCCAACGAAGCATTAGTTATGGGAATACCTTGTTTTATAAAAGGCTCCATAAACTGATATAAGTATTCATATATAAAGAAATTTTCCTAATAATTTCTATATGGGAAAATCTGTATGATTTCTCTTGTTTGCATTCTAGCCTAAATCACTGTTGATTTATGAATCTATAAATCTTTTTGTAGAAAAAGGTAAATTTGGCATGTTTAATATTGTTTTCCCCACTTAAGATTAAAGGGGAGTGTTGGGGTGATAATGTCAAGTGGGGATACATTTTGGTGGACCACCACTTTACAAACCCCTTGTCTTAAATTTTATTTTAATAAACTTTATGATTCAGTCATTCACAATTAGAGTGAAACAATATGACCGATTCACCCATTCCATATATAGGATGATCCCTCAAGGGATTGATATAATGATATCATAACAATAGATACATATTCTTAAGCTATTTTTTAATATAAAAACTGTAAAATTATAAGGTACTGGTTTGTAATTATTTTTGTGAGACCGAGGAGAGAAGTGGAAGTGCTGGGTAAAAGTGTTTGATAATTTCTTAATATAGGTAGTGCTTTATTTTAGTGTGGTTTTTCCCTTTGGGTTTCCCCACTATAAATTTGGTGTTCTCTGTCTCATTTAATTTACTTTTGTTTACTTTCAATTCATGTTTGTAATATATATATATATATATATATATATATATATATATATATATATATATATACACATCTTGATCTATGTTTAATTTAGCTGCACATCATAATCTATAATCTTTAGAAATTATTTGTGGATCTATAATTTGTTAATTATATCTTACCACCATTTCCCTAACAACAAGTTTTTCATCCTTAACCTAATATTATCCATTGACTTGCTTTATGATCGAGAGATAATCCCCATAAACTGTTATTTCTTTGAGATGATAAGATATAATTTTTTTTAAATCCACTATAAGGGCTTCATATTCAGTGATGTTGTTTGTGCAAGGGAATACAAATGGAATAAGACTTTGGGATAACATTGCAATTTCATGTATGTATTAGAATACCAAATTATTACCTATGAATATTGCAAGAACCATAAAATATAAAGTCCATGAATGAAATGCATCCACATATAATAGTTCTTCATTTGGGAATTCAAAATTAAGTGGTTCTAAGCCTAGAAATGGTGGTGCAACAAGTTGATATGAGAGATCTTTCACTGTGATTACTTTCTGATTGAAAAATTCTATATCAAACTCACTGAGGAGAAAAAACCAGATATAAATTCAACCCGTTAAAGTAGGTATAGTTAGTAGATATATAAGAGAATTTTCTTTAGTAAAGAGGTTAGTCATATGATTGAGTAAGTAGTGGCACAACTTGTAAATAGTGAATGCTACCGCAAAACATACTTTTTCAACATATGAATACTAGATTTTGTGAGCTATAAGAGTTCTAATAAGATAATAGACTGCTTGTTTCTACCCTTTTTTAGTGGTTTGCAAGTAATGCTGCTATGGCATGTTATGTAGCATATGTATAAAAAGAATAGGCTTATCTTGAATAAGTGACATTAATACTAGCAGAGTTGATAAATACTCTTTCAGCTTGGTGAAAGAATCTTGAAATTCCTGGGTCCACTTGAACTTGACATATTTCCTGAGCAACTGATTGAAATGATGACATTTATTTGCTAGCTGAGAGATAAAACACCAAATAGATTGAATTTCCTCCTAAAGAACTTATAGCTGATGTAGATTCTGTGGGGGAGGTATCTCCATGATTGCTTTGAATTTGGTGGGGTCAACTTCAATTCCCCCTTTTGAGACTATGAATCCCAAGAGATTTTTTGAAATGACACAGAATACACATGTTTTAGGGTTAAGTTGTACCTTATATTCTTGTAATCGCTCAAATATGTGCCACAAATTTACTGGATGATCTAATCTAACTTTTTATTTGACAAAGATGTCATCGACATAATATTCCATCATTTCATCAAGAAAATCATGGTAGATGATAGTCAGTACCCATTGATATATTGATCCTATATTTTTAAGGTCAAAAGGCATGACCTTATAACAAAACGTGCCCCAGGATGTTGTAAATGCTATTTTATGTTGGTCTTCTTCAACTATTTGAATTTTATTATAACCCGAGAAGCCATCCATTAGAGATAATATTTCATGGACCATTATAGAATAAAAAATCATGTCAATGTTAGGAAAGGAATAATCATCCTTCAAATGTAAGCCTTGTTGATATCCCAAAAGTTAGTGCAGATTCTGATCCTTGGTGTCTTTTTAGCAATGAGTACCATATTAGATATCCATTAGGATTAGTCTATTGATATGATGAAGCCAAATTCTAAAATTTTATGAAGTTATTCTTTAACCGACAATGCCACTTTAGGGTACATTGGTTTTGCTTCTGGGCATATCAAAAGATTGTGCACTACAAGGGAAGGATATAAACCCAACATGTATTTGTATGAACATGTGAAAACATCTTGAAACTTAACAAGAAGTTCTGTAAATGCTTCTATCTATGTTTCTGATAAACTTACACAAAGTTGTAACAATTTAGGATTTTCACTTATGTCAATGTTAATTGCAATAGTCTCTTCTACTAGTATTTTTATGTATCTGTCATATGAAAGGATGTTATAGGTTGATGTAGATCACTTGTTTGATCCAGAAGTGAGTCTCCTCTCTCTTGTTCCTCAAAAAGGTTTTCATGAGGAGATGTATCCTTTTCCTTTTCTTATTTTTTTCTTCTCAAATAGTTCCTCAACGAGGTTTTCACTATGAGAGATTGTATTTCTCTTTTTATTGTTTTTAATTTTTTACTTTGGGGGACTAGAGTACTCGATTTCTTTGCCAAAATAAGTTGAAGTGTCAAGGTTTATATTGAATCCATTCTTGTGATCTGATAGGGGTATAAGGTCTCAAGTCCCAAGAAAATATTTGATGGCATCATTGTTCTCAAAGAGGTCCATGGAAATGTGATTTAGCTGGTCCAGATGGATGAGGTTATGATAGATGATTTCAAAGTAAAGGGTGTGAATGGAAAGGTTTTTAATTAATATATTTTTTTTGTCTAGGTCTTTGAAGAGGCTATGTGTGGAACTTGTCTCAACATTGGAGTCAGAATCCTCCTCACTAGTTGTTATATCAAATATTAGTGGCTTCTTTTTGAAAATTTCAAAACCTAGACCATGGAGATTTAGATTTTATTCATATAACATGGGTTTGAGATGACCTTGTTCCTTTGCACCAAGTCCTATACCTTTCTATTTCATGTTCTTCATCATTTTATGATTCTTGTTTTAGTAATAGGATTCATAATAGCTAGCCATCCAATCAGCGTATAACCAAGAGATTGAAGATACATGAATTGGTTCATATTCTATATATCTATACCATTTCTATAGAGTATTTCCAAGATGGTATACATTAGATTATTTTATATGGATAATGTTAGGTCTACCATAACTGTGCAGAGATAGTGACAAATTACTAACATGAAAGACATTTTAAATATAGTACTCACCAATACCTCTATGAGAGTTGTTTAATTTAGGTGGCAAATTGGACATAAAAGGTTGAGTTTAGAAGAGTGTGTTAGGGTCTATAAGGTTATCATATTTGATGGGTATGACACAAGGTGCATAGATTTGTCTTCGGAAGGACAATAGTTTGTATGATTAGACCTTGCCTCTAAGAGGTTACAATATTCAAATGGTTTGGCATCTACAAGCAAGGTGAACTCTTTGTCATTATGAGGAAATTTTATACATTGGTGAAAGGTGGAATGCACAACCTACATGAAATGTATCCATGACCGACCTAGAAGGATATTGTCCGAGGTTTCAACATTGAAAACATGAAAAATGGTGTCCAACATCTGTGAGCTAACTTGTATAGATAAGGTGATTGTTCCGGAATATTTGTTATCACTGTTGTCATAACCGTGAATAGTTATAACATTAGCTCCTAAAATTTATTTGGTATGACCAATACATATCAACAATTTCATAGAGCATATATTTAATGTAGCTCCATTTTCAATAAGAACTCTTTTAATTTTATGATTGGTGATTTAAGCTTCAATGTACAATGATTTTCTATTTTGAAGGTTATGGTTTAAGAGGTCCTGAGGACCAAATGAAAATACATGAATAATAGGCAAAATATTGGAAATGAGTACTTGAAACTGATGTGTGTTGATGTCCATATGAACATGTGCTTCATGAAGAGCATGAGTAATGATTTCTTGAAGTACATGTGACATTGTAAGTTACTCCACGAGGGAGATATGCATGGGCATTGTCTCTAACTGTTTGACATTGTCATAAGCACCAAATGAGGAAGATTTAGCATTGGATGTTTGTTTTGGATTATTTTTAGTTGTAAAATTTGAAACTTGATGTGTGGTTGATGTGGATGTTTTTTTATCTGTAGGAACCCAAACCTTTTTTTGTTGAGTGGCCACTGCATGATATAGAGCATGAAACTTGACTATGGAAATTGAGTTATTTATTTCTTCGATAAATGAAATGATTTAATTAAACTCAATATGGTTTGAATAATGACCTTTATTAGGAGATTTATCATTTGTACCATGCTTTGGAAAATGGTTTTGAAACACCTTTATTTCTCATTAGTCATTTGCGTAGTTGAAAAATTTTCAATCACGATGTCTCCACCTTCAATGAGATCTTGGATGTAATGGCGGAGTCTCATGCAACAATCCATACTATGGCCATCAATGTGAAGCTAATCAAAATATTTATTTTCTATTTACGAAGAAGGTTTTGGCTACCCTTCTTCGAAGGGTCCTATGATATGGTAAGTCACCATGTTTGCATTTTCTAATTGACGTAGAACACTTGAAATAATTTCTCCCAATGGTGTGAATTGTCATCATTTATAATCACGAGGAGTAGCCTCTTTTCTTGGAACAAAAATTGTTTGTTTTTATTTAGATTATTTCATTTGATTATTTTGAATATTATGCACATTAGGATTATCGGTAACCCCGTTGTTAACAACATTAGGTTTTGATTGATATACTTGGATTTTACTTGAGAATGATTATTATTGTTTGTTTTGTCCTTGAAAGATGTTTTGATTAGCCCTTTTTTGATGAGATATTTTTCAATTTGAGTCCCCTTCTCAATGACTTAATCAAATATAGTGACAGAATGCATTTTCATGTGAAAGAATAGTTCATTATTGATGTTACGAAAGAAGATGCTAACCAACTATTTCTTTGGTATAGTGAAAGGGAATCGAATCTTGATTCCTCTCCATTGTTGTAGAAATTGATAAAAACTTTCATTTTTACTTTTTTTTGGTGTTACAATAGTCCATCACTGTAATATAAGAGTCCATATTGAAAGATAATTGTTTAACGGACTTCTTCGAGAGGTCTACAAAGTTTGTGAATGATTCTTTTAGAAGATGAAGGAACCAAGATAAGGCTTGTCTACCCAAACTTTTTTTTTTTTATCTTTTTTTTAACTTGATTTGGGTTGGTCTATAAGGTGTTTCAAATTTTCATCATAAAATTCTAAAGGTAATTTGGATCCCATCTCAAAGAGGAAAACAATAAATTGATATTTTTTCTATTGTAAAAGGGCATAAATTTGTGTTTGTTCTACTTCCAAAACCTCAAGTTGTTTAGTTTCTTCGTCCTCATCAGAACTATTGATATGAAAAGGGTTTCTATATTTTCTACCGAAGAGGTCATAATCTTGATGTCTTGTTTCCACCATTGTGTATAAAGAAGTGCTAATGTGGATTTTTTTTGAGAATGTGGTGTGATGTGCTTATGGTTTAGAAAAATTGAATATCCAATTGCCTAAGACTTGGGATCAAAATGTGATTGTGCTCAAACTTTGACAAAGTAAATGTCAAAATATAAGATGCAAGCCTTAAGATTGGCTTTGATTAAACTTACTAATGTGATATCAAAGTATAAGGCTTAGATAAGAAGAGTGAATGTGCTTAGAATTGAAAAATTGAATGTCAAAGTAGAAGACGTAGAGATACATGTAAACAAGTAAAATCATATACAAAGAAGATAAACAAACAAATACATTTACCTTCACTGTGGACATCTTACAAACATCAAGATAAGATCATAGAAGAAACTAGAATTGTTTGGTATTGTTAAAGATTTGGATTGTGGATGCTAAAATATATTAATCTCCAAATGTGGTTGCAGATGCCATGAGAAGATTTCACAAGGAAGTGGATGTCAAATTGGTGGAAATTAGATGCAATTTTCTCAAAGCTCCAGGGATGGATTATTAAAGGAAATGAATTTATTTTATAGCTGAAGGTAGAGCAATGGAAGATGGATTAAAGTTTGAATTGGTTTCAGGGTAATAATTATAATTACTTGAAATAGTAAGGTGACCATGTCTGTGTAGTTGTAGCTTTGTAGGGGTAATCATTATCTTTGAATTCATTTGAGAAGTGGTTGCATGGGAATTATTTTTACCCCCACCTTTGTAGGCTTCTGGAAGTAGAGTGAAGTGGAGTATGTGTAGATAAAATGAATTAACTAAATAACTAAACTAATTACTATTTAATTTGTGAGGGAATAATTAACCATTTATTTAATTAAATGTTTAATTATATTAGCTAAAAGGGTGTAGGAATTAATTTAATTAATTCCAAAGACATACTAGAATTAAATTATTTAATTCTAAGGGGTGAGAATGTGACTTAGGAAATATAATTAATTTAATTAATTCTATAAGGGGGTATTTAATTGATAGAACTAATTTAATAAATTCTAAAGAGGGATGTTGCAGTAAGATAAAAATAATTGAATTAATTATAATCAGGTAGAAATGAGGTAGCAATATGTATGTCTTTTTTAGAGTGTCTACATTTGCCCCTCTTTAAAGTGTTATTGCAGAGTAATAATGCTTTTAAAGATAGTAGATGCATGTAGATCGATAAGCAAAAAAATGTGAAGCATTTAGATTCCCTAACGAGATAAGATGGTAAGGGAATGCTCGTCAGATACAAAAAAATTAAAAATAAGCTCAAAGGAATTTGAAAAATAGAGTTTTTATTTTCAAGATATGAAACAAAAGGTGATTTAAAAATTAAGAGCCCTATAAAGTGACCCAAAGGGTATGACTGATCCAAAAATTGACTGAAATTTTTACCTCGATCATGGACCCCTGTAGGCCTTAAATAATTTCTGATAAAATAACTTCAAATCAACTCAAAATAATGCAAAATTAAAACATACTACACATAGATTGATTACAGAGTTCGGAAATAGCCTATGTCTTCGGGTTCTTTTAGAACCATTTCACTAGTCAAAATTTATAAGTATAATATAGTTTCTTATAATAAAACCTAATGGAACTCTAAAACTACATAAATAGTACTCTAGAACTTTGAAGGAACACCGATGGTATTTCAGGGAATGTCCTCCACCTTTCTAGCTCACAAGAATCCTACAAAACTCGATCGGCCTTCCAAACACTATCAAGATGCCCTATGGTACTCCGGTCGATACTACAAGCTTTGCGAGTAGATACTATGACGCTATGGGTCAATTGGGTAGTTTTGCAATATATCCTAATTATAATATCTCCTTTTAAAATAGGTTCATCCTCAATTATATCCTAATAAATAATAGGACAATAAATAAAATAATGCCTTAAATAATTAAGTACTTTAATATAGCTCAAAATTTATATCACCTCGAATTCCTCTATAAAGCTTAATAATTTTAAGGCTCGTGTGTTTTAGAATGAGGGGTCGGGTCCCTTTTATAGTAGAGAAGGGACCAAAATTCTTGTTTAAACCCCTTATCACTCCATTTTCCCAAATAGCCATCTCGAATAGTAGGTTGGATAAGGTAGAAGATTTGTGGACATAGGGTGGGTGGTTCAAATACCACCCCCACTGTCTTACTTTTCTCCTCAATCGTTACAGGCCCGTCTGAGCCCCTTAGTTGTGCTATGACTCGTCCCCAACCTTGACATGTCGTGCCCCTTTTGCATTCATCATCCACATGCCATGAGATCCCCATCCATGCTATCTATTTTTCTGTTATCGAGCTCGATGTGAGTTGTGACCCATTGTCATACCCCGCCTCAGGACAACGGAATCAAACCAGAAGTTACTAAAATTTTCAGATAATTTTTTTTTTAAAAAGTGGCCAATAATTACTAACGCTCTACTTAACCCTTCCCCGTTAATAATTAATTCATATTAATTATTGATTTCCCCTGAAGTTACATAAATACTAGCCCAACACAACTTGATTATTTTATTTTACTAAGTATGAACTGGAATCACAAAATTTACAAAGTCTACACACCCCCTTTTTTTTTTTTAATTTAACTAGTCTCCCCTTTTTATTTATTTGCCCACACACCCCCCTTTAAATTATTTTCATTCCCATAAAAATTCTCATGACTTAAAATGTGTAGGATTAAACATGGGCCCTTGGATCTAATCTAATCTTGGCCCTTGATTTCAAATTTACCCTAATGTTGCCCTAAATTTCTCTATGTTTTATCTTCCATTCTATTCTTACTTCTCATTTTGTTTTATGTTGTCTTTTGGATGTGCAGGTTTATAGAGGAGCTAAGGGAGAGATGGATTCATGGAAATATTTTTTTGTTTTTTCTTTCTTTAGAGGTGACTCTACCTGTATGTGGATATATATATATATATATATAGAACATATTATATAAAAAAACCAAAGAAACAAATTTAAACTTGCACCCTAATTGAAAATTTGGCTGCAGAGTTTAATGGCAGTGCGAGTTTTTGAGAGGGAAGGGGGGGGTTTCGGTGGAGAGGGGGAAGATGGTTTGGATGGGAAACAACGCCGGTGGTGGTGACATTGCAGTGGAGGAGTCACAACAGAGGTGGCGATGATGCTGCAGGGTGGGAAGGAGGTAGGGAGGGTGTAGCCGCGGGTGGATGGGGGATAGGCGGCGGACAGGGGACGACTGCGGGTGGATGGGGGATGGGTGGTAGATAGGGGACAACACAGGGGGTGTAGTAATGGCAGCAGGGGGGACAAAAATTTGCCTCCAAGCCCCCCTCCCTCTTTTTTTAAACAAATTTAATACGTTTTTTTAATATATTTTTGACTATATTATATATATATATATATATATAATACTATATAAAAATGATAATATACATTATTATATCTTATTGTAAAATATTAACTTCATTAGTATATAGTTTATTGAGAAATTTTTATAGAAAATAAACTAATTATATTATCCCATATATTTATATTATATTATATAGATATAGATATAGATATATATATATATACAAACAATCTTAAAACTAATTCAAGTTGTAGAATCAATAAATTTTGTTTAAGCATGGTTGTGGAAAATATAAATTTCAAAGTTCTTTTTTTTATATGCCTATATTAAGATGATTTATCATTTAATGAGATAAGAATATTGTAACAAGTTATTTCAATGATAAAAGAGACTTGGAACTAATTTCACAACTTAGTGAAGGAGAAGTCAGTTAACATTGGTTTTTCCTACTACAATCATTTGTTAAGAATCACATGGGAAGGGAAGTAAAAACTAATTCCATTCAATAATATTACAACAAAATAAAGAGGAGATACTTTCTTTTCCAATGTAATGCTAGATGATTATTTCAGATTTTTAAACAAGTATGACTTTCAACAAAGTAATATTATTTCTTTTGTAGAAACACTTTTCCAATAAATAATCTTTCTTTTCCAAAATGATATTCAAATCAATGCATGATAAAGGAACATATGTATATTCTACTCAATGCATTTTAAAGGGATATAATTATTTTACAAGCCATCTTTACAAGGATAAAAGAGATTGGTCAGCTAAACCTTACTCAAGTTTACAAGTAATTTTCAAATACAAAAAGGAAGAGGAATTACAATAAAGAGGAAGTTTCCACAAGCCATATCCAAAAGGGTTACAATGAGGTAATTTCCACAAAGAGAATGAAGATGAAAAGGAGCTCCAACAATCACCCAACTTCCATCTTGAGATCCAATTTCAAATGCCTTCAAGGAATCCAAACAAGGAGAATAAGCTTGTTTTACCACCCAGCCATATGCATCATTACATGTCTTTCCCAAGGTTGGGATGCATGCTAGCCTCCCCCAAGCCCATGGGAAAGAGGACTACTACCCAAAAATTTGCACAAGAGTGAGGGTGAACAAACAATATTACATCCACATGAAACAAGACAAATATAAAAAAAAGACTCCAAATTTTACAAAGATGAAAAAGAGGAGAAACTATGTTCTACCTCTAAAATGGGGAAGAGAAGGAAGGAGTTCTCCAAAATATGTAACCAACATTAGTTACACAAAACCAAGATCTCCATACCCTCCTTATTCCTCCAAATTCATTCAAAACCCTCCTTATTTCTCCACCCTTTCACCAAATCCCTCTTGGAAGGATTTTCAAACCCCAAAGGGGTTTCCTTACCAAGAATGGGGAAGGAGGTTGAAGACAAATGAACCTCCTTCCCCACCTCAAACCATTTGAGGGGAGTAACTAAAATCCTACAAGGCTTGCCCATCAAGCCTATGAGGATTGAGAGGGGAAAATCCCTCTCTCTTCCCCCACAAACTCAAAAAATCCATCATGCCATATGATGGAGGAAGCAAAATCAAGTAAAAAATAATAAAATCTACATGCAACAACAAACATTTCCAAGTATACAAACTAATATCTAGCATGATATAACACATACAACAAAGCTCAAGAAGCCTGCCTCCAAAAAGCTCTCCAAATTCAATCTCTTCCACTTCTTGACCCAAGCAAACTCTAGCTCCCAAAATCCACAAGCCTCCAAGCAAAAGCTCCAAACAAAAGTCTTTTTTTCCCATGAGGGATAATTTGAAGAGGAGCAAGCAAAAATACTCACAAATAAGGGGGTGATATGTGTCACCCCTCTCTTCCTTCAACGTCAAATATGCCAAATATAAAAAGGAGAAAGGATAAAATGAATTTTAGCCCTCTTCTCCCAAATTACCCACAATGATAACAAAACAATCTAGTGCAACTTTTAACAAAGCACACTCATCCATACCCCTTACATGGATGTGACCAAAGGGAGGAAAAATGGGAGGGAAAACTCCCTCTAAGCCTTGGAAATAAGCCCCCTACCTATTAGGTAGGGTCCAAGGGCCCATTTTCATGTTAAGGGAACTCCCAAACTAAAAATAGGTCCCTAAAAATGCCTAAAATAACATAATTTCGGGTTTGGGCACACTTGGGCACAAGGGTAGAGGGTGTGGGGCTCACCCAAGGGATCACATGTGACCCTAATCCCTTTTGATTAAGTACATCATTAAATAAATTCAAAACTTAATGTAAGTGGGGCCATTAATTTCCCAAAACAAGTTTACAACGCAAGTTAAACACCCTAATAAAGATTAATAATACAAGACATATTACATTACAAATGAGGGTCACCCATGGTGCGTAAAACAATAAATTCTAATATTATGGCCTCATGCAATAAACATGGCTAGGACTTAGCCCCATGGGCTACTTGTGAAAAATTGTGTAGCTGGCCTGAATCCCACGTTCTCCCATGACCTGTCACTTACACACTCATTGAACACATTAAACGCACATGTCCGATAAAATGTGAATCAAATACTCAATAAGAAATCAGTGAATTCTAAACTAGCATATCATCTTTATGGAATCGAAAATGCGACAACATGCACAATTATAAACAATTCACCATAAGTTAGACATAATGATAAATTGACATATATCTATAGAATCCCAATATGCAACTATTTGAGTATCCATCAATATAATTACGGTCCAAAACAACATCATATCAATTAGTATCCATGACATCATAAGATAATGCGACAACATAGTAATCAAGCTAAATTGGCACTATACGCCTAAATCTCCATACATGTCTAATAAGATCAAATCTCCTAATGCAATGTCCAAAATATATCAAATCCCTGCCAAAACATGTCTAAGAGTAAGAGGAACAACAAGTAACTGAGCTATAAAAGTGTGGGCACTACACTCATCCACGTCTGCCCCGAGTCATTGGCAGAGCCCTATGCCCCTCACTGCATCATTCATCCACGTCTGTCGGTGCCGAGTCCTCCCTTTTGCTGCGGGCCATCCTGTGGTTATAATCCCACATGCAGTAGGAGTGGGGATAAGATAAAACTTGATAAGGCTTATCCCCAACCACTTATCTCATGGATTTGGGCCACATCCTCAAGATTTTGTTGGCGGTATAGTTGGAATAACTCACCACGTAGCTCGATGAGCTACTCGGTCAGTGCACTTGTTATAACTCACTCTTAGCTTTGTCCTTGGATCGATCAAACTATGTATAAATCACTTGGGAACTTGATGTTCAAATCGATACATGGCTCGCTGCATAACTCACCTATAGCCTATCGAGTTGACTTGATGGGAAAAGTGGATTAAGTGGTGACAGACCACGTGGTGGCCTGAGGACCCACTAGTGGAATTTTTTTTTGTCGATCACATACGAAGATGAAGACGATGTCAAATGAAAAAAGCTAGAGTATAAACCCAGAAGCATCACCTTCATATGATCATATTTGCCACTGCTTCGTGACTCGCCAATCGACCCAGTCCCATCTAGGGTTGACTGCAACTTTGGCTAGCCAACAAATGTGCATATAGACTCCTTTTGTAGTGTTCAAATAGTCACTGGAAATCTCTCAAAGTGATATTCTGTACTATAGTGATCCTGAGAGATTTAGGGAACAATGTGTTCTCCGTATTATCCTCTAGATCACACCTCCCCAATGGGAAATGATTTTTATCTCAAAAAGCTTGTGAATCCAAAATCACATTGCTGAGTAGAGATCTACGCAGTATACTACCAACTCCATAATCAAACAAATGATGGCTCAATCTCTAGGACATGCGGCACTTAGGCTCACTACCTCCTGCTACGCCACTTTGAAATATTCAGAAGACCTTCATGCCTCCATTGTACGGTGTGAAGCCTACTTTCCATACCTCAACTCTTCTGTTTTATGGTGCTAATTCCCTTTCTAGACCTTAACGCTTCCTTCCCTCTAGGGGTCTTACACTTTGAAAATCCTTGACGCTCGAACTACCACGTCCATTATGATAAGATACCATTCATATGTACGGTCGTAATGCCTTGACACCGAATGTTGATTTGAGATAATCTCTCGCAAGCTCCTCTTGTTGACGAAAAATATCAGGTCCCATTATGTTATATGGCCATGATGGCCTCTTTAGAGAATGAAGATCGACCTGATGTTAGATGCCAACTGTAATCAACTACCATCCTGTTGCATGGTCATAATGTTGCTACACATAATGAAGATCCAAACTGATGCCTACGAGCTCAATTGTCTACATAAATGGCTGACATATATCCAAGCTTATAAATATGAGTTAAATTCTACTGCAAGTTGTAACAAGCTCTTTAAATCTACTTATGAGATATATAATGGAGTATTAATCAAATTTTTCCAAGTAAGAAAATCTACTCAGTATGGTAAACCTGTCCCCTAGCAATTCTCACTAAATCTGAACTCCAAAAAGTTTTTGTCTCCTCCCTGTTGGATAAATAACTCAACAAAGACAAAATATACTACATCTATGGTGTTAGAAAAATTACTAAATAATAATAGCCCTTTGGGGGTTCATAATGCAAGTATGAAATGAGTACAAACATTGCCCAAAATTTGGGTCTTTTACTACATTCTACCTAACACAATAGTTTGTTGGTTTTATTATAATAAGAGAAATAAATAATGATCAAAATCCCTATACAATAGCTGAAAAAAAAAATCAACTTTTATTACACCTTAGATTTATTACTAGCTATAGGATCCTTAGTGTTAGACTAGGCTACCTTAATAGGTGCCCTAAGGGTCATCAAACGATCTCTCATCTGCATAGGATCTGGATGACCCACTGGAATATAGGTGATCTCTTTGTCAGGTTTTGGATGACCTGATGGAACACATGAGTCTGACTCTACATTAGGATCTAGATTATCCCCTAGTACATATGAGCCTGAAGTCTCACTATCGTCGCCATGTACAAGATGAATAACACGTCCTGACTTAAACTCCACAATCCAACTATGGTTAATGCAAAGCTCCACTCCACTCCTGTCATCTATCACATAGCCTTGTCAAGTTGTAAGGTACAAATTTCATGATGCCACTTTTTCCATCTCTAAAGGGACGATAACAAGTGTGATAGTGTTAGAAAATCGTCTCCCAACTATAAAGCTTAATAGGAAAAATATAGTAGCCAACCCATGTAGTGTACCATCCTCGATACCAACTATCTTGGTAAGAAGAAGTGGTGTAGTAGGTAGTCCCAATCTGCACACCACATCGACAGCCATGTATCCTACTCTAATAGTCTAATCAAAGATAAGTGTGACTGGCTGTCCTCAAGAAAACACTAGAATCCACTATCTCGAGGCACTCATGTGTCACAATACGATGTCCAGGTGTTCCATTGGTGCTCTCTATCCCAATGATGTAAAATATGGCCTTTTACAATGAATTTCAAAGATTGAAGGATTAAAAACATCACCCCATTCACACGATCTCTTTTCCATTTTGTCGTGACTTTCTAGTTGACCCGGTCCTGTTATGATTGACTTCAACTTTGAATAGTCACCATTTACACATACAGACTCCATTTTTGATGTTCATATAGTTGTCATAAATCTCTCAGAGTCAACTCTCGTACTGTAATAATATTTGGAGATTTAGGGAACATTTTTTTCTCCGTGTTGACCTCTAGATAAATGAAAAACCATGAAAGTGTTGGGGTGATAATGTCAAGTGGGATCAGCCACTTCAGTACGCCCCAACATTATTAAATTTTGTCTGATCAAACTATATTAAAAGAAGTCTTTCACAATTAAGAGTGAAGTTGCTTGACTGATTCACCAACCCACATTGATGTGGGTGATCCCTCTTAGGATTGGCTTTAGTAACGTTTAAATTTGTACAGTCCAACATTAAAGACCAAGATTAGACTGTAATATACGCTAGCAGAGCATCCTATGTAAGACACTAGGAAAAATGTAAGAAGAGCTAGATGGTTGTTATTTTTTTATTACTAATCAAGAGACATAACTCTACAGATGTAGTGAGGAGTGAAATGGAAGTGCTGGGTTAAATTGTATCAGATTCTTAATATAGATAGTGCTTTTACAGTGGAGTTTTTTCCTTTGGGTTTCTCCACTTAAATATGGTTTATCCATCTCTTGTTCTTGTTCACTATTTGCTTTAAGCTCTAGCTCATTAAGCTATCTATTTCAAGTTATTTCTTTGTCTAATCGACTACATGCCATAATCTATAGTCTTCATCCTTTAATGGTGGATCTGTGATCTATTGATCTTAGTTTCCCTACTAAATCTAACATGGTATCAGAGTGTGGTGATTGTGCATGTGCAGGATTGATCTAAAAGTCTGTTGAATTGAAAAGGTGAAGAAACTTTAAGTTTATTGATGGATCTACGAGACCCAAAAGTTCCACAGTCGTGTTCAAGCTAACCAGGTTTAAACTTCTATTTCCCACCTAATATTAATTGAAATATTGATTAAAAATGGGCTAAATGGTTGTTTAGATCATGTTTAAGCTTTTGTTTGCTTAGATGTGTGATTTTGCATCTCGTTTTAGCCATTTACGGCTTGAATCCATCTTATGTGAGATATTTTTCTAGTTTTCCCACTGTAAATAGTTGTTACAATAATTTTTTGAATGTGGATCTGAAATATTTAGTTAGATCCAATTTATTCAGGACTTTTAAGTCTGTCTTGGCTATAAAATCTTTATTTTTCACCATTTTTGTCTTTAGGAATCATGGGCCATCGTTTTGTGCCATCTAGCTTCGTATTTCTTGTCCTTTTCATTTTTTTGAAGTTTGAAGCAATAATATTGCTCTACTTAGCTTCGTTGTTGTTCTTTTCATGTTTGTGAAGCAACACTCACTCATAGAGTGCCAAATGGCTTCAATCTGACATCTTTCTATCTTTACAAAGCTTGGGCCAATCTTCTTGTGCCATCTGGATTTGCCTTGACAAACTTATTTGATATCTTTTGATTGCAAAGCTTGAGCCAATAATATTGCTCTAGCTAGCTTCGCATTTGTCAGTTTTTTATGAAGATCAAGCCAATAAAAAGGATCCATCTTGCTTCTTGGTGTCAGTAATATTGTCAGTTACAATCCACAAGCCAACAAGGGATTTAAGCGTGTCTTCACATTATCCACCCCCTTGTTTCCTATTTCTGACATTTACAAAACTTGAGCCAATAATATTGCTCCAAGTGGCTCCATATTCCCTATTGTTAGTCTTCTTTTAACTTGTTTCTGACACTTGCAAAGGGAAGACTAATAAAATCGCTCCAAATATTTGTTTTCGCATGTGTCAGGTTTTTGAAATGTAAACCATTTAAAAGGCTCCACGTGTCTTTAGTTTTCTTTTGTCTTTTTTGATTGCACTGCAAAGTGTGATTTAATTGCATTTGGACACGTATATTTATGTCAGTTTTTTGGTAGACTTGCAAAGTGCAAACCACCCATCTATTGACACATTTTTTAACTCTCCGCGTGTCGTTTTCTATCTTATTTGTGGTTTTACAATCTTTTTCTTTGAACTGCAGCTTCAAAAATTTGTCTTCATTCCGTGGATTTTTTTTAAGTCTGTGAACTGTGAAGTCTAATCTAATTGAAAAATGACACGTATTCTTATTTTTGCACTTTGTCAGAATTTTTTAGACTTGTGAAATGAAATTCAATTATTTTTTTGACACGTATTCTAATTGTTTTAGTCTTCGCAAAGTGTCTGGGTGTCAATCTTTGCATTGAATTTTCCACTTAAATCATGACACATGTCTTAGACCTTTTCCGGACCCAAACTTAATTTCAAGTTTGGATTATAAGTTTTTAAGCCATTAATTTTTTGACAAGTGGCTTGTTTGAATTAGTCTTTGCTTTCGCATTGTGTCAGAGTGCGAAATACGATCCAATTAATTAAAGACACATGTATAAGGCTCTATCTTTTAATTAATTGTCATTTTTTCTTATTAGCTGCATTTGTGAAATGTGAGCTAATTGAAAAGTGACATGTATATTTTCTTTATCTTTTAAAGCTTCACGTATTGACGCGTGTTTGTTTATCATTTGTCACAGTTTTTTGAATCATTTTTAGACTTGAAGAGGTGTAAACTTTAAATTTTAAATTTTTTGTGTCTGACCGAGGATATGTTTTAAAGACAACACATGTTTTTATTTGTATTTTTTATCTGTGCCATGTGTCATCCCCCACCTTGGCTGTTTTTAAACCTATTTTTAATTTAATAAGTAGCTTGTTTTTTGAGTTTTCCTTGTCAAATTGATAAATAACTCACCAAGCTACTCTAGCTCGACTCAGTCTGAGCTCATGTAGCTCATCCTTTAGCTCATCGAGCTGAGTTGCAAAAGAACTCGTCATGCTTCTTTCACTCAACCATGACTCTGTTTTATCAATTTGATCTTAAATTGACCAGTGTAAGCTATTTTTATACCAAATTTAGCTATTTCTAGAATTTGACAAACTGTGCTATGTTTTTAAATTAATTAATTAATTAATTAGCTAATTTGTCTATTAAAATGGTTTGTAGCTGAAACAAAACCTAGCCCTATTAAATTGATCCAGAACTTGACCAATTCAAGCTATTTTTTGATCAAATTTGGGTTGTTTATAGTCGTATAAAAATAAAAGATTTGTAGCTTGTTTTTTGTCTTTGTTTGGCCTCCTTGATTTTTCTTTCAGATGGTTTTTGTCTCCATTTCCATCTGAGCATTAAAATAATGCTCGAAATCCCTATACAATATTTGAACAAAATGTAAACTTTTATTACACCTTAGATTTCTTACAAGCTGTAGAATCCTTGGTGTCAACCTATGTTACCTCAATAGGTGCCTTGTGGATCATCGAGTGATCTCTCATCTGCATATGGATTTGGATGATCCGCTAGAATATAAGAGATCTCTATGTTAGGTTTTGGATGATCTGCTGACACATATGATTTTGAATTTACATTAAGATCTGGATGATCCCCTGGTACATATGACCTTAAAGTCTCACTAATTTCTCCATGTACAAGATGAATAACACGTCCCGACTCAAACTCCACAATCCAGCTATAGTTAATGTGAAGCTCCACTCCGCTCATGTCATCTGTCACATAGCCTTGTGGAGCTGTAAGGTAGAAATTTCCCAATGCCATTTCATCCATCTCCAAAGGGACTATGTCAAGTGTGACAGTGTCTAAAAATCATCTCCCAACTATAAAGCTCAATGGGAAAAATCTAGTAGTAAACCCATGCAGTGTACCATCCTTTATACCAACCACCTTGGTACAAGGAAGTGGTGTAGTAGGTAGTCCCAATATGTGCACCACATTGACAGTCACGTATCCTAATCCGATAGTCTAATCGAAGATAAGTGTGACTAGATTTCCTTGAGAAACCACTAGAATCCACTATCTCAAGGCACTCGTGTGTTGTAATACGATGTTTGAGCATTCCATTGGTGCTCTCTATCCCAATAATGTAAAAGCCAATCTTTTACAACAATCATTGAAGACTGAAGGATTAAAAACATAACCCTGTTCACACAATCTCTTTGCCACTTTTTCGTGACTTTCTAGTTGACCCAGTCCCATCTAGGGTTGACTTCAACTTTGACTAGTCACCATTTGCACATACATACTCCATTTTTGACGTTTAGATAGTCGCTAGAAATATCTCAGAGTCAAATCCTATGCTATAATGATCCTGGGAGATTTAGGGAACATTGTGGCCTCTGTATTGACCTTTGGATCATTGACCAATCATGAAACTATTGGGGTGATAATGTCAAGTGGGATCAACCACTTCAGTACACCCCGACATTATTAAAGTTTGTATGATCAAACTGTATTAAAAGAAGTATTTCACAATTAAGAGTGAAGTGACTTGACTATTTCACCAACCCACATTGATGTGGGTGATCCCTCTCAGGGTTAGCTTTAGCTATGTTTAGATTTGTACAATCCAGCATTAAAGACCAAGATATGATTGTAAGATACTGTAGTAGAGCATACTATGTAAGACACTAGTAGAATGTAAGAAGAGCTAGATGGTTGTTGTTATTTTATATTACTTATCAAGATATATAGCTTTGCATATGTAGTGAAAGACTGAGGAGTGAAGTGGAAGTTATGGGTTACATTGTATCAGATTCTTAATATAGACATTTCTTTTACAATGGACTTTTTCCTTCAGATTTCTCTACTTAAATATGGTGTTATCTATCTCTTTTTCTTATTCATTATTTGATTTCATCTCTAGCTCATTAAGCTCTGTTATTTTCTATATATTTCAAGTTATTTCTTTGTCTAATCAACTGCATGCCATAATCTATAGTCTTAGGCCTTTAATGGCGGATCTATGATATGTTGATATTAGTTTCCCTACTAAATCTAATAGAAACGCTAGGAAATTTTTGCAGATCAAATTTATCACATATGATAGATGAAAATTAGGATTGAATATGAATATATGAACCCTAATTCAACTAGAGTTTGGGTTTAGAGAAGAATATATCTGATAAAAAACATGCAAAAGTTGGATTCACCAAGTGATTTAAAAAAATTAAATCTTAAATCAGAGGACTAAGATCAAATAGATAATATCAAAAATACACAATATTTAACATGTAATGGAAATCAAGTACAATTAATGAGAGGATGAGTATGAATTATATTATATTTTATTATTTGGGATGATTTTGGGATGGAACAGTGTTGGATATGGGTTTGTCAGATTTTTCTGGAAAACAAGGATCTGATGGTCTTTTGGATAGTACCACCCAGAAGAGGACATGACCACCTGACACCAATATCTTGGTTGTGATTCTAGATATGATATTTTCAATATTTTATAATATCACATTTACTTCACTCTTTGTCACTCTAAATTCACTATAGGGTTTTACTGTCACAACTAAACCTACAAAGCAAACCCTAGCTACCTATATAAAACTTAAGAACACATTAGATGAAATAAAATATGTATATTCTTGAGTAATAATGGCCTCATCAATCACTCCAATGTGATTGTCATTGAGTGTTGCACTACACTTTAGAATCAATGTATTTCTTGTGTGTGTGTGTGTGTGTGTGTGTGTGTGTGTGTGTGTGTGTGTGTGTGTGTGGGTGTGATAGAATTGTGTCCCTCGAAGCTAGGTTTACCTTGTACCAGTCACGCCAAGATAACATGATACAACTACTTTCCCCCTAATATGAATGTGTGAGATGAAATTAAAAATTTTCCTTTCCTATACAGTGATTGATGTACCAGTCATGCCAAGATAACGTGATACAACTAATTTTCCCCTAATATGAATGCGTGAGATGAAATTTAAAATTTTCCTTTCCTATACAGTGAATGATGCAACCTAAATGCAGTCCTTGAATGTTTCTCTTTTCCCAAGTAGTAGATTGGAAGTAATAGCCCAAATTTCCCATCCCCTTAGAATATTAAGTTAGTCATGTATATATATGATTCCCTTGTTTTAACTTCATCATTAAAAAATAAAAAGCTAAACCAAAGTGGTAAAATAAGTTTTAGAAAATATAACAATCAAAGTGGCATTTTAAAACATATTAGAAGAGGGAAAGAGGACATAATTTCCCAAAGGGGACAATAACACTTAGGCACTCTTGTCCCTACTAGGCGCTAGTGTCTGAGAGGCTATGAAGATAAAATAGAAGACACTGCATTGGTTCACATGTTGTGCAATGTCCAAAAATAAACATATAGTTCTAGAAAAGTAAAGAACATAAGTATAAAAAGATAAATCAACATAAATCTAAAGAGAAAAAGGTTTTGTTAATGTATAGTTTTGTTTCTTAGGAACCATGCATATCATAACATACTAGTGGCATGATGTAATAATAATAACCGTGTGATTTCATGTCTATATTACCATCAATGTATTGGCCACTCTACTAATAGTTATTTTAAGATTTATCACATCTTGCAAAACCTCATTCAAGTTCTGTACAATTGAGTATGAGAACACACCTCGACCTAAAGTTACTAATGAAACTGAAAAACTTCAAACATAGTGAACCACTTCCTGAACATAATGATATTAAATATACCTTGAAGGTCCAGAATGTTTACCACATTTTCCCACCTCCACCATTGTATGGTAACATGTTTCATTCTATGATTGACAATACTAATAGTTGTTTTAAGATGTGTCTGATTCTAAACCATTTTATTAGCTCTTGTTTGGTCAGATTTTTTTATGTACCATTTTGTGTCTAGTTTTTGGATTTCTGGGAGGATGAAATAATCACCTAATGATGTCCCCCACTCATTTAGGGTGTGTGAGATGAATCAATATAAGAATGACCCAAATGAGGAAAGTTTAATTTGATGTGCACATTTGAAATAGAACTCTTGCAGAGGGAATATTGAATCTGTATGGTAAAAACCATGGAACATGCAAAACAATGGGAATAAACTAGCAACAAAGTGTTAACGACGATTAAACATGGCATAATGCAATAGAAAACTAGTCAAGAACTCAGTAATACAACAAGAGACCAGTGTAGTAGCTAGTAAGAAAACATGGGACACCACTCAAGATGTCACAAGACACTCAAGGCCTTCAAGGCCAACAAATAAAATAAGTAATCAATCATAAGGAAATGCCCACAAACAATTCCAAATAAGACACAAGCATAGAAGATAAGATACAAGCAAATCAAATAACCATGGTTGGGAGTAGGCGTACAAGATAAATGATACACATGAAACAACCATTATCATGTTAGAAAGGTTGATATTACTTCACAATGTATACAACTGAAAATAGGAATGAAAGTAATAGATATTGCAATGATAAAACATGAATATAGATAAGTAGGGAAGGTAGATGCCCCCAAGAGTCTTAGAAGGACTAATAGAGAACAAGCTCAAGCATCATGCATCATGTGATAACCTATAGATATCATGTATTGACTCCAAAGTACCATGTGAATGCATATGTGTATATGTAAAATGATATAACATACTATAAATCTAAGTGACATGGTAGACAAAATACAACATAGAATAGTATAAGAAAAAATGGATACATGCAACAGAGATTTAGGCTATTGTTTTTTGAATTTTTGCAAATATTTGAATGTTTTTGAATTATTAGAAAGTGAAATACTATGACTAGGGAAGGGGAGCAAGGTTTCTCCACATTATATGTATGTAAAGTGAGGTTCATGTAGGTAAGTGTGTCCTCAACAATTGTGTTTGAACCTAGAACAAGAGTGCATCATCGGGCAACAAGGGTAACACAAGAAATACCATATAATAATGTCAACAAAATGAGGGGAGAACCCTATGGAAAATAAGATCCCAACTACATAAGTAGGAAGTGTATAAGCAATAAGAGTGTATCCCTTAGGAGAAAATATAATAGGTGGAACATTGGGATTTTTGGAAATAGTGGAAATAGTAAGGATAAAAGTGTGAGTCAAGAGATGTGTAACATATGTAGTGTCAGGAGGCTTTCCAGTATCAACCTCAAGCAATGGGAGGATAGACATAAGACTCGTCATAAGCCATAGGTACAATCTGGGAAGATTGGAAACATTAAATTTGTATGTAGTAGCCACTATGTTTATAGACATAAATGTGGATAGAAGGAAATTGGTTGCCCTTATGGATGTAACAAGATGAGGTGTAGTCATAACATATGATTCATGCATATAAGTTTGGAAAGTGAGAGCATTAGTAATCATTATCAAATCAACACACTGTGTTCTAACTTGTGACAAGGAAAGTTCTAGATGTCACATTGGAATAAGTAAACATGTGATCATTAGAAGTGAATTGAGATTTGTTCCAAGAAAAAAAATTGAAATACAAGGTCATCATGACACTGTGAAGGGGGGTACGAGTGTCTCCCAATACCTCAAGTATCATAGATGTAACAACCATCATAGGGGACAAAGATATAGATATAGGTAAGTGTGAAAAAATATGCATTAGGGATCCAACATCATTTGAATGAGAGTGAGACATAGTGGGAGGAGTATACTGGGTGTCAATAGAAATTTCATCATGTAAACTAGTAGTAATATCATAATTATTAACAACGTGAGGTGTGGAATCTATTATAACATTATCCATGGAATTTTTTTTTGCAATGACATTATATGTTATGACATGGGTATAAGGGATCACATGCATAGCATGAAACCAAGAATGACCTAAAAGGATATTATAATTGAGATTATTATGCATAACATAACATAGAACATTAAGAATGCATGGTCCTATAGTAATATGTAAAAATATTTCTCCCAACAATCGTTTAGGTGTTTTATCAAAACCACATATACATAGAGTAGATGGAGTGAGATCACCAAGAAAAGGTCATATTTGATGGACAAAGAAAATGTTACATATATTAAGACTAGATCCATTATCAACTAAAGCAAGCTTAACAAGCACATTACAAATGCAAACCTGAATATACAATGGGGGAGAACTATCAACAATTTAATGGTAGTACATAAATGAATTTTATATAAGCAAGCCAAGATGAAAAATAGATTTTTATTGAAAGTGATGTTGAGCAAAAAGTGGTTGTTGTCAAATGAATAAAATGACAATATCTTAAAATAAAATTTGAATTGTACAAAACAAAAATATATTTTCTTGAATATAAATATCTTCAATAAAAACCTTCAAGGACATTTCTCAAAAGTGTATATCTTTCTAATTATTCCTTAATTACTAAAAAGTGTAATTTTGAATTTCCAAAAATTGAGCTAAAAATTATGGCAACAAAAGAGGTTTTTCATTAGATACAAAAAAATTAAAAATAAGCTCAAAGGAATTTGAAAATAGAGTTGTTATTCTCAAAATATGAAACAAAAGGTGATTTGAAAATTAAGAGCCCTAGAAAGTGACCCAAAGGGTATGACCAACCATGAAACCCTAGGACATTTTTTGCAGATCAAATTTATGACAGATGATATGTGAAAATCAGGCTTGAATATGAAGATAATATGAAGATATTAACCCTAATGCAGCCAGGGTTTGGGTTTAGAGAAGAATATATCTGATAAAGAACATGCAAAATTTGGGTTCACCAAATGATTTAACAAAATTTAAATCTAAAATCAGAGGACTGAGATCAAATAGATAAAATAAAAAATACACAAGATTTAACATGCAATGAAAAGAAAGTAAAAGTAATGAGAGGATGAGAGTGAATTATATTTTATTTGACTATTTGGGATGATTATGGGCTGGAACAATGTTGGATCTTGGTTTGTAAGCTTTTGGGAAAGCAATGATTTGATAGTCTTTTGGACATTAGCTCCTAAAAGAGGACATGCCATCTTGATAGTAGTGTCCTAGTTATGATTCTAGATATGCTCTTTTCAATGTTTGATAATCTCACATTTACTTCACTCTTTGTAACTTCAACTTCACTGTAGGGTTTTACTATCGCACATGATCCTACAAAACAAACCCTAAATACCTATCCAAAATTGAAGCACACATTAGATGAAATAAATATTCATATGTTTGAGTAAGAATGACCTTGTCGATCAATCCAATGTGATTTTCACTGAGTGTTGCACTATATTTTAGACTCAATGTAGTTTTGTTATGTGTGTGTAATAGAATTATGCCCCTCAAAGCTAGGTTTCCCTTGTACATGTCACACTAAGATAATGTGATACAACTACTTTTCCCCTAATATGAATGTGTGAGATGGAATTTAAATTTTTTCCTTCCTATGCAACCTAAATGTGGTCCTTGAATGTTTTCTTTTCCCAAGTAGTAGATAGGAAGTAATAGCCCAAATTTCCCATCCCCTTAGAATTTTAAGTTAGTCATGTATATATATGATTCCCTTATTTGAACTTCATCATTAACAAATAAAAAGACAACCCATAGTGATAAAATAAGTTTTAGAAAAGATAATGATCAAAGTGGTATTTTAAAACTTATGAGAAGAGGGAAAGAGGACATAAGTGCCCAAAGGAGACAATAGCGATTAGGCGATCCTATCCCTACTAGGTGCTAGTGTCTAAGAGGCTCCAAAGATAAAACAGAAGACACTCCATTGGGTCACATGTTGTGCAATGTCCAAATATAAATGGATAGTTCTATAAAAGTAAAGGAAAAAAGTATAAAAATATAAATCAACATACATTTAAAGCAAAACAAGTGTTGTTAATGTATAGTTTTCTTGCTTAGAAATTATGCTTATAATGACACACTAGAGGCATGATGTAATAATATTAAGTGCGTTATTTCATGTTTATATTACCATCAATTTATTGGCCACTCTACTAATAGTTATTTTAATATTTATCACGTTTTACAAGTCCTCCTTGAAGTTTAGTACAATTGAGTGTGAGAACACACCTCAACCTAAACTTACTGATGAAAATGAAAAACCTATAACATAGTGAACCACTTCCTGAACACAACGATGTTAAATATACCTTGAAGGTCCACAATCCTTACCACACTGTCCCACCTCCACCATTGTATGGTAACATGTTTCATGCTATGATTGACACTACTAATAGTTGTTTTAAGACATTTCTGATTCTAAACCTTTTTATTAGCTCATGTTTGGTCAGATTTTGTTATGTACCATTTTGTGACTAGTTTTTGGATTGCTGGAAGGGTGAAATAATCACCCGATGATTTCCCCCACTCATTTTAGGTGTGTGAGATGAATCAATATGAGCATGACCCAAATGAGGAAAGTTGAAGTTAATGTGCACATCTGAAATCGAACTCCTGCAAAGGGAATATGGAATGTGCAAGGTAGCAACCATGGAACATGCAAAACAATGGGAATAAACTAGCAATAAAGTGTTAGCAATAATCAAACATGGCATAATGTAATAGAAAACTAGTTAAGCACTCAGTAATACAATAAGAGATCAGCGTAGTGGCTAGTAAAAAACATGGGACACCACTCAAGATGTCACAAGAAACTCAAGGCCTTCAAGGCCATAGGATCAAATAAGCAATCAAGAATAAGGCAAAGCCCACAAACAATGACAAATAAGACACAAGTATAGGAGAGAAGATACAAGCAAATAAAATAACCATGGTTGGGAGTAGGCGTACAACATAAATGATACACATGAAACACCAATTAACATGTTAGAAATATTGATAGTATGTCACAATGTATACAACTGAAAATAGGAATCAAAGTAGTAGATATTGCAATGATAACACATGAATATAGATAAGTAGGGAAGGTAGATGCCCCAAGATCCTTAGTGGGACTAATAGAGAACAATGTCAAGCATCATGCATCGTGTGGTAATGTATAGATAATGTATATTGACTTCAAAGTACCATGTGAATGCACATGTGTATATGTAAAAGGATATAACATACTATGAATCGAAGTGACATGATAGACAAAATGCAACATAGAATAGTATAAGAAAAAAAGGATACATGCAACCAATATTTAGGTTATTATTTTTTGAATTTTTGCAAATAATTGAATGCTTTTGAATTATTAGAAAGTTAAATACTGTGACTAGGGGATGGGAGCAAGGTTTCCCCATAGTCTATGTGTGCAAAGTGAGGCTCATGTAGGTAAGTGCATCCTCAACAGTAGTGTTTGAACCTAGAAAAAAAGTGCATCATCGAGTAGCAAGGGTAACAAAAGAGTTGCCATATAACAATGTCAACAAAATGAGGGGAGAACCCTATGGAAAATAATATCCCAACTGCATGAGTAGGAAGTGTATAAACAATAAGAGTGTGTCCACTAGGAGAAAATAGAATAGGTGGAACATTGGACTTGTTGGAAATAGTGGAAATAATAAGGATAAATGTGTGAGTCAAGAGATGTGTAACATATGTAGTGGTAGGAGGCTTTCTAGTATCAACCTCAATATATGGGAGGAGAGACACCAAACTTGTCATAAGACATAGGTACAATCTAGTAAGATTGGAAACATTAAAGTTGTATGCATTAGTCCCTATGTTTATAGACATAAATGTATTACATTAGATTTATTAGAAGTATTACATTGCTAATAATTGTACTTAATATGTACTTTATTAAATCAAAATGCGAATTCAATTTTATTGTAAAAAAATAATAGTAGTTACTATGGATTGATTCATTCATTTGTGAAAATGGATTTACATGTAGAAAAATAATTGTTTATCCATAACAACATCATCCATGAGTGCTTGTGGTAAGTGAATACAAAAATATTTATTAGTGTAAAATAAATAATGCACAAAAAATAACACATTTAATGATATAGATCATGAATGAATTTATGAAACTATATTGATAATAATAGTATTATTCTTGACAATTTAGATTCTACAAGGCAAGATTATGTCATAAAAGTTGATTTAAAGGTAGTTAATAATAACCAATGATTTACTTGATTTTACAAAAATAAAGAATTGTGAATTATTAATAGAGAGTAAATACTGCTTTTAAATTCCTTTATTTATATGTTTTCACATTTTCCATGCACCGCTAGCATGACACTTACAACTTCACAATACTAAAGAAATATAGTGTGATGCACGAAATTTTGATTTAATAAAGTACATATTAAGTACAATTATTAGCAATGTGATATTTCTAATAAATCCTTCTATATGCCTATCTGGCTCTCACAAGCACCTATGGATGATTTTCCCAATATTACTATTCCTACAACAATAGAGACTATGTATGATGATTGAATAGGCCAGGTTTACACAGGCTCGCTTCCCTCCGTGATTCCTGTCAAGGAGAACCTACAAAAAATATTTTCAACCCTATATACTAGGGAAAAGATTTCTTTTTTATTTCATTTGTGGGACTCAATCCCACATTGGTGGTGGAGGTGGTTGTGTTAAGCCTTATTAAACTTGCGATGTTAAAGGATTGGTGTGGATTAGGCCATGCGTTTGGACTGTTTTGTTAATTATCCCAAGCCTTGCAGTGGGCTCGGATCAACATGTAATGTGGCTATTAGAGTAGTAAGCTCGACCCACATCCTAAGGGGCATGTAACTCGTTTGCAAAGTTAGTTGCAATACCAAGGTTAACAAGGTAGTAGACATAATATGTTGATATAAATTTTTTTAATCTACTATCTATATTATTATTTTTTAATTAAAAAGATTTTTTGATATTTAATTTTAGAAAAATTAAAATTATTTCATTATATAGTAAAAATTATTGTTGTTAATAATTCATTATTTTTTTTAAAAATAATAATAAATACAAAGTATTAGTACTTAATTTGAAGATGATTAAGTAATTTTTCTAAAAAATTATTATATATAAGAAAAAAAATCGTTTGTACATTTCAACTAAATATGCCAAATTTATAGTCAAGTTAAAATATTTTGTGTAAGTATCCTTTTTTTGACAAGTCAATTTTGACTTGAATAAAGGAAAAATCGTCCAAATACGACCAACATATTCATTTCAAAATCGAAAGGGGGAATTCCTTAAACTCCATTAGTAAAGTTAACCGATATAATGCAAGGTATAAGTAACACAACATTAACAACCTTGTATATAAGTGTGCCCTAATTTTTTTTTTGAAAAAGGAATGTTTATTCATTGATAATTGAGGAAACTATGATTAATGTAAGATTATTTTTTATTCACAAAGAGTTGATTTTTTTGTCAATTTTAAAGGAGTAAATTTCAAATTGTGTTGGGCGTCGAGGGGTTTTGTCCCTCCACCCCGCCCTATATCGCGAAAGGGAATGCACTTGGAGTTCTGCCCTTGGACCCTACGAGCGATGCTACCCCTTGACCCTACTGGGGGCTGCCGCCCCCAGACCCCCGCTCCTTGATCTTGTGTTCAATACTTTATGTGAAAGAAACCTCACCTTTGTGTCCTTATGAAAAATGCCAATAGATGATGGTATAATAGTATTTATATTAAAAATAAATCTAATGTAGTTACCCTATAAACTAAATAGATATTAGACAGTGGTGCATCCATGCACGTGTCATATAAATCTAATATTTTATCTGATATCAAATGATATACGAAAATTATCATTTGATTCTCGATATTCAGGGTAAATGAAAAGAAAATGTTTATATGTTATTGAATTGAAAATGAATTTTCTTCACAACTAACTTAGAATAATTATAATGTATTTTTGTTGAAAGATAAATGAGTTAGATATTATTAATTTTTGAATGCATACAAAAGAATGGATTATATGTGTTTAAATGTTTTGTTTATGCTTCTTGTTTGTTTACTCAAAATAAAAGTGATGTTTTGTTGTGGCATGAAAGGCTTGGTCATGATAATTTTACTTGCATGTATTTGTCGACATGACCTATTTTCTATTATGCCACTATCTCTCATGAAAATATGTGAAGGGTGTTTACACGGTAAGTTGTCACCAAAAACCCTTCCTTGATCATTTTTGAAGCAAACTTCACATAATCCATGGAATTTATCCACACTATTGTTAGAGGATCTTTAAGAATTCCTAAATAGTTCAGTGTATGTTATGATTATTCTTGGATGATTTGGTCATTTTTCAGATGTATCAGTCTTTTAAAACTTTAAAGGCTTAGAATATATATATATATATATATTTGATAAAACAGTATGTGGTTACTAAAAATATTATTATATGCATATTGAATGACACTTGGAGATGCATTTGTGTTTGTATTGGAAATGCCCAATACTAATTACATCTAATATATATAGTTTTACAAGATTAATGTGTTGAAATTTCTCAACATATTAGTAATATAACATGGTTAGTTATTAAACATATTATTATTTAATTTGTTATACAAATTGTGTTTAACCTATCAATGTAAGTTTTATAGATGGTTAAAAGTGAAATAAATAATGATTTATATTATGCTTATTATGATGTTTACATGGATATTGTGACTCTAACCATGTTGATGTTGTGTTAGATATAAAATATACAACTGGATATGCGTTCAAGTTATTTGGTAAAGGTTTAATTACTTGGAGAATTAAAACGTAACCAACATACTCCATTTCTTCTATTGAGGCAAGTATAGAAGTGCAATGGAAGTAGTGAAAGAAGCCATGTGGCTAAAGTGGTTGTTGGAAGAGATACACATGAAATTTAAAGGAAGTACTACACTTCTATGTAATAGCCAGAGTTGCATTGGTCTTACTAAAAATCCAGTTTAACATTAGAGAATGAAGCATATAGATATTCATATGCATTTTATCTAAGAGAAGGTTCTCTGCGGTGATATATATCTCTAGTATTGCCAGACTGAAGATCAAGTTGCAAATACATGTTTACAAAGCTATGTGTGCTGTAAAATTCTATAAGTTTTGTGCAATTCTTGGTCTTTCAGAGTTGCTATTGAGGGGGAGTATGCATGGAAATGTCACCTCCTAATGGCCAGCTAGCTGATATCTCCTTCACCTCTATACTTTTGCTCCAATTATAAATCATTGTAAAAATAACCTTATGATATTTGCAAACTTGTCACTCTAAGTTTATGGTGTACATTCCATTAGTTTACATCTATTTGTAAAGGAGGTCCTTGTATTATAAAAGACTCCTAGAGGTGTTGGTTGAGATATTTTCCATGAGAAACTATGAGATGTAGTCTCATAAATCATGCTTATCCTAAATCATTCACTATTGATTTATGGATTACAAATCCTTTTGTACCAAAAGGTAAGATGAGCATGATGAAGGTGTATAAATATTTCAAATGTGATATGCTAGCCTAAACCTTAACTATGGTTTATGGATTTGTAAATCATGTTGTATAAACATGTAATGATAGCATATGTTCCCCACTTAATATTAAGGGGGAGCATTAGAATGTAATATTAAGTGCCTATAAACCTTAGTTTGTAGTTAAATAATCAAGAATATTTATATTATTTATTAATTAATATATACTCAGTTTGTTTATGTTTAATTGATTATATTTAATCAATTTTTAAATTGGGTGCTTTGTAAAAAGACACAACCCGTCACTTAATAGTTCATGATCAGTGGGGTCAAATTGTAGACACCCAAAATTGGGTCGCAACCCTCTAAACCACCTTCGATTAATTAATTTAATATTATTCCCCCACCATGCCCACTTGCACACATTTTAATTAATTTAATTATCACAATCAAGTTAATTATATAACTCGCCTAGCCACCTCACTCATCCACCTCGCCCTTTCCACCTCACCCTAGACCCATTCTAAACCTATTAATTGTCTTAGACCAAGTCCCCACTTATCCTAACCAACTAGGACTCTTTCCAACCCTAACTATTCTTTACCTATTAATCCTCTAACTAATTCCACACTTTATTTTACGCCATTCAACACTCCAGAACAAAACTAAGCCAACGACCACGCCAAATTTGGGTGAAAAAGCCTATTTTTGGAAAATTAAATCAATTCTCCTTAACTGACACCGGTTATCCCTCGGTCAGCATCAGTTCCCTAACCACCATCGGTTACCCTTAAATAAGAGTTTATAATTCTTTACACGATTGGTATTCAATTTATTCATTCACCTTAGCTTTAGTATTCTAACTCTCAAGCATTCAAGCTACCAAATGACGAACCAAAGCACACCAGGTATTCACTAGCATCCAGCCATCTCATCCACAACTTCAGATCATCACAACAGAGCATACAAGCTCCGTTGTCGCGACACTGGACACATTCTCATATCTCCCATGAATGCTCATTAACCAAGAACCACCTTCAGATCTACATATTACTAGATAAGTAATTCATTCTTATTTGTTAAGCTTTTGTTTTGATCTTAAGTCTTTGATTTACTTCTTTCATTTGATCCCTCTTTTTCCCGAATACCACCTTTCACCTGTTTACCACCTATTCCATCAACTTGAACCATTTCACTCATCCTAGAACCTCTACCACTCATGTTGAGACCTAACAAAAATAACATCATCCTTCTTGAACCCCCTCAACTCTCTGTGTAATCAAAGAGAGACCCAAAACACCCATTTTTGATATTTCCACTATATTTCTCATACTGACATCGGTCACCCAACCAGCGTCGGTCATTTTCTAGTACCGACATCGTTTGCCTAACCGATACCAGTCTATGTGACTAGTAATTTTTCTTATAACAACAAGTTCATAACTTCTTCTAAACAACCGATAACCTTACTAAACTTCACCCAGACCTCACCTACAACCTCTATCAAACTTGAAAACCAAAAACAACCTACTACCCCTCTGGATTTAATCGTATCTTTTTCAGTTAGATTAAATTTACTTATTGTATTAACAAGAGACACCTAAATCATACCATTAAAATAGTATTTACTTATTTCATGTTTTTTTTGCATTAAATTGTATCTGAAAGTGGATTGGCAGCCTTCTAGGAAGCCCCTCTCTTCCCAAATATAGCTCTTGCTAGGCGGTCCACCAATCTATATTGTTAATACTATTTTATGGTCTTTTTATGTTTCTTATACAGGTAGTTCCTCCTAGCCAAAGGGAATCTCTAACAATCAGCTTGGTCAACATTCTACGTGCGCACACCATCTACATAATCACAGGTATTCCTCCTATGCACATTACCCTTGTCTATTTTATCACATTACGTTGAGGTCTAAAAAAAATATATGGATCATGTGGCATGATAAAATTAATTATTCATTGGGTGAATTTTGGGAGAGAAGTGAGGAGGGATATTTGGAATGTAAATGTTTCTCAAATAAATGGATTTATCTCTTTGACCGTGGTTTTTTACACCTCGGGGGTTTTCCACGTAATATGGTGTCACTGTGTTATATTGTTTATTGTATGGTTAAATGTTATTTATAAATGTTTGACTGGATAATATTTTATATTTTTGTTTATATTCTCAGTCCTTCTAGAGCCCATGACTCCATATTTCCCTTAGAAGTCATAAAGACCTAAGTAGTTTTCCATACTTTCTCAAAAAGGTATTTTTAACTTTTGTGTAATATTTGTTAGGATATTGTAAGAAGAGTAAATACTGCAGTATTATTTTGGTTTTAATTATGTAGATGAATTGAGCTATCCAAGATTAATCTTCAAAAAGGGACCAAAAAAGCCTTCTATTTTTTGTTTCATATTTTTCAATTTCTGTTATAGTTTTTTCTATTTCATATCAATTTCTATTATGTGTTCATGACACGCGATGGAAAAATGTAGGTGTTGCAAATCAAATAAATTGAGCATTACACAAGAATGTGTCCCTGAAATTTTGGTGATCACTTGGATGTCCTAAATTTTTTGGAAACTTTGGGACTTTAGGAGACGTCCCTAGGTATTTAATTTTTTTAAAAATATGATGCATTTACTTTTAAAAGTTGTAATTATTACTCAATGCATCGAACTATAATTCCAAAAGTAGAATAAGGATAAAATATTTAAATATTAATTTATATATTATTTTAATAGGCATCCCTCAACGTCTCCAAAATATGTGAATTTATTTACGTCCCAAAAATCCCGACCTTCCCAAAAAAATTGTTTTAGGCCCTAAGATGATGGACCCAAGAAATAGTTTTCAACAAAATAAGGTGTCTCATTAACATGTCATTATTATATTCAATGATTAGTTTGAATCAAATTCTTGAAAGAATTCCAATCGATATATGTCCATGGGGTATGTTGTATTGTAGTTTTTTTAACAATCTAGACTTTTTCTTGAAATTCATTCTTTGATTTAAGATCATGAAAAATACCAGTTAGCCTAAAAATAGGAAGTTGATTTTACTAGCACATAAATCAAACAATTAATCTTTGGATACAACTCTCATTGTTGCTTTGGATAGACACTTGGCTCTCTTTTTTAACATCTTGGGTTTGATGCGGTTATGGTGGCATGATAGGAAAATAAAATTATATTTAGCAACTGGTGTAACATTTCCCATTTACCTTCTATTTTTATCTTTTTCAAACCTAGAGTAGTTAGGTGATATGCACTCTTGTGTAAAACCAAACCACCATATAAACGGGCCACATGATTCCATTTTCAGACCACAACATGAGCTTTCCTTCATAAACAATGACAAATCATACATAATATTAATTTAGACAAAAACGCATTACAAGGACCCATGCACATGGACAATTTGATTTTTTTAACAAGTCCACTCTTCATTTTCTTATTTTTCACTTTGTTAAAGGTATCGAGTTTCATCAGGCCTTTTCTCATAATCAAGACACCATATGCAGGAAATGGGTTACAAGTAAAATTTCGAAGGAAGATAACGATGCATCAATATCAATGGTAATCATTCATTTATTTAAACAAAGCACACGGCAACCTTTCTATAGAAACAAAATGGATATACATACCCATTAATGTAATTTGCCTCATTTTTCCTCTTCCATGTAGAGGAAGAGAATAGCCTAGACACCACACCAAACACAACAAATGATGAAGTAGAATTTTTCATGGAGAGGAAGAAACATATCAGTGTAGGGAAATGAAAGAGTTGAAGAAATCAGTGCAATACAAGAAGGGGCAATCCAAACAACATTTATATAAAAATAAATAAGAAAAATATCCAGTTTGGCTCATCATTATACTCACTAAACCCATTGTTTCTTTGATCCACAAGCAAAAAGAAAAAAACAAAGTGGTAACATCTGGAAACTGCTTGTCACATCCCGTGATTTCAGTTTGTTTCGTTAAAAGGAATAAGTCGTAAAATTAAGAGTGTGTTACGTGAGCCGAAAAATAACCTCTGTTGTATAGTTGTATATGCAACCACATGTGTGTATGCATATCGTGAAAAGGATATACACACTTATGTGTAGTTGCATGTAAAACCTCACAACACTTACCGTCCAGCGCTCAAAATGTACTTAGCATTTATGACTTATTCTTGTTTTTCTTTGATGTTTGAATGTATTTACCATGTTGTGTGTGATGATTTCAGTACATGATGTATTGTTTGATTTTTGTATCAGTAATGAATAATGTAGTGCATGTTGTTATGTTGTGTAATATGATTTATCAACTTGGCTGCAAGTAATGATTTGGTACATTGGTGGATTGTTGGTTGTTGTAACTATCTTGGATGACTATGTTTTATTACTGTCCATGATGATTTCACAATAGTGATAAATCCACTGTACATGAATGTACTTACCATGATGAATATGATGATTTCGATTGTGGAAGACATTGCTATAAATGTTGTACCTGTAATGGATATTGAAAAACACATTTCTATGTTGAGTGTCATGGGTTACTTACCTTGTTGTAAGTGTGATGATTAAAAAATAATCGGATACTTTGCTTGGTTCTGGTACCTAATAATGAAAGTGATAGTTTTCTATTCTTGCTACAAATAATGATTGCCTAATGTGAGGGATCTTTACATGGTTAAAATAATATTATTACAGTATGAAAACATAGTTGATTGCATAATGTTAACCTTCTTTTTGTGTCATGATGGTCAAATTCTGTAAAGCTTAATATAGGTGACCCTTACAACGTGTAGGTAAAACTCGAGTCCGTCAAGTTAAAAAGCTCAATATGGTTTAATGGTAATGATATCAGTAATTTAAATGATTTTTTTTCTTTTGCAAGAAAATGTTAACTCGGTTTATTTAATAGTAATTACTTACTTGAATTTTATGAAAAGATTTATCATAGCTTATAAAATGTTCTATTTATATGTATGAATATTTCACTATGTTGAGGATCGAAACTTGTTGGTTTGCATACTGCCTAGGACTGATCATAACTCCATGTTAAGAGGTCAATGTTGTGATCATTTGTTAACGATAAGGTCTTGTATATACTCATTGGCACTTGATTATCATTGGGGTTAGGCATTTCATGTTTTAAATCTAATAGTGTCTTTAACCTAACTCCATTTACATTGGATTATAAAGTTGATCCTATGACATATTTTGAATGATTAACATGAATAGTCAAAACAACCCATGCAAATAGTGGTTAAGTGGTTACTTGTCTTCTATCTCCCATCATTCATGTAATGGCTATTGTTTAAAGATTAAGTAAAGCTTGACAACTAAAATTAACACTTCCACATTTGGAGGGAAACTGTTAGCTATTTAAATAAGCCACTATGTGGCATTCAGAGGGAAATAAATGCATTTAATAGCAATTAATTTTTTTTGGGAAACTATGAGATGTAGTCTCACAAATCATGCTTATCCTAAATCATTCACTATTGATTTATGGATTACAAATCCTTTTGTACCAAAAGGTAAGATGAGCATGATGAATGTGTATAAATATTTTAAATGTGATATGTTATCCTAAACCTTAACTATGGTTTATGGATTTGTAAATCATGTTGTATAAACATGTAATGATGGCATATGTTCCCCACTTTATATTGAGGGGGAGTGTTAGAATGTAATATTAAGTGCCTATAAACCTTAGTTTATAATTAAATAATCAAGAATATTTATATTATTTATTATATAATATATACTTAGTTTGTTTATGTTTAATTGATTATATTTAATCAATTTTTAAATTGGGTGCTTTGTAAAAAGACACAACCCGTCACTTAATAGTTCATGATCAGTGGGGTCAAATTGTAGACACCCAAAATTGGGTCGCAACCCTCTAAACCACCTTCGATTAATTAATTTAATATTATTCCCCCACCATGCCCACTTGCACACATTTTAATTAATTTAATTATCACAATCAAGTTAATTATATAACTCGCCTAACCACCTCACTCATCCACCTCGCCCTTTCCACCTCACCCTAGACCCATTCTAAACCTATTAATTGTCTTAGACCAAGTCTCCACTTATCCTAACCAACTAGGACTCTTTCCAACCCTAACTATTCATGACCTATTAATCCTCTAACTAATTCCACACTTTAATTTATGCCATTCAACACTCCAGAACAAGACTAAGCCAAAGACCACGCCAAAGTTGGGTGAAAAATCCTACTTTTGGAAAATTAAACCAATTCTACTTAACTGACACCGGTGATCCCTCGGCAGGCATCGGTTCCCTAAGTGCCGTCGGTTACCCTCAAATAAGAGTTTCTAACTTTTTGCACGATTGGTCTTCAATTTATTCATTCACCTTAGCTTTGGTATTCTAACTCTCAAGCATTCAAGCTACCAAACGACGAACCAGAGCACACCAAGTATTCACCAGCATCCAGTCATCTCATCCACAACTTTGTATCATCACAACAAAACACACACGCTCTGTTGCTGTGACACTAAACACATTCTCGTATCTCCCACGAATGCTTATCAACCAAGAACCAGCTTCAGATCTACATATTACCCGATAATTAACTCATTATAATTTGTTAAGATTTTATTTTGATCTTAAGTCTTTGATTTACTTCTTTCATCTGATCCCTCTCTGTCTTGAATACCACCTTTCACCTGTTTACCATCTATTCCATCAACCTGAACCATTTCACTCATCCTAACACCTCTACCACTCTTATTGAGCTCTAACAAAAATAACATCATCCTTCTTGAACCCCCTCATCTCTCTGTGCAATCACAGAGAGACCCAAAACACCCATTTTTGATATATCCATTATATTGCCCATACCGACATCGGTCACCCAACCAGCGTCGGTCATTTTCTAGTACCAACATCGGTCACCTAACCGATACCGGTCTATGTGACTAGTAATTTTTATTATAACAATGATTTCATAACTTCTTTTAAACAACCCATAACCTTACTAAACTTCACCCAAACCTCACCTAAAACCTCTGTCAAACCTGTAAACCAAAAACAACCTACCACCCCTCCGGATTTAATCGTAAATTTGTTTGTTAAATTAAATTTACTTATTGTATTAGCAAGAGACACCTAAATCGTACCATTAAAATAGTATTTACTTATTTCATGTTATTTTGTAGATTAAATTGTATCTGAAAGTGGATTGATAGCCTTCTAGGAAGCCCCTCACTTCCCAGATCTAGCTCTTGCTAGGTGGTCCACCAATCTATATTGTTAATGCTATTTTAGGGTCTTGTTGTGTTTCTTATACAGATAGTTCCTCCTAGCCAAAGGGAAGCTCTCATAATCAGCTTAGTCAACATTCTACGTGCGCACACCGTCTACATAATCACAGGTATTCCTCCTACGCCCATTACCCTTGTCTGTTTTATTGCATTACTTTGAGGTGAAACACAAATATATGGATCATGTGGCATGATCAAATTAATTATTCATTGGGTGAATTTTGGGAGAGAAGTGAGGAGGGAGATTTGGAATGTAAATGTTTCTCGAATAAATGGATTTATCTCTTTGACTATTGTTTTTTACCCCTCGGGGGTTTTCCACGTAAATGGTGTCACTTTGTTATATTGTTTATTGTATGGTTAAATGTTATTTGTAAATGTTTGACTGGATAATATTTTATATGTTTGTTTATATTCTCAGTCCTTCAAGAGTCCATGACTCCATATTGCCCTTAGAAGTCATAAAGACCTAAGTATTTTTCCATACTTTCTCAAAAAGGTATTTTTAACTTTTGTGTAATATTTGGTAGGATATTGTAAGAAGAGTAAATACTGCAGTATTATTTTGGTTTTAATTATGTAAATGAATTGAGCTATGCAAGATTAATCTTCAAAAAGGGACCAAAAAAGCCTTCTATTTTTTGTTTCATATTTTTCAATTTTTGTTATAGTTTTTTCTATTTCATATCAATTTCTATTATGGGTTCGTGACACACGATGGAAAAATGTATGTGTTGCAAATCAAATAAATTGAGCATTACACAAGAATGTGTCCCCTAAATTTTGGTGATCACTTGGATGTCCTAAATTTTTTGGAAACTTTGGGACTTTAGGAGACGTCCCTAGGTATTTAATTTTTTTAAAAATATGATGCATTTACTTTTAAAAGTTATAATTATTACTCAATGCATCGAACTATAATTCCAAAAGTAGAATAAAGATAAAATATTTAAATATTATTTTAATAGGCATCCCTCAACGTCTACAAAATCTGTGAATTTGTTTATGTCCCAAAAATCCTGGCCCTCCCAAAAAAACTGCTTTAGGCCCTAAGATGATGGACCCAAGAAATATTTTTCAACAAATTAAGGTGTCTCATTAACATGTCATTATTATATTCAATGATTAGTTTGAATCAAATTCTTGAATGAATTCCAATCGATATATGTCCATGGGGTATGTTGTACTGTAGTTTATTTTTTAGAATCTAGAATTTTTCTTGAAAGTCATTCTTTGATTTAAGATCATGAAAAATACCAGTTCGACTAAAAATTGGAAGTTGATTTTATTACCACAAAAATCAAACAATTAATCTTTGGATACAACTCTCATTGCTGATTTGGATAGACACTTGGCTCTGTTTTTTAATATCTTGGGTTTGATGCGGTTATGGTGGCATGATAGGAAAATAAAATTATATTTAGCAACTGGTGTAACATTTCCCATTTACCTTCTATTTTTATCTTTTTCAAACTTAGAGTAGTTAGGTGATATGCACTCTTGTGTAAAACCAAACCACCATATAAATGGGCCACATGATTCCATTGACAGGACACAACATGAGATTTCTTTCATAAACAATGGAAAATAATACATAATATTAATTTAGACAACAACACATTACAAGGACCTGTGCACATGGACAATTTGATTTTTTTAACAAGTCCACTCTTCATTTTCTTATTTTTCACTTTGTTAAAGGTCTCGAGTTACATCAAGCCTTTTCTCATAATCAAGACACCATATGCAGGAAATGGGTTACAAGTAAAATTTAGAAGGAAGATAACGATGCATCAATATCAATGGTAACCATTCTACTATTTAAACAAAGAAAACTACAAACTTTCTATAGAAACAAAATGGAGATACATACCCATTAATGTCATTTTCCTCACTGTTCCCCTTCCATGTGGAGGAAGAGAATAGCCTGGAAACCTCACCAAACACAACAGATGATGAAGTAGAATTTTTCATGGAGAGGAAGCCACATATTAGTGTAGGGAAATGAAAGAGTAGAAGAAATCAGTACAATACAAGAAGGGGCAATCCAAAAAATTTTTATAAAAAAATAAATAAGAAAAATATCCATTCTGGCTCATCATTATACTCACTAAACCCATTATTTCTTTGAGCCACATGTAAAGAGAAAAAAACAAAGTGGTGACATCTAGAAACTTCTTGTCACATCCCACAATTTTAGTTTGTTTCGTCAAAAGGAATAATTCGTAAAATTAAGAGTGTGTTATAAGAGCCGAAAAATAAGCTCTGTTGCTTAGTTGTATATGCAACCACACGTGTGTATGCATATCGTGAAAAGGATATAAACACTTACGTGTAGTTGCATGTAAAACCACACAACACTTATCATTCAACGCTCAAAATGTTCTTAGCATTTATGACTTATTCTTGTTTTTCTTTGATGTTTGAATGTATTTACCTTGTTGTGTGCGATGATTTTGGTACATGATTTACTGTTTGATTTTTGTATCAATAATGAATAATGTAGTGCACGTTGTTATGTTGTGTGATATGATTTATCAACTTGGCTGAAAGTAATGATTTGGTACGTTGGTGGATTGTTGGTTGTTGTAACTATCTTGGATGACTATGTTTTCTTACTGTCTATGATGATTTCACAATAGGGATAAATCAGTTGTACATGAATGTACTTACTAGGATGAGTATGATTATTTTGATTGTGGAAGACATAGCTAGAAATGTTGTACCTGTAATGGATATTGAAAAACACATTGCTATGTTGAGTGTCATGGGTTACTTACCTTGTTGTAAATGTGATGATTAAAAAATAATTGGATACTTTGCTTGGTTCTGGTACCTAATAATGAAAGTGATAGTTTTCTATTCTTGCTGGAAATAATGATTGCCTAATGTGAGGGATCTTTACATGGTTAAAATAATATTATTACAGTATGAAAACATAGTTGACTGCATGATGTTAACCTTCTTTTTTTGTCATGACGGTCAAATTCTGTAAATCATAATATAGGTGACCCTTAGCATGTGCAGGTAAAACTTGAGTATGTCAAGGTAAAAAGCTCAATATGGTTTAATGCTAATGATATTAGTAAGTTAAATGCAATTTTTTTTGTATTGCAAGAAAATGTTAACTCGGTTTATTTAATAGTAATTACTTACTTGAATTTTATGAAAAGATTTATCATAGCTTATAAAATGTTCTATTTATATGTATGAATATTTCACTATGTTGAGGATCGAAACTTGTTAGTTTGCATATTGCCTAGGACCGATCATAACTCCATGTTAAGAGGTCAATGTTGTGATCGCTTGTTAACGATAAGGTCTTGTATATACTCATTGGCACTTGATTATCATTGGGGTTATGCATTTCATGTTTTAAATTTAAAAGTATCATTAACCTAACTCCATTTACATTGGATTATAAAGTTGATCCTATGACATATTTTGAATGATTAACATGAATAGTCGAAACGACCCATGCAAATAGTGGTTAAATGGTTACTTGATTTCTATTCCCGCCATGCATGTAATGACTATTGTTTAAAGTTTAATTAAAGCTCTGACCGCTCAAATTAACATTGTCACATTTGGAGGGAAACTGTTAGCTATTTAAATAAGCCATTGTGTGGCACTCAGAGGGAAATAAATGCATTTAATAAAAATTAATTGTTTTTGGGAAACACGAAGCTTATTGAGGAAGCTAAGCATATGTGTGTGGTTTCATTTTTTGTTTTGTTTTGTTGAAGCTATGTTAACAAGTTGTGTATGAGGGTTTTAATTCAAGCTATTTCTAGTTTTCCCAAAAATATAGAATTTGTTTAAAACACAATGCATGCAAATCAAACAACTGAGGAATTGTCATGTTTATAATGTGAAAAGTAATAGGGTTTTTATTTGGGTGCTCAAATTCATGAGTAATTGGAATGATTCCAAGACGAAAAGCCACTGATTTGTTGGTTATTGGGTTCTCCCTCTGTGTGCATGAAAATCTTCTTATTTTCAGGCATGGAATATTCTCTCTTTCACTTGTTACTTATTTTTGAAATGAGTTGAAAACATGCTAGTTGTTTATTTGCAGTTTAACGTTTATTCCTTCTAGTTGTGTGATAATTAATTGATTGCAATAAACGAGTTAAACTTTGTTATTTGGGTGTTTTTCCTTTTAATTGTTATTAATAGTTCATGAAGAGGGTTTGGTGGCCTTCGAGCTCGTATTAAAGACTATGGTTGATTATTTTAATAGTTGAGTTGTGAGATAAGATTTGAGTTTTAGATATTATATGCATTTTGTCTCTGGGCTAGAACTTTGGTTGGGTTTTAACTGTTTATGTGGTCAATTGCAATATGGCCGGTATATGCACATTGGATAGTTTGTATTCCTTGACATTGTTGGAACTGCCTTGGTACTGAGTGTTAGAGTTTTGTTTTATTTTATTTCTACGTTTATAGCTTCCTTGACAAGAAAAAACAGTTCAGAATCTATTTGGGCAAGTATAAACTCATGTTTTCGATTGGTTAGTCCAATTGTAACCACCCAAAATACGAGTACCCATTTTGAGAAGTACGCTCTCCAAATCTGCAATTTTGATTAAGGCAATTAATTTATTATGGTTAAGGCTAAGACTGTATGATCTGGGATTCCAAATATATTTTGAGATAGGAAAATAATATGAGATTTTAGTTGAATCGATCAATGTCCTCTAATCAAGAACTTTGTTTAAAATATTGAACTAAAAATGATTACTTTTCATAAAAGAATATCATGTTTGGCTTCCTGTTGAGTGAATGTTACAAGTCCCATGGTTTAATAATTTTCGGTTATGAAGTAGCCTTGGATATTCTCTTACATGGATGAAAGTATGTTGTCTTTTATTTATGATTTAAGTTTCAGTTGGGTAAGTGCACCAAGTTGAGGGGCCAAAAGGGGGTCCTAAGTGGATGCATTTTTCTGGAAAAAAAAACTTCAACTTGTACGAGTTTTCAAAACAGTTACACTCAAAATTGGAAGATGTTTTAGAAATATGAATCGTAGAATTTTGATTCTAGTTTCTAAGATACTAAATGTTATTGAAAATAGATAAGTTTAAGTGGGTCAAACAACTAAAATACCAACATATGCTCTTGTTTTTGTTTGAAAACATAATAGAGTGACTTTCGTGCCCCCCACCATTTTTTGAGCACCATTTAGTATTTTTGAAAAAAATTTGGTAGAAAGATAGATAAGAGCATCTAGTTTGGGCTCCATTTTTTTCAGATTTTTATAGCGAATATTTTTTTATTTATGATTTTTCTAGTACAAATATTTTATGTTTTGAAAAATAACGGAGCTCCGATCATATCCCCCCTAACTACCTCAAAAAATATCAAAAATTATATATATATTTTGAATATGTATAGAATTATGCCTAGTTTGGGCTAGTATATTTTTTTAAAATTTCGATCACCCAAAAAAAAGATACACCATGAAAGATAGACATATTTACACTTCAAAAAATAGCTATAAAAAGGCATAGTTAGAAAATAAATAGTATGGAAACCTTATATTAGTCAGAAAATTTGAAAAATTATATTTTTAGAAAGAAGAAGCTCTGATCTATGTCATGGTATAATTTCTTTAAAATGGATCGATTGTTTTATTTTGATTTATCATAGAGAAAGTGACATTTTTACATTTTCTTGCAAAAACATGTTGTTTGTTGTGTTTGTACAAGTCCATGCCTTAGGCTTGGGGATCCAAACCGGATCCCAAGCCTTGAGGCATGGCTTGGAAAAAGAGAAAATAAAAAATGTGTATGCATTTTTCTTTGTTTATAAATTGTGGCCCCCCAACGTTCCTTTCATCTCTTTTATGGGAATTCTGCAAACATTTTGTTTTGTCTGTAATTTTCTCTACGTTCTTGCACATTTTTTTAGTAGTTCATTTTGTCTCCTACCCCACTAGTTGATTTTTTCTAATCATGGGCGATAAACTTTGAGCTAAGGACAAGAGGAAAGTCAAGAACAAGACATCAGAGCAATTGGAAGAGAATAGAATAAAGAAATTGAAGAGAATGCAAAAACTTCGAGCAAGGCAAGGTACATCCGCTATATCAAATGTAGCTAATGTATTAGAAGATGGGGATGAAATACATAATGAAAATGTAGAGAATAATGATTTTGCAATGAATAATGATATTGAATTGAATGATAATGTTGGTATGGATGAAGAAATTGATACGAATCCAATTGTTGAACCCTTACCTGAGAATCTAAATGTTAACCCTAAAATTTGTATGAAAACATTGAATGAAGAAAGTAACCTTGTAAACAAATCTTCACCTCTAAGAACACATCCTTCAATTTTGTGAAGAAAACCAATTCACTTAATTGAAATTGATGAAAAATTATAAAACCAATGCCTAACAAAATGTCTAAAACAAATGCGAGAAGAAAAGCTAGTGGAATTTGGAATAATTACTTTGAGAATTTAAATGACACACAAAGATGTCAATTATTTTTTACATTGATGAAATTAATTAAGATGAGACCTATAATGAAGACCTTGGGGTTAAGAACATGTAATGTTGTTTATCAAAATGCGTCAATTGTTAAAAAGATACATAAAGCATACCAAACTATAGATGGCAAAAGATGCACCAAAGATAGTAATGCTACACAGCATGCACTTACTAATTGTATAGTAAGTGATAAAACAATTAATAAATGCTTGATTATAAAAACAAGAAGTGCTTTGAAGCTAAACAAAAACATACTAATGAAAGCAATAGAGAGACGTAAACATCTTGAGTAAGTCAATAACACTGACTATTGGGCTTTCTCTAGTAAACTTCCATGAAATGACAAGAATACATTTGATATTCTAAAAGAATTAATTGTAAAATTTTAGAATGAGAACACAAGGGTGTCACCGAATAGAATAGATACAGTAAAAAGAAGAATAGGTTCTCGTAATCATGAATCATGTGCAAAACATTTCTTAGATATGACTCAAACAAAATTGTGCTCTAAGTTTAAGAATGAAAATCCACAAATTAATATTAGCCAAATATTCTTTGAAATGAGCAAACCCTTTTATGTGAAAATCAATCACTCACATACCACTTATTGTTGTAGGCATCATGTTGAATTTTCAATGAATTATGATGTTTTTTTGTCAAATATGTCGTGTTTTGCATACTGACATAATGTTGCAGGAGTGTGGATTAAATGTCCCATAAAAATCTTCAAGGGAATTTATTCTAAAAATATTTTGTGAAAATCAACAAGACAATTTTTTTATAACAAAGCATATTTGGTTGGAATGTGTAATGTATGTGGTGGCTTGCCAAATCTGAAAAGTTGTATCCATGAGGAGAGTACATATTCAATAGGAAAAGAATTGGTTGATTTCACCAGATATAAATTGGTGGCATATCAATTAAAAGATGGAAAAGAATCTAAGAGGTGTGAGCTTGTTATAAAACAATTACATGTATCAGAATATATGGTCAAATTCAAAGAGGAAATTTTTTATGAGTATGCAAGGCACACACATAGAGCTTGATGGTTGGATGAACAATTCAAGTTAAGAAAGGACACATTCCCACTTGGTACTATTGTTTCAGTAGTTGACTTTGCAGAGAATTAAACATTGCAGCCACAAATGGAAGTTCAGTCTCAATATTATAACTCAGTGCAAGTTTCTATTTTCGTGCATATAACATTCATGCACTCTCCGGAAAGCACTGAACAAGATCGAAAAATATTAAGAGAGTATCATTTCTACATCAGTGATGATCGAAAACATTCTATAGAATATTTACAAGGGCGTTTCCAAGTGTTTTATGCAAACTTGAATGAGAGGAACATTAGTTTCGATCAACATTACATTTGGTCGAACAACTGCACATCACAATTCAAGAATGCACAGATGTTTTATTACCTAAGCAAAATGCACAAAGAAACAAATGTACAACATATTTGGAGTTTTACTAAGGCAGGGCATGGAAAAGGAGTGCATGACGGTGAAGGAGCATGTGTGAAAAGAGCACTTGCAAGAGAAGAGTTAAAGGTCAAGGATGGCGCTAAATTTACAGATGCAAAAAACATTGTTGATTGGTGTGTCAAGAATATGGGCCATGAATCTCAAGAGAGATCAATGGTTTGTAGATATTTTTGGTTGATAGAGGAATAACATCTGTAAAACTTTGAAGATTGTATGACAGTTGTAGGATCAAATGATATACACTCATTCCATAGTTCAGATGCAAATTTTTGGACTATTTATATTAGGTGCATGACATGTTTTTATATATCATGCATTGATTTTATGTGGAATGAATGTGAGTCATAACATTGGGTGGATGAATGGAATTGTATACCTCTAATTCCACTCAACACACATCAAGTTCCATGAGCATTACAACTTGCAAGGCCTTCAGATCAAATGACAACATCACCTGACTTTGACCAAGTCTCTGATTTAGTGCAACAAGGTACATACATATATGTACATGCCATGTTTTAGATTTATAAATTATTAAATGGTTAACTTTTAATGTATTTTAAAATTGACTAAACAGTTTTACTTTGTGATACATAGGGCACATTTTACAGTTATTGCGACGGAATTTAATGAAGAGGGAACATACTACTTCTTGTCTTGATGTGTAGAGGGGAATTTTTTTTTGACTTCCATAGTCATTGATGGTGAAGACCTTGACTATCCCACTGGGTCAATGGTAGTCACTCGAACTTGGTTTCAACGATATCCTATAAAAAAATAAAACATTTGGTTGTTTGAAAACTATGAAGTACATCAAAAGATACTTCACTATTCACATTTAGTCCTTGCAATAAATATTACATTGATCAAATATCGAGGTTGGCCATCAAACAAGAATTTGTGGAAGGTTCGTGAATCAGATCATGAAGCAATTCTTGCTACTGTCAAGAATAGATTTGATCCTTGCAGTTCATTAGATTGAATTTGCAAAGGTATGTTCTTCATGAATTTAATTTGAATATTTACTTAAATGATTTTGTTTAAATTTTATATGATTTAAAATTCTATTTAATTGCTTACTAACATGTTTATGTAGGTTAGTGGTGCCAAAATATCTTCCACCTTCACGTGGTTGACACTGTTAGTAGAGAATTTTTTATTCTCGAAGCCAAGTGAAGCTAAGAGAAATTAAATATTAGAAAGGAACAACAAACAGAAATTCTCATTTCACCACCTATATTATATGAACCACCTATATTATTCAGGTGATTGGCAATGGACAACCTTACACTGACTCAGACTACAATATTTTGTGCATTTGCAAATAGAAGGACAACGAGAGAACCGAATGGAGATGGAGAAAACCACAAGAGAATTTCATAGAGGGACCCGATGTGGAGGTCTCAGATTTGACAAGACATCTCTAGGTGTCACGGAGTCCGAGAAATCACCCGTCAAAGATATAGCATGTTTTGGCCTCAGGGCTCTTAAAGTACTACCCCTGGACAAGGTAGCCCGAAAGCACGAGCAGTGTAGGGAACCTAAAAAACTCCTCCACTAGCGTTCACTTGGTCACCCCGACGTGTTGGTGTAGTTGGTTTGGTCCCACGGGCTTTCGTTTGCAAACTATAGTGTCTGGCAGCCATGCACTGACTCAGACTACAATATTTCACGTGTTTGCAAATAATAGGACAATGCCAGAACCGAATGGAGAAGGATAAAACTACGAGAGGATTTCGTAGAGGGATTCAACATGGAGGTTTCAGATCTGACGAGATGTCTCTAGGTGCCACAAAGTCTGAGAAATCACATGTCGAAGATATAAGGTGTTTTGGTCTCGGGGCTCTTAAGAGACTAAGCCCGAATGAGGTAGCCCGAAATCACAGGGAGTGTAGGGAACCAAAACAAATCCTCCACTAGCGTTCACAAGGCCATTTGGACATGTTGGCCCAAAGAGTTCAGTCCCACAAGCTAATGTTTGCAAAATACAACATTTAGTAGCCTTACACCGACTCAGGCTACACTATTTCGCACGTTTGTAAAGAATAGGACATCGAGAGAACCGAATGGAGATGGAGAAAACCGCGAGAGAATTTCATAGAGGGCCCCGACATGGAGGTCTCAGATATGACGAGACATCTCTAGGTGCCATGAAGTCTAAGAAATCACCCGTCGAAGATATAACGTGTTTTGGCCTCAGGGCTCTTAAGGGACTACGCTCGGATGAGGTAGCCTGAAAGCATGAGTGGAGGAAACCACCAATGTTCAATGGTTTTGCCACATGATGCAACTATGTAGAATATGAACTTAGATTTGTTGGGGATACCACCAATGTTCCAACTGTTCATTTTGAAAGAATGAATATCTTCAATCAAACAGAGAATGAAGAGCCTGAATTTTTTTGGACATTAAAAAAGGTTTTTTATGCCCAAAAATAAGTTGAAGGCCATATAAATTTTCAGTCTTCAACTTTAGATGACAATGAACATCGTGAAGAAAAACAATTAGGTGAAGATGTCACTATGATTTAAGAAGAAATGCCTCTTGCAAGTCATAAAGAGTCAATTTGATTACCCAAAAACATCTGGAAGAACTTAAAGAGAAGTTACAAGGAGAAGAAAAGGAAAAATGGGAAGCATGGAAGGATCACAACTTAATTGGAATGGAATATCTCTGTGATGTTTTCGATAGAATCATGGATAATCTTAAGGACAACATGCCAAGTTGATTATTTTTATTAATCTCAGTTGCTTCAACTTCACAAATCAAACTAGGTAGTTCCAAAAGAAACATACTGGCAAGAAAAAATATAATAAAGTATTGATAATTTAGCTTGAAACTTGTTTAGAATTGTAATTTATTTTTTGATTGAGCATTCACCAATAGTTTCTTTTTTGAAGGAAGAAATTCATTTTATATGTGAGAAATAGAATGTTGATTTAGTCTATTACTTTGACTATTTAGGTTAAATTTATGTAGTCATTCAATGAAATTTTGATGCTCTTCAGTATTAACATGGAAAAATTGTTAGGGCCCTACGAAAGCCTCTCACGGTTTTATCCATATCCATTCAGTTCTCTCGTTGTCCTATTGTTTGCAAACACGCGAAATAGTGCAATCTGAGTCAGTGTAAGGCTGCTAGACGCTATATTTTACAAATGGTAGCTCGTGGGACCAAACCATCTAGGCCAACACATCTGGATTGCTTGGTGAATGCGAGTGGAGTCTTCGTTTTTCTTCCCTACACTCCTCGTGCTTTTGGGCTACGTCGTCCGGGCGTAGTCCCTTAAGAGCCCTAAGGCCCAAACACGATATATCTTCAATGGATCATTTCTCAGACTCCATGGCAACTGGAGACATCTTGTTAGATCCAAGACTTCCACATTGGGGCCATTATGAAATTATCTCACGGTTTTATCCATATCCATTCGGTTCTCTCTCTGTCCTATTGTTTTCAAACACGTGAAATACTGCAGTCTGAGTCAGTATAGGGTTGTCAGACGCTATAGTTTGTAAACAGAAGCTCATGGGACCAAACCAACTACGCCAACACATCGGGGTGGCCTAGTGAATGCTAGTGGAGGATTTTTGTTTTTTTCCCTATGCTCCCTGTGCTTTTGGGCTACCTCGTTCAGGCGTAGTCTCTGAAGAGCCCGAAGAGCAAAACATGTTATATCTTCAACATGTGACTTCTCAAACTCCATGGCACTTGGAGACATCTTGTTAGACTCAAAACCTCCATGTTAAAGCCCTCTACGAAATCCTCTCGTGGTTTTCTCCATCTCCATTTGGTTCTGTCACTGTCCTAGTGTTTGCAAACGCATGAAATACTGCAATCAGAGTCAGTGTAGGGATCCCAGACACTGTAGTTTGTAAACAGAAGCTCGTGGGACCGAACCAAATACGCCAACATGTTGTAGTGGCTAGGTGAATGCTAGTGGGGGATTTTTTTTGGTTCCCTATGCTCCCCGTGCTTTCGAGCTATCTCATCCGGGCGTAGTCCCTTAAAATCCCTGAGGCCAAAACATACTATATCTTTGACGGGTGATTTCTCAGACTCTATGGCACCTAGAGACATCTTGTAAAATCCAATACCTCCACATTGGGGCCCTCTACAAAATCCTCTTATGGTTATCTCCATCTCTATTTGGTTCTCTTGCTGTCCTATTGTTTGCAAATGCGTGAAATACTGTAGTCTAAGTCAGTGTACGGCTGCCAGACGCTATAGTTTGCAAACGAAAGCTTTTGGGACCAAACCAACTACGCCAACACATTGGGGTGGCCAAGTGAACACTAGTGGAGGCTTTGTTTTGGTTCTCTACACTCCCTGTGCTTTCAGGGTACCTTGTTTGGGCGTAGTCCCTTAAGAGCCCTGAGGCCAAAACACACTATATCTTATACTAGTGATTTCTCAAACTCTGTGGGACCTAGAGACATCTCGTCAGATCCAAGACCTCCATGTCATGTCCCTTTATGAAATCCTCTTGTGGTTTTCTTCATATCCATTTGGTTCTCTCGTTGTCCTATTGTTTGTAAATGCGTGAAATACTACAGTATGAGTCAGTGTAGGGCTCCCTAACACTATAGTTTGCAAATGGTAGCTTGTGGGACCAAACAATAGGAAAACACATCCAGATGGTGTGGTGAATGCTAGTGGAGGATTTTTTTGGTTCCCTATGCTACCCGTGCTTTCGGGCTACCTCGTCCTGGCGTAGTCCCTTAAGAGCCCTAAGGCCAAAACACGTTATATCTTCGATAGGTGATTTCTTAGACTCTATGGCACCTAGAGATGTCTCATCAGATCTAACACCTCCATGTTAAATCCATCTATGAAATCCTATCACGGTTTTATCCATCTCCATTCGGTTCTCTCGTTGTCCTATTGTTTGCAAATGTGTGAAATAGTGTAGTCTGAGTCAATGTAAGGCTGCTCGATGATGTATTTTACAAATGGTAGCTTACGAGACCAAGCCAACACAGCTAGATGGATTGGTAAATGTTAGTTCAGGATTTTTTTTTCCCTACACTGCCCATGCTTTCGGGCTACCTCGTCCGGGCGTAGTCCCTTAAGAGCCCTGAGGCCAAAACACGCTATATCTTCGATGGGTGATTTCTCAAACTCTGTGGCACCTAAAGACGTCTCGTCAGATCTAAGACCTCCATGTTGAGGCCCTCTATGAAATTATCTTGCAGTTTTTTCCATATCCACTTGGTTCTCTCGCTATCCTATTGTTTGCAAATGCGTGAAATATTGCAGTATGAGTCAGTGTGCAGCTCCCAGACGCTATAGTTTGCAAACGGAAGCTCGTGGGACCAAACCAACTATGCCAACACATTGGGTGGCCAGGTTAATGCTAGTGGATGATTTTTTTTGGTTTCCTAAGCTACCCATGCTTTCAGGCTACCTCATCTAGGCGTAGTCCCTTAAGAGCCCTGAGGTGAAAACACACTATATCTTCAATGGGTGATTTCTCAAACTCTGTGGCACCTAGAGACATCTTGTTAGATCTGAGACATCCACATCGAGGCCCTCTATGAAATACTCTCACAGTTTTCTCCATCTCCATTTGGTTCTCTCGTTGTCCTATTGTTTGCAAACAAACAAAATACTATAGTCTGAGTCAGTGTACGACTACCAGACGCTATAGTTTACAAACAGAAGCTCGTGCGACCAAACCAACTACGCCAACACGTTGAGGTGGCTAGGTGAACACTAGTGGAGGATTTTTTTTTGGTTCCTTACGCTACCCGTGCTTTTGGGCTACTTCGTTCAGGTGTAGTCCTTTAAGAGCCCTGAGGCTAAAACACGCTATATCTTCGACTGGTGATTTCTCAAACTTCATGGCACCTAGAGACCTCTTGTCAGTTCTAAGACCTCCATTTTGAATCCCTATATGAAATTATCTCCCAGTTTTCTCCATCTCCATTCAGTTATCTCGATGTCCTATTGTTTGCAAATGTGCGAAATACTATAGTTTGAGTTAGTGTAGGGATCCCAGATGCTGTAGTTTGCAAACAGAAGCTTGTGGGACCAAACCAACTACACCAACACGTTGGGGTGGCCAGGTGAATGCTAGTGGATGTTTTTTTTGGTTCCCTACACTACCCGTGCTTTCGGGCTACCTCATCTGGCCTAGTTTCTTAAGAGCCCTAATGCCAAAACATGTTATATCTTTGACGTGTGATTTCTCAAACTCCGTGGCACCTAGATATGTCTCGTCATATCCAAGACCTCCATGTCAGGGCCATCTACAAAATCCTATCACATTTTTATCCATATCCATTCGGTTCTCTCGCTGTACTATTGTTTGCAAACACGCGAAATAGTGTAGTCTGAGTCAGTGTAAGGTTGCTAGATGTTATATTTTGCAAACGATACCTTGTGGGACCAAACCAACTATGCCAACACATCAGGCTAGCCAGGTGAATGCTAGTGGAGGCTTTCTTTTGGTTCCCTACACTCTCTATGCTTTCGGGCTACCTCGTTCGAGCGTAGTCTCTTAAGAGCCCTAAGACCAAAACATGTTATATCTTCGACATGTGATTTCTCAGACTCCGTGGCACCTAGAGATTTCTTGTCAGATCCAAAACCTCCATGTTAAAGCCCTCTACAAAATTCTCTCTCAGTTTTCTAAATATCCATTTGGTTCTCTCGTTGTCCTATTGTTTCCAAACGCGCAAAATACTGCAATCTGAGTTAGTGTATGGCTCCCAGACACTATAGTTTACAAACAGAAGCTCGTGGTACCAAACCAACTATGCCAACACGTCAGGGTGGCCAAGTGAATGCTAGTGGAGGATTTGTTTTGGTTCCATATGCTACTCATGCTTTTGGGCTACCTCATCCGGGCGTAGTCCCTTAAGAGCCCTGAATGACTAGATTGGCTTAAGAATGAATTTGATAGGGGTATCTCTAAAAACACATGGGAGTTATCAATCACCTAGTAAATCTTTCTTGTTTAGTTCTATATGGGAGTCAACTGGCCTATCGCTTAATGACCTTCCATTCTTTGATAATTTATGCTATGATAAACCCATGGATGCTTTCAAAAACGCCTTCAAAAGGATAGGGGTAGTCATCAAGCCTAGTGAAGGGTGTGATGTGATTTCCAAATAACTTGAAATGCCTACAGATGCAAGCATGAAGCCTTCTGAGACCAACCCATGTATAAGCTTTGGAGATGAAGTCCTTGAAACAGAAGCATTTTATCAAGCTCATGCCTTGATTTGTCGATTTGCTGGACTCTGGCCTAGTCTACCTATCTTACATGCATGGATCTCCAAACATTGGATCCCACTCCTAGACGGAAGATTAGATCTTTACCCTTGTGCTAAGGGCATTTTTATTATTGCTTTTGAATCCATTACTGATAAGAATATCATTGCTAAGCAACTATGGACCTGTCAGCAAAAATACCTTATTTTAAAACCCTGGTTCCCATCATTTAACCCACTCATTGAATCCTTCTCCCGTAAACCAATCTGGATTCGATTACCCCACCTTTCTCTACAATTCTGGGATCAAAAGTGTCTAATATCCATAGGTAATGCTTTGGGAAATATCATTAACATTGACTCCCAAACCTCTGATTTTACCCATACAACATATGCAAGAATTCTTGTTGAGATTGATACTTCAAAGGATCTTCCAGCTCATATTGAGCTAAAAGTGCAAGATAGATCCTGGACTCAGCCTCTGGACTATGAAGGCCTGCCTTTTAGATGCAGGAGATGTTTCTCTTTAGGAAATTCGGCCACTAATTGCGAGAAAGTAAAACAGAAAAATGACAAGGTCAACTAGTGGAAAAATGCCCTCCCAGAACATATGGTGTTTGAACCAAATGACATTCCTGATGCGGATGAGGAGGTGGCTATTGTCCCTGATACTAATATTGATACTGACATGGATAACAAGCGGGAAATGACCCCTTTGCGTGAAAAGACACCCGGGGATGAAGCTAAAAGGTCTAGAAACATTGAACCAAATGTGTCTTTAGCGACTGTGGTCCCCCCTGGTTCAAGCAATAATTATCAACCGATTACTGACCTTGAGGTTCTTATTCCTTTGCAGGAAATTTCAGATGCTTGGATCACAGTTAGGAAAAAGAAAAATTCCTTCTCCAGGAAAACTTCCTATCCTTCGAGATAGTTCTCCAATGTTGTTTGGCTATCTCTTAGCTGGACAACAACTATTTGTTTGCTGTTCATCTGCTGTTTTTTGTTGTTGTTCTGTTGGTTTTTGGAACTTCTCTTGGTAGATTGGTTTCTTTTCTGCCGTGTGGGCCTTAAATGTTTAAATCTGGTTTGCAGAGCCTTGCTGTACAAGGGTATAGTCCCTTTCAAAAAACTATTTGCCAATAATTAAAACAAAAAGAATCATTGAGTTTCTGAATCAGAATGACATTGCATCTGGAGACATTCTCAAGCATTAGAGTAATGTATATGGAAAGACATTATCAAAATATCAACAGATGAAAGGCATCAAATTGTGATGACTCTCGGGTGTTTTAACAAGGGAGAAGACTAAGAAGCATATAAGAATGTAGTAAGTGCATGATAAGATAGGGACCAGTATAAAGAGACCATGAGCAAGAAGAAGCACAAGTAAGGTAAATACACATATACACATTGATAAATTGAATGAGTAATTACTTAGATTAGGTAACTCTTTATATACATACATTATATAAATATTGATTTCCAAAGTTTGATGCATATTATACATTGAAAATGAAAGTACATGTACATCACCAATAAATGAAAAAATAATCCATAATGTCTTAAATATTATCAAGTGCACATCATATTAGTTTCATGCGAAAATAATCTCAGAAATGTAAGGTCTCATACAAAATTATCAAGTTCCAAATAGTATTTTAATGTGCATAATAAATACAAAAATTCACAAATAGGTCATATACCATCAAGTTCAAATGCCATATAGGCCTACATACAATGCCATGCACACAGGAATACAAAAACAATGTCATGTAAGACATATATATTTCCTACTCATCAAAATCTATCCCTCTCTTGGCCTTGCTTGAAGAAGGCCCTCCCTTAGATGAAGATGGAGATCTATGAGATGACTTTGGATCGTCCGAGCCCATGCTTCGAGTCCTCTTCCACTGAATACTCACCTGTAGATGAGCCTATAAATGCAAAAACTATTTTTTTTGTCAAAACTTAATTTATATATGTTTTCAACATGTATTTAAGACCATGCTAGAATGAAATTATTTACATAAATACACAAACTTACCACAGGTTGTCGATCACGCCGAATTTGCATCTCACACTTAGATGAGTCATCGGGAGCTCCTGCAGTACGAATGGGGGTACGAAATGACGAGATGGAGGATTTTGTGCCCTCGAAGTCAAAATGGAGTGGGTTAAAGTTCCCTACACACACACAAGATCATAAAATCTAACATCAGAATTAGCGAAAATAGAACTAAAAACATGTATGTACATAATGACAATATTTTAACTAATTTTATCAATATAGAACTATTGTTTTTAACTTGCCATGCCTGTGAATCAAATGAACATGGATGCTACCTGTCACAGGTAACTCCTACAGATACATAATAAAGGACATTATTAACATAATTTAATAATTCTACAATGAAAGACATTACTAACATGTAATTTAACATAATATTAATTACACGAGAAATTTAACAAAATTTACATGTTGTTTGAATACCACAGTGAGTTGTTGCGCAGATGATATCGTAGCGGTAACACCTTTATCTACTTGTCGCAGAGGTGGTGGGGTGTCTAGTGAAGTCAACATCTTTATCGAACATGTATATCACATGAGTTAGATGGACATACAAGAACATACATATATTTGACTTCAAAACTAATATATGTACACACACACACACTTACACACACACACACACACACACACACACACACATGCATGTGAAAATTTTACATAATTAACATTCTAAATTATCTCTGTGAATGTATGTGTACACATGGTGCTCACCGCCTGTGGTCAGGATGAAAATGCACCTCCCACACGATGTAATACCAATGCATATACATGTACAAATACAATTATTTCAAAAATTTAACATATATAAGTAAATCAAGTACTCCAAACTTTTTGTAACACACATAACAAAACATAACAAATTTACCTGCAAAGGTGACACCAATGAATGTAATCCAAATGTCTCACTCAAAAGAACATCTAACATCGTGTGCACCCCTAGCACTAGGTGCTCCAAAATCAGTACGCATGAAAGTATCGTCCTCCTCGGGCCCCAAACATATGCTACCACATGACGAGCAAAGATGTGGCCTTATGCTAGTACTATCGGAGGGAATACTCTATGTACCTTCGCGAGCATCTGGCTCAGAAATCTCCCTCATATGTCAAACAAGGGTCGCAAATAGCCCCTGAAGCGCATGGAGTGTATCAATCTCTATTGACACCTTCAATTCTTGAGGGACAATCTCAGGGTGAGGGGGCTTCTTTGCGGGGAATCTACCCTGCTGAATAGGTGCACATTGTGCACCTATTCGATCCTTTGCAGATCCTTTTCCTTGGCCCTGGAAATCTCAGAAATCAAAATAATTTGGGATCTCATTGAGGATAAACTCACAATAGAGTTTCCTCAAAAAGTATAGTGGCACCTCGTTGTTATTAAAAGGTGGAAAATCAAACACCATCCACCATCAGTCCCAAAAATTATTTTTAATCAAATTATTATTGCACCAATGGATGGGAAACTGTTTACATGACAACGGAACAGGAAAATTAGTGCGGGGGTCCATGAATAAGGCGCATATGAGGTCTTTTGAAAATTATTTTTTCTTTACATCCACATATGACAATTTTTTGGAATAATAAACCCTACAACCCTCTCTATAAGTTTTTCAACGATCAATTTTCCCCGTTGTCGCTTCAACTTGAACAAGTAATGCCTCAAATGTGTTTGCAAAAGAGGTGCAGTGGGGATTTTTAGATTGTGAATCCATCATTGTTTTGATTAAATCCTCAATTTCAATTTTGTTTTTAACTATGTGGGCTGTTAAATCTTCTTGACTACTTGGGGGATGTTGAGAAATTGTGGGAGTGTCGGGAGGGATGACAGGGATAGCAAGGCTTGGTTGTGGTTGATTCCCTTGACCTCTAACTGTAACTATAAAAAATATGTATTCAATTCAAATTTTAATCTATAATTATCATATTTCAATGCAATTTTGAAAAAATAATTGTGCTTACCTCTTCTCTGTGGCGCCATCATCGATTCAAATCTTCTCAGCGATCCAGAAATGATCCTTTGAGCTTGAGATCTAGCTGAATGAAAAAACACGAAGGCACGGTTAAGGTCTGAAACTCGTGTTTGAGGGAGATAAAATGATAGAGGGTCGGGCCTCTTTTTTTCTTTATAGTAGGCATAATGCATACGCGTTATACCTCGGTAAATCCCAAACTTGAAAATTTAAAATGTGGTCGTGTTATAATAGAACGCGTACGCGTTTTACTTTTTTCAGGTTTTTGTCTGCTTTTTGGCCCCCCAACTTTGTGCACTTACCCAACTACTTCATTTATCAAAATTGTGAGTGTAAACTTTGGCCTGCTGTATGCATGAAAGTTTACTCAATTTTCAATCCCTGTGAAATTTGGTTGTGAATTATGTTAATTTAGATATAGTTTATAGATGGAAGTTTTTGCTTAACCATTAGTTAAGTTGTATTTCGTTATTATGATTATGATCATGGTGATGTAATAACAGGGGCATGTTACATCACTTAATTTTTTTGATTAACAGAAGTTTGTTTTAGATTAATATGATTAGAGGGTTGAATTAGGATATTATGTATAGAGACTTGATAAACTTATAGATAGTTAAAAGTTGTTGATTGAATTGGTTTATGCTAATAGAGCATTTCTGGTTATATGTCATCTTGATATGATACTTGTTTAAATTGTTTGGTTTATTAAACAAAACAGTGAAGGTACAATTATTTTGTTAGGAAGAAACAAGTTAAGGAGTTGATAATTTAATGCGATTTCTTGTGAAATGACCATGTACATTGTTGTACTTTATAATTTTTAGATTGCAGGTTGGAAAAGAGTAGCAAAAAAATTAAATATTGGATCATGCATTGATTGATAATGTATTATTACACGTGCTTGTATTAAATAAATTGTATCTGAAAGATGCGTAAGTATTACCTGTAAATGTAAGGCAGATGTGCCAAGTGTATTAAAGGATTATCTATGATAATCCAGTTGTGAAAATGTAATGATAATCATGAATATAAATGGTTATGGTTCAGATTATTGTGTTTACGACATTTAAATATCGATGTTTTTAACAACAAAGCTTCATTATGAATTAATGATTAGACATGATAATACAAATTGTTGTTATGATATCATTATAAACTAATGAATGTATAATGAAACAATGATGATATGATGTGAACTTAAAATTTATGTAAATATGTTAAACACAGATAAAACTAATGATAATAGTAGGATTATTTGAAAGAAACAATAGGAAATAAATTGTTATCTTTTTAGTAGCGACAACATATACTTTGAAAGATTAAGTCTTAATGTTGTAAACCGAAACCTGATTCCGTTCTTAAATAGCATGAAAACAATCACGACGTTATGGAACAAGGTACAAAGGTACATTGTAAACACATGAAATGGTACAAATGTTCCTATCTATCCTAAGTAAACTAAATGAGCACTAATGATGATGTTTTGAAATAGATTAAGACTTGTGCTTGTCTAAACCTAAACAATGATCAGGGATCGTAAACGTTGGTGATCATACGAAAGAGGGTATAGAAATTATTCTGTGATCATTGCATACCTCTAACATGTTTGAGATAACTTAATAAGACTTTGTTAACTAAAGAATATGAACAATAATCAAATCCAGGAATCATGACATGACCTTCATGTCATGATATTCATACTCGTATCCATTTGGGATGGCTACGGGGAGAGGGACGAACCCGTAATGACTTTGGTCATTACACAAACGTACCTTTTCTTGTAGGGGTCCCGAAGTGATACTGACATGAACCATATGAACCAAATGTTGAGTTATGATATTTGTAGCTTTGGTATTTGAACTTATTAATTAATGATTACTTAAGTTGATGAACAATAAAATTAATAACTAAATAACAGAATAAAATCCTGACACTATGTTGAGATGGTTGTGTGGTGAATAGAAGGACAGGTTTCAAGTGGCTTATGTGCAGTCACGAAGCTAGGCTTGCTAGCACAACATCAGAAAACTATGGCCATAGTATTGCAAATAACTGATTGCATTGTTTGTCATCATTTCTTCTTTTAAATTGTGTCATGAGCGGGAGTGAAGTAGTTGTATACTTTCCTAGTTGACACTAAGAAGATACACATGATTCTATGTGATGTATATAAAAAGGTCTAACCAATTATATACATTATATATTGGCTCGTGTAGAGCATTAAAGGGGGATCGAGTAGGATCTGAAACCCCTATAGTTGCACATAGTTATCATAGGTTGTTAAGAAGGATTATGAACATTAATTAATGTTGGATTAATATGCTATGGGCTGATACTCATTGAAGGCATCAAGATAATTAAATGGGTAAAAAAAATTCCCTTAGTTTGATAAAGCATAATATGGGTTTTACACTATCTCATGTCCTTGTCATGTATGTGGATCATGTACGCCATCCATTTGGAGGAGAAAGGAGAATTAAGGATCAATATGTTTTTCCTCCAATACTCCTATGAGAATAAATCTTGTGGTACACTATATCCACTAGCCAAAGTCCATGATAAATCAATAGGAACAAGATTAGGTATTCAACAACAGTAAAGCTAGGACCGCACTTTTTTTCTTATTTTGACATGGAGGACCAAGATCTGATGTATGGTCATCCCATTATAAAAATGCAGTTCAGGCCATTGATTTAGAAAAAAATTAAGTGAGTGACTCTAGTTGTATAATGTCTATCAGCGTAAGTACCACTCTATGCTACACTGTGACACCTCATACCAGTATAAACTAATTTACCAGTAGACACACAGGTTAAAACTGGGGACTCATCACAATCCTAGATTCCTAATTATATCATGAAGTTCCAAGCATGGAATTTGATTGGACTGTTTTCCATATTTTAGTCCTAATTTACAATTTAATAAAAAAATTAGACCAGTTATTTTTTATCCAAGTTCTAAATTTGAAGATTCATTATGTTGAAGGCATTTTACAAATAAGATCGAACCGGGTGAAATCTAATAGTTCTGCAGAAATATAATGATTGTATCTACGTCAGACTTCAATGTTCAAATGAATCCTCGTCGTCTATTTCTACTTCAGTTACAAAACATTTTTTATAGTAATTTGATGTGTGGTTTATCTTGTTCTCTACACCTCTATGCATTTTATTGTTCTCTACTCCCGCACCTATAGAGACTAAGAAAAGAATAGTATATTTAAAACTGTAAAAAAAATTAGTATGAAGTAGTAACTTCTAATAAATTATTAATTATAATTTAAAAATATACCAGCAATCGTACTTGAAGTGTACGATGGAAATGCCGAAGGGGCTGGAGTGAAGAATGAAAAAATGAGGAAGCAAAAAAGAGGGAGAGGGTGAGGGGTGATCAAAAAGAGGTTCGATGGAGGGGAACATTGTGTTTTAGTGTATTGTTTCTATTTTGCACACATTATTCATGCTAGTGCAATATGCGTTTAAAGAGGAAAAATGAAAAAATGGGAAATTTTGAAAAAAATCTATGTTTGAGACCCAACTGAAATGTTTGTTTGTTGGAGCACTTTGTAGCTTCCCTTTTTAATTTAAAGATGGTGTAATTTTCAAAAAATAGGGTATGCACAAACAATCATCAATACTTGATTCCCTACAATGGTAAGCCAAACATGTATAGTGTGTGAATGTTGTATACTAAGACTCCATTAATAATGTGAATGCAATTTGAGCCTAAAGTGCCCAAAATAAAAAATGAGGAAAATTCGATAGGTTCAAAGGTCAAAACCCAACTAAATTTATTTCTTCATTAGTACTTTGTAGTCCTACTTTTTTAGTTTTAAGCTTGAGTAAATACTTGTGCAATTGTAGGAAAATAGGTGATGCACATAGAAACATTAATAATTGAGCCCCTCCGGTGATTAGTCATATCAGCGCTAGGTATATTTTATCTTGTAGCCTAGCTTGACTATTTTTTAATTTTATTTTCTTATGCCATTAAGGTTTTTGAATGGATGGTGTTTGAATTGTTAGAAAACATGAAGAAATCAATGGAAAGATGGAAATTAAATAGTGAAAATTAAATACCTACATGCATCACACATTTTCCATGGGTCAAAGTGTACAACCCTAATATTATTGGTTATTTGTGTTCCATTTTATTGTCTCAATCTCACTTGCATTATTCACATTAGAGCAATTTGTGCTTAAACGGGCTGAAATAAAAAATGGTGAAAATACAATAGGTTTCAAGGTTGAAACCCAAATGTGAACACTGTCAAGGTTTTCAACTGGACAACGTTTTGTTTTCTACATAAGACGTATACATCAATGGAAAGTTGGAAATAAATAAGTGAGAATTAAATACCTACGTGTTCTACACCTTTTCCATGGTTTAAATTATAACACTTAAATAATATCCACTATTTTTGTTAAACTTTATTGAATAAATCCCGGTCACATTTTTCATGTGAGTCCAATTTATGGTTAAAAGAGCCAAAATAAATAGTGGGAAAAATCCAACAGGTTTACAGTTTGAAACCTAAATGAAATGGTTGTTTCTTAGAGCACTTTATAGCCCCCTTTATAAAATTGTAAGTTTGAGTAAGTGCAGGGAAATAGATGACGTATGAACATTGATAATTGATTTCAAATTATTCATGTGAGTGTAATTTTCACTTAAAGGTGCCAAAATAAGAAATGGAAAATATCAATACATTCCATGTATGAAACCCAATCAAAATGTTTTTTTCTTGGCCTCAATACGTACGACACGATCCAATCCTTCTAGACTCATGGCAAGCTCTAAGAGAGATTACTACAAGTTAAACATTTATTATGAGATTTTTTATTATAATTGTTAATACATGAACAAACATTAATAATTGAGCCCCTTAAGTGAATAGTCATACGACTTGCAAGTATATTTTATCTCCTAGCCGAGCTCAAGTATTTTTTAATTTTATTTTTTACACCGTTAAGGTTTTTGAATGGATGGTGTTTGAACTGTTAGAAAACATGAAGACATAAATGAAAAATGGAAATGAAATAGTGAAAATTAAATGCATGCATGTATCATACCTTTTCTACGGGTCAAATTGTAAGACCCTAATAATATCAGTTATGTGTGTTCCATTTTATTGTCTCACTTACATAATATCTGCTATTTTTATTACATGTTATTGAATCGATCTCGGTCGCATTATTCACATGAGTGCAATTTATGCTTAAAAGAGCCAAATTAAATAATGGGAAAAATCCAGTTGGTTTCAAGTTTGAAACCAATTGAAATGTTTATTTCTTGGAGCACTTTATAGGCCCCTTTATAATTCTAACCTCGAGTAAGTGGAGAGAGATAGTTGAAGTGTGAACAATCATTGATAATTGAGTTCACATTATGCATGTGAGTGTAATTTGCACTTAAAGGTGCCAAAATAAGAAATGGAAAATATAAATACTTTCCATGTTCGAAACCCAATCGAAATACTTGTTTTTGGGCCTCAATACACACCACACAATCCATTCCTTCTAGGCTCACATGGAAAGCTTTGAGATAGACCACTACCGAATACATTTATTATGGGTTTTTCTATTATAAATTGATAATGCATGAACAACCATTAATAATTGATCCCATCTAGTGATTAGTCATACAAGCGACAAGTATATTTTATCTCCTAGCCAAGCTCGACTATTTTTTAATGTTATTTTTTTACACCATTAAGGTTTTTGAATAGAAGGCATTTAAATTGGTAAAAAACACGAAGACATCAATGGAAAGATGGAAATGAAATAGTGAAAATTAAATACATGCATGTATCACAACTTTTCCACGGGTCAAATTGTAAGAACCTAATAATATCGGTTATCTGTGTTCCATTTTATTATCTCAATCTCGCTTGCATTATTCACATGAGTGCAATTTGTGCTTAAAGGAGCCAAAATGAAAAAAATGGTGAAATCCAATAGATTTCAAGGTCAAAACCCAAATGTGAACGTCATAAAGGTTTTAAATTAGACAACGTTGGTTTTTTTTACATAAGACGTAGACATCAATGGAAAGTTGGAAATAAAAAAGTGAGAATTACATACGTGCATATTCTACACCTTTTCCATGGTTTAAATAATAACACTTAACAATTTATGCTATTATTGTTACACTTTATTGAATCGATCTCGATTGCATTATTCATGTGAGTGTAATTTCTGCTTAAAAGAGTCAAAATAAATAATGGAAAAAATCCAACATGCTTTAAGTTCAAAACCCAACTGAAATGCTTGTTTCTTGGAACACTTTATAGCACCCTTTATAATTCTAAGTTCAAGTAAGTGCAGGGAAATAGACGACGTGTGAACAATCATTGATAATTGAGTTCACATTATTCATGTGAGTTTAATTTGAACTCAACACACATATGCAATCCAGGCACAAGGCACCCTCTCACAGTAGGAATAGATATCTAATCCATGCCAAAGCAGGGGTTTATAGAGAAGATGTTGATGTCTCCAAGGAGAAGATGAATAGATATGTAATTTGAATAATGTAGAACAAGGCACCCTCTCACAGTGGGAATAGATATGTAATCCATGTCACATGCTTGTCCAGCTTTTCCCCTGGGCCCTGTTCCTGTATTCTCCATAATACAAGCTTTGAAGCGCATAATTTCCAGACCACTCCAGCCACCCAGCAGGGTGAATTAAATCATCTATGAAGGTTCGAATGAAGACTGTTGTTGAGTACATTCTCCACGGCCTGTCCAGGTAAGTCTGGAAGGTCTCATTCTTGGCTGCTGAAACGAGATCTCTGCCTGAAAATACCCTGCAATTATGAATACAAATTCCGGTGTTCTGGTTGGGGTCACTCCTACCCTAGGCAGTGATAGAATTCTTTTGATGAATCATATGCCTTCTCACAATGAGATTGAATTTCTGCAATACCACGACTGTGTTGCAGAAGATGAAGTCCACAGTGTAGTAAACGTTGCATTGACTGTAAAACTGTTTGAGGGAGTGGAGATATAAGATGCCTTAGTAGCCAAAAATGTTGCAGTGGTAAATAGCAGAGAAATCAACTCCCACGCGAAGACCTACGGCTTGATGCTTGCTCGGGCCTACGACGTTATTGGCGAAGTTAATATCTTTAGCAATAAACCCTTTTCCATTTACAACTACATTCACCAACAGACGCCGGTGGGGTTAGGGTTAATCAATTTGAATTTCAAGAGACACATGAAAAAAAAAGTCTGAGATCATGTAAATATTTACCGAAGGTTGCAAAACGGAAGGTGGTTGAGCCATCCTTGACATTTGTCTCCCATATAATGGTGATGTTTCTAACGCCATCGCCAAACAACATGAGATTCATTTTCCCCCTGGGGACATTCATATTTTCTCTGTAAACATGGATTACATATCTATTCCTGCTATGAGAGGGTGCCTTATTTTACATTGTTCTACATGAGTTCACATTATTCACGTTAACAAACACACATGCATGCAAAAGCACACACATTGTCCGCGCGCAAACACACATGCATGGGTATACACATACACACATACATGTAAACAAGCCTGTACAAACGCACACACTCACACATGGTTATATTGATAATAAAGTAATGTATGAGTCAACAAAACAATGATAAAATATTAATCAAATTGTACACTACAAAAAAATGACATAATTTATATCAACGCAATATCCTCTTAATTGTTTGATGTAGACATTTGATGAGAGTAATGTATTTTCAAATTCTTGGGATATGCAAGAACACACCAAGTTTTGAGACTCACGTTTGATCTCACATAATTTTTTGAATCCAACAAGAAAAAAGAAACAAAATTTCATGGCATTTCACATTAGGCTGCAAGAAATTCATTGGCGTAAGGCTTGAGAATTTTCTCCTTAAATTATATATCCAAGGAATCATCTCAGGATCAATTAAAGGCATTCATACTTTGACAATATTAAAAAAAAAATTGAAATAGAAATGTGGCATAGAAATATTGTAAATTGTATTTGTAAATTGAAATAGAATTATTGAATTTATATCTTTCCCCAGACATTGTTGTAAAAAAAAAGTAGTTTGCAATATCAAATTATGTAGCACTTTGTTTGATCCACTATCTAAGCCATTACGAAATCAATTTTTTTTGAAATTGACTATCCAAATTATACTTGGATAAAATCAACCAACAGAGGATAGGGTTGACTAGGGTTGACTAGTCAAATCCTATTTAACTTGACGGTGTAAATTTTGTCTATAACATATTCCCCATATTCTACAATTTAAACTTTGTATTATATACCCTATAACATGTATCGTGTAATATGCATAGGTACTTTTTTTATAGGTTGACCTTAATGTGAAATTAAACCTACAAAAACCTATGTTAATAATTCAAATGCACTCATTCACTCCCCTGACACTTTTAAGCACTCCTCAAACAACTATCTTTCATAATGCACTCCAAGATCTCCTAAATTTCCCTCAATCAACATCAAACATTAGGATTAACCCCTACATAATATGGCTTAATTTTCATTTTTGGTTCTTCTCTTACTACTCTTAGCCAAGTAGAAAAGGGGTGAGTTTGTTTGATCAATAAGCCTTCTAAGATTGAAATGCTCTTATCATATGCATATGTCTTAACAAGGACATGGTGTAAAGGTATAAACTTAAAAGGGAGGGGGTAGGGTTCTTTAACAAGTGATAAACATGCTTAGAAAAGGTTAAGTATGATAGAACTGAGGTGTTCGATCACCGTGGATATGAAGGAAAATAAGATAATTGTTGTCGGAGAAGTAGAAATTGCGCAGCTAATCATAAAGCTCAGAAAAATTGGTGTTACAGAGCTGAGCATTGGTCCTACTGAGGAAGAGGGAAATGAGAAGGATAAGGAGAAAGAAAAAAAGGATGGGAAAAAAGCAAAACACCGAGCGATTACATCTGCAAGCCTTATGGATACACTTTTATCGCCGAAAAAGAGCGCAATTGTTGCATTATTCTTTGAAGGAAAACCATGCTTTGTTTTTCGACCTACCTTATATTGCGGCATCTATAGATGGTTGCGTTTCTGGCATAACTGAATTAAAAGTTAGGAGCGCCCTAGGCAATAAGTGAAGTGGACGCCCTTCTTACAATTTTAATTAATAATTTGTTCCCATCAAATAAATAAATGAAAGCTATATGCATTATCATATTTAAAATTTGTTTAAGGATCACAATAAATCGCTAATTTAGAGAAATTAATTTTTAAAAAATAAGAATATCCTATAAAACTATTAAATAAGGACAAGTAATAATCCATAGATGGAGAGAATTAATCACTCGAGCTGCTCAGAACTTAATAAATATATTTTTTGTACAAGGTTGATTACTCGTCTTATTTACCAATTTCAAGTAGGTGATGGGACTCAAAACTGAACAAAACACCATTTTTTGCAAATTAATAAAAATTGTTAGGTAGATCTCATAGTTTTGTGAAGAGTGGTATCTAGAACAAGCCTACTAATTTTTCCATAAAAAGTGGCATTTCCCCAAACTATTATGAATAGATAATTAAATAATTCTTTCCTTTAATTATACTTGTTTATATAAGTTACACCAATGATTGTATTAAAAAAAATGAACCTTATATGAGAAAAATTACACACACGAATTATCCAGATCTACATTAGAGAATGGGTAAAAATAAAAAAAAAAATCATACTAGATTAAAAATATGCATATTTATTTTTACATGTAAAAATATTATAATAATTTTTTTTATGTCCATAGTATTTATGTTACTTTATAATATTATCAATAAAAGGGTCCATTAATATTGACTTCAAGTAAAAAAGTAATTTTAAATTTTAATTATAATAAAAAAAATGAAAATATTTAGATTTAGGCACCCTCTAACTGTTGTCACCCTAGGTAGTTGCCTAGTCTACCTAGGGCTTAATCGCCCCTTGGTTTCTAGTGCTGAGGGGAATTTTTTTGTATCAATAAAGAGTTGCGTTACTACTAAATAACTTTATAAGCATGGTAAATGTTCATATCTTTATAAGAATATAATTGTGTTACTGAAGTGTTTACAAGTGCAAAAACGACCATATAACATACAACCAAAGTGGAATGACATATTTACATTAAGCAGTTACACAAATAAAGCTAGCAAAATTATCATAGAGAAATTATACAAACAAGACTAGCAAGAGTAGTTACACAAAAAACTAGCAGGTACATGTATGCGAGGATATTTTATTGTTCATATTGTGTTATTTCTATTTGAGCTTATGTTGTGCACATGGCTGCACAACCTTGTATTGTTATTTCTATTTGATCTTGTGTTTATGTTAGCTCTATATGTTAGAGCACAGATAAAAATGGAAATGATAAAAAGGTAATAAAGCCATTTTTATTTAATAGTATGTTTATGTTTACTATATGCTATCAAAAATAACAAAGATAAGTTTTCCCATATTTTATCAATAAAATGGTTTCTTTCAGTTGTGTAAGGCCCAACTATTGGCACACTAGAAACGAAAAAAAAATTAATGGCACTGATTGGGCGACCCTTCCATATGGCTAAAACTGATGCTACAAAACATTATTCTTAAACCCGATACTAGTTTTGATTAAGTTGACTCATGTACTTGATACTTATTACAACATATCCATGTACCACTCTCAAAATATTTTCTCCTTCTTTTCTCCTCGATATGGAACTATTTTAACAGAAATTCTAGAAATATATCAAAATATCTTCCAAATTTGCCATGTTTCAACAAGTAAAAGAATATAAAACTAAAACAACACATCAAAGTTAGAATATTTAAAAGTCTCACGGTCTACATTGGGAATAAGTAACCTTTGTAAACCATGGAGAGGCCTCCACATATAAACACTTTCCTCTTTCGAAGAAGAACTATTACTATTTTGGCTAACGTGAAAAAGCTAATGTCCAACATTAATGTGTTTTCCACATTTAGCTTTTTCATCTTTTCCATCTCATTTTCCTAATGTGTATACATTGTTTCTTGTTTTATGAAATGAGGATATCTCATGTACCACTTCATTATTGAATTTCTAAAATTAATTCAGCATCACATTTTGTAAGTTCAAATGTCGTCTCTCATCCCTAATTATTGCAACAAATGGACCCACTATAGTGTACTATTGTTGATGTTGACCTACACAACTAAAAGGCATAGAAAAAAATTCCCCGCTTTAAGTATTCTTCTTCAATTAGGAAAATGATGTTTTTTTTAACTAGCCTTACTCAACAAAGGATTTCACGTGAATAAAACATGTTTCAATCCAATGTACCATGATGGAAAAGTCTTATTATTTAGTGGGAATTGAGATGCCTATGCATTGCATAAATATTTAAGATGTTTGGTGGGAATGAATGTGAACTCTTTCACATCATCTCATGGATTTTCTTGGGGTTTCTGACTATGTGTCAGAGGTGAAAAGATCCGAAGTGCCAATATTTTTTTCCACATCCTGCCATTCACCATAGAATAATAAAAACAAACCCACATTTGACAAGTCCTTTATTGTATTTAAAATACACAAACTGTAAAATAAAACACCATCTCTTATACATACACAAAAAAGGATACGAAAGTAATAAATTATCCATAAATAATACTGCACGATACCGATTATTGCATTTTTAATGTTGCAAGTAATTACATTGATAGTTATTTATGCAGGCTAGGTCAATGAGAGTAAATTTTAACTATGGGTTCTTTGCTCATAGTTATGCAACCATATCCATGCCATTTGGTTCCCTTGGGCCCCACCAATTCTTCTCAAAGTCAAGTTCTCCTTGCCACTCCACCAAAATACACTATCTTTGTTTGTGTGTTGCCTACTCATTGGTTATTTAAATTTCTTTAAACTTATCCTATCTTGAGTATTGCAATTCAAACTTCTCGCATATGGAAGATATTCATACCAGTAATGGGATCAATTGAGTTGTTTCATGTCTTCCTGGGCATAAGAAAAAGGATTATCTCTTGCGTTCCTTCTAACATTTTCCCTACCACTAGATTTCCTCTCCTTCTATTTCCTTCTTCATCACCCCCCTTTCTCCTCTACCTTTTATCTCCCTCATGTTTAACTTCTTTATCGCATCCCCTTTGGCATTTCCATCACAGTTTTTATATGCGATTACTAGTTATATGTTTATGTTAGCACAAATTAGTGTTTTTTCATTTCCTTCGGTATGTTCTATGAAATTAAAAATAGAAATTATAACAAGTTAATAATGCATGAATTGTTTGTGTTTTTTTAATTTTTTTTAACTCATCCACCAACATGAGGTCAAGTGGCCAAGTCCCTTTCCATTTTTATTACTTCAAAAAAAATTAGGTGATGCAGTATCATCCAAGGGATGCAAGCAATTGTACATCACGGGGTACAAGCAATCTTACATCTACCAAAAATATGTAGGGTGTGTTCTCATTTTTTGCAATACGGAAGTTGATCCATGTGTGATATGAAATAAAATCATGTGAATTATCCAATTCTGTTGGTTGAGTTAGTTAATCCATTGTTGACAGGATTCAAAGAGTGTTTGTAATTGTTAATGGCCTACAAATGATACGCCTTGGTACAGAGATAAAAAAAAAATTATGGGGATACATCTAATTCTAACGTAAAATGTTATTTACATACATATTTGGATTCTCCTCTACATTTCAGGGAAATGGCTCTGATCCAGAAACAGAACTAGAAATGCTTTGAAAACTCACCCAAAACACTACTCTCTCTTGGTTTCATACTGGAAATGGTACAGAAACGATGCAGGCATTTCCTAGATAATTTTCATGTCGTTTCCATCCCATTTCCGAGGTATAGGTTGCTAGAAAAGTGAAAAATAAATAACAAGCTGAAAACATTCGTCATTTCGAATAGCTCGTTAATCTAAAAGGCTCAACTTCTACAGTGTTCAGTTGGTTGAAGATCAATTCTTAAGTCTTGTTTTGGATCAATTTTTGTAGTGTGGTTGTATATCAGGTGTTACAATTTGGCTGAGGATGAGGTTGTACATTTTAGTTCATTATCAAGTTCTACAGCCTGGCCATCACTCTGATTAAATCACGTTACTCTCTGATTAATTAAATTGTGTCGTCGTCTATAGATTTGTAAAGTTGTCCTTGGTCGTATCTTGTTGAGCTTGTAGACATCAATATCCCATGTTGAGAGCGGTTAGCGTGTTGATGCTAAACTAAATTAGGTGATTGTTTGTAGCAGAGATAATATATACCGTATGCTCCCTTTTTTCATTGGTTCCTCGAGGCTAGTTGTATTTAATTAAATAAGATTAAGACAACGTTTTTGAGGTAGTGGTGGTTTTACATGTGAAATTTTAAACATGTTGAATGTTTTCAACTTTTAGTAATACTATATTTTTAAAATGATATATCTTTTATGGAATATATATATATATATTGTGTGTGTGTGTGGGGACATTTCTTCGTTGTTGTGTACTTAACAATTTATTTGAAAATCAATATTTTTTATGTTTTGGACCCGTTTCCATATCTGTCTTTGTTTCCTTGCAACCTAGATTCTCCTCAAAAAATTATGCACCTAAAAAGATTACTCTTGATTTCAACTTAGTATTCAAAAGTTATGGCCTTTGAAAATTGCAGGATTTCGTATGGAGACAAAACTGTTGGAGTGGTTTTGTAATTACTGGTGTACATTAAGTAGTGGTTTTGCTTGCATAATTTACACAATTAGTGTAATGGTCAAGAACTATTGGTTTTCTTATACCGGGTGTTTCGAGAGTCCTTGGGTCTTCGAAGGGACATTTTTAGAAGGCATGAAAGAAGGTTCTTTTGGATGAGAATGTAATTTTTTCAGTGGTTTCTCTTTTGAAAAAAGAGTTCTAAATATCAGAGAGGAGAAATCTAATTAATTGAGCAGAGACCTAAGAGTTGAATCAAGTCCATTAAGGGATTGCCTTTGTATTATTCTTCTTCATGTTTGTAAATGACCAATAAAAAAGATAAGATTGTTTGTATTAGTTTCTATACTTAATCAAAATTGAATGAGGTTGTTCGTGGCCTCTAGCCTCAATTGCGTCCCTATGTATGTGTTCTAAGTCAAGTGAATTGGTTTAGGATAAAAGGAAAAGAATCCATTTGGTTCGCCCCCTATAATTGATTGCTAAGTTGCAACATTCGAGTGCATGTTTATGTTCAATGAGGATAAAGTTCGGTTTGAGTTCGCCTAGGGTTAAAGTTCAAGAAAAAACATCTTTAGGTTCAAACAATTTTTTTTTTCTTTTTTATTTTTTGAACCAAATGCATAAATATGTCATAGGGATAGATTGGAGAGATCTTTTTGTCTTCTACTTTCAGTCAGTATATGTATATATACACACATTTACAAAATACTACAAAATCATGTCAAACACTTCCCATACAAAAAAATGGATAACGATCGATTTCATGTTTGACGAGAATAAAATTAGACAAAATTCAAACTTTTTTGATAAAATTCAGAGAACCTTTTGACATAGATTAACTACATCATATGGTATTAAAGAAACAATATCCTATGAGTGTGTTGAAAAGGCATGAAGACATCTTCTTGCAAATACCATTGAGTAGAAGTTGTACTTGAATGTTCTACACTGCGAGAAAAATGGGTATAGAGTAAGAGGGAAGTTGAGTGTTCTCCACCCTGATAGGTGGGTAGAGAACAAAGAGTTGAAAAAGAGGTACATAGAGGTGTATGACCTAGCAGCTAAGTTTAATATTGCAATGAGAAAAATGCAAACCCAAATGGATGTTGAGGCAAGGAGGAAGATGAAGGGTTGCTCTATACCACCAATATCAATGCAAACCTAAGAGAGTTGAGTGATCTCAATCTTCATAGATGGGTAGAGAACAAAGAATTGAAAGAGAAATATAGACAGGTGTATGATCTATGTAGGATTGTAATAGGAAGGTTGCAATAATAGGTTAGATGTGTGAGTGAGAAAAGTATGCAAGATATGATAGGGAAGTAAGCTACCTAATTGGATAAGTTGAAGATTGTAGTTTAGGTAATACAAATCCAAGTGGAAGAGGTGGGGTGGTTCTATACTGCCCATGTCAGAAATTGAAGAGTTGGAGTTAGTTATTGTGCAAGCTATCTTAGACCTCATAGAAGAATTTATCCTGTAGCACTGTGAGGGAAAGAAAGAAGGAAAAAGGCACATATAACACCATGCATTATAGGAATGAAGAGGAGGAAGGTTCCTTGGAATAAGAGAACCTTGAAGTTGATTGAGGAAACTCTAGTGGAGGAAGAAGCAATTGTTGAATGCATCAGGAGAGAATAAGTAATAATAAAGATGGAAAATTGGAAATTACGCTATTTAATCTTAACACCCTCATGTGTATGAGTAGCATATGGAAGAGGATGATATTGTGGAGATTTTGACAATAGAAGATGTGAATGCTGAGAGAGAGGTTCATGAAGGTTTTATATTTTAAAAAGGAGTAACATACCATCTCTTACTTGAATGAGGAGTGTTAATTTCGTATAATATCTTGCTGTGGGAAATGAAGAAAGTACAACAATTGGGAAAGAGAGAAGAAACCTATGAATAACGAAATTTTCACTATGAAGAATAAATCCTCATAGAGGAGCATATGGAGATGATAATTGTTGAACTTGAAGGAGGAGAAGAAAAATCATATCATTTAGAGGGCACATAGGTGGAGGTGAGTGAAGTGAAAGTAAATGCACATGATTCTAATTTTGAGGGAGCATTGACTGAAAAAGAGAGTGATGTTGCAACAGAGGTGCAAGACAATACACGTGAAGTTGAGAAGACTAAGGTAGAATTAAATTTTAGTAGCCATATGAAATTGAATGAGAAAGAGACAAAAAATGAGAGTAGGAGAAAAGGGAATTCAAAGCAAAGTGGATGATCTGTTTGAAGCAGTCATGAGAATTGAAATGAAGGAAGAGGATTCTATTATAACAAAGATGAAGCAAGTGGACAATAGATAGAAGCAATAACTAGGAAATTTAGAGTGAGGTGAATGATCAGTTTTCAACAATCATGAAGATTGGAGGAAGATGATTAAACAACATATATGGAGGAATGTTCAATATGACCATGAGATCAAGTGGGCAATAAAAAAATGTTATTTTAGTAGCAGTTATGAAGGATAATGGTTAATCAACAAAACCTATTTGCAAGTAAAGGAAAGAGTGAAGTCTTGCTGGATAAAGATGTCAGAAATTACATGAGGATGGAGAAGGTGAATCGGAGTTAGGCAGCGAAGGACAGTTTATGGTGCAAAAAGTGGCTAGAAAATAAGGAAAAGATTGAATGGACTTGAACCCAGGAGCCCTCATTTATGGCTTAGCTTCTCTACCATTGAACTAATCACCTTCTTTAGGGTCCAAAATGTGGATTATTGTTTCCAACAATATCAAAGTGTCTCATTACACACACCATTCACTTTATTTGTTTGTGTTTTCTTAGAAGAGTATGTAGAAGAGATGAAAACATGTTGCTTTTTTCAGAAATCTCATCTAGATTGCTTAATTCCTTGTTTTTCTTTAAGCACTCGAAAATAAACTCTTTTCCCAGTACAAACAGTAGTATATACAATTGGATTCTATTATGGATATTGGCCTGCCAGTAAAGTACCCCAACCTTATTCTATTGTCCATATTATGTTATTTCTATTTAATCCAATTTTTTAAATTATTTATTCGTTCCATCGGAAAATAGTTCATAGAAGAGTGAAATATTACTCCTATTTTCAGAAATGCTAGGGATCACTTCTTACTTTGTAACTATCTGATCTATTTTTGTTTGAGCAATGAAAAAATGAACATGGTTCCTAGTATAGATGACTGAAGTCTGATAAAATTATTGGGAATGGTGTATTCATGTATTTTGGCCTACAATTTTTGTTAGAAATTAAATGCTTGTAGTAATCTTGAGCCCCAAGCTCTATTTTGAAATCAACTTCCCGCTCCGTCAACTACCCGCAAACTGACATTTATTCCTTTTTCCATTGGAATTTCAAACCTTCACCAATCTACCTGCCACGTGGAGTCATTCATTGGACCCCCTTCCTTTCTCCTCCCTACATTTTTCAAGACCCGAGGATTAATACTATTTAATGATTTTTTGAGTCTAGGTAAGCATTAACACAATACGTGGAGGTAGTATATTATATAAACATATTTTTATACATATGTTGCAATATATATTATTTCGAGTCCATTTTTTGTCGGGCATAGTCTTGTGCAGTAAAGAAAAAGTATAATTTTATATATACATAAATGTTTAAAATTGTAAGGGGGATATTAGATATATGCAGTAGCATATAGAAACCACTACCCTCAACATAAAATATAGAGAAGAGAGAGAAGAGCAACAACTCAAAATACAAAGAGAGAGGAGAATAGAGAGAGAGAGAGAGAGAGAGAGAGAGAGAGAGAGAGAGAAAATACATGCATCAGCAAAGAGAATAAAAGAGGGAAAAATACAGAGAAATAAATATACATAACTTCAACTCAAGAAAGAGGGAACTTTTCGTAAGAAAAAAATAGAGATTTAAACACAAGAAGATAAAAAAATGAAAAGACAGAGAAACAAATCTGATGATTGTATGAAGATTTTTGAATTAATATAATATATATTTTGTGTGAGTGTTTTTGGTTGTTTCTTTCCCTTACTGGTTACATTTGGCACTAAATTTTGTTAACAGTTTAATATCAAAGCAAATAAAAAGCTCAATAACTCGTGGGTTTGAGTTTTTATTTTCTGGGCTGAGTTGTAATAGCTTCCAGCAACAACTTGTGACAACAACCACCAATATTTTATGGGAATAACTATGACATTTGGTGTATTAAAATGAAGACATTGTTATCTTCTCAAGAGTTATGGGAACTAGTGGATGGAGGCTATACAGAGGTAGCAGACCAGGCTATATTCAATGCATTAACAAAAGCACATAAGAATACTTTGAAGGAGAATAGAAGAAAAAATGCTAAGGATTTGAGCTATATATAGAATGCATTCATAGATTTAGTATTTCCAAGGATATCAACAGCTAAAAACTCAAAGCAATCATGGGATACCATGTAGAATGCATATCAAGGAAGTGATAAAGTAAAAGTTGTAAGACTGCAGATGCTAATGAGAGAGTATGAAACTCCTCTCATGAAAGGATCAAATTCTATAAATGACTTATTTACAAGGACTATGACCATTGTGAATCAGACGAGGACAAATGGATATTTGGTAGAAGAGCATAGAAGAGTCTAAGGACTTAAAAAAAATGATTGTTGATGATTTTATGGGTTCTTTGCAAACCCATGAATAGAGGATGAGTAGATCAGCCAGCTTCTCAAATGAAAAATCCTTCCAAAAAAATAAAAATGTTAGAGGTTGGGGGAGAGGAGCATACAATAGAAGAATAGGAATATTTAACAACCAACAAGAAGGTGGAAGTCGCAACCACTATCAAGAGCCACATGCAAGAGGAAGAGGTAGAGGAAGGAGAAAAAACACTTCCAGAGGTGGTTCTACACAGAGGTATGATATATCAAATGTGCAATGCTATTACTATAAAAAGTTTAGGCATTATGTCAGTGAATGCAAAAAGAAAGAATATGATTTGAGAAATCATAATCACATTGCAAAATTCTCTAATGCAAAAGAATCCGAACCTGAGAAGAATGAAAAGGGTGGATCCTTCCTTTTAACTTGCAATGTAGCTGAGCAAGGAAACAAGTAAATATGGTATTTGAATAGTGCTTACAACAATCATATGTGTGGAAACAAGGAAATTTTCAGTAATATAGATGAGGCAATAAGATTTGAAGTGAAGATGGGAACAAAAAACAAGGTTCCTATGATGGGTAAAGGTATAGTATCCATTCTCACCAAGCAAGGAGACAAAAAACATATTCATAATGTTTTCTATGTCCCATGATTGAAGTATAATCTTCTCAGTATTGGGCAGCTTGTCCAAAATGGATATAAGGTAAATTTTGAGAATGGAGAGTGTGTTTTATATGATAAAGGTGGAAGAAACAAGATGATTGCAGCAGTGCAGATGACATAAAAGAGAATGTTCCCTTTGAGGATGCAAAGTGTAGAAGGCGTAGCAGCGTTCAAAACAATAGATATTGATCAATCTACCTTGTGGCATCTCAGGTATGGACATTTGAGTTTTGGTGGATTGCATGTTCTTTATAATAAGAAAATGGCTACAGGACTTCCTCCTATTGAACAACTGTATAAATTTTGTGAGGCGTGCATATTGGGGAAGCAACGTAGAAATTATTTTCCCTCAGGTAAATCATGGAGAGCAAGCTCACCTCTTGAGCTTATACATTCATATTTGTGTGGTCCCATGAAAACTCCCTCCATGTCTAAAATTTTATATTTCATTACTTTCATAGATGACTTCAGCAGAAGGACATGGATTTATTTTCTGAAAAATAAATCAGAAACATTTAAAGTATTCAAGCAATTTAAGGCCATGGTTGAGAAGCATAGTGGCCATTATATAAATACATTGAGAACTGATAGAGGGGGAGAGTATATATCAAATGAGTTTTTAAATTTATGTAAAGAACAAGGGATCAAGAAGAAATTCACAACAAGGTATACATCTCAGCAAAATGGTGTAGCTGAGAGGGAAAATAGAACCATTCAAGAAATGGCAAGAAGCATGCTTAAAGCAAGAGGATTCCCTGATGAATTTTGGGCAGAATTAGTTGGGACAATAGTATATCTACTAAATAGATGTCCTACGAAGAGTGCAAGGAACATGATACCTCAAAAAGAATGGAGTAGAAGAAAACCAAGTGTTCAACACTTGAGAGTTTTTGGATGTGTTGCATATGTAGATGTGCCCAAGCAAAGAAGAACAAAGTGGGATAACAGAGGAGAGAAGTGCATTTTTATTGGATATAGTGAGCAATCTAAAGCTTACATATTATATAATCCAGTTACTAAGGAGTTGATAATCAGCAGAGATGTTCAATTCATTGAGGAAACATCTTGGGAAGATGCACAAGTAGTGGAGCAACCACAAACAAATGTAAATGCACCTATCATTGTGCCTGAATAAATAAAAGGAAGAGAAAACAATGTACCAAGTTGGACACCCATTTCACAAAGGGGTGAATCTTCAAATGGAAACAACCAACAAAGCATGCAAGGACCAACAAATGAAGCATCTTCATCATCATCAGACTCATTGCAGTAGCAAGGAAGAATGAGGAATGTACAAGAGATCTATGATCAGTTAAGGTATGAATAAAATGAAGATGAAATGATTAATTTTGCTTTATTTTCACAAGTTGATCCTATTTATTATGAAGAATAAATTAAAGATAAGAAATGGTGTGAAGCAATGGATGAAGAAATGCATGCAATTGAAAATAATCATACATGGGAGCTAGTAGATCTTCCTGAAGGAAAACAAGTCATTGGAGTCAAGTGGGTTTATAAAACCAAGACTACTCCCAAAGGAAAAATTGAAAGACATAAGGAAATATTATTTTTCAAAGGCTATAAACAGAGGCTAGGACGTGATTATAATGAGACATTTTCTCCAATAGCAAGGCTAGAGACTGTGAGAACAATTATTGCCATAACTTGCTCATCATAAATGGAAAGTCCATCAAATGGATGTAAAGTCAGATTTTCTAAATGGAGTATTAGAAGAAGAAGTGTATGTGGGCCAACCACCTAGTTATGAAATCCTAGGGCATGAAAGAATGGTCTATACAAGCTGAAAAGATATTTGTATGGTTTGAAACAAGTACCAAGAGCTTGGTATAGTAGGATAGATTCCTATCTGATTAGTAATGGCTTTAGCAAAAGAAGCAGTGAGCCCACACTCTACATCAAAGCAAACAATGGTGAGATTTTAATTGTTGTTTGGTATGTAGATGATCTGATTTTTACTGGAAATTCAGACAAAGCAATTGATCAATTTAAATCAGCCATGAAGAAGGAATTTGAGATGACTGATTTGGAATTGTTGAAGTATTTTCTTGGCATTGAAGTCAAGAAAATAGAGCAGGGCATATTTTATATGTCAAACAAAGTATGCAAAATAAATTTTGCAAAGATTTAGAATGTTGGATTGCAAACCAACATCTACACCAACTGAATTAAGTCTAAAATTGACAAAAGAAGATTGCAGTAGCAATGTGGATCCTACAAGATACAAAAGCATGGTAGGAAGCTTGATGTATTTAACTGCAACAAGACCGGATATAATGTATGTAGTTAGTTTAATTTCCATATTCATGTCCAGACACCAAAAGAGTATAGCTAGAAAGCAGGAAAACATATACCAAGGTATGTAAATGGAACAAGAAATTATGGAATTCTATATGCAACTAATAATGATTTTCAATTAGTTGGATATACAGATAGTGATTGGGAACTTGTAACCTTGATGATAGAAAGAGCACATTTGGATATGTGTTCAATGTTGGATCAGGAGCCATTTCATGGGCTTTGAAGAAACAATATTTAGTTTCTTTGTCTACTACAGAAGCAGAGTATATTGCAGCAAACTCAGCTTCTTGTCAGATGATATGGTTAAAAATAATCCTCTCATATTTGCATGAAAAGAAACAAGGAGGTTCTACAATTTATTGTATTAATATGTCTTCAATTGCATTATCTAAAAATCCCATTTTTCATGGTAGAAGAAAGAATATTGCAATCAAATATCACTTCATTCGTGAATTGGTTGAGAAAGGAGAAATTGAGCTCAAATTTTGCAGGTTAGAGAAACATCTAGTTGACATTTTTACTAAACCATTGTCAAAGGAAATGTTTGAAGCATTTGAGAGAAAATATTGGGCATCATAGATGGACCTGCCTAGCTCTAGTAGATTAATTTCAATTTTTGTTTGGCTCAAGATTAAGGGGGAGTGTCAAAATTTATGCCAGGGTTGATAATCTTGAGCCCCGAGCTCTAGGTTTGAAATCCTTTTTCCCGCTCCCTCAACTATGCATCAGGCCAACATTAATTTATTTTGGCCATTGAGTTAATATGTTTGGCCATTTGAAATCTTCTGCCCCACTAATCTACCAAGCCATGTGGTGTCATTCCATGGGACTCCCTTACATTGTTTCCTAGCCCTAAATGGACTTCAAAGTCCCGAGACTAATCCCATTTGAATGATTTTCTTGCCCGAGTCCAACATTTATAAATGGCGTGGATTATTAGTATAGTATATTAGGGCGCAATATATTTTAATATATATGAGGCAATTTATATTATTTCGGGGTCCGAGTCCTTTTGCATGTGGGCATAGTCTTGTGCAGCAAAGGAGAAATATATATTTTTATGGGTATTATAGCAATGTTTTGAAAATTGAAAAGGGGAATATAGGAATCTATATATATACAGAGCATGAATAGAGGAGAGAGAGTATACAACTGTGCAACATAAAATAGAGAGAAGTAGAAAATTTGTATACAATACTGTGAAATAAGAATAAAAATTGAAGAGGAGGGATAAAAATAGAGAGAAGAAAAGACGTGCAGACAGTGCACAAATAAAAAAAATAGAGGAAATAAATAGAAAGGGGAAATTTATACATAGTATGTAACTCGAGAAAGAGGGAATTTTTTGTAAGAAAAAAAAATAGAGATTTGGACACAAGAAGAGAAACAAATGAAAAGATAAAGCAACAACTCTGGTGATTGTATGAATCTTTTTGAATTAATATAATATATATTTTGTGTTTGTGTGTGTGTTTTATTTGTGTTTCTAGTTTTGTCTTTCCCTTACTGGTTGCATTTGACATTAAAATTTTCCAACAAGTTTGGCAACCTTATTTTTTCATCTATATTTTGTTATTTCTATTTGATGTTATCTTTTAATTAAGGTTGCACGGTCTTGAATATTGTTATTTCTATTTATTCATGCACCTTGGTCTACGAGTGTTATTTTTTAACCTTATTTTAACATCTATTTATCTAATTTTATACACAAGGTTGCACAATCTCAGATTGTTATTTCTATTTGTTTTTTGGTTGTTTTTGGTATGTGCTCCTTAGAAATAAGAAATGGACATGACAATTAAATATTTAACATGAGTTGTGTTATTTTTGTTTGATCATATGTACTATATATGCTAGAGCACAAATCAGTGTTCTTTGGTTGTTTTGGTATGTTCTTCTTCAAAATAAAAATGGAAATAGTAGCAAGATAATAAAACTCGAGTTGAGTTTTTCTATATAATATTATGTTTATGTTAGTTATAGGTTTATCATAAGAGCACAAATCAGTTTTCTATCTTTGGTTTTGGTATGTTCCCCTATGAAATAAAAAATGGAAATGGTAACAAGTTAATAATATACATGAGTTTTTTTTCCCGTTCACCCATTAGCTTAAGGTCAAGTAGCAACGTCCCTATCCATTTTTAGTACTAGAAATGTTCTTACTAAAATGAAAAAAGTGTAGGCCTCAAATGTTAAATTTGATTGTGTTGATTATTCTAATATTCCTGAAAGGTGATAACATCTACAACCAAACACTTTTTATCCTTAAAAAATAAGGAGATTCATACCCTCCATAATTCTATTGTCCTTTCCTTCCTTGTGCTTAGAGAAAAAGGGTTTTTAAACGATGCCTATTAGTGAATCAAACTTTTGTGGCCTCTTTGAGAGTTATGCATCTCCCTCATTGGATTTCAGTTTACTTTCCTTGTCAAAGTGAATAGTTTTTTAACAATATTTTACACCCTTATTTCTACTAGTAGCTAATTTTATTGTACATAAGCATTTAAGTAAATGTGCATTGAACAACTCATTTTCTTCAATGAATGATCCAAATAAAAAATGAGTTGTTCAATGCATATTTCCTATTAAATTCTTCTACAATCAATATACATTTTATTTTTTTATATTGTTCAACAATCAAAATATTACATGTCATGGAGGTTGTAGTATTTATATAGACAACTAAATACATACATGTAACACAATATTTTCTAATCAAGTATAAAAATGCCTTATTTAACTAAAATGTTCAACAGAGTAATAAATGTTGATGTAGTTGTAGTGCCCCTACAATGGGAAGAAGTTTTATTTTTAAGCTGATCAAAAGGGTTCACTATTTGTATCAGTGAATTTATACATAAACATGTAATAATTGTACATCAAGTTCTTGGTGATTAATAAAGGTTGATGTGGTATATGATATTGGACTTTTAAAGTGTCAAACCTAATTAATTCGTCAAAAATAGAATTATTAAAAGATATTATTTTATATAAGCTTAACTAAAATATTGTGTATGTAGCAATTTTTTCTACACTCAACCATGTTGCATCCTTAACTTCTTTACCTTGCCACTTCACTAGATATTCCCTAGATAACTAGTGTATCCCATCTAACTCTTGAATCAATCACTTTGTCAAGTTTTTACACACATTATTTAGTAATTTGGAATAATAATAAATAAAATGTACCTGTAAGAGACAAATGTGACCAATGATAAAAAAAAATTATAAATACAATAGCACCAAAGAACTTAATTGGTCTTGTACCAAAATTGTCAACATAATACTTCACTTTGATGTGTGTGCATGTTTACTTATCAAAAGAAAATAAAATATCATATGAATATAGAATGGGCATGGTCAAATTATCACATCCACACTCTTTTTACTTGGTAAATCCAAACCCTTGAGTAAACAAAAGTTGATTCACTATTTGTATAAATTTGTAAGAAAAGAACTATTGAAATATGGAGTACAAGATTAGGGAATCCGAAAAAATTTGTATATATAATGATTATAAATTTAAGTATGCCTCGTAATGAGACCAAGATATTTGAATCTAATATGAGTACGTCATGTATTGTCTTGATGTTGCTTCAATATGAGGAAGTAATAAAATGTATGATGACCTGTGAATACTTTTGTATGCGAAAGTGAATATAATTTCTCATCGAGTGGAGAATATTTCCATATGTGGAAGTGAAGTGAATAACCTAGAGATGAGATAACTAATTTGAATAACTACCCCTCTTTTGAGGGGTGGGTTGAACCCACGACTTAAAAAAAATAAATCCCTAATTTTGTCCACATTAACATGTATGTATAATATGGATTTTTTCCCTATGTGGGCATGAGTATAATCAATCTAAACATAATAATGTAATGCCCTAATATGGAAAATATGCCCCCTCCATAGACCATATATAGAGAATTTTAGATAGAATGTAATTCCCTAATTTGAATAAGATGCCCCCATCATAGACCATATAGAAAATTATAGATAGATACAATAGGCCCCACCCCATATAGAGATAGTGACATATAGATATTTGTATTGTATATGTAATACAATAATTCCCCAATGTGGATTAGATATAATTGACTCAATCTTAATAATACGTCAATTCCCCAAGGAATACAATATATAACGGTGTATGCTTTGATAATAGGAGAGTTTCATAATGTATGTCAAATATAGTAGGATGAGGTCAAAGCTAGGACATTATCCCAAGGTGAGAAAAATATATCGTAATGATCTTGAAAATACACAATGCCCTCAAGGTGCCAAACATTATCGCGACAAAATTAATAATGGTACAATTATCTTCTAATGGATTAAATGTGATTAGTGTAAGTTCAAGATCAAGATAATAGCTACCAAGATGAGGTACATATAAATCCTATCGTGATAGGCTCATCGTGAGAATGAACCAACAAAAATGATTTCATGTCATTATACCCTTGTGCACATAACTATGTTGGGATTAATTGGTTGTCCCATTTTATGGATGATAACTTATCATCATAATTGATTAGTTAGTAACTGTAGAAACTAAAATTTGGTATCTTGTCCTTGTGCAATGCCAATTCTGATCATGTTTCCTTGCTAAGACAAATGCACACATTTATAATCCAATCTCCTCATCTCTTTATCTCTTCCACAACTTTCTTATCTTGACACTCCACTCTATCATCAATTACGATAATATTAGTTAACTAAAGCCACATTAAACATTCGATATTCATGACAAATTTCAAATTTGGTATCCTTCTTTGGTTCAAAAACATATGGAGGGGTTATGATGTAAGGTTTGGTCTTGGCCGACCTCTTTAGTCATGCCCCTTCACATTCATTGGCTCTAATTTCAATTTCAAATCCTTAAATGGGTCACTTCATCTTTCTAGGGTCGTTCTTATTAGAATATTTCACCAAGGAAAATTTTAAGACCCCTTACCAAAATCCAACTTGGATTTTTTGGAGAATTTGTAAAAAATAGATTTTTTGTTGATGGCGAATAAGAGAAAAATGTATATAGTGATGCATGTGAATAATTTTTCTAGAAAAAGGCATGCCAGGAAGCAATTAGACACACCAGTTGCAAATGGAAGACTACAAAACACGTTGCAGATGCGTCATCTATACGGAAGCCCATAAATTCAAGTGTCTGCATAAGCATACGTGTCATCTGTACAAAATATTAGAAAGGAAAGTGTCTACATACGTAGATGCATCATCTGTATGGAGGTGCCAACATTTAGGCATCTGCATGGAATCCCAACAAGGCAAGTGTCAGCATACTAGACACGTCATCTATACAAAAGCTAAGAAAGGAAAGTGTATGCATATGCAATGTCATCTGTATGAAGGTACGAAGATATAGGAATTTTTATACACAAACACCCAACTATGCATGCAACCGGGTGTCTGCATATGTAGATGTCAGACTTCATATGCAATCGACTGGTTGCATGTGTTGACGCCCGATTGCACATGCAACTGGGCAGCTCCAAATGTGAATGCCAAGATACACATGTAGCCAGGAGGCTGCATATGTAGATTCCTAGTTGTATGTGCAACCAAAAATCTACATATGTAGTCATTTGGCTGCATACACAGCTGAGCGTCAACACATGTAGTTTCCTGACTACATAACCCATCTCTTGCCACCATGTGTCCTTGCCCATATATTTAGGCTTATGGCCTCATTTGTCCTCATTTTTCCTCACTTGCTCCTCCACACTCCACGTTATTCTCTACCTCCAAGCGCATAAGGCTATCGGACCAGGATCCAGACTCAACAAACAAGCTTGAAGCACACATCTACAATCCAAAAATGGCATCAATTTCTACATCCTCTCAATCTCAACCCAAAATTCAATTCTGAAACCTTATGTTCCTGTAAATTGCCACCTTGCTCAAACTGAAGGAAAAATTTAGTGATTGGGTAGATAAATGTTGTTTTCAAGCACTAAAATTTACATGCCTCAATATCACATTGATTTTAGTTTTCTGTAATTTCTTTTATTCAGTTATGACAAATCCACATGTATCTTCACAATCAAGTTGCCATCACGAAAATTTTCTTTTGGAACATCTCCAAAAGATATCCACTGGTTAATAGCACTTCCACATGTGAATGTTAACCCTATGAGAACAAAAGCCTTACTCTCTGACACAGACAAAAAGTATATGGAGTCCCACTTCGGCATACATGTCAAAGGAAATAATTTGTTTTTTACATTTTTTTTCTATTATTATCACACTAAGCTAATAACATGTTTTTTTCTTTTGTGAAAGTATTGGTAACTCCTCTAAATCAAGAAGGGGATGATCTATGCAAGCTCTTCCACACACACTTTTATAGGTCACGATTGAATTTTTTCTAGCTAGGATAGTCTTGCAGGGAAGACAATTTGACATCTCATATTGGGTTGTTGTTTACATCATCCGTTTTTTAAGTTGCCAACAATTTGATTGGTATACATATATATCCAATAGGATACGAAATGATTTTTCATTTACTATTTGCAATGACACTGTAACATTTTCGTGTTGTAATTATATAATTATATTATATTATGAAGCCTTTTATGAGTTGCAATCATAGAATACTAATATTTTGACTGCTCTTGATGAAAAAAATCAGTGTAAATTGTCATTCAAATGATGAGAAAGAGGTAACTTTAAAATTTAAATTATTGCAAAATAGCCTCGTGTATTTATTTGACAAATAGAGTTAATAGTCCATCCAAGAGGCAGACTCAAAGAGTTTAAAGTAGGACTCTTACAATGTAGCCTTCATCAGAACCTGTCATGATGGTTCCTACCTTGCCATACTTCTTCGTTTCATCTTGGACACTAACAAAAAAATTCATATCCAAGGGATCTTAAGCAATTGGCGAATGGTGACACAAGAGGTCAGCTCACTGCCAATCTAAATTTTGTGTATCAGCATCGGGTTGAATCCATTTTGGAGGGAATTCTGGCCCGAACTCCAAATTCAAAATAGACTCGAGATATATCTTATTAGGGCCTTCAATAATTTAAGAGTTTCTAAGCTCTCGCATCTGTTGCTATCCATCTGCACAAGTAAATACTCTGGTGAAGAATAATGGAATCCAAAATTGCTGAAATTATCATTGTAAATAGAATGAGTGCTATAGAAAATGCAGGCCCCTTTGTACAATGCCATCACCATTGCCCAACCTACATATCTTTTTTTGACTGCGTATATCTCTAACCTTCACTCTCTCTATTCTGAACATGATATGGACAACATGATCGCTTGATACAAGCTTAGACTCAAGAACCTCGAAAAGCTTCCCATGTTGACGGTAAACGGTTCGAACCTCGCTAGAAAACCCTGGAGCATTCTCCCAAACAATTCGCATGTAATTGTTTATAGATCTTTTATTGATAGTATTGTTATGTGCATCCTATGAACTGACTAGAGCATCTCTGTCTGCAATTGAATCTGTAGAACCGTGGGTTCCATTCATTAGAACCAGGGCCAAAAAGCCTCTCCTGCTTATGTGATGTCGGTTTCCTTCAGAAGCTGTTGAATTCTGATTATTGTTATCAGTAGTTGGAACAAGAGACATGTTGTTTATTTCTTCTGTATGACCAAACTGAATAACCATTAACTTTCCTTTTTAATTGGAAGTCATTATTTTCTTTAAGAGGTTGGAGGAAACGGGTTTGCAGAGAACAACATTAACTTTAGAATTCCTTCTATGGCCGATTTCACTGACCAATATCTAGGTTTCGTTCTTCTTTTTAAGACACATCAATACAAACTAGGTGGAGATAGAACAACTTTGTATTCTCGGCCGCATCAGGCACTAGCGGAACTTGTGGAACAAGGAAAATGTCTCCTAGTTCCCACAAGAGACAACATATCATATATATACTTTTCTCTTACGAGACTCAAAAGCTTTGGCTTCATTTGTATTGTCATTATCTGTATAACATTGCCTCGATACCATGCTCTCCAGTACTTCATATATCTGACGCCTGAGCTTTATTTCATAATGATATCCAACCAGGTGAATGTGTGACACTTTTATGGATTATTATAATTCAGGAGGAGCCAACGAGTATGGATCGGGGTTTTTTTTAAGAGCATTGAAACCTAGAATTTTAAAATAATGCAAATGACCCAAAACGAGACCAATGAAAATGACCTTTGACTCTCACGAATTTTATACTTAAAATTCAAAACGGGTGACTTTGACTTGTGTAGTCTTTTTATTTGCTAATGCTTAGCTGGGCGCGGTGGCACTTCATATAGACAAAGGTCTAAACGGTCACCCGAAATACACACAACCACCAAGTCCCTCTTTAGTTATTTATCAAGATATGTGTGTTATGTATTTATTCATTCATATGAAAATATAGCATCACAGAAATCATAACAATAATAACATGCATGGAAATAAATTAATCATTCATTCACGAACACATTTAATCAATTACAGAGTCTATCATAAGTTGTCCCTCACATAACCAATGCATTACAATTACTTACATCTGATTACATATGTGCGTGCATCACTTAGCACTAGCAATTACACATACTCTCACATTCTAATTGCATACATACACACAACATCCTTACATATAGATGAGACACCTATTTTTATCCTATGAGAACTTGTCCTTCTTCGCTTACATGCTTTCATTCTAACAATAGATGTCCTAAATATAGGTCACATGTCATTTAAACTTATGCTTTACCTCTAGACCAAGCGGTACTTAGCTAGGCCTCATCCATGATTTAATCCTATAATTAGATGTCCTCCTTACATGTGCTTTATTTGTTCTTTGTCTATTTCTGGACCTTTTTTGCATGTTATGCCATCTGTGCTTTTCCCTATTTTTAGCCTTTACTAAGAAATTAGGCTCACTCTTGAAACTCATGTTCATGCGTAGACCTTTGCGCGATGAACTCCTTCTTTATGTTGCGTGCACCTTCATGTATTGATCTGTCATTAATCTTTGTTGCCTACACACACCCTCATGTGTGCGACCTTCATCATCCACGCATGGCTAGTACTTAGCCATTTCTATTGCCCAACATTACCCCACACTAGGAGTATTGTTTGTCCTTAGTAATATCCTGAATCAAATAATGTATAAAGAACTTGTCCTTCTTCGCTTACATGCTTTCATTCTAACAATAGATGTCCTAAATATAGGTCACATGTCATTTAAACTTATGCTTTACCTCTAGACCAAGCGGTACTTAGCTAGGCCTCATCCATGATTTAATCCTATAATTAGATGTCCTTCTTACATGTGCTTTATTTGTTCTTTGTCTATTTCTGGACCTTTTTTGCATGTTATGCCATCTGTGATTTTCCCTATTTTTAGCCTTTACTAAGAAATTAGGCTCACTCTTGAAACTCATGTTCATGCGCAGACCTTCGCGCGATGAACTCCTTCTTTATGTTGCGTGCACCTTCATGTATTGATCTGTCATTAATCTTTGTTGCCTACACACACCCTCATGTGTGCGAACTTCACCATCCACGCATGGCTAGTACTTAGCCATTTCTATTGCCCAACATTACCCCACACTAGGAGTATTGTTTGTCCTTAGTAATATCCTGAATCAAATAATGTATAAAGAACTTGTCCTTCTTCGCTTACATGCTTTCATTCTAACAATAGATGTCCTAAATATAGGTCACATGTCATTTAAACTTATGCTTTACCTCTAGACCAAGCAGTACTTAGCTAGGCCTCATCCATGATTTAATCCTATAATTAGATGTCCTCCTTACATGTGCTTTATTTGTTCTTTGTCTATTTCTGGACCTTTTTTGCATGTTATGCCATCTGTGATTTTCCCTATTTTTAGCCTTTACTGAGAAATTAGGCTAACTCTTGAAACTCATGTTCATGCGCAGACCTTTGCGTGATGAACTCCTTTATGTTGCGTGCACCTTCATGTATTGATTTGTCATTAATCTTTGTTGCCTACACACACCCTCATGTGTGCGACCTTCATCATCCACGCATGGCTAGTACTTAGCCATTTCTATTGCCCAACATTACCCCACACTAGGAGTATTGTTTGTCCTTAGTAATATCCTGAATCAAATAATGTATAAAGAACTTGTCCTTCTTCGCTTACATGCTTTCATTCTAACAATAGATGTCCTAAATATAGGTCACATGTCATTTAAACTTATGCTTTACCTCTAGACCAAGCGGTACTTAGCTAGGCCTCATCCATGATTTAATCCTATAATTAGATGTCCTCCTTACATGTGCTTTATTTGTTCTTTGTCTATTTCTGGACCTTTTTTGCATGTTATGCCATCTGTGCTTTTCCCTATTTTTAGCCTTTACTAAGAAATTAGGCTCACTCTTGAAACTCATGTTCATGCGCAGACCTTTGCGCGATGAACTCCTTCTTTATGTTGCGTGCACCTTCATGTATTGATCTGTCATTAATCTTTGTTGCCTACACACACCCTCATGTGTGCGACTTCATCATCCACGCATGGCTAGTACTTAGCCATTTCTATTGCCCAACATTACCCCACACTAGGAGTATTGTTTGTCCTTAGTAATATCCTGAATCAAATAATGTATAAAGAACTTGTCCTTCTTCGCTTACATGCTTTCATTATAACAATAGATGTCCTAAATATAGGTCACATGTCATTTAAACTTATGCTTTACCTCTAGACCAAGCGGTACTTAGCTAGGCCTCATCCATGATTTAATCCTATAATTAGATGTCCTCCTTACATGTGCTTTATTTGTTCTTTGTCTATTTCTGGACCTTTTTTGCATGTTATGCCATCTGTGCTTTTCCCTATTTTTAGCCTTTACTAAGAAATTAGGCTCACTCTTGAAACTCATGTTCATGCGCAGACCTTTGCGCGATGAACTCCTTCTTTATGTTGCGTGCACCTTCATGTATTGATCTGTCATTAATCTTTGTTGCCTACACACACCCTCATGTGTGCGAACTTCACCATCCACGCATGGCTAGTACTTAGCCATTTCTATTGCCCAACATTACCCCACACTAGGAGTATTGTTTGTCCTTAGTAATATCCTGAATCAAATAATGTATAAAGAACTTGTCCTTCTTCGCTTACATGCTTTCATTATAACAATAGATGTCCTAAATATAGGTCACATGTCATTTAAACTTATGCTTTACCTCTAGACCAAGCGGTACTTAGCTAGGCCTCATCCATGATTTAATCCTATAATTAGATGTCCTCCTTACATGTGCTTTATTTGTTCTTTGTCTATTTCTGGACCTTTTTTGCATGTTATGCCATCTGTGCTTTTCCCTATTTTTAGCCTTTACTAAGAAATTAGGCTCACTCTTGAAACTCATGTTCATGCGCAGACCTTTGCGCGATGAACTCCTTCTTTATGTTGTGTGCACCTTCATGTATTGATCTGTCATTAATCTTTGTTGCCTACACACACCCTCATGTGTGCGACCTTCATCATCCACGCATGGCTAGTACTTAGCCATTTCTATTGCCCAACATTACCTCACACTAGGAGTATTGTTTGTCCTTAGTAATATCCTGAATCAAATAATGTATAAAGAACTTGTCCTTCTTCGCTTACATGCTTTCATTCTAACAATAGATGTCCTAAATATAGGTCACATGTCATTTAAACTTATGCTTTACCTCTAGACCAAGCGGTACTTAGCTAGGCCTCATCCATGATTTAATCCTATAATTAGATGTCCTCCTTACATGTGCTTTATTTGTTCTTTGTCTATTTCTGGACCTTTTTTGCATGTTATGCCATCTGTGCTTTTCCCTATTTTTAGCCTTTACTAAGAAATTAGGCTCACTCTTGAAACTCATGTTCATGCGCAGACCTTTGCGCGATGAACTCCTTCTTTATGTTGCGTGCACCTTCATGTATTGATCTGTCATTAATCTTTGTTGCCTACACACACCCTCATGTGTGCGAACTTCACCATCCACGCATGGCTAGTACTTAGCCATTTCTATTGCCCAACATTACCCCACACTAGGAGTATTGTTTGTCCTTAGTAATATCCTGAATCAAATAATGTATAAAGAACTTGTCCTTCTTCGCTTACATGCTTTCATTCTAACAATAGATGTCCTAAATATAGGTCACATGTCATTTAAACTTATGCTTTACCTCTAGACCAAGCGGTACTTAGCTAGGCCTCATCCATGATTTAATCCTATAATTAGATGTCCTCCTTACATGTGCTTTATTTGTTCTTTGTCTATTTCTGGACCTTTTTTGCATGTTATGCCATCTGTGATTTTCCCTATTTTTAGCCTTTACTGAGAAATTAGGCTAACTCTTGAAACTCATGTTCATGCGCAGACCTTTGCGTGATGAACTCCTTTATGTTGCGTGCACCTTCATGTATTGATTTTTCATTAATCTTTGTTGCCTACACACACCCTCATGTGTGCGAACTTCACCATCCACGCATGGCTAGTACTTAGCCATTTCTATTGCCCAACATTACCCCACACTAGGAGTATTGTTTGTCCTTAGTAATATCCTGAATCAAATAATGTATAAAGAATAAAATAATCTCTGAAGAATTAAAAAAATATGGGCAATTACCCATTTGAATGAATATTTTGTAGGCGCATCCAAAATTTAGGCCTTAGGTGGTGGGAGGAGTTCTAGATACTCTTTGTTTATGACATCTTCTAGTTGTTTCCATCCTTCTATCTCGTTGGCAGCCTTGTTAGGTGTTGCCTCCACAATACGTAATACCTCCTTAAAAGTTAGCTCACCCAGTTTCTCCTTGAGCTCCTTAAGCACCACATCTAATTATGAGCTAGTACCCTCTATAGTATTTATCTTGTGCATCACCAGAGGTTGTATCTCCTTAATCCTTTCTGCAAATGTGTCTTTCATGGCCTTTATTAGATCTCACTTTTCCACAACCTCTTTCATAAAATTCTCATGCTAGGCTTTATTGGTTTACATTATGGCATGTATCTTCTTCAACTTTGTCTCTTCAACTACAATGTGCACGTTAAATATAGGATTAAAATCCTGACAGTTGTCAAAAACTTGTTCCGCCTTCTACACGGCCTCCTTTACTTTCGCAATGAGTGTTTCATATTCTGCAATATTTTTCTCCACCTTTTCCTTATTCTTCTTTATCTTGGTCATTTCTTATATTTATGGCCTTAGCCCACTCCTTACCTTGATCAATAACATTCAAACTAGATCCTCCAAATACTCTAGTTCTATGACAGACTCTGGTTTAGCCTATTCGACCAAGTTTGGGCACACGTTCATATTACTGGTAACTATATATGTTGCCTTATTATACACGTCGACCATTATTTTCTTTTCATTGTTCAAATCATCAATGATCTTTTGAATTTCCTTTTCTTTCCACTCTTTTTCCTTCTACATGTTTATGATCACGGCCCCTTTTTCTACATTACTCCTTCCAACATAACAATCATCTTGTTCAACGTGTTACATGTTTGCTCGTTTGAGAGCTTGGTGGATTCTTTCATAGATAACACCATTTTTGGATCCCTCTTTAGTTTCATCTTTGAGAGTGACTCCTTACTTACCTCAAACTTAGGCTCTTCCATCTTATTTTGTATGTTCCAACAAAGCATCTTCTTGTACCCACAAGGGATTCTATCCTATCAAAAAAATCCTAGAAGAACAGATCTGTGATTAGCACAAAGTATTGGAACCTAGCCCTTAGAACATTTGATGGATCATCTAGGTATGACATTTGGGGTCCTTGTAGGGGTTACCTTTTTTTTCTTCCTCTTCCATGTGGTTTCCTGGGGGTCTCTTGCACCATATTGAACTACTCTCGGCTGATTTCCCCTCCAGTGCCTTGGCCTTCCCCTTTTACTTATTCTTCATTACCACCCTATTTATCTTCTTCCATTTCTTCCTCGCACTCCTTCTCATGTTATTATTCATGGTCCTTTCCATACTCCTCTTATCCACAATCTTCTTTAATGTGAGGGCTCTTATCCTGTTCATTCACTTCCTCTTTCTGTAGTGTCTCTTCTTCCCCCTCTTGTAGTTGTTCCTTTTCCTCCTCTTAAAGTGGCTCCTTTTACCCCTCTTGTAGTGGCCCTTTATCATGCACTGTCTCTTCTTCAAGAACCTTTTTCTCTAAGTCCTCTTCTTCTTCCTAAAATCACACAAGGATTCTTCTTTGTTGTACTAGGCTTGTATGCCCCTGTTGATGGAGACTCCTTAGGTGGGCATGAAGAGTTGTACTCATGTCACCTTTGTTGCATACGTTTCCTTGTGCTATGGTCAAGCACAGATTCATATTCTATCTCCTCCTCTAGAGTATCCTTGTGTTTGCGCTTGAGGACCCCCACCATCTTCTTCTTCTTTGGAGGTTCTGGCAGCTCAAGGTTGTGCACACCGATATATTTTCCTCCCTTGATCTTCGGTCAGAGATAGATATATAGCCTATAAACATTCTTACTCATTGCTAAAGTGATGGGGTGTAAGCTTATATTATTTTTCTGTAGGGTCTCCATGTATTGTGCCTTAGATGGATATACATATGTCTGACGCAGCGTGTGATATTCAACATCTACCTTGTCTACATTAGATGTTAACTTTTGTACATCTTTTATGCAGTTGATAGGGGCCTTGAATTATTTTGCAGTGAATGAAAACAATAGTTTGTACCATGGCCCCATTTCCATGTTACTTAACATAAATTGACCAAGGTATAAGTGTTGCAAAACCGTGAACTTTGCATGCCCATCCAAGAGTGTTCAAAGTTCTCTTGTAGTGCATTATTCATTCTCAAACACATCGGGCATCCTTCTGTACCACTTCACTAAACATGCCTCATACAGGTTTGAGATCGCACCATCACAAGTATACATAGAAAATCTCTGTGCCAGAGACTTAGTCTCGATTGGATAGACCTAAATTTTATCTTCCAAACCATCAGGTACCCCAGTCTCTCAGAATACAATCAAAAGGAGGATATTTCCCTAAGGGATCTTCTTTCCTCTATCTACTTGGTTCTTGGCCTCCTCTATAATGCCTTTAACAATAAACAAGGCAATATTTTATTGTGCCTTTTGCGCGATATGTAAAAATTTCTTGTTTACCTCTGTCCAGTGCTCATAGGATCCTAACTTGCAGCTTAAAAGGCGTGCGACCACTTTGGTGCTTGGATTAGTTATGTTAACAATACTGAATATGTGGATCCCTCATTGGTATTAGAATTTGATTTTTGTAGATTAAACTGTGTATTCATCATTCAAACCTATCGCAATCTCTTCTCCATTGTCGTGTAACCTAGTAACCCTTCCAATCAACTGTGTAGTCAAGCGCATTCTCCTTCCTATGAAGTAAAAATAATCTTTTTGCACTCTTGACATAAGCCACTGGTATAAGCACACATGTTTTCCAAAGAATGAAAAATCATACAACTACAAGACTCCCGTGCTTTTCAAATCCTTTTGAACCTTATCATCAAATAAAATCTGCCCTTCCGCTATCCTTTTTCCCATCTCCTTCAAGCCATCATTTTTTATATCAATCTCATGGGATTGCATTCTACGATTGTAATCATTAATATTACACTTTGTTAACTATGAAGCCCATGGTGTCCCAACAACAAATTATTGTGGATACAACATTTCAGAAAACCAACCATCCAGGGAGTCATTGGTGTTTTTCTTGTTCTCTAGTGACCTATTTGGTGTCATTATCATTCTCCAACTACTCAAACCCTTAAATATGTTAAATGTGTGCCCTAGGTGCTATAAAATAACCACTTTTTCGACTTGTTCCTTCGGTGTCGAATAACCAAGTCTTTGCTCAATTTTTTTCTCTTTTCCACTTCAACTTTGAGCCCTAGTTATACCCTATGAGTCACCTCTTGCCCTGATTCACCTTTCCACCTTCGACCCCTTTCTCTTACTTCCACACCCTTCATCTCATATCTTCCACTTCTACTAAAGGAGATCTCTAAACTCAAGGTTGTGTGCACATGAAAATTTCTCGAATGCAAGGTAATAATGACTTAGTTTGTGCCCTATTTATAGATTTTCTAATTTCCATATGCAATAATTTCACTTCACCTACCACCAATTTTTATATTTAATCCACTTTTATACTTTTCTTGTTTTTTTAAAAGACATCTATTGTGTGTGGTAGTCCGTAACCTTCTGGCGCGCTACTACTTCCTAGGCTACAAACCTTCACCTTCTTGCACATACATTCTGACACCACACACATTCTTCCTCAGTACCACTTTCCAAGTAGTCTAATTTTTTGTTACCTCCTTACTTACACTATGTGGCTCTTCATTCACGTAGTTTTATATGAGAAATTCCATCAATTTCAAGTTCGTTTACACCTTCCATATTTAAACAACTTTGCACCATATCTAACTATTCACAATTCTTTCTTCTACACACCAAGATATTTTTCCATCACACACCATTAGTTCACCCCATCACATGCTCTTCCATCATCCTTTATTTAATTATTTTTTACATACCTATATCTGCTTCAGCCCACACTAAAAGCATGTGCAGTCCTCTGTGCATCAATCTAAAACAGAGTAATCATCTCTTGCGCTTGAACATGCTTATTATAGCAAAATAGATAAAAACAAAACAGAAAAGGAAATCTAATCTAAATGGAAATACAGTCATATTATAAAGACAAAAGAAGCTTGTTTATAGTATGGCTTCAACCTACTCCCACTGAAGTAACTACACAATATACTGTGATCCAACACCTCTAATTAACATGCGCCTAATTCCAGTATCTTGGTTACTAGGAATGGTCCCAACCAATATACTTTGAGCTTCCCAAGATGATGTGTAAACTTAGACTCATACAAAATCACCATCTTCCCCATAGTAAAATACTTATTCTTAATATGAATGTCATGTCAAGCCTTATGTCTATATTTCTTGGTCTTCCGACTCCATCTTGCAATTAAGTGCCACTCATTCAAATACATTAGTTTATCAATGCACTCTTCTACTATTTTTTCATCATCCATTCCTCATGCGTGCACAATACGTAGGGATGGTATAATGAACTCTACAGGAAAATTACCTATGTGCCAAACACCAATTGGAAAGGTGTGGCCTTATTCAATATCTTATATGTAGTTTTATATGCACATAACACAACTAATACCTTGTCATCCCAATCTTTCCTACCTATATCATAGATCTTTTTCAATGTTTGACCCAAAATCTTATTGAAAGCTTCTGCAGTTTTATTGGCTTTTGGGTGATAGGGGTAGTCTTGTGATGAACTACCATAAACTTTTCCAATAATATTCTAATTGTCTCATTTAGGAAATGAGTTCCCCTATCACTAGTAACTCTTAATGGAAAACCATACCTACTAATGACATTTTTGGATAAAAATATTGTTTTCATAGATGTAGTGCTCCTTTGTAGGCATTGCTTATGACCACCTTGTTAATTAATTTATGCATGTAATGATATAACACGTGAATTTTCTCCATGCAGCTAGTGTAATTAGGCCAAGAAGTCAATTTATGACTTCTCAAATGGATTTGCGCTCACTATAGGTCATAACAACATCTCATCCTATTTTCTTAGTTTACATATCCTCTAAAAATAGTCACAAGCCTTGAAAAATTCCTTAGTATCCTTATGAAGTGTCTCGCATCATAGGTCTGCCAATAATATCTTGTATTTTGTATCTTTTCCTGCATAGTTCCCTCTTGTAATCCCACCATACGCCTCTTCTATTATAGGATTGCATTCATGTTCGAACACACACCTGTGCAAGACTTCATCTCTACCCATCTTATGTTGGGGATTAAACCATGTAACAATGTTGCATAGATCTATAATTAGATAAATCATACAAGCAATGAATGCAAAAATAACCAGAAGATAAAATAACCCAGAGAAATATTACAACAGATTTAACGTGGTTCACCCAGTGTTAGCTACGTCCACCAAGAAATAACTAATATTATTATTCAGTGCTTTACAAAGGAAATACAATGAAGATCTACTGTCTTCCAACACCTCACAGGATGTTCAATGCTTTTTTCTTCACTCAGCTACTCTTTCTTACTCACCAAGAAAACCTACATGCAAAACAATTGCTATATTGATTATCTCCTTCTTACTTACCGTCATACAATGCATACATGCATATATATCTATTTTGGGTAACTTAACTATGCTTTTGAAATTAATAAATCATCTTTAAAATAATTGATTTATTCTAATTTTCATCAAAAAACAAAAACTATGTCACACAAGTAACCATCACTGGTTACTTCCTGACCTAGACTGACCGACATCAGTTACACCCTGACCGAAGCCAGTTACTGTCAGAACTAGTAACATGTAAAAGCAAGTTTCTTATGAAGCAATTAAGCTCCATTCTCAACATATTATAGAGTTATCCTCAGACTTATTGGTAAGGTGTCGTGTGAATGGTATCTGATTCTTCTCTAGTGTTCTCATTCCTTCAAGTGAAATTCTAGTGCACAAGAATACTACAATTTCCTCTAAGTCTACGAGTGCACATTTTAGTCTGAATAATTAAGCATCTGGTATAGTATCTTCTATACTTTGCACATCCTCGCCAAAGATAATCCTTGATAAATTATATGATCCCATCTTTCTTTTGTCAAGTTTTATTATCACTGAAAAATTAAACTATTGGAATAAAAGGATCCAACAATAGATGCACCCTTGTAAAACTGGCTTATTCACCAAGTACTTCAATGTCATGTGATTAGTGTAGAATATAAATGGAGTGGCCAAAAAGTACCGCCTAAAATTTTTAAGTGTATATACCATTGAAAATGCTTCATGCTCTATAGTTTTATAATTTTGCTCTACCGGCATTAGTTTCTTGCTCACAAAAATAATGGGATGATCAACATTACCTTCCATTGGTTGTGTTATAACTACACCAACGGTTGTACCAAAAGCATCTACATCGACATAAAATGGATTTTTCCAAGAATATAAGTGTAAGATAGGAAGGATGGTTAGTCACTCCTTTAAATATTCAAATTCCAGTTATTGCACATCACCCCAATAGAATTTTCCCTTTGCCTTTAACAATTCTTCAAGTGACGTGGTGATCTTTGCATACCCCTTAATAAATGTATGGTAATAACTAGTATGTCCAAGGAATCCACACTCCTCACCTTGATTGGTTGGTTCCTCCAATCCCAAGATGACTAAAATTTTGGTTGGGTCCAGTAATCATTCCTTACAAATTATGTGTCCAAGAAAAGTGTCAAATGGTGTCACAAAGATACACTTATTAATGTTCATGGAGATGAAAAATTTCCTACATAATTCAAACATCAACATAAGCAGTCACAATGGTATTTATTCAGACCATAAAAAATCCAATCATCCAAATATACCTACATAAATTTATGAATAAAGTATTGAAATGTTTGTACAACAATGCACAAGAACACCTCTAGCGCATTCTTCTAGCCAAATGTCATAAAAGTGTAAGAAAAACATCCACATTCCATTATAAAAGTTTTCTTTTCCTGATCTTCACATGCAATCCATACTTGGTGATAACATAAGAATCCATCTATAAAATAATAGATCTCGTTCACTACAACACCTCCTAGGATATCCTTAGTGAATGACGTGGGAAAAGTATCAATTGCACATGAAGTATTCAAAAATCTATAGTCAACACAAATCCTTATCTTGTCATCATTTTTATACTAATAACCATGGGGATTATCCACTTTGAATCTACATTGAGATCAATAATTCCTATCTTCAACATTTTATCATTTTCTTCTTTCACCTTGATACGCAGATTAGGATTCATCTAATAAGGCCTCTTCCAAACCGTCGAGCACCATCCTTGAGCATGATCTTAATTTTACCTAATGAAGGATGCAAACCCTTTAACTCATGGTATCATATGGGAAATAGATCTTGAAATTCATGCAGTAGTTCAATGATTTTTTATACCTCCAGTTCAGACCAATAATTACCTCCTTTGGCATGCAATTCCAATGTTTACTTTATTGGTCTTCAACAGTACATTGTAGGCTCATGTTTTATCATCTGTTGATTCCAATACCTCACGCACACCCTCTATGAGCTTGATATCTATATCTTCTACTTCATCATCATTGATGAGGTAGACAAGCTTTCCTTTCTCATTTTCCCTTCATGTATGTCCCAACAGAGTCTCCTCTTATTCCACCACGTTGTCACGTGCCTCAGTATCAACCCCACCAAATAACTGAATCATAATTTATTCAACCTTAGCACTATCTTGCAATGTAATGCATTTCATAATCTATGGAGCTTCATGAACCGATGGATTAGTAGAAAAGTAATCAAAGGTATGGGTGATACCTGAAGTTAACTCACACCAATTTGTTATTTATTTCTTTAGTTCTGCTTGGATATACTAGGCACGTACGCACTCACACAAACTAGAATAAAAATTATGCACACAAAGGGATGATGGTAGAGCATCTTCCCCTTCTGGCCAATGTCTCTCACAATTTTGAACATATACCATGGGATAAGTCTTTCCATCATAATCATGTATCAATGAAGGGAGATTATTTTGTACAAAACTTGTTAAGAAGGCAACTTTGATATCATTCCATATAAGTAATTTGTCTCCATGTGTAGCCCACCAGTATGTTATTTTCTGCCTTAACGATTATACCATCATGTTTCTTAAATCCCTGTCATTGCACCATTATTATTCTATTGTGCATAAGAATGATTCAGGATTATAATCTTCAGTATAGTTCAGCAAGCTAGCCTTCCCAAACCACCTGACTAGTCTTGGTGTAATTACCCTTATTAATATTCCCCGAACCTCGTGAATAATATTCTCATAAGTATCATGAGCCCAATTATCACAAGCCACACTAGTAGTATCACTTATGTAATGTGTGTCTTCGCATTGAAGCACACACTCCTTTGATGGCTCCATAATCTATGGGTCGTGCACCGTATGCATGTAGATTATATTAAGATCTTCTTCATTAACAAGCTGTATGTAAGGTGTAATCTTCGCATCATCCATTGGTATCACAATATGTTTATCTTTGTTCTCAAACCTCACATAACACTTTTCAAAGTGCAGGTATGTGTTGTTGGCATAACACCAAGGATGGCTTAGTATACTTCAGGTAGCTCTAATACCTCAAAGTCACTCGTGAACTTAGCTCCTTGAATGGCGATAGAAACATCGTTCACTACCCCAATGGGCATAACCCTTATCTTATTATCCATGTACAACACATTCAAGGATGGATATAATGGAAGCCTTCTCATCTAGTTCCAAGAATAGAGGATGAGTAAATTTATGTATGCACCTATATTAATGAGGATATTACTTAGCAGTCATCCATTAATCACTACATCCAATGTGATTTCTTTGTCATATTCATGATCTTGAGATGGTAAGTTGGCATGGAGAACTTGACACTCCCTTTCTACACCTACACGTGGTATCTTGTCTTATAGTCATTGTCCCAACAAAGCTATGATGTTCTCATTCCTAAGAATTCTTGACACCTCTATAATATCATCGACGTCCTTCTGAGGTAGTTCATTACTATTTTTGCATTCCCTATCACATGCTTTATCCTTCAGGGATAGTATCTCTCCTTGGAGCTCCATAATTATTTCCATTGTCTCTTGACACACTTCCTTCTGTTGACCCACATCTGGATACATTAAATGAACATTATCTTCTCTTTTAATTGTAGACACAAAATCTATGTACTTGGGTATATTTATAGGTCCTAAAGCATAGTAATGTATACATGATTCCTAAGTAAGAAAACTAGTGGTTGATAGCTCCTTTTGGCTCTTTGATTTCTTTATCTCTTACACTTTACTAGATTTATACATCTTTCAACCATGTCGGCACTTGAATAATGTATCTTTTTATGGCCTCTAACTCTAGTCCCCAACTAGGATAGAAACTCCCAGGAGCTCTTGTCCTTCCTGGGCGCTCCTGACCTTCTCTATCTTCTTATTACCCTTTTGGGTTTTTTTTCTTCTTGGTCACCTTTTTACACTTTGGGTCGGCCTTCTAGTTATTAATTATGAAATTCAAACAAGGGAATCATATATATACTTAGTTATTACTCTCAAATAAGGGGTCAAGCACTATAAGCATCATCTATCACCACCAAAGATGCACAAGAAAACTACAAGGCATACATCTAGTATATACATACAAGGGAAAGGGATGCATACACTGCATAAGACAGGAGTTCATTCTATTATATCACACACATTCTGCATACTTGGAAAAATCTAGATATATCACATTCTCATCGTGTAACTTGCATAATGGAAACCTAGGGCATCATTACACACAAAAATATAGAGAACTATATTGAGTATGAGATGTAGTGCAACACTTGACCGTAAGTTCACTCTTCGGCTGACCATTGGGATCAGTCAGACTCCATATTCTTCATATTTTTTATTAGATTTGATGTCTTTTATGGCCATGTGTAGAAATTTATCTATTTTGCAGGTTACAGGTGCAACCGGAACTGTAGTTCAGTGAAGTTAGAGTGATAAAAAAAATATTGGATTGAAGACCTTCAGACCTAGAAAATATTTGATTCCAAGAATCTAAGAAGATACGTGTGCCCAGATCAGTCACTAGCACTTGGGTCACTCATGTCCTCCTTTGGGTGCTCCTGTCTGGCACATTTCTGATTTCTTAAACTCTTGGCGAGCTTTGTTAATATTGTTTCCATCCTATTCTAGCAGAAACACACTCCCAATCAGTAACGGATCACATATAATCAACTAAGCCATTGCCCCTCTCTCATTTGCTTATGGTTTTACATTGTTGAATGCTTATTTCTTACACATTATTGTAATTTATTACCTACATCTTATTTATTACAGTAAGTTACTCTAAAATAAATATTTAATTCAATTTAGATTAAATCACTAATAAGTAGTCTTGTTATGCCTTGCTCACGTGTGTGTGTGCTTCCTTTGCACATGTAATGACCAATAACGGTTAAGGATCTACTACAACCAACTTCTTAGGTGTCCACTTCCCTTGCTTGGCATGTTCCACCTTAATCATGGTTACACCCTTATCCTTCTTGTTATTTTTACACATGTGGGAATATAAATTCGGTCAATCTTCAACTTTATGCACCTTACCACAATATGTGCATGTCTGATTCTTAGCACACTCACGCTGATAGCAATCAGGTGACCCAAAAGTATAACATGTTCCTTGCATGATGCTTCCTCAGCCACCATGGCCTTTTCCTTAGTATCCTCCTCTAAATCCTCCATTTTTTTTCCCCTCATTATTTTGGCCTACATGTGTCTGCGAACTATTCTCTATGCTATTCTAGCGTAACCCTGTTTCACAAGCATCATGAATCTTATCAATTAGATGATAATTTGATGTGTCATGAGTATATGCATCACATATTTTGAAATACAAAGAAACTTTCTTCTGCGTATCACATTGTAAAAATATATAATTGTGGACATTGTATTGCGATTCTTATGACAATTTCACAAGCTTTTAATAGCCCGCATACATTCGTATGTGGATAGCTATCTTTTACATTCCCCTCTACTTTGTAATTGGTGCACCAAAGTCCACTACGTGTCTCATGAGTTGAATTAGCAGATATCTTTTCTAACTAAGTGATCATCATTGTGATCTGGGGCTCAAGACATGGACTCACTCTAGTGTCTACACTCCCAACAAATTTTGTGTGTAATGTTGCTTCTAATGCCTCGCGTGGGTCAGTGAACATCTTATTGATATAAATATTTAGAAAGGCATCAGAAATCCTCATAAAACCCATTGCACATGATAACTTTGATTAATGTCATCGAAAAGCTTGGAAAATAAGGTCTTGAAATGCACATCATACTCCCTAACACCCTCAAATAAACCATGCCTTATGTCTTTCAACGCACTAATACTTTGTTTCCCCAATTCAGGTATGTGGAACTCATCAAAGAAGGTGACACATAATGCATCATATTCCACTATTTTCTGGTGTGGATCATACTTCATATACCAACTATGTGTGCAAATCTAAAGTGTTTTTGCAAACTGACTAGCCTTTTGATATGGATTTATTATTCGCTTGGTCCTCCATAAAATTTCACGCTTGTGCATATGCTTTGATACATCTTCCACACCTTGATATTCTAGAAAATGAAGGGACATCTCAAAAAAATATGAGGGGTTTATTATTTTGGTTGTTTAAGTCATTGTATTGGTTTTTGTGGTCCTTGTCCTAAAGTGGGGCCAGACCCTAAACCTGAGCCTCCACTAGGATTTCCTCCACACAGTGGAGGACTTGAGCCTCCCAAGCCTACTGCCACAACTTGGGGACTTGTATAAGTACTACCTTATATCCTCATTAGTAGTTTTTAATTATACACCAACCATTTTTCCCATTACTCCTCTTATAGAATTACCTCTAACAGGTAGTGCACCACTACTTTTTCCTATCGTCACACCTATCAAATTACTTCCCAAGAAACTTTGTACAAACATAGGAGCCTGTTTCACTACCATATGTGTTTCCTTAATCTACTACGCCTCTTGTGTTGATACTAAAATGTTCCTTCATGTATCTCCAACCCAACATGGTGATCCTTTATTTCCTTCTTGCTCACTGTCGCTATGATGATATTTTATAAAAAATTTGGAGTTCCAAGCACCAAGCATAAGTGCTAGGTATCTAGGATGGGTTAGATATGTGCCAACAGTTCTCATTATTTCCTCATACTCACTCTCATCAGATGTTAAAGGAGTCCTTTTTCTACGCTTCCCAAATACTAGAATGACATGATCCCATGGTCCTTCACCTTCTGTAGGGTTCTCATTACTTCCGCTCAACATCATTCCTCAGTGTCAACACCTCTTCTATTAGGAATAATCTTATGATTATTGGTCACATATTTATTTGTAAGGGTTAAATGTAATATTCATATATTACGTTAGTATGTTAGTGAGATATTAATATCATATTTGTGGGATAAATAAAATATTGTAATATTATTAATATGAGTTATCAAATAAATCATTATTAATAATATATGTTGAATATTGTAGTGAGTTTGTTGAATAAAAAACTCGATAATTATGTGTGGAGATATTGTTGAGATATGTGAGAGAATAGGGGTGATTGATCATAGGAGATATTCTCTAGGAGATATTAGTGGGATGTTATTGGTAAGCCTCATCTCCTTGTTTATAGGAAATGGAAAGGTTATATATGTAATCTATTTTTAAGCACCATGTAATTGCTCTAGCAATATTGAATAAACTATAGAAGTGTTTTTATTATATTTTGTGTTTTGCAACAATGTTTCATGTCTCGTATTGTTTTCTACAAATATTTAATGTAATTTTTGTTATTTTAGATTAAATAAGCTCTTAATTTTATATCATTTGGTATCAGAGAAGGTGAGATCAAGCTATGAGTCATTGTAGGAAAAAACCATGGCATTTAGGATTTAGATCTGATATTTTTGGAGCTTCTATCGTCATTTTTTAACTATGGATTCGTAACACAGGAATCACTAGTGATCACACCAATTGTCAACAATTATATGGATTGGCTCCGATCTTGGCCCTGGATTGACAATAATTGTGCCAATCGATAGAGATTCTGAATCATCATAAATTCTATTTCTAGATCATCACCAGTTCTTTGAATCGATAGCGATTCTATGAATCTTTGATGATTTCATTTCTGGATCGACACCAATTTTGTGAATCAACAACAATCCATTCTAATCACCTACAATCACTGTGTAAAACTTAATAGTGAGCTTTTTTCCACATTCTTAGTAAGTCCAAGTTCAAATTAAGGGGGGGATTTTCAAACTAATATTCAATTTCAAATTTGTTAAGTAACTAAAGCAACATCGGATGGAGGAAGGAGGTAACAGAGGAAGGAGGTCAATCACCAACCTCTCACCAGCCGCAAGCGATAGGGCCACACAATGAAGTTGTGGCATATTTTAGTTGTGTGTTTTAATTTTTACTTTATGCAAATAAGAACATATGGATCATACTTATTCAAGTATTGTAATTTGTGAGCAATTTATTATATTTTCCCTTAATGTAAGAAGATGATATGAACTAAATATGTATGATACTATGAAATGGTTGTTGGTTCCATTAGAAAACATGCTTGTGATTTGTTGCTTAGCTTAGAAAACCTTCTATGGTTACTGGTTCCATTAAAAAACCTTATTGTGAGTTTGTGGTTATCTTAGAAAACCTATACAGAGTGGTTATTGGTTCCTAGAAGACCATCTTGAGAGTTTTTGGTCCTCTTAGAAAACCTCTACAGAGTGGTTGATGGTTCTACTAGAAAACCTTCTATAGAGTGGATGTTAGTTCCACTAGAAAACTTTCTATAGAGTGGTTGTTAGTTCCACAAGAAAACCTTCATTTTGTGGTTGGTGGTTAGATAATTTGTAAAACCATATGTAAATCTAGGGTAAATTTTAGGGGTGAATTTTCATGAAAAGGTGAATATTTAAGGAATTTTGAATTTTGAATTTTGAATTTGGCAAATTCTATACTACCATATGGTAGCGTGTTCACCAAAATTTTACGGTACCTAAAAAATTTTGAATATAATTTCACCTTCATGTTTCTTCCAAGGGCCGACTAATGTTAGTATATTTTCCTTCATGTTATAACATTTTAATATATATATGATTAATTTTCCATAGTATAGTCCTATTTTTTACATTATAAGTGTGTGAATAATTCGAGAGTATAAGACCACAAGCTGAAGGATTCAAAAAAGAGTGAAAGACTCAAAAGGTAAGAGAAAAAGAAAACTCTCTTTGTAGAATGTAGACTGACAAGATTATTTTGTGTTGATGGATGGTAACAGTTATTTGTGTTACCGCTCAACAACAAATTATGTGATGATCAGACGAGTCATGACAGATGACAAGACAAATGTCCAAGTGTTACGAGCTGGCGACATGTATAAGTGTTACAGTCTAGTAATAGATATATATGTTACCAGTCAGTAACAAATATATGTGTTGTCGGCTAGTAATAGTTAACTGTGTTACCAGCCGATAGTGGTATTTTCTACAGTCATCCTGCATATTTCTTTGTCATTCGAGTGCTCGGTTGTGTTTACATCCGTCATTCTTAAGTTGTATTGGCTTTCGTTTGGATAAATCTTTGTTGTCGTCAGTATTTGAAATTTCTATGTTTTTGTCACATGTGCATAGTTCAAAATCATCCATTTGATGAACCCTATTACAAATGAGAAAATAAATCAAGGAAAAGGAAAACGCAATATGGAAATTTCAAAATATTTCAGTCAGCCAACAGTAACAACAGTGATAAGAGGTAAGAAAACCAATTTCTACTATGAAAATGTTACTTTATTTTTTTGTTTACTTAGGGAAGATATAAGAAAACCAATTTCTCTCAAATTCAAAAAACCCTAGCCGTGACCTTACTCCAGATGAAATTTCCAATCACCAGAGTAATAAAATTAAAATTGATAGTATTGATAATCCCATTTCCCATCCAAATCAAACTTCTGATAAACATTCCAGAAACTCACATCAGAAACGTAAGAGTGGGAAATGGACTATAGGAAGGACTTAGAAATTTGAATGGTCAACCAAATATCCATTCATTGAACTTTTTGAACCTGAAAATAGTACTGATACTCCTATAGAATACAGATGTACTATTTGTAGTTGGAAACCTGGCAGAGAGCACAAAATGCAATTGAAGTTGGACATAATAGAGAAACACTGTGGGAAGGTATACGAGTCTAAAAATCAAGATGATGGAACAATTATAAAATTAACTAGATGGAAAATTGAGGAAGATTGTTTGCATATGAGACATGTTGTTGAATATGATAATCATCATAAACATCTTTAGGACCTAGTTGAGAAAGATGGAACTATAAAGGCTAGATTTGAAAAAGCTACTGACGTAAGTCTTCAGGAAAAAATCATTCAATTCATAATAATATTTCACATTTTAAAAAAGGGCAAACCAATTTCCGATCTCATTGATTATAAGACATTGTTTCAATCTAATATATTTTCAAATATTCCAACAACACACTGATTAAATACTAGTGCATGGGAGATGGCAAAGTGTATTGGAGAAATAGAAATCACTTATTTGAGAGAGAAGGTAAAAAATGAAAAAATTATTGCTTTGTCAATTGATGAGGTCACATCAATAGATAGTACATCTTGGGTGTGCATGCATGTCTACACTTTCAATTTCAGTAACCATTTCAGGGAAATAATCTACTAAATATGCACAAACTGATGGAGAACTGCAATGCTGAGAACATCTACAAATTTTTTATTAAAAATTTGAAGGAAATAGTTGGTATGGATGATCATTCAATCTCTACAAAGCTGATTTGTGTAGGAGTTAATGGTGCATTTTTCATGCAAGGTCACAAAACTAGACTTTGTATTTGTCTGCAAACAAGAGTATCCCCTTATATGATACCTATTCATTGTATGGATCACCAAATGAATTTGGCTTACAAGATTGTAAGTAATTTTGAAAATGTTGTTAAGTTAGAGGAGTTGATACAGGACTTTCATTTATATATGTCAAGTAATCCTAAAATATTTTTGGAGTTTTAGAGATTTTCTATTAGAATAAAAAATGCTAAAAAAATTCTAAAATATGTTAACACAAGATGGATATCATTGTATGAACCAACTTGCAGGATTTTTGAGGAATACGGGTTCTTAGCAGGGTATATGTTCAAGCATCAAAGACAAGTGGACAAGGCTAAAGATCAACTCTATCGCTTGACAGATTTAGAGACATTATTAACTTTATAGGGTATTTTTCCAATGCTGAGGGAAATAAATAGCTTGGTGAAACACGCTCAGGAAAGATCCATATACATTGTTGATTTTCTAAAATTAAAGAGACAAGTATGTATGATTTTAGATACCTTGTATATCACCCCAGACTAGATTCAAAAGCCAATTTTTAGCAGCTTCAAGGTTTTGATAGACACCAAAGATCCGAACATCTATTTAAAGTTTAATATCAGTGGTCATCTTTGTATTTTTGTTGATGGGAAAAATATTAAAATGCAGACTTTATACAAAGATACTTATGTAATAGGTTATGAAATTGAGGAAGTACTTGTCATGAGATGTCTTTTTGATGTTGTATTTTCTGATGTACGTAAAAAAATGATGAAAATACCTAAAACATTATCTTCTGAGATCAAAGAGTGTTTTGAAAACATTGATCCACTAGAAGCCATGGGAGTTGTAAATCCCATTTTCTGGAACCTGATGATTTATGAAGAACAAAGAGCTAGAAACTTCGAGAAATCCATGACTACACTTATGGAGTAGTTTTACAAATCTTCACATGTTGATGGAAGAGAATTAAATGGTATAGTGGACATAAAATTACTCATATCCCATTCACAACATTTTGATTTTACAATGTCTGATCAATATAAGTCTATTGTTGACCCAACAGAAATGGGAGTTGTCACTCTATTGTGGAGAAATATGTATCAAAGTAGCATTCTGAGAGAGAATATAAGTGAATACTTCAAACTATATGAACTCATATAGATAATGATTCTTGGGTCTGTTGAAGATGAAAGGTTATTTTGCACACTGACATTTGTGAAATCAAAACTTCACAAAAAAATGGACAAGAATTTGGAAACTTGTTTGAGAATCTATGATTCAAGATATAGAGCGAACACATTTCCATTTGAAAGAGCACTAACTACATGGGCATATCTTACAGAGTGCAAAGCTATTAATCAGATAGAGAATACTGAAGTCTGTAATAATGGTGAAATTGACTTGGAATCTGCTAGACAAGATACTGCAACAGATATAAGAAGTGATGGACCATCTAGGATAGGGTTGTTTTAGTTACCAGACAATTGATTGTATTCATTTTCTTAAATATATTAATATATTGTAACTCGATATTTTTTCATTTACATATATTGTGCATATAATGTTTGGAAAAAAATTAATCCCTTCTATATTTTAAATAATGTTTCGAAATAATAGATGGTAGATAGTTCATATTTGTCCAATATCCTATATGCAAATTGGATGATGTAATAAACTTAAAGCTCATTACTAATAAAGCATGTTTGATCTTTGATTTCTCACTATCACAATTCCACAAGAACAATTTTTCAAAAAAATATTATAATCCATATACGATATATAACATCATGATTATTACGATTAATAAACAACATACCACTCTATGACTACATCCCATCATCATTATTGGAGATAATATTTACATTATGAATCAAGATTCAAATATCAAGATCGACAACAACATGCACATTCAAGACACATGTCACAAGTTTAAATTTTTGAGTTCATTCATATATGAAACTAAATTGAATAATGTAAATCCAGATTCCAAAATCCATGTGTACTATTCATCAACTATTTCACATAAAGATAATAAACCATTTCACATGAGACTCTGAGAGAAATAAAAAGATCAACAATTTCAAATTCACATAAAGATAACGTTTTCAAACTCCAATTGTCAAACACTAAATACATCAATAGTAACATAGTTTAAAGTTTTAATAGAAGTTAATTGTACCCTTGTCCTTAAATAGAGTCAACAACTACAACATTTGAACTATCTTGGATTACACCAGAATCTACTACTTCTTTTACAACAACATTAAAATTTTCTAAATTTTCTCTATCTTTACAAGTTGCATTACCTGTCGAAAGGATAGAAGGATCCTCATCATTTTTTTTCTTTAGAAGAATTTCCAGATTCAAATTATTTCCTTGATAATCCTTTGCAATGTATTATTCTGCTTGTTTAACAGAACAAGTTTTTCTTTAAAAATAATAGCCCCACGGACTCTCTCTCTCTTTTTTTAAGGTGTTCATCTAACACTTGTACTTCTATCTTCAAAGTCTAGTATTTTGACTGCAATTAAAAAATCTCATAACTAGTATTTAGAATAAGATAAAGGAATCAAGGATAACTATATATTTATCTAAAAATCTACAAAACAATATAACTTAACATGGCCAAGTATTTCTCTGCATTAGCAATAGTGACAAGGTTCTTATCATGAATCCACTTGTAGTAAGACCATGCCTCAACATTCAGATTAGCCAATCTGTTTAACATTATTGTCAAAACTTCATCCATGCTATAAACATTATCGGTGACTGCACTTCCTTGTTGTGCTTGAGCAAGTATAACATTAATCACCAACAATTGATTTTTAACCAATGAATATTTTTTTTCTTTGCTTTCAAAATTATGATATCTATCATTGATTTCTTTTATCATATATTTCACTATGATCTGCTACATTTTCATCTCCTTAAGATCAGAAATAAAATTCTCAGTGATAAGGGTTGTAGTATTATCTGACACAAGGATGTCAAGTGAAAACCTAGTCTTTGCATCATCATCCATTTTTTTCTAACTAGTTGGGGAAGGAGGATTTGAAGAGCCTACTAGCTCTAGCCCTTGTTTACAAACAGATTATGTTAGATCCTCGTCATGCCTCCCTGATGCTGCCATGTCAAAATAGTTGTCAAACCTGAGATACTCCTCATCCATTTCTATATTATTTAAAACAAAAGTTCCTCTAGCACTTGGCATGCCTTCAACTTTAAAATTGGGGAAGTCGAATGTTGTGAAATTCTGAGTTGCCATGCTCATATTCATTTGAGGGTTAGGGAGCATAATGCTTTTTCCCCTACCATAATCAGGTGAAGGAGGCGGAACGAGAGGTCAGAATGATGTACTCCTTATGCGCTGAAATGGAGTCAGAGCAGAGAAGGTGGTTATAAGCGTGGCTAAGGGATTACTTTTAGATTGCAAAAGTTATGTGAGAATCAATACTATAACTGTATCCGATTCAATAATTAATATGTTGAAAATTTAAAGTTAAGAAGATAAACAAACGAATAGTAAGAACTTCAAAGTAGTCAGATTGACACCAATAGATATTTCTTACACTATGAACTTTATATGTAATCAATAGAATGTGGCACTAGGTGGAAGGGTGGTGGTCGCATTAGCACGAAAAATCCTGAATTTAACAAAAACCAATTAAAAAGAATGATAAATTTGTAAAAGTAATTCAAAAGACTACTATAAATAAAGTTTAAGTCACTATTTATTAGTTATTTTGTACCAGAAATTGAAGGGCGTGGGTGATTATATGGTGGCAGTGCGAACTGATACTCTTCTTGTTCTTTCTCAAGTATGTATGTCATCTGTTCACCACCACTATTGTGAGCAGACACTGTCGGAGTTGTCGATGTAGATATGCCAGAAAAGGATGCACATTAGGATAATGAAATTAGAAATATGTCATTGTCAAGAATCAGATATTCAAATTATCATTAGTCTATAAAATAATATCATAAAATTGAAATGATTTTGTAGTATGTAAAACATAAAACCTAGAGTTTCCTCTACATCATGATCAGAAGCAAAGAGCATTCCCTCCTTACTCCAGGACCGAGCCGAGCAGGAGGAATGAAAGGAACCACGCATACATAGAGTCTCAAATCTGCTAAAGATTCATCAGACATGGTGACAGCATTGTCTCCAGACCCCTTAGGCCCAACAAGGCTATGCGAGTGAACTATTGCATGACAATGTTCTATTGTTTCGCTTGCTTTTACCTATTCATAACAAAATTACAAATTACATATTTATAAGAATTAATTTTAAAATGATTTTTTTTTTGAAAGGAATCAAGATTAAATAATTTTTAAAACAAAATACTCACCAATTCTGCATCCAGTGGAATTCCATGTTTATCCATCTTCTCGTGAAGATCAGTTGGAATAGCTATGGATTTGAGTCCATAAAAACCCTCAGAATAGAAAGCAAGAACATAACAAGAAGAACAAATAATTGTAGAATAATTCAATTTGGCTTTGTCAAGTTTAGATTGAATCTTTGATGCAAGCTATGAGCACTAATCGAATCTAACTCCGGTAAGGGTTTGAAGAAGGTAGTACATTAAACACTGAGGAATGTGAGTGTATCTTCCCTGTAGAACGCTATGGGCCTGGAAAAATTTCACCATGTCTAACAGAAAGGGGTCTTTGATAGATTGAGAGTTAATGCCTATTTTGGCTGGAGTATTAACCTCAGCCTCAACAGAGAGATTGTAATGAGACTCTAAAAATTTGTTTTGCTTATCAAAAAGAACAACTTTAATGCTTACAGACACTACATTTTGATGGAGCAGGCCTATTAGACGATATATATCTTCTTATATTATTTTGATGTGAAATTCGTGGAATGGTAATTGAACTATAAAAGTGTCATCCAAAGTATTATACACTTGCATTAAATTATTTAAAAATTTGTGGTCGATCTGATATTGGGGCATGTAAATAAGTCCATAGAATCTTGACTTAGGAATCCAATCAAACTGGTTGATTATTTCAGAGTTTTTGAGCAGTTGTATCAACTGGGGATATAAAATGTTTTAGTAAACATACGAACTTGGTTTAATGGTATATTTTTGGGGGCCATTATTCCTGAATGTTGATTGCTTGAAAAAAGAAGAGGTTAACAAATGACAGATAAAGATACCTATATATGAGCCTTGAGGGTTGTAGAACAAATCGTGTGGCAGGTGGACAAGCAATATTGCAACAACCATAACACATAGTCATGGTATTTCAGGCGCAAGAATATAATGAAATGATTCAAGGATACTTTTTGATCCATATGATAGTAAGTTGTACTTTTCATAAAACACCACAATAAGGCATATCCATGGCTCCAATCCTAGCCCGAGGTCATTCTACAACAACCTTCATTAGAAAATTTATTTTTTCTTCACTTCAGGTCATAGCAAGAACCACACAAAAATCATTTCCTCTCATCCATGCATGACTCTAGATAGTCCGATATTCCCTGAAAGACTTGGAAACTTCCCTCGCACTCCCACTTTACTCAAGCACCAAGATCTCCAGGATGACATCTTATATGAGCTCAAGTGAGAGGTGTTTTATTCTTCACCTTCCCCACATAAATCATCCCACAATTAGTTATTCTTGACTATGAGGCCATGCAAGAAAACAACCATATTCACCATGGTGTCCTCGGATTTCACCTTGAAATCTAGGACTACCCACTTGAAATTTTTTGTTCTTTTTAAAAATAACAGGTCTTTTTATGTTTTTATTGCCAAAAGATGTCTCTATTATGTTAAGATATTCCCAGTGAATCATATGAGCCAATTTCAACAAATACCCAGATGTTGAAACTTATTTTATCCTTCCGCCAAGTTTTGTCTACGGGAATTTTTTTATTTAATTATTTATTAAATAAATAAAGCCCCGTTTGAAGTAAATTGTACTCCGGTTGACTCCTGTTAAAGTTTTGCATGCCAGTATTCACACATCTCAATAAGATTTTCACTAGGAATGAATTCAGAGCATTGTCTGCAACTTCTGGAAATGTTTTTCATTTTTATTTATTTCTTTTGCATTTGTTTTCGATTTTCTCTGTTGTCTATCTTTTAAATTCCCCTCGATCTAGTCTTTGTTATGTATAGCCTGTTTAATTGCCTGGAATGTCTAAAGATCATTTATGGCCTCAACACTAGAAGGAATTAGTCTCAGAAGGCAAACTTATGACCCAAAAAGATGAAGTTAAGCAAAAAAAGCCTCTCCTAGGTAAGTCGCATGTTTTGGAATAAATGGATCTAAGCTGTAATGGGAATTTTGGCAGTGGCAGGCAGTTGGGATTTTCTTACCTGCCTTGCAAGGTAATTTTTCCCATGAATTCAAAATCACTTAAGCTGCAATGGGAATATTAGAGGTGGCAGGAAAATGGGAATTTCTTACCTGACTAACAGGGTAAGAATTCCCATTATAAAAGAAAAACCACTTAAAGTACTGAAAGGAACGATAACCAGATCATAACAAGCTAAGAACACAGATGCTAATCACACACCACAATCAATAAGATGAAAGAAATTCACCAAAATAACTTTACATAAAACATTTGCAAACAAATGAGAAACAATATCATATATTATTATGGAACTCAATGCAATACATTGAGAATGGGCCTTGCTTAAATAGGTAAGGAATAACAATTTAAGAACCAGTCAAGGTCGTAGATCAAGCCATAAATCAAGGAAATAACTAGTCATCAAAGAACTAATCAAGACCATAGATTTAGGAGAAAACTAGACATCAAGGATCTAGTCAGTACCATAGATCAATGAAAGAACTATTCAATATCATGGATCAAGGAAATAACTATACCTAACAACTAGATAATATCTCCTACTATCTAAATAAGATAAAAGAAATATCCACACACATAAGTGGGTGAGGATAAATACAATAAAGGTAAATAAAGTACCTAGGTGAACATGAGCTAAGGTAAATACCTACTCTAACAAGTAGCGGTGGGAATTTCCTTCCTGCCTAGTAGGCTAACTTTTCCCATCAAATAGGTTTATTCACCCATGCAAGTTGCACTTTTTCAAAGAAGGTTATTTTCCATACAAGTCACACTTTTTGGGAAATGATTTAAGCTGCCAGTGGGAATTTTGGCAGTGGCAGGTAGACGGGAATTTCTTACCTGCCTTGTAGGGTGAAAATTCCCATGATGAAGGAAAAATCACTTAAGTGGAAGAGGGGATTTTTGGAGCTGCATTGCAGGGTGGAAATTCCCATCAAGTTGACTTCCTATTTTTAGCAGTCACCCTTGCCAAAAAGTGTGACCAACCTTGGCATTAAAAAATGCATTTAATAATATTTATTAATGGTCTCTCTACCTAATTTTGGTGCAATGAATGGAAGGAAAGTCAATGCAAAAATATAAGATAAAGATAAGTCAAGGATGCACACTATAAATAAATAAAATAAATTTATAAAAAGCAACCAACAGTATGCATAATTGGGTGCCCAATTTGGATGAATAAATGTGGCTTTTAATTAATTAAATTACCAGAAATGGAGAAGGAAATTATTAAAAATAGCATGCACAAGGCTATATAAGCATGGGACGCCATAAGGGAGAAGCAGTTGATTCTTTTTTATGAAGTTTTCAGCTCAGACAGGTTTTGGTGCCAAAAGAAGGAGGATTTTTCATTAAAGATTATTTTCCACTGCCGAGAAGCTTCTTGTTTTGGCGCCTAGGGTTGGAATAGCCTAATTTTTATAATTCTAAGTGTCTGCATGTTGGTATATGTGCCCAAGTGAATTAAATAATATTTTTTCTTGCTTTGCATGCAAGAAAAACCTCAAATTTTAGGGTAACAGGCTTTATATGTAGATTTTGGTGATAAAAATCAAGTATTCATGTCATGGACTCCATCTTTGTCTTAATTAATCATAGGTATTCATCACAGGTGCTCATATTAGTGAAAGGAAGTTCCAATCATTGTCCGATACATTGAATATCTCTTCTGGATCAGAAGAAATTTCTAGATTTGCACAAATTGAGCCAATTACAAGGGATTCTGGCAAAATTAAAAGAAAAAGAGCCAGATAAATATTGTTCCATACCAGATGAAGCATGATGAAAGAGAAGGATTAGTTGAATCATGCATAGCTTCCATATTTGCTGACATCAATGATACACACATATGCCCTAAACCCATATCTGATTTAATTGAAAAATTTAGAGCTGGAAGGACCTCTCTCATGCGAGCAAATAAAAGTAGCAAAATTATTCAAGATTCATAATTTCCAGTCATAGATCAGTTGCCTTAATTTGTTATGGAGTCTGTAAGGTCATATCATCCTCTTTCTAGAAAAATTTGAGATCATGTGGGAAATAAAATAATCAAGATGGATGCACAATTTATTAATTATTGTCTAAATATTCTGACATGACCTATGGTGATTGCAATTAGCATGTTGGATGCTGGAAAAAGATGGGAAACACACAAAGAATATTGTGTGGGCATACTGAATAGAAGACACATGAAGAATCCCATATCTCCATCAAAGTTCCCGAGGAATCTTCCATTATCCAATTTTGTGCAGGAAGTTGATGATATTACTATATTGCTTTGCAGGTTAAATGGAGAATCTAATACTCATAACTTCCGCTCATGGATGTATGCTTTCGTGAGAACCATTGAAATAAACAGAGCTGATTTGATTATCAATTAGGTAGAGATCATCAGTGATAAAATCGGTGAGCATCTCTGAAGTGTGAGGTGGACATTCAACTTCAAAATGACTTCATACCTAGTATATGCAGCAGCCTCATAGGGTATATTTTCCAAATTGGATAGACGAGGAGTTTTTTCGAAAGATCTTATTTTTGAGTGCTTCCCACGGTTGAAAGTTCCTAAGTACAACAAATATTACAGGGTGGTCAATGATGGGTTCTTCTATAAATTCATCTGCAAATTAAATATTGATCTAAAGACCAATAGAGTGAGAAAAGAAGCTTGGGAAGTTGTATCCCAGTATGGCTGCAACTTCATCCAATTTGCAAAATTCACATATCTCAAGGTCAGTGGCTTTTCAAGAGAAGTAGTCAAGTTGCCAAGGTATCCAAGTGACAAATGGTTCATCATGGATTTGTGCAGGAAGCTCATGGAAATACATGAATTACAATCAAAGCGGCACAAACCTACAGGTTTCTTTCCAGTCACGGTGGGTTATTACAGCTGCTAGAGCATCCTTAAGGTGAGGGGAATCGAATACGAAATGTTTTCCAGATATGAGCATGATTTATTACTAGCACAATTGAACTATGATCCATATGGGATAGTGAGGAAAAAAAATTTCCTAGGAGTATGCACATGTACCTTCATTGGAAGACTTTTGGATGAAGTGCAGAAGCGAGTATGAAGTCAAGAAGAAATATTTCAGTAGGTTATCAATGCAAAAAGTATCTGATTATGGTTTAACATGGATACCTGCAAATCTTGTGGATGATGGACATGTGATACTTGACACATAGCATCAGATGGGAGGAGATAGAGCTACTCTTCAGGAAAGCATAAGTGGCTATCAGACGATTAAGGAAAGATCTTCCACGGTTCTAGTGAACACCTCAAACTGGTCGTTGATAAAGGGGTATATCCTGGATGAAGCTTTGATGAATCAGATCACAGGTAACTTTATTGTAGGAGACTCCAGCAAAAGAAATCACGAAGGTGAAAGTATCAGGAGGCTAGATAGGCTTGAAGTATATAAGAAGTCTCATATACTGGAGAAGGCCAATTCTACAGCTATCGTGCTAGTACCACTTTCAAACGAAGTTTCTCTTGTGTCTACTCATAGCTCTTCGGAAGCCCCTAAACCTTAGGTAGATGTTGTTGTTCCTCCGTTGAATCCAACATCATTTGTATTTTCTCCTCAACCACTCAGACCTTCACATCCCCCTGTAGAGAAACTGAAAGCACAGATGGCAGAGTTTGAAAAAGCATTGTCTTTGGAAAATTCAGAGGATGGCATCCACAACACTGTGGAAATTTTAGATGTAGCAGAGTTTGAGCATGAGATGGTGGTATACTTACTAAATTTTCATTCCCCGAGAAGTAATTTTTCATCATGGTTGGCTTTGCAAATGGTTTTTAGAATCCAGTTTGGAGATCAACCTAGAAGAACATGACTTGTAGCTACTCCTTAGTTTGGGCGGAAAGGATAGAAGACCTAAAGTTGCCAAGGTAACTTCAAGGTTGATTATTGAAGAATCGGGCCAAAAAAATTTCGAGTTAAGAGTTACAGCATAGGGAAAGTAGAAGGGAGAAATCACGGTGCCAAATATCTTAGTAACCAAAGTCCCACTAGGTTAGACTACCATGAAAGGATTAAAGCAAGATACACAAACACTAATAAACGCTTTATTCCTCAACTTTGACAAAGAGAAGGAAAAGAAAACCAAACTTCATGAGCATGTTTCCCAGTTGTGTGAAATCATTTCTAAGGTTTTCAAACCTTCCTCTTAGCTAGTTTTAGCACATGAGCAAGTGAGAAACTGTCTGATTGAAGAAGTGGAGGATACAAGTAATCAAGTCACAACTATCAATGAATGTAGAAGCCAAATCATTCACCAAACTTCAAAACAACTCAAAGAGGTACAAACTAGTCTGGAAGTTATGAAAGATGCATTATCTCAACTAAAATAATTGATGACAGACATATTGGATGAGAATGCAGTGGCTGAAGGTAACCTGAACATTTTGGTTAAAATAAATTAGATGTCAGAGGAGGTTTTGATTGTGGAGCAACTTGTTCTTGATGGACTGATTGAAAAGGGAAAGCAACTTGAGTTTATAGTTTCTTTCCATGTGGAAATTCTCAAGCTTATGCTGAAAAGAATGCAGTTGCTCGAGGATAGGATATTTTCATTACCGGGCAATATAGTTTCTTTCACTGAGGAGTAAGTAGTTGGGGATGTTTCTTCTTGTAGAAGAGCTATTCCAAACAAGGTGATTGCTTCTCTTGAAGGACTTCTTTTGATGATTCAGAAGAGGATTGATGAAGTTGTTAAGACTTTCACGTTGAATTCAATAAACAAGTTGATAACACTTCAATCAGATATTAAAGAGTTCTGACCTATTTTTAAGGAGGTGGAGGTAAGCATTGACATTCTGTCAAAGGATTGCTGCAGTTCAAGACCGAGAAATAGGTTGTTGCTAAAACAGATGGGAAATTGTTGAATTATATGTTATACAAGTATATTCAATATCAGAACAAGAAGAAAGCGTAGGGTGTAACATCTAGTAGATCTTCTTTCTTCTCTTCTTTCTCTTATTCCTTATGTTCCCAGATGAAATTGTAAGATTAAAGTTATTGGTTTAGAAGCCATTACTTTAAGTTATTTGGAAAATTTCTCTAAGTTAAGTGGTAGATATGCACAACTTTATCTTAACCTCCAGATGCATGTCATTTAGAGAGGAATTCTAGAAGAAAAATTGCCATATGTTCCCTTTACAAATTCCTGCATGTTCTAGTTCAGTTGTAGTTTTCATTTGTAATTTTCCCTCTATACACTATAAATAGAGGAAGAAAATATGGGTTAAAGGATCAGAAATTGTAATTAAAATTCTTGTGGTCTAGACTTTGAGATGAAACCCTTGATATCTTTCTGAAAGCTAAGGAATAGAGAGGAGGAAGATTTCTAGAGAACTTTGTGTCAATGGTGCATTTGTTTCATATTTATTTTTAGATCTTTGCATAAAATTTGTGTTATCTTAGATCTGGATCTGAAACTTTCCTTTTCTTTGAATTCTGCATTTCAAGATCTATTTTTTTCCTCTATGTGCATGTGATCAACTCTGTCAACTATTGGTTAGGATGCAAATCTTCTTTCTTTTCTACTCACATTCAATTATTTCCCTCTTCTATATATATACATTTCTTACAGTTTTTTACTTGCTGCAAAATTGCCTAGCTATGGTGCATGAGCAACGAGGTTAAATTAAAACCAACAGATAGATATTAGAAAATATAATTGAAAAATCTTACACAAGAGCCTCACCGGTAAATGAGGGAGACTTATATCATGACTTCCTAGGTTTTCAACTGTGTAGAAAATCTAGCCAACACACCACCTTATTAGATACATATTACCATTATAGATTTGAGTTTTCTTAGCTTAATTCACCAACCATTACTCTCCCCCACATGACCTTTACTAGTCAACACAAACCCACCTCGAGTGACCATTTCACCCGAGTAGCATAACCAAACATCCCTCCTTTCACTGACCAGGAAAAACTTAGGGCTCCGTGTTGCCATTAGTCTCGACCGCACCATCCACTATGATCATTTTTTGTATGAGTATAGTTTCTCTCAACGAGCAAGTTTTTTTCCCCAAGCGTATAGGTATAGGTATCTCTTTTCCAAGTTTTTTGCATTCTTGTACCCCCACTCTTGCCAACCTCATGCCATCTACATCCCTAGCCTAACATCATCTTATCATCCTCTACATTTATTACCTTGGCCCATAGTCATAAGGAGTTGAGTGCACACAAAAATCATCTCCACTTTTTGGAGTGTATAACTTATTCTATAATTATTGGCTTTAGAGGCTATACTACAAGATTATGCCTGCCAACAAATTGTTTACAAGCATCACACTTAGAAACCCATTTTGTTGCATCCATGAAGAGTGTTTTCCAATAGTATCCTCCTCTCAATTTTTTTTACACCTTTACGATAGAAGACAAGTTTCCTCCATAGGCCTAATTTATGATATGCTTTTAGTTGTCTTTTCTGTCACTCTTTTTCAATGCATTTCAGAAAACAGCCATCAATCCTTCTCTTGAAGACATAATTATTCCACAATAAAAATATTGATGCTCTAAGTTTGATATCTCTTTTCTCTTTAGCACTAAGTGATTTGAAAATTCTCCATAAGATAAGAAATGCACAATATAGGAATATCACTCATCGGTGGTGCTAACAAACAAGATAGTTGAAATTTTGTCTAAGACATCATCATTATCTTCATCGTCAATTTTATTTTCAACAATTAGTTGGCATAATTCATGGCCTCACATAGGATTTGTTGGTTTGATGTTAATATCATACTCTTGCACTTTGGCAATCCATTTTCCCCATTTTGTATCGAGCTCTTTTTGGGTAAGGATGGACTTTACATAAGAAGGAGGCATAAAAATTGTTGCATGTGAATTAAAAATGTAAAGTTTGAATTGTTTGACCACATTCACAACTTCAAAAGCATGCCTTTCAATCTGCGAATAGTTCAATTCATGTTATTTTAAAATTTGAGCTTCAACTCCATTTTTTTGAATGAGGATAGAGGATAGAGTGTGTTAAAAATCATAACAGTATATGACAATATTTTTATTCAAAATTCAGGAAAACAAAAAAATAGGAGCATTTGTAATGTTAGTTTTGATAGAATCAACATCCTTATTTCCCTCTATGTTTCAATGGAAATCTTATTTCCCCTTCATCATACCAATGATATGCTAAGTTAACTCAACAAAATATATGACAATCCTTTTGATAAATTTAATCCTTCTAAAGAAAGAGGTAGCCCCTTTTTTTGGTAGGGAGTGATAATTTATGGATAGCTTGGACTCTCTCAAAATCAACCTTAATCTCATATTTTGAGACAATGTGTCAAAGTAATTTCCCTTCAGTCAGTCCAAACATAATTTTTTGGGGGTTAATTGAGATACCACTATCTTTACATATTTTTAATACAAGCTCCAAATGTTGAAAGCGAGCTTCCCTCATTTTTGAAAAAATTGTCAACTCATCAAGATAGATGACTATGCATTTTCTCATGAGGTCATGAAATGAAAAATCCATTGCTCTTTAAAAAAGTTCTCCTGTGTTGATCAGACCAAATGCATCCTCCTATAGGATAAATTACCCCAAGGAGTGGTGAAGGAAGTTTTATGTTGATCGTAAGTTGCAACTTCAAATTGATTGTATTCATAACAACCATCTAATATAGACAACATTTCTGACCTAGTGACATCTTCTATGATTTGGGCCATGATTTTTAAATGATAATTATCATTTAGAGAAGCTTGGTTTAGATTGCAAAAAATCAGCACAGATCATTATTTCTCCATTCTTCTTTTGAACCAACACAATGTTTGCATCCCACACAGAGTGATGGATTAGGAAGATGATTCTCGTGTTTATCATTTTTGTATTTTATCATAAATGTTACAATTAATTTTAGGATTGTAGTGTCATTGTTCCTTCTTAAAAGGATGCATTCCTAGCTTCAAGGGGATGGATTTTTACATATCCTTCAATTTGAAAGACTTTAGATCATCATCTGAATAAGCTAACACATCTATGTAGTTATTTAAAGGAGTTACAAACCTCCTTTTTTCTTCAAGTGAGTAACATTTCCTGATATTGACTAGCCTAGGTTCTTCATCAGATCCAAAATTCACCTTTTCAAAGTTTGTTGCTTGTTGAAATCCACCCAAAGATTTTCTTTTTAAAAAATAATCATGTCTATCAAAATATCCCTTAATCTTACCAATACTTTTAGTATCTTATTTCCTTTCAACTTTAGAAAAAATTCTTGATAGAATTCAAACTCAATTCCTTCCTCAACATTGGATGAAACAAATTACATGAACCTTGCTTCAATTTTTTGAAATACAGTTGCTCAGACAAGGAGATAATATGCTCATCATTATTGAACAGTTGTCGATTATCATAATTACCAAGGACATAGGAATGGAAGATCATTTCAATGGCATAATTTTTCTTATCAAAGTCAAGAAGTGGTATAAGGAGGGACACAAATAATGCCAAAGTATCTACTCTTGTGTTCTTCTCCCTTAGCACAATATTAATTGAAAAGGATTCACAAAATTCAAGAGACTCCTTAAATTTATTTCTGTAGTGCTTTAACCTCTCATTTTTTACTTTAAATAGATTTCTAACTTGCTTGATCACAAGTTCAACATTGCAATGGAATTTTAAATTCTTGATACCCATTTATTTGGCAATTGCAAGAATAAGAAGCAACGCTTTATATTCAGCCATATTATTTGTATTTTCAAATTGTAATTTATAGGAGAAAGGATGAACTTTTCCTTGAGGTAAAATAAACACGACACCCACTCCTAAAATGACAGAAGAACAAATCTCATCAAATTCTAATGTCCATACTTTATTTTAAAATTATTGAATAGAAATGGAATGGCCAAGATCTATATCATACATGATCATATAATTCCCATGACCCATGTCTTGATAAAATATATTTACATGGGATCATCTAAATTTTATGCCACATATATCACCTTCCTTTCTAGAAGTAACCTTTCATTTCCCCCTTTATTGGAATCAAAGCATAATATCATTCTATTTTAATCTCACCTCCCATGTATCAACAAAATATTATACTCAACAACATTCCATAAGAGGAAGGAATATCGGCGACTAATAGTAGTTTTAACTCTTTTTCGTTGAAAATTTGTAAATGTCACGTGATTGTATTTGATAAACCCTACCAAGGGTACTTTTTTGGTTTCCATTGATTAACATTAGCCAAATAATCTCGTGAGAGTAAATACAAGATCATGAGCAACTAGTGTAGGCATTACATTATCAAAATCCCTAGAAACAATAATATAATTATCGAACTTATGACCTTTGATTAAGAATGTTACATAAAAAGGATCAATTTTTCCTGATGTGGATGGGGATGATGCTAGTAAATTTTGTAGAGAAGGAGCTTTAGGACTTGGAAAAATTACTTTTGAAAAGGATGCAGTTTGGGTTGTCTCCAAGGTTGTACTTTTGATATTTTTGACCAATTCGTCAAATTGATCAAGATGGGTTTACAAATACTCAACTTCAAAAATTTACATTTTAGATCTTTTTACATTATCAATTATGAAAAAAGAGGAAGAAGAAGAAGAATATTTTGAGATGACGAGAACATAATTTTTAATTCTTTCAATCTTTGGAAGTACAGTATCTTTAGAAGTAGAAGTAAAAGGATCATATACTTTCTTATCCATGGGTTTGGAAAGAACAAGGAGAGGAGGCCCCTTCTTAGCAATGACATGAATTGTTTTAGGAGACTCCTTGGGTTTATCTTTCTTATTTGGCTGAGTAATCTCCTTTTTCTTAGTAAGCCGAGTTATGGTCATAACAACACAAATAATTGTTGATATCTTGTACTACTTAAAAATAGTCACGTTCTGTGGATTCATAATTAAAAAAACAATAGTATAATCATATATGGTTTCTTAACCTCTTCCTCTTCTTCAATTACCTCAATTTCTTCTTCAGAAACTTCATCATATTTTCTTTTTCGTGAATTTTGTAAACTATATTGACTGGAGCTTTTACTAGGGGGGATTCGATGGAAAGTTTAGGTGGGGCAGTAGGTAGATGATTTATTTTGTCAAAAATTCTTATTGGGACATATTTATACATGTTGGTTGGAATGATTTTTTGTCACTTGCTTCTTCGAGGAAATTAACTAATTATCCAACATATAAACAAGTTGAACAAAACTTGTATGACTGGAAATTTATGATTTATTTTGAATAAGTTTTTTCCTCAATTTCTCTGGCATGGTAAGATCATTTTCGACATCGATAGCCAAATGTTGATCATCATCTAGGTTTTCCAACTGATCCCTTCTTACTGCAAAGCTAACTTCATGAAGTTAACCATTATTGAAGAAATATTTTTTATTTCCAGTCGTTGGTCGAACATTAATAGGAATCTTATGTACGAGTCTTTTAAACTTCACTATAAATTCCCTCAAGGGATCATAGGGTTACTTTTCATTTGAGCGAGCCATGCTAGGAGAGAATGGGAATCTTAAATTGGCCTAAATATGGCCTCAAATTGTATTTGCATAGTATCCCAATTGATGATACTATTGGGTGGTAGATGATAAACCCACTAAGCAACATTGTCTTGCAAACTTTCGATAAAAATTCTAATAGAGACATCCTCATGAGAGACTCCTAATATTCCACATATAACAAATGATGTCGCAATATGCTCATCATGGTGTTACTTTCCATCACCTCTAAAATTTGTAAAGTCGTGGAGTGGTTGAGAAAAATCTAGAGGCCCAATTTTTTTCCCTGAGGGAATGTTTCTTCCATTTAGGAAAATATCGTTTGTAAAGGAAAGACAATACCCGATAAAGTCAAATTTTCAATTAAAGTATCTCTAGTTAGAGAACTTAACTTTTAACTGCTTGGAGGTGTACCAATAGACCTTTTATTATTTCCTTTATTTATTGGAGACAATTTGAAAGAATGTTGATGTTGTAACTGAAATGAAGATTCTTCTTATCATTGTTCTCTACTTGCTCAGGTGAATCTTCTTTTCATCAGCTTAGATAATTTTTATTGTTTTGGAGAAGTGGGAGAAAGAGGAGGAATAAGAATTATATGATTGAAAATAACAACAAGACCTATTGTAATGATGGGAGTAAATTGGATCATTGGAATAATGGCTTGTGCTTCTCTTCTTTAGTTTCTCTTGATTGTTTGCACTCTTCTTATAGCCTGAGTGCGATCATCCTCTTCATTCAAAACTTCATTGATTATATTATTTGAATATCATCGACATAATTAACATAAGAAATTGTTCTTAACTCTTCACATATATCTTCTTTATAATTCATGAAAAGAAAGAGGTTTGGTTGTGCAACAGGAGCTCGACCATTAATGGTCATTTGACTCAATGATACAAATATTTGTTCAAATCCTTCTTGGTGATTCAACATTATTTCAAAAATTTCAATTTGGTTACATTTCTCTCTTTTTCGTCTAATTGGGTTCTATTTACTACATTTCTCTAATTGAAGCTTCTCAAATTAGTAAAAATATCTCTTTGAGTATCTTGTATTAGAATAGGATTGTGTTTTTGAACAGGAGGACAACCTGTAATGGTCATTATAGAAATATGTTTTCTAGGATAAGGAGGCCATTCAATATTTCTCTAAACCATTCTTACTACAATTTTTTCATGTCCTCTTTAATAAATCAATTCTATAACCCTACATGCAATATCAACAGGATGTTCCTCATGATTTATCATTATAAAAACTCTTTAGTATTGAAGTTTACTCACGTGATTGACCCATGCACCACTTCTAATATCTGAATAAATGTCTTCCTATGAGGCTTGAAACTAGTCAAGGTTTGGTTAAAGGATAGGAAATCAAACTCCATTGATAGTCATGTAATGTCAAAAGAAGATTATGGGTAACACTAAAATGTTAGGGCAACCCCACGGTGGGCCCAAAAAAATTGTTTTTTGAATATTTTTTATGAAACAAAATATGGGGAAAACACAATAGTTCAGGGGACTAAAGTCCCTCCTCTTAATGTGGAGTTTACCTTATTGAAAGATAAAACAAATAATTACAAAAAACATGTACATTATTTACAACATTTTACCCTGAGGTTGCTGATTTTTTGGATTCTATCTGGTGGGTTTTTAGGGAATGAAACAAGAGGAAGTGAATAGGAAAATAATAAGACATAATTTAAGAATGGGGACATGATAACACTTTCCTAGGAACAAAAACTCATATTTCCAATTACTTGTGCATGTGTTGAGATCAAACGTATAATTTCATTGAATGAAAATACATATCACAAATCGAATCAACATTAATAAGATCATAAAATATACCAATACAAAGTTTTTACTATGCTCAAGAAAGCATGAACTTAAATTTTTATTGATATCTTCATCAAGAAATGTGAAATAGATAGAGAATAGAAGGGAGGAGAGAAATGTGGGAAAGGAGACATAAAATTCTCTACAAGATCTTAATTTTTAGAAGTTTCAATCTGTAGAACCAAAATTGTAACCCCTTACAATGGAAAATACCTCCATATTTATACTTTTCACCTTGCAACTAACTTATAACCATTTCCCAAGAAAAGAGTGATTAAATTTTTAAACTATTAATTAATTCATAGCTTAAGTGACTTTAGATCTGATTCACTTAAGTTTTTTTTAAATTATCTTTTTGTCAACGTAAAAATAAAAATGTCACATTAAGCGATAGGAAAATAGAAATAAAATACCTTCGGGAGAAGAACCAGCTACTGAAGAAACTCCTTGAGTAATCTGCTCTCGCAACTTGATATTCAACACATGTGACTGAAAGTATATTTATGGCATCCTTTACATCATACTCACGTGGGACAATGGTATTATCCAGAACATCAACCCAAGAATTGGTTGCTTTCAAGATATTTTTATCTCATCTAAACAAGTTTGGGAGTTCTTTTATTGCATATGTTCGAGATAGTTCAGTGGCCAACCTGTTTCACCGAGTTCGTTAATAAAATAAAGATATAAATATGGATTTAAAAATAAAAATAATAATAGTCCCATTTAATTTTCAATGACATTATAATTTATATTGTGTGTGTGTGTGTAGAATGGTATTAAAAGGGAAGGGAAATAATAAAAAAGAAATTAAAAAAATATATAAGAGTTATAGTTGGTCGATAAGTGGGAACTAGTGGTTGGAGTGGGTGGAAGTATGACATGTACACATGGCCAACCTGCTTGGTCATGTTGGCTACTTATAGGGAACTCTAAACCTTACCTTCAAAGTGTTAACTAAGCTTGAGTTGGTTGTGTGGATTTGGTTGCTTGGCGTTGGTTAGAGGATAGAAAAAAATGATTTTATTGTTGAAAATGTGTTGAAACTTTAAAGCAAATGCAATTGACAAGTGTAAATCATGACTCCACAACCTTTGACAACATCCTCCCAAGCCATGCCAAAATAAGAACTTTGAAAGAGGGTATGGGCATCCATCATCACATAAAGGATAGACTTTTTTTGTCAGACGTTGGAGTTGCAAATGCACTACTAGATATGTATGAAAATTCAGAAACATATACTGGGCACACTTATAGTTTGAAAAAATTCCTGAAATAAGTGTGGTCTCATGGACCCTGATAGTGAAATATTCATTTTAGTTTTATTTTCATGATGTCACGCAAGCCCATTTCTACCCCTGTGTTGAGCCCCTAAAATGACCAAGTACCCAGGGCACGAAGGAATGTAGTGTGCAGGAACAAGGAGCAGAGGCACACGTGGAAGTAGCTTTTAGGGATGCACAAGGGATCGCACCTAAGAAGGATGGATCCAGGACTTAGTCATTTTAGACTATGAATGAATTCGTGCTAAGGGAGAAAATGGAAAAGAAACTAGGTACAGTTATGGATAACAATAGGCTATGGAGGCTTGCGGCTCAAGAAAGAATATTCTAAAGAATCATTATGGTTATCATAACCATACAATGAGTCGAGGTTGGTATGGGATAGCTGGCACTTGCATGCTAAGGATATTTGATTAGGGAAATACATTATGACATTTGGCATGTTTTTTGTGCAATGACGATTCGGTTAGCGGAGATTCCTTCCATGTTCTCTCTTATGTATGTATTTGCATGGAACCTGAGATGGTAGATAGTAAGATGAGATAGATAGAATGTAATAAAAAATTGTAAGCTATGTAATGAAGTTAATATGGAAGCATGGTGAGACTATGTTGTCGTATGATCTCCATCCATGTAATCTTTAATGTATCATTGGCTAGTGTATGTGATGAATATATGGGTAATGAAGAGGTTCTAAATATCTGTGTTATGGTCTTGATCTATACATTTTTTATTTCATGTTTATGGATCCAAACCCTTGTGTTCTTAGTAATGCTCATGGCTCAGATCTGATTCTTCCTTGTTATAGTGATGTTCACATCTATAGTATGATACATTTATACTTATATCTAGTCTCCTTAATTTTGTCTTAGAATCCATACAGTAATATTTGTGCATTATTTCTCTATAATGGTGATAAACATTCTTGTAAAGCTCATATAAAGGAGGGGCTCTATGCCTGCGTGTGCCTCAGGTGAGCTCCTAGTTAGGATGGGTGATATGCCGGTGAGTTTGGGGTTTGAAGAGAAGTTAGAGGTTAATAGAGACCACATTTTGGTTTTTTTGTCGTGGCCTCTTTTTAAGTTGTTGCAAGAATAGTGAGGGATGGTAGAATGTTTGACCTTGGACTACGTGGAAACTTGACTTAAAAACACGAAAGATGATTTTTCTCATAGATTCAACACTAGACCTGAGTTTGATCCACATAAATGGGTAGAGGAGCACCTATATAATGATTTGTATGAGACCTTCTTTTTTTATTTCTAGTGGAGCTGTATGAGTGGTTATTAGTGTATGCACTCAAGAGAAGTTGGTTCTATCGACCTCATGTGTGGAGTCAAGAAGACTATCAGAGGCTTCATGATGTTGATCTAGTATGGACTCGTGTTTTTTATCATTGGTGGAGAGGTGTGTTGATGAGTTATATGTTAGAGAACACATTTTCCACTTATTCTTTCCAAAAGGTTGCTGAGTTTGAGTTCTTACAAGAACCTAGAGGATCTTTCTTGCATATCTTACCTTTAGCCATCAATATCTTGATCATGACACTGAGTTTAGAAGAATTTCCTATGGCTAGCTAAACTCCCACTAGGCATGGGGCAAAAAATCAAGTGTGAAAGGAAATGGTAGATCTTACGGCGGAAATGGAGAGAGTGGAAATATGGCTCAAGTATAATGAGGCTTGGGAGAGGGAGTTGGTAAGACAATGTGAGATTACAAGAGAAATGGATCTATGGAGGCAGACATTATGGGAAGGATTTGACGTTCACATGGAGGATGTGGAACCTATGCAATCTATGCCACCCCATCTTGGAAAACACAAGAGATCCCCCTTAGGTTCTGATGAGAGCTCATCAGATGGAGGAATAAGAAGGGTCGTAGGTGTGCATTTCGACTCACTTGGCAACTAGAACATTAAGCTTAGTTTTCCAAGTCGTGACAAAGGTATTGTTAGTTAAGTTAATATTGATATAAAAGAAGCATCAAGTGGTTACCATTTTTCATTGAGTTCTATGGCCATGTAGATGTTTCATGTATTTGGCGGTATCCTATCTGGCACATCGTTTCAATAAGGTTTGGGCATGCAGGGTTTGGGTATCATGTTTGGGAGTAGTTCCACTTCACAAGCCGTGGGAACTCAGTTTAGCTCGACGGTGGGTACACAAAGTAGCACCACTTCAGGACCTATACCTACTAAAGGAGGAGGATCTTGTGGATTAGAAATTTCTAGAGAAAGTGGATCAAGTGGATCTAGTGGTGGAAACACCAGGGGAAATCAGGGTTCTGGACCTGGCGGACAACGACCACAACCCCAGTAACACATGTTCTATGAGATGTCACTCCATTTTCTAGATTACAAGGGTGTTGTAGAATATGTACATAAGTGTGAATTACTATGGTGTGCAAAGGGGATCACTTCCCTGGAGCGGAAGGAAATTTAGTTTGCAACAACGTTGTAGGGGCATGCACATAGCTGGTATTAGAAGTATGTGTTATCCATATTTTTCCCTTGAGTAAAATATTGGATCAGCCACGACCCCGCACAGAAATAACCTAAGAAATCATGTTAGAATCCTACAAATAGGTTGTAGAGGGACTCTACAATGGAGTGGTAGAGCCTACGAAAGATCAAACGATCCGATGCAAGAAGAAAGAGAAGAAATGGCTCTGTCAAGTGAACCCGTGCCTTAAATTCATCAAACAAGTTACAGGCAGGGTCAGAAATGAAATAGCAGAGTCGGAGTGCGAGGCTGAGTGGTGTCAAAGAGGCTAGAGAAAGAAGAATAAGAAATGAAGAAGGTGAATAGTCTTTGGGCTCAAAATAGTTCATAACGAGTCCAAAAATCAACTAAGTATGGAGGAGACAGCGGAGAGAGACAAGTGTCAGCACGTCGCTTCTCAAAAGTTGAATCCAAAAATGGGAGGATCAAACTTGTGCCAGCCCTCCATGTAGATAATGGTCAACAAAGGTCAAAGGGGGAGTGGGCCCAAAATTGGTTAAGTCTCCAGCCCCATGGAAGCCTCCACGTGTCTCATTGGTGCGATTTCAAGAGGCAAAATCCTAGGCAGTTTTCAAATGAGCGTGGGCTCGCCGCGTGTCACAAATTTTTTAAAGGGACATATTCAGGGTTTGAATAGTCAATGCATTGTGACGGGCCAGCGGAGAGTGCCAAGTGTCTAAATGGTGCTAGTTCAAGAGCAGAATCAAGGGACATTTTTCAGACAAGCGCCAAGATGTCGTGTGTAGCCAAAAACATAGAAATTTAGCAGGCTGGTAGAGGAAGCCACATGTCAGCCCCATGTCATTCAAAGATAAAATACAGAGCCCACCCTCAGACATGTGCCATCCCTCCACATGTCCAGCTTAAAAAGGGAACCCGTTTTCAAACTGTTTTCTTGTCTTTTTGTACAGACTCGATACAAACTTCGAAGGGGCATATCTTTCGACTCAGGGCTCAAAATATTACAAATATGACACCATTGGAAATATCTCGGCCTCTTCTATGCCATGGAGATCTAAAAATTTAAGTTTGGGGAGGTTAGGTGGGAGAAAATGGAGAAAATACTTCCAGGCCATTAATGTAGAATTTGATCTTTTCAATTACTAGATCTGATTCGATTTGATCCGCCAAAGAACCAAAAGTGACACAGTGTGGGTGGATTTACAGAAGGCATTGATATTCAGTGGTTGATCTTTTAAAATGGGATTCAATGTGTATCTCAAGGTTGTTGGATCAGGATTCGAATTCTTCCCTCTTCTCTTGCCCATTCATCCTATATATTGTAATAGAGCGGCACATTCAAATGGTTGTTCCTTTTTCCTCTTTGCCTCCCCCTCTGTTCTTCCTCAGGGTTGAAAATGGAGTTTGAACCTCCTCCCCTACTCTGTAAATGGAATTTTTCCTCGTACTCATGAATGATGTTCTGTACAAACTTTTGAAGAAATAAAAACGTGTTTTGTGATGCATTTTTCCATCCTTTACTCTTTTTGGTTGTTTCTTCTTTCCTCTCTTCATTGGAGGGTACTTGTGCATGTTTTGGATGTTCGTTTACAGATCTAGGAGCTATGTTTTTTGGGTTTGAAATGTTTTCTGTGTGAATCTGATATTTGGCATGTGATGCAGTTGTTCATCCTCTCCATTGCTCACCTCCCTTTGTTTCATGGCAGTTTGGTTAGATGATCAACACTTCTTTTTCTGGTGTATCACTGCTTAGTGTAGGCTCTTTCACCCTCTCTCTCTCTTTTTCCCCTTGGAACATTTAGATTAGGATTAGTTATATTTTTCCTGCACTATAGTAGCTTGTGGCAGGTAGATTAGGAAGCAGGAACCAACCTTCTCTGGAGAGTTTTCCCTTTTGTAAGGTCCGACACCTTAGGGAAATCTCAATGTTATGTGAATCACACCAAATAAATCTTCCTTATAAAATCAGATATGATGACTCATTTGGGGGTGTTGTGATTTTGCACTAACATTTTTGGCACGCCTAGTGGGACTGAGGTTAGATCTTCCATCTTTCCAAGGTGTCTCATTACAACAGAAAATCATTAGGCACCGTGCAACTACACTAACAGTTTTGGCACGGTGGGACAATTATAAAGCACCTTACCACTTAATCTTAGTAGGTTGATGTGTTCCTATTAAGGGTCAGCCTTCTGAGGCACATGCAAGCACATATGGTGACTCCATCTGGTCAACGACTCCATTTCTGAGTTGTAAAAATTTTCCATCCATTTCCACTCATTTTCATCCATTTTCTTCTTCCATCTCTTTCATTTTCTCCCATTCCATGAATTTGTGCAACCATGACTTCATTTCCATAATGGAATTCACATTTGGAATAGCAATACATTCCACCTCCAATGCTTTTCAAAACTCCTCCAAATCAGCATTATGAGCAGATTCAAAATCACTATGCCTATCCACAATAGCAATGCCAAAATCAGTTTGGCCATGAAGCTTATCAGGAATAGGGATATGCATGTGATGACAACAATCAAATGGAAGATGCTAGTCTTTTGGAGAAGATTCAAAGAATGGAGGCTAGCATGGTGTAATACAGGGGCGTAGCACAAATGAAGGCATTCAAGATTGGTTGCAGGGCACCTTGTCCATGGGAAGGCCCTTTTCCAAGACATTAGAGCCCTCAAGAGAAGCTTGACGTCATGGTTGAAGTGTTACCTTAGCTTACACAGTGGATTGAGGACATTGGAGCTTATGAGCAAAGTGCGAGATAACCCTGTCAAAGGATAATTCCACCATCCCATAGCTTTTCTTTTTCTCCTTCTCAATCAGCACCATTTCAACCCAAGCTCCAATTTCCAAGATTCTCACTTTCTTCCCCAAGTGTTGATTTCATTTCTCCATCTCTTAGTCTTCCACCTCATTTCAATTCTTCTCCCCTTTTCTCTCCCAAATAGTCATCCCCTCTAAAAAATAAGAAGTTTCACTTCCCTCTCCACCAAAAAAGTTGCAAAGCTGGTTGAACCCCAACCTGTCACTCCTCTTGCTTTCCCAAGTCCATATTGGGAAGAAACCTAAGAAACTAGTCAAGGAGAACAACAAGAAGAGGATCCCAACAGAAAAGAAATGACATACAATATGAAGAGTTGGGCTACCAAATTTGGGTTTAAAAGGATCCCCTTGATGGTCAAGCCAAGAGAGGAGGTTTGGGTTGAAGAACTAGTGGTGGCTGAGGCTGAGTTTACAGCAAAAGAGGAGGACCATATAGTTTCATAGGCTCCAAGTGCAGAGCAAGCTAGAGAAGAACCTTCAATTCTTCCTTTCACTTCATCCCCTTCAAGTTCTCATGTTGAAGAAGAGTTTCAGCTTTCAAACTTCATGTTTGAGGATGAAGGGAACCATGGTGATTCAATTGTGGATCAGGAGAACACCATGAAGGAGGTAGAGAACCTACAACAGGACAATAAGGAGGTAGATTGTCTATCTGACTTGGACGATTGTTTTGATGGAGAAGATCCTGAAGAGATAACACCATTTTTTCCTCCATCAACCACCTTCCAAGTATATGAGCCTATTTCCATGAAGGAGTACATTCAAGAAAAGTATCCTGCACTCCACTACACCTCTGTGAAACCAGGATTGGAAATTATGAGTCCTCCATGTTCTCCATAAGGAAAAGAAGAGGAACAACCAGCTCCAAGTCTAATTAAAAAGGACCATATGGAGGTGATCAAGATAGATTCAGATGAATTGAATCATGAGTCCGTTACACGAGAAAATTAAGACCCATCTCTCATTCAACCTCTATAAAAATATAAATTTTTGGAGGAGCCTGAACTATATAGATTCATATTTGAATATGAGGCTTCATACGGTGAAAATAATGAATATTTTAAGATCACCATACAGAAGGGAGAGACTTTGCTACAGTAGGATAGTAAATATTTTGATTTCCTATTAGACTCAAAAGAATGTCTTCAACCATAAGTCACACCTGCTGCAAAGGAAGAGAAAAGGCAAGAAGATGATGACATCATATCTCTCACACCATCCATCCAAGAAGGTCCACAAGAAGATTCCATATTTGGAGTTGAATTTCATAGAAATGGGCACATCCAAAGGATCAGATCATGCCTAATCATGTACTTGGCTTCATTAGAGCCAAGGGAGAAACCAAAACCAGTCATGCCTACTTCAGGGCATGAGGATTAGCATCAAAGTACTAAGGGTTTCCATCAATACCTTCAGGAGTCCAATACAGGTCAGCTTGAGGAGGTATTTTCCATTAATGTTGATACCTTGATGATTTGGGTGGAGGATGGGCTTATATCCGGTTTTTCACTCATACAGGAAGCTATATTTAGTGTCAAACCATTTGCATGGCTACCTCTCTCAACAAAAGGAAGCTACTTCTCCCTGCCAGTTGCAGGCTTTGTTTAGCATTCTTTCTCTCTAGTTAGTTTAGGAGTAGGAGCAGACTTTTTTTCCAATAGAATAATTTCTTATACACACTCTACATGTCTCATTTGAGGCATGCATGATTTGTTATTTGTACATAAGTTTTGTAAGGCTCTGAATGTGCATAAGGCCAGGATCTTCAGTATTTAAGGTAGAAAGACTCATAACTGTCTGTAATAGTTGCTAGTTCTAAAAGGAAACAAATGTAGACCAACTAAAATCCATCTTCAAAACAGTCCATTTTAGGGACAGATGAAATCCCCAAAGTCAAAACAATTTTCTACTCTTATAATTCTTATTTCAAGATTTCTTATGAAAATTGAGAGTGCAAACAGTAGGACAGGCTCAGGGTCATACAAAACATAGAAGAGGCATGCAGTCAAGATCACAATGGCTCAGGGATTAGATCTAAAAGTTCATATTAGTTTCATGTTTATCAGGTAGACTCCATGCCCAATGGATGCTTCAAGGCAATTGGTCTTTTCATCTAGCAGGCAGATGCCCTTGCGAGTCGCCAAAACTGCTATCCATATTTTTCCCCCTGGAAAAATATTGGATGAGCCACGACCCCGCACATAAAGAACCTAAGAAATCATGTTTGAATCCTACAAACAGGTTACAGAGGGACTCTACAATGGAGTGGCAGAGCCTGCGAAAGATCAAACGACCCGATGCAAGAAGAAAGAGAAGAAATGGCTCTATCAAGCGAACCCGTGCCTTAAATTCATCAAACATGTTATAGGTAGGGTCAAAAATGAAATCGCAGAGTCGAAGCGCGAGGCCAAGCAGTGTCAAAGAGGCTAGAGAAATAAGAAGAAGAAATGAAGAAGGTGAATAGTCTTCGGGCTCAAAACAATTCAGAACGAGTCTAAAAATTGACTAAGTATGGAGGAGACAGCGGAGAGAGCCAAGTGTCAGCACGACGCTTCTCCAAAGTTGAATCCAAAAAGGGGAGGCTCAAACTTGCACCAGCCCTCCACGTAGCTAATGGTCAATAAAGGTCAAAAGGAAAGTGGGCCCAAAATTTGTTAAGTCTCCAGCCTCACGGAATCCTCCACGTGTCTCATTGGCACGATTTCAAGAGGCAAAATCGTAGGCAGTTTTCAAATGAACGCGGGCTCGCCGCATGTCTAAGCTTTTTTAAAGGGACATATTCGGGGTTTGAATAGTCAATGCATTTTTACAAGCTGGCGGAGAGTTCCAAGTGTCCAAATAGTGCTAGTTCAAGATAAGAATTGAGGGACAATTTTCAGACAAGCGCCAAGATGTTGCGTGTCCCCGATCAAGAAATATGACCCCGTCGAGCAAAGGACTTAGCCAAAAACATAGAAATTGAGCAAGCCAGTGGAGGAAGCCACGTGTCAGCCCCGCGCCATTCAAAGAGAAAAATACAGAGGCTGCCCTCGGACATGCGTCAGCCCTCCATGTGTCCAGCTTAAAAAGGGTACCCGTTTTCAAATTGTTTTCCCGCCTTTTTGTACAAACCAGATACAAACTTCAAAGAGGCATATCTTTCAACTCAGGGCTCGAAATATTGCAAATATGACACTGTTGGAAATATCTTGACCTCATCTATGCCATGGAGATCTGAAAATTTAAGTTTGGGGAGGTTAAGTGGGAGAAAAATGGAGAAAAGTCTTCCAGGCCATTAACGTAGAATCTGATCTTTTCAATTACCAGATCTGATTCGATTTGATCCGCTGAAGAACCAAAAGTGACATAGTGTGGGCGGATTTATAGAAGGCATTGATATTCTATGGTTGAGATTTTTAAACAGGATTCAATGCGTATCTTAGGGTTTTTGGAGCAGGATTTGAATTCTTCCCTCTTCTCTCACCCATTCTTCCTATATATTGTAATAGAGTGGCACATTCAAATGGTTGTTCATTTTTCCTCTTTGCCTCCCCCTCTGTTCTTCCTCAAGGTCAAAAATGGAGTTCGAACCTCCTTCCCTGCTCTGTAAATAGTGTTTTTCCTCTTGCTCGTGAATGATGTTTTGTGTAAACTTCTGAAGCAATAAAAATGTGTTTTGTGATGCATTTGTCCATCCTCTACTCTTTTTGGTTGTTTCTTCTTGCCTCTCTTCATTGTAGGGTACCTGTGCATGTTTTGGATGTTCGTTTATAGATCTGGGAGTTGTGTTTGTTAGGTTTGAAATGTTTTCTGTGTGAATTTTATCTTTGGCCTGTGATGCAGTTGTTCATCCTCTCCATTTCTCACCTCCCTTCGTTTCATGGCAGTTTGGTTAGATGATCAGCACTTCCTTTTCTGGTGTATCACTACTTAGTGTAGGCTCTTTCTCTCTCTCTCTTTGTCCCCTTGGAATGGTTAGATTAGGATTAGTTAGATTTTTACTGTACTGGAGTAGCTTGTGGCAGGTAGATTAGGAAGCAGGAACCAGCCTTCTCTGGAGATTTTTCCCTTTTGCAAGGTCCCACACCTTAGGTAAAGTTCAATGTTATACGAATCACACAAAATGAATCTACCTTAGAAACTTAGATCTAACAAATCATTTGGGGGTGATGTGATTTTTCACTAATAGTATGATCTACATCAGAGAGTGGTGGATTATACTGCATTGTGTGATGAGTTTCTGGCTGAATTTCACATTTCTGAGTTTACGAAAAAGAACATCAACGCATTGAAGAAGATACAATAAGGTATGGCAGAGAGTGTGTGGGGTTATGATGCACATTTGAAGATGTTATTGTCTAAGATATCTTATGACATCCATCTATCACAACATGCTCTTTGGTTTGTTGGAGGATTGATAACGCCTTTCAGGAGGGAAATTTCACATAAGACTTTCATGGAGCCGCGCGAGGCCTTGGAGGATACTTTGCACATGAAGGCCATTGAAAGTGTTGACACTAGAGTGAGTCCCTTTTTTGGAATCTCAAATTCCTTCCGTGGCAAAGAAACTTGAGAATCTATCTGCGAATTTAGCACATGAGACTTGTAGTGGACTTTAGTGTATAGACTGTGAAGAAGGACATACAAAAGATATTTACCCTCAAAATTTGGTGCGTACCATGGCATTAGACTGCAAGATTTGTCATGGGGAGCATGATCTGAGTAGATGCACATTTCTAAAACACACACTCCATAAGAATTTGTTTTGTTATTGTAATATGTTTACATCTACCACCCATGATACCAAGGACTGTAGGTTGACAGAGCAGATCCATGATTCCATTGACGCGGGTGTGTGCCAGACTAGTATTGTGAGTGGTTCCAAGGATGAGGGTCATACCTATGAAGGGTGCATGGATGGTGGTGGAAGAGGATGAGGCTTTTGTGGAGGATTTAGAGGTTGTAATGGTCGTGGCAGAGGAAGAGGTGACTTCCCCCATGGAACTTGTTTTAACTACGGATCTACAGAGCATTATAAGCGCAAATGCCCAGACCTGTTGCAATGCTCATGGTTTGAAAAGAAGCATAAGTATGAAGAGTTTCCATATTTTTATGGTCACATGCTTCATAATCATAAGAAGGAAGATAAAGGTGTGGGGATGGTGAGTCTAAAATGTGTTGAGCTGTTGTACATCCCTAAGGTGATGTCTAATATAGAGCTGGAGCCTGTTTTGGTAACCACTCATGCTAAGGCTGCACACGTAAGGGAAATGCCAAAGCAGAATCTTGTTATTACAAGAGAGGAGGTACTACATGGGAAATAACCATATCCTACCTACCAAAAGGAGGTGTATCAAAATACTATGGAGGTGATTAAAATTCTGCAAGGATAGATTCAGTGTTTGAAGGAATAGTCGTTGAAGTTGGAGAAAGCAAAGAACTTTGAAACTCCTCATAAGGACAAAGATGATATTAAGGAGGTGTGTAAGATACTACACTAGGATAACATCATTCCCATGTTAGGAGAATGGTTGAGAGAAAAAGTATCGCACACTGGAGGTGAGTGCGAAAGGTAGATCCTACATGCTAACTTACCCCCTAATAGTCTGGACTATGACAAGGAGATTACACTGAATGCGGTAGTGGATGGATGGCTCTTAAGTAATATTTTGATTAATACGGTTGTATAACTTAATTTTTTTCCCCTAGATGCATGGATTCAGATGGGGATACCACCATTGCAACCATCTTCAAATGTGTTCTATATGGAAAATAGTACTAAGGCTACTCCCATTGGATTTTTGACGAATGATTCAATAACTATTCAGTGAGTCAAGTTCATAGGGGATTTTGAATTCTTGGTGCTTTCTGAGGCAGATAGCTTCCCAACATTACTTGGGTGCCATTGGTGCTATGTAAAAAATGTTGACTTGTGCTTCAACAAAGGCTACATCAGTTTTGAGAAAAAATAGGAGTGCGTGATCATTCCACTAACTGATGGATGGTCTGCACCATATGCAGAACTATTGGGAGAAGAATATTTAAACAAGATATATGTATACACCATCAAGGACCCGGAGTTTTTCCAGCCATCAAAGGAGGGATTCATTCAGTGGGATGATGCACAGTCTATGAGTGATACCACCAGTATTGCTTGTGATAATTGGGTGTGTGGTACATAAGAGTTGATTGGGATATAAATGAAGGGTAATGTGACTTAGGTGGTCAGGGTGCATTTTGTTAGGTGCACTGGGAGGAATATATTTACAAAGCTATATTGGTGAAGGTGACCTTGATACCTTTTTGTATGCAATAGAGATGTATTAGACCTATGAGATAGATCAGAGGAATATGTCTTATTTATACCTTATGTGGAACAACTGCACATAGGTGGATGAAAAATCATGATAATCTTCTAGAGTGGCATGAGGTAAGGGTCATGTTCTCCATTAGATTTCTCAAAAGTAATGACGCCCACAAAGATACAAGACTGTGATGGGAGGGGATCCATGCCTCATGTCATGTTCAAGATTGTGAGAAGACCTAGAGGAAAGGCCTAAAATCTTTACCCCCTCCCTTGTGGGTGCACAATTTCTATTCCACCTTGTAGGGTTACGCACATGCATGGTTTGTTTATTCGGAGTTGTAGAGATAAACATTGAAATTGGTAAGAGTTAACAACAGGTATTATTCAAGACTTTGAGTACTTATCTTCTAAACCATAAATAAATAAGGCCTTTTAGGTGATCAAGTGCCTTACATTATGATATAGTTCTAAGGAGGAGGAAATTGTTATTTAATAATTGGGAGATATAATATGGGGTGATCCTTGAAGAAGAGGAACTGGAAGAAGTGCATTTTGAGTTCGCCTACCTAGAGAAGGAAAAGGGTAAGTTGGTATACGTGATTAATGATGAGGAATTGGAAAATTTATATGTTGATCATACGGAAGGTACACGCAAAGTTTTAGACAGTGAAAATGAGAAGGCACACGCCTACCATGAGCACTTAAAAATGAAGAAGGTCAACATTGGTACTGAAGTGGAACCCAAGGAAGCCATTATTAGAGATAACTAGTCAGACCAGTAAGTGTCAAAGATTACTAAGCTATTATGTGACTTCCAGGACTTGTTTCCGTGCGGGTACCATGAGTTAAAAGGGTTCCATCGCTCTCTTAGAGAAATGCGGATCAAGCTAAAGGAAGGGGCATGACCAGCCAGAAAGAGGCCCTACAAAATGAATCCTAACTTGCGTGTGAAAGTGAAAGAAGAAATTGACAAGATGTTAGAGTCTGGGAATATTGAGGCCATTGAGGAATCTAAATGGGTTAGCCCCATGGTAATCAATATTAAGAAGGATGGAAGGATACATATATGTGTAGACTACAGAGATTTGAATGTTTCTTTTGTTATAGATCCATTTCCAATGCCCTTTACTAAAGAGATTCTAGAAGGATTTGTGGGGCACGAGATCTATTCTTTCATAGATGGATTTTCAGGTTATCACCAGGTAAGGATTTTGAAGGAAGACTAGGAGAAAATAACTTTCACCACTGAATGGGGAATTTTTTCTTACACAGTTATGTCATTTAGGCTAAAGAATGTGCCTGTTGTCTTTTCGCGCATCGTAGTACAAGCATTTTAGGATTTCATTCACAAGTTTCTTCAATTCTACCTAGATTATTGGACGGTGTATGTTCTAGAGAAGGATCATTGCGATAATCTGAGGGTGATGCTTGAGAGGTGTAGGAAATTTAGCATCTCTCTTAATATTAAGAAGTGTAATTTTTCCACTCCTTTTGGAACGCTACTTGGTCATATCATTTGCAAAGAAGGGTTGTTGGTGGATCCTACCAAGGTTGCTATAATTTTGGGCTTAAAGGAACTCACCAATCAAAGCATAGTATGTAGGTTTCTAGGGCATATAAGGTACTACAGAAAATTCATTAGGGGGTATGCCAAAATTTCTACATCATTAGAGGAGTTGTTGAAGCATAAAGGAACATTTCACTGTGGTGAGGCATAACAAGTGGCACTTGACACTTTGAAGGAAAAACTTACTACTTCTCCCATCCTGCTCTCTCCCTCATGGGGTAAGCCATTTCATGTACATGTGGATTCTTTAGGTATGGAGATTAGAGTGGTGTTAGCATAGTCTAGAGAGTGAACTGTTGATCACCCCTTATGTTTTTTGAGTAGGAATCTAACTCTAGATGAGCAGAATTATACTACCACGAAGCATAAATTATTGTCCTTGATCTACGCACTACATAAATTTAGGTAGTATTTGTTAGAAATGCATTTTATCTTCTACATAAATCACATGGCTTTGAATTATTTGGTAAACAATCCCATTTTACAAGGGTGAATATGCCATTGGGTATTATTGTTCTAGGAGTTTGAATTTACGGTTCTGGTAAAACCAGGGAAAAATAACTTAGGACCTGATCACTTGTCGAGGATTAATTTAGGTGAGGATGCACAGAGCATTGAGGACACAATGTTGGATGCTTAGTTGTTTAGATTACGACGCACACCCTCTAATTTTTAAGACATTATTATCTTTTTACGAATGGGTTTGGCACCCGAAAGGAATGAAGAGAATAGAGAAGAAAACAACTTGCCATTCACGCATCGCCCTACATGTTGATTAGTGGAGACTTGTATAAACTAGGGCAAGATGAAATTTTACACCGGTATGTGTACTTGAACATGAGCACGTAGAACTATTATGGATGAAACTCATGGTGGTATTATAGGTGGACATTATGCTGAGAGAGACATTGTGTGCATGATTTTAATGGCTATTTTATGGTGGGAGACATTATATAAGAATTACACGGAATATGCAAAAGGATGTTATCATTGTCAGCACCCTAGAAATCCTTGGGAATCATGATGTAAATTCCTTTGAGACCCATTTATAGTATGGAACCATTCGAGAAGTGGGAAATTGAATTCGTAGGCCCTATTTCCCCACTGGTACATAGGAGCAGGTTCATGTTATGTTAATACTTGTACTATCTTACAAGGTGGGTAGAATTTGTGCCTACAAAATATTGTACTGCAGCTGTAGTAGTAATATTTCTATTGGAGAACATAATAACTAAGTATGGATGTCCTTTTGAGCTTAACAATATGATAGGGGCACACTCTTCTTGAATGAAACTGTTCAGATATTATTAGCTGATTTTATAGTGGCACATCACAAGACCACACCCTATCACCCACAAGATAATGGGATTACTGAGGTCTTTAGCAATATTTTGAGTCATAAATTGACCAATATTTGTGATGTGGGGAGAAATTATTGGGATGAAAAAGTCTCTTCTGTGTTATGTTTGTATCAGACCACTTATAAGAGGTTGAACCAAAGAAACACCCTTTCAGTTGGTGTTTGGCATGGACGCAGTGTTTACATTAAATTCATGTTACCTTTCCATGTTTATTGTGCATGTAGGAGGTTTTTTGGATTGAAAAAGTGCTTGAGTAACTTATTGAAAGATTTATGCAATTGTATGAAAGGCGAAGCCATTGCTCACTGGAGTCAGAAAATAGAAAAATCCAAGCAGGAGGTTTATGTGGATGAAAAAAGTGCTTGAGTAACTTATTGAAAGATTTATGCAATTGTATGAGAGGCGAGCCATTGCTCACTGGAGTCAGAAAATAGAAAAATCCAAGCAGAAGGCATGATATGATAGGCATATCAAGAATAAGAAGCTTGAGGTTGGGCAGATGGTTCTCTTGTTTGATTCAAAGTTTTTGTGCCATCCTTTAGAATTTTAAATTCCATTGGTTGGGACCATACATCTTGATTTAGGTGCTTTCTAGTTAGAAACGCTAAATGGCACATGATTTCTTAGTTTCTTTAATGGGAGTAGGTTAAAGCCCTACTATAAATAAGTATTCTTGGTGTTTATTAAATAAGGCATTGTTGCCAACTAGTATAGGATTTCCCTTACCTATATTTTCCCTTTGTATGTGTTTCCTTTCTTCATCACTTTGCTTTATCTTTTTATTTGGTGTTGGGTTACACGTTGGTGCACTAGTAGATAATTGCATTTTAAATGATTCCATACTTAGAGGACCACACATGATTTTAAATGTGTGGTGGATTGGCATCTAAATTTAGAAAATCATTGACACGCTTCTAAGAAATATGGGTTGTTGGAGAACTCATTCTAGGATGATTAATGCAAAGGTAAAAGAATGAGTGGTAGTTTGTATAATATGTTCAAATTCATGAAGTTATAAAGGTTTGTTGAGAAAATCTATTTATAGACCACGTGGAGGAAAAATGATCATGTAGTGTAACATGAAGTAGGAAACACCATGGGAAACTACTTAGTGGATAGTGCAGAGGTTATGTAATTTGGCACAATGAGGTGTGTAAAGGAGGTCTGTGGTGGTAAAGTAGTGTTGGCGCACCAGAATGTTATGACTACAGTATGAGGAGGGATATGGTGAAAGTTAACTTAAGTGAAAAGTGTTTTATTAAAAAGATACATTAAGACACATGGTTTATGGAAATTTACGGTGTTGAAAAAGTATAAATAGAGGGTAAAGGTAGTCATTTTAACTACTTTTCCTTAGAGAATTTTTGTGCTCCTAAACTTGAAGTGTAACAAGGGTTTTAAGAAAAAAAGTGAGTTACTTGTCACAAACCAATAGAGTTGTGCAAGTTGTGGTATGATCTCATGACATAAAAAGAAATAAATAATACATTAGAGTAGGAAATGGTTGAGTGAGAGAGATGCATGGAAGTCGTCACAGTTAGGAAAGACAAAGGAAAAGTGGAAAGCACCTAGGGCATGAAAGAACGAAAGAGAAAAAAATAAATGGTACCTAGGAAACCTTGAAAAAAGAGACCAAAGGTGGAGAAGAGGAACCCATTGAGGTATACTCAGAGATGCAATACCCCCTAGGTGTGATTAAGACCAAAAAATGGAGTTTGAAGCTTTACAGGTGTAATATCAGTGAATATAACCACAGAATGAGTGACAACGAGAATCTGATGCAGGTGGATTTGGTTTCAAAACACTCCAACAGTAGATGAGCTCAGAAACCTGAAGGTTAACGAATTGGTACAACAAGATTTGTAGAATAGCTAGAGTCTTGCGGCTATGGGAGCTGTCATTCTTTGAAAAATGTTGCCCCGTTGTTCAGGTGGTTGATATCACGGGGGTACACGAGGATTTCTTCTACTTTACAGGAAGAAGAATCAGGATTATAGGACATTTAATTAGAACAGTAACAGGCTTGTAAAACACTAACAAAGGACATGGCACTTGATTTATGTGCCACTGTAAAAATTAAAGAGTTAGTAAAAAAATTGAACTATGAGAAAGGGGGTAAGGGCTCAGGTGATTGCAAATCTTCCAGACCTAGCTTTAAGATTTCACTTCCCAACTAATTACTTGTAAATTGGGAGCATCAAAGAGATGTATAAACATTACTAGGAGATTCTTGTATGTGGCCTATAGAGTTTCCAAAGAGGCACATTACAATTTTATAGAGTTTATTGCAAACATCATTATTGAGGAGGTGCAAGTGCAGAATGAGGTAGGAGAAAAGATCACATGGGGATCCATAATTTTTTTGATTTGTATTATGGGAAATTGGTTGTCTCAAATGGGCCAGATGGAAACATATGGGTTCACCCACCTAAACACTCATCTCATGCAATGTAGTTTACGTAATTCTCTTCTAATGGAAACATCTTGAACGCTTACACGGAACATGTTAACATATGGTGTGAATGGTTTCACAAGGCTTTTAAGAATGAGTGGTGTATCCCCCATGAATTTTCATGATTTTTTGGAGAGTGCGTTGAATTCGTGGTTACACAACATTTTTGCTTAGTGAGATTTTTGGTGGCCAAAGGAGAAATGGGGCCATGGTGTAAGCTCCCATTCGTGTTCACTTCTAGATACTTGAAGTATGCCATCAACTGATTAAAGGATTGCACAAAATATTATTTTTGATGTAGATAATGTGGATGTTGATTTCCATACCCTTCATGCTACATATAAGTATAAAAACCCAACCCACCTATGTCAAGGTTTTTGGAGTTGGATTATTTGGACTTGCACCCGCAAGTCAATGTCACCATCAAGGGTTACGTTCATCAGGTATTTGTGTAACTGCACCCCAAGACAAAAGGGGGAATTGAAGTGTAGATTATATAATCCCCCTTTCCAAATCCACGAGAGGTGCCAATCCCGCCAATGAAAGTATTTTAGGGAGGAGAAGAAGAAGAAGAAGAAGAAGAAGAAGAAGAAGAAGAAGAAGAAGAATAGGTTGAAGAGTTGGACACCTCTTATAAAAGGAAGTATTACATGTGTTGCAATGGTAACAAGGGCACAAGTACATCACAACAAGGTAGTGCCAAGGCTTCACAGTCAGAGTGTGAGGGGAGAGAAGGAGTAGGAGGAAGAGGAGCCAGAATAGAAGAAACAAAAGATACATGATGTATCAAGTTCCAGGATAGGCTCAGAAGAAGAGGACCATGACTACACTACCTTTAGGGAGGAGCTAGAGGTAGATCTTGAGGAATAAAAGAAGAGAATGGCTGAAGCAAAGGCTAAGGTAGTAGGAGAGGAACATGACAAGGGAAAAATAAAATGTTATAGAAGATGGTCAGAACAAAAGTCTTGTGTGTGAAGCTTTCCCGTCTAGACCACCACCGAAAGAAAGAGAAAGATAAAGAGGGATCCTTTGTCATAAGGGAGGATAAGGGGTTCGCTTTGTGATCAAATAAGCAACGATCAAAGTGAAACATGATAAGGAAGGAAGTGGACACTTGTGTCCCCTCATATGGATTTTGTGGATGATCCCACAAATTTGGTTGTGTGTAATATTTCAAGGTAAACTCCCCCTAAAAAAGATACATAGTTGGGATCTTATGGATCAAGATGGGGGGTATGCCTAAGAATGATAAAAATGCTAAGATGGAACCTAAATTTCCATTCTGAAGAACTTGAATTTGAGTTCAATTATCACGCAATCTATACCATTCATTTAAAGAAGAAGGGAGGAGAGACATACAAAGAGATAGATCCTAGCCACCTCATAGATGAGCAGGCACGCAACACATTGCAAAATATTTCCAAAGAGGTGATTCAGACACAACTTGGATGTAGGGGCCACTATTTGGACCTTACTCATGGAAAAGAAATAAAAAAATAAGGGTAGAGAGATTGCGCCAAGGACTGAAGCATAAGCCTACATGAGCTTGCATGAACCAAGGAGGCATATGATTGAGCTAGTTCCCTCGTTTAAAGGCATTTTGGGACAATGTCTAACATTAGTAATCCAGAACGAAGATAGATTATGGACATGAGATGGAGTATCTTGAGGACCTTGTAGGGATGTTACTTGAAAACATTAAGGATGTCATGGGACCAATAACTGTAGAACTTGTGAAGGAAAGGGGAAGAGAACAAAATCACCATTGAATCCCAGATCACTGAGTTGGAGGATTTACTTAATCAACTTAAGTAAGTGAACATATTGGTAGATAGGGGATTCAATAGTTTTAGGAAGTTTGAGACAATCATTAACATGTGAGTAATAGAGGAGGATATCACCCTTAAATCCTTGTAGGAGAAGATCCCTAATAACAAGTCTGAGTGTGCACATTTGATTGTTGATAGCACAACTTAGAAATATAAGATGAAAACAAAGCATGAGAAAATTGATTTTAGGATTGGCAAACTCCAAGATTCCATCACTGAGTGAATGGATGAGTTCAAAGGTATCTTCACAGAGTTTTTGGTAGATGTAAATGATCTTAGAGGAAAAGTAGAGGAAGTCACTCTGGATCAAGTGTCCAACATTGTAGGAGAGGTGCCAAAAAAGGATTTAGTAGAATTGAAGGCATGGGAAAAGTTGAAAGATGAAATAGACATGGAGTTCCCCGAACTCTTCCAGATAGTCACTTAGTGGTTGAACCATGCAACAATTTTTCCTTAGCATATTTTTTTGGTCATCGAAGTCTTGTTTGAGAAGTGTGGAGGATTTTCATGGGAGGAAATCACATTAGCACAGGGTGATGTTAAGCCCTTAAAATAACCAAGTACCTGAGGTACAAAGGATGGTGATTCAGGAACAGGAAAAGGGCACGGAAGTAGATTTTTGGGGATGTGCAAAGGCCACATGCCCAGGAATGATGGGTTGAAGACATAGTCATTTTGGACTATGAATAAATTTATGCTAAGGGAACAAATGGAAAGGTGACCAGATGCAATTATGGATAATGTTGAGCTATGAAGACTTGCAGGTCAAGAAAGCATATTCCAAGGCATCATTACATTTATCATAACAAGATAAGGAGTTGAGGTTTTTATGGTCTTGCTAGCATCTACATGCTGAGGATACTTTATTAGGGAAAGAAATGATATTTGGAATGTTGATGGGTGATGATGATTCAATTAGCGGAGGATTCCCTTCCCTGTTCTCTCTTATGTATCAATTTTCATGGAAACAAGGGTGGTAGGTAGTACGTAGTAGACTAAGAGATGGAGAGAGTTTTGGTGCATAATTTTAAGCTCTATAATGAAGCTCCTGTAGAAAAAATGTTGGATATTGATTTTCTATATGATCTCCATTCATGGAATCTTTAATATATTATTGGCTAATCTGATGTGATGAATTAATACAATGAATAGGTTCTTAATATTTGTGTTATGGATCTTGATCTATATATTTTCTTTCATTTTTATGGATCTAAACCCTTGTGTTCTTGATAATTATCATGATTTAGATCTAATTCTTTCTTGTTATTGTGATGTTCACATCTATGTTATGGTGGCATTTATACTTAGATCTTGTGTTCCTAGTTTCTTTCTTAGAATGTATATAATTATATCTATACATTGTTCCTCTTATGGTGATAAACATTCTTGTAAAGCTCATATAAAGGAGGGGCTCGGTGCCTGCGCGTGCCTTGGGTAAGCTCCCAGTCAGGTTGGGTGATATGCCGGTGTGTTTGGGGTTCGAAGAGAAATTAGAGGTGAATAGAGGCTACATTTTGGTTCCATTTCCAGGACCTCTCTTTAAGTTGTTACAAGAATGGTGAGGGATGGTAGAACGCTTGAACTATTTGAAAAAAAATATCAAGTTCCATGGTAAACATATATGCAGACATTGGACAAAACTCTTGAACTATTTGAAAAAAAATCTCAAAAAATTGTGGTCTCTGTTGGAAAAATTTAGTGCCAAATAGAACTAGTAAGGGAAAGACACAACCAAAAATACAAATAAAACACACACACACAAAATATATTATATTAATTCGAGAAATTTTACAATCTCAGAGTTGTTGCTCTATTTTTCAATTGTTTCTCTTCTTGTGTCCAAATCTTCTTTTATTTTTCTTACAAAAATTTCGTCTATGTTGTTGCACACACCTATTTGAAAAATAATCCCCTTTTTTATTTTCTCCTCTATGTATTCTCCCTTTTATTCTTTACTCTGTTGCTACAAATATTTCTCCCTCTTTCTGTCTTCTTCTTCTCTGTATTTTTCTCCTTCGATTTTTTTCTCTCTATTCATCACTCTCATTATGTTGTTGCTCATAAATTTATATATCCCCTCTTTTAATTTTACTGTTGCTGTAAAATATTAAAATATTTACTTTTCCTTTGCTGCAGATAAGCCTCCAAAAAAAAATACGGACCTGAAACAATATAAAATGCCACATAATAATGTGCATGGGCCTTTACAAATATCCCACAGAAATCAATAAAATCAGATCCGAAATATTAAGTAAAACAATTAACCTCGGGACTTTAAGTTCGTAGGGAGGAGAGGAAGGGAAATCTCTCGGAAAGGTGCCACGTGGACATGCTTTGGTGGGGGTTCAAAAAAAATTCAACGACCAATATAACAATGAAAACAATTAATATCAACCAAAAGGTAGTTGGGGAGCGAGAGTTTGAAATACCAACGACAAAATAAATAAATGTCATGACAGGTTTTAAATTGGTGTTGGGCTTGAGGTTATAAAATTCTAATAGTATCTTAGAATACAATCATTGTTGGATGTACCCAAAATGGGTTTTTTGATGGAGCTTTGGATATATTTTAAGTAAATGCAATTAGAAGGTTTAAATCTAGACTCGTTAACCTTTGCAAGCATTCTCCTAGCTTGAGCCAAACTTGGAGCTTTGGAATAGGCTGTGGAGATCCATCAAAAAAATTGAAAATGGATTTTTGTGTGGTGTAGTTGTGATTGCCCTTATAAACATTTATGTAAAACGTGGAAGTGTAGACTAGGCACAAGAAATTTTTAACAAATGTTTGAAGTTGCGGACAGTGGTGATCTGGGCTCAGTTTGATCCTTGTGCACTCATCAATTTGGTTAACATGCATGATTATCTTACCTCTTCCTTGCATGATTTTAGTGTTTCTATTTTTCCTTTGTCGATTTTATTAAAGATCAAACCAATGACAGATATGATTTCAATAAATTTAAATGAGATGTAGTACAGAACAATTAAAATTTCCTCTTTTCTACGGAACTAGAATGACTACTTGAAGTATTACCCTTACTCTTGAACCATACCTAGTGACAATGGGTAAACTTAGATAACATGAATGGATAACCATAACCACTTGATTTGGTGAGTTGAGTTTTATTTCCCAGTTAAACATACCAATTGTTTACTTTGCAAAAGTTGATAAAACATGATATTCTGTGATGCGCAAAACACCTCTTTGAACCTTGTAATGGGAAATTTGAGCTTGGATTGTGTTCCTTGTCACATGGAGTGTTACACATATCCTTAGAACGACCCCATATGTTCATTTGAGTGATTATCGTCTTGCATTTAGGAGCCTAATGGGCCTTTTTGTAACTGTGGACATCTGTTGAAAGTTAAAAGTTCAGTTTGTTTTTTGGGTCGCAGTTTAGACTCCTGGGTAGAGAAATGGAATTTGGCCTTTGCATACCTCTATTATTTCTCCATTAAAATCACTATAAATCTTTAGTTTTGAGAAAATCACTTCAAAAACTAGTTTTACAAGTGGGTTTTATAGCCCTCTAGTTGTTAGGTGACAAATTCAAACAAGCACAATTATGTTTGGTAGCCCTGAAAAGGTACCAGTCGTTTGACCCCTGGTTACCAAATTTGATTGTCGTCAAATCTAAAGGTTTCCTTATATATAAGAAAGGAGATAGGATTTGTCACATCGTGTGTGTGAGCTTCATAATTTGGTTTTTAGATGTAGTTCCATAACCACTTAGCTAAATTGCATGTATTCGTAAGCTTGTAGCAAATTGGGAAAAATTGTCATGGGACCTTCTTCAAGTCAAAAGACAATCAAAAACCCTATAGACACTAACATATGGAACCTCCTTTTTTTCTTTTTATTAGAAACTTGATTATGAAAAAAATGGCCTTTCTCTCTTGGTTTTTAAAAATGAAATGAAATTAATGTGTCTCTTACTCCTTGTTGTGTGCTAATTTTTTTTATCATTTTGAGTGGAAAACTATGAAATCATGAATTGTGCTAGATTGTAGAATTTGTGTCAGTGATTTTCGTTGACCTATGATTACATGGTGGTTATAGGTTATAGGGAGTGTAACAAATAGTAATAATTAAAGGAATTTAATTTTAAAGTTGTACTTAATTTGTGATATGTGTATTATTTCCAAAATGATGAGATGTATCGTGTTTTCGAATAATTTTGTTTATTTACCTTTTGAAATAAGAAAATAGAAATAAAAAATAAAAGTTGGTTAAACCATGTATGCAATGAAATGGATATGTATTTGTATTTAAATGTTGTACTTGTGGTTTAGACATTTAAAAAAAATCTTTTATCATGGTAACTATTATAGACCTAAAATATAGAAATAAAATGAGTTATTAACCCTTACTGTATCTTTCCCTCCTAATCAAGTCTTATCTAGTTTTTAATATCCTTATCACTTTAAAAAAAAGACTTAAACCTATCACCAGTTGTTTTCTTCTCTTGCACCTAGGCAAGTCTTACAAAGACACTTTTTAAAGTATTTTATGTGAGGCAATGGCTATTATGAGTACCCGATCATACTTGGGGTGAGAAATATCGTCATTTCTAGGTGTCGTAAGTTTAATCACTTCATGCGTAACTTTTAATCCTTAGGTGTGTAATTGTGCTTGACACCTTAGCGAGTAACCCTATCCTTATGAGGATAGTTTGGGATGTTTTCACCTATGATTGATCTCGTTGAGAGATCTAACGGATATGAGTGGAGCCTAAGCGTTAGCTTACCTACGTATTAAACTCTTGTGTTTAAAATCATTAATCCCTCACAGATAAAAGTGTTACCTTGGAAAGTAGTATCGGAATACCTTAGAATCCACGAACGTTTTACGAGATAAGGACATTTTATAACTCTAGTATTGTCTTGTAGTAGGGTGTATACCCCTTGAGGACTAATGAAATTAATAGATCATGTGACCTATCATGAGGTTATTAGTGAAAGAAACTTTGATGTATGTTTACCCAACGATTGGAAATACTTCCTTAGAAGGCGTTTGAAAGTATAAAATTGTATCAAATGTCTCACTTGTAATATGTATTTAATACTTGAGTGCATAAGAATAATAAAATGATTTGTTTTGTGCAATATCACTCTCCTTGTAGTATTGAATCCCTAAATGAAAATTAGGTGTTAAATATGAATCGTAATGGTTCTAAAAATGATGTTAATATCAGACTAAAGCAATCAATGTAAATGGAATAAAAACAAGAGTAAGTGAGACAAAATCTTTGGAACAATTGTTATTAATACTGTATACCCCGTGAATGATGCCAAACCATCTAAACAACCTAAGATGATCTTTAAAAAAATGAAAATAAAGGAGTGCGTCATTGGTGAATGAGCATTTTTATTTAATGGGAAAATTGTAACCTTGAGGCATGAACACATATTTCGTACACATAAATGTGGTTTAAATAATGATGTTAAATAATTAGATTTAACAAAAAGGAAATCTGAATTAATGTATCTAAGTGCCTTGTGGGTCCTGACATGTGTAATGGTGCTCCCACAAACCACAATATCCCTTGATTATGAGATGCAATGTATGTGAATGTAAAATAGTTAGATGTATGTCGTTGGACAAATGAAAATTTGTGAAACCTAGTGTGTATGTGGGTCATATGCTTGTATCTGGTGACTATGGTAGCAATAGTAAATGTGGTTTTATAATATAAAATTATTCTGGTATTTTTATTGTAATATTTGGGTGTGAAAATTATGGCCATGACACAGTATTACACTTTTTCTTACATAGAGTAATCCAATGCTCGTATTAGGCATCTTACTCTTACTATTGTGGTTACATTGCTTATATTCAAGCCCACATTGGGGGACTCCCCTATTACATAACTACTTTCATGATGATATTTCACTATATTATACATTGATGTTTTTATTCTTTTATCATACACATGATGCTCATAATCCCCTTGTTTTGGATATGTGATTCACAAGTTCATCTCAAACCTCAAGAGAGGAGAATAAATTCTTTTTATTTTATCTTTAAGAATCCATTGCACTCTTTTGTTTCATCATACAGAAGTAATCACATGGATTTTTATTCAAGACATAGACAATATACACCTTGGTCTAATTTGAAGACATATATATTTGAATTTAGTGCAAACTCTAAGAGTTCAATTTAATATGGGAATCTTTATAATTTTCAACATAATTAGGTGTATTCAATGTTATTCTCTTTTCATGTATTTCAGCAGTTCATTGGTTAATAATTTATATATACATTGAGTTATTTGCACACATTTCGGTATGTTTGTAGGAACACAAGTCTTCATATGTTAGACACATTAGCATAAACATTAGTTTTAGAATCTTCCCAAACCTCCACTATGGAAATCATGTGATATCTCCCTTATTTTAACTTTCATCTCATTATTGTTGTGACATTGATTTTGAGAACTCTAAACAAGTTTCCATGTGATTGAGGAAACTTATTATTATCCATTTACTTTTTTTACTTTGGTATGTATGCACACACATAAAATTGGAACATTATGTCAACACCTAATTTTCTTCTAGGACTAGTTATTTGTTATTATGCCAATGTGTTTATGTTATTATCATTTATTGATTCATGTTATGTTTTTTATGTGTTCCTTGTGTTTTATTCAAATTTTGATGCATTCCTCGTGTTTGTTATACTTTTGACCCTTTTAAATATATTTGATTTAACAAAATTTAAATATTTATCAGAGGACTGAGATCAAGTAGATAATATCAAAAATACACAAGATCTAACATGCAATGGAAAGTAAGTGCAAGTAATGAGAATAAGAAAGTGACATAACTTGTATCTCACTGTCTGGACTAATTTTGGACTGGAGTATTGATGAAACATGATTAATCTGAGTTGTACATGCCTCATCTAGAAAATAGGAATCTACAAATCTTATGAACAGTAATGCCTAGAAGGGGATAGGAATGCCCCAGCACAAGTGTTGTACTAGACACTAGTGTCCTGGCAGAGAATCTAGATCTAATATTTTCAGGGTTTGATAAGCTTGCCTTCACTTTAATATTTTTCACTCTGACTTCGTTGTAGGGTTTCACTATCGCACTTGTACCTACAAAACAAATCCTAGCTATCTACACAAGTCTCAAGCACACATTAGATGGAATAAAATATACATATGTTTGAGTCGTATTGACCTCAATGGTCACCCTAATGTGATTGTCACCAAGCGTTGCACTACATTTCAGACTCAATGTAGTTATTATGTGTGTATCATATATTTTTGTCCCTTGAAGCTAGGTTTCCCTTGTGTCTTTCACACAAAGATAGTGGGCTACAACTATTTTCCCCCGAGATGAATGTGTGAGATGGAATTCATAAATTTCTCATTCCTGTGGAGTGAATGATGCAGCCCTAATACAGTCCTTGAATGTTTCTCTCTTTCCCAAGTAGTAAGTAGGAAGCAATAGCCTAAATTTATCAGCCCATATTATAATAGTAAGTCATGTATGTATATATATATATATATATATATATATATATATATATATATATATATATATATATATATATATATATATATATATATATATATATATATATATATATATATATATATATATGAATCCTTTACTTGAATTTCATCGTTAATAATTGAAAAATTTACCTGTAGTGATGAGTGAAGGTTTAAAAAAAAGATGAGGATAGATGTGGCATTTTAAACATGAAAAAAGAGGGGGAAGGGAAAGAAGTGCCCAAAAGGGACAATAGCGCCTGGGCACTCCTATCCCTATTGGGCACTAGTGTCTAGGAGTCTCCAAAGATAAGATGGAAAATACCAAGTTGGGTCACATGTTGTACAATGTCCAAAAGTAAAGGTGTAGTTCAAGGAAAGAAAAGAACGAAAGTATACAAAGATAAAACAATGTAAACACAAAGAAAAATTTGTGTTAATGTCTAGTTTTCTTGTTTAGGAATCATGCATATAATAACATATTAGAGGCATGATGTAATAGTAAGTGTGTGATTTCGTGTCTATATTTCCCCCCACCTTATGTTGGTGAATGAATATTCAGTAGCATAAAAGTAGATAGGAATGGCATACCTTATGGATAGTTGAAAGAGGTTGTAACTGATAGCGTGTCAAATGAAGATTGTAGGACATGTATCGTGGAATCTAAGAGGGTATGAGAACCCTAGGGGTGACCTTGTGTGTATAGTGGAAATAATGCATGTGTTTGTATCTTATATATTGTCTTTTCTTGAGCGTCTTGTGATTGAGATTGCTCCTTATTTTATTTTTGTTGCCTTTTTTTAGGATAAGGACATACCTGCAAAAGAAGAAAAGTGTATTCAATGTTTATGGTATATGAAATTGAACTTTAACGCAGAGAAATCAACATAGAAGTATGTATGAAAAACAAGTGATTTAAGGATAGAATACACATGAATGTCATGAGAGGAGATAAAATTGTTGTTGTGTGTTTGTTTCCTTGGAAACGGTTGGAAGAGTAGAGAGTGATCAATTCCTGAATTGGTTTGAATCTACTGAGGATTTAGGCATCTTATTGCCAAGGGAAGAGTTTTGGGATAACTATAGGATTTTCCCTCCACTCATTGTCACTTTCCCACAGATAAGTGCCACTGTAGATGGTGACAAACCCAATAGAAACTAGCCATGGGTGACACATTATTCTAAACTTGTCATTGTCCTGCATATGCTCTAGGTGTCACTCCTTATTTGATACCAGTAAAGAAGATGTAAACTGAGAAAGAATAGTAATTAGTTCAATTGCTCAAAGTATGAAACTTGTCATTGATTTTGTTCCTATTGTAATAGATAGTAACATGTAACTAAGTATGTGATGCTGGATTTTGATAAAACCTATCACTAAGAACCTATTCAACCTGTAAGGTACCTTTTTTTCCCTAGGATAGAAACGCCTAGGTGGGAAACTAGCTCCCACCATTAATGTTTGAATTGGGCACTTTTTTCCCTACTCTAATTTTGGCCCAAGTTTGATTCTGAATTGTTTTATTAACTCTTGCTTGGTCAGATTTTGTTGTGTACCATTTTGTGTGAGTTGTTGGACTATTGAGAGGGTGAAATAATCACCCGATGATGTCCCCCACTTGTTTTGGGTGTGTGAAATGAAGCAATTCAAATGTGGCCCAAACGAGGAAAGTTGAGCTGATATGAACATGTGAATAAGGAATCCTACAAGGGGAATATGGAATGTGCATGGCAACAACCATGGCATATACAAAACAATGGGAATAAACTAGAAAACAAGCATGGCATAATGTAATAGAAACTAGTCAAAACACATAGTAATTCAACAAAATATCAGCATAGGAGTTGGTGGAATACATGGGACATTACTAAGGATGTAGGGACCAGCCCGCCACTCCTAGTTAGCAAGTGTTGTTGGTGGCCATCAATTTGGTTCTAGTTACGTTTTGGACATTTTTTGCGTAAATAAATTGTATAAATCTTCATTGTATCTTGTCCCCAAACATTAATTGAGTGCATTTTCCTCACTAGTACAATTTTCTCCTATTCATTTCCACATCATTATCATTCTTGGGAGTTACTTTTACGATTGTTTTGTTTCTGCAATCAATAAAATTGTAATAATAATAAAATGAGAAATTTACAAATAACAATAGTAAGTGAATTAAAATAATAAAATAAAACAAATAAACAATTGAAATCTTAAATTAAATAAGAATGAGAAAATGGAATAATAGCGGAGGAAGAAAGGAATTTGAGTAGGTAGAGGGAGTTATGGTTGGGTATGGGTGTCCATCTAAGCTTAATGGCATGTTTCTCCTTGTCACATGATTTAAAAATTTTGCACATAATCTCCAAGCTTGTTCCTAAATGCTTGTCACGCCCATTCCCTGTCAGAAAATCCTAAGATGTGGAAGTATGCACCTGACATATGAACGGTTTGTCTAAAGCCATGCTCCTAACTCTAATTTTTGCACAAATCTCATTCTTGGAAATGCAAGTCTATACCTAAAAGAGGTTAAACTTTGGCTTTTTCCCTACCACATCCCTCCTTGTAACGTATGGACATTTTTTAATCATATTTTGCAGCTGCAACTGTCCTGGTAGACGTGTATGCAAAAGGTGGATGTACAGGTAAGGCAGCCATGTGATTGTTTGACAAAACATTTCAAAAAAATATGGCCACATGACCAGAGGTGATTATTGGATATGCACAAAATGGGTATGTTAAAAGGTGTTTTAAATTTGGTCCTTCCCCCTGGTGTGTACCCCAATTGTGGCTAAAAAGAATAAGAAAATGAGTCTAAAATTCCCAGATCTGCACAACAACGTGAGCTGGATTTACAGGCCTAATTACAAGTCCTTTCCCCTTCCATGCCTCCTTTGTTGATGCATTTTCATACAACACTCAGCTAATTTCCATTCATAGGGAAACAACCTTGATTGATACAAATTCGAGTGGAATTTACATTCTCTGTGCCTACATGGGATGGAATTCGTTCCATGGGCTAAGGAATATATGATCGTATTTAGATTTTTTGACGGTAAAGTGAAATCATTTTTTTTGGAGATGGTATCCCAACCTAAATATTGTGATTTGTAGATGTTAATGGAATTGTAAGCGTTGGTAAAATAAATGGTGCGATGTAGATGTAATAAACATGTTTGGACTAATTTGCCAATCAATTCTCGAGGGAATGTCATTTTTATCCTACTTAAAACTTGCATGGACTTAAGTAGCGTAGTTTCTTACCATGGGGAGCGCGTTTCTTGAAATGGTAATATTGGTTTTGAGAACTCCTTATAACAAGTGGCATATAATGGTAGGGTAAATGGAAACCTTTATGTAGAACACAAATGTGTTGTTGAACTCCTCCCTTTCCAAGACAACTAAATAGGCTATGATGTGTAAAGTAGACATGTGGAGTATGGTTTGCTTCTAGCCCTCGTTAAATCCTTTTTATATGTTAAATATGTACAAGATACATCAATAATACACGATATAAACCATAACCAGACTCACGAACAAGATGTAAAGAGCACTGTCTAGTTTTTCCTAGTGCCAACTAAATAACCTTGTGAGTGTAAATCAATTTACTTTCCTTCAAAGTGTTAGGTTATGAAGCTTGTTTTCATGTTAGATGTGTTGTAAATTGTACACTCTTCATGTACTCTCGGCGAGGTTTGGGGTTGGGCCGACCCTCGAGAAGGGTTTTGGGGTTGTCAGCCCCCAAGAAATTTTGTTTTGGGAGAAACCAAAAATATGGTATTTTCATGTATTAATTTTATGGGTGGTATTTAACCCATAGGTTTATGGGTCAATTTTTTGGCCCATGGTTTTGGTACTGTAACACTACTTAGACAATTACCTATTGATGTGCTTATATATAACCAGACATACATTATGGAAACATAATGGGTGTGTGAATTTGTGAGAGAGTTTGTTGAACATAGCTCCAAACAAGATATGTGCATTGTAATAGTGATGAGATTGATCTGAGAGTGGATTATACTCTTGTTGTCTCGTAATAAAATATGGGCAAATTTTTATTGGTGGATGTAGCCCACATTGGGTGAACCACGTTAAATCATGTCTTTTGTTGTGTATTTTTATTTCTGTATTTTATGATCATAGTTCTTATTACTATGATTTTTTGGGATTGATCCGCATATATATTTTTGTTTATCCCAAACACAAATTGTCTCACTCCTAAAGATGCTTATGATTGTGCTTTCATATATATAATAAATTTTCAAAACTATATAATTTTCTATATGCTTGTCAGAAGAAAAATCCAAGATTGGATTGTGTAAATATCTTTTTTGAACATGTGGTATTCTCTCTAGTTTTATCTACAATTCTTACAATGGTCTAAATAAGGAGTTGTGATCCCCTTAAGCTCATCGGTTACAGTTGTGTCTGTAACCAAGCAGAAACCTTGGCCTTGAGACCGGTTTTTATAAGATCCTACCATTTTACCACCTTCTCAAGTAATATCTAGTGTTTTTACATAGTCTAAGACCCACAGAGGGATGGTGCCTAGAAAATTTATTGGGTGAAACAACTATGTTGAGAGAGCCTCTCATTCTTGATGATGGATTATGTACACTCTAGTTTCATGTCAACATCATACATGGCTCCACTGAATCTTCTTATGAGAATTAAATCATTTTGTCTTAGAAAAAATTAATGATAATTGAGATTAGAGTTGGCACATAGTTTGAAACTGGAACAAAAAATGAGTCTTCTTGAAATATGAGTTGTGGGCCCTAGCAATTGTAATGGTGCTTCGACAAATCACAACATTTCTCGATCATGAGATGAAGTATAAGTGAATGTAAAATAGTAGTTTTATGTCATTTAGAAAAATGAAAAATTTGAAACTTGGTGTGTACACGAGACCTATACTTGTTATCTAAGGACTATGTTAGTAGTGGTAAATGTGGTTTTTTTTAAAAATTATTATGGTATTTTTTTGATGTTGTATTTGGGTGTGGAAATTATTGGCATGACACGGGATGTAATAAGACATGTGAGGCCATCAAGGCCATTCAAGAAAACAAGTAAACAATCATTGAGAAATTCCCGCAAACAATGGAAAACAAGTTACAATCAAGAAGACAAGGAACAAGCAACTAATGTGACCAAATAACCATGGTTAGAAGTAGGCATGCAAGAAACATTCTACACATGAAGCACCCATTAGTAGGTTAGAATAATAAATAGTATGTCATAAGGTGTATAGCTGAAATAGAAGTGATAGTAATAGATATTTTTTTATTGAACCTGTATTTTTGCACGGGTGAGGTGCACATAATCTTAGGCTTAGATGCCAAGGACTGAGGGGTTTCTGTTCTGCCAAATTCGCTCGGGGCACGATCCCAGCCTCTTCCCTTATTACGGTATCTTCAGGCCTTTGCACTCAACAAGAATTGAACCTTGGTGGGCTCTTTGTGAGCCAAGCAACTTCACCATTGGGTCAACAGCCGTTCGATTAGTAGCAAATGTTGAAATTATAGCATCTAAATAGAAAAAACTAGGGAAGGTGGGTGCCCATAGGAGCCTCAATGGGACTAGTAGAGAACAATGTCAAGCATCATGCATCATGTGATAATTTTTCGATAGCTTGCATTCACCTCAAAGTGCCATATGAATGTGCATGTGTATTATAAACAGATAGAACATACTATGAATGAAAGTAACATGATAGGAAAAATGCAACATAAAATAGTATGAGCAAGCAAGGATACATGCGACCAATATCTAAGCTGATTTTTTTTATTTTTTGCCAATATTTGAATGTTTTTAAATTATTTACAATGTGAAATTCTATGACTACGGGAGGGGAGAAAGGTTTTCCCTAGTGTATGTGTGCAAAATGAGGCGCATGTAGGTAATTTTTCCCTCAGAGTGCATCGTTGGGTAACAAGGGGGAAATGGTATGCCCCCCAAGTTTGAATGTCATAGTAGTCTATCCAATGAGGATAGAGGGTGAGTTCCCACTATCTCCTCATGTGATAAAGGAACACATGTGAACATGATTCAAGGACCTAATGCCATGTGAAAGTGAATGTGTCAAGATGTGTGGAGTAGTACTATGTCGTGCATGTGGGGAATGAGACCGTGAAGTGGGCCTAGATGTACCATGTGTAATGTGACCCCTATGTGTAGACCTACCCTATGAGGTGTGTCATGGGATTGATGAATCTGTCATAGGTGAGAAGAAAAATTCGCATATGGAAGAGATTTAAGTGGTGTGGAAGTAGCACAACAAGTGATGGGATATCTAGATTCCTTAGTAGTATATGTTAAAGATATTGTACTATAAATAGTAGGTGCATTAGTGGTAGTAGAAATTGAAGATGTGACGGTGAGAGGTTCCAAAGATAGAGGGGCCCATGGTGGGATACCTCGAATAGTGACAACGTGATGTTCGTGTATGAACTTAAGACATAGATGAAGTATAGATGGGATGGCTTTGGCAGTCATAATCCAAGGAAGTCCTAAGACCCCGTCATAATGTGTAACCTTGGATCCAACAGAGAAAGGCATAGAGATAGTAAGAGGTCCAATAGTGATTGGGAGAACCACATGCCCATGAGAAGTAGGTGATCTATGTGTCATTTGAGATAATGGAAAGCCAATAGATTACAAGAAAGATAATGAGCATGCATTACACTTGAAAGTAGGATGCACCATAACATTGTTAACAACATGGGTACCAACAAAAGCAGCAATTTGTAATTTATGCGAAGAAAAGAGTACATGAAAATAAGCATCAATAAAAGTAATGAGAGGTGGAGGAATAGTAGTATTGCCAACAAGAAATCCAAGAGGATTATCTAAATATAGTGGAGGTGCGACCGCATGATAAACATGATTTAGGAGTTACTTTTTCATGTTTAGGTAATGGGTCATTAAATATTTTAAGTTTGACATTGTCATTAGTAGATTTTGAAAAACAAACATTAGGCTCAAGCAACTCGATTTCATTGTTTTCAATCAAATATTGGATTAAATGTCTAATCTTAAATCATCTATCAATAGAATATGTATTACATCTATGATAATCACAGTGTGCATTTTCGTCAAAATTCTTTCCATGATGACTATTTGGATCTAGCTCAAGAGGAGATGGAAGAAAAATCGAATTTCTTTCAATAAGTTGAGGAAACAACATACGAAGTGGATATGAAAATCTAGTAAAGGTGTGTTGATAGGTTGTAGATGGAGATGTGTAGGTTGAGATACACCATTAACAATAGGCCTAGGATCGCTAGGTTTTCCTTTAAAGGTTAATTTGGTTGGAAAATTTTTAGTAGATTGATTGGAAATATTATCGCCATACTTAAGCTTTCCCATAGAAAGTAACTTATTTTCATGTGCTTTAAGAGTATGTCATAGATGATCGAAAGAGTGAAAATAATCAAATGTAGAACACATTCATGCAAAGGAGGCAATATGATTTGAATAAATAGATCTTGCAATTCATATTCAGCCAAGAGATTATTCATTTTAGAAATATTCTTCTTATAGCACAAAACATAGTCTCTAAGATGCTCATTAGATCCTTGCTTCATTTTGGCCATTTGTGTATATGGTATTTTAGTTCAAATGTTCATAAAAAATTGAGTCAAAAATAGAATTTCTAGAGGAGTGAAGGATCTAAGAGATTCTAAAGGAAAATCATCAAACCATCGCAAAGCACAATCTTGTAAGCTCTTAAGAAATAACTTGGTGAAAAATGCATCATCGTAGGAATAATCCAAGCATACAACATGAAATGATCTAAAATGATCTTTCGGATCTCCATGGACATCAAAAAGAGGTAAATTAGGTGAAGCAAAATTGGGTGGAAGTAGGTAAGAGGAAACTCCAGGTGCAAGAGGACTATGTAGGAGAAGTGAAGAATCAAGAGATGGAGAAGAAGAAGCATGTTGTAATTGAAGAATTTGAACTTATAAATCATGGTACAATGACTCTAAGGAATGGGTGCCTGAAGAACAACTAGTTTGGATATAAGAAATGATGGGAGAAGAAAAGTAAGTAGCATGTGTGGAAATAGGAATATAGATGGTAGATATCCCCACATTGGTGGGAGGAGAGGAAAGTGGGATAGAGGGGGTGGGCAGAGATCTCTATGGTATGAACCATACTAACATGAGTATCATTGTCACAAGCATGTTGGGCTGCTAATAAAACATCAAGGATGTGTGGTACATGAATGGGATTATCACGCAATGTAGAACGAAAATTGGTGAGATCATCGAGTAATGCCTTATCCACATTAGTGACTTCACCATAATAATGTTCATTATCATAAGATTTTATGTCATGGAGGGGGATCTTATGTTAGGAATTAATAATATCTAATGCGGAATAATTCCTCAAAATCACAATAATAAGAAGTATGAATAGAATTACATAAATGAAAAATGCACAACATGAAGACAATATTTAACGTGGTTCACCCAATGTGGGCTACATCCACCAAGAACACTTGCTCAGATTTTATTACAAGCCAACAGTCTTCACAATTATAATAATCAGATCTTGTTTGGAGCTACGCTCAACAAACCCTCCCGAATTCACACTTGAATTTGCACACACTATTCACCTTCACAAAACACACTCATCTAAATCCTATTGTATGTCCATCTATTTATAAGTACATCAATAGGTAGCTGAAGAGGTGGTTTTACAAAACAATGGGTACCGAAAAACCATGGGCCCAAAAACAACCCATAACGGTTACCCATTACCCATGGGTTAATAAACCACCCATGAAAAATTACTTCGGGGGGGCTTCACCCCCCTGAACCCCCTTGACCCGCTCACCGACGAGTGGGACCGCCGTAAAAATATCCGAGTGTAACACATGGAAGGTGTACCAAACTCTAACATGAAAACAGGCTCCACAAACATAACAATCTCCCACTTGGAGACTGATTTCCACTTAGCAAGCTTCTCAACCCTTTACTGTCATCCGTGAAGGCCAGCCAAAGCTGAACATAGCTTTAGTTTATCCCTTGTGACCACCTTGGTCATCATGTCTATAGGATTATGACTGGTATGAATCTTCTCCAACTTTAAGTTATCTTCCTCCAAAGCTATCCTAATGAAGTGATATCTCAACTGTATATTCTTCACCCTGGAGCGGAAATCAGAGTTCTTAGCTAGGTGTATATCACTTTGACTATCACTATGTAGCTTACATTCCTCCTGCTTATGCCCTAGCTCCTCAACCAATTGTTGTAACCAAATCATCTCTTTGCTTGCCTTTGTGGCAACAACATACTCAGCCTCTGTGGTTGACAAAGCCACCAGCTTCTGTAGTCATGAAATCCAGCTTACTGTTGTCCCACCTACAGTGTAAATATAACTTGTCGTGCTCCTCCCGCTATCTACATCTCCAGCCATGTCTGAATCTACATAACCATGTAAAGTGGTGTCTGATCTACTGTAGCACAAAATTGTCCCCATGGTCCCTCTCAAATATCGAAGGATCCACTTTACTGCTTGTTAATGCTCTTTACCTGGATCACTCATAAATCTACTCACAGCTCCCACTGCATGGGCAATATCAAGCCTAGTGCACACCATAGCATACATCAAACTACCAACCGCTAATTAGTAAGGTAAGTTGGACATCTAGTTTCTTTCTTGCTCTATCTTGGGACACTGCTCCTTTGATAACTAAAAATGGCCTGCCAAAGGAGTCCCAACCAGTTTAGCATCCTGCATGTTAAACCTATCCAATACCTTCTTAAAGTACTCTTCCTGATATAAAGGCAGCTTCCTTTCCTTCCTATCCCGAATTATCCTCATACCAAGGATTTGTCTGGCTGCCCCCAAATCCTTCATATCAAAGGATTCGCTTAGATGTTTCTTGAGTACTTTTATTTCCTACATATTTTTACCTGCAACCATGTCATCAACATACAAACACAGGATAATATAACTTCCATCCTAAAATTTATTTGTATACACATAATGGTTAGAATGACATCTAATATAACCTTGCTCCATCATGAAGCTATCAAAATTCTTAAAAAATTAACATGGAGCTTGTTTCAGGCCATACAAGCTCTTCTTCAGTTTGCACACCATCTTCTCTTTACCGTTGACTTCATATCCTTCTGGCTGCTACATATATAGCTCCTCCTCCAAATCACCATGGAGAAATGCAGTCTTTACATCTAATTGTTCTAAGTGCAAGTCTTCTGCTGCCACTATTCCAAGAACAGTTCTGATAGAAGTCATTTTTACTACAGGAGAAAAAATCTCATCAAAATCTATACCTTGTTTCTGTGCAAACCCCTTAACCACCAACTGGGCCTTATATCTTTTCTTTCATCCTTCGTCTTTAACTCTGTACACCCACTTGTTCTACAATGCTCTTTTGCCTTCCGGTAGCTTCACCAAATCCCAAGTTTGCTTCTCCATGAGAGACTTATGCTCCTCATCCATGGCTTGCTCCCACTTCTTACTGGCATCTACCTGCATTGCTTCATCAAAGCTCTCTGGCTCTCCACTATCAGTGAGTAGTAAATAATAAAGAGAAGGAGAAAAACGTTCAAGTTCTTTTCTTACCCTAGAAGACCTCCTCACTGTAGGAGTTTGGGGTTCCTGTTGAGTAGGTTCCTGAACTGGTTCATGGGTCACTTTCCCATCTGGAAGATCCTCTACCACTACATATTCCTTCTTGGATTCTTCCATGTTTTTCTGCAACTATTGCTTATACATGACTTTCTCATTAAAGACCACATCCCTAGACCGAATGATTTTCTTGTCCTTAATACTCCAACATTTAAATCCAAATTCATCACCACCATAACAAATAAAAGTGCATTTTTCTGATTTAGCCTCTAGCTTAGTCCTATCATCCTTGTCAATATGAACAAACACCTCACATCTAAAGACTCTAAGAAATGAGTAATCGACTTTCTTACCGTACCAAGCCTCCTCAGGTATGCCTCCATCCAAGGCACTTGAGGGTCCTCTGTTTATTAAGTACACAGCTGTGCTCACTGCTTCTACCCAAAAATAAAGAGGCATTCCTACATGTATCCTCATGCTCCTAGCACATTCCATTATTTTTTTGTTCATCCTTTCAGACACCCCATTCTGCTGCGGGGTTCCTAGAACCGTCTTTTGCCTACGAATTCCATTCTTAGAACAATAATCATCAAATTCATTGTTGCAATACTCCCCTCCATTATCTGACCTGAGACATTTTAACTTAAGGCATGTTTCATTCTCTACCAAGGCTTTCCATTTAACAAAAGTATCAAATACATCAGATTTGTTTCTAATACAATAAACCCAAACTTTCCTTGTTGCATCATCAATAAAAGTAACATAATAACTTGAACCCCCAAGAGATGATACCTGAGCTGGCCCCCACACATCAGAATGTACCAGCTCTAACTTCCTCTCTTTCTTCGTAGGTCCAACCTTGGGAAACCTTACTCGCTTCTATTTTCCATATATGCAGTTCTCACAGAAATCCAAACCTAGCTCTGTATATCCAGGAAAATTCTTCTTTATGATGTTCATGCCCTTATGACTCATATGACCGAGCCTATAGTGCCATAATGTTGTATATGCATCTGAAGCCACAAGATTACAATCATTAGTACTATCAGTTGTTAAATACAAGGTTCCAACCTTCTTACCTCTTGCCACCACAAGAGCACCCTTGGTAACCTTCCAAGAGTCAGCTGTAAATATCACAGTATAACCGTCATTTCCCAATTGCCCCACTGATATCAAATTTCTCCTTAATGTAGGCACATGTCTGACATCCTTCAATAGCCATGTATTCTAATTAAACATCTTAACCTGAACAAAATCTTTTCCAACTATACTGCAAGGCTCATCATCACCAACAAAAACATGCCCAAAATCCCCTTGAACATAATAAACAAAATAATGCCTATGTGGAGTAGCATGAAAAGAAGCCCCTGAATCTAAAACCTAAGATTCAGTAATATTATGCAAAGAAAGAATCAAAGCATCCTGGCATACATTACCCGATGCCACATTTTCCTCCTTGTTTTCTTCTTGTTGTTTTTTCTTGTCCTGAAGCTCCCAACAGTCCTTCTTTGCATGCCCAAACTTTCCACAGTGCCAGCATACTATCTTGCTTTTAGATTTTGACCTTGCCTGATCCTTTGATTTTACATGGTTTCCTCTATTCTTCTGTCTCTCTCTAGTTTCCACTGTCAAAGAATTCCCTTAAGTAGAAGATTCACCAGAGATTTTTCTTTGCATTTCCTTGCTTAGAATCACCCCTACAATATCCTCAAACTTCAACTTTGAGTTAGCAGGAACCAAGTTGCTTACCACCATTACCAGGCTATTCCAACTCTCAGGTAAAGAGCACAGAACTAATAAAGCCCTAACTTCTTCATCAAATTCTATAATAACTGAAGCTAGCATATTTACAACCGTATTAAAATCATTTAGATGATCTACTATTGAAGCATTTTCATACATCTTCATATTAAACAATTTTTTCATTAAAAATATCTTATTATAGGCAGAGGATTTTTCATACAACTTCCCTAATGCATCCATCAGTTCTTTTGTAGTCTTTTCCTTTGAAACATTAAATAATATCGAAAATGTAAGACATAGCCAGATCGTTCCAAGTGCCTTCCAATCTAAAAAATCCCATTCCGCATCTGTCATACTCGAGGGTTTGTTCACCTTCTCAGACAGTAGAGTATAAAGATCATTCTGATAAAGGTAATCTTCCATTTGCATCTTCCAAAGACTGAAATTATGAATGTTGAATTTATCAACCCTAGATCTTCCATTATCTACCATAGCTCCCACTCAAGCTAAAAAACTTTCCCTGTGATTCAACACTTCAGCAAACCAAAACCAAGCTCTGATACCAATTGTTAGGAATTAATAATATCTAATGCAGAATAATTCCTTAGAATTGCAATAATAAGAAGTATGAATAGAATTAGTGAAATGAAAAATGCACAACATGAAGACAATATTTAACGTGGTTTACCCAATGTTGGCTACATCCACCAAGAACACTTGCTCAGATTTTATTACAAGCCAACAGTCTTCACAATTACAATAATAAGATTTTGTTTGGAGCTGCGCTCAACAAACCCTCTCGAATTCACACTTGAATTCACACACACTATTCACCTTCACAAAACACACTCATCTAAATCCTATTGTATGTCCATCTATTTATAAGTACATCAATAGGTAGCTGAAGAGGTGGTTTTACAAAACAATGGGTACCAAAAAACTATGGGCCCAAAAACAGCCCATAACGGTTACCCATTACCCATGGGTTAATAAACCACCCATGCAAATTTTCTTTGGGGGGGCTTCACCCCCCCAAACCCCCTTGATCCACTCACGGCGAGTGGGACCGCCATAAAAATATCTGAGTGTAACACATGGAAGGTGTACCAAACTCTAACATGAAAACAGACTCCACAAACATAACATCTTATAGGAATTAAAGAGAGGATTATCACATGTGGTTTTAGCCATACTATTGGAATGATTATGAGTGTGCTGGAGAATCTCAGTATGATGTGGTAGACCAAAGTGACTACTATGGGTAATGAGCATGAAAGAAAAAGTACACAAAACCTATAGCCACTAGGAATAGGAAAAATAGATCTGATAGTGGGCATGCAAGGATCAGGTTCACCAAATCATTTAACAAAATTTAAATATTTATCAGAGGAATGAGATCAAAGATATAATATAAAAAATACACAAAATCTAACATCTAATGGAAAGTAAGTGCAAGTAATGAGAAGATGAGAGTGACTTAACTTGTATCTCACTATTTGGAGTGATTCTAGGTTGGAGTACTGATGAAACTGGCTGGATCTGAGTTTTCCTCATCTGGAATATGGGGATCTTCAAATCTACTAGACAATAACTCCTAGAAGGGGATAGTATTGCTCAAATGCTAGTGTCTATACTTAACGCTAGTGTCTGTACTAGGCACTAATGTCCTAACATTCATTCTAGATCTAATCTTTTTAGGGTTTGATAATATCACCTTCACTTTTCTCTTTGTCGCTCTGAATTCATTGTAGGGTTTCATTTTCACACCTATACCTAAAAAAAAAACCCTAGCTACCTGCATAAGGATCAAGCACACTTTACAAGGAATAAAATATGCATAGCTTAAGTCATACTGACCTTGGTGGTCGCCCCAATATGATTATCACCAAGTGTTGCACTACATTTCAGACTCAATGTAGTTCTAGTGTGTGTATGTGTAATAGAATTGTGTCCCTTGAAGCTAGGTTTCCCTTGTGTCAGTCGTGGGTTGGAACTATTTCACCCCCAAAATGAATTTGTGAGATGGAATTTAGAAATTGGCCCTTCCTATGCAATGAATGATGCATCCCAAATGATGTCCATGAATGTTTCTCTCTTACCCAAACAATAGATAGGAAGTAATAGCCCAAATTATCCAGCCCCTTAAAATAGTAAGTCCCTATTGGGCACTAGTATCTAGGAGGGTTCAAAAATAAGACAGATAATACCGAGCTAGGTCACATGTTGTGCAATTTCCAAAATCAAATGTGTAGTTCCAAGAAAGCAAATGATGAAAGTATATGAAGATAAAGCAATGTAAACACACACAAAAATATGTCTTGTTAGTATCTAGTATTATTGTTTAGGAATCATGCATATAATGACATACTAGATGCGTGATGTAAAAATAAGTGCGTGATTTCGTCTACAATATTCTCATTTTGTCGTTTCTATATTTTATTTTTAGTTTTTTTGTTAATCATCTATATCTAGTCTTGTTTCCTTTCCCCTCTTCCCATTTTCTCTTTCCCCCAATTTTTCTCTCTCTTGCCCTAGCTTGTATGTTGATAAGGATTAGTCTCTTCAAAATAATTTATATTTTACTATTTAATATTCTTAAACAAGGTACTAAATTTTTTTATCGGAATGTGTCATTAAATTAATCAACATTTAATGCATATGGTTACAATAAAAAGGGTGGATGGAAAGAGTCAAGACCTGATATCATGTCGGTAAACCACACAGATCACTACCTGCAAAAATGCCACTTAAGAAAACTAAATCATCAAATTACAAAATGACATAAGGCATGGATTCAAGCATAGGTAGCAACAACATTAGGGGGATGTGGTTCACAAGGAGGGATAATCCCCATCTAGATGGCTCATAAGTCGGGGGTCTAACACAAACTAGTAATCTAATGTTTGAGGATATTACAGAGCCAAAGGCACCATGATTTCATATCCAAGTTGTAGAGAAACCACAACAATAATTCCACCTTGAACCAAAGAGGACCAATAATGTGGAGGAGGAGAAAACAAGCTAGCACAACATTTCCCCTGAGGTGGTGGTGGGCTCCAAGGACCCTACCAGATATAAAATATCCTGAAAACTCACTAGAACAGATTAATTTCCTTGTTGATTCTTTTGGTTTTTCTAGTTAGACTGCTTTATCTCCTAGTGTATATTTTATAATAAAATCATGCATCAAGATATTAAAATAGCTTGACATTTCATTAGGATAGAGTTTTCATGTGTGTGTGTACGTGTGCACATTTCCGTGTCTGCGTGCATGTGTGTGTACGTGTGCACGTCTCTGTGTCTGTGTCCACATGCGTGTGTAAGTGTGTGTGCATGTGTGTGTATGTTTGCGTCTCTCTCTCTCTCTCTCTCTCTCTCTCTCTCTCTCTCTCTCTCTCTCTCTCTCTCTCTCTCTCTCTCTCTCTCTGTGTGTGTGTGTGTCTCTGTGTGTGTGTGTGTGGATTCGTGTGTGTGTGTGTGTGTGTGTGTGTGTGTGTGGGTTCGTGTGTGTGTGTGTGTGCACGCGCATGTGTGTGGGTGCATGCACATGCGTGCATGCATATTTCAGCTAATAAAATTATATAGGATATCTCTTATGTGATTTATTATTGTATGATCATATCAATTGGTATCAAAGTTGTGTGAGAGCGACCTTTTGTATCTTGTCTTTTAAAAAAATTTGGTATACCTTAAATAAATCACTCATTTTAGGTTTTCATAGATCTAGCCTCCTTGAGGATTATCTTTGGATATCCTTTTTAGATCTTCTTCTACAGGAAAAAAATATAGCCTCCTTAAGGTTTCCACCTATTATCTTTGTTATATTTCTATTCTTTTTTCACGCGTCACACAACAATACTTTAGAGCTCGTTTTCAAAAACTTCAATTTAGATTTTTTTATGGCCCCTAAGAAGGATACACACCGAGAGGAAACTTCTAAAGAGTTAGTGAAAATGAGTAATCTCCAATATATTTTTCAAATTCAAGAAGAAATCCAAAACTCCATTATATAAGATTTAGTTTCAGCATTTCAAACATTTCTCCAGCACACGTTAGCCAATATGCATGTGGCATAAACTTTGGATTTCCGACTCAAAACTAAGATTTTCATTCCAAATTTTTATGGAAGATTTGACAATGAAAAGTTGGAATCCTAGTTCAAAACCTTCAAGCATATTTTAAAACTCATCTTGATCTGAGTCAACGTCAAAAGATCCAGATGGTTGAGGTCTATATGTCATACTTATCCCTCGACTATTGACATAATCACCAGATAACGTAGGCCAAAAAAGAAGAGAATATTAATCAATCGAAAGAAATCCAAGAAAAATTCAAGGAAATAATTTTTCCATGTCTACATATGAAACATGTTATCTCATTGGTTGTGACTCCAACAAGATCTAGATTAATCACTTCGGCTATACACACACACACACACACACACACACACATATATATTCAACAAACTCTATCCAAAGCTCAATATTTCAAATGCAGAAGAGGTACTTGTTAAATTTATTTCAATCCTTTCCCATGTTCTTCATAAATAGTTAGTTATGTTTGAAGTTGAATCTTTAGATAGGGATTTTAAGCTTGTAGTGGCTATACAAAATAATCTAGGTCTAAAAATGGGATGCAACAAGTTACCTCTAAGCCATCGATAAATACTAATGTCAAGCAAAATTTTCCCAATCATTCCTTCTTTATTATGAATACCAACAAACAATGTTGTGGTTATCATAAGTGTTGGAATCATTCAATTGAGGAGTGCAGTGTACTCTGAAGTAAAAAGGAATGAAATACTCCCCTTATAGAGAGGAAGCAAGAGAAAGTGGAAGAGGTGTAGGATTTTTCCATAGTACAACTTGAGAATCTTATAGAGCAATGCAATGCAATTTATTATGGATAATTAAACACTTACAAGATACAAAAAATATGGTAAGATGTATAAGTTTACTTTTTCTTCAAGTACTAAATCATATTTCATTTCAGGTAACACTATTGTTAAGAAGATAAACTTATCAAAATATGTGGCACATTATATAGACTGACAAAGTAAGGAGGATAACGAAGGTAATATGTCACCCCCTGATATGAGAAATTTGGTCGAGATTTATTCATATTTTTTTGAAGAACCAAAAGGTTCTCCATCTTTCATAGCTATCAATCATTCTATAGACTTGGTGTCAAGGCCTTTGTTACCAACTTTTCCATCATATCACCTCTCACAAATTGAAACTACATAAATAGAGAGACAAGTACAAAAAATTATGGAAGAAGGGAAGACTCAACCAAACACCTCTCTATGTTGATCTCCAACTTCGATTATCCCCAAAAATGAGAAGGGTGAATGGAGGATGGTCACTGACTATATAGATTTGAAAAAATAATTGTAAAGAATTGATCTCTTTCCCAGGAATGAATTCCTTCCTGATGATACCAATGGAGCTCGGTATTTCACTAAGATGGATATAACTTCTAGTTATCATCACATATGAAAAAATCCTACTAATCATAAGGAAACTGCTTTGAAAACTAAATCTAGGTTTTATGTAACACCCATGTTATGATTCATCCAAATTAAGAGGAAAAGTTTATAAAACATAAACCCCTTAAGTACAATTAATGCCTTCAATGATTTCATCTTACAACTGATAACCTATGATAACTGTGTGTAATTGTAAGGGTCTACTAGATTTTCCTGATCTCCCTTAATCACTCTACACGAGTGTGTATATCTTGTATACTTTTGGTTAAACATTTTTATAGGTTATGAGAACATGTGCATCTCCTTAGTGTCAACCTAGTAAATTATTTATGTAAATTCAATCCGGATCCAGACATTGTTGATTATGGGAAATGGTGAATAGAGAATGTAAACAAAATTTACATTACTATGGCCGTAGTTTTTAAGCATTGTTTTGCAAGCTATTTTTGACACTACACACGAGCCTATGAAACATGTCTCCCGTCACCACATAACCATCTCAATATAGTTATCAAGATTCTTTTTTATTGTTTAAAAAATTAGGTTTCAATTTTGAAGAATGTAGAAACCATGACTCTCCTTTGTAATCGAAAGGATCATATCAGTTCCACCTTAGGATCCCTATGGGAAAGATAGTGACCACATAATGAATTTTGTCATTACATCTTTACTACCCTTCCTGTAGCCATCCTAAGTTTGCACAGGTAGGATACTATCAAAAGGATGATGGGACGTAGTACTTACGCTTCATTTACACCTTTAGTTATCTATGAAATATAAATTAAATAAGTTCATCTTTACAATAGGTTATAATGTAGTGTTACACAATATTAGTTTCTCAAGAGATGATAGTAATAAATCTACTAATTACTATCTTTCATTAGTTTCTCATTTCAAACTAACACAACATAACATTCGTTGTAAGTATAGGTTCACTAACCATGTCTTGTATTTGAGCTGATCCATGCATAACTCCTTAAGGATAGTCCTTGAACTCATAAGTTAATCAATTATTATGATTATTCCATTTTATTTCATAAAGTACAATAATAACTTTACATTTTTTTATTATGTAGTTATACTTATCTTTCTATGTTCTTCATTCAGAATGGTTGTCCATCTCAAAGGAGTTAGTAAAATCAATAATAAATACATATCATAATATCAATTACCTTTATTTATACTCAATTGTAACACAACATATAAATACTTTTATATCCAACAAAATATGATACAAAACAACAAAATATTTTATTACAATTTAATAAGGATAACCCCTTATTTTTATAAATAAGGATTTATGATTCATTATGATAGTACATTAGGCAATATGTCGATTAATCAACTTGTAAAAAATAATACATTCGCGTTAACGAATAAATACAACTATCCTTATCATATTTTAACAAATATTACATGATGTAATCATGCGTAAACAATCCATTCAATCAATTCATGATTGTCATTCCTTCCTACAAATTATAGGAGAGATAAAATGTATATATGGGTCAGTTGAAAGAATTGGCATGAGTTTACTAACTCATATTCTTGTTGTATTTAAATGAAATAATAGAATAATTTAAGGTTAACTTAACTTGTAACTAATAAAATTCCTAGTTTATTAATTAATCTAACTATGTTACACACAAATGAAATTTTACTTCATATTGCATGTTATGTTTCCAAAAATACAATAATTCAACTGAATAATGTAATTTTTTAATTATAAGAGTAACATATTATTGTAGTTATTCATTACATTGATCGTTTTAATTTGTTTGGCTTGAGAATACCAAAGTGTAACGCGTTCATGTTATGCTTACTAGAAACAAAAAAAATACGCCCGAGCCTCTATCATTTTACCTCCCTCAAACGCGAGTTTCAGAGCTATTTTGTGCCCTCATGTTTTTTTGTTCAGCTCGATCTCAAGCTCAAAGGATCGTTTCTGGATCGTCAGGAAGATCTGAATCGATGATGGATCCACTGAGAAGAGGTAAGCACAATTCTTTTCTCAAAATTGCATTGAAATATGATAATTATAGATTAAAATTTGAATTGAGTACATATTTTTTATTGTTACAGTTAGAGGTCGAGGGAATCAACCACAACCAAACCTTGTTATTCTTGACATCCCTCCCGACACTCCCACAATTGCTCAACATCCCTCGGGTAGTCAAGAAGATTTAGCAGCCCAAATAGTTGAAAACAAAATTGAAATTGAGGATTTAATCAAAACAATGAGGGATGCACAATCTACAAACCCCCACTGTGCCTCTCTTGCAAACACATTGGAGGCATTACTTGTTCAAATTGGTGTGGCAACGGGGAAAATTGATCATTGGACAACTTACAGAGAGGTTTGTAGGGTTTATTATTCCAACAAATTGTCATATGTGGATGTAAAGAAAAAAGAAATTTCAAAAGAACTCATATGCGCCTTATTCACGGACCCTCGCACTAATTTTCCTGTTCCGTTGACATGTAAACGATTTCCCATCCATTGGTGCAATAATAATTTGATTAAAAATAATTTTTGGGACCGATGGTGGATGGTGTTTGATTTTCCACCTTGTAATAACAACGAGGTGCCACTATACTTTCTGAGGAAACTCTATTGTGAGTTTATCCTCAACGAGATCCCAAATTATTTTGATTTCTGAGATTTCCAGGGCCGAGGAAAAGGATCTACACAGGATCGACCAGGTGCACAACGTGCACCTATTCAGTAGGGTAGATTCCCCACACAGAAGCCCCCTCACCCTGAGATTGTCCCTCAAGTAGTGAAGGAGACAGTAGAGATTGATACACTCCATGCACTTCAGGGGCTATTTGCGACCCTTGTTCGACATACGAGGGAGATTTCTGAGCCAGATGCTCGTGGAGGTACATAGAGTATTCCCTCAGGAGTACTAGCATGAGGCCACATTTTTTCTCGTCATGTGGTAGCATATGTTTGGGGCCCGAGGAGGATGATACTTTCATGCGTACTGATTTTGGTGCACCTGGTGCTAGGGGTGAACACGATAATGTCACTATGTCAGATGTCCTTTTGAGTGAGACATTTGGATTACATTCATCGGCATCACCTTCGTAGGTAAATTTGTTATGTTTTGTTATGTGTGTTACAAAAAGTTTGGAGTACCTGATTTACTTATATATGTTAAATTTTTGAAATAATTGTATTTGTACATGTACATGCATTGATATTACAGCGTGCGGGAGGCGCATCTTCATCCCGACCACAGGCGGCAAGCACCATGCATACACATACATTCACAGAGGTAATTTAGAATGTTAATTATGTAAAATTTTCACATACATGTGTGTGTGTGTGTGTATATATATTTGCATGTGTGTATATATATATATATATGTATATATATATATATATATTAGTTTTGAAGTCAAATATATGTATGTTCTTGTATGTCCATCTAACTCACGTGATATACATGTTTGATAAAGATGTTGACTTCACTAGACACCCCACCATCTCTGCGACAAGTAGATAAAGGTGTTACCGCTGCGATTTCATCTGCGCAGCAACTCACTGAGGTATTCAAACAACACGTAAATTTTGTTAAATTTCTCGTGTAATTCATATTATGTTAAATTACATGTTAGTAATGTCTTTCATTGTAGAATTATTAAATTATGTTAATAATGTCCTTCATTGTGTGTATGTAGGAGTTACCTGCGATAGGGTGCAACCCTGTTCATTTGATTCACAGGCGTGGCGGGGTAAAAACAATAGTTCTATATTGATAAAATTAGTTAAAATATTGTCATTATGTAGATACATGTACTTAGCTCTATTTTCACTAATTCTGATGTTAGATTTTCTGATCTTATGTGTATGTAGGGAACTTCAACCCCCTCCATTTTGACTTCGAGGGCACAGACTCCTCCATCTCGTCGTCTTCGTACCCCCGTTCGTACTGCAGGAGCTCCCGATGACTCATCTGAGCGTGAGATGCAAATTCGGCGTGATCGACAACTTGTGGTAAGTTTGTGTATTTATGTAAATACTTTCATTCTAGCATGGTCTTAAATACATGTTGAAAACATATATAAATTAAGTTTTGACAAAAAAACATTGTTTGCATTTACAGGCTCATCTACAGGTGAGTATTCAATGGAAGAGGACTCGAAGCATGGGCTCAGATGATCCAAAGTCATCTCATGGATCTCCATCTTCATCTAAGGGAGGGCCTTCTTCGAGCAAGGCCAAGAGAGGGATAGATTTTGATGAGTAGGAAATATATATGTCTTACATGACATTGTTTTTGTATGCCTATGTGCATGGCATTGTATGTAAGCCTATATGGCATTTGAACTTGATGGTATATGACCTATTTGGGCATTTTTGTATTTATTATGCACATTAAAATACTATTTGGAACTTGATAATTTTGTATGAGACCTTACATTTCTGAGATTATTTTCACATGAATCTAATATGATGTGCACTTGACAATATTTAAGACATTATGGATTATTTTTTCATTTATTGGTGATGTACATGTACTAGCATTTTCAATGTATAATATGCATCAAACTTTGGAAATCAATATTTATATAATGTATGTATATAAAGAGTTACCTAATCTGAGTAATTATTCATTCAATTTATCAATGTGTATATGTGTATTTACCTTACTTGTGCTTCTTCTTGCTCATGGTCTCTTTGTACTGGTTCCTATCTTATCATGCACTTACTACATTCTTCTATGCTTCGTAGTCTTCTCCCCTGTTAAAACACCCGACAGTCATCACAATTTGATGCCTTTCATCTGTTGATATTTTGAGAATGTCTCTCCATATACATTACTCCAATGCTTGAGAATGTCTCCAGATGCAATGACATTCTGATTCAGACACTCAGTGATTCTTGATTGTCTAATCCTGTCCAATTCGTGTTACTACCTTTAAATCTGTAGGCATTTCAAGTTATTTGGAAATCACATCACACCCTTCACTAGGCTTGATGACTACCCCTATCCTTTTTAAGGTGCTTTTGAAAGCATCCATGGGTTTATCATAACATAAATTATCAATGAATGGAAGGTCACTAAGCCGTAGGCCAGCTGACTCCCATCCAGAACTAAACAAGAAAGATTTACTAGGTGATTGATAACTCCCGTGTGTTCTTAGACATACCCCTATCAAATTCATTCTTAAGCCAATCTAGTCATTCAGGGTTCTTAAGCGACTACGCCGGACGGGGTAGCCCTACACTGACTCGGACTGCACTATTTCACGCGTTTGCAAACAATAGCACAACGAGAGAACTAGATGGAGACGGAGAAAACCACGAGAGGCTTTCATAGAGGGCCCCGACATGGAGGTCTCAGATCTGACGAGACATCTCTAGGTGCCACGGAGTCTGAGAAATCACCCGTCGAAGATATGGCGTGTTTGGGCCTCAGGGCTCTTAAGCGACTACGCCCAGACGAGGTAGCCCGAAAGCACGGGGAGCATAGGGAACCAAAATGAAGCCTCCAAGTAGCATTCACCAGGCCATTTGGACATGTTTTGGTGTAGTTGGTTTGGTCCCATGAGCTTTCGTTTGCAAACTATAGCGTCTGACAGCCCTACACTGACTCAGACTGCACTATTTCACGCGTTTGCAAACAATAGGACAACGAGAGAACTGAATGGAGATGGAAAAAACCATGAGAGGATTTCATAGAGTGCCTTGACATGGAGGTTTCAGATCTGACGAGATGTCTCTAGGTGCCACGGAGTCTGAGAAATCACCCGTCGAAGATATGGCGTGATTGGGCCTCAGGGCTCTTAAGCGACTACGCCCGGACGAGGTAGCCCGAAAGCATGGGGAGTGTAGGGAACCAAAAATAATGCTCCACTAGTGTTCACCAGGCCACCCTGATGTGTTGGCATAGTTGGTTTGGTCCCATGAGCTTCTGTTTGCAAACTACAGCCTCTAGCAGCCCTACACTGACTCAGACTGCACTATTTCTCGTGTTTGCAAACAATAGCACAGCGAGAGAACCAGATGGAGATGAGAAAACCACAAGAGGATTTCATAGAGGGCCCCAACATGGAGGTCTCAGATCTAATGAGACATCTCTAGGTGCCACGGAGTCTGAGAAATCACCCGTCGAAGATATGGCGTGTTTGGGCCTCAGGGCTCTTAAGGGACTACGCCCAGACGGGGTAGCCCGAAAGCACGGGGAGCGTAGGGAACCAAAATGAAGCCTCCACTAGCATTCACCAGGCCATTTGACATGTTGGTGTAGTTGGTTTGGTCCCATGAGCTTCCGTTTGCAAACTACAGCCTCTGACAGCCCTACACTGACTCAGACTGCACTATTTCTCGCGTTTGCAAACAATAGCACAACGAGAGAACTAGATGGAGACGGAGAAAACCATGAGAGGATTTCATAGAGGGATTTAACATGGAGCTCAGATTTGAAAGAGACATCTCTAGGTGCCACAGAGTCTGAGAAATCACCCCTCGAAGATATGACATGATTGGGCCTTAGGGCTGTTAAGCGACTACGCGGACGAGGTAGCCGAAAGCACGGGAAGCATAGGGAATGAAAAAAAATCCTATCTAGTGTTCACCAGGCCATTTAGACATGTTGGTCCATAGTTGGTTTGGTCCCACAAGCTACCGTTTGCAAAATACAACATCTAGCAGCCTTACACTGACTTAGACTACACTATTTCACGCGTTTACAAACAATAGGACAGCGAGAGAACCGGATGGAGATGGAGAAAACCATGAGAGGATTTCATAGAGGGCTTCAACATGGAGCTCTTGGATCTGTCGAGATGTCTCTAGGTGTCACGGAGTCCGAGAAATCACCCCTTGAAGATATAAGTGTGTTTGGGCCTCAGGGCTCTTAAGGGACTACGCCCGGACGAGGTAGCCCGAAAGCACGGGAAGTGTAGGGAATGAAAAAAAATCCTCCACTAGTGTTCACTAGGCCATATGGACATGTTGGCCTAGACGGTTTGGTCCCACAAGCTACCGTTTGCAAAATACAACATCTAGCAGCCTTACACTGACTTAGACTACACTATTTCGTGTGTTTACAAACAATAGGACAACGAGAGAACCAGATGGAGACGGAGAAAACCACGAGAGGATTTTGTAGAGGGCTTCAACATGGAGGTTTTGGATCTGACGAGACATCTCTAGGTGCCACGGAGTCTGAGAAATCACATGTCGAAGATATAAGGTGTTTTGGTCTCAGGGCTCTTAAGGGACTACGCCCGGACGAGGTAGCCCGAAAGCACGGGCAGTGTAGGGAACCAAAAAAATCCTCCACTAGTGTTCACCAGGCCATACAGATGTGTTGGCCCAGATGGTTTGGTCCCACAAGCTACCGTTTGCAAAATACAGCATCTAGCAGCCTTACACTGACTTAGACTACACTATTTCACGCGTTTACAAACAATAGGACAACGAGAGAACCGGATGGAGATGGAGAAAACCATGAGAGGATTTCGTAGAGGGATTCAACATGGAGGTTTTGGATCTGATGAGACATCTCTAGGTGCCACGGAGTCTGAGAAATCACATGTCGAAGATATAAGGTGTTTTGGTCTCAAGGCTCTTAAGAGACTACGCCCGAACGAGGTAGCCCGAAAGCACGGGGAGCGTAGGGAACCAAAATGAAGCCTCCACTAGCATTCACCAGGCCACCATGATGTGTTGGCGTAGTTGGTTTGGTCCCATGAGCTTCCGTTTGCAAACTACAGCCTCTGGCAGCCCTACACTGACTCAGACTGCACTATTTCTTGCGTTTGCAAACAATAGCACAACGAGAGAACCAGATGGAGACGGAGAAAACCGTGAGAGGATTTTGTAGAGGGCTTCAACATGGAGCTCTCAGATCTAACGAGACATCTCTAGGTGCCACGGAGTCTGAGAAATCACCCGTCGAAGATATGGCGTGTTTGGGCCTCAGGGCTCTTAAGGGACTACGCCCGGACGAGGTAGCCCGAAAGCATGGGCAGCATAGGGAACCAAAAAAAATCCTCCACTAGTGTTCACCAGGCCATATGGATGTGTTGGCCTAGATGGTTCGGTCCCACAAGCTACCATTTGTAAAATACAACATCTAGCAGCCTTACACTGACTTAGACTACACTATTTTGCACGTTTACAAACAATAGGACAGCGAGAGAACCGGATGGAGACAGAGAAAACCACGAGAGGATTTCATAGAGGGATTCAACATGGAGGTTTTGGATCTGATGAGACATCTCTAGGTGCCACGGAGTCTGAGAAATCACATGTCGAAGATATAAGGTGTTTTGGTCTCAGGGCTCTTAAGAGACTACACCCGAACGAGGTAGCCCGAAAGCACAAGGAGCATAGGGAACCAAAAAAAAACCTCCAGTAGTGTTCACCAGGCCATTTGGATGTGTTGGCATAGTTGGTTTGGTCCCACATGCTACCGTTTGCAAAATACAACATCTAGCAGCCTTACACTGACTTAGACTACACTATTTTTCATGTGTTTGCAAACAATATGACACAACGAGAGAACCGAATGTAGATGGAAAAAACTGCGAGAGGCTTTCGTAGAGTGCTTCAACATAGAGCTCTTGGATCTGAAGAGACATCTCTAGGTGCCACGGAGTCTGAAGAAATCACCCGTCGAAGATATGGCGTGTTTGGGCCTCAGGGCTCTTAAGGGACTACGCCCGGACGAGGTAGCCCGAAAGCACGGGAGCGTAGGGAACCAAAACGAATGCTCCACTAGCATTCACCAGGCCACCCAACATGTTGGCATAGTTGGTTCAGTCCCATGAGCTTCCGTTTGCAAACTATAGTGTCTGGCAGCCCTACACTGACTCAGACTGCACTATTTCTTGCGTTTGCAAACAATAACACAGCGAGAGAACCAGATGGAGATGGAGAAAACCATGAGAGGCTTTCGTAGAGGGCCCCAACATGGAGGTCTCAGATCTGACGAGACATCTCTAGGTGCCATGGAGTCTGATAAATCACCCATCAAAGATATGGCATGATTGGGCCTCAGGGCTCTTAAGCGACTACGCCCAGACGGGGTAGCCTGAAAGCACGGGTGGAGGAAACCACCAATGTTCAATGATTTTTCCATAGGATGCAACTATGTAGACTATGAACTTAGTTTTTTTGGGGAGACCACCAATGTTCCAACTGTTCATTTTGAAAGAATGAATATCTTCAATCAAACAGAGAATGAAGAGCCTGAATTTTTTTGGACATTACAAAAGGTTGTTTGTGCCCAAAAAGAAGCCGAAGGCCATATAAATATTCAGTCTTCAACTTTAGATGACAATGAACATCGTGAAGAAAAACAATTAGGTGAAGATGTCACTATGATTCAAGAAGAAATGCCTCCTGAAAGTCATAAAGAGTCAATTTGATTACCCAAAAACATCTGGAAGAACTTAAAGAGAAGATACGAGCGGAAGAAAAGGAAAAATGGGAAGCGTGGAAGGATCACAACTTAACTGGAATGGAAGATCTATGTGATGTTGTCGATAGAATCATGGATAATCTTAAGGACAACATGCCAAGTTGATTATTTTTATTAATCAGCTGCTTCAACTTCACAAATCAAACCAGGTAGTTCCAAAAGTAGCATACTGGCAAGAAAAACTGCAATGAAGTATTGATAATTGAGCCTGAAACTCGTTTAGAATTGTAATTTATTTTTTGATTGAGCATTCACCCATAGTTTCTTTTTTGAAGGTAGAAATTCATTTTATATGTGAGAAATAGAATGTTGATTTAGTCTATTACTCTAACTATTTAGGTTAGATTTATGTAGTCTACGAAAGCCTCTCGCGGTTTTCTCCATCTCCATCTGGTTCTCTCGATGTGCTATTGTTTGCAAACGCGGTGAAATAGTGCAGTTTGAGTCAGTGTAGGGATGCCAGAGGCTGTAGTTTGCAAACGGAAGTTCATGGGACCAAACCAACTATGCCAACACGTCAGGGTGGCTTGGTGAACACTAGTGGAGGCTTTGTTTTGGTTCCCTACGCTCCTCGTGCTTTCGGGCTACCTCGTTCGGGCGTAGTCGCTTAAGAGCCCTGAGGCCCAATCATGCCATATCTTCGACGGGTGATTTCTCAGACTCTGTGGCACCTAGAGATGTCTCATTCAGATCCAAGAGCTCCATGTTGAAGCCCTCTATGAAAGCCTCTCGTGGTTTTCTCCGTCTCCATCTGGTTCTCTCGTTGTGCTATTGTTTGCAAATGCACGAAATAGTGCAGTTTGAGTCAGTGTAGGGCTGTCAGAGGCTGTAGTTTGCAAACGGAAGTTCATGGGACTGAACCAACTATGCCAACACATCGGGGTGGCTAGGTGAATGCTAGTGGAGCATTCATTTTGGTTCCCTACGCTCCCCATGCTTTTGGGCTACCTCGTTCAGGCGTAGTCGCTTAAGAGCCCTGAGGCCCAATCACGCCATATCTTCGACGGGTGATTTCTCAGACTTCATGGCACCTAGAGATGTCTCGTCAGATCCAAGAGCTCCATGTTGAAGCCCTCTATGAAATCCTCTCATGGTTTTCTCCATCTCCATCTGGTTCTCTCGCTGTGCTATTGTTTGCAAACACACGAAATAGTGCAGTTTGAGTCAGTGTAGGGCTGCCAGAGGCTGTAGTTTGCAAACAGAAGTTCATGGGACCAAACCAACTATGCCAACACATTGGGGTGGCCAGGTGAATGCTAGTGGAGCATTCATTTTGGTTCCCTACGCTCCCCGTGCTTTCGGGCTACCTCGTCTGGGTGTAGTCCCTTAAGAGCCCTGAGGCCCAATCACGCCATATCTTCGATGGGTGATTTCTCAGACTCCGTGGCACCTAGAGATGTCTCGTTAGATTTGAGAGCTCCATGTTGAATCCCTCTATGAAATCCTCTCGCGGTTTTCTCCATCTCCATCTGGTTCTCTTGTTGTGCTATTGTTTGCAAACACGTGAAATAGTGCAGTTTGAGTCAGTGTAGGGCTGCCAGAGGCTGTAGTTTGCAAACGGAAGCTTCATGGGACCAAACCAACTATGCCAACACATCGGGGTGGCCAGGTGAATGCTAGTGGAGCATTTTTTTGGTTCCCTACGCTCCCCGTGCTTTCGGGCTACCTCGTTCGGGCGTAGTCGCTTAAGAGCCCTGAGGCCCAATCACGCCATATCTTCGACGGGTGATTTCTCAGACTCCATGGCACCTAGAGATGTCTCGTCAGATCTGAGAGCTCCATGTTGAATCCCTCTATGAAATCCTCTCGTGGTTTTCTCTGTCTCCATCTGGTTCTCTCGTTGTGCTATTGTTTGCAAACGCGTGAAATAGTGCAGTTTGAGTCAGTGTAGGGCTGTCAGAGGCTGTAGTTTGCAAATGGAAGCTCATGGGACCAAACCAACTATGCCAAACACATGTTGGCTGGTGAATGCTAGTGGAGGCTTCATTTTGGTTCCCTACGCTCCCCGTGCTTTTGGGCTACCTCGTTCGGGCGTAGTCGCTTAAGAGCCCTGAGGCCCAATCACGCCATATCTTTGATGGGTGATTTCTCAGACTCCGTGGCACCTAGAGACATCTCGTTAGATCTGAGAGCTCCATGTTGAATCCCTATATGAAATCCTCTCATGGTTTTCTCCGTCTCCATCTGGTTCTCTCGCTGTGCTATTGTTTGCAAACGCGTGAAATAGTGCAGTTTGAGTCAGTGTAGGGCTGCCAGAGGCTGTAGTTTGCAAACGGAAGCTCGTGGGACCGAACCAACTATGCCAACACATCGGGTGGCCTAGTGAACACTAGTGGAGCATTTTTTTTGGTTCCCTATGCTCCCTGTGCTTTCGGGCTACCTTGTTCGGGCGTAGTCGCTTAAGAGCCCTGAGGCCCAATCACGCCATATCTTTGACGGGTGATTTCTCAGACTCCGTGGCACCTAGAGACATCTCGTCAGATCCAAGAGCTCCATGTTGGGGCCCTCTAAAAAATCCTCTCGTGGTTTTCTCCGTCTCCATCTGGTTCTCTTGTTGTGCTATTGTTTGCAAACGTGTGAAATAGTGCAGTTTGAGTCAGTGTAGGGCTGCCAGAGGCTGTAGTTTGCAAACGGAAGTTCGTGGGACCAAACCAACTATGCCAACACATTGGGGTGGCCAGGTGAATGCTAGTGGAGCATTCTTTTTGGTTCCCTACGCTCCCCGTGCTTTCGGGCTACCTCGTTCGGGCGTAGTCGCTTAAGAGCCCTGAGGCCCAATCACGCCATATCTTTGACGGGTGATTTCTCAGACTCCGTGGCACCTAGAGATGTCTTGTCAGATCCAAGAGCTCCATGTTGAAGCCCTCTATGAAATCCTCTCACAGTTTTCTCCGTCTCCATTTGGTTCTCTCGTTGTGCTATTGTTTGCAAACGCGTGAAATAGTGCAGTCTGAGTCAGTGTAGGGCTGCTAGAGGCTGTAGTTTGCAAACGGAAGCTTGTGGGACCAAACCAACTATGCCAACACATCGAGGTGGCTTGGTGAATGCTAGTGGAGGATTTTTTTTGGTTCCCTATGCTCCCCATGCTTTCGGGCTACCTTGTCTGGGCATAGTCGCTTAAGAGCCCTGAGGCCCAATCACGCCATATTTTCGACGGGTGATTTCTCAGACTCCGTGGCACCTAGAGATGTCTCGTTAGATCTGAGACCTCCATGTTGAATCCCTCTATGAAATCCTCTCGTGGTTTTCTCCATCTCCATCTGGTTCTCTCGTTGTGCTATTGTTTGCAAACGCATGAAATAGTGCAGTTTGAGTCAGTGTAGGGCTGCTAGAGGTTGTAGTTTGCAAACGGAAGCTTGTGGGACCAAACCAACTATGCCAACACATCAGGGTGGCCTAGGTGAACACTAGTGGAGCATTTTTTTTGGTTCCCTATGCTCCCCGTGCTTTCGGGCTACCCCATCCGGGCGTAGTCGCTTAAGAGCCCTGAGGCCCAATCACGCCATATCTTCGACGGGTGATTTCTCAGACTCCGTGGCACCTAGAGATGTCTCGTCAGATCCAAGAGCTCCATGTTGAGGCACTCTATGAAATCCTCTTGTGGTTTTTTCCATCTCCATTCGGTTCTCTCGTTGTCCTATTGTTTGCAAACACACGAAATAGTGTAGTCTAAGTCAGTGTAAGGCTGCTAGATGTTGTATTTTGCAAACGGTAGCGTGTGGGACCAAACCAACTACGCCAACATGTCAAATGGCCTGGTGAACACTATTGGAGGTTTTTTTTGGTTCCCTATGCTCCCCGTGCTTTCGGGCTACCTCGTTCGGGTGTAGTCTCTTAAGAGCCCTGAGACCAAAACACCTTATATCTTTGACATGTGATTTCTCAGACTCCGTGGCACCTAGAGATGTCTCATTAGATCCAAAACCTCCATGTTGAAGCCCTCTATGAAATCCTCTCGTGGTTTTCTCCATCTCCATCTGGTTCTCTCGCTGTCCTATTGTTTGTAAACGCGCGAAATAGTGTAGTCTAAGTCAGTGTAAGGCTGCTAGATGTTGTATTTTGCAAATGGTAGCTTGTGGGACCATGAACCATCTAGGCCAACACGTCTTAATGGCCTGGTGAACACTAGTGGAGGATTTTTTTGGTTCCCTACGCTCCCCGTGCTTTCGGGCTACCTCGTCCGGGTGTAGTCCCTTAAGAGCCCTGAGGCCCAAACACGCCATATCTTCGACGGGTGATTTCTCAGATTCCATGGCACCTAGAGATGTCTGTTAGATCTGAAAGCTCCATGTTGAAGCCCTCTATGAAATCCTCTTGTGGTTTTCTCTGTCTCCATCTGGTTCTCTCGTTGTGCTATTGTTTGCAAACGCGAGAAATAGTGCAGTTTGAGTCAGTGTAGGGCTGCTAGAGGCTGTAGTTTGCAAACGGAAGCTCATGGGACCAAACCAACTACGCCAACACATCATGGTGGCCTAGTGAATGCTAGTGGAGGATTATTTTTGGTTCCCTATGCTCCCGTGCTTTCGGGCTACCCCGTCCGGGCGTAGTCCCTTAAGAGCCCTGAGGCCCAATCACGCCATATCTTCGACGGGTGATTTCTCAGACTCCGTGGCACCTAGAGACGTCTCGTCAGATCCGAGACCTCCATGTCGGGGCCCTCTATGAAATTATCTCATGGTTTTCTCCGTCTCCATCTGGTTCTCTCGTTGTGCTATTGTTTGCAAACGTGAGAAATAGTGCAGTCTGAGTCAGTGTAGGGCTGCCAGAGGCTGTAGTTTGCAAATGGAAGCTCGTGGGACCAAACCAACTATGTCAAAAAATTAGGGTGGCCTGGTGAACACTATTGGAGGCATTCATTTTGGTTCCCTACGCTCCCCGTGCTTTCAGGGCTACCTCGTCCAGGCGTAGTCGTTTAAGAGCCCTGAGGCCCAAACACGCCATATCTTCGACGGGTGATTTCTCAGACTCCGTGGCACCTAGAGATGTCTCGTCAGATCTGAGAGCTCCAAATTGGGGCCCTCTACAAAATCCTCTTGTGGTTTTCTCTGTCTCCATTTGGTTCTCTTGTTGTGCTATTGTTTGCAAACGCGAGAAATAGTGCAGTCTGAGTCAGTGTAGGGCTGCCAGAGGCTGTAGTTTGCAAACGGAAGCTCGTGGGACCAAACCAACTATGCCAACACATCGAGGTGGCCTAGTGAACACTACTGGAGGCTTTGTTTTGGTTCCCTATGCTCCCTGTGCTTTCGGGCTACCCCGTCCGGGCGTAGTCCCTTAAGAGCCCTGAGGCCCAATCACACCATATCTTCAACGGGTGATTTCTCAGACTCCGTGGCACCTAGAGACGTCAATTCAAGATCTCGAGGCCCTCTACGAAAGCCTCCATGTCTCGGTTCCCTCTACGAAATAAAGTCTGAGTCTCTCAGAGGTTTTTTCCATCTGGGACCGAACCAATTGCCAACACATTGGAGTCAATGTATTGGAGGGTTTTGGTTCCCTACGCTCCCTGTGTTTTTGGGCTACCCCATCTCGGGCGTATCACCTGAGGCCCAATCATGCCATATAGGTGGTTCATACAATATAGGTGGTGAAATGAGAAGGTTTTCCAATAAGAATAATATTTTTACAATATAGGTGGTGAAATGAGAATTTATGTTTTTTGTTCCTTTCTAATATTTAATTTTTCTTAGCTTCACTTGGATTCGAGAATAATAAATTCTCTACTAACAGTGCCAACCACGTGAAGGTGGAAGCTTTTTTGGCACCACTAACCTACATAAACATGTTAGTAAGCAATTAAATAGAATTTTAAATCATACAAAATTTAAACAAAATCATTTAAGTAAATATTCAAATTAAATTCATGAAGAACATACCTTTGTAAATTCAATCCAATGAACCACAAGGATCAACTCTATTCTTGACAGTAGCAAGAATTGCTTCATGATCTGATTCACAAACCTTCCACAGATTTTTGTTTGATGGCCGACCTCGATATTTGATCAATTTAATATTTGTTGCAAGGACCAAATGTGAATAGTGAAGTATCTTCCGATGTACTTCATAGTCTTCAAACAACCAAATGTTTGATTTTTTGATAGGATATCATCAAAGCCAAGTTCCAGTGACTACCACTGATCCAGTGGGATACTCAAGGTCTTCACCATCAATGACTGTGGAAGTCAATTTTTTTCCCCTCTACACAACGAGATAAGAAGTAGTTTGTTCCCTCTTCGTTAAATTCCATCGCAATAACTGCAAAAACGTGCCCTATGTATCACAAAGTAAAACTGTTCAGTCAATTTATAAATACATTAAGATTTGACCATTTAATAATTTATAAATCTAAAACATGGCATGTACATATATGTATGTACCTTGTTGCACTAAATCAGAGACTTGGTCAAAGTCAGGTGATGTTGTCATTTGATCTGAAGACCCTGCAAGTTGTAATGCTCGTGGAACTTGATGTGTGTCGAGTGGAATTAGAGGTCTACAAGTCCATTCATCCACCCACTATTGTGACTCACATTCATTCCATGCAAAATCAATGCATGATATACAAAAACATGTCATGCACCTAGTATAAATAGTCCAAGCATTTGCATCTGAACTACGAAATGAGTGCATATCACTTGATCCTGCAACTGTCATACAATCTTCAAAGTTTGTCAGATGTTGTTTCTCTATCAACCAAAAATATCTACGAACCGTTGATCTCTCTTGAGATTCATGGCCCATATTCTTGACACACCAATCAACAATGTTTTTTGCATCTGTAAATTTAGCACCATCCTTGAACTTTAACTCTTCTCTTGCAAGTGCTCTTTTCACACATGCTCCTGCACCATCATGCTCTCCTTTTCCATGCCCTGCCTCAGTAAAACTCCAGATATGTTGTACATTTGTTTCTTTGTGCATCCTGCTTAGCCAATAAAACATCTGTGCATTCTTGAATTGTGATGTGCAGTTGTCTGACCAAATGTAATGTTGATCGAAACTAATGTTCCTCTCATTCAAGTTCACATAAAACACCTGGAAACACCCTTGTACATATTCTGTAGAATGTGTCTGATCATCACTGATGTAGAAATGATACTCTCTTAATATTTTTCGATCTTTCTCAGTGCTTTCAGGAGAGTGCATGAATGTTATATGCACGAAAATAGAAACTTGCACTGAGTTATAATATTGAGACTGAACCTCCATTTGTGGCTGCAATGTGTAATTCTCTGTGAAGTCAACTACTGAAACAATAGTACCAAGTGGGAATGTGTCCTTGCTTAACTTGAATTGTTCATCCAACCATCGAGCTCTATGTGTGTGCCTTGCATACTCATAAAAAATTTCCTCTCTGAATTTGACCATATATTCTAATACAGGTAATTGTTTTGTAACAAGCTCACACCTCTTAGATTCTTTTCCATCTTTTAATTGATATGCCACCGATTTATATTTGGTGAAATCAACCAATTCTTTTCCTATTGAATATGTACTCTCCTCGTGGATACAACTTTTCAGATTTGGCAAGCCACCGCATACATTGCACGTTCCATCCAAACATGCTTTGTTATAAAAAAAATTGTCTTGTTGATTTTTCACAAAATATTGTTCAGAATAAATTCCCTTGAAGATTTTTGTGGGACATTTATTCCACACTCCTGCAACATGATGTCAGTATGCAAAACACTACGTATTTGACAAAAAACATCATAATGCATTGAAAATTCAACATGATGCCTGCAACAACAAGTGGTACGTGAGTGATTGATTTTCACATAAAAGGGTTTGCTCATTTCAAAGAATCTTTGGCTAATGTTAATTTGTGGATTTTCATTTTTAAACTTAGAGAACAATTCTGTTTGAGTCATATCTAAGAAATGTTTTGCACACAATTCACGATTACAAGAACCTATTCTTCTTTTTACTGTATCTCTTCTATTCGGTGACACCCTTGTGTTCTCATTCCAAAATTTTACAATTAATTCTTTTAGAATATCAGATGTATTCTTGTCTTTTCATGGAAGTCTGCTAGAGAAATCCCAATAGTCAATGTTATTGACTAACTCAAGACGTTTACGTCTCTCTATTGCTTTCATTAGTGTTTTTTTGTTTAGCTTCAAAGCACTGCTTGTTTTTCTAATCAAGCGTTTATTAACTATTTTATCACTTACTATACAATTAGTTAGTGCACGTCGTGTAGCATTACTATCTTTGGTGCGTCTTTTGCCACCTACAGTTTGGTATGCTTTATGTATGTTTTCAACAATTGACGCATTTTGATCAACAACATTAGATGTTCTTAACCCCAGGGTCTTCATTATAGGTCTCATCTTAATTAATTTCATCAATGAAACAAATAATTGACATCTTTGTGTGTCATTTAAATTCTCAAAGTAATTATCCCAAATTCCACTAGCTTTTCTTCTCACATTTCTTTCAGACATTTTGTTAGGCATTGGTTTTATAATGTTTTCATCAATTTCAATTAAGTGAATTGGTTTTCTTCGCGAAATGGAAGGAGGTGTTCTTAGAGGTGAAGATTCGTTTACAAGGTTACTTTCTTCATTAAGTGTTTTCATACAAATTTTGGGGTTAACATTTGGATTCTCAAGTAAGGGTTCAACAATTGGATTCATATCAATTTCTTCATCCATACCAACATTATCATTCAATTCAATTTCATTATTCATTGCAAAATCATTATTCTCTACATTTTCATTATGTATTTCATCCCAATTTTCTAATACATTAGCTACATTTGATATAGCGGATGTACCTTGCCCTGCTCAAAGTTTTTGCACTCTCTTCAATTTCTTTATTCTCTTCTCTTCCAATTGTTCCGGTGTCTTATTCTTGACTTTCCTCTTGTCCTTAGCTCGACGTTTATCACCCATGATTAGAAAAAATCAACTAGTGGGGTAGGGGACAAAATGAAATACTAAAAAATCGTGCAAGAATGTAGAGAATATTGCAGACAAAACAAAATGTTTACAGAATTCCCATGAAAGAGATGAAAGGGACGTTGGGGGGCCACAATATATAAAACAAATAAAAATGTGTACGCGTTACATAACACGTACACGTTTTGTGTTTTCTCTTTTCCCAAGCCATGCCTCAAGGCTTGGGATCCGGTTTAGATCCCTAAGCCTGAGGCATGGACCTACACAAACACAACAAACAACGAGTTTTTACAAGAAAATGTAAAAATGACACTTCCTCTATGATAAATCAAAATAAAAAAATCGATCCATTTTTAAAAAATTATAATATGACGTAGAGCAGAGTCTCTTCTTTCTAAAAATATAATTTTTCAAATTTTTTGACTAATATAAGGTTTCCATATTATTTATTTTCTAACTATGCCTTTTTATAGCTATTTTTTGAAGTGTAAATATGTCTATCTTTCATGGTGTATCTTTTTTTTGGGTGATCGAAATTTAAAAAAAATTATACTAGCCCAAACTAGGCATAATTCTATACATATTCAAAAAAAAATCTAATTTTCGATATTTTTTGAGGTAGTTAAGGGGGGCACAGTCGGAGCTCCGTTATTTTTCAAAACATAAAATTTTTGTACTAGAAAAATCATAAATAAAAAAATATTCACTAAAAAAATCTTTAAAAATGGAGCCCAAACTAGATGCTCCTAGCTATCTTTCTACCAAAGGGTTTTTAAAAATACTAAATGGTGCTCAAAAAATGGTGGCGGGAATGAAAGTCACTCTATTATGTTTTTTTAAACAAAAACAGGAGCATCTGTTGGTATTTTAGTTGTTTGACCCACTTAAACTTATTCGTTTTCAATAAAATTTAGTAGCTTAGAAACTAGACTCAAAATTCTACCATTCATATTTCTACAACATCTTCCAATTTTGAGTGTAACTATTTCGAAAAACTTATACAAGTTGAAGTTTTTTTTTTCAGAAAAATACATCCACTTAAGACCCCCTTTTGGCCCCCCAACTTGGTGCACTCACCCACCAATAAATCATATTGTAGACATCTAAAATTTTGACATAATTAATTTCGATTAATTTGTACTACAAATATCCTAACTTCATGATTAACTAATTAATCCCTTTCATCGCATATACCCTTTATTCTAATTATTTTCATCATTTATCTAATATCCCATCTCATCATTAATTCCTTTAATTCATTATTATATCTCATTATCCCACTTTAATCCTTATTATCATTTTCTAGGAATTTAAGATCTCCTACACCCACCTACTCTACACCTACCCTACACATAGCCTCTCCATGTAATCACATCCCTAATCATTTCATATGTTAATATAATCTAATATAATCCTAAATTAATCACATCCTCCACCTCTAAATCTTGAGGCTTCTATTTGTAGAAGCCTCTCTAAACTTCTCCTTCCATTGAATTTTAAATTCAATGGAAGATTCTTCCCTCCATGGAATTTTAAATTCAAATTATAGAATTCTCCATTCTAGAATCCTCCAATCCTCTCATGCAACAAAAAACATTTATCCTCATCCCACTTTGATCAATCCTAACCCTCCATTTCCTCTCCCACAAACTATAAATTTAGCTCTCCTCCTCCATGAGAACCATGTCTCATAATCCATAACAAATCTCTATAATTTTATCTTATATCAATCATCATCAATCATCTAATCTATCAATCCATCATCCTTTATCAATCAATCCAAGGAAATCAAGGGGAGGTGTTGCCCAAATGTCTCCACCAAATTTGAAGCAACCAACACCAATCCATGAACAAATCCAACACAATAAAGGAGGATCATTGCATATTATTGGTAAATTCATGTATTGACTCTCTCCCCCTTTCAATCTCATTTCTCAGTTTGATTTATTGTTTAAAAGGACCGTATTTAGGAGATCAATTTGGTTTTTGTTTTATAACTTGCATTTGTATCTAATATTTTCTAACATATACAAGATCATGCCCAATGGGGCTTACCCCCCCCACTTATTTATTTTCAACTAATACATCCCAAAATACTCAAACTTTGGAGAATTTTTGTTATGGCCTCCTCTTAAAGATGAAATTAAATAATTTTAATTGTTAATATTTTATTATCTTGCATCTAGCACATATTTCTTGTGAACCTTGCCATACTTTGTGTTATCCTACCTAGGAAAAATGCATGTATGTTCTGTTGGTTGTGGATTTTTAATAGTGACTAAGGGGTCACATTTTAGGGGCGCTTCTGATCCCCCCTTGTAGGGTATGGGGGGATGGTCCCTCAGTGGTGCCTTTGGTTCAGGGCAGCAGTGCCCCCAAAAGCCACATTTTATATGAATCAATTTTTTATGCATTGTGAAATCTGGACCATTCCTTATTAGGTTATATTTTTAGATCTCCAACATAATAACACTTTTTGTCTATGTTTCCCCAAAATGAAAAAAATCCTAATATCTTTAAAGGGTCATCTTGATTGTATGTTTGGGCTAAAAATATAGTATTATTTCACAGGGAACTTCTGAGAGAGACCCACCAAATTGCATAAACTGAATAATTTATGATCTGGCTATTTCTGGTGGATCATATTGTGTGCCCATTACTTTATTTACCCCGGGTGAAAAACCACGTATTCTAAATCTGTGTCCTAGGACAATATTGAGGATCAAAAGTGGCTAACCTTCCCCTATTTTACATGTTTATAGGGGTAATGTGACATGGAAGTGATATCCATGCACTTACCATAGTCCTAACTGGTCTCGTGACTATGGGCTTCATCTCCATGCACGTAGACACACCCCATGTTCTGACGGGGTATATGAAATTCTTAGGAGATGTCATTATTGGCTAAGCGCTTTCTTGTTTTAAGAGTAACATGAAGTGAGGGGCTTCCATGTCCTAATACCTAGGACACATCCTTGCAAGATAGACTTGGGCCCCACATACTCGTGAGGTATATCGGGGACTCCCTTAGTGATCTCGTACATCCTAGACTAGGCAACCTTTTTGGATGCAATCAAACTATAGTGCAAGGAGGCCACACTCCCTAAGATCTACTCGTTAGCCGACCCCACATTGACACATAGGTGGAGAGCCAATTATGGTACCATCGTTGGTGTGTGGTATTGAAAGTGGGCTATAGTTTGATTGTAATCCCACTTGACTAGTTAGGGTGTGTGTTGCATGTTTGTTGTTTTCTTGTGAACACCCTTAACCATCATATCACCTTAAAATAATCAATCAAACATCATAATCAACCATACTTAATCAAACAATCCCAATCCAAATCCCATCACCATCCTTAATCAACCAACCTAATCCAAATCTAATCCCCCACACATCCTATCAAATCATGGCCTTTGATCCTCAATCCCCATCCTCTCCAAACCCCTACCTCTTTTCTAAATCCATCAACCAAGCTATCCCATCATCCCCCACACATCAAAGTCAACCATCTTGTTTTAATCATGAAATCCACACACTATCCAACACCTTAATAAACAAATATCAACTCTCACATCTTACCTCAACCAATCCTCTCCTCATCTAAATCAACCATCCCATGTTGATCCTAACATCCTAAAAACCATCCAACAACTCAATCAACAAATATCTGATCTTAAATCATGTATCAACCAATCACCTCCTAAACCATCATCTCCTAACCAACCCCATCCACAATTTCCCCTTCCTAAGATCCCTACTCCTCACCCCATTGACTTCCTCTTTGAGGAATTTAAATCATCTCAATCCACACCCCGACCTAATCAACATAAATCATTATCCCCACAAGCCAATTTCATCGACTTTGACAACCTCACTAACTTTGACCTAGACCAAGAGGACCTCCTTTATGTCCTTGCTAATCTAGTCACCAATCCAAAACCCACACAACCATCCCAAATTCCAACCTATAAATCCCCTATCAATCATCATGACCTACACCTTCCTCCCATAAAAACTCATGCGAATAATCCACCACCATCCAAAATCTCAACTCCTAAATCTAATCATTGTAAAACCTATAATCGAGTCCCATTCACATATCCACAACAATCCCAACAACTTAACCCAAAATTATTATCACCCACATCTCATCTTAGTCCTCCATCCTCTTCATCTTCATCATCCCAATCCGATCTTATGGAATTTATCCTAGCTAGTCCCACATCCCCTAATCCACCATCAAATTCATAATCTAAGCCTATTTCATCCCCTCCATCACCTAAGCTTCCAATCGTGTCAAAACTATATCATCCACATGACTCCTAAGTCACCCTCATCCCTCTTATACCCCAATCCTAAACCTGGATCTATGCCACCCTCATCCTCTTCATCCATACCTAATCCTATCTTAACACTTCATCACCTAAACCTAAAACTATCATATCCTCTAATATCTATTTCAAATCCATCATCCCCCAATCCTAAAACATCTAATGTGAGTCCTAAGTCACCAATCCTAAACCTAATAAATCCAATCCCAATCGTCTCCCTACTCCATCTCCTACCCAATATAATGAGACTCCTATTCCACCTTCATCTACTTCATCCCTAAATCGACCAAATCTAATGTGGTTCCTACACCACACCCATCTCCGAAATATCCTTCATCCCCAACATCACCCAAATTTAATATGACCCCCATATCACACCCATCCCCTTCATCTAAATCTACCCCATCCCCTTCATCTACATATACTAATCCCAAACAATCTAATCCTAAGCCAAAACCATCTACCTCAAAACCACATACTCCAACCAATCCAAAATCAACCAAATCTACTTCAGCCTCCAAGCCCAAACCATCCACTTGGCCCCCAGGCCTAATCCATCCCCTTCATCTTCTAAGCCACAACAATCTAATCCAACTCCTAAATCTAAATCAACCAAAACATCTCATAATCCACCCAATCCTACACCTTTACTTCCTACTCCCCCAAAACCATTTAACCCAAACCACTTCACTCCTTTAGGAGAATCCTTGACCACTATCTTCCATCATCTAAAAACCTTCAACATGATCATCCATCCCCCAATAAAATCACGTAATCAACACCTTCCAAAACCATCTTGGTATCCCAGGAACACTATTATTGTGACTTCTATCACACCCATGGACATTCGACCAATCATTGCATGTAATTTAGGTCTTATGTCCAAAACCTCATTAACCAAGGAATTCTTGTCCTTGTACCTCTTTATCCACCACCTTTCCATCCCAATCCTCTCCCTAACCATATTCCACCATCCAAATCCCACTCGACATCCAAACATCGTCAGTCATCCAAATCTCATCATACATCCAAACATCCCTCACCGACCAAAAACCAAAACAAATCTCACCTCCCATCCTTTGTTAAGTTCGTCCGTTTAGCAAATGAAAAACCTATAACCCCCCAGTCTCATGATGACCATATGGCATCATCTTCCCCATCCACTTCATATCCTATAGCCAAAAAGATGTTCGCTAATATGAAACATCGAGGCAAAGGCTTAGGCATCCATGAACAAGGCATTCGTGAATCCATCTCCCTTCATCAAAATCCAGGTTGTTTAGGCTTAGGGCATAAACCTAACACTAACAACGTCCCTCCCACTACTCCATCACAACCCATTTCCACCACTCCTCCTTGTTGATCCTACCATCCCAACCACTCAACCCAATCACAAATCATTTAACCCCCCTACAAATATCAAACACCTAAAAATGGATTGAGCACATAATTCGTCGCCTCCGCACAGATATTATTTCCTTCCCACCCATCCTCCTTCCATCCAACATCCAAATCCCTTTGCATCTAATCCATTCTTATCATCACATCCATTTATATCCTCTTCCAATCCATTCATTTGAACACTAGATCAACTTACTCACACATGTTGTAAGCCAATAATACCTACTACAACCATGTGACCTTGGTTTATCATTACCTCCAACATTCAAGCACAATTGTCCTCCTAGAGATCCACACACTTTAACACACTTAATCAACTTGTGGTGAAGACCCTTGGGCATGTATTTTGACACTCTAGCCAATGTCATCTCCACACTCATTTCCATCCCCCCATCAAGCCACTAGTGATTCTTAACCCCTTGAGAGTTCTCAAGAGAGTGGAACCTCTTTATGCAAAAAAAAAATCCAAATATCAAAAAGCAAAAAAAATCATATCAAAATCAAAATATGCAAATAAAATCCACCTCAAGACTCTCTCTAGGTGTGTTTCCAGCATCTCTATCGGGGCTATGGACGCCTAGCTGACAATAGAGCAATGTTGTGACAAGAATCAAGTATCTCTGTTGTCGGCTATGGACACCTGGTTGACAGCAGAGCAATGCACGTACTTAGCCTTCCATTCACCCTCCATCAAACCTATTTGACTTAATCACTCCCTATACATTGGCTAGTTTTCCTTCACATACTACCCATTAATTATTCACTTCAAGTCGTAATTAACCATCAAAATCACAAACACTTTGCTCTCATAGAGACATAGGGCCTGCATGTTGCTAGGTATTGTTTAGACCTTGGTCACACTTCTATTTTAGTCCAACTCTTTCCTTACAACATGTGTTGTTAGGCTCATGTTTTGTTCATCACTGATTTTATCCTTCCATCCATCACATCCACATCCTTTTTCCCTTAGATCAAACATCATGGGTAGATGATGATCCTTTCCTTTTCATCCAATCCTCCTCATGTCCCTTTTCAACTGTCATCATCATGATTGGGGGAAGCCTTACTACCATCCACTGAGGGCATCATCCATTTTAGATACCCCTCACTTCCCATCCTACCCTACACCTGGGGGAAAATCGAACCCATCCATCCATCCATCCACATAGGCCACCCTAATTTACACTTGGGGGCACACCACATATATCCTCAATCCATCACCCCTATACGTTGGGGCATATCTTATCATCTTCCATATCCCCCATCTTATATCATACCACATACCTCATCCTATCTATCATATCTCCCATCCCATATCCCATTTAATCATAACTTATCAACCAATCCCTATCCTATCCAACCTATCCAATTTCCCTCAATCCTTCCCTTTCATCCTACCCAAACATACATTGGGACTTATAGGATAAAGTCACATCCCACCTTACATCCCTTCCCATCCCCCCCATGAGCTATCCCATCCTGAATCCTTTCATCTTACCTATCCCCAACCATTCCCCCACATCCTAAATCCGAAATTCAACATCCAACATCAAATAATCTAAACATCCAAAATCCAAAATCATAAAAATCTAAAACATCCAAAAAAAAAACCTAAATAAAAAATCACAAAATCACTAAACAAAAAAAAAAAGTTAAAAAATCAAATGCAATAAATGTAAATGCAATGTGTGTGTTTGTTTGTTTGTCTACATTTACATTTTGGTCAATGATATGAGGCCCCTTTTGTTTATTTTTCTTTTGCACGGTCCAATGATATGAGGACCATATTTTTTATTTCATTAATTTGTCCAATGATATGAGGACAAGGGCATTTGGCAATTTATTCATCACAGTCTTTATACCTCAGTGCATCTTGTTTTATACCACATCAATCACATTGTTAATGATGATAACATTGGGTACTTTATGGTAGCACACCCCCTTCTATCATCATATTTTAGCCTTATCATCCTCATCATCATCTAACTAACTATCTAACATCCTCATCCTCCTATCCAATCAATCCTTTATCAATCAATCAATATCCACATCCAAATCTTATCATCTCACATCCAACACCCAAAATCCTCACCCCTTTGCTTGGGGCATCTTATCACATCCTCTCATCAATCAAACTCGAACATTCTTTGTCATCACTTCATCAATCCTCTCCTCATTAATGTCCTATCATCCAAGTCGATCCAAATCCTAATCCTTATTCTCTCATCTAAACATCCTTAATCTTCTAATCCTCCAAATCTAACATCCTATAAACGAATACCCTATCTTCCTATCCAATAAATCCTCAAATATAACATCCTCAAATCCTACATCCTCAAATCTAACATCCTTCTAATCTAACACGCAATCCTAAATCTTCAACCCTTCAATCATACCCCTTGACTGGGGCATCCTATACTCCAAAATCTCAAAACCTAACTCCTTGACTAGGACATCTTTTAATCCACCTCCTAAATCCTTCACCCTTGTCATACATCGTTAACTGGTGCATCTATACTCCAAAATCTAATATCTCCTAATCTTATAATCTCCTACTCCTATAATCCTCTGGAGCATCTAATATTCTAATCCTCATTCAAATCAATAATCCCAATCCTCAATCCTATCTCCTATCTTTTAATCACTCTAATCCTTCTCATTATCCTCTAATCCTCAAATGCAATATCCTCAATCTCAACCCCTTAATCCTAGAGTATCCTATAATCCAACATCCTAAAATCAATCTTACTAATCCCCTAATTCTCTCTCCTCTCTTAATCCTCAATCTTCTCATCCTCTAATCCTCTCTCATCTACTAACTTGTGGCCTCTCCTCTTTTTGAGAGGTTACCTGACTCATTCCTCCCTGCCTAACCCCTCGAGCGGGCATCATATCACCATCCTAACATCTTATCTTCTTTTTCTTTGAATGGTCATTCTACACAATAACCATTCAAAGAGGGGAAAAATGTAGATATCTAAAATGTTGACATGGTTAATTACGATTAATTTTTCCCGCAAATATCTTCAAATCAACATTATCTAATTAATCCCTTTTATAGAATTATCACATTAATTATTATTAATCCCTTTTATTAATTTCATCATTTATCTAATATTCTCCCATTTCATCATTAATCCATTTAATTCATTATTATACCATATTATCCTATCTTAACCCTCATATTAACATTTTATAGGAATTTAATATTCCTATACCAACCTACCAACCTACTCTACACCTACCATCCCTACACTCTAGGCTTTCCATGTAATCACATCCATAATCATATTTTATTTAACCTAATCTAATCCTAATCTAATCACATCCTCCACCTCTAAATCTAGAGGCTTCTATTTCTATAAGCCTCGCTAAACTTTTCCTTTCATTGAAATTTTAAATTCAACAGAAGATTCTTCCCTCCATATAGTTTTGAATTCAAATTATAGAATCCTTTATTCCAGAATCCTCTAATCCTGACATGCAATCTCCAACCCTTGATCCAAATCCTAACCTGGTTTCAATCATAACCCATCTATTTCCTCTCCCCCTTCAACTATAAATTCAGCTCTCCTCCTCCATGAGAGCTAAGAAGAAGAATCCATAAAAAATATCTACCATTTTATTCAATCCAATCAATCAATCCACCAATCCTTCAATCAATTAATCCATCATTCAATCCATAGGCAAGGTGCCACCCATCCTGTCATCCACAACAATCCAAGGATCAATCAAGGGGAGGTGTTGTCCAAGTTTCTCAACCAAATCTAAAGTAACCAACACAAAAAAGGAGGAGCATTGCATCTTTTTGGTAAATGTAGGTATTGATTCTATCCTTCTTTTCATCTCTTGCTCAATTTGAGGTATTGTCGAAACGATTAACATAGGAGAAAAATTTATTTGTTTTATTATATTCACCTCTAATATTTTTTAACATATACACATACAATACCACAGTACTTATCCAACCTTCCTTCATTTAAGAAATAAGACAAACAATCCTCTCAAAAGGAATAATCATTACAATCATCCCAATACATTGAAGAGTTTTATATCACTCCTAAAATAAACCCCATAATAGCTACTTCAAAAAGGTTCTATTCAATAATCTAGTATTTGATAATGAGAATGTTCAACAGTTCCCCTTTTTTGAAACTTAATAACAACCAAATCATCAAGTTATGTTTGAACTCAAATACACACCAACAATCAACCTAGTGAAGACTAAATAAACTAGTGCATGCATCTTTAATAAGGATAAATATCACACTATCACATATCCAAAACCCAATGAATAATGATAGTTACAAGTAGATAACAACATTTTCAAAGGAGCTAAAACATTCTGACTCAACAACCTACAAATTTCAAATACCCACAAACAATCAAGGAAAAAGAAGAAATAACGTGATTTATTAATTGATGCTTACAAGAGTTTTTGCTCACAACCAATCAGGATTAAAAATGACTTTGAATTCTCAATAGAAACCCATATCAAGTTCGTTCAAGAAACAAAAGAGGGAGACAGTGAACGAGATTCATTTTGACCCTGCCTCACAAAACTTCAACAACATGATAACTATGAGCTCAAAATGAGCTAGACTCACAAAATCGACAAGCTCACTAAGAGAAGTAGAGAACTTAATTATTAAATCATACCCATTGCTTAACCAAACCAGAACTCAAATTCAAAAAAACTCCATACACATTCACAGTAGAACCCATGATGGTTTCCATTTTATTGCCTATTTTTTCCTTTCCAAATTTACACTTAAAACAAGGAAGACGTTCCAGTGATTAACAACAAATACTCAAGCATACATTTCCAAGACGAAACAACTAATAGTGAGATGATTAAAATATACAACGATATGTGTATTCCTCAATATTCCAAATTAAATAACAAACCCAGAAAATCCATTTTCTTTCCAAAAAAAATTTCAAACTTTCTTGATAAAAACGAAGGAGTAGTTCCAATTTTAAACAACAAAACTCAAACATTTATCTCAATGTCAAAATGACTATCAACAAACTATAACAAGCTATATTACACTTTAAAATATATTTCCCATATTTCCATTAAAAAACACATGCATCTACCCATTTTTTATTTCCTACCAGCACTAGAATACATTCTGATTTCCCATTTTAAAACTAGATTTCAAGTAAAACAAAAATTTGCATTTTCAGATTCAAAGACTGGTTTGAAAACCAAAACATATTCCCAAGATTTTATAGTAAAAATAGAAAGAATGAGAGTGAGAAAAACCCACATATATTTTCCCTTTCTTTCCTCTTCCAACTTTCTTGAAATCTACAACTCAAATGCTTCCCAAAAATCCCACAAAAAGGTCCAAACAGAGCATTTAAATACATAACACCATTTAAAATAGCTTCATTTTTGCATGCACAATATCAAAAACAAACTTCCAATATAACCTCACCAAAAAACTTCATGTAGAGATTAAGCTAAAAACCCACTGTAATTCCAAAAATGTGAATGGAGGGAGAAACTTGTGTGTTTTGTCTTCCAAAGGAAGCCACTTATTCCTAAAGAACTGTGCACATTAAATTACCATTAATAATTGTCAGTAACACGTAGTATCTTATTAAACCCAAAACCCTTTGCATGCTATGAATTTACCTACCTTAGATTTTTCCATATCGTCCATGACCAATCAAAACACTGAGCAATAACAACAACATTTATGACCTGTCACGTGGTCAATGACCAATTTCCAACAATAAACATTATCCTTGCAAAGGGGTTATGACCTTTATTTAAACATTCAATGTTAACAATTTTAATGAAGGGGTCGATGACCATAGTTTAAAACATCAAACATTATTTTCCAAGTGGTCTAAGACCAAGTCTCATAACATTAAACTTTAAGTAATCTCCAAGCAATGTGGTCTAAGACCAATAATCAATAATTATTTTCCTCAGTTAATTGCTATGTTATCTAAGACCATTTAAACATTATACATTTCCCTTGTTGAGTGGTCTAAGAAGAATTTCAAACATTTCATTTTGGTCTATGACCAATTCCTTTCGAAATCAACGTTAAACAATTTCAATGCAATGTGATCTGAGTCCAATCATTCAAAACATGAAACGGTGGATCTCAATCAACTATTCGAATTCCTTTACCGTAAACATTGCAATTACCTTAAATAATGCAAAACATCCTTAATAATGTAAAACAATGGTGGAGTTCATACCAACCAAAACCATACAACAATGCAAACCAAAACATGGTCAATGAGTAGCCAATACCAATAATACCACAAGCAAATGATGGAGCTCACTTAATCATAACTTACAAAAGATATAGATATATATGTTTATGTATACATACACACACATATGTTTACACATACACACACACACACACACTATATATAGCATTATTAATTAATTTTATCATTATCCATCAAATATCATATTAGCTATCAAAATCATATTAACAATGTGTCGCATTACCATGTTTTCGATGGTTATCGTCGTAACTTAATCAATGATCAACCTTAAAATGAAAAATACATTAAATATGGGGTGTGAAATTTTATAAATGGTTGGTGATGCCCTTTTGGCTCAATAATGCTCCTGAAACATTTATGTGGCTCATCAATAATCCTAGGGCAATTCATCATTATGTATTTTGATGATATTCTTGTGTTTAGGAAGAATTTAGAAGACCATATTTAGTATGTGTGCACTTACCTTAGATATCCTCTAACAACACCATTTTCAAGCTAAGATGATGAATTCCTTTGGCCAACATTCTATAAAATATATATGTTTTTTTATTGATGAAAATGGGGTACGTACAAACTTTAACAAGGCCAAATCTCTAAAAAATTGGCCCATTGGTGTTGCAAATTTAAAGAGTTTCCTAGGTGGCATAAACTACCACAAAGACTTCATCAGGAATTTTTTATATTTTTCTTGATAAATTCACCAATTATCCAACTAGAAAAAATAATGGAATACTACAAAAATCAAGCCTTCCAATAACTTAAAGACACGATGTACTCAAGTCTAGTACTATTCCTTCCATATCTTCAACAATCCTTTGAGGTTGGGGCAAATACCTCCAACTATGTTATAGGATTTTTTCTTAAATAGGGAAGACACCTAGTAACATATAATTCTAAAAGACTATCCACAACAAAGATCAATTATAACACCTACAACAAAGAGTTTTATGTTTGGTCCAATCCTTGAAACAATGGAGCCACTACATTCTTGGTAAGGAAAGAATTTTTCATATTGATCATTAGTTGCTTATGTTTATTGAATTCACAGTCCAAGATTCAAGACTAACAACATTTGAAAAGGACCACATGTATTCAACAGTTCCACTTGGTCATTAAATATAACAAGGACACTACCAATAAAGTTGCTTATTTATCGAGCCAACCAGTAGCAAAAGTATTGCATATCCTATATGTTACATTTACAACATATGATAATTGGAAAGGTTTGTATTATGTTGATGCATATTTTAGACTAGATATTCATGTTCTATAACATCATAATGTAACGAACCAAACCCCTTTATTATACTACATCATTCAAGTTGGTTGATTATATAAGTTGAATTAGTTGTGTGTTCCTACCAATACTACATGTTTGATGTTAATTAAGGAGGCACGTTCTTCTTCTTATGGGGGACACTTTGGTACCAAATAAATTCTACGCAACTTAGAATGATATTCCTATTAGCCCTCCATGAGGAAGCACATGAAGTATTTCATCCAACAATGTTTCTTTTGTAGTCAGGCTAATCATGATAATTACAAACTTGGTTTATATCGACCACTTCCTATTCCCTTTCCACCATGGGACTCTATCTCTACCATGGGAGTCTATCTTAATGGATTTTATTAGTGGGTTACCTACTACCTTAAAACAACAATGGTGTGTTGATTTTTGAAAATGGCTATTTTTTACCTTTGTAAGAAAACCATTAATGCTCTTAATGTTACATAATTGTTTTCCAGTAATGTATGGTGTCATTTTGGTTTGCTTCTTTCTATTATTTCTAATCATGATTCTGTATTTTTGAGACATTTTTGGAGACCCCTATGGTATTGTTTGGGATGTTAACTTCAATATTCCACATCTTTTCATCCACAAACATATGGCCAAATTGAAGTTGTCAACCAAATGTTAATTCATTTTCTCATGATATATTACTATTAATAAATAGTGGGATAGTAATCTTAATATTTTGTAGCACATTTAGAATCAAGCTACACATGTCTCTACAGGCCATTATCCTTTTGATGTATGTCATGTATATCAACCTCTTATTCCATATGAGATTCTAATTGCTCTTCCTCCAACTTCCTCATCAAATTAAAAAAAGGGACAGGCTCAATCTTCTCATTTTATTCAAAAAATGGATAAAAATTCATGCACTTCTCATGCTAAGTATGGGGAGATCCATGATAAGCATCACCTCCCTTCTTCCTTATATGTTAGGGATAAAGTATGGAGTTATACAAATAAGAAAATGTTCAATGGTCAACACCTTCATTAAATCAAATCTATTTGATATGGACCCTATTCCATTACTCAATAAATAGGACATAATGCTTTCAAACTTTATCTCTCATCCTAGTTAATAATTCATTATGTAATTAATTTCAAACAGTTGAAATGGTAGGAACCACTTCACTTGGAATACAAAGTTCCACTCTCTTATCCTGAGCATAATATTCCAAATTTCTTGCCTCATTTTGATGTAGACACCATTATTGATGTTTAGGCACACACTACTATGTGGAGAACGACCACTACACAATTTGGTTAGTTGTAAGGTACACTACCAACCCAAGTAAAGTGGGTCTCACAATCATCTTTTAAGTAGCTTTTCCCCCATCTTATGGAGAAAATGAGGTCACTTCCCTCTAAACAGGGAGGAATTGATAAGGTTTACTCTCTTCATGAGAATTTACATTTAATTATTTAATATTTGTAATCAAAATATTATAATAACTTGAAAACTCACTAAATTGAATAAACTTTCCTCTAAATAGGGAGGAATTGATAAGGCTTACTCTCTTCGTGAAAATTTACATTTGATTATTTAATATTTGTAATCAAGATATTAAAATAACTTGACAATTCACTAAGATAGATTTATTTCTTTGTTGATTCTTTTAGCTTTTCTAGTTAAATTTTTTTATCTCCTAGTCTAAATTTTCTAATAAAAGCATGAAATCAAGTTAATATATCTTGAAAACTCACTAAGATAGAGTTTTCATTGATAAGTATTTTAGATTTTCTAGTTCAATTTTTTTATCTCCTTGTCTATATTTTCTAATAAAGTCATATAATCAAGATATTGAAATATTTTGACAACTCTCTAGGATACATATTTCCTTGTTGAGTCTTTTAGCTTTTTGATTTAGACTATTTTAATTCCTAGCCTAGATATTTTATTTTAACATGCAATATGCATTTTAAGATTTCCTTAGATAATCTTTTTTATTTGTAAGTGATCTTGGATATGAGTTGTCATCCTTATCCACACATTTGTATTTTCTATGCATATGCAAGTGTTATTTCATACTTAATGAAATTTTAAAGGAAATAACTTGTGTGATTTATTCTTGTATTTTCATATCATATGTTTTCTGAGATTTATTCCAAAACAATTATATCACAGTATCAATTTGCTAGAATTGTACTACTATAATTCTCATCACTTGTTTGTTGGCTCTTCTAACCCTTGTTCTAAGTACCCCAAGGTTTTTAGCCCCTCTTTTTTTTCCTTTCCCATCTAGTGTGTTGGCATGTACGCTAAGAGGTTCCTCATTTGAATTCAAGATTATTTTGAATACATAAATGCATTTAGGACAAGGAAGTATACAAATGATAGGAAAGCATTAAATTTGTAAAACCGAGGAATTCATTTAGTTCAAGAGCATCCCCTCACGAAAAGCACATTACAAGAATTTAGAGAATCTAAACAACATTTATTTGTTGCATCGATTATAGAAATTAAAATGATAGGGATGGGAACAGTTGTATTACACTAGAATTCCTACTACATTGTATTATACTTAGTGTTTCCAAACTATTCAAAACCCTAGGATCTTAATAATAATGGAGGGATAACACATGCCCTCATTAACTCCCTCTTATTTTTAAATATTTTGTAAGGTATTGAAGGCCCGCTATGGTTCTAAAGAAAGGAGAGTTGTTTCCCAAAAAACCGCAATGAATTTTGTAAAAAGTGGGCAAGGTGTTTTATCTCTAAAAAACAAACAAGGTCATCAATTGAGTTTCACACTATCTTAGGTTTTTTGTCGTTTCACTAAGGAATAGTCTGGTTTTATCTAAACTTGTTTTATATTTTATGTTTTTTATAATTATCTCTCAATTATGATATAAAATCATTATAAAACCCTATTTCTCTCAAATATTTGTTGAACATTTCAACTATTCTAATTCACCTATGCTCCAAGTATATTAATTTTGTAATTAAATTTGTTTTGTTAAATTATATTTATTTACATCAATATCATGGTTAAATATAGCACATTAGTAATGTGAAACCACTTTCCACATATACATTTCTACTATGTGTGCCCTTGTAGCTTATGTTAATAGTGCTTTATGTCAATGAAAGACTCATATATGAATCAAAAAGGTAATACACTCATTAATATATTAAAATCATAACTCATGGTTTCCCTTTGATTATGTTTGTTCTTATTACGTGGATAGAAAATCATATAATGGATTGTTGCCAAAGAATAAACTATTTGTACAACTCAAAAAGTGTATCTTTACTGGTGTAATTTTCTCAATAAAGAGTAAACTTTATTTATTGGTGCAATTAATGTTGTTAGTTATGTAGATGATTACTGTAACAAAAATCATATTTATTATTTATAACCAAATATTAAAATCATTAATATTGTTTAAATAAAATTAAACAATATTATATCTAAAAACAAGTACAAATATTATGAGAATGATGTACTATAAACAAGTGAAGTGATATGACGAAGTTAGATATGTGGGAATTTTGAGAGGAAACCTCCAAAATATAAAATCATAATGAAAGGAATTAGTGAATGCAAGTTATAATGATTTAGGAGGTCATGTCTATTATTATTTGTAGACATGATTAGGTAGGGAGGACCCTGCAATCCCAACAAGTCAGCCTAAAGAATGTTCATATAGAATTAATGTATGAAAAGATAAAGGTTATGCAAAGATAAAGGTTTAAATTATTAATTTTGTTCCTTTTGTAGATGATTACCTTAACAAAACTCATATTTATTATTCAAGAACCAAAGGATAAAAATTATAATGAAAGGAATTAAAGAATGCAACTTATGATGATTTAGGAGAGCCTATTATCCCTATTTGTAGACATGACCCTACAATCCCAATTAAGTCAACTCAAAGAAACATCTAAAGCTAATGTATGAAAATATAAATGTTATATGTGCCACAATTTGGTCACTCCATAGTCTTAATACACTTATGTAGATAGAATAATAGGGGCTTAACATGCCCCCCCTTTAGAAAAGTGTTTCCCTTGATGCTTAGCAAGTTTGGACGTTGTTGGATGAACTCTTCATCTTCCCATGTTTCATATTCTGACCGTAGATTCATCCACTTCATTAGAAATTTTGAGAAGACTCATTTGTGCAACTACTTGACTCTCATCTTGATGATTTCTTCTAGTTACTTCTCTTATTCATCTAACTTGGAATATCTAATTGTATTGGAAGAGTATTACCAATGAATTTCTTCAAGAAAGAGACATGAAATATAAGATGAATTTTCGAAGAAATCGGAAACTCCAATCTTTAAGCCATGTTACTAATCCTTTGGAGAACTTTAAGGGTCACATGAAATTTTGGTGCTAGCTTGTGGTGCTTATGTTGATTTAGTGGCATTTTTTTATAACGGTGCAATCTAAGGAAGGCCTAATCTCCTTCAAAATTCCTTTAGCACTTCAATGTTGGTTTGTTTATTGTTTCTTCCTATTATGATCCAAAACCGAATTCTCCTTGGGGACTTGGAGAATTTTATTATGAGGTTAAATATGATCCTCCACTACATGGGTTTTAAGATGACCATGTAAGTAAGTATTGGATGGTAAAATATAGCCATGAAGAACCTCAAATGACATCATCTTTGTTGTTTTATACCACTATTCTGCCATGAAAATCCCATTTGACCATTGTGATTACTTTAATTAGGCAAAGTAATATAGATACCTTCCCAAAAAAAAATCATGATTATATTTTTCCATGTGATTGTGGATGTTAAGATGAACTGTGTTAGCTTTATGCACTATCTACTAAATAGGTCACTCTAGAAATGTTAGTGAATATAAGATCATGATCACTCATTATGAATTTTTGTATGTCATGGAGTTTATGTACCTTTTTCATAGTAGTAACTTGAAATGTATGATAGAGTCCAAAAAATTGTGCATACCAATATCACATCCAAATTATATGAATTTGGCAACCATGTAATAAAATGTATTGATATATCCTCCTAACATTGTGTTGAAATGGATAATGGTTGTATGAGACCTAGAGATTTGACTATTTCTCCTTTATGTTGTTGACATATCAAAAATTTGGCTACAATTTTTTGTGTATGTCCCCCTCAAATCCCTGTTAAAAAATACATCTTCAAGAATGTTAAATGTCCTATAGGAATTCATGTGTATGATCTAAACACTAGCTTTCAATCGTAATTTTATGTGCAAATACAACCCACCTTTATACCATATGGAATCTCCCTTCTAAGTATATTAATTATTTGAAAAAGAGAGTTATTGCTAAAATTTTTTAATGATATTCCATGTTATCGTATCATAATTCCATTCTATTTGTCTAACTTCCACCCATTTCGACTATAATAATGAGATGGCACAAATTTTTGCCTCATCATCATGTCAAGAGAGAACATGCATTGTGATATTTCCCTTCCCCTTTTTGTAAATAACTTCAAATTCATAACCAAACATCTTGGTGATCCATTTATGATCCTCTAACAAAAAACACTGCTCCAGGGAATTCTTAAGACACTCATTTGTTTTGATTCTAAAACACACACCATGAGGCATTGTCACCAATATTTATTTACATGAATGATAACTAACATTTCCTTATATGTGGGTCATACCAAATCCTTGTATTTCAGTTGACAACTCTCAAATTACAGGGGATCCCCTTCTTTCATCAATATTGATCCAATGTCATGTCCAAAGGTATTGTTTTTTACCACATCTCTTTCATAAATTAGAGGTAGCTAACACCCAAGTGGAAGTAAGAACTTACTTAAAAAGGTGGAAAGCTTAGGTGATTGCCTTCGACCATGAAAAATAATCTTTATTCAATAAGGTTGTTAGGGAACATCCATGTGAGCAAAGTTATAGACAAATATTAAATATTAGTATATTTTCCCAAGAATCCACTCAAACCCCTGATGTTTATAGTTGTTGGCTAATATTTAATATCTACAATGTTCTTAGGATCCACATTAACACCTTCATATGATGCCACATTTCCCAAGTACTCCACTTTTTTACTCCAAAGACACATTTGGAATTTTTGGGCATAGATTTGGTTTTCTTCCAATACTTATAATAAATTTTCCATGTGCTACAAATGCTCTTCCCACGTTTTGCTTTAGCTTACAATATTATTAAAGAAAACCCCCACAAATTTCCAAAGGAAAGGACAGATCATTGAGTTTATGAGACTAAAAATTCAGTGGAGTATTATTGAGACCAAAGATGCATAAATAAGAATTCATAATGACCTTAATGTGTCTTAAATGTCATATTATGTACGTCCTCCTCCTTGACTTGGATTTGATGATCACCTAAGTGCATATCTAACTTGTAAGGAAAACAACACCAATCAATCCATCCTAAAATTCATCAATAACATAAATATGAAACTTATCTTTGAGGCAGAACTTGTGGAGTTTTCTGTAATCAAGATACATTCTCCATGACTTTTCCTCTTTAACCATGACCACCAAGGATGAATAGTCAATTTTTTGGGACAAACAATTCAGGAAGGTGGCATTTCCTTGACCAACATTTCAATTTCCAACTTTATTCATAAGGTAACAATATGGCATGTTTTAGGACATGTACTTCTTGGAATCAATTCAATTTGATGATCACGATATCTAACTCGAGGTATGCCCTTAGGTTCAATAAAAAGTTTCTGGTGATGTTGAATGATTTCTCGAAGCCCGTGGTGGCTTGCAAATTCAATCTCATGTGATTCTAATGAATGTAATTGTGCATCTATAACATGATATTTGTTTTTAGAAAAAATTTCCAACTTATATGAGAGCTAATTATTTTTCTCGGAGGTGATTGTGTCCCTACAATTTTGAACATTTTTCTATTTGCATTGAAATACATAAATAGGTCCTAAAAATTGAAGGATATGGTGCCTAATTATTTTAGCCATTGTACTCCCAAAATTATGCTTGTTTAGCTCATAGGAATGAAGAACATTTTTTATTCCAACTGATAGTCCCCCATTGAATATTGGATGTGATGACATCTACCCCCATAAGAGGTTTGATTTCCATCAGCAATCATAACTTGAAAACAATAAAGTGGAAAACATATTAAAGATGAGTTCATTTTCTAACATTTTGACAATGAAGTTTTATCGCCCAACATTGTTTCCGTCATATTCTTGGTATACCCTACCACTTTGAGCTTTTGTGGTGTGATTATCTCATTTACCATATGTAACTAAATTTACGGACTTTATTCATCCTATAAGTTCTCAGTCTCGTGTTCTGTGATTGGGCCTTTTGTAGCTACTTACTCTATACTCTCATTCTTAATAATATGTGGTTGTTTCTAACCATTGCACATTTATTACCTTTGGACCATTTTTTATCCAAATTCCAACATTATTTTATTTTATTTTATCCACCTCATGTTGGGGAGATAGATTAATAATTTTCCTTTGGTTAAATGTATTGGTCACAATACCATCAAAATTATTGGCCACATATATGTCTCTTCATCTCACAGTTTGACCTTATGTGAATCCCCTAATGGAAAATTTTTGTTCCTCAATGTGTAAAAATTTCTTTATATCATTTTATGGGTTCCCAAAAAATGACCATCATGCTTAATCTAGTCACCAAGACCATCGATGTAGAATTGAATTTTTTGATAAGTTTTCATGCATGGAGTTATGATCACGAACCTTATATACTTGGCATTTATCAGATTGTTCTACGAGGATCAATACAAAACCTTGTGCACATCAAAGAGGTTGTACTGCCAATGGTGACGTGAACGTTACAAGTAGTAAGCAAGAACTCGAACCACAAATAAGAATCAAACATGAAAGAAAAAAAGTCTAGCATTCTCATAGATCAAAAAATAAGGTACATATAGGAGTTTTGTGTAACTCATGTGCATGACACGTGGACACATGAAACCCTAACTAACCCTAATGACATATGATCTCACTAAGTGAGATGGCTAACCATATGTGGTGGACAACACACTGAATGACGATGAGGCAAGTCACATACACCAACACCCCCCTTTATCGAAGCTAAGGTAGAGGTCATGGTAAGTCAAAACACAAGGATAACTCCCCTAGAAAAATAAGAAATATGTGTCAATGGGGCCTGGAGACTAAAGGCTTGATAAATTACCCATGTATAAACAAAATCTCTGTGGAAAATAATAAGAGGAGAAAAATGGGCCCTGATAACTAGGCCTGATGAGGTACCATGTATAATAAGGATCTCAAGTAATGGAGGAAAATCCCTAAGGGAAAAACATCCACTTACAAGAGATAAAATACTCCTCTAAACAACCTTAAAAATATGTGTCATATGGGTCTGGGAAACTAAAGGCCTAATAAGGTACCCATGTACAAACTACAATCTCTCTGGAAGAAGGAGAAGAGAAGAGAGGAAGGAGAAAAGAGATACGAGAGAAGATGAGAATATATAATATACCTCACGTAATACAAGAGCACAAGAAAGGATACTTTGCTTCAGTGAAGGGTTCGGTAAATAATTCTACAACTAGATTTGTATTATGCAACTCTATGAAGTCTCCAAGAAGAGTGTTAATGATGTGGTCTTCCACATGTAGACTTAAGAAGGTCCATCTGCATCAAAAAATGTTCTTTCCCTTAGGAAGAATAGAAATGGAATACTGGAAGTCTTCCCACTTCATGAAGGAAGACGAAGGAAACAATATGAAGAACTCCGAATCTGGTCCACTAGAATGTGACATAGGTCTAATAAGTGAATGCACAAGAACTAAAGGTAATTCCATGAATATAGAACTATCAGAGTATGAGAGAGGAACATCCGCTGAAAGGATGCCTAATTGAAGTGAAGGCAAAGTAGCAACCCCCACAACAATATAAAGAGGATCCATAAGAAAGGGTGGATTAGTGATGGTCTCCAAAAAAGTGGAAGTGATAAGAGTCCCAAAATGGGTACTCCCAACAAAGGAGATGAATGAATCCTCTGAAACACCTATAGAAGGATGAGAAACTCCCTATACTGCATCAAAAGTAAGCACTGGGAAGAGATGATCAAGGTCTAATAGATACTCATCCCAAGAGGGTGGCTTAACAAATAGAAGAGCGATGTGTGATAGGTATGAATCATCAACACATGAAGCAAGAGGAGTGAAAATGGCCTCACACAGTGGAAGTGGAAAGGAGGCAGATGCAATGATGGTATGAGGATGGGAACAAGACTTCCCGATGTCTGATGGGAAGGGAAGAGTGTTGACATACCCTGAATTGTGGACAAGAGAAGGAGGAAAGGAGTCCTATCAGTACTCTCGACATCAAAACTAGAAAAACGATCCTTATCAACATGGATAGGAACAAACACGTATGTGTTAGCAAGACTTTCATCACATGAAGAAGGAGAGGAGAAAATTTTGTAAGTAGGATAAATAACAGTGTTACTTTGTAAAGGGTCTCCAAATAAGGACTGAATAAACCTCCAAACAATGTGAGGACACTCTATGTGTGCCACCTGATGATGAAGAGGCCTGGAAATTTACATCAACAAATGACCAACGACCATGCTATAAGTGAAGCTAGTCCTCAAATTTATCAGGATCATTGGGGGGTAGGTACTCGTACATACAAGTAGAGATAAAGGTCATCGTGAATAATAAAACATTCCATGCTCGAACACCACAGTGCATAGTCAGCCCTACCAAGAGGAAGAGACAATGAGTGTAACATAGAAACATTCATATAAATCATAGGTTTGGGAAAATAAATCTCCATGGTGCATCCACAAAAAAATCAAGAAGTGCAGAATGCAAAAAAATAAGGGTGCAAGAATACACACAAGGTGGCAAGACATCACACTCAGTAAAGAATACATCTGCATGTAATACAACACCCAAGAAAAATGATAAACCCCCTATTTGCGACACTTTATAAGAAGCATGTTGATTAAAATAAGGTGTGTTTGTGTGACATGGGATAGTTGATCACTCACCTTACAGCAGGAGACGAATCGTGCAAGAGTGGAGGCCACAATAAGTCTCAGTCGGAAAAAGAGTAACAACATGTAACCACACAAAAAAGGGTATAAGCAAGGAACTAGGGGAAAAATCAAAGTTTGGTGTGAGAAAAAATGTGTCACATCGTAGCAGAAACCCCTTGCTGAAAGACTGTGGCAGACGTACTCACAAGTCCTCAAGCAATAACAAGGGTGATTACAAGGAAAAATTTGGGCTCAAGATGAGTCCAAGGGACTTCCAGGATGAAGCGAGATCTCCTAGAAGGCGGAAAAATGCTAAGAATGTCACTACACACTCCAACAAATAGTTAGTAGTAAAAAACACCCAATAACACTATAAAATCATTCTTTGAATTTTCCCTATCAGTCTAATTTGAAAAATTAAAGGGAAAAAATGACTATAACGTTGGATTAAATGATTAAAACTACTAAGTATTTTAAATAAGAAGCTAATTAAAAATAACTAACCCCTCATTAATTAAACCCTAGTAATTAAGATCTAATTAATTAGCTATATAACATTAGATCTTATTTTAACAAACAAGACCTAACTTATAAACAATGATCTAGTTTAAATTAAATTAAAAAATGTCCTCTTAACTAAAAATAGACCACCTTAAACTTAATTAAACACCCCTAGCTTTAATTAAGAAATGCACCGCAAACTTATTAAAACACCCACTCAACTTTAAAACCCACCATTTAAAAAAAATCCACCTTAATAAACATGGACCCTTTAAATATGAAAAGCATATCATTGAATAAGGGATGCAAAATCTATAATGTCAAGTTTTGAAGATATTATGTTTAAGCACGTGTTTGGCGAAGAAAATGAATGCGCGGACACATTAGCTAATTTTGGTCTGTTAGCTAATCATAAAAAATGGTGGCGGGATGAGGGAGGGTTACCGCTAAGTACAAAGGACAAACTTTATGCAGAAAGGAGGATTCGTGCTTGAGTTTGGGAGTGCTGTGATTTGGGAAATAAATTCATTGTGGGTGTATTTATCCTTTCAAATCATTAGTCTGAATGCCATGGGTGGGAGGTGGCTTTTAAAACGTCTGGTTAAGAGTTCTGGTATGTATTTGCTTCCCTTTTTTAGAAGGCAGACAAAGATGGGGGGTGCTAGGGTTAGGGTGGAGCCGTCATCCTCTTCCTATCTGCAACGGGATGCTTTTATTTGGGGTCTATTCAAAGAGGGTGGTATTTCATACTTTATTCAAAGTTTGAGGGGTTCGGATGATGTTATTTCACGAGAGTTTTCTTTATCCTGAAATAAGGGTCTGGTTTTAATGAGAGGGGTAAGTTTTTTAGTGTATGAAGATTTAATTGGTAACGTAACCAAAATGGATTGTGAAGGTAGCAAATGTAACACCCTTGACACTTGTTATTTTCCTCTACATTTCAAGTGTTGACATGTGATTTTCCTTATAAAGATATGTTCTTTTGATTTTTGGAGATCATGCTTGATATGGATAAATCATCTTCTATTCTTAAGATCCTTTGACTGAATTGGAATGGATTCCTTGAATCCATTTTTCATTTCTTGTAGGTGAGTTGCAATCTAGTTTAAGAATTGTAAACTTATCTATTAATCTGACTCATCCTTGGATCAATTTCAGTGATCCAAGGAATGTTTTAAATCTGCTCTATTGAGTGAATGATAAATCGACATTCCATGATTTAAAATATGTATGACTGAACTTTGATTGATTACAAGTTCTTTGATTATTGTGTGAACGTGTTTCTATTCAGTCATATGTTGTGTTTGGATATTTTCAGTTCTATCATGGTAGGACAATGCTGATGCAAATGAACTATAGCCTGTTCACGGTATAGGAAACATTTTGGTTCCTAAAACTAAAGGGACTGTCCTGTAGAATCCTAAGCTAGGTAAGAATATACATATTTACTACCTAGCTATGTTAATTAATTAAATTTTATCCTAACCTAATCTTTTACTGAAGGATTATGGAGAGGTTTTTAGGTTATTGAAATTATCCTATAACCTAATGCTTTATGGTTGTGTAATGATCTAACCTAATGCCTAAAAACTATTGTGTTGGAATTAATCTATCCTATGTGGGAACTACCTAAGGTGGTAATTTATGGATTGGGTTATATCCTAGGGTTACATATCCTAATCTAACCTAAGAAATTATGTCTACCTAAACTAATGGGCATGAAGGGGAATTAGTGGTCGCATGTTTTATAGGTGATAGTTCTAAGGCATTTAAGTTGTTGATAAGGTTTTAATTGCATAGAGATACTGCCAGTTATGGCAGGGGCTAGTTGACTTGGTAGAGGCTTATGTGGAAAATTCACTAAAATGGAATTCCTTGTTAAATTGTATTTGGCATTCGCTAAACTTGGAAGGTGGTGGCAAGGAAGGATAGGCAGGAAAATAGGAATTAATGGAATTTATTGATTTCAGTTTTTGTGCACAAACCGTTTTGGACAGCATGCAAACAGGTTTGTATGGGGTCATTTCACCTTGCATGTTTCATGATTTTCACTCTGCATGCTCTCTAGTTTTTTGAACTAGCAGATTGAACTGCACTTAATGGTTATTCTTGAGATTTTTGACCCATTTTTGGTTCGTGGGATATATAAGAGGCAGTGTGGAAGAAGAAGGTGGTTATTTGATCTTTCGTGGAGAAGAGGAAAAGTTGTGAGCTCAGCTGGAGGTTCTCTTCGATTTGACAGAAGCACTATCAGGCATGATAGGCTCTAATCTTTAAGATCTCTTTCTTTCTTATAAATGTTTCATTAAAACAAGTCTGCTCTTTTGAGATTCTTGGATTACTTATCTTATCTGGTTATTTGCTTGTTGGGTTTATTAAATCTTGTGATATTGGTTTTGAATCCTTGGTAAATGATGTTCTTTTTGGAAACTTACCATGTATAGTCCTTAAAAAAGAGAATGCATGCAAAAACTTATTGTTGTAACTGGGATTTTTCATTCTAGAATGGGTAATGAAAGTATTCTGTTTAGAAAACCTTCATTGCTATTTAGATATGGTTCAAATTTTTTGAGAACTTTGGGTTCTTTCTGATGTTGTTGGAATTTGTGTTTTGTATGATCGTGAGCTTGTGCTGAGCTTGTGTTTTAGTAGAGCTTGTATTCAAGCTCGCATTTGGTTTGGAACTTGGTTCTGGTTTTGTGTTTGTTGAGAATTGTTGATAAAGGTTCTCGTTGTTCTAAACCGTGTTGGAATCTTGGATATCCCTGGACTGTTGCTGAAGCTTGCATATAGCTCGGTGCTTGTGTCTTAGTTCCTAATGATAATCTGAACTATTACTGTTAGTTCATAATGTACACAGTACTTATATGTTATTGCTCATTTTTGGACTCAAACCATGGTGAGAAAGTTGAGTTCCGTTGGGGGATAATATTAGACTTCGCATTTTGATATGAATTGTGTTAGACCCTTTAGTTGTTCTAACCCAGTGTTGAAATCTTGGGTAACTCAAACTGTTGATGAAGCCGTATGTGGCTTTGTACCCGTGTTTTATACTTTTTTGGGAAGTTTGGAATTGTTATTGAAGTATCGTGATTTACACAGCACTCATATTTTGTTACTTGTGTAGTCTAAACTTTAGTTGAGACTTTGTGTCAACTCTGTTTTGGTATTTGAGTTGGGTTTTATTTGTTTTAAATGTTAAAAACTAATAAATCTTTTGTTGAACCATTGATCTAGGAAAACAGAGAAAATAGTTGGTTGAGTTGTTGGATAAACTCTTAAGATCTCAACTAAAGTCATCTTTGTTTGATGAATGGTCTTGGTAATTCTTTTCTATGAACTGTTTCATCTTGTTTAAGATGGCATTGGAATTTTATTGAGGGTATTCTTTTCCCCTCTGTTTCATGGAAACTCGCATCTTCAGATCTTTTAAAATAAGATGAGGGTTTCATGTTAAAAATGAGCTTAATTAATTTAGTACTCTTAAATTGTTATGAAAAGATTATATGTCTCTGTTTGAATAATTTTTGTATTACAATACTTATTGAATCAGGAAATGATTACTCTTTTGTAATGCAATAATGAAACCTGACAATGGGATTTCAATATGAGTTTGTTCATACTTCTGATCATGTCTAACTTATTGACCAGTCATTTTTCTATTTCTTGTTGGATATAGTTAATACATCTTGAGCCGTTATAAAAGAAAGGAATGTGATTCCGTTAGAACAGACTGTGTTTTAGGACTACTAATTGTATTTCATTTTGAGTAGGAATTTGAAACTCATGTTCATTGAAAGCAAAGAAGTGTAAATAATATGGCAGTGTGCTTCTTCTTACTGTATAGATCATTGGGTGAACTTCTATTTTGATTCTCCTTTGAAATCAATTTTTCTTTATGAGTTTTTTGATCTTCCTTTACCCAATCATTTGTAGAAATGATGTTAGAAGATATTATTTTATTCGGTTTTATTGAGCCGGAAATTCCAGCTTGTTTGGTAGACTATTGTTTGACAAGACTTTACTTGGTTGGGTTGAGATGAGTAAGTTTGTCTCTTGCACTCTATCTTTTTGTGAATTCTCCTTGGATGAACTCAAGTAGATATTAACTCCGGTATGAGTCTACCTTGATTTTTGAATGTTGTTTCAAACCTTTAAAAGTTAACTTATATATGTGGAAGTAGATTTAAACTTGCAGGTAGACCGATTGATTTTCTATTCCTTCTTGGATTAAATGAAATTTTGTTTTGATGAATATCTTAAATGTTAAATTTTAAGGTAGTTGTCTTTTAAAAAGAAACAGTTAAATCACATTTTAAATCCATTCTTTTTCTCGGATGTGTTGGGTTTTGGCATAGTTGTATTGGTTCTTCTTCCTTTGTTTAGGAGTTAGATGAGTCATCCTAATATGAACCATGCTTTAAACTCTTCCTTTAGCTTGAAGCAAAGATAAATGTTGTTTTCTTTTATGAAAGATTGGGAACAATGAGATGTTATGATGTGTTATTTGCCTAGGGATAATTGATGGGATCAATTAGACTCTAATTTGTAAGGATGACATGGTGGATTATATTCTGTCCTTTTCTTCAAGTGAAATTAATTGTTTAAAATGTACTTATTTTCCGTTGCTTTTGATAGATTGATTATATGATGTAATAATTGTCTCATTAAAGCAGAGTTGTTTTAATGGAACAATTATTGGAATGCACTTATTTTTAAGGCTTAGTGCTTATCATGTTCAGTTCATTGAACTGACCCGTGCTAGAAATTTTTGCAGATGGACTTTGTAAGTGAAAAGGAAGGCATAAACTTATGTGATCATTGGCTGATTTAACTCTGATTTTTGTGAAGAAATCTGAATCGTTGTTGAGATTGTATTGAAAAAGAAAAAACAATAGTATTCTTTTGTAATGAAGGCAGTTGTCTTGTAGCATACCTAAATGTATAATTTTTAGAGATGAATTAAATGTTGGGAATTTATTTACAGTGGGTGTGTATATTATCTTGTACTTTCATTGCATAGATGGAATCCTATCTTGTAGATATTCTCCATATTATTTATATGCTTAATAGAGTATTCCTAGATAAGTTTGACAGTGGGAATTGGACTAATTTCCCTAAATAGGATGCAACTTCTTAAGTTGTAGAATTTGATGTCATAACTAAACAATTCAATATAGTAATATTATATGGAATGAACATTCAGTAATAACTATTGAATTTGTAATGATTTTTAGGGGTGCTAGGCCCTAGCACTTAATCATGTAAAGGAAGATTCTTCCACTATCTTACGAATGCAAATAAAATGGAAGACGTGATTCCTAATTATTAGACTTCATTTAATAAAGTCTACTTAGTTACAACCTAGATGGTTGTTACACTTCCTTGAACAGTTAAGTCATAATAAATGGAACTTATGATGTTGATATCCTATTATGGTTGACAGCTTGTTAAGTCCAGTAAATAACATTAAAGGCAATCTTAAGCTATGAAAGTTCTTTAACAACCAATTGAATCTGTTGTAGAGAAGAACTTAAGGAGTGTTGGATTAAGGTTAGGCAAGGTTGCTGAAATATATTTTTAATAATAAAAATTAATTAAATTAATAATAAACTCCTTGAGGTATGGACATCTCAATGAGGTTTTTCTGTGGGATGTTAGCACATGCCAACTGCAGGTCTATACCTTCAAGAAGATTAGGATCTTCTCAAGGATACAATGATGCAGTAGACATGTGGCAACACCTTTCTGCATTGATCATCTAGATTAGTAACATGTCTAAGATATGGGGTAGCCCCCTAAGAGTCAAGATACCTTGGCACATGGGGTTGACTTAGGTTGACCCAGTATGCCAACTTACCATAAGTCTTAGTGAGCCTCCCCCTATCATAACGTATGTTGTTAACTCAAACTAGGGTTAAACCTTGGGCAAGTGGATTGACAAAAGTCAGTAAAGAACATTCTAGATAACAATAGAGTGGGGTGAAGGATGTTTTCCAGATTGATGAGTATGTCGTCAAGGAATAGTAATACGAACAGTATGTTAGAAATATTTGGCCAAAGTATTGCAAGTTGCTAGTTGCATTGTCCTATATCACCTAGTCTAAGGTTCGTGATGTAGATGAATATTGGTAAAAAATATTCAGATAGGTTCCTTAGACAGATCACTCAATACCTTGAATAGGGAAAGAGAACCAAGTATACGTGGTATATGGAAAAGTATTCAATACTTAATGTTAAACATGAATAGATCGGTAGTTTACCAAGTCATGAAATGAATAGATCGGTAGCACACTGAGTCATTACAACTCCATATGGTTATCTGTTATATGAAAGGTTGATAAAGAATGTGTGTTATAAACTATGAATTTAGAACAAAGAACATTATTTTTTAAAAAATTCCCTTGTTTCTAAAGTCTTAAAATGGGAATGTTATAGCAAAGTTTATAAGGGTAGATCTCGTCTTCAGGAAGAGGTACAATTTTCTTGGAAAATGAGGAAAGAATTTGTTTTATGGAGGATGGAATTGCTCGTAACTCTTTACAAGGTCGGTGGGCAGAGGTGTGTTTTCATCTTATGAAGTATATTACGTTGGATGGCAGATATAGGAAGGTACATTCTCAACATCTCTGCTAAACCATTTCAGGTGAAATAGAAAGATTAGTATTCCGTTTTATAATTTCAACTCTCTGAGTGCCCTTGTTAAAAAATTCAAAAAGAAGAAAATTGAGCTGATTTTGCATCAAGGTTTAATTATGCTGTTGGTTAGAGCTGGAAAACCTATTCTGAATACTAAGGGGGTCAGTGGGCATTTAGGTAGTGATTGGGAAGATTATATTCCATTGGATGATCAAGCCAAACTTTTGAAAATCAAGGAGAGGGTTGTGAAGGAGCTAAATGCAGTGTCGGCTTTGCAGGATTTAGCTACTGAGAAGGTGGAAGAAGGGGAGAAAGATTCGGTCTTTGTTTTTTTGGCTAGTGAATTAGAAGCCTTGGAAGAATATGTAACCCAAGAAAAAGCTCCGAATAGATTTTTCTTAGGGGAATGCAGAGGTCAAATGGGGAGATCAGAGCTTTGGAGAATAGGGTGGATACCCTTCAAGGTTTAGTGGCGAGCGTTACAAGTAAAAAGAGACAGCTGATCATTTCGTCCTCTGAGGAGGAAGAAAGCTATGTGGGACGTGTGGAAGTAGCTAGGCCAAGCTCTCGTTCTAAGGACATGAATAAATAGGTTCTTTTTTGGCCTTTTTGTTGACTGGTGGTTTTTTGTATAGTTGTTTTTCTGGTTTTGGTTGGGCTTTTTGTGGATCAATTTTTTCCGTTAATCCTGCCCTGTTTTCTTTTAGTTTGTTTTTTTATAGATATTAAGTATTGTTCGAAACTTATTGTAATATATTTTTTGTAATTGGTCTTTTGGATCCTTTTTCCAAAATATTATCTATAAAAAAAAACATATTGTTGTTAATATAAACTAACCTTTATTAAAAAAACTATGTTTAAAAACTAGCGGGAAAAAAAGGCTCAGTCAAAGGTAGGAGTGGGAGAGACAAGATGGTTGAGGAGCCCGAGATGGGATAAGAGATGAGGACTTGACCAAGGTGGAGGATATGCAACACGAATAAATACTTGGTTGTTGAACGAGTTGCAAGATAAGTGATTCGTGGGTGTGTTCTACAGACTCAAATGCAGAGTGCAAAGTGATTCAACGAAAAACAGTGAACGACCAGGGCTGAGGTAATGCAACAGGGCATACTCAAAGGGTAGGGTCAAATAGGGAGCTTGGGATGAGCTCACACGGAGCAAGGTCAAGGGCCGAACAACCAAGTCAAATCCAGACATAGGTAATGTAGGTTGAATGCGAAAAACACATAGGTCAAGGGTTCAACAAATCAAAATGCAAGATTAAAACACAGTAGACCACCATGGTCTGACGCAATGCAAGGAAACTCTAGAAGAGCTTGATTTCAAACTCAAAGATGTAAAAACTACCCTAGGTCAATGCATAGCTAACACGGCTAAAGCGCAAAGCAACACAAACAACTCACACATACAAAACTAGACATCTCGGGGGGCAAGGAAGGAAAGACGAGCTCACGGTAAAAAAACAACGTAAAATTCCCAACTCGTTGATGTTAAGATCCAACTCGGCCAAGGAGGAGACATCTCGCCGATCTCTATCGGATCTCAACTGAGCTGGCAGAGGTGAAAGGAGCACCAAGTAGGTGGAAAAATAAAAACCAACAGGGGAGGAGGCCAAAACCAGAGGTCCAAACACGGGTTCTTTTTTAAAAAATTACTTTCAATTAAAACTGATAAAACCATAAATGCAAAACCTACCTCTAAATACTTATTCCCTTCAAACTTAGTTGCAGATACTTGGATCTGGGTGCGAAACACCTGAAACCTACACATGCACAACCATAAAACCATCACAAACTCTTAAAAATGAGATGGTTAAACATGTTAAAAGGATTCCAAAGGATGATTGAAAACTTACACGAGAACCACAAAAACCCAAAAAATGAAATAATTAACAACCAGAATCAAAGTGCACATTTACCAAACAATAGCTCTGATACCATATCGGATTATTCTACGAGGATCAATACAGACCCTCATGCACATTGAAGAGGTTGTACTTCCAATGGTGACATGAACACTTCAAGTAGTAGGCAAGAACTCGAATAAAAAATGAGAATCAAACATGAAAGAAACATGGTTTAGCATTTTCATAGATCAAAAAAGAAGGTACATATAGGAGTGTTGTGTAACTCTTGTGCATGACACATTGACACATGAAACCCTAATGACCTATGATCTTACTAAGTGAGATGAATAACCATAAGTGGTGGACAACACGCCAAATGACGAGGAGGAAAGTTAGATACACCAATGACATTTAATTTCCTATATATCCTATTTGTTTCATCTTTGTCAATTGGATAAAATAGCTTCCCTTCCATGATTTCTAATGGTGGGATCCTAATTCACGAGTAAAGACATCCTAATGAAGCCCATTTCTCAATATTCAAATCATGATTGACTAGTGCCACTGATAGGTTTCAAATGTGAAATTAGTGAGGCTTTTTCAACCTTGGTATGTTATGAAGCTTAAAGCACGAGCCTTATTTAAGAATTTAAATTTTTACCATTACACTTGTGAATGTCTATTTTGGGCAAGCGTAATATTTTTCCTTGGGAATGATGCCCCATTCCTTGATTTTGTTTGATAAGGTTGTATCCATCCTGGTTGTTCAACTTCATATTATTGGTCAACATATTTAGACCAAATCCATAATTATGTTTATTTTGGGTGGATTTGAGAGTCGATGATTCAAATCAAACATGACTTACTTAAATGTATCCAAACCCTCATGTAGCAAGGAAGCAAAAGTGGTAAATAGGTGATCCTTGATAAAGGTTACCACTTCTTCACAACCCATAAGAATGCTTCCCATTAGGTTTTTTAGTGAACAATAAAGGACTTCATCATTATCATTAATTGTAGAAGTATCATTTGGTCCATTGGTCTCACAATATGACATTGTTGTAGATAAGGTTGGTTTCTTAGTTCTAGATTTGTGATCATGCATGGGTGGAATGTACTTGATATGAGTTGATACCATAAAACTATAGGGTTTGGTGGCCAAAACAAACATTATTGGGGACTTATAAAAAACTTCTCACAATGAAAATTAAGTTTGCAAGAAAACTTGTATGCATTAGATCCCATTTCTTACCTTAGTTCTGAGAAAAAATATCAATTAACAAATGAATCTATTTATTTCCTTTTAATTCCAAAAAATAACATTTGATTTGTTTACTCAAAATAAGAGATAAATTTTTTTACCAAGGATCACTCCTTGAAAAATGACAAATCTTGGATAAATTTGGGCATCGATGATTCAAATAAGACATGAGTTGCTTAATCCTAGCCAAGCCCTCGTTTATCGAGAAAGAAAAGGTGGTAAATATATTATACTTGATGAAAGTTACCAACGCTTCATAACCTACAAGAATGCTTCTCATTAGGTTTTGTGGTAGACGATAAAGGGATTTATCATTATCATTGATTGTAGAAGTATCCTCTAGTCCATTAAGCTTAGACTATGACGTTGTAGATGTGGTCAGTTTCTTAGTTTTAAATTTGTGGTTGTGTAGGGGTGGAAAGTACTTGGCGTAAGTTGTGACCATAAAAATATAGTGTTTGGTGGCAAAAACAAGCATTATTGGGGACTTAAACAAAATTTCTCACAATAAAAATTAAGGCTTCAAGAAACTTGTATGCACTAAATCTCCTTTCTTACCTTTTTTCTAAGAAAAAATATCAATTGAAAAATGAATCTAAATATTTCTTTGAATTCCAAAAACTAAAACTTTATTTGCTTACTCAGGATAAGAGATGTAAATATCATTTTAGGGTCACTCCTTGGAAAAATGACAAATCTATAATTTCAGAGATCAATCTTTGGATGGTCACAACTTCCTCCATATTTCTCAAAAGTTTTAGTGTAACCTCTTTTTGAAAATGAATCAAAACTCTCTTTCTAATGGTGTGGAAATATATTTTAAAAAAACATAAAATCTAGAAGGGAGAACAATATATTTGAATCCAATTGCCTTCACCCTATTTTCACACTAAAGTAGTAAGTAAAAAAACATGTTCACGTGGTCAAACTTATACAGCGATATCTCCCTCCATATTGCTTAAAACTTTTATTGTGACCATTTTTTTGGAAATGTCTCAAAAATATTTTTTCAATAGGAAAAAAATTGCCTCAACCAATGACTCGTGTAAAGAGAACAAACCTCTGCAAGATAGACACTTTCTCAAAAAACAAATCTACAATATTAATCACAACCTACCCAAAAAACATCCTCCCACTTTACCCAAATTGCAACTCTTATACCACTTGTTAGGATATTTCATCGAAATAAGCTAAAACAACAATAGGATATTCACTTGCATGTAAAAAAGGAGCAAAAATTCAAAGATAATGATACACAATTGATAGGTGAAGTCATATGGCTTAATAAAATATAAATTCACTTCGAGGGGGAAACCTCCATAATGTAAAATAATAATGAAAGGAAATTGAAAATACAACTTATGATGATCTAGGAAAGCATGTCTATCCTTATTTATAGGCATCATTAGGTAGGGACGACCCACAAACTCAATTAGGTTGACCTAAAGAAACATCTTAAACTTATGTATGAGAAGATAAATGTTATGTGTCCCACAAGTCGACCACTCCATATCCTTATTACATTTGTGAAGATAGAATATTGGAGGCTTAACAAACTCAATTATAGTTTTTTTCTTTTATTGATGTCAATAAGAATTTGGCATACTAATAATGGTGTGACTTGTCGTAATAAATTCAATGTCTGTTTTTTAACATTAGATGTGAAATTTTGGTTTCCTTTTAGACAAAACAAAATGGTGTTACAAAAAAAAACAATTTTCAAAATAGCTAGATATTTACTATATGGTAGGAATGATGATCATAAATGTTGAGTCTAAACCATGAACTCAGAACTATAACGCAAGTATTTGTTAGGATTAATATTACACCACAATATATGTTTTTGCTAAATTTATTTAAGGAGACGTCCTTAGCCCAACAAAACAACATGAAGAGAAGTTGGGTCATTAGGGTTATAATGCTAAATAGGCCCACAAATGAAAATGGCATATTATCATGCCAAATAGAAGAAAGAAGAGAAGAGAATTCAATTATGCTTTGACAACCTCAATTTGTCACCTTTCTCGTTATAATGGTAAACACACACAAATTAAAAGGGCATATTATCATGCAAAATAGAAGAAGGAAGAGAAGAGAAGTCAATTATGCTTTGACAACCTCAATTATCCACCTTTCTGCCATATTATTTCCTTCACCCAATGCACAAAACCAATCTCTAAAGGGAAACACGAGGCTTTAAGTCTCTCAATTCCAATGCAACACAAACTTAATTTTTCTTTAAGGCTGGAGAGGTTGATGCCTAAACATCTAAAAAACCAATCTATATTGAGAATCGAAGTGTTTGTGCATTACTCTAAAGTTGTATTTCTGTAAAATGTAAATTTTTTTATCTAAAAAATATAAACATCTTGTTTGAAATTGTGAACTCACAAAAGTCTAAATTCACATGGAAATCTTGAGGGTGAGGATAACCATACAAAAAATAGTCTCTTCACCCCAAATCAATTGTGACGCCTATGTGTATGATATATATGTAGTGATTAGCATTTACAGAGTGTTTTTGAAAGTGTTGTCCATTCTTGTAATAAAATTAGCAAGGAGTGCATGAGTGTTAAGTTTGTGCATATGATTTGAGTGTGACAATGATTTGCAACTATATCTGCATACTGCAACACAATGTGGTTAAAATATAGCCCAATATATGTGTGTGCTCTGTTACAATTGTGAGGGTCATATGCAATTGTGAATGACATTACATTCATCAACCAACTCATGCATTCATAACAAGAAAATATGCATATTCTATATATATTAGGGTATTTTTTAAACCACAATATTTTATTGATTATATATATACTCCATTAAATAAAGTTGGTTCAAGAGTTCTTAAGTTCAAATAATTTCTTTAAATTTAATTAGTTTGGTTGTTGAGACATTAATGTACATAAAAAATGGTTAAGACCATAATATATATATACACACTCCATTAAATAAAGTTAGTTTAAAAGTTGTTAAGTTCAAATAATTTATTTAAATTTGATTAGTTAGGTTGTTGAGTCATTAATGTAGATAGAAACGGTTGAAGGATAAATGCAAAGAGATATCGGTTTGCATTGTATAAAAAATGATCATACAAAGCTATGAGTTGTATAAATGTCCTTTAATTAACGAGTAAAATATAATACAAATTAAATATTTCTAAAATTTGGTGTCGAAGCATAGAGAGCTTGTTAAAGCATGTATAAGTTATTTTCTTATGGTCTGAAAAAACGAAATGATTGATATGCATTATGAATGCCATATATGAAGATGTCGATATAAGGATATAAATTTTGCACTGGTTTATTTGTCGTGAATAAAATTTATTGCTTTGTTGACAAAAAAAATTAATAAGCACATCAATTATACAAGGGAAATAATGCATAGAGGAGAGGGGCCACTAGTGGTGCACCCTAAGCTTAGGGATCCACAATTTCAATTGTATGCCACGTAGAATCGCAAATTTTGCATCGACATGTAGGGAGATATTTTCTTAACTTGCATTTTACTTTATGTTTAATTGGAGGAAAAGCCATATATTGAATTTATATGAAATAACAAATTTGAGTTGTACTAAAATTATGGTGGAGACCAATAATTATGCATGAGTGATAATTGTTGTACATTGGGTATGTAATATATGTAAGTATTACATGTCATGATGTGATTAACTACTCTAAGCCATTATTATGTCAAAATTAAATAACCAAGAGATGGTTTTATGGAGACTATAAGGTGGTACTATGAAAATTAGATGGTATTGTGTGATTAAGACCCATATCCACTATTGGACCATGTTCAAGTATTGACCCCTCCCCTACATGCATGGTTTTTCTTAACAATCAAAAATATATTGATGCAACCAAGTATAGTTATTCGTGAGGCATTTTGAGTAGGGTATTTTTGAAGCCCCATATTTGATTTGGCACCACTTACAAGCATGGGAATGTGTTGGTCAAAACGAGAGAAGACGTGACAAGTGAGAATGTGTTTTTGTGTGTGGTGTTTTGTACTTTCCACAATAGAAAAATTAATAGAAAGGATTGGCTTCAACTAGGCCCCTGAGAGGCAAAAGAAGAGCATATAGAATTTTAGCAGAGAAGTCTCTTTATTGGTGTAAGATTAAGAAGATGTTCATGATGAATTGGGTTAAAAAAATTTGCTTCCAAATCCATTGCGTAATGTAAAAAGAAAAATTGAGTACAATATGTGTCTTTGGGGTGAAATAAGAGTTCTCTCCCAAGATAGGTACACATTCTACTCAAAACGTCATTCATTTTTTCACCTTATATGATGGACCCCGAAGCCAAATATTGTAACAATATTATAAATTTGAAGAAGTGGGCACAAGAGGATCATGTGAGCAAGTGCAATAGTGAGGCACTTCAAGGTGTTTGAAAAAGTAGACGAATGTAGATTTATTATAAAAAAATTTATTTTTATAGAAATTTAGAGTTTCCAATATAAAATTCCAAAGTCTTACTTAAAAAATTAGCAAATTTTAAACATTTACAATATACTCAAATATTCCTATGTCATGTGTTGGAATGGTATTAATTTGTCAAAAGGTATCCACCTTTGAAGATACCTTTTTTCGGAAGTGTCAAATTTCAGCATCTCTTCTTGGATTATCCTTTCTGGATGCCTATAGGATAAACTTTCTGGCCCCATCTCAACCATCCACCTGACGAGGTTAACCGTGTTTGATTTTCATTTATGTGCAGTGAAAAATTAGTTTGTTTTATTTATTCTCAGTTTTATTCCGGTGCTTGTTGAGTCAGATGCCACCCAGGAGACAACATCAAATGTACAAATGTGAGTGAGCTCACATGAAACTTTTTGTCCATCTCCTCTATGTAGCCGACATGCAACCTGGAATTTTGGTTTGCAATCCCTTCACAATAGAAAACGTGGTTGTAAATGGATCAAACCATTTTTAAAGCTCTGTGGACACATTTCGCACAAGATTGGAAACACTCTGTCGTTTCTTTGGATTAAATGTTTTTTTGATATTTTTAAAGTTGAACTGCGACATGATTTTATTTAAATATTGTTTAGGAAAATAATTATGATCAAAACTAAATTTTTCAAAGTAGATGAATCCAAAGTTCAGAAAAACATAACCTATATTTTTAATTACGTGTAGAAAAAACCTAAGAATTCCTAAGCCCTTTATCTCTGTGGAAATCCATGTGTGTTTTCTTTCGGCTTCTGTTTCACCTGAAAAATTCCATGGTCCACATAGAACAAAAATATATGAAGCCATAATATAAAGTATGAGTCATTTTTTTATATTTGGTAAAAAGAGGGTTTTGGCAAGGACCCTACTTTGTTACAACAAGGATCAACAATCCAGATAGTACAATGAGTATCCCATGAGCCCAAAAAAATACTAAATATGAAAAAATATGGAGATAAGAAAGATCCAACATAAAACCAGCAAATGAACCATCCCGAACCAACACAAAACTAGAAGACAGCCAGAAGCACAGACATAGAAAAAATCAATCCAATGGAAAAAACATCCCTACTGGAGAATTAATTTGATTCCCCCTAGTGATATTAGTTTTGTCTTTTTCAACAACAGCTTTGATTTCAACCGGTATGTTATCCACACCTATCCAGTGTTGTAATCTTCCATTTTGACCCCTATATTAGCACATAGGTCCGCCACTGAATTTCCTTCCCTAAATATGTGAGAAATTTTAAAATTGGGGAGTTCTTGTAAGACTAGAACAATATCCTTAATGATTTTTTTAATAGTCCAACTAGGAGAGGTCGTCTTTTGCAGTCATTGGATGATGTTCATTGAGTCTCCTTCCACCCAAAGTTTGTGAATATTCAAGGAATTGACCAGTTGAATCCCCTGTACTATTGTTAACGCTTCGGTGTAATGATTAGTCTTCTCACCCATATAACCAACATAAGCAGTTGTGTTATCTCCTTTTTCATTTCTAATTATTCCTCCTCCCCCTGCAATGCCCAGATTTCCTTTAGCCGCCCCATCAAATTTCAATTTTTTTTATCCCTCTTGAGGTTGGGTCCAAATGGTCTTACTCCTGGCAATTTTATTGTTTAGAACTTTAGGATCTTGTTCAAGATGGAGTTTCCATTTGCTTAAGAAAATGATGTCAGAGTCCTTAAGAGTTCCTTTACTATTTTTGATGGCTAGTTTGAAGTTCTCAATGATAAAACTAACTAGATGTTTTAAGAAAGCCTCCACCTTCAACATTTCCAATTTAAAAACTCGTTGATTTATCTCTTTCCAGATGGCCCATACTGTGTGGGGGAGAAAGAGGTCCCAAAGAAGTATGATTAACACATTTTTAGTGGGGTGGTGCTAGTTTTCCTTTAGCTCTTAGATAGTATCAGGGTGGACCCATTTGATGTCCATCTTTTTAAACATAAATCCCCAAATGTTGAAAGCAAACTTGCAATGAATGAGTAAATGATTGAATGTTTCTTCTTCCTCCTTGCATAAAATGCACCTATTAATAATAATGTGCCCTTTCTTCCTTAGATTATCAACGATGTTGATCTTGTTTTGAATCATTAGACACCAAAAGAAAGTAATCTTGGGAATTAGTTCTTTATTCCACACTTTCTTCCAACAACTATGAATGGTGTGAGTCTAGACCTGTCTGTCATGTACTGATTTGAAGATGTAGTTGTCATACTCTATGTCCTGCCATATCAACTCATCCTAGGGCATGTTGCTGGGGATGTAAATTTTTAAAAAAAATCTTGTATGAGTGTGAGTTGCTGCCTTTCTTGCTCATTACTCTCCTCGAGTGACAAGCATTTCCCAGCTAGTTTCCCATATATGTTTTCAATGTATTCCTTAACAGTTTCTCTATATTTCAGATGAAGTCTTCTAATCTAAATGTGCATATCAGTTCGTTGATGTTTACTGAGGCCCAAATTCCACTTATCATCCTATATATTTATCTTGTTTTCGTCCCCTAGTTCCCACTTAACACCTTTCCTAATTAACTCTCTCACTTTGACAAGAGAATTCCAAATGTAAGATCCATTAGGCAACCCTTCCTCTGAGACGAATTTACGCATGTTGCCATCTTGCAAGTATTTTTTTCTGATGATGTTGCACCATGGGGCATCTTCTTTCATTAACCTCCATCCCATTTTATTCAGGAGGGCATTATTCATTTGCTTGATGTTTCTTATGCCTAACCCTCCATGAGCTTTTGGCTTACAAAATTTTTTTTGGGCAACAAGATGGAATTATTTGTGTTCTTCAACACCTAACTAGAGAAATATCTTTTGGATCTTTTCTATTGTATCAATTTTTTGTGGCATTTTAAAAAGGGAGAGTAGATATACCGACAAATTTTGGAGGGTGTTCTTGATCAGTGTGACCTTAGTTGCGCTGGAAAGGATCGCCCCTTTCCATCCAACTAGTTTAGCTTGAAACCTATCCACAAGTAGATTCCAAACAGAGATAGGAAGATTGTCTTTGAACAAAGGCATACCCAAGTAATTTGCAGGAAAAGGTTTAATAACACAGCCAAGGATTTTTGCAATCTTCCTTAGCCAATCATCTGGGGTGTTCATAAAGTAAACAGAGCTATTCCCACAATTTATGAGTTTCCCAGAAGCCATCTCATAACAATTTAGGATGAACTTAAATTGTTTGGCTTCTTTAATAGAGTAAATGGAAAGAAAAATAGCGTCGTCAACGAATTGCTGATGTGAAATAGCAAATGGCTTGGAAGAAGGCTTGTAGCCTTGTAGAAGGCCTACTTCCATGTGTTTATGTATAGCTCTGTTGAGACTTTCAGCCATTCGAATAAAGATAATGGGAGAAAGGGGATCACCCTATCTAATTCTCCTTGTGTTGCTAAAGAATATAGTAGGTGTGTCGTTTAAAAGAACAAAGAACATAGGGGTCGTTATGCATTCCTGAAATGGGGATTAAATCTGATTTTTTCTAGGGCTTTGTCCAAAAAATCCCAAGAAACCCTGTCAAAATCCTTGGTCATGTCTAGATTGATAATCATACATGTCTTCTTGCTTTTTTCCATGGAGTGTAACGTTTCGTGGACAACCACTATTTCGTCATGAATTTGTCTCCCTTGAACAAATCCTCCATGTTGCCAAGATATGAGATTTTTTAAAGAGGGTTGTAATCTTGAAGCAATAGTCTTTGTGAAAAAAATTATAACTAGTGTTAGAAAGACTTATAGGAAGGAACTCTTTGAAGTATTTAGCTTCGGCTCTTTTAGGGATGAGCACAATAAAATTGTTATTGACTTCTTTTAGCAATTCTTAGGAATTCATTGGTGGTCCTTAACAAATCATCTTTGCAAACCTCCCAGTAAATTTGAAAGAAGCATGCTAGGAACCCATTAGGTCTGAGAGATTTTTGCCCTTCAAGAGAGAAGACTATATTTTTTAATTCTTCTATTTCCACCGGCATAAGAATCCTATTAGATTCCTCTTGAATTGTAATGCTTCAAGAGATGAAATCAAGAAGGAATTTGATGTTGTCTTCATTTCCCTACTTCTCCTTAATAAGAAGTTTCTTGTAGAACTGTATGGCCTCCTATTTTATGGTAGCTAAAAACCTTATTTCCTGCCCTACGTTGTCCATGATGACACTTATTTTATTGTGACTATGGTGTTTCATAGTAGTTATGAACGCTAAACAATGATATCCTAACATTCCCCCCTTAGTGTGAACATGGTAGGAAAACAATCACACGTCTTCTATAGCTTGCTGCCTATGCGTACTCATGATCTGGATGGATTTTCAAGACAACCAACAACCTCAACAAGAATGGTTTTCCAAGGGCAACCAACAACCTGCAAGGATGGTCTTACAAGACAACCAACAACCCAAAACATATAGATGGTTTTATAGGACAACCAACAACCCAAAACATACATATGGTTTTAGAAGACAACCAACAACCCAAATATCATGATGTTGCTTTTTCTTGTGCTTTCGTCCATCCACTATGTTTTTCCTTCAAGGAATTATGAAGGAAATACTACTCACTGAATACAAACTTGAAAAAGGAGGCAGAAATGGAAATGGAACATTGAAATCATGTTGCCCCCCTCAATGTGAATTTTCTACTTATTCAACACAAAAGAGGAATTCTAAAACTAAATCACACTCCACACAACTGAAAACGAAGAAGACCAAAAACTGAAACTCTGAAATCATAGCAGAAAGTAAAATCACACCACAAAATGCCACCACAGCTTCGTGTGGCCCCATCATTGGTGACTGATGAGAGGTAGTTGATTGACATCCTTCCTCCGATGTCTTTGTCCTCATGTATGATGTTGCTACCTCAACAGAATGTGATCATGATGTTCAAAATAATTTCCACATTGTTTATTATTCCCCCCCACAATGATAAATCGTTTATTTTTGGACGTCAGGTAACACTGAAAATGAATCTATGAGACTTTTTTTAATTTTTCGAACTTTCGACTTTGACTCAAAATGACACGACTTTTACAAAGACATTGAAAATGACTCAATTTGGCAGCAACCCATGATAAATTTTAACAAGACAATGACAATTTTTGAATGACACTAACTCTATATGTTGACAATCTTTGCTAAATTTCACAATGACCCTAATACCCTAAACCATGACAATACTTATTTTGGAATATGGTAAAATTACATTTAATCCTTATAATACTTTTTACAATCCAACTAGACTTGAAACCCAATTTAAAACAACTTAAGACAAGACTTAAAAAAAATGTATGAATCGACTTAATCTATATGAAATTGACAAACTTTAGATTCAAGACTTATAACCAATAAGTCCCTATCGACTTTTGATAATAGACTTTTTAAAATAACTAAAGAGAATCTTAACATACTTTGTATTTTAAATCTGAATGTCATGGGGATGAAGTTGTGCGTTTTTGTGTTGACCGAGACTTAGAGCTGGAGCAAGATGAAATATGTGAATCCAAAGCATCCAAGATATCGTGACTTACACGATTCGTTTGGAAACAAGTAGCTAGTAGGTTTTTTTTCTTCCAGATATGTAGCAGCGAGCTTCCGGAATTGATTTGAAGCTCAAGGAACTCAGAATAAATTTATGAGTAATTCTGAACAAAGTGCGGGTTGAACGCATCCAGGTATAGGATTGACAATTTTGAATACTCTGCGTCATGCGTGCACTGAGATGATCAACCTATTCATCACGCAAGTTCGCAGTCAACATGAACCTGCACAAAATTTGACTAGTGCGATCTATCCTTACACCCAGCTAGCCTCGAACCCACGACCCCCGCGCCTTATTTCCCGTGCCCCACCATCTTGTTGTGCATTCACGTATGAAAGACTGCGGCACCGGTTCTTTTTATAAAATTGCAAACGGAAATTTGGCGGAATAGGTAACAACATATTACGTTGTTACCTATATAGGTAACAACGTAATACATTGTTACCTATTCCATGAAAACTAACGGCGACGCGAAGAAACTAACGACAACGTGACAGAAAATACTTTTTGGCTTTGTGCAAACTTGCGTGAGAGATAGGCCCAGCCGCAATGCGACACCATTCATGCATTCCAATGCATATTTTTTACCACGAACGAAGTGCACAAGATTGATTTACAAGTGAATAAATAGCAATATAAAATAAGAAGCAATAATGAACCTCCTTCACACTTTTGGAACCGTGTATGGAGACATGAAATATGGAAAGCTTCTGTTGTGACAATTCTTCATGCAGTGTTTACTCCAACGAGAATATAGTTGCCCAAAATAATTGGTTTGTTCTATCTCCACGCTTTTATTGTGCTATTTGAGTGGAACTTTTATACTAGCATTTTGGGTTTTCTAAGGTGTTTAGCAAGGTCAAAACTCTGATTTGCTATAACTTTTAGCAGGCATCTCCTTTTGAGGTACCACTGTTTTTGGAAGTGGAGTTTTTCTGAGCTCTAGGCATTGGAGGTATTCTCGTTCATTGTAAAATCAAACCTCAATAAGTTTTACGAGTGTATTGTGTTGTGTCTTTCTACATTTTAATTTGCATTCTATCTTCTACACTTCTTGTTCTGCTTAAAAAGGAAATAAATTCTATAAATCTACTCACACCCTTTATTGTCACGAATGGAAGTCCAAGATTCAACTCATTCTTATGGGTAAGGGACTACATCGGATAACAATTGGGGCTTGAAACTAGACCGACTCCTGATGCAAAGAAAGTGAAATGGTACAACCTTTGTGATGAAGCCTCTGGATTATTGTATCTTTATGTGTCTCAAAATCTTCTCTTTCGCGTTGAATCTACCAAATCTCCTAACAAAGTTTGGACCATATTAGAAAGCCTCTTTGGGAATAAATGAAATGAGAGGGCATGAATTGGAAAATGAGCTTATTAGCCTGAGCCCTAACAATTTTGACACACTTCAGGACTTCTTCACAAAGTTCAAATTAGTAAGACTGTTGTTGAAGGGATGTGGAATTGAAAAAATCACTCACAACTTAACATTTCTATCCTTTCAAAACTAGTTCCGAAATGCTTGGTGTTCGTTTCCACCTTTCATACCACCAAAGATGCACTTGGAGCAACATGGAAGATGCCCTCTTCTAATGTGTTTGTTGGTCAATTGACTAGGGAACAAGACAAGTTAATATAAATGGGCACATTGAAGTCTTCTAAATCACATGCCTTGATGTAGGGAATGGGAATCCTAAGGCTACTAACAAGGAGAAGAAACAAGAGAAGAAGGATCAAGGACAAAAAAAGATCATAAACTGTCCCAACCAACAACCAACACTAAAGCCACTTCCTCTGAAGTTAAACCTAAGAAGGAAAGGGTGAAGTGTGCCTATTGCAAGAAACTTGGGCATGATGAACACAAGTGTATGAAAAAGTAGATTGACCACCTTATATTTTTGGAGAAGAATAACATAGGGGTCCCTAAATCTATAAAATCGACTTCATCTAGTCAAGATTCTTCTAAGGAAAAAGACAACAATAAAGAGAAGAAGGTCAAAGCTTTAGTTGTAGTGGCTCCAACTTCATCGTGGGTTATTGACTTTGATGCGCCGCACCATGAGGATTCCTCGCAAGTTCATTTTTCTTCTATGGAGCCATGTTGTATGTCCACTATCGCATTAGGTGATGACACCTCTGTAGCAATTGTAGGGAGTAGGTCAGTTGAAATAAATGGTGGAACATTCAATAATGTTCAAAGTGTTCCAACACTTTCCACCAATTTACAATCAGTGTGCCAGATCACTCATATTAGAAAGGGAATGAGAGTTGAATTTAACTCAAATTCATATATCATCAGAAAGCTACATAGTGGTAATATAGTTGCAAAGGGAAGGGTTGATCACCAATCACGGTTATAAACCTTCTCTTATTTTTGCTCCTGACATTCCTCCAACTACATTGTTGACTTACTCTGATGGGGTTAGTAAACTATGGCATGAGAAATTTGGCCACCTTAACTATCGCTACTTGGAACAATGAGCAAACATAATATGGTCGAAAGCTTTCTTAAAGCAATTTTTCTAAAGGTCTTTGTAAGGGTTGTGCCCTTGGGAAGCATCCGAAAGAGAAATTTGACAAAGGAAAAGGCTTGGAGAGATATAGGTATTGGAGTTAATACACGGTGATATATCAAGATCATTCCCGAAACCTTCCTTTACTAGGGCACGATACATTCGCACCTTTATTGATGATTTCTCAAGGTACACTTGGGTCTATATCCTTCTTCAGAAGTTAGATGTTTACGATTTTTATCAAATTTTCAGGGCTCTTGCAGAGAAACAGTTAGGGAAAGTCATCAAGATTCTATGAACAGATAATGGTAGGGAATATATCAATAACATGTTTGAGTGATTCAACACTACAAAAGGGATTGAATTACAATGAACAATTTCATACAGTCCTTCACAGAATGGAGTTGTTGAACGAAAGAACAAGTTCTTGAAAGAGATGGCCAACTATATGTTTCACTCTATATCATTGGCACCGCAATATTGAGTTGAAACTATTAATTGTGTGAATTACATCCAAAACTGTGTCCCTCACAAAGCCTTGAAAGGAGCCGCTCCTTTTGAATCTTGGCATGGTCGAAAACCGTCAGTTAAGAACTTGAGAGTCTTTGGATCTATAGTTATGGCTTGCATCCCTAAAAAGGATTGTAAGGCTATGGAGCCTCAGAGTCGGCCTTGCATATTTATGAGATACCCAAATGGTGTTAAGTGATATAGGCTTCTTCATCCGACCACCCATGAGTTGTTTATTAAGAGAAGTGTCAAATTTCAGGAAGGTCTACCAAATTCTACACATAACATTTCTCCACTTCCATCGACTACACTTGGATTTTCTGACTGTTCTGATGAGCCTAGGCAAATTCCTGAGCAAGTTCCTGAGAAGATCGCTACCAAAGACTCTTCTTCTAGCACTAACAGTGAGAGTAGTGATGGAGCTTCATCTCCTTCCACATCTAGCCACAACTCAAACGATGAAGAATCTATTCTCGACTCTCCTGCTTCCGGCCTTATTTGGGCTAGGCAGACATTGCAGAGTGCATGTACTTGGCCAGGGGATCCTACAGATGTCAAACAAATGCGTTCAGAGTTCAGAGGTGGGACACATGCTTTCCTTGCCTCTGCCTCTGATCCATATACCTTTCAGGAGGCACCTGACAATCCCGAGTGGGACACAACTATGTAGGAAGATTATAGTTCCTTAATTAGGAACAACACTTGGGATTTATCACACCTTTATAAGAGAAAAAAACACGGTTCGATGCAGGTGGATATATTAGACCAAGTATGCAGCGCATGAGTTTGTTGATAAGTTCATAGCACGATTGGTTACAAAAGGTTTTTCAAAGGTTCAAGGTAATGACTAGACTGAGACATTTACACCATTCGCCAAAATGAACTTCACTCACTCTTGCCATTGCTACAACACATCGTTGGGACATTCATCATATGGATGTGAAGAGTGTCTTTCATCACAGTGACCTAGAGGAAGAGATCTATATGGAGTAGCCACAGGGTTTTGTTCAAAATTATTCTTTCGTATGCAGGCATAGGAAATATATCTATGGCCTCAAACAAGTCCCTCGGGCTTGGTATAACAAGATGGATTTTTTTCTTCTCACTATAGGATTCACTATATGTCACTATGATCCAAATGTCTACATTTTGCAAAAGAGTGATTCACTTCTAATTCTGGTACTTTATGTTGGTGGTCTTCATTGTCCATAGCAACGATGAAAGAAGCTCTATAGACAAATTTTCTATAACTGACTTGGGTTTGTTGCATTACTTCCTTGGGATTCAAATTTCACACCCTGACTCAAGGATATCTATTACACAACCTAAGTATGCTCTTGATTTATTTACTCGATTTCACATGGCTAATTGTAAGCCAACTCCGTCTCCCTTTCTATTCGGAGTCAAGCTTGAGTCTGATTGTACTTCACCATTAGTTGATGTTACCTTGTATCTACAACTTGTAGACAACCTTATATATTTTACTCACACTAGATCCCACGTTTCATATGTAGTAGGCCTGATCTCTAGGTTCATGCAAGAGCCTCATGAGATGCATTGAAAAGCAGCTAAAAGGATCTTGCATTACATTCAGGGTACACACAAATTTGGGGTTCACTACAGAGTTGGTATTGATGTTGACTTGGTTGGATACACATATTCAAACTGGGCTCACGATATTCAGAGTTGCGAGTCCACTTCAAGCTACAATTTTTTGTTAGGATCTATCTCTATTAATCGGTCAAGCAAGATGTAGAATGTTATTGATTTATCATATACTTGAGGTTGAATACAGAGGAGTTATGAGCGCTGCCACAGAGGCCATATGGCTTCAAGGGATTTTGCCAAAGTTTGGTATTTAATATAGGGGACCAATGGTTAGCTTCTGCAACAACCAAAGCACCATTCAGATTTGCAGGAATCCAGTTCAGCATCAATAGACCAAACACTTCAAGATTCACATGCACTTCAATAGGGATTGATTCATGGACAAGTCATCATCTCAGATATTCCCAGACATCAGAACAGATTGTTGACGTCTTTACTAAACCCTTTACCAAGAACAAGCTTCTTCACTTGTGAGCTTTTCTTGGGGTGCAAAATACATTGACATCATCTTCTGGGGGGGCTTTTAGTCCTCTCTTTTTGGTCTTTTGGGGGGGCATTTTTCCCACTAGATTTTCTCCTTTTCTCCACTTTCGAGAGTAACAATGTACTCAGGTACCTCATCAGGTCTTATTGCTTGAACCCACCTAAACTACACTTCAGGGGGGTGTTGGTGTAGGAAATCATTTTCCATGTATTTATTTATTTACTTGGAATGTTTCCCACACATGGTGACTCATCTTACTTAGCTGGCATTTATATCATAGGAGTTACATGACTTATCATAGGCTATCATAGGAGTTACATTTGATCCATTATTTTGGGAATGTAACTTCTTGAAGTCGTGACTATTATTCTTATGAGAGAGTTACTTATCATTCTCTTATTTGTACACACCACTTGAGCTATTGTGAAGTTCCAAATCTTGCACCATTCTTGTGTTTGTGAGTTAATTTCATATTGCATTACTCGTTAGACCATTCTTAAGAATTTGTGCAACTACATGTGTGCAAGCATTCTTTGTCAATGATCTTGGCTGAAAGTTCAGTATGTGCATCATTCCCCTACTTCCATGGAAACCTACCTTGAATGGTGGCCTTCACATAGTGTTTCATAACATATAAATGTTAATGAGAGAATTTACGCTTTGAGTAGTTCATGAACATTTTGCATAATATTAGCTCTAGCCTAGACCCTACAAACTACATAAACTAGTAAACGATTACACAATTTTGACACCATATCATGACACTGTTGAGGTAGATGACAAAGGTGGAGATCGGAGGTTTCCAAAAATAAAAATAGCATTATCAATCTTTAAATTTAATTTCCCTGAAATCTCACTTATTTCGATTTTGTACTAGGTGGTGTGCATTGTGCATCATTCTCTTGCTTCCACAAAATCAAAGTAGACTTCTACTGCTTGTATTTACTACCAAGGTAGAATTTAATCTTACTATGAGGTTACTTTAGACAATTTATACTCCTATTGCTTATATCAATAAATTTATATATATTATTTTTTGTTCAATTCAATATAGAAATAAATTGTAATTCGAAACATAGATCGTCTACAATTTAAATATGTAATAAATTGCAGAGACTAGCCACAGCTCTTGTCATACATAACCATGAATATAACAAGTAATTAATAATGAAATGTTGCCCGCATAATGTAATATAGCTGTCATAAATTCATTTGCATTAATAATTCGTTTAAAAGGTTACATATGATTAGACGATTGCAAGAGTCACTGGGTATCTACCATCACCACTCACGTATACGGATCAGATTGCCCCATCAAAGTTCTCCATCCGTGAGTCTATTGAGTATAATATGTGAGATCCCTATACATTTTTTGAGACCATGTATTATTGAAGATATTAATGTAGATATTCCTACTCTCATACTATGTTATGTTCATTATTGCATATGATATTGTATATTTTCCCGAATACTGTTTACATATTTTTGTGTGGTGAATGGCTTATTTACATTGCTTTATTGTAATATTTTGTAGCTACATAACTTTATTGTTCACAGTGCTTTATTGTAACATGCCATCTCAAGGTACCGTTTTATTGAGAAACGCTAAAGCTGTCTGAATTATTTTTGGAATTCAGCGGACAACACATAATGTGGTATGGCAATACATTTGTAATGAATAACTGAAATTGCAGAATAAAAGAACTGTGTTGCAAAAAATTTAAAAATGTCTTGTTACAGAAAGAACTTTAATTGCAGAAATAAAAGTATTTTATGATACAACCAATTGGTAATGTATACAAATTGGGCAAACTCTATAGGAGAGGTGTGTGCCTATTATCTTTGCAGTCAAGAATGTATATGGAACAGACAAATTTTATAGAAGAGATTAAGTCTCGCAATTCCCTACAAATGAAGATGTATACAAATGGGCAAATTCTATAGGAGAAATGTATGCCTCAAAACTTGCAAACCTGCAACAGGCAACTTATGTCTACAAAAAAAAAAACCTTCCAACTTGCAAAACTTGTGTCTTCCTTTGAGACCATCTTCTTTATATTGAAACAATTGAGAAGATGAAAGGTTGCCAGAAATAATAATGAAGGGTTCCCAATGGGAACCGAAAGGTCATCCTACAAGGAAATGACATGTATTCACCTTTTAGGTGAAATTGAATATAGGTAGAAATGGACAAAATCTGAAAATAATAATCTCCTAGCCCATTGATCAAATTCATGAACCGGAAGAATCATTGGAAAGATGACTAAGCAAAATTGAAAATTGTGATTCTAACGAAAATAGCACTTCGTCTATCACCGCATAATCCAAATCCCAGCAATGCTCTGATGACCCACAAAAATGCAAAATACTAAAACTTATTCAAAACCTAATAAATATGAATTTCAAGACTTACTAAAAATAGACCTTTTAGAAATCTTGCTCTGATTGTTGATATTGCTCTAAACACTCATCTCGATCATTCATTGCTGAAAATAGACTTCATTACTTTCTAAAAATAGACTTTCACACATCCTTCTTTGAATGTTGACATGGTCGGTCTTGCTCCAAACACTCATCCAGATCAAAAGCATTTGTGAGAACAAAAATAATAACATAAGTATAAGAAAAGCAAATGCCTTTTTAAGGTTCACGATGCCTATGCCCTGCTTTGGGTTTATAGGGTAGCTTACAGCATATGAGACCATCTCGCACTCCAACTATGCAAAAGGCACCTAACTGTGCCTCAAATACGAGGCATACATACGCTACCCAAGAGCAATAGTGAATAAAGTAAGTAATTAATAAAGAACGGTTATGCATGCATGTAATATAGTTTATAATTTCATTTGGATTGATAATGGGTTGGTAAGGTTACATATGATTAGATAATTGTAATAATCAATTGTTACCTACCATCGCCACTCTCACATATATGGATTGGATTGTCCAAACAAAGTTCTCCCTCTGCAAGTCTATTGGATATAATACGTGAGATCCCTAGGTATATTTGGGGGTCATGTAAATTATTGAAGATATTAATGAAGACATTCGTACTTTCTCATACTATGTTGTGTTTATTATTGCATAAGATATTGCATATTTTCTCAAAGATAATTTACCTATTTGTGTGTGGTGAACGACTTGTTTACATTGCTTTATTGTAATATTTTGTTGCTACATTACCTCATATAGAAAGAATACTTATACCAGCATGACCTGTCAAGGTAATGTTTTATTGAGAAGCACTTAAGTGTTTGTCGGAACAAAAATAATACCAACATAAGGTGCAAGTATAAGAAAACGAAAGGCCTTTTTAAGGTCCACAATGTCAGGCACTTAGCTCTCAGTGTACATGGTAGCTTACAACATATGAAACCAACTCTTACTCCCAATATGCAGAAGGCGCCTAAACGTGCTTCACATCTGAGACATACATACCCTATACCCAAGAGCAACCAAGTTTAGAACATTGCAAATGGAAAGGTTGTCCACGTGTCTCCACCACCCACAACTAGCAAAGATGGGGGCCTGCCATGAAACTCACCATTATATCTTTGAGCCGCATTGCTATGTGTTCACTTTCACAAGCGTGTCATTTGTCAAGATGTTTCTGTGTGTATACACAATCTAGAGTCTTGTATAATGTAAAATAGCAACAAAGCCATTGAATGTCTTCTTTATTGAGTCTGCCATTGAATGATATGTTCCTAGCAATGCTAGAAATTCACCCTAATAGTTCATTCAAGCAATCAAAATTTATAATATGAATGAGCATTTTATGAAGCTCACAACAATCAAAAGAATGATACCCAAAACCATAAATCCAATGCTAATAAATCTTTTCACAAAAATTTATTTAGGGAATTTCCACAATCGAAGCCAGAATTCTAGATTAATTACTTAAATGAGGTCTCTTTAAGCATAAATACTAAATAGAGTTCCCTATATCCATTAGATTACATTTATTAACAGGGATTCGGACCCTCTTTGAAAATTCAACAAAAGAAACACATCATAATATTTAGGCTTATATTAATTAAATGATGCCTATAAACACAGGAAACCCAGCCATAAATTTAAGCTAGATGCCCACTGAATTAATGCAATGATCTGACAGTCCACAATGCTGCAAAGCTAGACAAAGGCATCTGTTGTTTATATTAGAATACGTACAACTTGGGTTGGGATTTCTATGACTGGAGAGTATTCAATCCCACTTCAACCTGGGAGAATACGAGGACAAAAACAGCACAAATAATTAAATTACTATCTAAGATTTTGTTATTCCACGACTGTTAGCATATGATAGGATAATTGAAGTGGAACCTACCACCATCAAGCTTGGGTTACAAGCGATTGCTCCTCTAGATTGATAATTGATGAAATCTACATGGCAAAGTTATGTACAAATGTTAATTCCATTAATTATGAATTCAAAACTATAGATTTCATATTTTAAGTTTAAGTTACAATTAAGATGGCTAAACATGTGGAAGGCATACCTTGTTTGTGAACTCTCTAAAAAGCGGCCCTTCCATGGCTTTATCGAGTTCCTAAAAAGAGAGTAAATTTTAGTGTGTTTTTGTGAGTGCAACTGGCATGCAATCCTACCCTCACATAAAGGTAAGTGTAAATATACAAAAATGATGCATGCCAATGTAAGGGAAAGAAAAAATAAACCACCTCCTCTGCATTTGAGGAGGAATCAATTTTTAATATCATCTTCTGGAGTTCCTCATCCTTCAAAAGGTTTCGAATTTCACTTGATGCTGCTGCAATACATTATGACATCATTGAATGTTAGAAACTTTCGCCATGCTTAAAGAATGCCTTTGTCAAAAGACATATATTCCAATAAGAAACAGAAGTGTGAACATAAATCTTAGTACGAGTTATTGTAAAAGAACAATATTGTAAATAAATGCTCTGACCATTCCATTGCATGAGAAACTTGTCACGAATATGTTTCTTCTAATCCCTTGTTTAATGCAAGTTCTAGGTTATAGGTTGATGTCTTTTGATGTAAATAATATATACCATAGTCGACATAGTGAAGGTTAGTTTTGCAGATATGTTAATCTGTTATAGGTTTAGTAAATAGTTGGGTGGAATAGGAATTCCATCTCCAGCAAGAAGTATTGAAAATATTTTTAGATGACAAATAGCAGCTTTTGATTTTGTTAACAAAAAATGGCTGTTGTAATACCTTATTATCAATATATTATACTTAAAACTCTTTTTAAAAAGGTAAATGGAACACTGCCAAAACAACAAAAAGTTAAATAAAGAAACCATAACCCTAAAATTCAGCTTTTCAGTGAAGCACATCCAAAATGCTTCAAGTTGTAGCCGAGGAAACATGGAAGAGGAAAAGATGTAAAATATAGTATTTAACCAAAATGTTTCAAAAAATCAAATAACTTAATGATAATATGTAAACAAATATTTTGCCGCAATAACACCCTAGCAACCAAATTCCCTTCGTTAATGGGTACGAGTAAAAATCTAAGTAGCCGATACGTTTTGGATACGGGAGCGGGTACGGAGTATCCAATACGCGGAAATGGCAAAAAAAAATTGAGCCCGGATACGGCGTAGGATACGGCAGTACAAAAAATATATAAAAATTAAATTATAACTTAATAATAAAATAAAATTAAACCACTTTAAATTAAATAAATTAAATCCTAAGATATTATATTAAAAAAGGGGTAATATATAGACTATGAATATAATAAAAGCTTACTAGTTTTACTTTAATATAGCACCGACTATATTTACACCAACTACACATATAATAATGAAATAAAAGACTAGACATATATATGTTTAATATTGCACAGGATTAATAAAAGAAACACTTTTTAAAAACTGTCACTAAAGTCCTAGTTAAATTGTTACTAATATTACACATGATTAAATAATAAACACCGACTTTACTAAAGACAAAGACTAAAGTCTTACGGGCATGTATATATTAATTTAATTAAACACTTTGAAAAACTGGAAATGCACGCAGGCACGTCTTCGTAGGAGGTTGGAGGACATGGAGGATCAAACATTGCACGCAAAAACCCCTGCCGTTTCCTACCCGCTCCCAATCCGTATTTGTCGCCGTATCCGTATCCTGCAAGCTCCGTACCCGCTCCAAGGGATCCAGGGGTGCCGTATTGGTAACCAAGGTAAAAATAAATAAAAAGAAAAACTCTAGCTGGTTTTCCTCCACCTCTAGGTTGGGCCAAACTAAATTTTGATGGAGCGTCCAAAGGGAACCTTGGACAAGCCAAGCTGGGATGTATCCTTCAATCTCATTCTAGGGATCTCTTTGCAACTTCAACAACTTTCGTTCCCACAGTGACAAACAATGAGTCTAAATTTCAAGCATTACAAACACGGATCATGCAAGATAAACATAGGAACATATAGCTTCTTGAAATCAAAGGCCACTCTCTTATCACAATAGTCAAGGCCTTAAAAAATGGAAGCACAAGCAAGTGGAAATTAAATTCTCTCTTACATCCATATCTTCCCCTAATGCAATTTTTTTCTCGATTCGAAATAAATCACTATTTTCGGGAAGCAAATAAGGCAAAAGACCACCTAGCAAATTTGAGTTCATAGAATGAGGTCTTTCCACCATCGAAATCAATTCAAAGGATGATTTTGGACTTAGTGTTGAAAACTCCTCTACACCATGGTAAGTTGATATTGATCTTATAGAACCCTCGACTAGATAGCTCAGAACTGAAAGTCAATCAAAACAGCTGAACTTTAAATGCTAGAATCTACAGTCACATACAGTAGAGAAACACTAACTGACAAAATACTTAATCTGCTCCAAATCACATCACAGTTTTATTAATGAAAAGACAAAAGCTACAATACTTTGGAACATACACTAGAAATACACTCACTCTGAATGAAAATCCAAATGAATAAAACATCTACCCTAGTCCTTTATAGGTGAAGAAGAGACACTAAAAATAGCCTGAATACTAACATTGGATCCATCCCAAAATTAAATCAACCCTTGACCTACTTTTATCCTAGGGATTTAAACCCTTGAATAGACAAGATCAAACTTTACAAAAGTAAATTGCTAAATAAATAACTGCTATTCTAAAACAACAAAACAAACTACATAAAAGCAATTACTAAATCTGGACAGCCAAGAATAGGACAGTCGAGAATAGGAATGGTGTTCTCTATAATTGTCTGCTTTGTTGAAGTGCACCCAAGTTCCACACATATACATTGCTAGAAGACGCATTCTGAAGTGTCATAATCTAACACTCGCTCTTACTGAGGAATGTGCTCTCTACCAATCCCAATCTCTCCCAAAACATTAAACTCCCCCTAAGCTACAGGTTTCGTCAGAGTATCGACTACCTAATGATGTCAGAACATAGTATAGAGCAATTGCTCCCTTATGAAGTTTTTCTCTAAAAAAGTGATGTCTAATATCAATGTGCTTGGAGAAGTCATGAAATACTAGATTCTCAATGATACAACTTTGATTGTCTTAATAAATGATTATAAGCTCCATTTTCTCACATGTCAGTTATATAATCAATTAGCGAAGCCAGATGACTTCACATCTAACAGTGTTGGTTATCATGTACTCTGCCTCTACCGAACCCAATGCCACTGAAGTTTTCTTCCTGCTCAATTAGGATATGACCCCTGAACCCAAACTGAAGCAACATCCTGAAGTACTCTTCTTGTCACCTGCATCTCCCTAGTCAAAATCAACGAATCCATGCAGCATCAACTCATTATCCCCGGCATACCTCAGAAAAAAAAAAGTATTGTGCCCTTCAAATATGGAAGCACATTCTTTGTAGCAACCCAGTGAATTTGCCTTGGCTCAACCATGAACTAGATTAAAGTGTTCACTTAAAAACATATATCTAGTATGGTATTAACTAGATACATCAAGGACCCCATCAACTTCCTATACACCAGTATTCTTAGTGTTGAATTTAGACTGTAGTGATTATTGGATTGTGCATGCGTTGATGGTGATGTTTTATAGACGTGATTTCATATTATGATGATCCAGTTAGACGTTTCGAACACGTAGAAAACTGCTATTTTTTATTGTGTAGACTAAAATTAAATGTCATAAAATTATATCCATGATGTGAATGAGTTTGATACGTGGAAGTATATGTTTTTATGTTTCTTGGTATACTTGTATTTGATTTTATAGCACTATTAGTTTGGGCAGGTATGACCTGTGCATCGAGTATGTAAATGGAAACAAGTATATACAATTAAATACATTCATACCAAATTGAGGATGAACAGGACCAACTCATCAACGTCTCACTAACCAACATGGGGTTACCCAATGCATGTGTGTAAACTTTAGCATTGTAGAGTAGCCATTTATTTAGTGTGAATGTTTATTTGTTTTAATTTCCAAGTTTTGTGGAGTCTTTTCATTCATTTGGAGCCTTTGTATTGCTTAATTAAGTTTATTTAACTTTGCTTTACATTAATTTGAGTTCTTGGTCAACTACTTTAATTTCTTCCCATTTTTGGGTCTGTTTGTAGCTTGTCATGGCTGACACTTTCCATTTTTAGCAAATTTCGGATTTTGTCTTTGGCCTCAAATTTAGGAGGTGTGTGGGACAAGCATGTTCATTTGGAGCCTTTGTATTGCTTAATTAAGTTTATTTAACTTTGTTTTACATTAATTTAAGTTCTTGGTCAACTAGTTTAATTTCTTCCCATTTTTGGGTTTGTTTGTAGCTTGTCAAGTGGCTGACACTTTCCATTTTTAGCAAATTTCGGATTTTGTCTTTGGCCTCAAATTTAGGAGGTGTGTGGAACAAGCAACACTTGTCCCACACTCTCAAAACTTATGCTTACACCTACCCATGGGGTAGGTGGCCTTTTTGAGCCTCTTTGTCCATTTTCAAAAACTCAAAAGGACTTCGTTATCGCCTTTGAGATTTATGTCAACAATCAATGTCATAGCTTTTGCAAGGAAGTTGTGGGGTGCCCGTGTGATTTGTAACTGCATTCAAAGTTTATGGTTGGGGATTTTTGGAGACTTGGAATGTGAGAGCTTGCCACTTGGCAACCTCTTATTAGATGCTCATTTTTTGTTGTTTTGTTATTTATGAGAGTTTTGTAGATTTTGGGGGTTATGTAATTTTATTATTTGAGCTTTTGCGGAATTGGAGTGTGTTTGAAGTTTGTATTGGCTTGTGGATTGTGTGAGAATTGCTTGGAGACTTGGGACAAGATGAGCAAGAGGAAGGCTCTACCCGTTTGGCTTACTATTTGTAAGAAACATCACTCTTCCCTCTCTCTATTGAATTGTTGATATGATGTATTTATGTTGCTCTTTAGAGCATGAGTTAGAATTGCATTTGAATGTGGTGAACTTGCATTGCACCATTGTAGGCATGCAAGAGTGATTGTGTGTGAGGGGGTGAGAGTTATCATTCCAGTTGGAGGAAAAAGGGTTGGTTACTTAAAGGGCGAATAAGTATTTGTACATGTTGTTTTCAGGCCTAAAGGAATCAAGGGAGTGCACAGTCTGCCATTGTTGGAGGGAAAAGGGTTAGTTTTATTTTGTTGGAGAGAAAAGGGGATCTTGACATGTTATGTGTTATCTCACCTGAAGGAAACAAGGGCACCATCGTGACTCCTTCATTGGAGTGAAAAGAAGGGTCAATGATAATCTTTCCCCTTTGCAAATCTTATTAGTAGATCTGGTGGTGTGTTTTGTCTTCATTTTTGGTGTATTGTCATCTTTCTCGTCTCAAGCAAAATTCTGAATTTGATTGCATAGAATGCATTGTGTATGTATTTTGGATGCAAGTTATATTCCTTGTCATGCATTCGGGTGTTGGCTCTTTGGCCCCTATTGAATTGGGGTTTAGTGGGATAATGAGGAGAAAATCATGCCCTCGTCACGTGGTTAGGAGGTAAATGTCATTGGATTCTTTCCTTTTTAGTTATGAATATGGAAGTATGAGAGGTAGCTCCAAGTGTTATTTTGATGCCTTTGAAAGGCTAGAAAATTGTTGAAATGTATTGTGTATTAAAGGGACTTGATATTATTGTAAATTCCTTGTGTTGTATAAATTGTTGAAATGGGGGAGAAGTTGAGAAAGTTGTAACATGTATGTAAATTTCTTTTCTTTGTGAAAGTTGTTGAAAAGCTGAATTTAAATGATGGAATGCCGGAAATTTTGAATGTAAGCTGAAATTGATATAACAGTATTGGATATGCAAATGTACAAATGTGCTTGTTTGGAATTTGAAAATGAATGGATGCATAAGAATAAATTTTGCTTTACAAAATTACACACTAGATTTACAAACAAAATGGAACAATATTGCTATGCATTAATAATAAATCAAAATTTGGCTAAGTTTTAGAAAATCCGTGAAAATCAGGGTAAATCAGGTTTTCGGACTTTTCAAGCAATTTTACAAGTTGGAAAATGTTCCCAAAGTTCCAATTGCCAACTTGGTCTCTCTTTGTTTGTCAGAGATACGGAGCAAGTTTGCATTTTGCATCCAAATCGCATTCAGAACTTCGAATCCCGATTTCATCTAGCACCTTTGTATTTTGGACTTTAAGACTTCTCGAGCACATTTGCAACTTAGTTACAAATTGCTCTTGAAGTTCCTGAAATACACTTGCCCTTTGTACTTCAGAATTCCCAAGCACATGAGCAACTTAGTTGCAAATTGCAAACCAGAAATACACTTGGCCTTTGTATTTCGGACTTTCAAAGGTTCGATACAAGTTTGCATTTCACAAGTAAAATGCATCCAAACCCCCACTTCCCGGAAAGGTCTTGGCTTAGTGTAAGCCGGACTTTCGGACATCTCGCACATGTTTGCAAAAGTCGTGCAAAATGTTTGGCAACCTCCAAATCCCTACGTAGTCTTGGTCAAAGTTTCGGAACTTTCACACACGCATGCAATTTACATGCAATTTGTGCCACAAACCCCAAATCCCAAAATGGTCTCAACATAGTGTATGTCACACTTTCGAAACCCAAGTGCACTTTTGCAATATGACTACAAGTTGCACGTTGACCTCCAAGACTCGCCATACACTCGCCTACTATTTGGCATACTTTCCAGGTGCGAGGGCAAAGTGAAGTTCCGCCTAGGTCTTGGGCAGAAATCTTCCCTGCTCGTGCAACCCCAAAAACCCTTTTGAGGTCTTGCATAGGGATCTTAGCTGCATAAGCATGCCAAAAGCCCGCCAAGGTGTTGTGCCAAGAATTAGGTTGCTCAAGCACATCAAAAATTTTCCTTAGTGTATTCCAGGTCATGGGATATGTTTAAGCAAAAGATTCTCCCACATGGTTTTCCTCCCTCTTCATTGTCATTAAACTTAAACAAAATTGCAAAAAAAGTGTATATACATCCTGAACCTCAAAATGTAAAATTCACCATGGGAGAGTTTTAAGCAACCGGTAACATGAGTAAGCAAGACAAAAGATAACCAACAAAACATGAACAAAATAAACTCTACCTGAGACAACTACATGTGTATATACGTTGTATATACACCCAACACTTGAAAGTGAACCATTCTCCGTTGTTTAAACTTGAGTCTGCAAACGAAGGAATAGAGATAATCAAAATGAGAACAAGAGGCTAAGCTTCAATTTTGAACAATAGATAAATGATAAACCTAATTAGTAATTGTTGGTCCTTTGCATGTTTTAGTTTCCTACATGACAAAATCTATGTATAGAATTGACAAAAAATTATTAGCAATTATTCTGACTAAATGGAATAATATCGGGTTAATCTAGTCAATGAAATTTTGGGCAATACACTTTGGTATTAAAGCATGGCTACAACACAAAGACCTTTAGGGAATAAATGTATAGATATAAATTGCTTTATTGCTTCCTCAATGTGTTAAACTCGTCTATGCAGGATAACCCATAGATTTATCGGATAGGAAAACCCTCAAAGTGGACCATCAACCCCACTCGAGCATGATAAGGTCGTGTTATAAACTCAGATCTTGCAAGCCCAACAAGACGTAGCAACTACACTTAAGGAGAGAGTATATAAGAGGCCTTTGGACTGTATGGAGCGCTCACCCCAACCTTCACAAGAGGATCATGGGTCCCCCTCGCATAATGTTAAAGAGGTTTCTTCCAGATGCAAAGACAGGACTAGGAGTTCCATTCAAGTTTGACGACAAGAAGAGACATAGAGATCAAAGGAGAGATCTAGACCTGGACAGAAGAACACTGCTGACCACATTAGAGATATTTTGAGACTCCACCCACCAACCTATTCCAGAGACATTACTAGATTTCAGGTTGAGGTATGGTTGGTCCATTTGACTAGATGTTTTAAATTCAACCCTTACGCAAGCAACACCAAGACTCGTGTAGCCATCCATTAGCTAAGAGATGGGGAGGGAATTTGGTGGCGCACAAGGGAGCAGAAGCTCCATTCGAATTCAGATATCGTCACTTTGGAGCTCTTTGAAGAGCAATTCAAGTTATACTACAATTCCCAGTGCTTTTTACAACAGTGCATCAATGAATTTCACGATCTAATGCAAGAAAATAATACAATGGTGGAATATAAAGGAAAAAAATTGACCTCCAATATGTGGATTATATGCAAGATAAGTGTTTGTGGATACATTGTTTCATCAAGGGCCTAAATTTAGGCAATGGTGGAGTCGTGTATATGCCTTTCCCACAAACCCTTGTTGAAGTTGTGGAAAAGGCATGCATAGCAGAAGATAACAGGGGTAAAAACTCAACTTGAAAATGATTAGATGAATGAGAATAGATTTTGATGTACAACATTGCATATTAGATTTCCAAACAAAATAAAACAATGTTGTGAATCAATAATAAATCAAATTTTAATTAACTACTAGAAAATCTGTGAAAATCGGGCTAAATCAAGTTTTTGGACTTTTCGAGCAATTTTGCAAATTGTAAAATCCTCCCAAATTGTTGGTTCCCGACTTGGTCTTTCCCTTTGTTTGTCGGACTTTCGGAGATTCGAAGCAAGTTTTCATTTTCCAGGAAAATTGCATTATGAATTCTTAATCCCAATTCGGTCTTGTGTCATTGTATTTTGGACTTACGGACTTCCCAAGCACATTTGCAACTTAGTTGCAAATTGCTCTTGAAGTTCCGAAACCCAAAATACACTTGCCCTTTTGTATTTCGGACTTTCGGAGCACATTTGCAACTTAGTTGCAAATTCCTCCTAAAGTTCCGAAACCCAAAATACACTAGCCCTTTGTGTTTCGGACTTTTGAAGGTTTGATGCAAGTTTGCATTTCGCATGCAAAATGCATCCGAACCCCCACTTCCCGGAAAGGTCTCGGCTTAGTATAATTTGGAATTTCGAATTTCTTGTGCATGTTTGCAAAAGTCATGCAAAATGTTTGTTAGCCTCTAGATCCCGATGTAGTCTTGGTTGGAGTTTTGGAACTTTCAAACACACCCAAATTATGCCCTAAATCCTGAAAGTGTCTCGATATAGTGTATGTTGGATTTTCGAAATCCCCGTGCACTTTTGCAGTTTGACTGCAAGTTGCACGCTCACCTTCGGGACCCCCTTCCATACACTCACGCAGTGTTCGACGTACTTTTTAGGTGCGTGAGCAAGGTGAAGTTCCACCTAGGTCTTGGGCGGAGATTTTCCCTACTTGCACAACCCCAAAACCCCACCAAGGTCTTGCGCAGGGATCTTGGTTGCGTAAGCACGCCAAGATCTTGTGCAAAGAATTAGGTTCCTCAAGTAAATCAAAACTCTGTCTTAGTATATTTCAAATTGTGGGAGGTGTTCAAACAAGATATTTCTTCCACATGGTTTCTCTCCCTCTTCCTTTACAATTAAACTTAAACAAAATTGCAAAGTAATTAAATGTCAGTTGAGGGTGTATTTACTATGTATATACATCCATAACCTCAAGATGTGAAATCCTTTATGGGAGAGTTTCAAGCAACCAATAAAATGAGTAAGCAAAAAATTAGATAATCCACAAAACGGGAACAAAATAAATTTTTCCTGAGACAAATGGATGAGTATATACACCTGAAGCTTGGAAGTGAGCCAATCTTTGTTGTTTAAACTTGAGTCTGCAAACGAAGGAAGAGAGATAATCAAAATGAGAATAAGAGGTTGAGTATTAATTATGAACAACAATTAAATGATAGACCTAATTGTTGATCATTTGCTTGTTTTAGTTCCCACCACAACTAAATCTATGTAGTTAAATGTATTAAATTAACAAAAAAATATTAGCACTTATTCTATGTCTAACCTTTTTGGGCACTACAACTATGTTACCATCAACTACATGCTTCAACTTGTACAACCAACTAGAATCCAACACTAATTTTCCAACTGGTCTCGAAACTATTTCCCACACATCATTCTTCAAGATGGAATTGTACTCCACCATGGCATATTGCCATACCTACTGACTTGTTGCCTCCTCATAACTAAAAGGCTCTACATCAATGATGGAAGATATCAGTGCAACATAATTGGGAAGCTTCTCAGGAGGATGACTTACCCAAAAAGAATTATTTGGAGCACCAACTTGCTCCTTTGCCTCCAACAATGTATATTGAAGTCATTTAGGCTTCTTGACTATGCGTGGGATAAAGTTGTTTATGTACCAATATTAGAACCTGTCTAATCACAACGTGTGTACTCCCTAAAACCTATGGATCAACACTTGGGGTAGCAAGTGTTGTCTTCTCCTCAAGTGTTGTTAGAAGCTCTTGAGACCTTGAAGACCTACATCCTCATCAACCTTCACATCCTCACTTGCTACTATCTTCCTCTCAAACAGAACATAGATATTGTAAGTTTTAGAGCTCTCATTGTAGCTCACTTAAATCCCCTTCAAACTAGAGGGTTCAAGCTTCGTTCGCTTCTCGTATGGAACATGAATGAAAACTAGACTCCCAAACATTCTGAAATGTGAAACATCTAGTTTCTCCCATGTAAAATCTTTCTCTGGAGTCTTGTCCTTCAACACTGTTAGAGGACACATGTTCAAGTTGTGGACTACATCACCAAAAGCTTCTACAAAAAATAACATATGCAAATCATGAACCATAGACTTAAGTTGTCTCTACCATGGACTTGTTCTTTCTCTCTACAACCCCATTCTAATGCAAGTTGTATGGTACTATAAACTCCCTCCTGATCCCTACTTCTTAAAACGAATCAAAGTCATTGCATGCATACTACTCTCCTTTGTCTAATCTCAATTCCTTGATCTTCCTACTTGTCTCGCTCTCAATAATGGCTTTGAACCATAGTTAGCATACTAAGACTCGACTCAGAGTCAACAAACCAAAAAATTTCCGACTCGGCAGAAACTCGACAACTTTAAAAATACTAAAATTACCTTAAAAACATAAAGTGAAGAGTATTGCCAAAACTTGTAGAATACTGTCGAAATAATTGCCAAGCGAGTATGTCAAAAATGCCAAAATTCAATTACACAGGACTTGCGAGTTTGGGCAAAAAATACTGATTTCAAAAAAACTCACGAGTGCTCAGAGAGTATGCCTAATATACTTTGAAATCCTCGAACTTGTTAAAGACCTCAACCTTGATCTTCATAATATAAATCTAGCTCTTTCTAGAGAATTGTCAATAAAATTAACATGCAATAAATTACGTATCAATGAGGTTGATGACATAAGTCCACGGACGTCTAAATGAGTCAGATCTAGAATCCCCCTTGACCTATGCTCACTGCTCAAAAAAGAGGCTTTAGAATGCTTGCCAAGTGCACACCCCTCTCTTCTCCACCATGTCCTTCAAAAGAGGCAACTATCCATACTTCAAGTGCCCTAATCTTTTGTGCCGAAACTAACACGAATTGTCACTACTGGTCAACAAAGCTTTCTACTTCCCTAAATTTTCTAGTAGCCTATAAGGCCCACCCTCTAAAACTCCCTTGGCCAAGATTCACCAAGCTCATAGCTATGTGTCCTTATGATTACTTGTTGATCATCAAACTCAGCCCTACATTTCAAATTTGTTACACAAGAAACTAAAAGGAGATTTTTTAGTCATACCAAGAACATATAGTACCTTATGTTGCTCCAAAACAACTCATGTTGGTATGCGGAATGATATAGATACTATCCCAATCACTTAATACTTGGCATCGTCGCTAATCTCTACCCACACACGTGCTAGTATATTATTCCTTCAATTTGATGAAAGCTACCCTATTCGAAATCATATGTCTCGAGGCTCCACTATCAACATAACACCCAATGCCTAAGATCGTGTTGGTGGGAAGGCATGACATTGTGGCAAAGGTTGTGTCAAGACTGGCAATCAACTTGTCTACTCCTAAAGCTTCTGCACTTCCTACAAACTATTTATACAATTGTTGTTTGTCCTCCCCTTTCTTCTTCTCTACACAATGGGAAGCATAATGGCCATACTTATTGCAATTGAAGCACTTGATATGACTCGTACCCTTCTTCTAGTGATTAGAAAACCCTGAGTCTTCTTTCTTCTTTTGACCATTCCTAAAACCTTTCTTTCCTCACTTCCTCATCTTCCCGATGAGGACTTGGAACATCATCATTCAAATTGTTTGAGTTGTAGTCTCATCTCTTCTCCAATGAAAACATCCCACAACTGCTCGAAATCAGATAAATTCTCCCGACTACAGATAACCTGAACAAAGTTAAGTTGTAATGGACTGAAGCCATTCAAATCAATTTGGAATAACTCGTTATCTTTGCCTCCACCACCAATTTGATCTCTAAGCTTTCCTAGCTTCATTAGGTAGTTTTCCATTGTAATTGTGTCACTTATGCAGGTAGTGTTGAGCTTGTCCCTCAAAAGTGTCACCTTGGATACATTCACAATTTTGGTACAAGGTTCCAAGGTATCGTACATGTTCTTGGCAGTCTCCTTGATGGCGATATGAGGGATCAGATCATCCTTCACCGAATCCAACAAAGTTTGCTTCGCATTCACGTCATGTTGAACTTGTTTCTCAGAAGCATCCCCTAGATACATTCACATGTGGTACAAGGTTCCCAAGGCATTGTACATCTCCTTGGTAGTTTTCTTGATAACAATATGAGAGATCAAATGGTGCTTCACCAAATCCAACAAGGTTCGCTTCGCCTTCATGTTCTTCTTGTTGTCCTCTGTGAGATCCTTGGGATTTGTGAAAAGCATAACCTTCTTCTCCACAAGGTTCCATAATTTTGTTTCTTCCAGGCTATTTTCCAATCTTAACTTCCACAAAACATAGTTAAGAGGATCCCTCCAACAAGTGACTCTCTCGCATACTCGGAATTGCACTTGTTGTAACTGTTCGAACAAGTTTCAATCTATGATCATTGGATCAACTACAATTTAACACCCCACAATCCTTCACAGGTCCAGTGTCGATTACTAACACAATTCCGCTTCGATCTCTGAAGCTTGGACATAAGTAGCCCACTAAACATCCAATAGCTCTCTACTCGAGACAACCTAGCCTCTCCATACACGAAATCTAGAAGATTTCAAAAGCTGAGCTCTAATACAAATTGAAAATTCCTCTATACCATCATAATCAGACTCTGATCTTAAAGAACCCTCAACTAAATAGCTCAAAACTAAAAGCCAATAAAAACTGTTGAACTTTAAATGCTAGAATCTACAATCACATATAGTAGAGACACTCACTAAAAAATACTCGGATCTGCTCCAAATCACATCACTATTTTATTAATCAGAAAATAGAAGCTACAATGCCCTCAAACATACTCAAGAAAAATACATACTATGAAAATTTGAATGAATAAAACACCTACCCTAGGCCTTCTGTTATAGCTGAAGAAGAAACCCTAAAAAAAACCCGGATCCTAAAACTGTATCCATCCCAAAATTAAATTAATCCTTGACCTAATTTTAACCTAGGGATTTACGCCCTTAACAAGACAGTCATACTTTACAAAAGCAAACTGCTTAGTAAAGAACTGTTATTCTAAAACTGGAAAACAAACTACATAAAAGAAACTGTTAAATCTAGACAGCCAAGAATAGGACTGTTGTTCTTTGTGACTGTACACTCTACTGAGGTACGCCAAGGTTTTGCACGTGCGCCTTGTTGGAGGATGCATTCTGAAGTACCATGATGTAACACTTACAAATATCATTAACTTGTTTTCCCATCCCTTTGCCACAAGTGGAATTTAACTTGGCATTCTCCCCTCCACACCCCCTCTCATTCTAATTGTTTCACCTGCCTCTGCTGCATTCACTTCCATCATTCCCAAATCAACTTACATTTCAGTCATGTCCATCCATGCCAAGCTTTCGGTCTCCCCATCCTTCCCTTTTTATCCCTCCTCCATTCTCATTTCTCCACAACACTGCTCAGCTTCTTTCTCGTCTCTCATTGCCATTTCTTTTTTTGGGGGTGAAATATGGCTAGCTATGGTCCATTGTCATCAACCCCACTCTCCCTAGCCCCAATTACAAAAGACTCCATTCGAGAGATTTTTTCGTATGGCCTTACTGAATATTTTATTATGGCTGTTCTAGGTAGAAATGGCACTTTGGGGGGTAGACAACTTGGTGGCAATTCTTGTTGGATTTAGAGACCCACCGCCTAACTCAGAAGTGGAATTCTTGATGTATGCTTTCTTGGCAAGTAAATTGCCATCCCCTGTCATGGGAATCAAGGAAGCCAAAAGTCTTCCTCCTTTGTCTCGTCTGGTGTATTTGGAGTCTCGGGATGCTCTCCTTTGGATAAAAAGCTTTTCAATTCTCATGCCAATCGGGTACTGTAATCTCCCCTCCTTAGAAGCACAAATATCAAGAGTGAGTTTTGGCTCCCCTTCTCCTGCTAAGGCTGCTTGTGTTCCTCCGGTTCAACACCCACTGTCCCTCCAAGAAAGCAAGGAAAATGCATGCATCCAGCGGGGATTATCAATGGGGAAACATGGAAGACAACTCATTTGGGGCAACCTCCAGCAAAGCTCCACCTTCGAGATATTCTCTTTGGCCTGTATAAATTCTCTGAACAGCTCATAGTGAAATACAACATGACAGCAGCTTTTGCCCAGAAGTCACTTGCCTTTTGGGAGCCCAGGAAATGCCAATGGAGTTCTACAGCAGAACTGAAAAATTATATGCCAAGTATGCCACAGTGAAAACAGAGCCAGAAGAATGGGGTGCAGGAAATACACTCTATTTTTGGTATGGATAGATAAAATATCATCTGAATTTTTGTATACATTCAGAAATAGTTAGCTCCCAAAAAGTCTAAAATTTTGTAATATTTCCAACATTATTTTCTTCCTCTACTCTCAATCGCTTTCTTACCTTCCTCTATTTCTCTTCAAAGGCTTCTCAAGAAGTATATTATAAGTTAAAGTTTGAAGGTTTAAACATTTCTTTTAATGCCAAAAAGGGTGAGGCCTCAATAGAAACCTTCCATTTACCAATCAAAACACACCTAGCAACCAAATTAAATCAAGGTACATACCAATAGTCTAGGTGACTATAGATGAAAGTGTTACAAATATAAAAAATCAATGGAAACAATGGTAAGTCAATATGATAATTCTTGTAACCCAATAGCAAAGAAATCTCTAGGCCTAGGTGCGAGAGTATGGAAAAAAAGGGAAATAAGGAGAAGTATCTACGAAGGACAGGAAAGTGTACTCCTATATATAAAAAAATGCTTGAAATTCATAGAAAGGACTTAAATTTATTTGAGCAAATAGATTATGACTCATAGACGCTAATGAGAACTAAAACATTCTGAACTATAATTCCATTGTGAATGCAGGATAGAAGAAATTCTGAATTATTCTGAAATTTGGTGGAATTTATCTTAATGAGCTGTTTTCCTGCATTATAAATGATGAGTCATATTTTGCATCCAACCACATAATGCATGCTCCCCATAGGAATGCACGGGCTCTTACTAACACAGGGTAGTTCCAAACTTCATTAGAAGGTTTTTCAATGCAACCGTAGTATTGTGGCTGTTTTGGGATGATAGGAATAATGTCAACTATGACTGTTCTGAAACCATAAGAGATTGGACGGCAATAATAAAGGTTACTAGGGCAGATGTGTGTGTAATGTTGAATGTCGACCATGCCAGTATATATAGGAGATTGGTCGGAGCAATAAAGGTTACTAAGGCACATGTGTGTAATGTTGAGTGACAACCATGCCAGCATATAGGGATGGGAGACTTAGTTCAAACAAAATGTTTGTGATGTACAGCTGTCTCGGTCAATCATACTCTTGGTTTATACGCCTAACATTGCATACAAGTGAATATAGTTACAGGAGAGGATTGCTGATAATTTCCTCCCAACAAAACCCCGTTGGGAGGTTGAATGGGTTGGCGATAGGGTGCACGATTCTGGAAAATTTATCCAAAATGCAAACAAGAAGAATGAAACCGATGCAAACAATCCTTGCACATTACTGATCTCAACTCGAAACAGATTTAGATAAAGATGTGTCAATTTAATCAGACAAACGAGCAATGGACAGACCCAAGATTCTTGTCAAACTAGATAGGTTCTATGGTTGCTCAGACCTTTTTCAGGAATTATAGATCTTTGAATAGTCACTTACCAGTTTTTACGTCTTTGAATCTCTCATCTTGAATAGATACATTCATTCAAGTTAAACGTCTCTCATTTGGCTTCAGAGATCTGCAAGAAAGCTATTAAATTAGTAAGGAAGCTTGTACGCAAACCCCAAGTATGGAGGGTGGACTCCATGGGAATCAGTCGCAGAACAATTGAGTTTTCAAGAGTTCGGAGAAAATAGAAAGATCTTAAAGTTTGACAGTCTAAAAATTACCTGTTCGATGAGGATTGTTTCTACCACAGCATCCAGTGTGTGGACCAAGAAATTATCTTAATCTTAGTGTGGACCAAAAATCTGATGCGTAAGGCACTGTTTCTTTAAATTGATTTTGCTAAAACCTTTAACTGGATCTATGGAATTTCTGAGATATGTTACTTTGGCCTGGGTTTAACCCAAATTTTAGGTTTGTTGTGACGAACCAGTTTTCTAATGCCTCAATCAAAGTCAAGTGAATGGTCAAGAGGCTTCTTTTTTCAACCTTGAGGCTTCGTTTATGTGTTTGCTAATGAATAAACATATTGTTTTGCAAACTAGAGTCTAGAATGAATTCAGAGGAATCAGTTTACCAAATGGTTGCAAGATGCTTGTTGAGTACTTCATAGGTGATTTAGCTCTCTCCCAAACTAGCACAACATTCACCGTCAAGGACTTCAGAATACTTGGAGATGTTTTACACAGATTAAAGGGCAGAGTTTGTGACCAATAAAATGAATTTTGGATCATGTTTTTTGACATTTTTTCTACATGGATCATGGAAAAAGGACCCTAGATGATAATGTCGTGAGGTGCCTGGTCATTTCTTTTGCCACTAAGGTCTCGACTAAGGTTGTGCAGGATTAGGTGCTTGCAACATTGAAAACCAAACCCAAAATTTATACCGTAGGGAAATTTCATTTGCAGGTAAACTTCTTGGTATTTCTCGGATCTTAGCAGCCACCCACGTTTACTATCATTCTTGTTAGTTCCCTTGTGATACAGTTGGCTGCAAAGAGCAAACAGAGAATCTTTACAAACTGCACCTGGGTTCAGCTGGAGGGCAAAGAGATTTGCCTCTAGTTAGGTGGGATATTTGCACTGTAGTAAAAGAGCGGGCAGGCCTGGAACTTGTGGATGTCGTGGTACAGGGTTTTGTCAAGGGAGCCAGTCCTGGGCTTTAATCCCACAAGTTGGGCCATACATTTTGATCAGGCATCGCATTCTATCTAGTATATCAAGAAGAACATCTTTGGTATTAAGGGTCCAAGGAACTGCTGTCTTGAAAAGAATCTAGAAATATCAACCAAAACTCTCATCTCGCCATAGGTAGAATGCTCAAGGCTTCACATATAGTTGGGATTCAGGTGACAGTGGCATCTGGAGCCCCCGAACCAGTGTTGGTTCTCTTGGTTCCATTTCTAGATTGAATAATAAAGTTTTTTCAAAGAAAAGAATATGTAAATTTCACGACCTATAAGATTCTAAGAGGGATGATTGGTTATGTAAATTGCATGGCCTATGGGATTCTAAGAATGATGATTGGTTATCTTAAGAGGAATATTTCTAGGAGACAATTTATGCAGAAGCGACAAAAATTATTGATGATGAAAATAAAATTAAGGTGGTACTCCAGAATGTCAAACCTAAATGGAAAATACAGTGAGCTTTTGCTTCGTCTAATCCATTGATTTCCAGTATATTTTTGTCAGCCTGTCAATTGGAGGGCAGTCTTATATGCAATCCCTAGTTTTGTAGATTGTTTGGATCATTTAGATGTTACACAGCTTTCTGGTCTCCTTCCCCACTGGAAATTGATATGTGAGGTCACCTATAATGCCTTTAAAAGAGAATTTAGTAACATGGCTTTTCATGTCTTCCTAGATGAGTTAGGTATTCAGCCTCGATCTGAGATTTTATTACCTAGGAAATATGTTATAGGTGTTGACTATGAGACAAAATCAGCATGCTAGTTCTTCTTTCTGGGGTAAAAGACGTAACCCTATGATTTTCCATTCTTACGTTATTAGTCAAGTAAAAGCCAGTGTTTTGCAAACCATTAAAAACAAGATAGCAATTTCATAGTCAGTATCCCATTGATTCAATCCTCGATATTGTCAATGATTTCCATATATTTATCAAACCAATATCATCAAAAAAAAAAAAAAAACAATCCCAATGTTTAACAGGAAAAGTCCAAGGATGGCAAGCCTCTAAACATATAGTAAACCTGCAAAAAGATACTCTACATTCTTTTCACTAAGGAACGAAAGCAAAACAAGGGAGTTTGATGCCCAGGAATCACTAACCTCTACATAAAGAAACTGCTATCCAACAAGCCCAATGAACATAAAATTTCAGGCCACCAAATATATACAGTTCCAAAAACTACAAATCCATTAGCACAAATACCAGATGGCACTCATCATCTGGTTTTAAATAAACCAGCTATGTCCAAACTGATGATAATTGTACAAATAACAAATGTCCTTTTCTAAACAGCAAGAAAAGCAAACACGAAGTTCAATGCTTTCATCCTGAACCAAGTTCCTGATCTAATGCAGAAAAGAACGGGTCTGACAAAAAAACATATGCTTACGCAACAATTAGGAAAAATGATGATAAATTTTAGAAATTATGTTCCATGAGTGTAGTTTAGTTTTTAACTGGCTAATTTTATCGTCCATCTGCAATATTTTCATCCATGCAGAAAATCCAATAATGCAATTTTTTTACAAAGAAAAAGCGAAATTTCACAGGAAGGAATATATTGACAAAAGTAGGATCACGTAGAAAAGGAAATGTCATTTCTAAGAACTCCACAATTTTAGGCTCACAGACCTAACTTAATGCATTAAAATTCTATGAGTTCCTCTAATCAGTGATATTCTTAGGAAGATGATAAAGTCAAATGCATTGGTTCATTAAACTTGTATTTATCTCAAAAAACAAGGAATACCATAAATTTCAATAAAAACAAATATGTGTATCTTTTACAAAAAAGAATATACCAACAGCTTCTAACTGGGACTCCTCAAGTCTCCATCCTTGCTCATCAATCTCCTCAAATGATCGTGGAGGTTGTGTGTGTTGTGCTGCACCATAAATAGATCTTATTTTAGTTGAAGAATCCATTGTAAAAATATGCAGACACAAAACTACAACAGAGCAGTACTAAGTAAAACAAGCAATTACCAACAACGATACTTTGTTACGGTCATTAACATGAAGGCAAGAAATAGATTTTTCAAACAAAACAAGGATGCAAAATTTCATGCCTTCCACAACCGATGGAGGGAGGAAACCTCAATCCATGAAGCTAAAACACAGAATTGAATGCAAGCTTGAGGCTGGCAGCTGATTCCCATGCTACTAATAAGCTGTTTGCACACTAAGTACCAAAATCCTCCAATTGTTGGATAAACACCATTACATGTAATTATTCTATCAAAGGCTCTCCAGAGTAAGGGCCCTTATGGATAGTGTGTTCCCATAAAACATGAACACTGTAACAAACAATTTTAGGAATATACCTTTATAACTTTATAAATGGTAACGTAATCCTTCCAGATGCTTGAAATAATATGCAACAAATGGGCATTAACCACTCTTCCATGGAAAAAGGCATCATATCCTAGAAGAGTTCATCTACAAGTTAGGAGAGGCAGTTATCTGTTATCTTATTGCACATAGCTAGGTTTCATGCAGGATCTCATTTGCAGGAATTATTAGTTTCACGCAAAAAAAATCTAGATGGGAATGAATGTTCTCGTACAATCCATGAACGTAACTCTTCACATGCAAGACCGTACCTCGTTTGTTTACCATACTTTTGTTATTCATTTCAGGTCCATAGCAGTGCTGTGTACATCTCAGTGGTATCAGAACACATAGTTTAGCTGATCTTACAACTTGGATTTTCACGGTGGTAGTAGATTCCACAAGGAAATCCGAGTTACAGATTTAGCTAAAACTGCAAGCTTTGACACCACTATGTACCCAGCAAGTGTTAAAGATTTAAAAGCACCACCGACCTGTAGAGTAGGACAACTTTTTATCATCCTTTATATAAAGAAATACACAAAACCAATGTCACCAAAAGTATGGATGCGGGTGTGTGTATGAGTCCAGATACATTACAGATAGTTTGATTGTTTCCATTGGGGCACATATGTTGGGATTGGGGCTCCCCCTACCCAAGGGGCCCTCCTTCCTACCGGGAGGTCCTCTATCGAGTCGAGATTTGGTAGAGGTTTGGCTAAGGTAAGGCTTTGGTGAGTGTGACGCGCTGCACCCCAGCAACTAGAGATGGGGCGCTCCGGGACTCCTTGTTTCACTGGATTCGAATGGCTGAGTGCGCCTGAATTTAGGAAGCAGAGAGACAAGAATAATAGATATTTTCTTGTATACATGTCATAGAATTTCTAAATACATAATCAGAGAAATGTCATAAATATGAATTTCCATGAAAGGACATAACTCAAAATTTTAATATGCACAATGAGAACCTAATCCAGCTCATAAAATGGGTACTGCAAGCAATTCCGCTGTATATGCTATCATTGTTCCCTTTGCCAAAATCAGTTCAAGCAGAATAGTCAATATACAACAGAACATGGAAAGGGGTTTCTGACCAATTAAAATATCCTATCAATCTCATACAAAATATCACTTGGGTAATAACCTCAAGAAATAACCATCAAGGATCTGCAGACTTTCAATATAGCACTAGCAATGAAGCTGGCTTGGTAACTATACAGAGATCAAATGCAAGATGTCGGCATGATAATATCAAATAAAGCAAAAATGCATGATACAATCAAAAAAGGAAAATATATTAAAAAAGCATTGGCAGCACTTCCACAATATGGAAACACATAAAGGAGATCATCAGCTCAAGAAGCACCTATTTTGCAATCTTAAGAACATCAAAAGAGCAGATCACTTGAAAAAAAAAATGGGATTGATACAAGAGGCTTAGTGATAATCCCATACATCAAGCACTCCAGTAGCCAATAGAAGGAAAACGTCTATGTAGAGTAAAAGGCTACATCAAGCAAGATCACCAATCAAGAGGCTCAGTGATAATCCCATACATCAAGCACTCCAGTAGTAGAAAAATGGGATTGATACAAGAGGCTTAGTGATAATCCCATACATAAAGGACTCCAGTAGCAAATAGAAGGAAAACGTCATTGCTGGACAGAGACAGAAAGAGCAGAGGGCATGAATGATAGACGCATGAATATCATCTCATCTAGAAAATGTCATTTAGAAAATGATAGACATAATGGAAGTACGGTGACTCGAGCAACCAACACACAAGTAACAGTTATGATTTTTCTCAAAAATGCATTGTGAAATGGAATGGAAATGTGATGCAGCAACATTTGCATCTAAATCTGTAAGAGTTTAACCCATCATACTAAGAGTCAACAAGGTGGATAGTCTTGTTCATCAAAACTAGGAATGAAATGGTGAAAGAGATGAGGAGACAGAATTTTGGACAGCCTAACAAGCCACATCCATACATCCGCTGGAATGACATTTTTTTTCAAATGCAAATGGCCCAGTTGCACAGTCAACAAGAACAAGGGGTTGAAGGTATGTTTGCAACTTTGCACCTATCTTTGAATATTGAGATTTGATGGACATGGTAGAAAGACGCAAGAAAAAGAACCTGAAGAAGGGGAGTTTGAATTTGGAGTGGAAGATTTCCATACCCAAAAACATAAACATTGATGGTTTTACAACTATTTGCGACTGATCAAATGTTGCGGGAATATTGGGCTAAACTTAAAGAAAACAACTACATCAATGAATTACGGTTTCTCTCTTAACACTTGAAGACAGTAATTCACTTCAACAATATTTATTGATGATGCAAGAGATCGATTGGCCTTCACAGAGCGATGAGTTGAAAAAGATAAGGTTGCAATTAAATTAAGGAATCTTCCTCCATCTTTTGAGAATTTTGTTGTAACTTACAAGAAAAGCTCTGAAGATGGTAGCGTTATGTTTGATAAGCTTTGTAATAAGTTTTGGCAGAAAGACAGGTGGATGAAACAGTTCGTGAAGAATGATATCTTTTACATCAATTGGCCTCCGCAGAGTGCCAAGTTGAAGAAGATAAGGTTGCAATTAAATTTAGCAGTTTTCCTCCGTCTTTTGAAATTTTTGTTGAAACTTACAAGAAAACGCTTGAAGATGATGGCATCATGTTTGATAAGCTTTGTAATATGTTGCTGCATAAAGATGGGAGGATGAAACAGTTCGCAAAGGAGGTTCAGCCAACAAAACGAAAAGGGTAGCAAGTTGAGTGCACTTGATTGTGGGGAAATCTCCATGGAAAGGCATGATTCATCCAGAGTAGTACTGGGATGGGCAACCTCGGGGAAGTCCTGGTTACCAGATGAAAGGCTTCATGTGATGATATGTGATGGCTCATTTTGTCAGTTTCAATCCCAGTGCTTCATCCATGTGATGCCATGAGTGCCAAGTGGACCATTCAAGCTTATGAGAGTTGGTCATAGAAGAAATGGCTACATATGGATCATTGAAGCAATGACTCGAGCATTAAAATTATACACAGTTAATCCCAAAAAATGATATCTAAATAAGAAAACCTACAACCAGTAAATCTGCCACAGGTAAATTTATGAAATTATAAGATGTTACTCTTGTGGCAAGAAGGGCCACGTTAAGTACTGTAGATAAACAATTTGGTTGAAAGATAAGAAATAATAGGGAGGCCAATTTTCATGAGCATGATAAAAAAGATATATAAACTTCGGTGGTTTCTCACTATGATAATAGAACCAATGATGTTTAGTATTTTATTCTAGTGCCAATAAACATATGTTGAACAGGAAAAACAGGTTTGAAACATATGTTGAAGATAATTTCAGATCAGAAACTGTGATCTTAGGTGACAGCAGGACACATAATGTGGAGGGATATAGAAATTTACAAATCAGACTTGCAGTAGGTAAGAAATTTACATTCTACCATGTTATGAATCCTAAGCATGATTAAAAGTTTGTTGTTTATATATAAACTTCCTAGACAAGGTTGCAGAAAGTCTTAAGAAGACAAAGAAGTTTGTGCATCTCGTTTAGCAGGGAAACAATGCAGAAAGCCTTTTGAGGGAGCCAAAGCTTGGAGAGAAAAGCATGTTTGGATTTGGTTCATAGTGATGTTTGTTGGCCCATGAAAGTAAAGTCCATTTCTGCTGTACATCCTTTCTTCTATTTGAAAATGACTTAAGTCAAAAGATGTGGGTATATTTTGTAGAAAGGAAGTCCAATACATTTGAGGGATTTAAACATTTTAAGGTTTATATAGAAATCATATTGGTCATAGGACTAAGGATCTCAGAACTGGCAACAGGGATGGATTCACTTCCATCAATTTTGCTGATTTTTAAGAAAAAAAGAAATAGCTGGAAGCTTACAACTCCATCTATGCCACAGAAAAATAGTGTTGCAGAGAAATATAACTATTGTGGTGATGGAAAGGAGCATATTGAGGGGAAAGAAGTTCCAAAACTGTACTGAGCTGAAGAAGTTTATTGTTTCTTATCAACAAAATTTCTTCCAAGGCACTTCAAGGCATTACACCTGAGGAGAAATGGACAGGCAAGAAGTCTGAGATGGGCCATTTTAGAAGCTTTGGTCTATTGTTTATGTTTTGGTTCCGCCTGTTCAGGAAGAGAAAAGAAGCAAAGTAGACTATATGTAAGAAGCTGCTGTTTTCTGCTTGAGTCATTTTTGAAGCTTTGGTTCTTCTGCTTATGTTTTGTTTCCATAAGAGGATTGAACAATGTAAATTCAATGTAAAAAGACACTAGTTGCTGCTTACAGTGATCATTCCAAGATATATAGGTTGAAAGATATTTCTACATATAAGATACCAATCAGTATATATGTTGCAGATGAGAATGATAGCATTTTTCAGATTGCATTGCCAGAGGTTTCACAGGCATTCCATGTAAACCTTCTCTTGCCTGCAGTTGTTATCTTCTGATGCTTTGCAAGCCTTTCATTACTGCTGTTTACAAACAAAGTGGCATATGCCGAACAGGTTGAGGATTCCCTTCCACTCTAAAACTTTCTATCTATATACCAGATTCTACATGATAGTCAGATACTAATAAAACAGCAAAAGAAAAAGAAAAAGAGGTTCAGCTGTCTCAGTTTTATAGTGGTGACATTCTGGTGGACTGATTTAAAGACTGAAACACCTCATCTTGAAATTATTGATATATCAAAACAGAAGATTGTTCCAACAAAAAGCAGTCTTCCTGGTTCCATCATAAAGGAGAAAAAGAAAGGAAGCTTTCTCGAAGTGGTTCAAATTGAAAGCCCTAAAAGTCAGATTAAGGTGTATAAATCACTTAATTTTTATAACAAAAAAGTATATTCTAATTTTGCTTTGTTGGAAAACATTGCATGTGAGCCTAACTCATTTGATAAAAAAAAAAATACAGGGATAGGAACAGGCTATGCAGGTAGAGTACAAATCACTTATAAATAATAAAAATCAGATTATTTCCAAGTTACAACCTGGAAAGATCCCCACTGGGAGTAAATGAGCATACTAAAAAAATGAACAAAGTTCATGGATCTTTGGATAAGCACAAAATGAGGTTGGTAGCAAAGGGGTTCGACAAACGAGAGGGCATAGATTATCAAATGGGTGTATTAAGCACATTTAACAATGGAGACTTGAGGAAGAGGCATATATATATATATATATATATATATATATATATATATACCAGCCACAATGGTTGGCGTTTCCAAGTAAAGAACACCCTTGTCCTGCAGCTTGACTGTAGTGTGCCTCTCAAATCATCTATCTGTCGTTCTACTGTTGGAACACATAGGTGTCCCAAGTGACACAGATTCCCTTTATGTAGATGGTAGTCTGTCCCATATTTAGTGCTTGGTACATGGTGGAAAACTCAAGATCACTACTATACAAAATGGGCCAGCTAGAAGTCTCATGGCCACATGAATCTAGGACTGTTGTGAGTGCTGCAATTGGAGGGCGGCTTAAGCTATCTGCAGCGTAATTGGAACTACCTTTCTTGTCCCTAATATTAAGGTGAAACTGTTGTAGGTAGGTAGACCATTTCTAATGGCAATCTTTCCATAACTTGCGTGGGTCTACATGAACTGTAAAGGCTTGTGGTTTGTGTGGATGATTGTCTCCATTCCCATATTGTATTGCTTTCATTGCCTACATGCCAGGACAATGGCATAAAGTTCATTGTCATATGTAGGATACCTTTGTACCATATTTGTGAATATTTCATTGTCATAGGCAATTGAATGCTTATGCTAGGTGAGAACCACAACAAGTGCATATTCTGAAGCATTAGCTTCAATCTCCAAGAGGAGTTGCAGATCTGGCAAGGCAAGGACTGGTGTTGAACAAGTCGCCCTTTTAAATCCTCAAAAATTTCTTGTTGTGATGTGTTCCACATAAACCTGGTCTTTGCACCTATTGTTGCTCGGTTCAAAGGCCATGCAAGATGAGAGAATCCAAGCACGAACCGACAGTAAAACATGGCTAACCCCATAAAGCTTCTAAGTTCTGTAGGTATTGTTGGTGCTGGCCATTCTTTGATGATTTTGATCTTCTTTAGGTCAACAAGTACCCCATCATTGTCTACAATTTCCTAGATATTGGACACTTTGTAAAGAAAAAGAACACTTATCCCTGTTGGCATATAACTTATGACTACGTGGGGTGTCCCATAACTCGTTGAACCTAATGCAAGTGCTCCTCCCATGTCTTGCTAAAAAAAATATTAAAATGTCATCAAAACAACCACAAAGGAATCAAGGAATCGTTGCAAAACATCATTCATAATCTGCATAAAAGTTGTAGGTGCACTGGTCAAGTTGAAGGGCATGACTAACCATTCAAATAGACCTTCCTGGAACTTAAAATCTATCTTCCAAACGTCAAATGACTCGACATGTACTTGATGGTATGCTGACATCAGATCAATCTTTGTGAAGAACTTCGTTCCCTTGAGCTGGTCTAGGAGGTCATCAATGCACGGGAGTGAATGCCAATTCTTGACAGAGATCTTATTAAGGGCCCTGTAATCAATACAAAATCGCCACATCCCGTCCTTCTTTCGAACTAGCACAATTGGGCTTCCACAAGGTGACGCATTGGGCCAAATATGGCCTTTCTAGATTAACTCCTAGATCTTTCTCTTAATCTCTTCATTTTTCAACATTGTGTGCATGTGTATTGCATACCAGTAGGTGAGGGTAGTCCAAGGGATCAAACAAAGTGACGTGTCACCTTGCAATATAGGGGCACACCAATAGGTCTAGTGAAGACATTTGTGTAATCAGTTAAGATATTTCTACAACTGTTATTGTTATATAGTTTGATACTGTATGGCAGCCGCATGTGGCAATGCTCTTCCGAGTATTCTCTAAACTAATAAACATGAGCACAACTTCCCATTGTGACCAATCACAACCTACACTCCTTTGCACTAATCAAGCCCATTGTTTTCTTAGGAAGAACCTTAGGGATCCTATAGGATTGCTTTCCAAATATGGCGATGACACTACAGGTCTTGAACTGATAGATTCCATCTCTTTTCCACATGTATGGATGCCCAAACAGAATATCACATACCTCCAAGGGTGCCACATCACACAATACCTCATCTTTGAATGACTTGATTGCATAAAGAAGAAGACATTGCTGACTGACACGAATATCTCTTCCTTGATCAGGCATCCGATAGAGTATGACTATAGATGAGGTGTTGTTTTTAGACTCATTCTTTCATACAGTTTCTGATAGAAATCTGTTTTTTCTCGCTCCCATTGTCTACAATAAAGTGAAGAACCTTCCCTTGCACCCACATCTGTGAATGAAAAAGGTTTTCTTCGTCCTCATATGATGATGTTGCAACTGTGTTATACCAACAATGGAATAAGGGTCAGAATCCATAAGCTTCTTACATGTGTCTATAGGATGAAAGAAGTGCTCGTCCTCATCTGTTTCTTGTAGTTGATCAGATTCACGTGCCATAGAAAAAAAATGTCCTTTTGGATCAGCGCATTTGTTGTGTTGTTGAGTTGTGCTCCTATGGTTCTAACACCACTTTCCAGTCTCCTTTTGTGGGGGCTTGTCCGAGATATTTTTCATGGAAAACCTCAAGGCTAGTGAACTTTGAGTTTTGCCTTTGGTGTGGGGCCTCTTTGGTCTGTTGCTTGCCTCAATACCTGGGGTTGCTTCTATCATTTGATTGTGCCTCCTTTCCTGCAATTTTTTTCTCTTTTTGTTTGAAATTTTCCTCGATCTTTGATGCTTATAGAAACAGGTTGTTCCCATGTCTCAACGGTTAGGAATCCATCTCTCTTTGATATATCGATGGGTATTTGATCACTTTATGCCATTCAGAATCCTTGATGCTCGAGTTTCATTGATAGAGTATAAGAAGGATATTTGTGTAGTCCTGCACAGATTTGTCCTTTTGTTACTGCAGCAATTGCCACTGCATGTATACTTTTCCTCATAAGCATCTTCTGGACAATACTCATCTTTAATGACATCAACAAAGTCACTCCAAGGGGGATACTGTTCATGACTTTACCCTCATCCCTTGCATCTTCGTTAGAATTGCTTAATGTGAGTCTCTCACATTTGTTGGACTTGGGGTTCAACTTTCAGTAGAGCAGAACATTATTTTCTTTAAACAGAGAGTGTTTATGAAAAATACAACTAATTGTGATCCAATTTTCAAGGTCATCAGCTTCTATTTTACCTTCAAACATTGAAATATCAAAATCTACTTGTACCTTAAAGGGCATGGACCCAAGGAAAGATCGTTTTTCTGGAGCTACTGGTGTGCTTCTCGACATCTGTGTGAGAATCTGCATGAATTGAGCCATCATTTTAGTTCCCTGCTTTGTTAGAGCTTCATCAAGCATTGCCTTTACTGGGTTTTGAGGAATTTGATCCTCCTCACGCATCCATTGGTGGTCGTTTGTGTCTAGTCAAATGGATCTCTTGTCTCCAAACCAAACTTTTGATAGCCTGACTTCACTGGACATGCAGGATTTCACTTGCTTTGATACCATTGAACGAGATTGAGGATTCAATCTAGGAGACAACACACCAATTGTAATGGATTACAGTGTTATAATAAAGCCAACTCTCCTATATTAAATTGAAACAGATTTCCACGATTAATAAACAAAGGCTTATTGCAAAATAAAAATAGTCTTTGAATACAAAGCAATCTCTGTGGAAGAGATATCCGTTGTCCACTCTAAATTACAATAGGATAAACCCTTCTCTTATAGCTAAAGAAAATTAATAATACCAAATTGCTTTAAAGTTAAACAAAGCTAACATAACATCCACTCAACATGCATAGGCATGCAAATAGGAGTTTTATTTTAAAGCTAAACCAAACTAATAATATCCTTCAACATGTGTAGGCATGTAAATAGGACATTTCCTAAGAATAAGAGATCTACTAGAAGAAGAATTGCTAATAATACTATGTCCACCCTTTCGGCCTGTCAAGGCTAACTTTTCTAGGTTTTCTCTGATTTTCTATTGTAATATGTTCTCGGAAAGCTCATCTTGCCAGAAATACCTTCGCCTAGCTAAAGCTTAGTGTCAAAGCTCTCACAACTTAGAAAACTGCTCCAAAGGACTCTGAAAATTGTCATTTGTTCAAATTTCTCACATAATCATAATTTTTTGAAACTAAATCATTACTCTTTTACGGTGCTCCGGAGTCATTATTGGGATCAAACACTCCATATTTTCGGGTTTGTTAACCATGCCATCTATTAATGTATTGATATTCATGATTTGTCCAAGAACTATTCAGATTCATAATCTAATTGTGATTATTTTATAATTGAGTGTGTATTTCCATAAAACATATTGAAGTTACACCCTAAGTTGTTGTCTAGTCACCTTTCTATTTGAAAAAGTGCTACTTATTGATATGCATCTTTCCATATGATCCATTAGATCCCACATGCAATGCCTCTTTTCTATTCAATATTGCATATACATATGTCACAAGTCTATGTAATGGAAATTTTTGCGAGGTTGCAGGAAAACAGGTCAAATGAGTAAACCCTAATTTTTCTTAATCTTTATAGCTAGGGCTTCAAGGTCATAAGCTTAATCATTTCATGCCAATGGCTATTTGGTGATAATGTGAGGTCATGTAAGATTGTTGTCATGCAAATGTGCAACGTGAAAATTTCATATTTTCAAGCATGACAACGGACCCCAGTGTCAAAAATTTTTATTGTGAACCTTCCACGACACCCCTCCAAGCCAATCCATCCCCGTACCGAGCCTATCCTACCCTGTCAACTGGTTCATATGTGTGTCATCCTTCCCCATAGGCGATTTAGGGAGATCAAGATCATTCAAGCACTTCCAAGTCAAGATCTTTCAAGATAGGCTTTTCAAAAAGCTTAAGAATGGCTATTTCTTGTCTTTCTAAGACTGGTTCACACCCCCCCGGAGCAGAATGAAAGGCTCAAACTCATATGGGAGGTGTATTGAGGAGCTAAGAACATTGTGCAACTAGTTTTGGAAGATTGTGGAAGGTTTCAGAAGTTTTGGGACAAGTTCAGCGAAAGCAGGTCTTGGAGGGTGAAGAAGCTTGTAGTGCAAAAACAGCCCCTAAGCTTTGGGAAGTGATTCTAGGAGCTCCGTAAGGAGTTGGAGGTCAAACGAGACACCGTTGGAAAGGTATTTCAAATCCCTAAGTGATGGTGGTTTCACATCTTTCACAAGACCAGCAATTCTACCCACAATCTGATTTCAGCATGCACAATCTATTAGCCCGAATGAAAATCCTATTTTTTTGGAGGTTGCAGGCAGAATCAAGGCATGGGACCCCTCCCATTGTTTTCATAAGGCCATTTACAATCAAATTCATATAAAGAAGTGCATGAAAAGACCTCCGGATGCTCAAGTTATGCCTCCATCAAGTTGCTCCCCAAGGTATGCTCTAGGAGTTGGTCAATTTTTTGGATGGACACATGTCACTCCCAGGTCTAAGCGGAATTTCTTACACCAACAATCCCAAACGTTTGGGACGATTGGGACACAAAAATGCACCCAGCCCCCAGATAGCCCCTTGGATCATGATATGACCTCAGTTTAGCTCAAGTAAGCCATTTTAGCCCCCATACACTAATTTCTAGCACCCTCCTCCATCGAACCACCGAGCGCCACTTGTCCTCACCAGATGAGGGTGCATTTTCTTGCACCAACCATCCCAAACCTTTGGGACAATTGGGACACAAAAATGTGCCCAACCCCCAATCTAACCCCTAGTCCCCCACATGACCAAGAAAGGTGCTCCACAGGCTCATTTCCAGCTCCCTCCCCTCTTCGCCTCAGCCTGTGCCCATCCGCCACTTGTCAAACCTAAGTGAGAGCGCATTTTCTTGCACCAACCGTAACAAACGTTTGGGACGGTTGGGACACAAAATGCCACCCAAGCCTAGCCCCTTCCCTGGTCACCCATATGACCCAGTTTCAGCCCCTGGGTGTTTTAAAGTGTCTTTTTGCTATATCTCACCGGCCTATCACAGGGCGCCACTTGTCACAAGGAGGGGGAGGCATATTTTTGTGCACCATATGTCCCAAACATTTAGTACACATGGGACACAAAATTGCGCCCAAGCCAAGGAAGAAATAAAAAACCATTTTTTACAAAAAGTGTGTTGCTTCTGTTGCTTCTTGCCCGTTCGTGTAAAAACTTCACTGCCGGAAACTTCATTTAACCTCCATTACTATTGCTTCCACCACTTCATCCCTTCATTGCACGACCATTCCAATTGCTCCTCTATTGTCATAGCACCAAAACCCTTGCTTTTTCAGCTGCCACCATGCCCTTTTTTCTTCAGAAGACTTCCATGGCCAAAACCCTTGAAATCTTCATATCTTACAAACTAGATACTGGGTGTTGCTGAAATTTTGGCCACATCTCTTCCTCCCAGGTACCTTCAAGTTGTAGTAAACAGAGAATTCAAAGGTGGCCCCATTTATTTACAGCAGAAAACTTCAAAAATCTTCCCTCCATTCTTCTTCTCCAGTTTCCCAGTGATTCAGAAAGCAGGTGAAACTAGAATTTTGAACACAGCACCCACAGAAAAAACCCAAATCAGAAATGGTAATGTTTCGTCAAACCGAAGAGTGGAAAACCAGCTTCTAAAACTAGTAAGTACCCTTGGTTCACACTTACTATAAATAGTAAATTTCCCATAACAGTAAAAACCTTCAAAGAAGCAAACCTTTAAAATCACCAAAATGTAAAACTAGGGAATTCAGCTCAAAAAGCAAAACGGCCCGAAAAAGCAAAGACAAACATTCTAAAAATAGAAAGTGCTCAAAATGGCAATAAAACCTCTGTAACATTGTTCCAAACATGATAAGAATCCCACAACATTGATTCCGAGGCAAAAAGCAGCATTTCCCAAAATAGGAGCTCCTAGATCCCGATGGCTAAAAATAGAAAGTTCCAGTCTTGAGTGCAAAAAGTTGCAGTAGGCTTTTAGTGATCTTGTTGCTTTTTGTCGTCTTCTCATGGTTTCAAGATGGTTTCATAGCTCAAACAAGTCAATTCATCCTTCATAAGAGGTCTTAAGGCATCAAATTTGTGATCAGGAGCAAGACAGAACATTGCAGGGCGCAGCAAATAAAACCTAGGGACATTGTGCAATCTGATAAGTATTAAAAAGGGGTCAAAGGCTCAAGAGGTCATCATTTGTAAATATTCAGCCAAGTCAAAAGCATCTGCTCTCCCCTCAGTGAGTTGATTCAAAACGAGCTAAGTCAGTGAACTCGGTGACCTGGTTGAGTGAGCCAAGGAGAGTTGGTCGGACTAAGCTTCTTATTACAAGAAGAGGTGATTCATTGCAACATCTTTCGTCTTCTCAAAGGTTAGAGCTTCCCCATAGTGATCAAGAGTTGACCCTGCAACAAGCTTCTGCAAGTACTCTGGTGACCGACATCGTGGCAACTCCCAAAGAGACGTTTCCATGGATTTAAGAAATGCTCGAAAATGGGCCAAGAACAACACAACTCGTTGCCATTCCCAGTCTCGCGAAAATCTTTGGAATGTTGAAGTCCAGGCAAAGAAAGAAGGCCCAGACACCTTCCCGCTTCTTCAGTGGCACCTCAGGTATAACCAGTATGTTGAAGTTGTTAGACCTAAGACTGATAAACCTATGGAGGAAATGACTCCATCAGACTATGAGTTAACCCGCATCTCATTGGGTCAAGCTTCACACAAGGGCGACACTCATCTGTTCAAGGAATCCTCTTCCCGTCTTCTTGCTTGAAATGAAGAATATAAGAAAACAATTGTACAATTGGAGGGACAGGTAAAACCTCTCAGTGCTTACATTCAACCCTTCTCTGAACCTAAATCGACATCCTCTCTTCCGATCAAAGACATCCCTCCAATCAACAGTGTTGATCCCAAGGCAATTAAGAAATCATGATGATACATGATGTGGGGGAAATCTAATCAGAAGTGGATTGAGAAAATCATTGAGCAAGGCAAGGCATTGTGTCCACGCATCATTTCTCTCAACAAGTATGCTCTTACAACATTGTCTGAAGTGAACAAGGCAAAGGAGTTTGCAAAAGAGGTCAGTCATTTGGATGAGGCACTCCCACTGGTGTCTAAAATGAGGTCCTTCGATTCTCACACCCTCGTGAGCAAAAAAGTGTTTGCATCAACTACTGAGAACTTGTCTCAAGTTTGGATCCGTATCATGGACATGAGATATGCAATGCTCAAGAATGCCATATCTGAATTAGACTCCCGCGAGTAGCAGGTTTCTGAAATCTTGAATGAGGTCTACCACTATGTTCAAAGATTTGAGTTTCCTCTGCTTACTAAGGACTCATCATCCGAAGAGCCCATCATTTCATTCCAGGAGCTGGTCAAGAAGGAGGCAAGTGACTCCCTTTCCTTCAATGAAGACAATTTAAAGTCCTTGGCTGCCATCAGAAGTTGCATTGCTGCAATTGCAATGGATCATGAAGAATGGCTCAATCAATGTAAGAAGATCATTGGCGTCCCCAAGATATGGACCAAAGTGTTGGGTTGTGTTTGTATTCCAAAGGAGGATAAGTTGACTACTGCGATAGCTCAATTCCCCAAAGAATTCAAGGAACAAGAGCCCGTTCCAGAGACCCATCATCAGGAGGCATGATTCAGTAAGGTTCATCGTCGCAGGGAGCTTCTTCATCGGATATGACAACCTCTCCCTTCTTCTCTCTTTCTCCCTCTTTCTTCTATCCCTTTTCTAATTCTTCGTTGGGCATAATCATTGTATTTTGTCTCATTCACCTAAGTGACTTCATAAAGTTACATTGTAGAAGTCCCTTTAATTTATAAAAAGGGAACTTATTTCTCACTTTCTAGGAAGGTGAAAAGTCACGAGTTGGAGGGGTAGGCGAAGAGTCAATTCACATTGCTATAAATTGGGATGGCTTCTCCATTCCAAAGGATCCTGAAGTTGGTATATTTTGGTAGCAATTGTGAATTTTTGTAGCTTTATTAAATTTTTGTACTCATCAATACACATAAAATGAAAGCTATTTTTCTTCCATTTTCCCTATCTCATGTTTCCTCACTTCCCTCTTATATGCCATTTGTAAGCATGATGATTAAAGAAAGCTTTATATATTTGATGAATGGGCCTTGAGAACTGTGTCTATGTGGATTTTGTTTGTCTCACTGATAGCTTCATTGTTGCTTTCTTCTATATTGAATATCGAACTACTCTGGTTACTGGGTGTGAACTCTACAATTAACCTACTCAAGGCAATAACCTTCCTTTCCCCTCATCACTGTAATTTCCTCCCTTGTACCTTGTACAATCACTTTGCCACAGGTTCAGTGGAGTGTCCCTGTGTGATCCCCGGCCTATTTGGCCAACCCATGGCATTTAGTTTAGGATTAGATTAGTCACATTCAATAATGGGAGTTGCACCATTCAATGCAAACGGGCTTAGCCCCGTGATCGTTGGTGGAGACACCTAATTTGCCCAACTGAAAAATTTTCTCACCAACAAAGACGTATCTACCAATGTATGGAGGAAGTACATAGGGTAGGGTGATGACCATATGGCACTAGCCATTAGTTGGGGGGGTTCATGAGAGATTTCGCTGACCACATAGCTTCCACTATAAGCATAGGGACCATCTTGCAGAAATAAATGCCATAACTGATCGTCACACCCTCATAGTGTTTAAGCAGTTCATTCATGATAACCTTTTGACACCAGCATTTTTTCCTTGCGTGATTCAAGTGCAGAAGAGGTCATAAAACTTGCAACCTAATATTTCCAGGTGCTGTATGGGACCAATCATTACCATGCAAATAAATTCTTCCACGACTCTAATCTCTCGCATATAAATGATATCAGATGTAGATAGCCTATTCATTAACAATCTAAAATAACTACTAGGCTAGCTACTCCAAGGTGATATGCCCTTTCCACTACAAGGGTATTTAAAATACACGTCTTAATCTATAATGACAAAAACTAGACACGATTTATTACAAATTACTAGAAACAATACACTATAACTACGCAAAATCATCAATTTATAACACAAAACATGGATTTCCTAGATATGAGAAAACTATAACATAAACTGCGATACTGAGGATAAGAATGATTCGTGGTCCAAACTAAGATGCCTGTATAACATAGGCTAATATGCAACCAAAAACATAATCCATATTACAAATGAAAATGTCAAATGTCTGTACAAAGACATTAAAGATACAATCTAAAACTGCCATATTTCTGAACTATCTTGGACTCCAAGATGTCCATAATAAATTATAAAAGCAAAATTAAAAAATGATATGCAGGCTCTTTCTGGAGGATAAGATGTGATGCAAAGAATGACTTGTATGTTCCAACGAATAGATAACAAAAAAACAAAAGAATAAAGGACCTAAGATAGCGAACCCCCAAAAAATGAAAAGCCGAAGAAAAATGAATAGCTAAAAGAACTTAGAAACAGTATTCAGTATTCATAAATGATTAAAAAAAACACATCTTGCAGCCATTTTGTTATAAGTATATGTGACACATGCAAGAAATGGAAGATTAATAAAATTTAAAAATTGTGTAGTTAAAGCACTCACAATTCACTGGCATAGAAAGCACCTCCCTTGAGCATGGCACTTCTGTTCATGAGATACTAGTGTAAGATTAGACAATAAAAGGAAACAATAAATGCAAAAAGACTAATGTCAGGAAGAATTAAATTCGCCACTGCCAATCATATAAATTACAATGCTTCAAAATGACAAAAGTTCTTAAAGATTTTGAGATCTAAATAGCAGCACTCCTTAGGAAAAGAAGTCTATTAAATGTTGTGTTATTTCATGTGAACTTTCTAAAGTTACCCTTAACAACAAATTTAAACTTCACGACAATGATGGTATTATAAGGAGTCATTAAAAATGATTTCATCCATGCAATCTAGATTTGTCAATGACATCAAATAAGAAACATTGTGTATTTGATCGCGTATTAATTGCCAGCATAATTAAACAGAGAAGAGATTTTGATATGAACTTAACCTAGAGAACATCTACCTTAAAGATGGACAGAAATGAAATACTAAGTAAGCATGGAACAGAATCTTCACTGAGCAGCAGGAAAGGGTGGATACTGAGTATGATGAGCTCGTCTAACTGCTCCCAATGCATCTCCTAACATCCAAAGTCAATGTTCCTCCAAGCGCAGAGAGAAAAATTGTACCATGCATCATCCCTAGTATTCATGACAAAGGAGGGAGGAAGATGACCCTCTAAGTCAGGTAGGGAATAGAAAGTGAGGTGCCCTCAAGGTACAAAAGAAAGAAAGAAAGAAATTATATTGATGGACATGAATAACCAAACAGGTCAATGGGGCTCAGAAAGTACAATCAGTTGTACTACAGGAGAAAGACTAGTGGTATAGATGAATTGACCATAATATATTATTAATATGGTGAGAAATGTACAAATGATGATACTGATACAACACATTGGTACATACACCATGTGACACATCTGTTCATATATAATAGTTATTAATAATATTGATGTAGGTCTATTAAAGTTCCCCTATTTGAGATGCTTTGTCCTCAAAGCATGGGGGAGATGGATGTCATTCCATGAAATATTGATTCTCCCAGGATGCCTTGCCTAGCAGTAAATTCTTCTACTTGATTCAATAATGAATGATTTGACTAATACACAAATTCCTTGTACGAGTTTGGAGAACACCTTGAGGCTCTAGCACACATTTCAATTTTCTTGTTTGACTAGGAACATATGTACCAGATTTCTTCTTGAGATGAGATACTTGACAATCACTGTAGACAGCTTGCTTTTAGTAATCTCTATGTTTAAGCTACATGACCTATCTTCCTACTGATTCGTGATGGTACATAAATCATGGATGATAAATTCAAGTTTTGACCTCTTTGCTTTGATGAAGGTTGGTTGTATGGTTGAAGACATACAAAGACCCAACCTCCTTTGAATTCTCGCTCTGTTTGGTCTGATCAGCTTGTTGCTTCATTCAATTGCGAGTTATATTCCAAAGTTTCATGAAGGATGTGTATTATCTTTTGACACTCTTCAGGAGAGTTTTTAACTGCTACTAATTTGAATCTTGATACTTGTACCAATGAAAACCTTAAGTCTTGGCAGTTCATACTAGTAAAGCGTGGTGAGTGGAATGATCTTGCTGAACATTTGGAAAGAGGTATTATACCACCATTCTGCAAGGTCCAACCACTTAAACCATTGGATTTGTTTTTAAAAGGCAAAACACATGATATATCCTTCTCAGCAGTTGTTCACAACTTTTAACTCACTGTCGTTTTATGGGTGGTAGGAAGAACTCGGGTCAAAGATGTGTCTACTTGTAAACATAATTCCTTTCTAAAAATTACTCACAAAAAGAGGATCTAGATTGCACGAAATTTATTTAGGAAATCCATATAGCTTGAAGATATTTTCCACAAAAGATTTCACCATGTTTGATATATCAAATGGTTTCTTCATTACACCGAATTTTGCATATTCAATTACGTGATATACCACAATACAATTTTTGTCTTTTGCTTTTGAGGCAAGCAAGCCATCGATGAAGTCCATATTTCTGGTTGGGAATTGCAATAATTGTAGTAAGTTTGGATATCATACTGACTCACTCTTCATTTGTTGGCGAGTGCCGTATTCCACAACATACTTTTGTATATCTATCCTTGTTCCTATCCAATAAAAGGATTAGTGCGCATTGTAAAGGATTTTAAAGAAACTAACATGTCCAAAAGCTATTGAGTCATGGTTCTCCTTCAACACTTGCATCTTAAAATATGATGTTTGCAGCAAGATATACGTCCCTTGACCATAACATGTCATTCTTCCAAGAAAAATTAGGATAGTTTCTTATTTGATCAATGATCATTTTACATCATCATCTTTGACACATTCTACTTGTATATGCTACACCCTTAGCCTATCGCATGTATTGGGATATGTGTGCCTGACTTGTGGCTACCATTGTCTATAACATTCAACTTATCCATATGAATATATTTGCATATTGGTAGTAGAAGTCGACCTATGGAGTATATATAGCCTAAGTAGGATATATATGTGAGGTAGTGGAGGTAGGGTAAATGTGTTCTTATCATAAGGTTGTGGAGGTTGTGCCCTTGAAGTGGCTCAATCATATAATTTAGTACTTTACTCTGCTTTTCCTTTCAATCATATTGTGATCTACTGCAGTGATTCTGCTTTAAAGACAGTAATTTCATGACAAGTGGTATAAGAGGTTTGATTGGGGAAAAAGGTTGCAGCACATCCAGGCATCGAAGGGGCATGACCATAACTTTTACAGACCAAGTGAGACTTTTTTGGATCTAATTTGTGGTTGAAACCCTAATTTTGAAGAATCGTGTATATCTCAAAATATATAGTGAATTTTTCTACAATTTTTTAAGGAAGTTGTGGATTTATTCAAGGAAGCTATGGTCAAATTTGCAAATTTTTGTGATCATTTTTTAGTGAGTTACTGCAATTTTAGGGATTTTTTCATAAATTCCCTCTATAGGCCATGATTTTCTGAATTTTTCTGATTTTCTTACATTTTCAGAAATCTCGCAAAAAATTATTGGGGTTATGTTCTTTGAATTTTCGGATTTGAGGCCAACCTCACTCTAAAATCGATCAATCAAAGGTGAAAATCAATTTCTGCACTATCAAGCCACAAAATGGTAGGGGCCCAAACTAGAGGCAAGTAAAAGAATTACAAACCAAGTAAGACTCCTAAGAGATAGAGTCAAAGTTAGAATCGGGTGGGACTTTAGATATGGGGTCACATACTCTAGAGGATAGAGTGCACATACCCAAAGATGTTTTGCAAAAGTGGAGAATGATATGGCCACAAGGGTGTATATAGATTAGACAAACTAATCAATATCTTGTAATGTTGCTGAATTGGATGCGCTCCACAATCAAATGTCATGACAATCGGATTAATAGGCCTAGCTTAGTATTGACCCAAAAATAGTGCAACATCAACCTCTTGTTGCTCAAAATTACACCCTAGATATGATCGTGGAAGATCAAAATTATGGGCCAACATGGGATTGTCTCCAAGTGTGGGACTTGCAAATGAGACAAACCTCCAAAGAAGGAAGGTTCCTCTACCTATCCTAATGCAAAAACTATTCCTGCAATTGAAAGCAAAACTATCTAAGCCTATTTTGAGCATTCACAGGGCCCAGGGAGAGAGAGATGCATGGAAATGAAATCCTAAGCTATGAAAGAAGTGATAGCACCAAGAAAAGGGGATCAATCTCTATGAGGGAGGAATGAGAAGGAAACGAAGGAGAAGGCATACAGGTGTGCCACAAATCCAAAACGAGCAAGTCTACTCATTCCACACATTGCAAAACACAAAGAAAAGGAAAAAATGCAAGTATAACTCATACACAGCATAAAATGAAACAGGGAGGTAAGAGACAACCAAATGCAAGCAAAGGGCAGAGAAGAGCCACAATGTTCATATTTAATTGTTCCAGAACATACACAATCTATTACATCCATTTGGGAGGCATTGAGGGCATTGAAAGCTCCAAAACACAGGTCTACAACTCAAATTTGTTTGGGACACCATTTTGGCATGGTACCTACCAAAATTGGAGAAATATGTATTACAATAAAAATGAGTTGCATATATAGAAGAGAGGAGAGATAAGATAAGATAATTATATTAAATGTCCAACAAGTGACTACAAAGATAGGTCAATGGGACTGCACTATACAAAGTAAAGTAGAGACAACAGGGAAAACCCAAGAGGGTCTCCGAAAACAACAAAAGAAGAAGAAGAAGAAGAAGAAGAAAGAGAGCACAAGGAAAGAGAGGGAGGTGGAGGGAAAGGCCTCGACACCAACCCTCACGACTGTCGCCCAAGGTCAGCTGAAAAGAAACTGATGATGTATTGTTGTCTGGTGTCAGGGACTGGAAACTATTTGAGACGCCCATGTTCCATCGAAGGTCGAGCTCTCTGGGTGGACCTAGTGGTATGTCGTCTAAAAGAGGGGGCCCTTGGTTGTGCATGAATCCGGATATCTCTGGTCAAGGAAGAAGCTCCTCTAATCCTAACAGATCTAGCCAAAAGATCTCCACTAGGATCATGTCCCCGCTTAGTGCCCTCACACCCGGGAGCAAATCAAAGAAAGATGTGATCCATCGGGTAGTAGCCTCCCTAGAAGAAGGATGGAGGGCCCTGTCATGGAGCTTAATAGCTTCCTTTAAATAGAGAGCGAGACACCTCTGATCATAATACCTAAAGAAGGTCGTGAACGTAGGATGTTCACGAAAAAGACAATGAAACCTCCCTCTGATCTCATAATAGATGGGGCATCGGAAGATGAAGTGTTCCTCTGTCTCAACCTCCTGGAGGGAGCAAAGCTGGCAGATCCTCTCAGACCAAACCAAATGGTGATCACTCTCGACCCAAAGCCTATGGGATCCAACTTTGAACTAGCCCAAAGATATGCGAAGAGCATGCATCCAATGATGGGAGATATAGGTGGGCCGACTGATCAGTCCATTGTTGACTTCCAGGAAGTGATTGGCGTAGAAGGCCATTTTTGGGTGTAGCTCCTCCCGAGGGTTGGTCCACGTAATCTGAGTGAATAGTTTGTATATGTCGTCTCTGATAATTTTGTGCAAGTCCTACATGCTCGGAAGGAGGTGAGTAGAAGCATCCATGGAGTACCTAAAAGGGGGGAGACGATCCATGTTGATCCCAAGAGACCCAAGAAGACAAGAGGTCTCGGCATACCAACACCGAACATGACCATTTCGATCGGAGAGAGTAATGGCCTCAGAAGAATGGTAGGCAAGGTAGATGTATCTATCCTTACCATTGGAGGAGTCCAAAAGTCCCTGGATGTGGTGCAAGAGTGAGATGAGACCAAAGATGACCTCTAGTCTGAAAGGACGAGCCCCAAACTTCATAAGAATGATATGATGAAGAACAGTCTCTTTGCATCTGATAATCCGTCTGAGCAAAAGGATCTGAACACGCTCAATAAAGGCCCAATCCGACTCAAGCAAGGAGGGGCCCCAAACCTCAAAACCATAAAAAACAGTGGGTCTCACAAGAGAGTCCAAGAGAGACATCTTAGACAACGTGTCCTGAAAGTGATGGCGGAAGCATTGTCTCTCCCTACCCCTTGTTGATGTGAGGTTGAATAGCCGGACATAAACTTAACCGAGGTCCAGAGAAGAGAACCCCCGGATAGGTGTAGGAGTTGGTGATCTCCAACTCCTCCCCTGTAGAAGAAATGGAAATCAGAGGTCTTCAACACATTGAAAACCATGACCTTGGTTTTACCCATGTTGACAGTAAGCTACCTATGATCGCAGAAGAGGGCTAAAGCATCAAGTTGTCTCTGTAACCCCTCCACCAAAGAAGCCAGAAGGACCACATCATTTGCGAAGAGAAGAATGTAGATCAAAACCTGGTGGAGAAGATAGTCGTCCCCGTCCTGTATATGGTCTCTTAGAAATTCCTCCAACTCATCAATATAGATACCAAACATAGTAGGAGAGAGAGGGCAGCCTTGTTTGACCCCGATGGTGCTCCTGATGAAATCGGAAAGCCCAGCAACAGTGTGAAGGCAACCTAAAACCTCCTCATACAGTCGGGTAACGGCGACAAGAAGGGTTTCGAAAATACCAATGTCTCTAAGTCTGCAGAAAAGGGCTTCCCACAGAACAGAGTCAAAGGCTTTTCGAAAGTCCACAAAGCAACAGAAGACCCTGCACGAACAATGATGTGCTTCCTCGATGATAACACGGAGGGTAAGAATGTGATCAGTAGTCTGGTACCCTATCCTAAAGCCACCCTGTCCTCTGGCTTTGCACTGGTACTGCTCAAGAAACTCAGAAAGCTGTAAATGAAGGACAGTGCCGTACAACTTAGAGAAAGTGTGACCCACCATAATTGTCTTGTAATTATTAGGATCAGAAGTAGGACCGGATTTGTGAATAGGGTGGATAATGTAGTGGGACCAAGATTGTGGGAAGCCAGTACACACCGCCTAATTGAAGAGGTCTACCAAAATAACTATTGATGATGTTGATCCCATGCTTGGAAAATTCTACCTGGAAGCCTTCCTCATCTGTTGTTTTGCTGCAATTCATCAACGATATGGCCTTCTTGACATTTGTGTGGGTGAAGATGTGGCAGGTGGAGGGTGGGGATATAACTTGGGTCGCTAACCAGGGATGTCATAAAGGGTGGACGTATGAGTGAACATAGTATGGGGGTCAAGGTCAAGGGGTAAGGGAAAGCGTCAAGGAATGATGGTACGCCAAAAGCATTTGGGGGAATGCGAAAGCGAGGTGCGAAGATCCCTTCTTTTGTGGGCAATAAAGGTATGTTTCTTGTGGCGGAGGAGATTACGATAGGCAATTTTGAGGGGGGGGAGGAAGGGAGGTCATGGGTAAAGGCCATGCAAAGCTGACAGTGGAGGTTTTTGCAGTCTTCATCATACCATTAGTTCATGGGGCATGTCCGTGTACTACAGGGCTTGGAAGTGGAATGGGGGTAAGAAAGCAAATTTGAAATTAAGGAGTCCATCCACCTCTTCAACCACCCAGGACCAATCAGCATTAAAGTTTGCAGACCCAACATGGGTATCATCAATTTTTGTAGAGCATGTACCTGAAAACGACTAAGAGTTTGTTTTTTACAATTTTGGTCTAGTAAAATACATTTTTGCAACCCAAAACTACTTTCATCATGTAGTACTCCCCAAGACCTTTCCAACGGTATAAATTGTCTTATTTGGTGCCCTGGATCAAAAATTATGAGTATTTAAAGATCACCATGACGTCCGCAAGGTTGATGGCCACAGGACCATCAAATTTAACCTCTCGGTCACTCCTACTGACATGTCGGCTCCCCATTGGATCTTGGAGTCTTCCCTTTTTGATCTGAGAAATTTGAAGAATCTGCGGATTATTATGATCCGCAGAGAAAGAGGAAGCCGCATGAAACTAGGACCTACGAAAAAGGAAGCCGACAAAAACTAGGACCCGCGTAAAAGAAGGAAGCCGCAGTAAACTAGGACTCGCGGAAAAGAAGGAAGCCACAGGAAACTAGGACCCGCGGAAAAGAAATCGCAGATTTTAAGAATCCACGGAAAAAGAGAAAGCCACGGATTTTAAGGATCCGCAGTAAAGGAGGTCACGGATTTTAAGGGTCCACGGAAAAAGATGAAGCCGGAGATTTTAAGGATCCGCAGAAAAGGAGAACACGAAATTTAAGGACCTGCGGAAAAAGAAGACAAGAATTCCCTTAATTTCTAAACTAAGTGGTCCAAATAAGCATAAGTGATTATTTGACGACACAGCCCATGGCTAATACTAATTTGGGGACTTGAAACTTTCGACCGAAGTTAGATATGTGCAAGTCTGATGGAAAGGACTCACTCAATTGGATCACCCATATTGAGAATTATTTTGACCTACATCAGATTGCATTTAGGCAAAAGTATATAAGGGCATCCTTATATTTGGAAAATAAACAGTTCATTTGGCATCACTAGCTTTGTGATAAATATAAGAACGTCGCCCGGTCAATCTTCACAGAAGAGCTATAGAAATTATAGTAATAGTCCAACAGAGAACTGCATCAGTCAATTGGCCAAGCTACAACAAACTAGCCCTTTAAAGGATTATATTTAGCAATTTCATACCCTATCCTCGAGAGCAGAGCATTTTACATAGAAGAACTTGAACGACTCATTTGTAGATGGACTCAAAGACCTCATTTAGCATAATATGTGCATGTTTGATCCAAATATTGGATCTGAGTCTATTATCATGGCACGCAAGGCAACGGAAAATTTTATGGTAGCCAATAAACAAACATTCACAAGCATTAGAGATCATAGCACCTCTGCACCATCATAACCTCAACCAATCCAATTGACATGCAAACAAATTGAAGAAAAAAGGGGAAAAGGGTTATGTTTTGATTGTGATGAGGACATAAGTGAGTCGAAAAGAAAGTCTTCTACATTGAAAGCACCACTAGAAAAGGCGAAGAAGTTGAGATTGTAGAGGAGCATGAGGAAGCATCTGAAAATCTGCATCCGACTATCTCTTGCCATGCACTCTTAGGTATTAGTACCCCACAAACCCACAAGGTGGTGAGATTCCTTAAAAAGGAAAGGGTGACAATATTGACTGACTCAAGAAGTACTCATAATTTCATGAACAATAAGTTGGCAGCACGTTTGAACTGTTTTGTTTATCTAGCAACAAAATTTCAAGCAGATGGGGTTATTGTCAATTGTTCAGGGAAATGCCATAGTCTTAAACTCGCTATAGGGGAAACTAATATTGTCACATATTGAATAGCCATATGTTTTCAATTTCCATGGGGGGAACTAGTATTGTGCCCCGTTCCTACTATATTCAAAAATCAAAAAGATGGGTGTGCGGATACAGCAAGTGTAAAACTTGGATCAAAAAACCATATATACCATGTTTAGGAGGCAGTCTATGCCATCCTATGTTATACATTTATTCTATACAGCTATATATCTTTACTCTAAATAGAACAAGATTTAACTATACTGAGTCAAGGTCGAGGCAACCACACATACATCATTCAAAAGGATACAACTTCATCAAGGGGAGCAAGTAGGACCAGCATCGCCACCTAAACCCACATAGAGATCCACTTGTCCCTCCTAATTCACATTAAATTTGGTTGTGCCAACCAAATGAAGCAACAACCTGTATGCCTTCTCAACACGAACCATGCTCAATTTGTGCATACATGGACCTATGGGAAAGATAAGGTGTTGGAGAGCCACCAAATCCATGTTGGTGAGCACAAGACCCAACAATGTAGGAGACTTGCAATGTTGATAAATCTGCTCTGTATTAGAGATGATGGTAATAAATTGCAATTCTAGCTCACAAAACATCACCATGGAAACCAGGTCTCACATCTCCACCCCAGAGATGGGAAGATTAACGGGACCTATCGGTGAGAGTTTCTCCAATGCTGCATCTAGACTGCCACAATGCTCCTAACGAATAAAGGTAATTGCAATTGCAATGGTCGCACGCTTGTCCATAAGGACTTGTAAGAGATTGTCCATGAACACCAACGTGACCTCCAAATTTAACCTATGCCGAACAAATATTTCCATGTAATCCACTCCTAGAATGTCCTTAACATCCTATAGAACCACCCCTAACTAGATAATGAAAATGATTTTGACTCACTCCACTATAATGGTGGTGTTGAACGCCACCCATCTCCCTTTCCTTTAAAAAAAATGAGGTAGTCGCCCATGGAGGAACTACCAACAAAGGGAATACTATTGGCAAAAAGTGTAAAATGGAAGATGTAGAGCGAGATTGTAGAGGTTAAGGGAGCCAACACGTGTGGGAAGAAAACCCTATATCATGCCAAGACCCATTATCTCTTTGCATTTGCATTTATAATGATGGGGAGGCCCCCCAAATCTTTATGTCTAGGAATAGGGAATCACAAAAGCTCAAAGTCAAGATGGCCGCCACATCAGCTAATGACTAGGAGAGTCAAAGGACATGAACTTGAATCAACTTTATTTAATTTTCGGGGTGAGTAGGAAGGTCATTAGACCAACACTTCTTAAAATTGGGCCACGAAATAAGAATATTGTCCACTTTGATAGCTTCTAATTGTTCATCCCCTAAATACGCTAGGAGGTTCGCGACCTTGTTAGCCACTTTGTAGTAATGTTGAATTTCCAATGTGTAGAAATCCTTGATAAAATGCCAAGTTTGGTTTATGTTATCCAATTTCCAAGTCTTGGATCTTTCGCTCTTGATTGCTTGGACTATAATAGAGGAAACCCCTTCAATAGTGAGATGTTCAATACCGCAATTTAGAGCTAGTTGCGACCCTTGAACTAGTGTTGTAGCTTCAACCTCATTATTGGTAATGTCTATTAGGCAGAACAATGCAACTCAAATTAATGATCCTACACAATATCGAATCGCATAACCCGCACCCGATCTTCTAGGATTCCCGCAAGAGGTGATAAGGCCAAAATATGCCTCATCAATGTGCAATGAATGATTTCATTTTACTCTCCTTTTAATCAACTTTGATTGCATTTTGTGGCTTTTGTTTGATCTAGTATAAGTTAGGATGTAATTGTCTATCTTTTGTTTGATTTAGTTCTAACATCTAAAAACTCCATAATTCCAAACAAAATGTGTGGAAATTCAGTTTTTGGAATAAAATAGGTCATATTTGGTCAGATAAGCAAAGTATGAAGCAACCGGCACTTTTTTAAGGAAATTGGCTAGAATGTGGCTTAGTTCCACTAGACCTCCAACACTTAGCTCCAGGAACTCTGTCACTTAGCTCCCGAACTCTATCACATAGTTCTGGAACTCCACCACTTAGCTCCGGAACTTTCACAATAGTTCCGGAATGTTTCTCTCTAGTTCCAGAACTTCTCAATAAGAAGCATGCAATAAGAGATTGTCCTCTAGATAAAACAAAAATATATCTTATTTGTGAATCTAGGGAACATTAAGTTAATGTTTGTTCTCTTCTTCCATTCATGAAAAATCAGCTTAAACAAACCAGCACTTCATCTACATAAGAAGTAAACTTTGTCCAAAGACAACCTAGTCAGGGGAAATTCATACCAAGATCTGTTCCTAATCCCTGGATGATGCCATGGGCGGCTCAGACAGTACCAAAAAATTGGGGACAACCACCGTAGACGCCTCAACCAACATGGAATCCTCAGAATTGGGCAAGACAAGCTTGGTATGCTGAAAAACACCAACAACCATGGTCTGGTCAAGGTAACCCTTATACTTGGTCACAACCTAGGTGGAGCCCTAATAACTACTCTCAAGGGAAAACATATCCCAACCAAGAAGGAAAAGTACTGTTTACCTAAAAAGTTGTCTAAAACTTGATCTATGAATGGTAAAGGAAAATTATCTCTAAGTGTAGCTTTGTTCAATTCCCTATAATCAACACAAATTCTCCATTTTCCATTCTTTTTAGGCACAATCACAAGATGAGACACCCACCGACTATCTGAGATGGGGTAGATAAAGCCTACTTACAATAGCTTTTCAATTTCTTGCTTGACTATGTCCCTCAAGGCTGGGTTGATCCTTCTCTGAGGTTGCCTAACTGGTTTAACATTTTCAGTATAAATATGATGGGTACAAATACTTGGATGGATTTCTTTCATGTTTTTATAGTCCCTAGTAAAAGCTCTAGTATAACCTTTCAAGACATCAAACAATTTAGCTTCTCGATCATTTTCCAACCAGCTGTTAATGTTCAAAATTTTACCTGGTTGAATCTCAATTTGTTTGGTTCTAGTGTGTGAACAACTGATTTGTTGAGAAGGTTCCATTAGGGTGTTCAGTGGAAATGAATGTGATAACATATGATATGCAGTAATGTCTCTAAAGTTCCCTTGAGAAAGGATACTGGATAAAGGACAGTAGGCAGAGTTATGATACTTATCTTGTCGTTGGTCAAATTCCTCATCACTGATGTTTTCCAAACATTCCTTATTGTTCCCTGATATCTTTAAGACTAAAGCTACTGATTCCGTAGCTATTTCTGCCCCTCTTGAAGAGAAATCACGTTCCTCTGGAGCGAAATTATTTATATCTGCATGGAATTGTTGTGGTTCCGGAGATAAGTATGAATGTTCCAGAACTAAGTCTGAAGGTTCCAAAACTATGTCCGAAGGTTTCAAAGACAATTGGTGATCATTCAATGGATGATTAATCATATTCTCTACCTCTCCTACATGATCCTGCAATGTTATCATAGCCAAAGAAGACAAATTTTGTTTATTAGTATCAGGATCATCAACCCATAATTGTTCTTGATTATCAATAAAAGGTCGTGCAGAAGGATATAGAGAAATTTGCTTAGAATTCTTACCATTAGAGATAGTCATATCACCTGATCTGCAATCAAGGCAACAACTGTAGCTAACCATGGTCTGCCCAAAATAATGGGATAACCAAATGTTTTACCTTTTGGCCGTAATATAAGGAAGTCCACTAGATACTCCCATGACTCCACCATGACTGCCACATCTTCAATGATCCCTTCTGGTTTTGCTACCGACTGATATGCCATCTGCAATATGGTGCTAGTAGGTTGTATACCTGTCAATGGTAATGTTTTCAAAGTGTCTACTATCATCACATTTATAGGTGCTTCCAAAGCAACCAAAACATTATGTATATGTTTATTTCCTATAGAGATAGAAATAACAGGGCTTCCAGGATCCCCCTATTTGGGAAGAAGAGTTTTCCTGCTAATAAATCAGCAAGTTTCTCATCTGCCTTAATAGTCCTAGGGTATTGCTTCTTCCTTCCAGGTCTTTTCAAACATAACATTTTGATTAATTTGTTTAATTCAGGAATGTCCTTGATTGCTTGCAACAATGGTATTTCAATATTTAGTTTCCTTAATTCCTGCACTAGTTCAGATTTCTTGGTCTCAATAACCTCCTTATATCTTTCTAGAAATGGAGTTTCTGTAGAATTGTTATTTGGTTGCTTCTCTTTTCCTTTTTCATCAACCTTAGGAATAACTGAACTAGGGGTTTGAGTTTCATCTGACATCTCGGTAATTATAACAGATGGATTATTAATTATTTTGTCAGACCTGGTTTGAATATCCTTACAGTCCATGGCATTAAGATCAACTGGTTTTTCTTGCTCTATTCCATAGACAAGGGTTGTTTGTGTGTTTTTACGATTAGCCATTGGTTGTGTTGGTATTTGTGTTTGAACCACATTTTCAGTTTGCGAACCTTGTGTTGGAGAACCCATTATGGCATGTTGATGTTGGTTGGGATATGTATTCCTTTGAGAGTAATTATTAGGATTCCACCTAGGTTGTGACCAAGTATAAGGGTTACCTTAACCAGACCATGGTTGTTGGTGTCCTTGAGCGTACCAAGCTTGTCCTGCCCAATCCTGAGGATTCCATGTTGGTTGAGGGGTCCAAGGTGGTTGTACCCAATTTTGTGGTACTGTCTGAGCCACCCATGGCATCATCCAGGGATTAGGAACAGATCTTGGTATGAATTGCCCCTGACTAGGTTGTCTCTAGACAAAGTTTACTTCTTCTGTAGATGAAGTGCTGGTTTTAAGTTGATTTTTTATGAATGGAAGAAGAGAACAAGCATTAACTTCATGTTCCCTAGATTCACAAATAAGACATATTTTTGTTTTATCCAGAGGACAATCTCTTATTGCATGCTTCTTTTTGCATCTAGGACAGTACATAGCTAATGGTTCAGTATTAACATTTGTTTTGGCTTGCAATCCATTCATGGTGGAACTATTTGTTTTAAAGTTTGCTAGTTCATCCATAAGTTTGTTCATGTCTAGATTTGTACCTTTCACAATTTTTCCTTTCCTAGGTCCACCCCTAGTTCTTGCATAACTTCTACAAAGGTCTTTAATATCATTCATTCTCAATTGATTCATGTTTTTCCACCTCCCATTAAATTAAGGGATTCTCTAGATTCATCATCCAGACCTTCAAGAAAAATGGTTTTGCTTAGCTCTTCTTGAAGTACAAATCCACACTTTTTACTTACAAAGAGGAATCTATCTAAATAATCTTTCATGTTTTCATCCTCTTCCTGTTTGATTCTAAAAAATTCTTCCTTCCTGTTTCTCCATCTACATTAGTCATGATATTTGTCTAGGAAGGCAGTTTCCATTTGCTCCCAAGTGGTAATGGAATTGAATGTTTAATCCCATAAACCACCTCATTGATGCATCTTTCAGAGTAGATGGGAATAACTTGAGTTTTTGATTTTTTGTTTTATAGTCATAGGTCTAACACAATACTTTAAATTCAAACAAAAATTTGCCAGGGTCCTTCGATGACATCCCTCTAAATGAGGGCAAGTGTGCAAGTGAAATATTTTTCATAGGTGTATCATCATCCTCCAACTGAATTGGATAAGTAAAGGTCCTATCAGGTTCTCTTTCAACTCCTCGTGTCATATCTATAGTATCTTCTAGATCTTTTTCTCAATGTGGTATGTGATCTATTTTGGCGAAGGTGAGAAATCAGGAGTATGAGGTTGACTGCTCAATTGAGAATCAAAACTTGCTCTAAACGGTTCTTGAGATATAACCCTTCTCCTAAAAGTTCCACTTCCTTCTGGTGATTGATCCAAAAATTCCAAAGGTGGAAGTTCTGCTTCTTGTCTAACAGGGGACAATGGTGCTTCTAATTCCTGCTCAACTTCCTTATTTGAACTAGATTATGTTGATAATTCTTGTTGAGATATTTTTGGGAGAAATCTACCCTTTGAGTCTCTTGATCTACTCATAAATTTTATGATAACGTAGGGAAGATTATTTTCAATTACTAGATGTATGATTGTTCTTCCTTGTTGACACCTAATTAGACAATTCTAACTAGTGGGTCCCCAATAACGACGCCAAAAATGATGGGTGTTGTTATTCCCTTCATTTAATCAACTCATGGTTGATGTCATATTCAAACCAGGGGTGTCTCTGAAGCTATATGCAACAAGAAGAATCTTAGTGAACTACTAATTGATTATAAATATTTATTATTTTTATTTTTTGGGGGGTTTTAAAGTGTCTTTAAGATTTCCTGGCCAAAGCCTTATTAAAGCTAAACTATAAGAAACTTGCTGAAATAACTACACATTGCGGAAAATGAACGGATCTTGCAGAATTGAACACACTACTGGAAATAAATATACTTTGCAAAATGAAACAAATTGTTGGAAATAAATATATTTTACAGAATGAAACACACTGCTAGAAATAAACACACTTTGGAAAGATTGTTTAAAATGTTTTTGAGGAAATAGTAACGTACACTAAAACACCTGCAGGTACGATAAATAACTTATATAACAGATTTTAATTTAAGAATCAAAAGTACTTACAGAACTGCTAATTAACAGATTTACACAAATTGCTTGAAGATATAAATACCAATAAATAAAAGATCTTGTTTTCTTGGAGGAGTGGACCCTTGCTCCACCTTGAATCATGAGTTAACAAAGTATGATACTCTCAAAATGAAATGGCTATCTTATTATTGAATTGTTTTGTCTTACAAAACTTAACTGTGTATATGTCTATATGTCTATATCATTCCCCTTTTTATCTATCTTTAGTTATTTATATATATTTCATCATCCAAAGATGCATTTACAATCATGAGTGTTCAATAGTTGTCTTATCCACCTATAGGTTCTAGTGAAACAAAATAGTGCTCAAAGTAGATATAAAATTTAGAAAACTAGCTTGACATACAGTTGTTGGTCTTACATAAGTATTTCTGGAGTGTGAAAAACAGGCAATTTGTTCCTGATTAAAGGGCCTATTAATTGGTTTATATCCGGATTTTGATAGAATAAAAAAGATTCCCATTGATTCCGGAACTTTGGAGAAGTTGTGGAACCAAAGTGAAACATTCCAGAACTAACCGTGAAAGTTCCGGAACTAAGTGTTGAGTTCCGGAACTAAGTGATAGAGTTCCAGAACTAAATGATAGAGTTCCGGAGCTAAGTGTTGGAGTTCTGGAACTAAGCCGCATTCTAGCCAATTTCCTCAAAAAGGTGTTGGTTGCTTCATACTTTGCTTATCTAACCAAATATGACTTATTTTATTCCAAAAAATGAATTTCCACACATTTTGTTAGGAATTATGGAATTTTTGTATGTTAGAACTAAATCAAACAAAAGATGGACAATTACATCCTAACTTATACTAGATCAAACAAAAGCCACAAAATGCAATCAAACTTGATTAAAAGGAGAGTCAAATGAAATCATTCATTGCACATTGATGAGGCATATTTTGGCCTTATCAAGAGGCACCATCAAAATTCAGTTTAAAGAAACCAAGCTTTGGAGAAAGCCAACGAAAATTTGCCCACCGAATTTGTTCCGACTTGAACCCTTGACCCATTAATGGGGGGGAAGGGAGAGGAGGAACCATGCATTTTTCAAAGAAATGCCCCAAGCACTTAGAAAGAAACTTAATACTTAAGCAGTGCCTCCACTTATCTAAAGGATGCATTATGGAAATTATAACTTCGTCATATGTGGATTGCATCTCTCAACTTGAGTTTGTGAGACTCGAAATCTACTGGATGGCAGTCTTACATAATTATTGCTCGAATGCCATAGCCTTAAGCCTCGTAGTCAATTACGAATAGCTTAGAAAGATTGAGTGTGAGGAGAGCTAGAACTGATGACGATGCCTAGTTTAGTTCTCAAAGCTTTGCTCTGATTCCTTTATCCATATGAAGGATTATTTTTTCAATAAAACTGTAAGAGGCGTCAACATATAGGTGTAATTCTTGATGAAGCGTCAATAATAACCAACCAAACCTAGGAAGCTTCTTAACTTGTAAACATTCTCCCGAACTGGCCATTCCACCATTATTTTAATCTTAGCAAAATCATGCTTAACACCTTCCTCATTAAGAGTGTGGCCAAAGTATTTGACTTCTTTCTTGTCAAAATAACACTTGGTCAACATGCCAAAGATGTTCCTTACAAGCTTTGGTGTAAATCAGCATATCATCAAAAAATACAAACAAACTTTTCCTAAGATATTAGCAACAAAGATTATTCATAGAGGATTAGAATGCAAAATTAATTAATATAAAAAAAATGGAAATTTTGAAAATTTTCAAAAGTGTTACTTTGCATGGTTTATCACTCTCATCACAACCGTCTCATTTTTGTGATCGTTCCGGTCTTCGTTTCGTCCATTTCGGGCGAGAACTCCTCTCGCAAGTCATACACTGCGTTAAATATTAATTAATTAATATATAATTAACTAATTACTCTTTGTTTGATAAAATTAATTTTTAATAACTTTGGGGTTTTTAATTAAATAAATATTAATTAAAATTTCATTCGACAAGTTTTATTTTGATTGTCGGGGGAAAAATAAGCTTCCGCTTCCCATTGCCGGGGATGCCAAATTGGCTTCCCGGGCCTGGATTTCCCCTTTCTTGGACAAATTTGTTTTAAATCCCCGCTTGTGGGATTTCTTCCCCCGATTGCCAAATTAATGAATTGGCAAACGGGCAAAAAATCTCCCGATTTCCCACATGGGGAAATAAAATGGGGATTGCCAGCCCGCCTTGCCATTTCCGTTGGCAATTGGCCGTTGATTTCCCCATTTCCCCCTGGCAATTAATTCCACTACCCGGGAAGGAGGGAAGTTGAATTAATCCTCATAAATTCCTCCATCAAACTCGTTGGAAAGAGTCGTGCGAAGCTTTCCAAATTATTTCTTATTTCTTCTAAAGGAACATAGTAATATTTGTATCACATCCCTCAAACAATACTAGTTTATTGTGAACGCCATTGTGAAGGAGGAATACAAGAAGGAGGAAGTCCAAAAAGGACAGCAATAATAAAACCAATTTCAACGCAGCAGGGAACTAAAGACAGTCAAGATGACCAGTATTGTTTTGATGCAGCAAGGATCATTTTTCAAACATTGCAAGAACAAGAGTCCACGCAATCTGGGAAAAGGAAATATATCCAAACCAATTCAAAGGAAGCTTGTCACGCATTAGAAAGGCATCCAACAGGCCAAGCATGAAAAAAGGCCACATTTCATTGGCCAAGAGAGCAAAAAATCTCCATGCAGCCAAGCAGAAACCAAAAGAATTTTCCACGCATTGGCAAAAGAAAACAAGGAAAAGCATGCATAGAAAGTCCAAGCACTTCCAAGAATGTCCACGCATTGGTGAAAGAAACAAGTCCACAATCCAAAGAGGATATCACCAGCTGCCAATCAAAATTCATTCAAGGAGTTCAACGCATTAAACAAACACCAGCGTTGGACAAGGTAATGCATTTCCCACGTTGGCAAAGAAACAGTGCCAAAAGTGAGACTCCACGCAGTAGAGTCAAAAAAAGTCCACGCACTCAGGTCAAAGCAATCTCCACGCAGCAGGCAGGAAAGTCCAAACAAATAGTCCAAAGGAAAAGAATTCCACATGCAAAGGCCAAGGGGAAAACAAAATGTTTTTCTTTTAAAAGCATTAGTTCCCATGCATTTGTCAAAGGAGGAAAACAAACAAACAAAAAAGCCCACACAGTCCATTTCCAAATAGAAGAAATAACTTCCACGCATTTCAAAGTAAAGAATACCACGCATTTACCAAGAAAAGGAGCTTTCCACGCAAAGAAAGCAAAATCCAAGCAATTTTAGAACGCATTCCATAAGGATAAACATTCCAAACGTGCCAAGGAAGGAGTTGTCCAAGAAAATAAAAAATAAGAGCTTTCCACGATGCATAAGGGAATTTTCCAGTTTGCTAAGTTCAACAAAGGATTAAAAATTAGAAACTCCATGCAAAGGCAGCAAAAAAGAAACATTCTCCAGGTGAGAGAAGAAACAACATTCAACAATCAAAGTCAAGGCCATTTCCGGGAAAATCAAAAGAATCAGGTTTAAACGCATAGCAAGGTGAAATTTAAAAAGCGGAAAATTAAATTAAAAATTCGTGTGGAATATTAAAATCATTGAATTTAAAAAAAAATAAAATAATTATGTTTAACCCGAGTCGGTAATTCGAGCTTAGTCTCGTGTGATGTTTGTATTCATTTAATTTAAAAAAATTGTAACCAGGACAATTATTACTATTATTTTTAAAATAATAATATTAAAACATATCATATTTTTCTTGCATTGACGGGGGTTTCGGAGACTGAGACCCGACCCCGCTTGCGTTGTTTTGCGTGCCTGAGTCATTTTTCTGTGAAATTCATAATGGCCGAAAAATCTAACAAATCTGCAGGAAGATCGAGGAAGCCAGTGGAGAAATCGAATAAATCTGCGCTCAAGTATGAATTCCAAGGAATCATCCCTCCCAGTTCCATTAAGTCAGCATATGACAATATCACTGATACAAATCTGGGTCACATCAATGTGCAACAATTCTGTGAACGGGTGAAAACTGAAGGCAAAACCATATTCTCGGATAGGCTTTACCATAGTGGTCTACCCCAAGCAACAACATTTCCTGTCTCGGTGCAGTGTCCAGAGCTGGTTATCGCTTGTGTAGAGCATTATGATCCTGAGAGATGAGGAATTTTTAAAGATAATCGCGAGCCTTTCCTCTTAATCACACCAGAGCACATTGAGGAATTGCTCGGCATACCTGACTTTCCTGAGAATGCGGATATCACTCGCCAGTCAGCACAAGAATTTTGGGATGAAGAACCCCTTAGGTGGAGCAAGATGGTTAATAACAACTGGTTAGTGACCAAGAGGCCTCGAATTGACCGGCTTCCCAAAGAACTATACCGCGTTGAGTTCGTGGAAGAAATCGGGGACATGATTACTCTCCTAAGTCGAGTTTTCGGTTTACCCTCTGCTAGGATTTTCCACCCATGGATGTATCAGTTTATCTGTATCATCCTTGCCAAGAAAGAGTTTGTGGATTGGGCCACCATTATCAGTAATACCCTTCACAAACAATTGATAGAAGTTAAGATGACTGGATGCTTCTACATGACATCGTATCTGACTTATGCAGTAGTAAGAAGAAAGCTATTTTCTGGACTCGAAACAAGAGGAGTCATGGGGCCATCAAATAGTGTCTTCCATTACTATCCGCAACTAAGTTTCAAAAATAGCTCTCACCATTTTAGAAGAGTCAACGATGCATTCACCTTCCGCGTGATTCGGAACCTGAATCGGAATACAGAGGAAAGATTTTCTAAAGAAGCCATGAATGTCATTTCCCAATGGGGAACCTGGTTTATTCAATTTTCATCCTTTTCCTACATTCGCGTGAGTGGCTTTGCTGGTACTCCATGGAAGCTTCCTAAGTACGTCAGTGACAGATGGGCATTAATGGAGCTTGCGCGACAACTATTCCAAGTTCACTGTCTTCTCAGTGACAAGCACCGTTCAGGAATTCATTTCCCAATCCAAATCGGGGAATACCAATGTCCAAATCTTTTCAGTGCACAACTCATGGAAAAAGAGTTCGCCCTCATCACAATTCATCCATATGTGAAGAGAGCCCAGTTTGATATCAATGGATATATGCAGAAGATTCTTGGAGCAAAGTATCAACATAACCCTACCATGGAAGATTTCTGGGCTGCCTGTTCGGACGAACATGAAGTAAGAAGACGAGAGTTTTCTCGCCTAACACTTGCTCAGATCAAGGCCTTTCGCATCAAGAACCCTCCTGATTCGTTCGTAAATGATGATGAAGATGTTATTGATCCTTCATATGATGCAGTTGCTTTTACCCCGTTGCCTCGAATTGACTGGACCAAAAGAGATGAATTTTCTCTTGATAGCAAGAATCAACCGATTCTTGAAAGAAGCATATCTTGGTACAACAGAGAACTTGCCAAGTTACAATCAATTCAAGATCATACTTCAGGATCACAAAAATTGCCAACTCGAGGAGGTCTTCATTCAACCAAAGCCCCTTCTCGATCAACCTCCGTACCATCCAATCATACACAACAAGCAAGAAAGGAGTGGTTGCCAAAATCCACTTCGCCGAATAATGTGCCACGAGGAGAAAAATCTAAAGACCCTAGCCCCAGTGAAGGAAGAGAGCGTGTATCAGGATTTTCTACTTCAAGTAGAGATTCTTCTACTCACATTGTTAATAGTTCTCAGAAGCTCGTGACAAACGATCCTCAGCCATGCCTTGCACAAGCGTCCACTCAGGTGTAGGTAGTCCAAATATCAAACACTTCGGAGCATGCAGTTCATGAAGAAATTTCCCAAAATCTCCCGAATGATCAGGAGGTGGATATTGAGGTTATTTCTCCTCAAATCGAGGTCGTGGATAGGATTCTTGCAGGATCTCATGATGTCGAGAACAATGAGAATATTGCTTCGAGCTCTAGGATTTTGTATGCGGAAATAGTGAATGATACTCCTTCCTGGGTTGATTCCGAGGTTAAGAAAAGGAAGAGGGTTGTCAAGGCAATTGACATTGATTTTGATGCCCTTTTCAAACTTTCGAATGACGTCATTCCCAAGAAGCCTAAGGTGCTTTCTCGAATAATGGTGGATAATGACGGAAACAGATTTGCAGATCTTGCCATCCCACAAGTTGATAAGGAGCGTGATGCCATGACACCTGCTGATTATGAAGTTTCCAGACTTGGACTTGGGAGGTCCACATTAGAAAGTGACATGGCAATGGCTCGAGATTCAATTGATATCGTGCTAAAGAGACTTGAGAAATATAAGTCTCAGAACTCTCAGCTCAAGGCCGAAAAGAATCAATTGGTGGAATATGTTCAACATCTGATAAATCCCATATCATCCACTTTCCCAGTACCTGATGCAGTGGCTGCCCCTGATGAAGAAACTCTCAATTTGTCAAAAGAAATAAACACATTGGGCCATGTCACTAAAACTTGGCTTTCAGAGATTCTCGTTTTAGGCCAAGGGACGATCAAAACAGCGGTTAAGCTCCATGAAGATGTCAGTGCGTATCTTGATCCAATTCTTTCTTTCAAGGAAACTTTTGTTTCTAATATATCAAATTTGGATGAGATATTGCCCAGTCTGCAGGAGATGACGAGTATGGAATCCTCAGTTTTAGCCATTGAAGGAATTCTCGAATTTGAACATCGAGGGACACGTTTTCTTTGGTGTCTGCATCTCAAATCAAGGAAGACGCTTCTCGAGGATTCTATGATCCATTATGAGAGCATATGCAATGAAGCCTTCACTTCACTCGCCTTGATTCAAGAATTCATAGCTGAGATCCCTTGCAACCTCGTAAATGAGCATAATCAAAGGTGTTCATCGGAACAGGTGGAAGAGCAATTTTCACAATTGTTTAAGGACATGTACACTCCCGCCAATAATTTCTCATCAGTTTCAATGGAGCGGTGCATCAAATTAAAGAACTTATTTGAGAACGCTCAATCAAAGATTATTAATTTAAATGATATGCCAAGTAGGATTCTTGAATTGCAGGTATTTTGTGAGGCTATTCTTCAACCAAATGAACCTCCAGAAGAAGAAAAGATGTTTGAAACTTTGGGAAGGTTTAGATCCTTTCAACTAGCAAAAGCGGCAGATCCTAATTTCACCGGCGGTTCAGGGAGATAGTTTTCTTGGTATCTAACGAAGTGGGAGAGTCCATTTCTCATACGTTTGAGATAGGCGGACCCCATTTCAATGGATAAGGCACTGGTTATTATTGTATATTTTTAAAAAGTGGATTTTTAAGAAAAGGATGTTGTTATTTGCTTTCGGGAAGCTGTGGATAACTTAAGTGATTTCTATTTTTAGTTGTTTTTAATAAAGTTGGTTAGAAAAAGTCAAAGGTCACTTAAGTGCCTTATTTAATGTTCATGTAAAACCCTAACTACTTTGTAACCAACTTTTGGGTTATAAAAGGAAGTGAGGGGCTCATTTGTAAAGGGACTTTGAGAGAGGAGAAGAAAATACTTTTGTGTGCAAGCTTTATTTCAAAAAGAAACTGTCTTCTTTTGTGAAGACATTTTGGAGTTAATGAAATACGAACTTTGTGTCTCATTCACTGTCTCTCGTAGCATTTGATGTTCTTATGTTCATTAGATGTTAGATGTTTAAATCTTGCATGCAAATATTGTCTTTGATCTTATTGTCAACGTTATTAATCTGTTGTTCTTGTTCACAGTGATCAAGCTCTGATTATCTACTTGCTCATGTGTGTTCCCTTTTACTCATTCTTGTTTAGCTAACTCAAACTCCGTTTTATTTGTGTTGGTTATTCATCATTCTTCTTCGTGCAATATTAGGCTCTGTTTTTACCTAACTCTTGCATGTTCTTTCAATTCATTCCTTTCCATTCCTTTCCTTCATTCCATTCCATCTCCCTCATTCACTTTTTCTTTCCATTGATATTCCAAAACACCCCCCACATACAATTTTGAATGTACAGATGTAAATACAGTTTTGGTTTTCAATAAAGGCAGCCTCACCTTCATTGAGGAGGGACTTCGTTCCCACACTGTTGCATGTCATTTGCATGCGTGCAAATCCATATGCTAACAATACCAAGCACTCAAATTTTGTTTTGTGATGATAAGGACATTTATAAGGCTTAATATCGACACAAGAAAATTGTAGATTGTCGCATTCAATGAAACCATTGTTTTGGCAGCCAACTTTTTTATGTTATTATTCTCTTGTCAACTTTAGGTAGCCATAATGACTCTTTGGACATGTTCGGTTGTAGTTGATGGTTGTGTTGAAACCGACAACCATTGGGTTCTTATAAGTAGAATGATGAATGGTGGGGTAAGAGTGTTGATGTGACAAGTCCTACCTATACGGACCAATTGTATTGAACACTACCTTATGCAATAAAGTTGTTATTCTCTTATGTTTTGTTATGGTATGTACTTTAATTTTGCAATAGAATTCTCTTGGTATTATAGCATTTACAGCAAACATTTCTAATGTTGTTGCCTTTACAAAGTCGGGTAAGGTTGAAATTAAGCAAAAGCAAAAGTTGTCAAGAATAACCATTGACGACGATGCAGTACATTATCTGAATAAGATCTTCATGTCGAACATAACCATGAAACAAAACAACAATTGTTTTTACAATGGTACAAAGAAAGGTGTAGTTGATAAGAAGAAGAATACCTACATTGTACAAGAAATAATTAATGCCATTGACCCCAAACAAAGGTGGTAAAAGAAGACAATGCGGTCAAGGAATGGACAAAGACATCAAACGGTCGAATTGATTGGTGGAACAACAAGAAAGAAGACAAAAGTTGTGAGAGGCAACTAATGCTGAAAATCCATCAAGATAAGTACGGAACAAAAGCAAAAGCCACGACTAAAGTTTGAGTATGAGTAATGGTTAGAGCTGAGTCAGAGCCAGAAAAGGGTTCAACCTGTTGGCCATTGTGTTTTAGGTTGTCATTGATGTCAAAGGCCATTGATGGCAAAGGGTGTCATGGTGTCATAGGAGTCTCCGTGAAATGTTTATCAAGGTCAAACATGAAGGTTGATTGGTAGTGTCTAGTTTTGGTGAAGTTGTTATGGTGTCTAGGTATGGTTTCAGGCATGGTCAAGCTAGTATGTGCTCTCCAAAGGTTGTATGAGATGTGTATGAGATCAAGCATGGTCCATATGATGTGTAAGAGGTGTCTAAGTGTCTGCAAGTGGTCATCATAGTTAGTTCATGGGTTGTCATGGTTGATTCGGGTCATTTTAGGCCTATTCCTAGTCCTAGAGCATGATGGATGGTATGATGACATGAGAGATGGAGTTGGGCAGTCTTATCCAAGCTTGGGAAAGGTGTTATGATGTTGTATAGCAGGTGTATGATGAGTTTCAGGTCAGTTCTTAGAGGTTTGATGATGTTTTGAGGTCCTTGGGAAGCAAGAAAGTGAAAACTAGTCAAGAAAGCACAAGTAAGTCTTAGTGGCTAGAAAGATTCAGAGGTATTTGAGCATGGATGAGTGTTGGTATGCATAGACGAGGTAGTCATCGTGTTTCAGGTCAAGTTTCAGGTGAGAGTGAAGAGATTTTCTCAAGTTATGTTGATTTTGGTAAAAACGAGTTCTAGTGAAGAGAAATCCAGCTTGATATGGCATCTTGTTTCGCTCATCTGCTCTCATACACTCTGCATGGGACCATGTGGCTTTGGGGGATGTTTTTACACTGAGTTAAGATCATTTTGCAAAACGAATGACGTGGATTGATCATCAAACTTTTATGAACAATCGTGAACAAGCTAAAGTGGTTTGAAACCCTAGTTAAACCCTCCTAGTAGAGCGACTTGAAAGATTTGAATTGTTTGGTCTCCAAATGATGTTAGCAAGCAAAAGTTATGCATTAGGGTTGTAGAAAAAAAACCTCTGAGCTCATTTTGGCATAGGTTTCAAGTTCCATCTGTTTCAGGAAGTCAGAGAAAAACCCTAGTTTTGTGGAGATTTACAGTTTCAGGGCTAAGATGGAAGCTTCAGGATGAAAAGTGAACTGTTCCAAGATCCTTTGGAGATGCTATACAGCCATGAAAAGTTTCAGGTTGGTTCAGTGGAGAAAATGAAAGATACGGGTTTTCAAACTAGCCCTACCAATTTTGGCCTCAAGGGCTAAAAAACTAGTCTTGTGCTTTGAAGTGAGCTGAGTTGATTTGCACCATGGAGCAGTGGTTTTTGGTCATGAATATCATGTAAACATCTGGTATGATGTGTTGGAGTGTTTGGTTTGATCAGATGAAGTGGTTTCATGTTGAAAGCCTAGTGGCCTAATTAACCCTATTAAGCTTGCTCAAGAAGGTGACTGAAATAGGTGTGCTAGAGTGAATTTCTCCATGTGACATATGTTTCTTAGTGCTTGAAGATGTTGTTCAAGTCTCCTTTGATGTGTTCCATGCTTTGGTTGAGCTTGGAAGCGACTTTGAAGATGTTTAGAGCTTGATTCCTCAAGACTGGTTTTTGAGTCCTGTTTGGCAGTTTAGTGCAGTTTCAAAGATTGAGTTGTTTGAAGGCCTTGCACTATGAGTTGGAGCATAAAGTGAGTTGTTCCAGAAACTAGATTCAGAGACCTTTCCAATGGTATATGACTTGAGCCTTGATGACGAGTTTTTCTATGTGAACTCATTCTTTTTTTGGGACTGAATTCTGGGTGCTTGACGACCTAGTTGTGCATGCTTGCAACTTGGTGTGTTTCATGGTGGAGATGGCAGTTGCAGATGTTCCTGAGCTTGTTGGTGATGCTTGGAGGTTCTTCGTATGTTGCATGATGCTTATGGAGTCTTGACAAAGTTGTTTGATGCCCTTGGAGTTGTTGGTGCATTTGTTCGTGCTTGAGGAGCTTGTTTTGGCCTTTGGAGGTGTCTTGGTGTTTGCTCATGGTGTCTTGACCCCTGCCGACCTACTTGGGTTTTTGAGTTGATTTATATGATGTTGTTATGTTTTTGAGTTGGGATGGCCGACCTAGGGGTGTTTTGAGCTAGTGTTAGGTATATAAGCTAGTTTATTCAGTGATTTATCACTAGTGGTGTCCATGGGGTTATGAGCGACCTATAGGAGATTGAAGAAGAGTTTGGTGTGTTTAGAGCTGAACTTGGATCACTATCAGTTCTGTGAGCAGCATATCATCAGTGATCATCCATTTCCAAGGGGTTGAGTTGGTGTTTGATCACCTTAGGGGGTTGTAGCCTCCTTGTAGGGTTGGTGCCCTACTAAACTAGGGGTTGGTGCTCCTTGTGGGGTAGGTGCCTCACTAAAGAAATCTTGCATGATGTATAATATTCTTGGAAGTCCTTTGTTTTGGGTAATATAAGAAGAGGTTTCAGTGGGTTTTCTTCCCTTTGAGGGTGTCCCACTTATATACGGTGTTCATTTGTCTTCTTCTTTGTTTCATGCACTTGTGAATGTTTAATGCACACCTAATAAGCTCACATGGTTGTGGATGTTAAATGGTTGAATTGAATGATAAATGTAAGCGACGATAAATGAAGTTGAACTTGTTGTATGACTGATTCACCCCCCCACCCCCCTCTCAGTCATTGTGCTTCTAACACAACCAAAACTAGCGGATTTGCCACTCATAAGTAAGGAGTGGGTAGAGATTGCAAGACAATGACTCTTCCGAAGGAAGAAAGTGTGGACCTTTCTGACCAGGCTGAGTTGGAGAGTATTCCGGAAGAATCAAGTGAAGAGTCTACGGCGCCCCCTCATTTAGAGGAAATTTTTTATCCCGAAACAAAGTTTGATTACTCTTATCTAGTGAAAATAGAGAGACATGCAAAACAAATATCCTCCAAATTGAGGATTGATTCATTGAGGAGGTCGAGCCAAGCACAATGGGGCAGCAAATGGGAGAGATTGCAGTGGACAATGGAAGAGAGGCACTTGACGGTAAGCAAAGCAATGTACAGATCCACGATCAAGGATTGAGGATTGTCATGTGTCATACAAGACAAAGGAACATCCACAACAAACCTTCTTGAGGGAAGATGCATACTAGAAGAGCCGCATCAAATCCATAATTAAAATCAGGCAAGATCCACAATCATGGTCATGGGCACTCCACTAAGTCCAAATTCAAAGAGGTGCAAACTGCAAATATTCATTAGCATTAGATTTGAAGGCCCATGTGACACTATAGAACATGCATTACCATTTGGACCACCGATGGGTAGACAGATGAGCAACACTAGTTATACTCATTCCCAACCACACTGAGAAGGGTGGCTACTGATTAGCACCTGGACGCACCATCAAGAGACAAATCATTATTGGACAAATTACAAAAGGCATTTAAAAAATAATTGAAGCTACTCAGAGACAACAATGAAATTGTTACAAAGAATTACAACACCCAACAAGAGAAACACAAGAATGTGCAAAGCCTATAATAGAAGACTCAAAGAATTGATCAGCAAACTCGGGAAGGAACAACATGACTGTCTAAAGAAACAATACTTCATTGAGAGATGTGTACCCTCATTTTGGAGGAAGAAGAAGGTGGTTCTTTCATATTACAAAGATGTCTATAATAGAATGATCGATATAAAAAATGAAAACAAAACCTCCACACACTCGAGAAAAATGAGCGAAGATGATGATTTAGAGTCCAACGATGACAATGACCGGATAGGTGTGAGCCTTGAGACATGTTTTGTATGATAAAAGAACTAAAGGAAGATACCAATAACAAAGACAAGGATCATTGGTGTACAAAGTGCAAGGTAGAAGGTCACACCAAGGCAGATTGCCCAAGGAAAATATTCTATGACATTTGTCAAATTGCACGGCATTCAGTCAAGGATTGCCCATACAATTTGCAAAATAATTTTTTCACATGTACTCTTCACACAAGGGAAGAAATTGACACCACCCACCACAATGCCAAAGACAAATACTAAGTGACATTAGGATAATAGTGGTGGTGGTAGATTCAATACGACTCCCATGGACAGCCAATCATGCAATGTCAAAAATATAACAAGTGGGGCCATTTTGCAAGAGATTGCCCCACAAATCAAAATCATGTTGGACTCCTCTATAGATGGTGTGGAACATGGGATCAAAATATTACAATCATTCAAATCAAGAAAATGTCAACAAGATTGGCATAGTCGAGGGTGAAGAAGTAATGGCAATCACTGGAGTACAAGCGAATAAAGTCATATGCCTCGACCCAATAACGGAGAAGAAAAGACTTGCTAAGTATAGAGAAGATTAAGAAGGCCATGAATGAAGAACAAAGATAGTCCCATGAGCAAACAAGTACAGTGGTGATAAACCGACTTGAGTCAAAAAAAGAAATTGCAAGAAGAGTCTACAAACTCCAGTACTTGTAAAGGTAGTTGATTTATTGCAAAATATTCCTGAACTTAAGAATGCCATAACCACCAATGTGCCTAACAATGACCCGTACATGGAGTATGTGATGACACACCTAATGTCACAGGTAACATCAAACAATGGGGAGAACAAGAAGCAATGTTCTCATAGTCAAGCTTCCATTGTTAGGTGATCAAACGATCGATCCCATGCTTTCTAGAATGATTCTAGCCCAACCACCAACAATGATGCATGTGGAAATACTTGGTATAAACCTAACAAACACCATCACAAATGGCAGTTCAGGTGTCAATGTTCTTCCGGAGGACACTCGAAAAGTCTAGAAAAGTCCCATGAAGCCAACTGTTTGGCCTTCTACATTCCAACAAGTGGGAGCAAACAAATATGGCATAAAGATTATTATTGGAACCAACACTTTTTGTTGAATTTTTAGTTGTCTCTTTATGGAAGAAGGCCTATGATGCAATGTTGGGTAGAGGTTGGTTGATAACAGCCAAACCTGACCACAAGTGGAAGCAAAATATAATCTCATTCAAAAATGAAGATCGAAAATATGTGATAGATCTGACCAGTCATGAAGTGAGCGAGGAAACAGGCTCATTTGACTCATCGAACTTGAACTCCGAAGAATAGTGCTTAGAAATACAAGTTGAGGTATTATGCAGCTGAACTCCAAAGTCATGCTCTAAATGAGACAAACTACCTCAATGGCTTGTTTCATTTTCAAATGGAAGATTATGAGATGTTCCAACTGAATTGCAATAGCATTGAAATTATGGAGATAAAAAAGGCTCTCAAAGAGAGAACCAAAAACAAAAGTCGGGAGCACCAATTCATTCATCACTGCCCCAACAGACAACCCCCTTGAGTTTATAGAATACAAAGTAGAGCAAAAAAGTTCAATGTTGAGTTGGACCACCAATTTAGCAATGTAGCCAACATTAAGTTCTAAGAGGTGGATACAGTAAGCATTAATGTGAGATTCAAGAATGAAATTGCATCTCTTAATGTATGGACTATTTTTGAAATATGGTTGGATGCAAATATGCTCGCCCTAGATAAACACAGTCATAGCACATCGGTCGATCGGGGCTATGTTGACGCAAAGGAAGTATTGTCATGACCAATAATAGTTATTGCACGTGAATTTCGAACTAGAGGCAATTGTGTTAAAGAGGCAACAAGAGCATGGGCATGATAAATATTTGAGGCACACAAATTTCGAGCCCGAGGCACTTATATTAAAAAAATAATGGTGGATGGAAAATAAAGCTGAGAATATTTAAAGTACTTTGGCCCTAGGCTAATTTAAATCTATAAAGTAATGAATAATGGGAAAGTGTAACTAGAACACTTGCATGGCATTATGTGTAGAAAAGCAACAAAAGGATACAAATGGAAACTACGAGATTTTGGATAGAGGCCATCAAAATAAAATAATAATAAGTCAAAGGTATAACTATTAATGGGTTGGTATCTTTTAGCATGCTTGAAGGATTATTAAGTGTTGGAAATTAGTTGTGCAATTTATTCTAACCCTAGTGACTGGTTTTGGGATTTCGGGGGCTGTTTTGAAGGGGTTTCAGTTATCATAAAATTCATACTTTAATATCTTTGGAAAGCTCTTGAATTATAGATTAATCTGCACTTTATTTCATGGCAAAAGATGAAGTATTGAGCAAGTTATGAATTTTCCAAGTTTCAGCTGTTTGTGCCAGGGTTTTTTCTACACAGTTTCAGATTTCATGGGTTGATTTGCATGCTTTCTACTTATCCAAAAATTGTGATCTATAGCTCGTTGGAAAGCTAAAAATATTAAGAATATTTTGGCATGAGTTTGATAGAAAAATAATGGATGGTGAAGGAGTTATTAATTTTTGAAGTTTGTAGCAGTTTAGTGCATTTATAAATTAATTACTTGTAATTAATTTCAGATTTGAAGTGATTAATTTCCTAACTAGTTCTCCCGTCTAATCCACCACCTTGGCTCACTCAAACCCTTTTAGGGTTGTATTGAAGCTAACATTGGATTATTTGAGGTCGAACTAGGAGGGTTTAGTCCTTCTAGACTCGATTCAGTAAAGTAATTTTGCATATTTGGATAATATCCCAAAAGGGGATATTACAAACCACCCCAAAATTTTGGGCTTAACATAACTTCTTGATTACTATAGAGTGTGACATCTCTTTTTCCATCTTTTTTTAAAGACATTTTTGATGTGCAGTTACTTTTATTCCTCCTTATATCTGCTTTTAACTCTTTCATTATCCACATCATAACTTTCCTTAAAAACATGTTTAAAGAAGATTCGTCCCCGTCTTCATCTAACCAATTATTGTTATGTGTCCACATGTTGGTCTTGTATCGACCTTCCAAATTCATATCTTTTATTGTTAACATTCAACAAGTTGAACTCCTCGAATTCCATTCTCAAAATTCTGTATTGTGTGAAATATCCTTGCAACCCATTTACCATGTTATTGCTACATTGCAAAGGCTTATACCAAAGACTTAATCCAATACAATTCATTGATTCAATTGTCTCCCCACTCACTCTTCATATCACCACGCGTGTTACAATGTCCTATTGGGTCTATTCTACCATCTCCATATAATTTGGAATACTCCCTATTCGCATGTCAATTTGGGCTTTCTATTTTTCTCATCACTCAAGGTGGAATTAGAGCTAGACTGCCCGGAAACACATGGTACCCCCCCATACCAGGCTTGATACGTACCTAGTACAGGTATGGTCTAGGTACGCTATAGGTACGTACCTGTGGCGTACCCACTCCAAAGTTCTGTCATTTTCAACTTAAAATCGTTAAAAAAATAAATAAATAAGCCCCTAACTTAACGCATAAGACGAAAAAGTATACTAAAGGTCCTAACAAGCTTTGGGAAATTCAGCCTTAAACCACGAATTTTGAAGCTTCTGCTGCTTGTTTGTCTAATGTTTCTCTACTTGGCATTGATGACAAATTTCCAGGGAGCCCTTCACAAGGGTTCGACAGTGGAGCTAGTGGGAGTGGAGCTGCAAGTGCCATCCATGAAGATGATTTTGAGGATCATCTAGATGATATGTTCTAGGCTTTTAGCCCTAGGAAACTGAAAATGAAGCAAGTTGAGAACTTGAATGTATTAAGTTATTAACTATTATGTTTTGAACTTTATGAATCAATACAAACTCAAGTCTTAATTCTCAAAAGTATTTGAAATTTGTTTTCATGTTCCATGAAAGATTGTACGAGTATTAAATTTCAATAAGTATGCAAATGCTTCTTTAAATTTATATACATATTTATATGTGTGTGTGTGTATACCCACAGCATATTGTACCCGGGGTTTTTAAAAAATTCCCATTTCAGCATACCGTACCCGTACCAAAACAGTCTAGAATTAGAGAATCAAATTTCTCCTCACTTCCACAATCAGACCAGGCTTTGTTTGACACTTCACTATTAGCAAGGCGGATAACTAGTGAGTTGTTCCTTTCTTTTCCTTCCTCTTCCTAGTGGTAAAGCTTGGAACACAAAATTCATCTAGTGCCCTTGACTTTGTCTTCCTCTTTTTAACATCAGTCTGCAAAATTTCTCTATCTCTGTCGTTGAGCTTCTTGTTTTCTCTCTCCTTCTGATTGCACACATCTCCTTGCAAGGAATCAAGGCAGAGAAGTCATCAATCTACTAATTATCTAAGACTCTTCCAAACTTCAATCAACTTATTCAAATGCCTAATGTATATCCTCAACTAAATTCAAGACAACAAACTCCATCGGTGACAAAATTCTCAAGGCCATATGCATTACATGCCTAATGTCAATATAAGTATATACCAAAAAATTAAAAAAGGGTCATTATACCCCTCCACTACAATATGTTCTATTTATTAACTCAACATGTACATATACATATCAAAACAAGATTAACCAAAACTCTCACTTACGCCTATCACTGGCAAAGAACAAATTATTGAAATTGTTATTGGCATTGGCTTCTTATTGTTTTTGAATTACAGTATGATTGACAATAGTGAATGTTGATTCTAGATTTCAAACGTTTGCACATGCATATGCAGGCACACAAACATGCAGATGTAATCCCATACCCAGCTTACCAGAATTTTGAAAATAGCACACCATTACCTGTACACACATACCCTAGTAGCTGTAGAATTCTCTAATGCGTGTGGAGGATATCCCGCTCTAATGGAAGTTTTTACAGGTTGCTCTTCTTTATAGGTTATGTTTGCTGATAGTTCCATTGTAGATCTCAATTTCTAGATTCTGTTTGGATCTATAATTTTTCATTTCCTAATCTCTACTTATATATTTGTTGCTTTCAGAAAACCATAGTTATTATGTTTTTAGGTTTGAATTAGGGAACAATTCAAACTTCTGAAAACCTCGTATTATATGCTTAATAAGCCATTCTTTGAATTTTAATTTCAACCAAAATCCTTACTTCCTACCAACTGGCCCTTAGATAATATTTCAAAATCCCCATCCCAAGACCTAAATTCACATCATCTGAACCATACAGACCATTAAGGTAAAAGGTACAGGTGAGTTTGTGGACCTCAGGTCTATTAGGCCCCTACTGTGAGAACAAAGGGGAATTTTCCATTTTACCTTTTATATATTGTTCAAATTTTGTGCCCGTCATGTTTCAACCTTGTGACGAGGCTCAGGAGTAAACCAAGCCTTGCCAATTCACATACACCGAGAGGTACTTCTAGGGGCTCCCTCTATTTCGATTCACTTTTTAGTGTTCCTCATCTACATTCATCAAAATCTAAGATGTTACAAGCTTAGCCTCAATCCAAACATGGGACTAAAGCATCTCCGGTTTTTCCCCTTCATTTTTGTTCTGTATATACTAAAAGTTCAGTTCTACAGAAATAAATCTTTTCTCGTCCGCGAATTTTTTTTTGTCAAGACAATCCATGCCTCTAGCCTCCAACACACTAGTTTCACATCAATTATGGTTGATTTGTGTTCTGCCCAGCCTCAAACTGATAACTAAAAAACGTAAGTTCTCTGCTTTTGCATTGTGAATCCTTGCATAGAACCAGTTAAATTGATTCAGATGAAGAAATGGTCAATCATTCAATTTCAAATAGGTTTAATTCCATTGAGTATCAATTGCAGATAATATATAAATTAAACTGTTATATGTGTTAGTTTCAGATTCATTATCTGGAAGGATTTGATGTCCTGAAAGATTCTACATAAGCATGACCAATCAATTTATTTATCTTTATAGGGGGTTAAACATTTTGTTTCTCCATGTTCCATCATTTTTCATTTGCAATGGTAATTACTACTACTTCAAGGCACTTTTTCCCGATCCATGGCAATTCTATCATTCCACTTTGCTAGCCATAAAATAACTTCCAAAGACGAAAACTGTACCGAAGGAGCAACAATTTACACTTAATTACTTCCATAATGCCTTATGAAGGGTTTCATTTTACACACACTCAGAACTGTACATAGTGCCAAACTGCCATATAACTGTTTCAAAAAGATAAAAAGATAACTTCTAAATTTTTTCGCAAAAATGATATTTATTAATAATTTGGAGTCAGGATACCAAACTAAAAGATCACCTAATTCAGTTGAATATTGAAGGTATCTAATTGCCATTGGTAACCCCCTAAAACAAAATGATAAAAAATTTATTGGTCTTTCTTTTTTGAAAGAAAATATTTGAGTAGAGAATTTAGAGACCACATAAAACAAATATTTGTTTTTGAACATTTATCCTGCATACAATTTTGGGAGTCCATTTTGGATATTCTGGTTGGGACAACACGTGCACCTTTATGTTGCTTGAAGCACATCAAGGAGCAACTGCAACCACCATTATAAAAGTTTTATCAGAATAAAATCACTAAAGCATTGAAGTAATCATAGCAGCTGTATAGGTAAACCACAAAAAACTCCACATACAATGATATTATAATTGCCTTCAACAGCTATAACCAAAACACATGCATAAACCATGTTCCAATTAAACACAAGATGATGAAATGCAAAATTCACGTCCATGGTTTAGTGTATTTAATTAAAATTTAAAAACCACATATGTTGGAATGTCCAATTTACTTGGACATATCTTATAAAGTAATGAAACAAACAGACTAAAACATGCCACGGATGATAACTGACCCTTGTCATGCGTCCTACTAGTTTCAAATTCTATTTATTGAAATCCCTTAACAATAACTCTACAAGATATTCTGCAACGTAAGGCATAGTCAAACTGTGAACATTCATTGTCTGCCAACCTCAGATCACAGAAATTATTCATAAGCAGGTCAATGGCCACAAATTATTTGGTCCAATAAAATATTGTTTATCCTTTGACTGAGAACAAACTAGGGATTGAAAGGTTTCAATTTAACTTGCAGATTCGTCTGGCAGCAATACAAAAAAATGCTTACATCGTTAAAAGGACGATAACTAGTTTAATATTTATATTATCAGTGAATAAACATCAAGGCAAAACAGATACAAAATACCATCATAAGTCATTTTGTAATCACATATTCCTAGTAAAATTAGAAGCTTTCTTTGCCGACAAGCCTCGACTTGTGGAAAGTGTTTAGAACAAATACTTGCATCCATAATAGCTTACCAAACAAATAAGCAAAACTCCTCTTACATCATCATTTCATTCTTGAATCTTCAGCTAAGTTACAACTAAACAAGGCCCATCTAGGTTTGGTGGTAGCATTAAAGTTGTTCTACTTGCCCAAAGATTGTTGGATCGAGAATTATCCAAAATGCTGAGAGTGTAGCCATGTGTGCTTACAACAAGATCCTTCTAGTTTCCCAAAGACCACACCATCGACCTCATAAATGAAATAGTTACAAACTAATAGAAACAGAATTTAAACACAAAAGAAGAAATTCCCCAAAGAAAGCAAGGAATAAATGCCTCTGAAATAGTACCATACCCATATTTCACTTTTGCAGGAAAATGTGAGATAGATGGAGCAGTATCTACTGCTACTGGAAACCCTTCAGAATGATCCATAGAGATCTACACGGTAGTCTTACTTAGAAGGAGACTCCATCTGTATTATCCTTCCTAACATAGATCTACAAAAACTTTTTTCTATCTCAAGGAAAGAATAGAATTTCTTGCGGATCCGCTATGATAATTCGATGTTATCATCCAAATGGTGACATAATTAATCAATGAACTCTAGATTTGTTGAATTCTGTAGATATAGATGCATCTACAGAATCCCTAGTAGATCTATCCTGGTCTAACTGATTTCCCCTTTTTTGCACTTCTCTGAGGTGTGGATTGACCGAAGAATTGGTCAATTTATTGGACCAGGACTGATGGGGCTCGAACCCACAACTTGTGTCTTGATAGGTCAGCATTCTAAGCAATTGAACTACAATACCACTAGATACAACTGACCTATTAATCAACATATATCATGTCTTTTGCTGAAGCTCTTCTCGATAACCTCCAAAGAAGTGGATAAACACTTCTCCACAGGTTACCCAGATGAGCTTCAGAAAATGTCTTCTTGTAAAAAACTTCCTTTTAAAATATGTCTATCGTAAGATAGTTGCCTGCAAAAAATCGCTTCTAGCCATAGTTAGAACATGATATCAGAGTAGCCACAGTATGGAATGAAGGAACCAACGTATTCAAGGAGCTATTTTAGAGCAGAAGGAGACTAAGAAGCCATTATGAGGGGCTTTCCTCATGAATGTCTATGACATGATGATCCCTCAACAATTTAAACATTGAAGTCTGGTTTGGAGAACAATATCAACCCAATACTACCTCATCTTTCACCATTCAAAGAATGTTTTGACATCAAGGATTATATTAATTGGGATCTAAAAACTATTATTCTACATTTATATAACTTAAACAGGGATAAAATCAGATACGAATGGTGTGATTCAGTCTAGATTTGTATTTTTGTTACATTTTCTCACAACTCTTGTGCCTGGCATTTATGCTACTGTCTATATGTATTTTAGAAATAAGATGATTGCATAAAGATGAGAGTTTCTGTATATATGATAGCCATTTGTTACAAATGTGTCACATCTGCTTAAACAAGGCACATCTAATGAGCTAATGTGCTTTTGGAAGCATTGATTGATTTGACATGTATTATGATATGCTAACATTGATGTCTTAAATGCACTGCTCGTGTTCTTGAAAAGATAATAGATATGTACCTGCATTTATGGAGAGGCACGCAGTATAAGGAAAGGTTATGCATTATACATTGCCAAACTGATTTAAAGAGTTGAAAACCATCTAATGTACTTAAACCTCTTACTCTTATTTTGCTGGTTTGGATGCCATATATATCAAGTATATTACATACCAAATATGTTACAACAAGAACATAACTATGACTCCTCAAAACTACTATTGTTATCATGCATCTTTGACGCCATGGGTTCAGAAATGATGCAGCGTGTATTTATTGTGATGATCTTCATAGTGTTGTTATTTAGGTCTGTGTATGCATACTCAAATCATGATTATAATTCTAGAATGAATTTATGGCCTTTGCATGCCCTTAACGTCTGTGCCTTCCTCCAAAGGGAAAGGATTCTACATCCTTCTAAAAACCATTAATTCTGGCTTTGACATGCAGAGCCAGATTCTCTCTAAAATTATAAAAAATTCTCCAACGTGGGGCAGGAAATTATTCCCACAAAATGTCACCCTACATCTGGACTTCCAAAGGAAATTTATGGTAGACAGACAATCCCTGTCATAAATCATTGTGACTATCTCTGATTATCTAGGTGTACCCTAAAATAGGACCTCACAAGGGAAGAGGGGCAATGAATGAGTAATAAAATACTCCCTTCAGCAATGCACGAAAGATCCTGGCAGATGAACAATTCTAGAAAAATTGCAGTAGTAATTCGTCTAGCCCATAGCAAACACAGAAAGAGACAAATATGCCGGCCATAGCTTTGTATTGACCACCGGACTTCAGTGAAGATGTTCCTATCCAACAGACAGTGCAAAGGACTGGTAAAACAAACTCCTCTCCAATTACTTCAACAAAATTTGATGATCTGAGAAAGGGGTTCGAGAAAGAATTTAGGTCGTTAAAACTTAAGAGACAACAATCACATCATTGATGAAATTTATGATTTAAACCAAGAAAAAGATCAAATCTTAAGAATATTTGATGTCAAGTTAAAATCTCTCATGAAGATGTGCAGGAAGATCGCCAACAACCATCTGAAGAGAAGGTTTCCCGATGGCCTCATCACCTCGTGAAGAAGATGCAGCTGATGGGCCCACCCATAAATAACAAGAACCAGTGGATAGAGCAAAAGATGCACCAGTGCATTTATCTAAATAATGCCTTGCATCAAGAAGTTCATGGAGGGAAATATGTAAAAATTGGCTAGGTACTTGTCTGAAAAACGAAACAATCATTAGACATGATTAACGCAGGGCCATTAAGTGGCTTCAACGTAATAATGTGCCTTACAGATTTCTAGTATAAACTAAAATTCCTACATCCTAAAGACAATAGCACTCTACCTAGAAATCCAATATCAACAAGTTCACGCACATGGAATAAACAATGAAGTTAACAAAAAAGAGGAGGAAGTGATGGGTGGAAGACAAGCACAAAAAACAAAAGAACCAGGACCCAAGGAGGAGCACATAGGTGGCCCAAGGATACTGAAACTAATAGTGCAGGAGAAGAGAAAATTCAATATGAGAGACTTTGAAGAGGGAAAAGCAGGAAAGTACTAAAACTATAAAAGCACATAAAGCACCTAAAATAAAAGAAAAAGATCAGGCCAGCGTACTCTTTGAAGTGTTATTTGGCAAGAGGAGGATTAAGTGTCTGGCTTTGAGTCTTCATATGTTTCCCCCACAACAGAAATCCACTAGCAAATCAACTCTTATTTTAGCCCATTTCCTGAATTTCTTAATTACAATAGAAAAACCTCTGGATGAATTAAATGTTGACAGAGTCTAATAAAATGGGCATAAAATTGAAGAACAAATAGAACACTGTAGACAGCCCATATATAATTTGCACGGCATCGAAAATTATTGTCGACATCTGAGAATGGACTTACTATGGAAGGAGACAAATTGGACACTTGTACTTGGGCAGGGCATTGTTGCATACTGGACACTGACGAGGTCCCATCAAATTTCTCCTTTCTTACGTAACCTGTGTAAAACGTTTCAAGATTTAGTCAACTTTATAGAAACAGCTTACAGGTAAACAATTTTCAATATCAAAAACATATTGACAGAAAATTCTGAACAGATTCTGCCATACATCATTATCGTGAAAAGTTATAAAACTGATTACATTTATGACCAATATTTACTATAAGAACCAGACACATAACTAGGTTCCTCCATTTTCTGATAAACAGTCCTGAATTCTTAATCCAATCTTTGAAGAAAAACACATGAAATCCCAGTAATGGTGCTCAAACAATGCAGCCAAACCTCACAAAAACCATCATTTAGTCTTATTTTTGCTTGAGAATCTGAGATATATAAGGCAGTATGTATTCCCAACATATATAACCACGCCCGTAGTGGGGGACAATAAGCGATTGGTTCCAAGACAGTTATTTGAATTTCTGTGTTCGTAGAGTGCTTTATGTGCTTTAATAGGTACTCGATATTTGTATATGAAAGAAAAGATGATACTAGACAATACTTTGTATAAAATTACTACCTTTGGAATTATATCCATCAATATCTCCTAAAACAACTGAATTACAAAAAAAAGCTAACTTTTCTGCTCAGAATTTTCTCTTTAAAAATATAGCCAATCACATGATATGTAAATGGAACTTTTCCAAGCATAGATGAGAGAATGAAGCCTGCTATTATGTCCTCTAAGTTGAAGCATAATCTGGATGGGGGTATGAAAGTCTTGGGGAGGGTTTAGTGCAGCTGTAAATGGAAAAGAGAGGAATTTGTGATGGAGAATTCAGGCCATGAGAAACATTGTGCTTGAGGATCTGGAATACAAGAGCCCAGCCTCTTCGAACCTAAATCAGGTATAGGACTTGGCAACGTCTCTCCTCTAGACCTTGTTGTCACTTGAGATTGCAACCTTTGTTGAATCCAGAGATTCAGCACCTCAATGAAACATGGGATGATCTCTCACTATGGGACTTGATTGTATGAGATCAACCTCCAGAGAAGGTCGGCTTCCTCTACCTATCTTACTAATACTAGACTAAGTGCATGAAAGGGAAACTAAGCTAAAAGAGTGGTGATAGCACCAAAGAAAGAGGATCTCTCTTTCTTTTAAGTTTAGGGAAGCAAGGAAGGCTCACACAAGGCTGAGAGAGCAGATCTAGACCACACTATAGCTTTACAACTCCATCAACTTGAAACCCTACATATATGACAAATGAAATGGAAGCCACGCAGATATAGTCCATACACAATATAAAATGGGAGGAACAAAGAGGCAAGAAGACAATAATGTAAGTAAAAGGGCAGATAAAAGCCACATTAGCATATATTATTGTTTATAAGGATGCACAGTCTATTACAGTCATTCAAAAGGCATTGGATGCATTACAAAAGCTCAAAACAGAGGTCTGCAACTTAAAGGTCAGTCAACATTTTAGCATGGTAACTTTACAAAAAGAAAAGAGGATCATTTACAATGAAAACTAGTTGCATTATATACAGAAAGGAAAAGAAGAGAGAAGGAGAGAAGAGACGGCAATAATGGAGAGAGCCAACCACCAAGGACCGATCACCATTCAATGCCTGTAGGCAGACATGGGCGCCATTGATTTCGCAGTCCAAGCATAGGTGCCATCGCTCTAGACGCACGCCATCAAATCACCAATACAGGAGGATGTAGCCCATACATCATTAAACCCTAGTTGTTGAGGTGGTTGTGCGTTTGACTTGAATTAGGCTTAGTCGTGCTTCGCAAAATTATGATGTTCCGCCTTCTTTCCGTATATTCTAAATGATCTGTGGAGTTGTCGTCGATTTTTTCCATAACCCGCGAACAACCTCTGACTCTACTTTGTGTTTCTACCACCCACGAACTTGTTGTTTCTCCTTTCATGGAGTATGCTTTCTTCTGTGGAGTCTTTTGTATCCCGCAGCTTTAAACTTTGCCTTGTCTCACGAAAATTTGAATTTGCTTGCACCTTTGTTTCGCGACATCTAGTTACACGGTGGTGTTCCTTTGTTGCGAGGGTTTTGCAACCTGTGGAACACCATGTTTCTTCATTTCTTCGCTCCACAAATAACTTAACTTTTCACGTGACACGATGTCGGAGCCCCATTGCTTTATCCCATGGAGTATAACTTCGTTGGCCCTTTCCTTTGTAACGCAAACCTTGCAAATCCGCAATGCACTATCTTTCTTGAACCCGCAAAACACTACGCCTCCAACTGATTTACGCGGAACACTATCTTCTTTGTTCCGTGGACTTCTGATTTTTCGGAGCCACCTAAGTCCTGAGCCCTTGTTCCTTTGTTGTGCAGGTTTTGTGACCTAGGGAACACTATGTTCCTACCTTCCGAGGAACACTAAGTTCCTTTGTTGCGCGGCTTTTTGAACAAAAAGTGCTTAAGTCCTCGACTTAAATGAAGTTGTCAAAATAGCATGGGTGTTATTTTGGACAAGAGTTTGGCAACCTTCAGGGGACATTTCCCTGATAGATGAACTGACCAATAGCCTGTAATATCCATTAGGCATGGAGTCAAGCATACATCTTGAACTAATCCCGAACTTTCAAAGCTTACCTTGAATCCACATGAAGCACTGAACTTGGCATTGGCCTCGAACTACTCTTTGAAGTTTGATTGCCACCATGGAATGAATGATCTGGACTGTGAACAACTGCAAAGAGGCTCACAAAAACTATGTATAAAAAAGAAAACATACATGATTCAAATGGAAACATGCAGAGTGTACACAAGCACTTACGAAAAGAAACTAATACAACCAACTGAACATGTGCATAACAACACTTGCAAGAAAGTGGAAATCTAACACTATTTTTACATGTACAAGATGACAATCACCTCAATAACAATGTTTAAGTATATCTCATTAACTGGGATAAGGAGCTCCTCTCCATTCGACCTTGACAACTAAAAAGCATTATGCAGTTTGCAGTTGGAAATAACATGAGGACCATTCCATATTATATCAAATTTGGTGTGCTTACTTGGTTTGGCTCTATCCTTATCCCATTGCCACTGCTTTCTTGTCAAAACACTTTTTCATTTGGGCTTGATGAAGCTCCATTGTGTGTATGGCTTGGTTTCTTAGTTCCTCTAACTCTATCAGCTCTGCATATCTAGCCTCCATGGCCTCTTCTTCAAACATCTCGAGTTGGTTTATGAGTTCTAAAGTTGGTAACCCAAGGGATATTGGCAATCTTGCCTCTTTATCATAAACAAGCTTTAAGGTGAGTTGCCAATAGACCTTTTAGTTAGGAGTGATCCTATCAGCCCATAAGGCTGATTTTAACTTTGTGTGCCACGTTTTTTGATTCTCCTCCAAAGTTCTCCTAATGATCCTTTGAAGATTCTTGTTTGTTGATTCAACAAGCCCATTCCCTTGAGGATAGTAATTTGAAGATGTACTCAAATGAATCTCATTTTTTGTAGCCCACTCAGTTATTCTAATGTCGAGGAAAGCCAAGGCGTTATCTGATATGACTATGGAAGGGACTCCAAATCTGGTTACGATTCCCTCATATTAATCAAGGCTATCAGCTTCATTTGCCTCTTTCAAGGCAACTGCTTATGTCCACCTAGTGAACTAATTCGTTGTTGTTAATATTCATTTGTGTCCTAGGCTTGAATGTGGATTGATTACCCATATAAAATCTAGACCCCACTGCATAAATGGCTGCTCAATTGAAATGGGGTGGAGAGGAAGGGCTGTTAATTTCTCTTTGCCAACAAAGAAGGCACATTTCTAACACTTTTCAACCCATGCATGGTAATCTTTGGAGATACTTGGCCAATAGTAGCCTCCTTTGATGATTTTAAGTGTTGTTGTTCTTGGCGCATAATGTCCACCTGCTAATCCATCATGGAACTGCAAAATTCTCTCAAACTGACTTGTGTTAGCACATCTCAAGAGAACACCATTGATATCTTTTCTAAACAATATGTCATCCACAAGAACATAAGGAACAGATTATAGCCTAAAATACCTCCTTTTAACTCTGTCCAAACCTTGAGGGCACTCACATGTTTGAAGGAAATTGACCATGTCATGAGTCCAACTGAAAGGCAATGAAGTTGCAGCTGTTTTCGGTCATCTTGCAGCACTAGGACAACATTCTTATCATCATGCAGATCAGAAGTTAGCTGCTCACATAAACCTCGGCCTCTAGTCAGCTTTGTGACCTTGATATCTACATCATATTCCATCACTTTCATTATCCAAACTACCCTCTTCTCATTAAAGTCCTTACTCAAAAGGAATTCTTTTACACTTGGATGTGAAACCATTAGATGGACCTTATTGTTAGAAATCAGGTGCCTAAACTTCTTGAGACTCCTTATAACAGAAAGGACTTGTTTCTCTACGAAGGAGTAACTTACCTCATAAGCTTCTAAGTTGTGACTAAAGAATGTTATTGGCTGTTCCATATCTTCATTATTTTGTTGTACTAACATAGCTGAAATAGTATCAATGCCTCCAAAGGCGTATAAGGTGAAGTCTTTGGTAAAATCAGGATTTATGAGGGTAGGAGCTTGTGATATAGCTCCCTTAATTGCTTTAAAACCGTTCTTTCTCTCCTAGTCCAACTAAAAACCATATTCTTCTTTAGCATAGAGGTTAGTGGCTTCACAAGGTTCACAAAATCAGAAATAAAGCTCCTACCAAAGTTGATTCTTCTCAAGACACTTTGTAATGCTCTTTTGTGGCTGGGAAGAGACAATGCTAGAATAGCAATCACTCTTTCAGGATCAATAGCAAGCCCTTTTTTAGAGACAATATGGCCTAAAAGCTTGCCTTTATGAGCTGAAAATTTACATTTCTTGGGATTAAGTGAAACCCAAAACTGCCTACACCTGTCAAAGATTCTCTTGAGATGAGACAAATGACCATTAGCATGCTTGGAAAATACCGTAGTGTCATCAAGATAAACAAGTACAATGTTATTAATTAGCCCCTGAAATGCCATATCCATGGTTCTCTGAAAAGTCGCTCTTGCATTAGACAAATCAAAAGGCATTTTCCTATATGCATAGCTCCCCCATTTTGTAGTGAAGGTTGTCTTAAATTGATCCTCCCCTTGAACTAGGATATGATTGTAACTGGAATAGCCATCAAGAAGAGAGAAGCGTTCTGAACATGCCACTATTTGCAAGATTTGTTCCATGGAGGGTAATGTAATATCCCTTTTACGGACAAAACTGAAAAACTAGGAAATTGGCTCAAACCCCAATATTAGCAAGTCTGATTTTTAAATCGGCAAACTGAAAATTATCTGAAATTAGCAATCTTCAAGGGCAACGAACTGTTTATGGAATTCAAGTCCACCTTTCACTATGCAAATCAATGAATAATGCCACAAAAACAATTATTCTAGCCATGGCAACAGTTATAAATCACAAATACATCAAAAAATGGACGGAATATTAGATTACACAGCTAGAATTAATTATTTAAATTAGCAACACACTAGCCAAATCCAAGGGCTAGGAAACATAGATAAACTTCTCCAAAAATCACCAAAATGGAGATTCCAGATTTATAAATTGTAAGGAATCTGAATATGAAATAAAAGATCATATTTGTGCCCTAGATGACACCAAACACACACCAATGTAAGTCGCCCTACTGTTGTCACCCTCAAATTTCCCTTTAATTTCTAAGTCTAAAATTGCAAAATTTTGAGTTGGTGCCCTTAAAGTATACTTGAAAAGAGGTATTTTTGAATTTGGAACTTTCCAAGGACTTTTAGACTCATGAAAATCATTGCATCAGATGGGAAATTTCTTCCCCTTTCCAAAAAGGTAAAGAAGTCCTCCTAACTCCTTGTACTTTTTGAGTTATGGCTCGGCAGGCCTAAGTTGGAAAATTTTCCCTTTGGCGGACTGGCGGAGATGCGGAGGTATTTGTGCACTTTAATTTTTCTTGCAAGAAGCTAAGCTGGCGAGATTTGGCCCAGGAGGCCGCGTGGAGAATTGAAACAAAAAGCCCCTGAGGACCGCAACCATTCAAAGGTTGCCACGTGTCCAAAGAGCCGATGCGGAGCAGTGGGCCGGCGGAGGTAAATGAGATTTTGAGCCATTTCGCAGAAAAGGTCAAAATGTTACAACGAGAGCCGTGCACCTATTTCCGACCAGATTGCGCCATGTGTCCAAATCAAGTCGGAGCTGCGGACTGGCGGACGTAAATGAAATTTTGTGACTTTTTGCAGAAAAGGTCAAAATGCTCATAACTAAACGGTGATCCTATTTCCAATCATAGCCCGCCACATGTCCAAGTCAAAAAGTCAAGGCGGGGCTGCGAGGAAATTTGTTCCAAAGTGCCAAAACACAAAAAATTCACAAAAATGAAAGGGGCTTCCCCCACAGCCGCTCCAATATTCTCCTTCCACGTGGACGGTCCGATTTGAACGTTTTAACAACAAATCAATGGTTCATATTGAAACTGGCAAAGAAAATGAAATGTTTTTGTATTTGCGCCAATTGGTTTTCCGCCATGGTTTTTCTTCACGATTGGATGATTTTTGAAGGGCACGAAGGATGAAATCTGTTTGCAAACCGTTTTGCTTGCTTGGAGGAAGTTATAACCACTTTTCACGAGCTATTTGATGGGTTCTGGAAGCCATTGTCGGGGTTGGATTTCTGAAATGTCAAGACTGTAATTTTGGATCGAAAAATCAATGCAAGAGCTTTTCATGCTTTCCTCTGTTTCTCTTTCTCCCTCTGTTCTGATTTGTGAATTGTTCGATTAATAACATGCTAGGAAACTTTGTGTTCTTATGAATTCAATCTCAAAGAACTTTGTGTTTGTGTGATTGCACCTGGTAAAACGTGAATGGTTTTTCTCTATGTTTCATATATTCAATGCAATTAGGGGATTTCTCTGCAATCTATTCTCCCTGAAAGTATTGCCTCAATGTATCAGAAGCCCACCAATTGATGAAAACTATATATTTGTAAATATTCCTTTTTTGATTTTCAATATGGGAACCTCTCCCATCAAAGAGGAGGGACGTGTTTGTCCCCTGACTGTGGTTTCACCCAAAGTGCAAATTTGAAACCCAACACCTACAAAAGAGGAGCTCAATAATATGTATTAACAATCAAATTATAGCTTCTTCTTCACAAATCTGCAGTGTTCCTTCAAGATCACACAAGATAGGAGGGTTTTCGCCCCCCTATAAACCACTAGAAGGGTTTTCCTCCTCCTAGGAGATGCCACACACTTGGGATTTTGTCCAAGAGTGGAAGAACAATGAGCCACCAGCCCAAAGGTTCAAGTAGAGTAAATGCGCCAAAGATGTAAGAGTGCAAATGAGCTCCCAAGTCTCCTTTTATAACCTCCTCTTGGCACCAAAGCTTGGAAAAGCAAGGCCGACCCCTATAAGTCATTATATTCGTTTATTATGCCTCCTTAAATGCCTTAAAACCCAGCCGACCTACTAAAGGCAAACACATGCTAAAAAAACATTAAAATTAGAAAATAAATGCAAAGGAAGCTCAATTCCTTTTCCCAACTCTTCCCACTTCATTGCCATGGAAAAGGGAATGGTAAGAAATCCAAATCATGCTTCTCAAGTTGGAAAAGGGGACATTACAAGTAATGGGTAGTGATCCTTCAAGGAAGCCTTATTTGGATCTCTAAAGTCAACACATAACCTTATCCCTCCATTCTTTTTCCTCACACGAACCAAGTTTGCAACCCAAGATAACTGTTTGATCAAAAATATTATGTGGGCTTCTATTAGCTTATTTAGCTCCTTCTTCATAAGAGGCTCAATCCTTGGGTTTATAGGCCTTTGCTTCTACCTAACATGTTTGGCATTTGAATCTAACTCTATAGTGTGTTGTGCTAAATTAGGATTGAAGCTTTTAAGATCATCATACCCCCATGCAAAAACATCTCCAAACTCTTGACAAAGATTAACCAATGGATGTTTTTCTTACATCACCTCTCACCACCATGTTTATCTTCTCTCTTCTAAGCTGGTCATCCGAACTGAAGATAAGACTCCAAAGTAACTAGGCCCTTAGGCTGCTTGTTTGACTTCAGCCGAATAATTTGTTCTTCATACCGTTGTTGCAATTTATCCTGATTTTTAGATGAGAATTCAGCTTCCTCTTGTATGAGATTGATGCTTTGTCGATCATTCTCAAACACCTGCCAATTGGTGTTGTTATCCAGGACAGCAAGTCTCACAACTGCTCTAATATGTTGTAATTTCTCTTTCCTGATATCATTGGGAATGTCAAATTGTGCACCAATGGCAGCTAGTCTATCAGCATGTGTGTTCTCTTCTCTTGGAATGGATTGAACATTGAAGGCTTCAAACTCTTCAATGAGGTCCCACACTCTGTGTTTGTAGGACTTCAACAAGTTGTTTTTGGTCACATGATGCCCTCTTACCTAATTTACCACTAATTCACTGTCACCAATGACTTGTAGATGCTTAATTCCTCTCTTTCTAGCCCATTGGAGACCATGTATGAGGGCCTCATATTCAGCTTAGTTGTTTGTGCAGCTGAACGAGAATCTAAAGGCAAAATAGTATTTCTCATTCGTGGGAGACATAAGCATAACACCTCCTCCTGCACCATGCCTACTCCTGGATCCATCAAAGTAAATTTGCCAAAGACCATCATCTTGTTCATTTGTCTTCACAAGGTTAGGAATGAGAGAGTCTTCTTCATGCAAGCAATAAGTACCAATACCAGCTTCTTCAATATTCTTATAAGGATCAAATGCATGACTTTCAATTCCCCATTCATAAAACAATAAATCAAGTATACCTTCAAGAAGAGTACTTGGCTCCTGGGCAACAAGATGGTCCTTTTGATCAAAGATCATACACTTGAGATTGACGACACTTGGCACATAAGGCTTGATATGGTAATTGGCAATAGGTTTAAACCTTATGGTGACCTTAGTGGCATACCTAGTGCTGAAAAGCATGTGTGACCAATCAGATGATAGATATCCTTTAATCTCGGTTGTAAAGTCTCTAGAAAGGCACAAAGCAAAGAATGGAGGGAGGTCAATTATGACGTTGTCTTGAGGAATTGAGAAATTGGGGCATGCATGTAAGGTGAGACTCAATCCCTTGATGACGCCAACTATCTTTAAGGTTGTTCCATCCAGCTGCACAACTCTTTTAGAAAGAGGTTCATACTCTAAGCCAAGCTGGTCAACTATTTGTTTAGGCATGACTGAACTAGTGGCTCATGAAACTATCATGCAGTTGTGGATTAAATGGTTGCCAATAATCAATGACACATAGAAGGGAGGAGGTTTTGCACTTTTACTTGACTGATCTTTTTTTAGCTGAGGTGTATTGGTAAGCACAACCTTTGACCGCTCATTAGATGACTCATTTGAAAAGCTAAGGTTAGACAAGGCGGTTTGTAAAAGATATTTTTTCCCGGGGATACATAAAGACTCCCACATTGACATTTTCACATTGGTTTTCTTCATATGCTCAAGAATATTAAATGGGGAAGTACTAACCTCTGTATTAAAAATCGCAATTAATCGCCCGATTATCGTGGTTTATCGTTTAGGACAAGTAAAACAATTTATCTTTCTAAAAATCACAATTTTCGAAGTACCGATAAATCAGCGATGTCCGGCAATAAAAAACCTAAAAAATCGTGGAAACTCGCTAGGAAAATTGTGGAAAATCACATGGTTTAGGTTTAAATGCAAAAAACAACCAAATCAAACCATTTCGTGCCTTTTTTCTCCTGCACAAGTCGTATTTTCTCCTACGCCCTGGTTTCAAGCATTTCGTGGTAGTTTCGTGGCATTTCGTAGTGGTTTCGAGGCATTTCATGGTGGTTTCGTGGCATTTCGTTGGTGGTTTCCAACGAGTTCGTGGCCCTTGGTACACACTATACATTGTACAATATAAAGTATAAATTTGTATACATTATACAATATAAATTTGTATCCAGTATATTAATTCTGGAAGTTATACAGTATACAGTATAAAATTTATAGATTAATTCGTTTTGTATAATTTATAATAGTAATAAATTTATACATTTAACAATGATATATTATTATATATTACTGTTATAAACAAATCATAATTTATAACATATAATGATGATATATAACAGTAATAATAAATATAATTCGTAACAGTAATATATCCATTGTTAACACAATGATATTTTTTATATAATTTATAACAGTAATAAATTTATACATTTATTATAATAGTATACAACTCTGTTTCAAAAATCGAGATTTATCGGCGATAAATCGTTTGCAAGCATGAAAACGATTAATCTTTTGAAAAATCGCGATTTTTGTTATGCCGATAAATCGGCGATTATTTGCGATAAAATACCCTCGAAAATTGTGGAAAATCGTAGCTAAACTCGTGGAAAATCGCGGGTGAAATCGTGGCTTAGGTTTAAATGCGAAAAAAGACCAAATTGATTTGTTTTTTCACCTGTTTTCTCTTGCCCGACTTGGTTTTGCTCCTGCGACTCACATTTACTCCATTCGTGGGCATTCGACGTGGGTAGGAGGGCATTCGACATGGGTAGGAGAGCATTCAATGTGGGTAGGAGGGCACACAAGTGCAGAGTTCGTGGCCAGTTTTACAACAATTCATGGCCAGTTCGTGGCCCTAGCAGGAGCAGGTAAAGAATACTGTATTTTTTTTTCTTTTTTTTTCAATACAGTGAATACACTGACTTTTCAATACTGTAAGTGTAAATACTAAATATTATAATTTATATTACAAATTTACAATATAGTATTACAGCGAATACACAACTTTACAAATAAATATTTAACAATGAAAATACTTATTGCCTATAACCTATTAATAGTTAATACTAATAGTATTTATATAAAATTTTAATATATTAATTCATTTTGATTCTTTTATATATATTTAATATATTACAGTCTTTGTTGATAGTTAATTGTTATACAACTTATACAGTATACTGTACAGTGTATATATTTATATAAAATAACAGTCATATTGTATTTTATTTTATTTTATACGTTTTGTATATTCTATACAATGTACATTATTATAAATTTATACTTATAGTTAACACTTAAGTTCTTAACTGTACAATATACACTATAAAATTATAATAGTATATTCAATATTGTATAACGATTTTAAAAATATTATCTATGAAGTTATCATAATATACTAACGTCTTCAATATAGTTTTTTCGTAATTTTTTCTTCATGGAATTACAATATTATTCTTAATTTCGTCATACAATTTAATTTCTCTAAGGCTTGTAAATCTAAGACAATTGTTTTTTGTTTTGTTTTGTAGAATGGCATCGGGATCCGGTTCACGTTCAGTTGCTCGTAGTAAGCCTAAATCAAATGACCCCTCTTGGAAGCATTGTGAACCAGCAGAGGGCAATTGTGTTATATGCAATTATTGTGGCATGAAGATGAGTGGAGGTGTTTATCGCCTTAAGTTCCACATTTCACGGATACCAGGGAATGAAGTGACAGTGTGCAATCAAGCACCGCCTGAGGCTCAACGAGAGTTGTCTGCTTACCTTGCAACTTATGCAAAGAAAAAAGAAGAAAAGAAGAGGAAAGTTGATGCACTTGCAGCCCTAGCAAATAGGAGGGCAGCGAGGGAAGATTTTGACATTGGGGCATCTTCTAATGCCGCAACTCCACGAGGTCAAACACTAGGACGGGGTTCATCCACTGATAGTAGTTCAACGATGTTTTTTGTTCCTCGAAGTACTCCTGGTTCACAACCTTCACTCGAAGGTACTGCTTGGAATAAAGAAATGCACAATGAAGCAAGAATAGTTGCGGCAAACTTTTGGTACTACAACAACATTCCTTTCAATGTGGCAAAAAGTCCATATTGGGAGAATTTGGTCACTGCATTGACTGTTGTTGGGAAGGGGTTCAAGGCTCCTACTCCCCATGATTTGAGTGGCCCATTGTTGGAGGATTCCGTCACACATACCAAAACTCTTGTAGAAGAGCAAAAAAAGGTATGGCATAAAAAAAGGATGCACCATTTTGTCTGATGGGTGGACAGATGGGAAAAACCACATTGATTAACTTCCTAGTGGCATCAAGTGGGCAGTTGGTCTTCCTGAAATCAATTGATGCCTCCCACCAAGTGAAAACTGCAATCACTTTGTGTGATATGTTAGATGAGGTGGTGAAGGAGGTGGGTGTGGAGAATGTCGTCCAAGTTGTGACTGACAATGCGGTGGCATATGTAGCAGCAGGGAGACTTCTTGAGGAGAGGCACCCTACACTTTTTTGGACCCCTTGTGCAGCCCATTGTTTGGATCTCTTATTGGAGGACATAGGAAAACTCTCATGGGTGAAAAATGTGGTTGAGGACGCAAGAAATATTACAAAATTCATCTACAATCACACTTGGGTGCTAAACTTGATGAGAGAGCACACCAATGGAAAGGAGCTTGTCCGATCAAGGGTCACACGATTTGCCACAAACTTCATTACATTGCAGAGAATTGCAACCTCATTAACATCCCTTAAGCAGATGTTTGTGAGCACGCGATGGTTGGAGTCTCCCTATGCTAGGAAGACCGAAGGGGAAAGGGTCGTGAAGACCGTTTTTGATGATATGTTTGCAAAGCAAATGGAAGAAATCATAAAGGTAATCTAAACTTGAATATTTGTTTATTTATCATTTGTTATATAATTTTTTATTAATTTTGATTTTAAATTTATATGTTATTTTGTTTTAGGTGTCAGAGCCTTTGGTTCGAGTTCTACGGATGGTGGATGGGGAGAAAAACCCAATGGGTTATTTGTATGAGGCTATGGATGTGGCCAAGGAGGCCATAGCTAAATATTATGGGCACAATCAACGAAAATATGAACCCATTTGGCGCATAATTGATTGGAGATGGAACAAGACACTTCATCGACATATACATGCAGCAGCGTACTACCTAAACCCAAAGTTTTTCTATTCCCCATCATTTAAGGCTGATGAGGAGGTTATGGATGGCCTTAATACATGCATAGAGAGGATGGTATCTGACGAAGATATTAGAGATGCAATTCTTGACGAGCTGCAAATTTACAAGACTGCAGAGGGGAGGCTCTTTTCTTCGGCTCTATGTGTGAAAAGAAGAAACACTTCTCAGCCAAGTAAAAACAAATTGAATCATTTGTATTTAGTCTCATTACACAGAACTAGAAACTAGAAGTCTAGAATTCTTTTATTTATTCAAGCTTAGTTAACTTACAAAATTATAAATGTTTTATTTGCAGATTTGTGGTGGGAAGATTATGGTGCAAAAACACCAAATCTTCAAAAGCTAGCCATCCGCATTGTGTCAGCCATGCAGTGCTTCTGGATGCAAACGTAATTGGAGCATGTTCGAAGTTGTTCACACAAAGAAGCACAACAGGTTGACAACACAATGCCTCAATGACCTTGTCTTTGTGTGATACAATCTTCGTCTTCGTGTGAGACAAGTGGAGGGGGCACAGAGTTATGATGCAAATGACTTGGATGACATTGATCCATATGATGACTGGATTGTTGAGCCTGATGATGCGGAGCCTATGTTTACTACAAAGGAGATAATAGCTTTGGAAAGGGAGACTGAAGAAGCAATACCATCAGGGACATTAGAAGTTGGTGATGATCCAGATGATATGTTTGTAGATGAAAATGTTGGTGTTACAGAGGAGGAATATTTACCTTCCACTTCCACGAGGCAGCCGCAAGTGCAACAGACTTATTTTAGGCGTGCTTAATGAAACAGAATATTATTGATATTTGATAGTGATACTTCAAAAGTCACATGTGACATGACTCTATGAGCATTTTTGTTTGCAAACTTTGTAGTCTCTTTTTTGGTCAAAACTTAATCGGAAATATGCATATGGGCCTATGGCATTCTATAAAGTCACTTCTCGCATCATTTAACATTGTTTTTACATTTAATTTAAGTATATTTTATGAATTTAAATGTTTTTAAAAGTAGCGATAAAGATTTGCCGATAAATTACCGATTCCCGATTTCCAATTCAAAATTTGGCCTGCCGATTAATCACCGATAACGATTTTTTTAACTATGGTATACAGTATACACTGTTATAAATTTATAGTTAACTGTTACAGTATACACTATAAATTTATAATAGTATATTGTATAACAATTTTAAAAATATAATTATCTATCAAGTTATCATAATATAATACAATATTAAGTTATCATACAGATACTGTATAAAAATTGAGAGAAATTTTAGGATAATGTCTAAAAAATTATAACACAGTATGATAATTAATAATTATAATAATATAATACAGTGTTTAAGTTATCATAATAATGTCAAAAAATTGAGAGAAATTTCAGGATGATGCATAAATTACAACACGAACACCCTATCTTATTTAGAATCATATGTTTTCAATATAGCTTTGTTGTAATTTTTTCTTCATGTAATAGCAATATTATTCTTAATTTCATCATACGATTTAATTTCTCTAAGGCTTGTAAATCTAAGACAATTGTTTTTTGTTTTGTTTTGTAGAATGGCACCGGGATTCGGTTCAGGTTCAGCTACTCGTAGTAAGCCTAAATCAAATGACCCCTCTTGGAAGCATTGTGAACTATTGGCATGTGTGTCTAGCACTCCCCGTGAGTTTCGTGACATGGATTAACTGCCTCTTGTAGATCCTAACTCTGGCGATTATAGCGGAGACTAACACCTATGGGTTTTGGTCTAACAGCAATCGTGGTCCAACAAATGGTATCAGAGCGACAGGTCTCGAGTTCGAAACTCACTCGGGTAACGCTGAGGGGAAGATTGTTGGCATGTGTGTCGAGCGCTCCCTGTGAGTTTCATGACATGGACTAACCGCCTCTTGTAGATCCTAACTCTGGCAATTGTAGCGGAGACTAACACCTATGGGTTTTGGTCTAACGACAATCGTGGTCCAACAAACCAGCAGAGGGCAATTGTGTTATATGCAATTATTGTGGCATGAAGATGAGTGGAGGTGTTTATCGCCTTAAGTTCCACATTTCACGAATACCAGAAAATTAAGTGACAGTGTGCAATCAAGCACCACCTGAAGGCTCAACGAGAGTTGTCTGTTTACCTTGCAACTTATGCAGAGAAAAAAGAAGAAAAGAAGAGGAAAGCTTATGCACTTGCAACCCTAGCAAATAGGAGGGCAGCAAGGGAAGATTTTGACATTGGGGCATCTTCTATTGCCCCAACTCCATGAGGTCAAACATTGGGAATGGGCATCCACATCCACTGATAGTAGTTCAACAATGTTTTTGGTTCCTCGAAGCAGTCCTGTTCACAACCTTCACTTGAAAGTATTGCTTGGAATAAAGAAATGCACAATGAAGCAAGAATAGTTGCGACAAATGTTTTTGGTACTTACGACAACATTCCTTTCAATGTGGCAAAAAGTTCATATTGGGGGAATATGGTCACTGCATTAACTGTTGCCGAAAAGGGGTTCAAGGCTCCTACTCCCATGATTTGAGTGGCCCATTGTTCGAAGATTCCATCATACATACCAAAACTCTTGTAGAAGAGCAAAAAAAGGTATGGCAAAAAAAAAAGGATGCACCATTTTGTTTGATGGGTGGACAGATGGGAAAAACCACACAATGATTAACTTCCTAGTGGCATCAAGTGGGCAGTTGGTCTTCTTGAAATCAATTGATGCCTCCCGCCAAGTGAAAACTGCAAGCACTTTGTGTGATATGTTAGATGAGGTGGTGAAAGAGGTGGGTGTGGAGAATAACGTCCAAGTTGTGATAGACAATACGGCGGCATATGTAGCAGCAGGGATACTTCTTGAGGAGAAACACCCTACACGTTTTTGAACCCCTTGTGCAGCCCATTGTTTGGATCTCTTATTGGAGGACATTGGAAAACTCTCATGGGTGAAAAATGTGGTTGAAGACGCAAGAAATATTACAAAGTTTATCTACAATCACACTTGGGTGCTAAACTTGATGAGAGAGCACACCAATGGAAATGAGCTTGTGTGATCAAGGGTCACACGATTTGCCACAAGCTTCATTACATTGCAGAGCATTGCAACCTCATTAACATCCCTTAAGCAGATGTTTGTGAGCACGAAATGGTTGGAGACTCCCTATGCTAGAAAGACCGAAGGGGAAAGGGTCGTGAAGCCCGTTTTTGATGATATGTTTGCAAAGCAAATGGAAGAAATCATGAAGGTAGCCTAAACTTGAATATTTGTTTATTTATCATTTGTTTGTTATATAATTTTTTATTAATTTTGATTTTAAATTTATAGGTTATTTTGTTTTAGGTGTTAGAGCCTTTGGTTCGAGTTCTACGGATGATGGATGGGGAGAAAAACCCAATGGGTTATTTGTATGAGGCTATGGATGTGGCCAAGGAGGTCATAGCTAAATATTATGGGCACAATCAGCGAGAATATGAACCCATTTGGCGCATAATTGATCGGAGATGGAACAAGACACTTCATCGACATATACATGTAGCGGCATACTACCTAAACCCAAAGTTTTTCTATTCCTCATCATTTAAGGTTAATGAGGAGGTTATGGATGGCCTTAATACATGCATAGAGAGGATGGTATATGACGAAGATATTAGAGATGTAAGTATTGACGAGTTGCAGCTTGACAAGACTGCAGAGGGGAGGCTCTTTTCTTCGACTCTATGTGTGAAAAGAAGAAACACTTCTCAGCTAGGTAAAAACAAATTGAGTCATTTGTATTTAGTCTCGTTACACGTAGAACTAGATACTAGAAGTCTTGAATTCTTTTATTTATTCAAGCCTAGTTAACTTACAAAATTATAAATGTTTTATTTGCAGATTTGTGGTGGGAAGATTATGGTGCAAAAACACCAAATTTTCAAAAGCTAGCCATCCGCATTTTGTGTTAACCATGCAATGCTTCTAGATGCGAACGTAATTGGAGCATGTTCGAAGCTGTTCACACAAAGAAGCACAACAGGTTGACAACACAACGCCTCAATGACCTTGTCTTTGTGCGATACAATCTTCGTCTTCGTGTGAGACAAGTGGAGGGGGCACAAAGTTATGATGCAATCGACTTGGCTTACATTGATCCATATGATGATTGGATTGCTGAGCCTGATGATGCGGAGCCTATGTTTACTACAGTGGAGATAGCAGCTTTGGAGAGGGAGACTAAAGAAGCAACACCATCAGGGACATTAGAAGTTGGTGACGATTCAGATGATATGTTTGTAGATGACAATGTTGGTGTTGCAGAGGAGGAATATTTACCTTCCACTTCCACAAGGCAGCCATAAGTGCAATAGACTTATTTTAGGCGTGCTTAATGAAATGGAATATTATTGATATTTGATAGTGATACTTCAAAAGTCACATGTGACATGACTCTATGAGCATTGTATTTTGCAAACTTTGTACTCTTTTTTGGTCAAAACTTAATCGAAAATATGCATATGGGCTTATGGCATTCTTTAGAGTCGCTTCTCGCATCATTTAACAATGTTTTTACATTTCATTTAAGTTTATTTTATGAATTTAAATGTTTTTAAAAGTAGTGATAAAATTGTCGATTAATGTCGATAAATTTCCGATTCCCGATTTCTGAGTCAAAATTTGGCCTGCCAATTAATTACCGATAACAATTTTTTGAACTATGGTACTAACCTTCTGCTGCACTTTACCTACAACAATACCTTCTTGTGCTTGAGCTAGTTAGAGGTGACTTCTAGGTTGTTCTTGAGCTTTTGGGGCCTAATTTCTCTGAGTCTCTTACACATCTAAAGCTGGAGTAGAACTCTTATCAATTGGTTGTTCTACCTCGATGGCCCTTTTTTTGGACCTAGTGTTAGCTGCCATTCATTCCTGAAGAAGAAGTCTGATTGTATCCTTACAACTGATTCACTCCACAAAACTCTTTTGTTTGCCAATTAATGAGTGTAGCATGTTCTTATGTTGGCTCTTGAGTAACCTCTTGCGGTGGTGGTACCTCAACTGATGCACTTTGGGAAATTGAGGAATTTTGCACCATCGGAGCTTGATTTAGGATACCATTTGGAAAAGTAGTTTGATTGTGGGCTTGGTTGCAAGGAAAGCACCACTCATAGTCTTGTACTAGATTGTTTTGAACGAGAACTATTCCTTTAGAAGTGCCAACAGCATTAGGATTGTATGATTGGTAAGGCTTGGTATGAGTTATTCGGCCTTGGCCTTGGAAGTTTGTTTGATATGGAAGCTTATTAGGCTGATAAGAAGGTCAATAAGGGGCTTGATAAGGCCGATAATTTTGTGCTTGTTTCCTTTTGAAAGTCACTAATTCATTGCCAAAGGTTTGTAAAAGGCTCTTTACCTCTTGCAGGTCATTAGATGCGCTTGACACTGGAATAAGTACTATTGCAGGTATTTGAAGTGGCATAGATGGTTTTATTTCTAGAAATATAGGCATAGGAGTCCTTGCTGCAATCTTTCCAGCTTGTATGAGACTATTCTTTGCCCTAATGGCCACCTCATAAGCATCTCGAAGTGTTCTACCACCCATAGATTGCATCATTCCTAAAATGTCACTATTTAGTATTGAGTGATCTTAGATAACACAAGAAAGCATATTCAGGAGTAGGTCTTACCAACAGTGGGATTCTATCCCAGGTCTTTTGAAATCTGAAATTGAAATCCATCATGATTTCATGAGGGGCTCTTTTAATAGTGGTAAGTTGCTCTATGAGAGATAGATGATCACTCTTGTCCTCAAAATACTTGCAAAGTTTCACCCCAAGCTCGTCCCATGTATGAATAGAAGTTGGTTGCAGACTTCTATGCCATTGTAGTGTTTTTCCTTTAAAAAACGAGGCTAGGAGCCTGAGTGTTACATCGTTTTTAGTGACAAGGTGGATCGAACAAATATTAGCAACATCCAAGATGTACTCAATAGGGGTTGTTGAATGTTCTCTTGTAAAGGATGGGATGCTTTTTAGGGCAACTACTGGGATATCATGTTGGGCATTCAAAGCCAAGGGGTTGCCACCATTGAAAGTAACAAAGGGTTGATTTCTTTGAAGGGCCATGAAGGGAATGGGTCTTAAAATTGTGGAAGAGCAAGAGAAGGGTCTACTAGGGGGAGGAATGGAAAGACTTCTACTAGGAGGGGAAAGAGATCTTTGAACCGATCTTTCTCTCCTTCTTGGTAAAAGTTGTAGATACTCAAAAATTCTCCTCTTGCTACGCTATGTCTTGTTTGAATCCTTCTCATAAAAACAGGCACTGGACTCCTTGAAACCAGTAGATAAGACCTTGGGAGTCACCAGATGTGTAGAAAGATGCCTCCAAAGGCTGGTATCCGCTAAAACACACATCAATCTGAGGGAAAGAAAACCAAAAGGGAGTTACAAGTGACTTAAATTGTCCCATCGGGCGTGCCAAAACTGTTTTCACTTGAGATTGCACCCTTGTTGAAACGAGAGATTCAACACCTCAGTGAAACATGGGATGATTTCTATGTGGGACTTGACTGTATGAAATCAACCCCCGGACAAGTTCGGCTTCCTCTACCTATCTTACTAATGCTATACTACTCCTAAGTTAGGTTATGCTACTGAACTGCAAGGGGAAAAGGGAGCAGTGTGTGAAAGGGAAACTAAGCTAAAAGAATGGTGATAGCACCAAAGAAAGGGGATCTCTCTTTCCTTAAAGTTTAGGGAAGCAAGGAAGGCTCATGCAAGGCTAAGAGAGCAGATATAGACCACAGTACAGCTTTACAATTCCATCAGCTTTATACCCTACATATATGACAATGTAAAATGGAAGTCATGCAGATATAGTCCAAACACAACATAAAATGGGAGGAACGGAGATGCAAGAAGACAATACGATAAGTAAAAGGGTAGATACGAGCCACATTCAACATATATTATTGCTTATAAGGATGCACAAACTATTACAGTCATTCAGAAGGCATTGGATGCGTTACAAAAGCTCAAAACAGAGGTCTGCAACTTAAAGTTCAATCAACATTTTAGCATGGTGTTGGCTAGATTTTCTGCACAGCTGAAAACCTAGGCAATCATGAGATAAATCTCCCTCATTTACCGGTGAGGCTCCCGTATAAGATTTTGTCAGTTGTATTTCCTAATATCTATTTGTTGATATTACTTTAACTATGTAGCTCATGAACCATAGCTAGACAGTTTTGCAGCAAGTAAGCAGCTGTAAAAGAAAAGAAAAATCTGCAGAAGAGGAAAATAATAGGAAACCGGGGAAAGGAGAGAGGATGTGCAACCCAATCAATAGTTTACAGAGTTGATCGCATGCACATAGATTAAAGCAAATAGATCATTAAACATAGAATTCACAGCAAAGGAAACTTTCAGATCTAGATCTAGAATAACACAAAGTTTATGAATAGATCTAGAAATAAATACGAGAAGAATGCACCGTTGACACAAAGTTCTCCGGAAATCTCCTCTCTATTCCTTTGCTTGCAGAAAGCTATCAAGGGTTTTAACTCAAAGTCTGGAACACAAGAATGTTGATTACAAATTCTGATCATTTAACCTGTAGGTTCTTCCTCTATTTATAGTGTATAAAGAGCAATTACAAATAGGAAGCTTTAAATGAATTCCTGTATGCAGAAGCTATGAAAAGGGAAACAGCTGGCAATCTTCCTCCTGGAATTCCTCTTTGCATGACATGCATGATTTATAACTGAAAAATAAAACCTTCTATTTTGCATGTTTGCCACCTATTTCCAAGTAATTGACTTCTTCAAGTAATAGCTTTTAAACCAATCACTTAAGTTTTATAATTTAATTGATTGCTCAATTACTTTGTCGGAGAAAATAAAAGAAAGAGGAAAAGAAATAAGAAGAAAGTTGCAACCCTCTCAGTCTTGTTCTTCTTCCATATTCTGCACACGGTTGACTCTTTTGCCTTTGATTCTCACCAAACTGGATCTGGAAGCTATGCATGAATGTGATTTGCTTGTGGGTATTGCCTTTGACCTGTCTTCCCTTCTATCCTTGAAGCTTTTGTAATTCTTCTTCAGTACATGCACCAGTGCAATGTTTGTCATAAATAATTTAGACAAAACTCATCTTTTATTTAAAATTGCATATGAGCAATTTTAAATTCTGGAAAGCACTCTAGGTGAATGCAAACACAAGTAAATTCAATGAAGGCTTCAACTGGAAGATTGGGAGCACATGCACAAGTTTTGAAAGGAATTCTCTATGCACTGACTTCTACACGGGCTGCGTTAGAAACAAGAGGATGAATTTTTGTCGGAAGCCTTTGCAATTATGAGATCTGTATCTGTCAATTAAATTGGTGATATGTTCAAGGCCTATGTTTGTATCATTGACTTCAGCAAATTTGGAAGCTATGCATGATTCTGTTGATCTTTCTCTTTCATCATGCTTCAACATGGCTGGAACAATCTTTGTTTGAGCTCTTTTTCTTTAATTCTATCGGAATCCCTTGCAATTGGATCCATTTGTGCAGATCTAGCAACTTCTTCAGATTCGAAAGATATATTCAATATATCTAACATTGATTTGAACTTTTTTTCACTAATATGAGCACCTGTGATGAATACCTACAATTAATTCAGACAAAGATGAAGTCCAGAGCATGAATACTTGATTTCTGTCACCAAAAATCTGCATATGAAGCCTGCTGCCCTAAAATTTGAGGTTTTGCTTGCATGCAAAGCAAGCAAAAATATTATTTAATTCACCAGAGCACTTATACCAACATGCAAATAATTATCATAGCAAGAATCAAGCCATTCCAACCCTAGGCGCCAAACCTTGAAGCTCCCTGGCAATGAAAAACACTCTTTAATGCAAAAACCTCCTTCCTTTGGTGCCAAAACCTGTCCGGGCTGCAATCCTTTGCAAAAAGAATTAATTGCTTCTTTATTATGGCAGCCCATGCTTATATAACCCTCAACATTCTATTTTTAATAATTGCCCTTCCTATTTCTGGCAATTTAATTAATAAACAATCATGTTTATTCACCCAAATTGGGCGCCCAATTATGCATGCTGCTGGTTGCTTTTAAATAAATTTATTTTATTTATTTTTAGCATGCATCCTTGACTTCTCCTTAGCTCTTCCACTTGCATTGACTTTCCTTCTATTTATGGCACCAAAATTGGGTGAATAAACCATTAATAAATATTATTAAATGCATTGTTATTCACCCAAGGTGGGTCGCATTTTTTAGCAAGGGAATTGCTAAAAATAAGAAGTCAGCTTGATGGGAATTTCCACCCTGCACTGCAACTCCAAAAATCCCCTCTTCCACTTAAGTGATTTGACTTTCATAATGGGAATTTTTACCCTGCAAGGCAGGTAAGAAGTTCCCGTCAGTGCTTTAAGTGATTTTTCTTTATTTTATAATGGGAATTGTCGCCCTGCAAGGTAGGGAAGAAATTCCCGTCTTCCTGCCACTGCCAAAATTTCCACTTGCAACTTAAAGTCTTCCTTGCAAAAAGTGTGGCTTGCATTAAAACTGACCTCCTTTGATAAAGTGTGACTTGTATGGGTGAATAATCTCTTTGGTGGGAAAAGTTAGCCTGCCAGGCAGGTAAAAAATTCCCATCGGTGCTTTAAGTGATTTTTCTTTATTTTATAATGGGAATTTTCACCCTGCAAGGCAGGTAAGAAATTCCCACCTGCCTGCCGCCTCTAATTTTCCCATCGCAGCTTAAGTGACTTTGACTTCATGGGAAAAAATACCCTACAAGGCAAGTAAGAAATTCACGCCTACCTGTCGCCTCTAATTTTCTTATCGCAGCGTAAGTGACTTTGACTTCATGGGAAAAAGTACCCTGCAAGGCAGGTAAGAAATTTCTGCCTGCCTGCCACTACTAAAAATCTCATCGCAGCTTACACTCATTAATTCCAGAAAATGCGACTTGCCTGGTAGAGGCTTTTTGTGCATGACTTCATCTTTTTGGTCAGAAGCTTGAATTTTGAGGTCGATTCCTTCTGGTGTTGTGTCGGTAGATGGTTTCCAGATGCTTCAGGCAATTAAATAGATTATACTGGCGAAGGAATTGACCTAGGGGAATTTCACAGAGAAACTGCGGAGAAAACCAGAGAAAAACGCAAAAGAAATAAATAAAAGCGAAAAACGTTGCCAGAAGTTGCAGACAATGCCCTGAATTCATTCCTGGTGAAAACCCTATTGAGATGAGTGAATACTGGCATGCAAAACTTCAACAGGATTCAACCGGAGCACAATTTACTTCAAACGGGGCATTATTTATTCAATAAATAATTAAATAAAAATTTCCTGCAGACAAAACTTGGCGAAGGGATAAAATGAGTTTGGGCATCTAGGTATTTGTCAAAATTGGCTCATATGATTCACTGGGAATATCCTAACATAATACAGACATCTTCTGGCAATAAAAACACAAAAAGACCCGTTATTTTAAAAGAACGATTTTTTTAAAATGGGCAGTCCTAGATTTCAGGGTGAAATTTGGGGACACCACATGGTATTTTTACAAAACGAAAAAAAGGATCTTTTACAATGAAAACAAGTTGCATTATATAAAGAAAGGAAAAGAAGAGAGAAGAGATGCCAATAATGGAGAGTGGTTGTTGAGGTGGTTGAGCGATTGGCTTGAATTAGGCGCGACTTTGTCATGCTTCGGAAAATTCTGATGTTTCGTCCTCTTTTCGTATCTTTTGAATGATCTATGAAGTTGTCATTGATTTCCGCCTTAACCCGCGAATAACCTCTAACTCCACTTTGCGTTTTTACTACTCGCGGACTTGTTGTTTCTCCTTCCATAGAGTATGCTTCTTTCTACGGAGTCTTCTATAACCCGCAACTTTAAACTTTGCCTTGTCCCATGAAAATTTGAATTTGCTTGCTCCTTTGTTTTGCAGCATCTAGTTCCGCAGTGGTGTTCCTTTGTTGTGCGGGTTTTGCAACCCACGGAACACCATGATCTTCATTTCTTTGCTCTAGGGATAACTTAACTTGTCACATGTCGCGATGTCGAGCGGCCTCATTGCTTTGTCCTACGGAGTATAACTTTGCAATCCCTTTCCTTTGTAACATGACCTTGCAAATCCGCGATGTGCTATTTTTTATGAACTAGTAGAACGCTACACCTCCAACTATCTTCCACGGAACTACAGACACCAATTTTTGGTACCCTTGTCCCCCATCCCGCATTCACTCCCATTCGTTATCACCTTGCACATTCATATTTCCCTTCCTATTTCAAATTTCTATTTCCTTCTCAAACCCCCATTACTCCTCTTAATTCCTATTATCATATCTTAATCCCATCTTAATCCTAGCATTATTAAAGCCCCTTAATCCATCCCTAATCCCATCTAATTCCCATTAATCAACCCATTTATTTTCCCCTAATCCTCATCCTAATATTATTATTATTTACCCCTAATTATATTTTAACCACCCTAAAAACCCATCCACTTTCCTAGGATTCCACCCATTTATGAACCCTAGGATTCCACTTACACCCATTTAATCCCCCCTTATCCTCCCACTACCATTTATTTCCCCCATGCCCCACTATCTCGTCCAAAACGGCTAACCAACGACTTTTGACCCATTTAAGCCCTCCACTTTCAAGATTTTCACCATCTCCTTCATCCAAGAGGACGGTCTGCCGCAGTCACCGGTGACCCAGGCAGGTCGCCATCGACCCTATTAATACACCTCCATGCCTCCTCTCAAATGGCTAAAAATTTTTGGGTGTTTAGCTATCTTACAAACTTGCTATGATTTTCTAATCTCATGAGCCACAATCTGCAACTTGGTGTCTTCTCAAGAGCCTTGCATGCCATCCATGGAAGCTTGAAGACCTTGAGTTTGCTTAGAGTCCTTTCGCTTCATCGTCTCTTTCTTGCAGATTTTACAAGTCAACTTGGAGCTCAACTGTCTCGTCATCCTTCTCTGATCATTTTCAGATCCCCTTTTCCCATCCTTTCAGCTCATCAAATCGTCAACCCAGCCTTGGTCGTCGTCAACCCAGCCTAGTCGTCGTCAACCCAATCTATGTTAGCACTACTTTCTATCTGCACCATCATTTTCCTCAGCGTCACAACTCCCCCATCATTATGAGCACTTTGCTTCTACCACCCATCTATATGACAGCCCCAATTTTGCCCTCTTGATCCCAGTCGTCGTCAAACCGACCCAATCGTCATCGACCCTATCAGTATCCCCATCAGATCTTCCCTCTGTTGCATCCTCTATGTTCCTCACCATCCCAAGATCAAACTCAGCATCTCAGAGCAGGTTCCTTAGCGGTCATCGTCGTCGATCTGATCAGGTTTGATTTCCTTTATCAGCATTTGCATTATCAAATTTTTATTTCAGCATCCCTAGCGTATCTTATCTCTATTTTAGGTTTTTATCTACATCCTTTTATCTATTATCATTTATCGATCATCTTATCAAAGTGGGTTGACATCCATCCTAGGAAGTTATCACTTCTTGGGACTGACTTTGTCAGGCAACCCACCATCTTATCTACTAATTGCTTTTGTGTTTAGCTTCTCTTTGCGGTGCAGGTTATCGAGCTCCCTGCGGAGAGGACCTTTTGCGCCTGTGTCGTCATCTTCATCATTATCCCCATCAAGAGGTAGCCTTAAAACCTCCCATAGTTATGAGTTTCTTGGTTTCTTGTGTCCTCTTCATCAACTTGAAACAAGAGTGGGAGATCTCGTCAAATAGGAACTATCTTCTTTGTTCAGCAAACTTCTGAATTTTTCGGAGCCGCCTAAGTCCCGAGCCCTTGTTCCTTTGTTGCGTCGGTTTTGCGACCTGCGGAACACTATGTTCCTGCCTTCTATAGAACAATAAGTTCCTTTGTTCCTTTGTTGAACGACTTTTCGAACAAAAAATGTTTAAGTCCTCAACTTAAATGAAGTTGTCAAAATAGAATGGGTGCTATTTTGGACTGCAGACCTAAACACCAACTCCCCTCGTAATGACTTTATTGCAAAGAAAAAGAAGATTGCTTTCAAGGAGGAAGCTACCTTTGGTTGGTATAAAACAGTTCACTCTGATAAGGAAGTGAACCAAAGGTGATATTGGATCCTCTTGAAAAGACAAGAATCCAATTATTCACACCGAGGCCGATGAATTCTCAAAGAAAGTAAACACGATGGAAAGGGATGTCAAAGATGCTTGTTTGCTTGTAGCCAAAAATCTGAGTAACAAAACTCCTAACCTTTATCCAATCTTTGAAGAAGATGACCCTTGTATGATGGATAGGGCTCAAGAAAAAATGAAAGCAGGAAGCTTTGAAGGCTGCAAGTATTAGATTGGGGGACCACCATGGGTTTCTTTGCAAGGTTTTTTATAATCAGTAATATGGGGGTATCAAAGAAAAGATCAAGTCCATTTCTACCAAAAGTGTTTAATGTCAAGTTTGTGGATAACTTCTAGGTTGTGTTCTTTTATTGCGATAAACACTTTAAATGTGATCTAGTGATGTAATAAGGTTGCGAGAGACTCAGACCTGGCCCCTCATTGTTGGTTGATCTTAGTCTCTTTTAGGTCGTCTACGGCCATTTGGAGGATTGGCTTGTGTGTGTACTCATGGCGTCTCATTCCCTTCTTTATTCTAATAATATTTAGCCTTATTGATTTTGAGCAGGCGACACTCGGGGATAACGCTTGAGCTGGCTTATTACATTCCTCCGAGTTCTTAACTTGACCATTAGGGAGATCTCCCTCCACTCACCTGTCCATCTAACCCCCTACCGCAACGGTCACATCTGGCCTGCATGTGACCTGCCAACCGGGGATCTCACTAACACAGGGCCAGCAGCAAGGGGAATCACCACAATCTTGCTCCTAAGTGTGCCCAATAAAACACAGTTTCCGTCACCTTTGCATACCCAACAAGAGGGTTTGCCCTACCCTTATTAAGAAAGAAGAAACTTTTACGAGCATTTGTAGCCAAATACAATGCATGTTTGGAATGAATTATACCTCAAACCAAACAAAACAAATATCCAATATCTCTCACCCCTATTCTCTTGCCTTTCAAATAACAATCATTACGCATTCCCTATATAAATGATCAAGTTAATCTATTTCCCCCCTAAGGTAATCCATTTTCTCATCCCGCACTCACACTATACAGGTTATTTTGTTCTTTTGCTTTTGTCCTTGTAAACAAGCTTGGAGAGTGCAATTTTAGAGAAATATTGAACTATATTACAACTTCAATCTGAGTCAATATAAAGTTAGCTTGTGGCCAAATGCCCAAAGGGGAATGATGAAGCACAACTATCTCTTTTGCATTCATTGTGTTACGCACAAGTCCTAAGCTACAACAGTTTTCTTCAATTCTATTGAATGGGGTTTTGATGCATCCATTTAACCTTTCACCTATCTTTTTAAGAAGGTGTTGGATCAATGAATTTTTTTGAGTTTAGGGTTTATCTTGGCCATCCCTTTGGATTTTTCCCAGCAGAAAACTCCTCTTCATGTTCATTGATAGTAATGAAGAATGGCGAACATTTGCTGGAAAAGCAACTACAAAAGGCATCGAGTTCTATTAAAACCAATCAAGAAGGTCACCTGACCAACTCTTTTCAGTATAAACCTTTCCAGGATAGAGAAGTAAGGATTCTGTAAAAGATAACAGGCCTCAAAGACAACTACCAGAAAATCCTGATTTTAAGCAGCAGGCTTCCCTCAGTGTAGATCAACGTCCACCAGTTGATCATGATCTGTTAGAGATTATCCAGCAATAAGCAGAAGGAAAACATTGGAGGTTGGACACCCTGCGGATTAGTTACTTCCATGGTGAATTTAGAGGAAATAGAATAAGACTTGGAATCCAAGCAGCTTTGGCTTTCAAAGAAGAATGAATATGAAAATATAGAATCAAACAAACACCATCAATACCTTCATCTAATAAGGGAAAAGATAGCTTGACTTTGTGACCTCAAAGAACTAAAGTAGATATACTATGAAAATTTAGAATTGCAAATATTGAAATGCACAAGTTGAAATGCTAAGCATAGCCTACCAAGTAAATAAATGTATAGCAAGGTGAAACAAAACATAATGATAATTTTAATATGTGCAAACAAATTGTATGCATATCCCAAATGATTATGAATATATGATTAGTATTGATACTTGAAATATCTTTGTGTACATAAACAAATATTTAGGTCCAAGCCTGCATGCAACCCACCCCCTCCCTGCATGCAACCCACCCCCTCTTGCATGGATAAGGACACTTTTTCACTTTACCCATAGTATATTTCATTTTTTTTACCCCTTCAAATTTCAATATGGTGACAAAGCTGGAAAGGAAACTGAGACCTGTCGATCCACCTAGAACCTTGGAGATACAATTGCTGATGGTGAACATTGATCTTATAAAGCTAAATCTAAATGGTACAGGTTATTTTTTAAGGTCGCGACAAAGCCAAACTCCAATTTGGCGTATGAGACCCCTCTCAGATCCCACAAGGGGGTATCTTTCCATTTACCTCATGTACCATTTAAATTTTGTACCTGGACATTGTCAATCCACCTACACCCCACAAATAAGGTTGTATTGATAATAGCAAATATGTATCACATTCTACATTCAGTCTCCGATCAATTTCAATATCCTATAGTTTGCAAAAAGCAACTTACCATCTCATCTCTTCCACTAAACTAAAATTGAAAACAGTAGTTGGTGCAACTTGTGAGGCAATATGGTTAAAGAGAGTATTTGAAGCAATATCAAGTTCAAGCAACTCCATTGCTTTGAAATAATCGATACATGATTGATCTTGGTAAGAAATCAATCTATCATGCTAGGTTAAAAACACATTAAGATGCAAGCATTATTCAGGAAGGATTTGAGCAACAATAAATTTTAATCAGCCAGCCATTCTGTGTGAAGGAATATAAAACGATCATTAACAGGGGCTGTTGGAGTAAACATCCATTTAATTTGAATTTGAAAAGAACATAGAAAATAAATTGAATACAAGGTTTACAATGTAGTCAAATCACACTAATTTCTCTTCTTGTGTTAAAAGAGAACAGTCGTGTCAATGTGTATGTGTGTGTGTGTGTGTGTCTATATATATATAAGCTTTGGAATATTTTCAAAAATTGAGTAATGAATGAACTAAAGATATGCAGTGTTCTTGGTTATATGTGCTTTTTATTCGACAGTTCCATTCGAGCTGGAATGACACATTTGTTTCTCAACGCTTCCAGAAAAGAAGTTTACAATCATTGTTGTGTGGGACATGAACATGGTGTTACTGAAAAAATGTGCATAGACGAGCAAATAGACTGTTATTTTCAGAATTTTTGTGGCAAATACCCAGCTAGACTTCTTGGTCAAGGAACTCCTACGTAATAAGCTTGCACGGTAAAATGTAAAAAATATGGGAAAGGATCTGTTTCATTTTATCTACTGGCAGCAAGAGTCTCTGATTCTAACCTTCATCCTATTTGGGCAGGTTAAGTAGGATATTCTTTTCTTCGTCATGAAAGAAATGAATCCACCTTTTTTCCGTGTATCAAAACTTAAAAGAGTTCAACTTCAATAAATGTTTTGGAAGGGGAAACTATGAGTAATCTATCAATAGTTTGACTTAGGACAAAGTTTATATCTTAACATTAACTGATCCTCTACAGAGACTGTGTCATATTCAGATATTTGCATCCGGGCATACTCATTGTGCAAGTGTGGACTTACCCAGTTTAATATGGCTTCCAAAGATATCCTATTACCTACCATTTGTAGAAGTTCCACTCTTTCTCAGGCCTCTTTTGAATGTTCCTAAGTGTTATTGTTTCTTGTATGTTACTTTCAATGCTTGTTACTTCATGCTCTAAATTGTACATTACCTGTTAATTAACAACCAAATGTTTAGATAGCAAATTTGGAACTCTCTCCAGGAGAGTCCATTCAGAAAAGATTTGGAATTTGAGACAGCCATAAAGTACATTAATGTTAGCTGAATTTATTCCATCTTTCTTATCCACACCTTTTGTGTTTATTACTTCCTCTAGTTTTTACTAAAAGCTTTCTGAAATCCTGGCTTATTTTAGCTAAAAGGTTTTTGGTTCTCTCTAAGAACGCTACTTCTTGTTGCTATACTATCTGCATAAAATTTTATGCTCAACGGTTTGGCTTTTTATCTAGCCATAAGCTTTGTAAGTAGTTCTTTTTGTCCTCCAATTGTGACCCGTCTGACTTCAATTGAAGTGCTAAGCTAATGACCAAAACAACATAGCATACAATAGTCTCTCACGTTGAGACTCAACGACGCCATGCTTGCTTCTCAACATCTATGTTACCAAAGTTATTGGAAACATGAAACACACAATGGAATCAAGGGGAGAAGAACATGGCATAGGGATCAAAATGTATCAGGTATCACACAAGAAACACTTAAAACGGTGTGTGTGTGGGCATCGGCGCATATATATATATATATATAGGGAAAAAAAAAAAAAAAAATTTAATATTTCTCCTGACATTTTAATCATAAAATTTAAAAAATTTAGAGTTTCACAATTTTGCCCTTGTTGATTTCGTATTTATGAACATAAAACTTAGAATTGTATTAAATAATTAATGGAAACAGTGAGCACTATATCAGTTTACGTTAATCAAGGATTCAAGAGTCAATTTCAACATTTATTGTTGGCATCAAAGGTCCAAAACTGTACAAATATATTAATTTTATAAAAGCACGTGAGCTCTACAAGCAACCATATAGTCTTACCATATTACAGAAAACAAGGAGCTAGCACGTTTCCTAATAAATATCTTCCTCATGAACTCATCAACCCAAGTTAGAAGTAGTTTGTACTCATCAACCCAAGTTCCATTCCCATTGAATTCATTGGATGCTTTCAATAAGTGGCCATGGGGACACCTTGAGGTAGGGGTCGAACTTCTCCATATGGACCAAACAGAACATAGCGGGGCTCTCTGAATATAAATCGCTCGGCGGACATTAAGGACCCAAGCCCACCCCCATGTCCCACTTAGAGAAAGTGCTCCTCCACCACTCCAGTTCATAGCTCTAGTATGATAAAAATGTTTACCATCCAAAGTTTAGCCGATAGGGTCTAAGTGGAGTGGTTACGACAAATGGTTGTATCCAGCTCCACCCAGGTTCAAATCCCACTCAGGCATGATCCTCGTAGGGGTGGTAATGTCCGAGGTGTCACGACTGGCTGGCGGATTTAACAGAGGTAGATCCCGGTTCAAGATTGCCTATGCTAGAAGTGTGTTCACGTGTAGTGGTTCTTGTTCGCTAATTGTTGAGCTTAAATGCTATATCTTGGCTGAATGTACTCTGGTTCATAGCTCCGGTCAAATGCATTTATCTATCTAAAAATAAATAAAATAAAAAATAAATATCTTCCTCAAATTTATGTTGTAGCTGTTTCTCTACTAAAAAAAAAATAAAGTAGAAATTTAGTAGTTCAGTTGCTATCCCTAGCCACCACCTTAGCTCCTGAGACAGAAAATTCCTAAATATGGCCTCTAAAACATCCCCAAAACCTTAATTAGCAATCATAGTTGTACTTGCCCATGGTGCATCCCCAACAACCTTACACCTGGTTTGTATTTGGGCTTTTTTCCACAAAACAGATGAATCAACAAAAAAGGAAACACAAAGTAAACCAGCAAGGAACACAGAAGGTTTCTTGCAACATAGCTCCACAAGTCCTTTTTTAATTTGCGATGAAGATTTGATCCAATCTGCTTGTCCAGGCCTTCCCTAAGGCACACAAAGGTGATTCTATCAGGCTTTTACCATTTGCTATATAGAATGATTTCCAGAAATTTGGTGTAACAGTAATCCCTGAGGTGTTAGGCCTATCATTCTCACAGCCAATGCAGCCCCTCTAATAAGTGCTTTGAACATAGACTCCTAACAACTGTGTTGTAACATATAAACCCTAAGTCTCCCCCCATGTTAACACACAATATACAGGGCTGATGATGCACGATCTGGTGAAACCCTATGCTCAAGTAATACCTTATACTTAAATAAGTGCCTATATTCAAAGCATGGCTTAGAATGAACTGAATAAATCGACCTAGTGACCTAAGGAATAATCCAAATAACTGAGATAATCACCCAGTTCTATTGAAAATAAAACCCCAATTGAATCGCTTCTGTAAAATTTAACAAAAGCCAGCCCCTATCCATGTGGGCATGACAGTAAATAATGAAAAATTAATCCCAACTGCATTGGACGAGTATTAAATTAAAAAAAAAAAAAATGCCCAATTGCATTGAATTAGGACAAAATGCAGATAAAAGGCTCTACATTTGACTACACAGTGCAGATAGATTTCTCAGATGGGTTTTCTGTAAAAAAGATGATCATATTATATGTACAATCCAGTTGACTCCAATTTCCAAGAATTTAACCCAAAAAAGAACAAAGCACTAGAACGAGCTATACTGATCGTAGCATTTGCAGAATCCTTACACGTACCAACCAGATTCGCACGCACAACCTCGAGCTTGATAAATTAATTCGTCCTCTTAATTTTTGTAGCATACAAAAATGTATGTATTATAACTGTGAAGTACATGAGAACGTTTCCTTTTTTATGCTGCCGAAGGCACTTATATAGCCTTCAATCAGTGCTGGATTTTGAGTTCAATGTTACATGTCGATGTAAAATTGTTTGGCGGTCTAGAAAATTATATGGCTGTCATTTAACGTTTAAAATTCAATATGCATGTCAAATTTGTTTTTATAATAACTATTACAAAATATAAATTAAATTAGATTTTATATGGATGTTGGTGTTCTTTATAATATTCTCTTACAGTTATGTGACTTTTATTTAATTAGCAATCGCACGTGAGGTGTGCAATGTGAACGCCGAAAGGGATGTGGTAGAAGAAAGAAATGTCGAGAAGGAAAGTAAATAGAGGAGCATAGTTGTGATACTTTAAGTTATTTGATTTGTCAATTATACAAAGGAAGAGAGAGTGGAATAGAAGCCAAAATTAGTGCAGAGGGCAGAGGAGTAATGTGCGGTAATGTTAGAGAGGAGTAAGTATTTATGAAGATGGTTTAAAGGAAAGGACTTGAAATGCGAGTGAAGAGAATGGGAATAATCTAGAGAAAATGTGATGGACATGAAGAATAGTTTTATGTAAAGAATAAAAAATGACAGGGAATAAGAGCAAGAAATTTGTTATATGAGCTTTACATTATTGTCTTCATCTCACTTGCATCATTCATGCGATTACAAGAAGGGTTAAAGAGTTGAAATAGAAATTGTGGTAAATGTAAAGGTTACTTGTTCAAAACCCAACCACAATGGTTGCTACTTGGTTTCCCTCCTGTCAATTGTAAGTTTGAGTAAATGCAAGAAATAAAGAAATGTGCAAACAAACATTAATGATAGAAAGTTATGATTATTGTTTGCACGTGACGGGCGAATTATAAAACACGGTATTGGTTGGTCATGGGCCTCCTCCATAATGTACCCTTGTCGTAAACGGAGATGATTGGAAAGCAACTATCTATAGCTAATATTTATGCAGAAGGTGTCATCATCTAAAGCCATCGATAGTCGTAATGGTGCCTACTATCTACGAGCATTGGTGTCAAAGCTCAGGAATGGGTGGTTCTTCTTTTGTTAGATAATACAAAGACACGAATGGAAAGTTAGGAAAAAATGTGTGAATTAAATGCATACATGTCCCAAACCTTTTCCATGGTTGAAGTCATTCTTACAAAGATAATTTCTAATTATATATAGCTCAGAGGTTAACAATTAGGACTTTTATCAAGAATATTTTCGACGATGGCCATAAAATTTTGCTACCATTAAAGGTACAACAATAAGAACCGGTAACATACCTCGAGTGAATTTTATGGAAAAGATACTCTTCATGTCTTCATAACCAAATCCAAGAAATATGTGTAATATTCAAATTAGTTTATAAAGACCTTGTTTATAAAATCTTTATGTTTACGTTTGTCTATATATAAAAAGGAATAGGATTCTTTTTTAACAAGGATATGGTATGTGAAGAAATACATTTATGTAAGAGCAAGGAAATAATTTATTATATAATTGGTTAGTGGAAGTCATTGTATGCTTGTCTCTCCCCTAAATACTAAAACACATGTAAATGCCATGCAATTTTTGTCAACGCAAATAATTAAGAACATGCAAACCCACACTATTTTTGGTTATTGTATAAATTGGAGAAAAACGGGCGGAGCAAGTTATTGTTAACAACAAACCCCTTGGAAATTTGAAGGATTTTCTTTAGAGCAAAAAACAGATAGGATGTTTGAATCTTGGGTTGCAGGCAAAAAATATATGCCTCTACAACTACATGAGAATATATCCAAAGGAGAGAATGGATTGAGATAAAAGAAAATACAGTAGTACATTGCATTAAAATGTTTAATGGCCTACCTGAGAAGACAGAAAAAACTTAAAATGTATTGTGTAGCTTCAATATTAGATACAACAAATAAATGGTGGACCACTTGATTAAGTGAATGAGAAAGTATCAGATTCATGCGTAAAACTCAAAAGATCTCTGTTTTCTATCAACTGTTGTCACTACTTGCAGTTTGGCATGAGTTCAGTGTTACAATCACTCCTATGTTCTCTTTTTCCCTTTCTAAACCTTTGATCAAGGAAAATATGCCCCTGTTATTTCCTCATCCGCAAATTTTGAGAATATTTTAAGGGATAATAAGCAAGTAGACATTGTGCTTCTATTTTTTTGGGAAGGAAAAATGAAAGTATTTTTTTGTAGGGTATGGAGAAAGAAGGTTTATTATTTTCTTCAATTGCACATTTCACTACCACAAAAAACCACAAAGATACCACATTCCATGCACAATGTTTAGTTTTCTTCAACTTCCACTGTGTCAACCTCAACTTCCACAGTGGCAATGGGAAGCTCGTGATCAACTTCTTTCATAAGTTTGTAGGCTTTTTCTGGTTTTCCCCTCAAGAATTTTGTAGGGCCGGGAGAGAGAAGCAAGAATACCAAACACGTCCGCCACTCATAATTATCTTCCAAAGAGTAATCGAAACTGGTGTGCGCCGTCACTCCAAAGTAATCTCCCTCGTGTTTTCTTAGATGAGGATCCATACCCTTCTTACATATTGAACTCAAATTTTTAGGGGGTGTGTCGTGAAAAACAAACTGGATGCTACTTTCTTCCCCAAATTCACAATGCTTTAACGCCAAATCATGGATCTCACCTGCCAAAAGTTTAAATCTGTGAATTGATCATATATTTCAAAAGCAAATATAATCTTAGTTGGTGCAATCAATTGACAAAGTTAGAAATCACATGACAGATTGGGATTTTCGTTGGTTTTCTTCTCCAACACAACCACAAAACGGGAAAACAAACAATTTGTGCCCTTTTGCAGCATGTTTATTCGGATCTACAGAAACAATTTTATATGGAGATGCATTCTTGTCTATTGTATCCTGTCGAAACAACCCTCATAGCCCTATTTTTCCCATCACACTGTTAAATATACCCACGAAAAAGAAACTATCCGTAAAAAACAAAAAACATACAAACGAACATCAAAGTTAAACGCCCTGAAAAAAAAATCCGAAAGGTTGTCAATTTTAACATAGTTGCGGAAACGTCCGGAAGAGCCTTTCCCACAGGGGGAACGCCTTCGGCGTAATTACGGATAATAGATTGTACTAATCAATTTCATAGTTTTCACATATTCATTTTTTTCCCAAAAAAATCATGTCACACTAATCAATTTGAATATCCATAAACATCATTAAAGTTTATGAGAATATTAAAATAGAACTTCAAATTACAATTTAAAAACAAATTTGAAGAAAATGATATAAATAACTTACTCAATGCAAAAGGACAAATCCAATGCATCTAGTGTATTATCCAATTTTTATTTATAAGAAATCAAATAGATAAAAAACAAAAAAAACAATTACAAATCAAAATCAATTAAATACAACTAAACAAGAAATCAAAAAAAAAAGAAAAAAAATCAAACAAAACTAATTAAAAATCAAAATTAATGGATATTTCTATTGTAGCAATGAGATATGCATATATTTATATTTCATTAATAAGATATTATGATAATTCTATTCTTATTTTATTTGCATTCCAAAGTTTCCATTTTCCTTTATGTTATATTTCTCACGAATCTCACAAATTTAAAATATATAGTGTATATATATATATTATATATATATATATATATATATATATATATATATATATATATATATATATATATATATATATATCTATATATATATATATATATATATATATATATATATATATATATATATATAATTGACGGTCAACATTTGAATATACATGTCATTTTGATGTTTAAATTATATATGTACTTGTCAATTATAACGGTCATATTTTAAAAGTGGTTGTATTTTGACATCTAAAATGACTAAAAACGTCTAAACGCCTTGCAAAATCCAGCCTTCAACAAAGGCTCTTAATAAAAAAAATTCATAAACAATAACAATATGCCTATGTCTTATATTTGGTTTATTTTGTAAAGTTTTTATGTAAGAATATTTTATTTTTATTTTTTTGCTCCTCACTATATTTTTGATGGAAAAAATATTTGGCGTGGCTTGTTTTTTCTGGAAATGTTTTTACGGGGCTTGAGATGGATTGTTTGTCTCCTCTCTCCCGAAGATTGCGCTGACAATTTTACTTGTGGTAATTCTCCAAGTTGATAAGACTTTATTAGAATCTATATGTTTGTTCATGATAAACTTCATAAAATTTTGAAGAAGAAAATACCTAATAATATAAGGAGTGCTCCAGCTCTTATTTTATTTTATGATGGCATGCCATGAATCTTCGCTTCTTACAGAGTTTGGTGTTGTTGAATCTTTTAATTCAGCAAAAATTCATGCAGCTAGAAAATCGACAAAGAGGACATCTATTCTCATTTATGTTTGAAGGCTCGCACAACAATCTTATGGTTGTTCTCACCAAGCGATTGGTCGATTTGAGCTCCCACTCAGGTTGGGGTTTTTGTTTTTATATTTTGATTAATTTTTTCCTTGTACTGAAAATTTGTTTATATTCATTAGTCTTCTTTATTTTCATGAAATGTGTTGCTTCCTTTATGTCTCCATTTTGGCCTATAGAGTTTCACATTGAGTGGTTCTTGGTAGGGGTTTTTGAAACCTATTTTCAGCCTCAATAATAAGGATGTGCAACAACACTCTCATCTTCATTTATGAAATTATTCTTCCCCTGACTGGAGCAATCGCTCACCCAAAGAGAGGATTTTGCTTTATAAATGTGATCACTAGTATTGACTTATTGTCATAGAGTCCACAAAGGACAACCCCACCTAAGATGAGTTTATTGATATATGTATGAAGACGCTTTGCTCAATGCACTCGAAGGTGAGGATTTTTAAATTTATTTTATTTTATTTTATTTACCCTATTGTAACAGCTTTTTCACCAAGAAACAACGAAACTTTGGTTATATGAACTCGATACAATTTTGTTTATCGATAATTTTTTCGTGGGTATTGGGGCTTTAAGGCATTCTGTGTTAGGTTTTATTTGCTCGTAAATGAGTTGTATTGTTTTTTTTGCTTTTTTTTCCACATTTGATTAGTTTGTCATGATATATAGTTTTGTTTTTTCGGCATAAATTTGTTTTGATTTCTTTTACACCCAAAATTTGGTTGAAAAAAGAATTTGGTTTATAGAAGTCGATGGAACTATTAATTGGGTAATCAAAATGGATTAGATATTTTCCAATTTTTGTTGGATTTGTACCATTTGTGTTTGATGGAGTTCGGTCCTTTAATTGGTATTTAGTAGGTATGTCTTTGAGTAGTTAAAATAATTATGGTTTAGGAAGTGTTTGGGAAGAGTATTAGAGATTTTGGATACTAAATCCCAATGTGTGCAAAAAGAATCTATAGTGTTTGGCCATAGAGTCGCTCATAAAAATTTAAAAAATGCCTACTTATATAAATTCCTTTTGTAAGTACCTATTGTTATAAAAAATTGTAAGGAAGAAGTAAATGGGCATAATCACAGTGAACATATCTGGATTTCGTGTCCTTGTTGATGATGAATCACAAAGGCATTTGTGTAAAAATGTTATTTTTAAATGTTTTCTGAGAAAAAATCACAGCTTTAATATTAAAGCATTGCATTTTTTGCTCGTTGTGAATGAAATACATTTTAATTATGTCTCTTTTTTTCTCTCTCTAAGAGTTTGAAATTTGAAGGTTGTGTGGATTGTTTACATAATAGGATTGCAACAATTAACATGTGTCCATTTACATTAAAGATTTTTTAGAAAACACAAATATAAGTTGTTGTTTTTGTTTGTAGGTGATTAGTCAATTGGGTTTTGCATGGAAATTCAAAAGCTCTCATATAAGATGTTTACTTTGATAACAGAGACTTTGGGTAACAAGTCTAACGCTTTTATTTATGGAGATGAATAGTCATTGTAGAGGATGAGAATGAATTGGTGTTAGATATATCTTCTCAACCAAATACATTGTAGATTGTCATATTGCTACATAATGATGAAGTAGTGGGATTGCACTTTCTATGGATGAAGAATGAATTCCTATTCAACCCATCCATGTTACTCATGTTCAGAGGGGGAGTAAGGCCTAGGCAGATTAGGCAATAACCTAAGGCGCCAACATTTAGGGGAGAGTCAATTTATTTTATTTTATCAAGGGCTTTATGAAGAGTAGATCAATTTATTAACCATATATGTTAGTAGCAGTTAGTGACCACCCTTACTTACCAATTTGATTCTCTATGTTGAAAATAAAAATAATTATAAATAATTATATTAAGATTATGATATTTAGCTAGCCCCTAGGCAAGTCCATTTGATATAAAATTTAATTCATACTTTTGTATTTTTAATACTTTGTATTGTTTTGAAATCTTGCAATTTATTTTTGGAGGAGATATCAATAAAGGTGAATATGTATGGAACTTGAGAAAAAATAGTTGGGAAAGATATAGTAAAGGAGGATTATGATAGACTATATGTTCGAGAATTAGTTAAGGAATTTAGGCAGTGGCAACTACAAATAAATTTATTACCAAGTTTTTTTTGGATGGTAGAGGCATAACATATCGAGTAGTCCAATATTTAGTTATAGTTAATTATTTTTTCTACTATAGAATATTTTTTATAGAGGGCGTTAGCTCTAATATCGCCTATGACACTCATAATCCTTAATATGACCTTGTTCATGTTATCAATATTAGAGCATGGCAAAGATAATCATCTCCACCTCAATGTCAATCTTAATGTTAAATTAGAATGTGTTTTATCTCTACTCCATACATGTGACTTTAATGATCTCCAACCCACAAAAGAGATGTTTTTTGTATGTATCAAAGTGAGAATTGTCTTAAAGATTTTGTTTATAATGTTCTAGGATATTGTCCTTTTTCATCAAAAAGTCCTAATGGAGTAGAGTACCCCTATCCGATATGGAATAACCCTCCAACAACAACACAATAACAATTATACGAGGTTTAAATGAAGAATTTTACCCTCTCCAATCATTCATCTTTCCTAGTTGTTTATCTACTAGTTTTAAATCTAAGGAGATGCAAAGTAATATACTTAAATATGATATAATACTTTCATTATCCATTACATATCTTTCATGTAAATGTGTCCATAGGTTTATTTCAATTTTTTTTAAAAAAAGATTGAATTTAGTGACAAACATTTCCACTTAGTATGTGAATGTTTATGTATTATTAATTGTAGTCTACAACACTTATATAGCTTTGATTGACTTGTCTACCCATTACATCAACTATATTATCAGCTCAATAAAAAAGGAAATTTAAATAAAATAAAATAAAATAAAATAAAGTTGGCTACACTAAGAAAATGTGATATGCGAGCATGTAATGAGTGGTGAAAAATACAACAACATTAAACATAGAGTTGTTCCAAATAACCAAAATCGAATAACAATTGCTTATGTTGGATTTCAAACTAATTTTTTTTCTTTTGTGATATTGTTGTTTTTCACCTTTTGTTTTTATTGACGGTGTCCAATTTATGGTGATGCCTAGTTTGAATACAGGTTGATTCCCTTGGTTCATAATTTGGTGTTGGTTATGTTATGGTGGCTCCAAGAAAATGTGGAGCTGAATAAAGTCAAAGTCATCCATTTTTGTGCAATTGTAAGCATTATAGGCCATGTCTAGTTTTATTCTTGATTGATAAGAATTACGTGTGTTTTTATGACTTTGGATTATGGTGATGCAGGGATTGAAGTTATGGAGGTACACAGGGAAGGAGGAGAACATGGATAGAAAGCACATAAATATGTTGGTGAAGAGGTGTTTGGATATCTAAAGAAATGTTCCCATGGGAGGGGGCTCCTATATTTTCTTAGCTAGTGTGGAGAGTAATTTTAGGAGTATTTATAGTAAATTCAGTCTCATGGCATGAAATGTTTTTGAGAGTATGCTGCAATTTTTTAGGGAATATATTTTAAAATGTTATATTTTAATTTCCAATAAAATTCGAAATTTAATCTACTCATTTATAAATTGACATTTGGAATAATATGTTCCTACAAAATAGAAGTAGGTGGGGGGAAATTTTAGCCCCCCCTTTTACCATTGGCTTAAACTCTCCTCCTACAAAAGTGGTGCTCCTTGTTTTTAGGAAAAGATTCTAAAATTTCATGTTTCCTTAAATGTATTTTGTCATGGGACCACCCGCTAAATAAAAATAGGAGCAATAACCCCCTCCATGGGACCCCTGCCTAAAAAGATCAACGATATCCATTGGAGCTTAGCATGAGTGTCTAAAAATTTAAATAATCAGTGTGTCAAAACATAATTTGTTGACAGCTTAGTTATTTCATGTGATTATAAATTCAACTTTTTTATATATAATTTTTCATGGTTTCTTTACAAAATATAAATAAGTTTTGCATTTTCACAAATTACATACATATTTTAAAATATATATGGTTTACTTTACATACATATTTTAAAATCTAGACGGTTTGCTAATTTTTCAGCCTGTAGTTGTCTAAATCTGCCTAAAATTTCTACTAGTCATTTATTGCCAAAATCATAAAAAATGTCTTACAGACCATCATTTTACAAGCCTAAAACAATTTTAGGTCACTTATGCATTTACTTCGGCAGTATTTTCCATATCATGGGCTTGTTTTTTAAAGTAATTGTACGAGGGTGTTGACTACAAGGTTGGATTAACACATTTTGCTATTGGTCAAGAAATACATGTTGTGTTACGCCCAGTTTGTTTCACATAATTGTTTGTACGAATAATTAAGCATCATAAAGGACATATTACTATAAAAAATAAATAATGTTCAGTTAAATAAATAATTAAATAATATTCAGTTAAAAAAGTAATTAGACATTAAGAGAATGGGAGCTCTTGGTTTGTTTAAATAGAGTTGTTATTGTGATTAAAAGTATTTTGACTAATTTTTTATCAATCACTGTACTTTGAATATGTTTTTGTGCATTTTCCATCTACTAGCCTTGTCAGATCAAATTTGAAACCTATTATTGTCAGCTTGCAAAGACTATACAAACAATCATGGTAAAATTTGGATGATCTTAGTAAATTTATAGAAAATTATGATGAATCACTTTACCTATGCTCTCATGTTGTTTCCTTTTTCCCTAGATGTGTACTTTGACTCCTTTACCTTAGAATGAATTGAATCTATCGATCTAAAAAATGTTAAGGATTTGTTTTGGGGATATGTGTTAAAGAAATTCGTCAATTTACTAGACCCTTCAAATTGGAACAAAGATGTTTAAAAAGTAAAATGTGGAACATAAATAGAATATAGTAGGCATGCGTTCGATATGTGCTCATGATGAGGTGCATGTGCCTTCCCCCCTCAGATGATCTAACACACTTATCTATTTATAGATGATTGAATTTATACTTTGGCAAAATTGGCATGTATGTTGACCTCCAACGACTAAAAACACAAAAAGTGAAAAGGAGTAGATAGGTCAACCTAACTTAGGACAAGGCAAAAAAAAACAAGTCCAAGACCATATGAATGATCTTGATAGATCTCGTGTCAACATGAACACTCTCAACATGGGACAATGGAACCAAACTAGAAGAGAGAAAGTACTAAGAAGTGCAAAAGGGATTTAAAACCATTAGAAGTCATCATAATGGTTCACCAACACCTAATTTGGACTAATCACCCATACATATATAAATGTCCATAAAACATATAAGATGGTGTGAAATTGATTACACCCAAATTAAAGATTGTTTCTCTAATTAGGATTGAAATCTTATAAACTAATGTGCAATCAAATTAATAGATAAATAAGCTAACCATTCAAATATGAAAGTACATGTAAAATGATATTAAGATGTTGCATTCAATTACATTCTAAGTATAATAAAATAAAATAAGACGAGTGTAATTAGCTTTTTTGTTGCTTTGCAAGTTAATCTAGACTTGGAATTAGGTCAAACAAGTTATAACTAGGTTGAAGGTGCTTTGTCCTTGAAACAAAGGGTTAAAACCCTCTTGGACACTAGTGCCGAGTTTGGAAACTAAAGTAAAATGTTATTATCTAGTTACATTGTTCTATTTAGCACTACTTTGTACTTTCGTGTCAATTTGGGTCACTTTGTCTTTGTCTATATTGTCTTCCTACACTTTCCCTTCCTTCGGAATGCTTGCACTTACTCTGCCAATGATTAAACCCCAATTTTATGTACTAATACTTAGATAAACATTAGATAATAAAGGGTGGGGTGTGGTTGTGTTGGATTTCCCATGGTGGCCAACCTTCTTGTTAATTCTGACCAAGTGTGGTTATGCTTTGCACAAATTAGGGGCTCAAATTCTATGTAGTTCCCTTAATGCTCGTGCAAGAGTGAATACAAGTCTAGAGTTCCCTTCCCCTATGTTTTCACCTAAGCCTCAACATAAATAACAAGTCAACCAAATATGCTTCAGATACACCCTTCATGAGTGTTGAATCAAGTGTTAGAATAGATTGTTGGTAGATCAATATTCACTCAAGTAAAACCCCTTAAAAGTGCCTTTTGGAGTATAAATACGTAATAGTGCTTAATATGGCCTTGAGATGCTTATGATTTGGCTTGGATTGTTCTCAACCTATTTTAGAGTGTTTTAAACTTGTATAGAGTTTTTAAAAATGTTTTCTCTTGATTTATGGAATATTAGTGTAGCTTTGTATAAGACTTTATAAGTGTTTTCTATAAGAGCTCTAGAGAATGTCAAGGGAGTAAATGAGTGCATGTCTAACTTGATTTTATACCATTCCACAAGATGTGATTTTGCATTGAGGTTGACTAGCGAATGGAAATAAGATTTAAATATAAGAAAATCTTATTATTAGCCCACTACAAATAGAATCGTTGAATAGGGATAGAACCATATGATAGTTCTCTCCAACCTGGATGGTGATGTCCAAGAAGGTAGAATGTTATAAGTGGAAATTTATAGATGTATAATAGGAGTTATATGATGTCTATGAGTAATGATATCAATCATATAGGTGTATGAATAACAAAGTAGGATAAGGGGAAGTATTTGCAACTCTTAGGAGTGTTATAATGCATTTAAGTTATGTTTGTGTGTGCAAGTCATGATTAAGGAATATGATTCAAATCAATATTGTCAAGTACCTAATTACTAAATATAGATATCTATGTTTGCTCCCCTTTAATATATTAAATTAAATTAGCTAGATTTAAAGGAAAATGCACTAGAATGTGTAAACACACTTATTATTTTCTCAATTGCTTGCTTGTTGGATTGTTTGAATGGTCACAAGATGCCCCCAAGAGCAAAACCTGCAACACGAAATTCTAGTCAATGTCCATATAGTGAAAGTTGAAACTTTAACGCTTAATTTATTAAATTTGAATTTGAAATATAGAAAAGAGCAAGGAAATAGTACACCTATATGTGTGGGACAAACTCTACCCTATAAATGTAAAATTTCATGCCCCCTTTTCAAGGTATGAGGAGATGGAGATTTTAGCAGTAGCCATGGAGAATTGGGAGTATCGAATCCCCAATTTGAAGAGATATAGTAAGGTCAGGAGTGCAATAGGACCAACCTAAAAATAAATAAATTAGGGAATGTAAGAACCCTAACATACAAATCTATAAGAGTAATAATAAAGTAAACAAGAGGTTGGGGTGCAATAAGCCCAACACTTGAAGATAGAACAACAATAACCAAATAAATCAAGGATGTAAAGGGACACTAATAAGTCCAACATACCTTTCCTAAGGGTGAAACCATAAGATACTTACAATCTAATGTATGTTTGTAGGTTGTTGGGTGTCACTAGAACTTCTTGAAATATGCCCACCCCGATGAGCTACACCACTAAGGTGTAGATCTAGGATCGTAAATTATTGATACATCTTATACTTGTCACAGTAATTATGCCCCTTGACATTGTGACTAGATAAAATCTAGTGAACTTGTATTTGAAATAGTAAGTCACCATGCCCCTTGCACTTGTAATGAAACGCAAGTGAATATGTATTGCAACGTGTGTTCCTATATAGTGATTTATTCTATCTAAATTGTTGTAGAATCTATGATTATTTTATGAGGATTTATATATTATGGACTGTTGCAAAAGCTAGGAAGTCGTTCAACAACCATCGATGTTTATGACATTATCTGTACAACATGATTCTATCCAATTGTATGGTATCATCCTTGTATATAAATTACATACATGTTTCTATTTGCAACCCTATAATTTTATTTATACAACCTATTCCTATGTTTTATGTATCCTATAATTTTTTCTGTGTACCTGCATTTCATTGATATTTTTATGATAACCCCATTAAATGCCCTCTCTTTTAAGGCAAGGGAGATCGATTGTAAAGAGTTTATCTCAACATGATTGCAGTATTTCCATATTAGATATAGTAAATAATCATCATTGGAATACATATATGAGGTGGTTGCAGATGGCCACATTTGTAGAATTAACCATGAAAGGGAGTGCATGATATACATCATGGGTTTTCCACCCTAATTAATTTATATGGTGTTACTATATAACAACTAAGAAGGGTATAAGGATTAGCACTAGGTAGACTATTTGGATCTAATTAACTTCCAACATCAATTCTACATGACCAAAATAATGCATTCCAACTTGAAATGAACTACATGATTGATAAACAATAAACAACTATTTCAAAACACAAGAGAAGAGATAGACTTAGCTATTCGGGATGATTCTAGAATGATTTGGGTATATAAGCGAATGGAACATGGAAATTTGGAGCTTTGTATTCTGCAAAGATTATTTTAAAGCTAAAGAATCTGTAGGTGCATGATCGTACATGATTTATACAATCTATGTTGGAATTGTACGGTCCAAAACAAGGACTATATGGTTTTGGACCTAGGGACAGTCGAGCTCTAAAACTTCTTGGGTGCTTTGTTTCTATAGAAATGGTGTTTGTTGTGTGTCACTCTCGTTCGCATAATATCAGGATAACCTTTGATGACCTATAACAAAGTAGAAACCCTAACAACTTGAAGAACCCTAGATCATTGCATTAACAAACTAAAGGAGAAAAACATGCGTCTGTATGTTTTAGGCTAGACCACCCTTGGTGGTCATAATCCTAGTTTTTGAACCAATCCCAATGTTACACTACATATCCTTGCTGCAAAATCAAGCCTCATGCAGTTCTCATAAGTGTTTGTGCAAGTGTGTATAGCTAACTGACCCCTAGGGGTTCCCTTGTGTCTCGTAACACCAAGATAGCGGGCTAACTGCGTAGTATAGAATATACCCAGTGTGATAGTAGTGAGATATTATTTACCTCAACTATGCGACCTAACCCTTGTGTAATTCTTGGAGTAAATTTGTTCTTTCTTAGGACATGGCTCTTATGATATTTGCATGCTTGTAAATGGGTGAAGCTAGGCTCCTTGTCCTAGTTGAGTGCTTCATACTTATATTAGGGACTAATCTAAATGATATGCAATTAATTTTAGAATATTTAGGAACCCTTTGATTGCTTTTGGAATGATGTTTACAATATGAGCTTGTAATAATTCCATGTGAGTTATAATGTGATAATGAATTTCTTATATAGTCTTCCGTAGGTGAGATATTATGATAAGGCCAACCATAGGAAGGTGAAATGACCTAAAGAATGATTTAGAATTGAAAAAAAAATTGGTGATTGATAAGGGGTGGGACTATACAAGTCAGTGAAGACAAAACCCACATATCAACCCTTCCATATGGTTTTGGAGAGGAGAGAGAACGTGCTAAATTGAACATTGTGTCTTGAATATCATATGTTTTAAGTTAATTTGATTGAATAGTATTTCTAGAATTATCGAAAAAGCATGGTGTAAAGATAAACAAGTCATAGAATGGCTAGAGAGATGAAAAAAATGGATTATGAATGTGAGCATTTTTCTTAGCAAGGATACAAGGTCAAACTTTACATTACACGAGGAAAATTTACCAAATTTTAGTGTTTATGTTTACCCCTTCAAGTGTGTAATTAAAAATTGCATGCTTAAGGGAAAAACATATATGAGTGTGTGCACACACTTTTCCTTTGCTCAAAGGGGACTTTGTGATGTGTTGGTGTTAGCGTGCTTCATGATAAAACCTACAACACAAAGTGTATTCAATGTCTATGATAGAAACTGAAATTTAACTCAAAAAAATAGTGCATGTAACCTTGAACATTGCAAAAAGTACGCAAAGGAGATGTAAAACATGGAAAGAATACAATATTTGTTTTATGGAGGGAGGATCTCTTGTTGTTGACATGCCTTGGAGAGTTGGAATTTTCTATGGAGATTTCAGAGGATTGGGGTGATCAATCCCCAATTTTGTGTCATATGAGATAGTAGAGAGGAGGAAGGATTAGACTACGAGGTACCCATGTGCTTCGATGCCTTCCCCATTTTGAGAATGTGAAGAGAGTGAGAAATATCAGTATAAGAATCTCATAGTTTTTCTTCTATGCTTTCCTTATTTAAGAATTTGGTGAGAGAAGGGGAAAGATCAATCTACGAAGCTTACATTATTACTTTAATGCTTTCTACTAAACCCACAGACCACACCACTAAAAATAGATCTAGCCCAAATTTTCTCCAACTTGAAAAAAATAAACCTAAAAAGAAATGTACATTTCCATGCCCCTATAAGGTATTATTATGTATGAATTGATTATTTAGAATTGTACAAAATATCAAGGAGAAGGAGGCTCATGCCCCCAAACCCATTGTGTAACTGTATCGGCAATAGTATTGTGAAGAAGGAATGAAGCACTCATGCCCCTATAACCTACTCTAAATTGTTTCATTTTTATGTACCTATGTATAAATCCTATAAATTTTTGATAGAATCTGTAGAAACTAGAATTTTGAGTAAACTACCCTTTTTCTAAGAACGTATAAAGAGGTAAATATCGTAACACAGTCATGACTATACTACATTATTTTGACCTTTCTTTGAATTATTCCACATTTCAGTATTTATAACCTTTTTTTAAGGAATTGCACCATGTAAAAATTTATTCTTATATCTTGTAATCTATTTGTATATTTAAAAATACCATGTTGAATGCCCCCTCTTTTGAGGCACATGTGTAGTGCCCACCCATGTGGGATCCAAACATAAGGCCAAAGATACCAATGTAGTTTTTTTTACTTTCATTTACTGAAACAACTAAGTGACATCACACAGGATCACAAGAGGTTGCTCCACATCACATAAGACAACCACTCCCACACGAAGAACAAGCAAACTAGATGATGACAATTGATACACAACAAAGCTACACTAGCATAACAACAAGCACAAAACCACTACCCAATCACAACGAGTATGCACCTTCCACACAATCACATTTTCATAGAAACAACTTATTTATGTTCATATTTGAATTAGTTACAATCATGAAATGGTTGTGTGTTTTTGGACAAAGATTTCAATTAGTTGCTGAAGTAGTTGCACTTTTTTAGATTCCCTTATACACTCTTATAGTTTTCCTTATTATTTCTAGGCTACATTTCTTTTGATTTGTTTAACACTTAACTTGTGTTGGTTCCAACTAGGTTATTACATTTATCTAATCGCAAAGGGATCATATAACTCAAAGGTTACTTTGAAGTAACTTGACATTTACACAAAAAAATGTTTATTAAGCTGCAATTAACTTCCATAGTACTTATAAATCATATCCTGACAACCCAAGGGTACTGTAACGCTCACACTAGCAACCCAACCAAAACATGAATAATTCAATTCAATTTTCCCTTTTTTGATTATTTGGTCATTTAACATTTTTGTTTAAACCTTGATTATGATCATGAAACATGGCTCATTCATTGAATATAATAATTTTCCCATTATTAAAATGTTGGCCCCCTATGGTGCATTCCATTAGTCCCATTGCTTTAAGCCCATATTAAGCATGCTAGCCAACTTGGCATAATTCAAAGTGTAAGAGATATTCATTCTGATCATTCCAAAATTCATTACATCTAATCTTGTTCTTATTACATTTTCATTCTTTGTCTTTTGTCTCAGGTTGATGTCGTTTTAGAAGAACTACGAATCATAAAGCACTGTCTCTTCACTAAGTGAAACAAGATTCCATGGTTGTTATCCCATAAAAAGCACATCATTTTATTACTTAATCAACCCAAGTATTTAAAATATACTTCACACGTGAGACATTTAATATAAAAAAGGAGTTCAAATTCCTTCTACGACCCTATATCTCAATTGTTGGATAAGCGTACATTAAGGGTAATTTACTAATGATCCTCGTAGGAGTTACAATACTTAAATACATCGTTGACACTCAAGGGGTCTGCCCCCTACCACGAGGAAAAACTTAGAGGAATCAAATATCCTTATCTCGCAACACTCTCACAACCTAATATACTTACATATTCCCTACCAATGTTACACTTATATTATGAAGAGCTTAAGGGGTTCAAACTCAATAGTTTCATGTGTAGGCAACTGTTTCATAGGTTTTACTCGTGTCGATTAAGTCCCATAATGAGATCATTTGAGTGTGAAATCACGCCAGTTATATTCACCAAACTTAGTCTACCCACAAGAGTACAAGGACCATACACACACAAAAGAAAAACTTGTTCGTGACGAGGCTAAGACTATAACCTCTAGGAATAATAGTCTTTTTCCCACCCAAAGTGATATGGTACATGTAGTGTAGTCATTTCCTCCCATAATAGTAATCAAGTTATGGAAACGATATAACAAGGCTTGTCCCAAGAACAAACCAAGAAAATAACTTGTGATAGTTTTAAGCCTTTTCTTAGCGCTATAGAGGTTTTCAAACTTAACAAGACTCAATTAAGAGGGAGGGTAAGATAAAAGGGTTATATACTCGTTTCATTTAGACAGCTAAGGCAAGGTAAGTTTCATCCAATATTCTAAGAGTTTAAAAGATATAAGAGACAATTAATGTCGTAAATGATTGTTTTATCAACTCTAAATCACATTACAACACACCATTATAACTACGAATAAACTTTAACACACACATGGAATAACTACTTATACTTTATTTTTCATTTTCTCCTTTCAAACTGATAATAATTACAATTATTCAACAATACAATACATCTCAACATTTTATGCATTTTACAAATTAAGTACAACTATAACGTCAAATTCCTTTATTTATCTTACTTGTCACGCTACCTGCAACCTGCAACAACCATTAGAGCATGAGTCAATGACAACTGCTGGCATGAGAATCCAACTACAATCAAGCATGATTCACATTTTCATAGTTTTCTAATCATTAATGAAGCTATACTTATTACACTTCAAATGAGAGTGAGATAATATAATTTCCATTTCATTTCATTTTCAAAGCTAAGGAGAGATATAGAGAGATGAGAGAGAGAAAACACCATTTTTCCACAAAAAAGTTCTTAAAAAGAAAACGACATAAGAAAGTTGCTTACAATCATGTGATCATGTTTACAAGGTTTCTCTATTGTTATTTTGCTTGGATAAGTTCATATGATAGTTTTCACCAATTCCTCGCAAGTTTCCAAAAACGTCAAATTTAGACAAGTTGCTCAAAAATCAACGTTCAAAAACCATCTTCGATACTCAAACAACCACATAAACAAATTCCTACATATTCCCCAATATATAGAGAAACACTCGGAGCTGATGGAACCATAAATTGGTAATCAATATTACAAAGGCACTCGTCACTTCGGAGCTACTGATCATAATTGCACTCAAGCGACGTTGTCGCCCAACGATCGGAGGCCTATAAAACCTATCAAGAAAACTAACTTGCGGGACATTTTTCACCAAATTGGGGGTTTGTATCAATTTTCTTATAGAAATATTAGAGGTATACGGAAGCCAAAATTTGTTTTGACACCCAAGGCCAAAACGACGGGTCAAAACCAAACTACTTTGTTTAATTTCAGCACATGTTTAAGGCTGCGAACTAGCTTGTTGGGCTCCTAGACACGTTACTAAACAAGGTATAATGGACATCCAAGGAACAATTTAAGGTTCATTTGAACACTCCACAAGACTGGGTTCCCTGCTAAAGTTTGATTTTCTCATTTCAAATTTTGCAGGGATGTTTTACACCCCCATGAAAACATGTTTTATTAACATTACACAAAGTCGATAAAAAGTAGTTTTACTACGTTTTCGGTTTATCCTGCCAACCCCATGGTTTCCATGTCCAAACTGGTATCGTATTTTATCCATCCATATTACATGGTAAAGGAGAGTAGTGTTTTCATTCATGGTTAATGGTCTTGATGCATACCAACATAGGTGCAATTCGTTATACTATAACCCATCCCATTTAATTCGCCTAAACATTATTATTTTTTTAAATCAATTTACAATTCCCTTACATTTAAGAAACTAGGAATGTCAAAACATTCAAGGATAAATTAAGATGACCATGCCTGTGTTGATTTGTCACGAGCGAGAAGAAGAGTAGATAAAACACCATGCTGACTGTAATGAGCTAGGAACCCAAGTTATGGATTTAGATGGGCAAGTCTCATGGCAACTCAAACATTCAAACCACCAAAGTTTCTATGACAAGAAACTATGCTTTGATTGAGCCAAGTCATGATACGTCCCTTTCAACTTTACAACGCTAACCAAACAACAAAAACACCAACTGTCCAAGCCAATTCTCCCGCAATCCATGCATGGCGAAAACAACATAAGCAGTCCTTTGATCACATTATCCCCGTGAATTTTGTCAAATAATTCGAATACCTTCAAAATGCATCCACATTTGGGAAAATTTAACAAATAATATAATGCCAAAAGCTACTTAGTGCGACAATAAAACCCACCACACCAAGTCATTGCGGCCAGTAAGATTTTTTTAAAACAATAAGAAGTTCCCCCTCTTCATCTGCATTTTGTCAAACATTTCACAAGCTTTCAAGCTCCAATCAACAACCTCATAGATAATATACCCAACAAACAACATAGAACATGTGACCACCATTTTTTTGAGGCATTTTATTGGATAGATTAGACACCTTGTGTAGGGAACAAGAAACAACAGATTTAGGAAAAAATATTCACCAATTCCCAAATGCTAAGATAAGATTATCTAGCAACATTTTAAAACTCCCAAATGACACAAACATGGGATGCTAGCAAGAAGGATGAGATGTCTGGCTTTGCACCTGTCATTTACATTTGTTTGCAGAAAACAAAAATTCCTATTTTAAAATAAAACTATTTTGTGTGCTCCCCAGTAGAATACCGACAAGGGAGGGCGTCTAACTTTACACCTGGAAATTTCATTTTCTTGAAATTTTCCAATCCGTTTCAAGAAATCTAATTTGCGCATACCTTGCCACATATGGAATTGGCATTCCAAGAAATGAATTTCCTGAGGGATTCCATCAAACATTCTATTTTCCTTGTGAATACTATCCACGTTGCACATCCAACAAACATTCTTGTCCACGAGCCCACATTTCTATCACGAAATTTGTCAAACAGTTCATAGGCCTTGCACAACTGAAAAAAATTCTTCCTTTTTAAAAGCATGCACACGTCCTTGGTTGTTTGGAAGCCACTCCCACCAACGCATTGTTGTAACCACACTTATTTGGACACACAAAACACATTCTGCACCCACATTTTCTCAAAACCCAGTCAAGGAACATCATTCTAAAATTTGTTTTCTCACTCCTCTTGGATGTGTACGCATACTTAGAATTGCAATAGACCCTTAATCCTCCTCAGTCGAACATTCCCCAAAAAATCCCCCACACAAGCAACCACAACATTTGAGAAGAATTCTCAAAATTTTCTCACGTAAAACCATTTCATTATGTCCAAGAATGATTTCGTTAATTATTTCCTTGAGAATAGGTTGGCCCAAGGTCCAAAATAAATTGTGGAGAGATTTTAGGACAATAATGAATTATTTATTTTTTAAAGAAAAGTCTTTTATTGCACTAATTTCATGATTTATTAATTTCTTTAAACATTTTTTTTAACCGAAACTTCCACTGCTTTAGATATGATGCTTATTAAAAAAAAATTAAATGGGATATAGTTAATGCGACCTTGTTATCTATGGATGCACTTTGTGTCAAAGGTTGCAAGAGTTATCCTAACCACCGCGAAGGTGGTAATAACCTGCAAATCCCAGAGACTTGACTCCCATCAAGGTAAAGCGTCTCATAAGCTTGAATTTTATAGCTTTCGTAATTATAGATAATCGTGCTCTTGACTTTAGGAAAGACGACCACCAATGATACAAGATCCATAAAATTATTTAACAAACTCTAATATTTCAAATATTGAAAGTGTAGTACTATTTTCTTTACGCTCCATTTAATTGTTGCAATCTCCTAATCATCCCACTCGTAAGCACGATGCTTAGAAAAACCAACTCAATCAAACCAAGGCTAATGCGAGATCACGTGACAAGAGTCAAAAGGGTGGTAACGAGAGAGGCATTACAACATGTAATAAAACATTTGAGCACGCAGCTCAAAATAATAAATGGGTATCGACGTACTTTATGCATGATAATTTGTAGAAGTATATTGAAGGCTAAAATAGTGACCACATATAAGAATATGTACCTATAAAGGGGGTTACACATGGTGATAACCATGGTGTGGAGAATAAACAACATGCAATAGGAAACAAAGAAGCATACATGTGTAAAGAAACTAGTAACAAAAACTAATAATATCAATCATGTCCTACTCCATAGTAAAACAAGTTTAAAATTAGCATAGTAATCATGTTAAAAGCCATATCAAAATAGCAGTGTAAGCATCGAGGGAAGCTAGAAACAATAGAATAATAGAAACAAAAATGTGTAGTCAAGTAAACAAGAGCATGTAAAAACATAGTCAATATAGGCATGGGGCCACAAACATGGGGACACCCAAAGTGGCATAAGATAACTACAATAGAAGACATAATGTGCCATAATGAGAGAAACAAGTATATACACACAAAGTAGGCATGAAGCCAAAAACATGGGACACCCACAATGTCATAAGACAATCACAAGGCCCTTAGGCCATGTAAAGTAAATAAACATAACGTTGTAAATAGAGAAGGAAATCAAGTGAATCCATGTAATAAATAATCAAGGAATGAATCTTTATAACCAAGTAGTATCAAAAGTATAAAAAGAAAGTATAGCAAATAGAAAGATAGATTAGCACGACACAAAACATGTGTTAGTTTCATTAATCCAATAGATATCCATAAACACTATGCATGTAAATAAACATGATAAGGAAGGTGTAAAGTAACATTTGATGAAACGAAAGCACTTGTAGATATCGGAGAAGCGCCACAAATCTGTTGGTTCGAAGAATGCACAGGTGAACGATGCGAGACGTGAATTGTTCCAAGACAAAAAACAAGCATACAAGACTGCAAATTACGAAAAATCAAGAGAGATAATTACAATAACACATAAATAGCTCTAACTCAATATGATCAAATAGAATAATGCAAGATATGTACATATAGGAGGTGAATGTGTAACCTCCTCCTAGAATCATGGAAACCTCCACCTAGAATAGTGGTAACCAACACCTAGAATTATGTAGTCAAGTGTACACCTAAGCAAGCATATCCCATAAGTGTAGTGAAACTCCAAGTGAGGTGGAATATCTTGATTAAGATAATACAAATAAAGTGAGGAAAATAAATCCTACACTAACACCCCCCATAAGCACAACTTAGGTGGGAAGTGAAAAAGGAAAGTGGGTCCTGACAATAAGGCTTGATGAGGTACCCACGTATAGTGCATCTCTCAAAAAGATGGAGTAAAGGGAGAAAAACCAACGGGAAAAAACTCCCCCCAAAAAGAGAGACAAAGAAGAGAAGGTAGGACTAGAAAGCCCCATTTGAAGCTACAACTTCAGGTAGCCATCCAATCTCTTGCAAAGCAACCTCCAGGAGTAACTGTGGCTCAAAATTATATGCAGTGAAGAGTGGATCACCATGGAAAAGTGAAGGTAGCCGCCAAGTGTCTGATGGATCTCCAACCAAGGTGTGGTTCCTATCCAAGGAATTATACTCCTCATACATGGTAGAAGTGCCAACTGCTCCATGAAGGAATGATGTATCTGATGTAATAGTAAAGAAAAAATGTGGAGGGTCCTGTAACTGATTAGAAGACTACCTATTGTCTAATGAGTCTTGAATCAAGATGCCTAATCCCTGAAAAGTCTGAGGTGGAACAGAAGTAGGTGGATCAAGAAAAAACTCTTATAAAATTGGAAGATGACAAGGAGATAGTGGAGGTGGGTCCCCATTACTACTATATTCATCTGTGTCAGAAGAGAAGTTCTCATCACAAATGTGCTCAAGATCAAAAGTGTCATCAAGTACAAGTGAATCTGGTGAAGAATTTGAAGGAGGGATAACAAAGTAATATAGTCGAGTTTGATGATTGACTACACCTACTGTAATGATAGTGTCATTATATAGCTCTCTAACATAGACTGAATCTGGAGTGAACTCAACCTACATGCCCTAATTAAGGTGAGTAATCTAGTAGACTGATAAGAGATTAGTTGATAGTGAGAGAATACTAAGAACATTATTGAATGTTCCTCCATTCACTTCAATAGGCCCTCTCCCAAAAAATTGTGCATAACTATTGTCTCCCAATCGTATAGTAGACATGTCATATGGCTCTAATGAAGTGATCTCCACATGTGGAAAAGCCATATGATGTGAAGCACCAAAATCAATAACCCATGTAGGAGGTGGTGGTACAACTGCAACAAGGGCTATCCCTTTTTTCTCCTTTCATGATTATTTCTCTTTCCCTTTTCCATTTGCATTGGAGCATTAATTGGTTGATGAAGATTGTTTGGAAGACTCGGGGTCACCTATCTTCTTCTTCTCAAGAAGACTTGTGAGGTGGTCAATATGTTTCTTCAAACATTTTATTTCACCATGTCTCCCTTTGCAATACCCACATTTGATCCTTTCTTTCTTGGACTTATCACTAAAAGAGGAATTTTCAAAGTTTGATGTAGAGGTGGAAGTATGTTGATCCTTCTTGCTTTCTTGATCTTTGTTACTTTGTTTATACTCTTTGTCTAATGAAGCTTTCTGTTTTCCATTCTTGGCAATGAGAGCTTGAGCTTTGGAGGACTTCAAGGTACCCATTTGTATTAACTTGTCTTTCTCCTTAGTCAAATCAGCAATAAAGTCATCTAAAGATGACATAGACCATGTGGCTCCAAGAGCCTTCTTGGTAGCATAGAAGGTAGAGACAAAGATAGAGTAGTCAAGACCTATTTTGGTAAGCATTGAAATAACTAATTGTTCATCCTTGTTTTTTGTTCTACATTCTTTTAACTGCAATTGTAAGGACTTGAGTTTGGTAAAGAAATATTCCAAGGTGTCAAAGTTGTTAGGACTTAAGTTGATAAGTTCCATTTCTATCTCATGACCCCTCATAGAGTAAAATTTTCCAAATAAGATTTATAAAGAGACAAATTTTGGGTAAACTACCCTTTTTCTAGGAACGTATAAAGAGGTAAATATCGTAACACGATCATGACTATACTACATTATTTTGACCTTTCTTTGAATTATTCGACATTTTAGTATTTATAACCTTTTTTTAAGGAATTGCCCCATGTATAAATTTATTCTTATATCTTGTAATCTATTTGTATATGTAAAAATACCATGTTGAATGCCCCCTCTTTTGAGGCACATGTGTAGTGCCCACCCATGTGGGATCCAAACATAAGGCCAAAAATACCAATGTATTTTTTTACTTTCATTTACTGAAACAACTAAGCGACATCACACAAGATCACAAGAGGTTGCTCCACATCACATAAGACGACCACTCCCACACGAAGAACAAGAAAACTAGATGATGATAACTGATACACAACAAAGCATAGAAGGTAGAGACAAAGATAGAGTAGTCAAGACCTATTTTGGTAAGCATTGAAATAACTAATTGTTCATCCTTCTTTTTTGTTCTACATTCTTTTAACTGCAATCGTAAGGACTTGAGTTTGGTAAAGAAATCTTCCAAGGTGTCAAAGTTGTTAGGACTTAAGTTGATAAGTTCCATTTCTATCTCATGATCCCTCATAGAGTAAAATTTTCCAAATAAGATTTCTAAGGTTTTCCACACCTCGTTGGGAGATTTGGATGACTCTATGTGAAAGAGGATTTTAGGACACACTAAAAGACACAAAATACCAAAGGCTTCATCACACTTATTAAACCACTTAACTTTGTTTACAGCTTCATTAGGCTTAGGTTCTAACCCCATTGTGATACGATACAACCTTGTTCCCCTAAATGGTCATTTTTTATTTCCTTTCGTGGTAGTTAAAAGGTGTAAGTGGTTTGATTTAACTTAGATCCATTAGTGCAAAAAGAAAGGTAGTGGTAGTTGTTGTAGAAAACAAAGCAATGTGCAGAAAGAAATGAATTCCGAACAAGATAGGAAATACACTGTACACCCCCTGGAAACTATATCAAGAAATCCCCCCACAGTTTTGAAACTTTATAACTCAGTGTGTTTTACAAAATAAATAAGTCCCATGCTTTGGGAAACGAAAAATATTTAACTTTTACAAAAAAAAATGACACTCGATATTGAGCTACCAATCAAAAGTTTTACAATAATTATTTCCCGTAAATAAGCCCAATTTTAAATGAATTTGCATTATACTTGAAAATGCACTTTTTTCACTAAAATATAGTTTTAGAAAAATAAGGAGGAGGGTTTTGATGAACCCAAGATAAGCACCTTTGATTTGCATGTATTGGGCATGACCAAAGCCCAAAAAATGCTAGGGGGTTACAGGGGGCTAGCATTAGCCACCCTACACAGTCAAAGGCTATTCCGTATAGGTTGTTAGGAAAAGATAATATTTTTTTTTGTCTTTACACAGGATGCAACCATGTTGGATCAAGAATATCTTCACTACGACCCTTAAATTGTTGTAGATTTGAGTGTAGCAAACAAAACTGCTGTGAGACTAAAAAAAGTGATTGAATCTAGATCTGCGTGTATGGGTGGTTGGAAATTCTGTTGTAGGTTTGAAATGCCTCTTGATCAGAAACATTCCCTTTGAAATTTTGAACATGCATGAAAAGTAGTACCACAGGTGAAAACACCCTTCACAGGTCTGCAAATCAACCTCTAGATCTAGATAAATCTTCAAAGGAGGCTGCAACAATAATTTAGGGCCTAGAAAAAGCAATCTCTAGAAACGTATATGCACTACGCGGGCTTGTAAACCTCAAAATCTTGTAAATAGGCTATGTACCCACAAACCTGGAAAAACCAACACCAAAAACACCTAAATAAATGTAAATAATAACCTCAAATGAAATTAAACTTGCAAAATAATAACCAAACAAGCTCAGTACTAGCTCGGCTCTGATACCATATTAGAGAAACACCACAGGCCTACTAATTCGAAGAATGCACAGGTGAACAATGCGAGACATGAATTGTTCTAAGACAAAACAAACTAATCATACAAGACTGTAAATTACAAAAAATCAAGAGAGATAATTGCAATAACACATAAATAGCTCCAACTTAATACGATCAATTAGATTAATGCAATAGATGTACATATATGAGGTGAATGTGTAACCTCATCCACGAATCATGTCAATCTCCACCTAGAATAGTGGTAACCAACACTTAGAATGGTGTAGTCAAGTGGCAACTAACACCTAGAATAGTGTGCTCAAGTGGTAACCAACACCTAGAATAATGTAGTCAAATGTACACCTAAGAAAGAATATCCCATAAGTGTAGGGAAACTCCAAATGAGGTGGAATATCCTGAGAAGGATAATACAAATAAAGTGAGGAAAATAAATCCTATACTAATAGTATATTATGGAGGGATGCCCCCAAGAGAGTAGTGTAAGGAACCAAGCCAACGTCTATTATCGTGTAACCATATGTGAGTGTCCTGCACCAAGCTCAAGATACCTCATGAGTGCATGTGTATTAAAAAAATATGATATGCATCAAATAAATGTGGCCAAACATCACGTGTAAAGTAATAGGTTCAACAAGCAAACTAGAATAGGTCCTAATTTTGTATTTTTTCTCTTATTTGAATGGTTTTTTATTTTTCTAATTATTTGAATGTTTTTGAAGTGTTTTGAAAATAGTTATGTACAAGAAATGGGGTAGTACAAGAACTATCCAATAATTTTTTCATGTCTTATGCAGTAGGCGGAGGGAATGCAAGCCCCTATAGTGGCAGAAGAGACAAAAGATGTTTTTGCATGTTCTGTGTAGATTCCATAATATATGTCGAAGGGGAGTAAGGGTGGGAAATCCCATGAGAAGCATTGGATGTAGAATATGATCGCAACATATGGTGAAGAGAATGCATCCTTTGATAAGTGGTGTGTGCCCTAGGTGACCAAGGAGGACACTTATGTATGGGCGTATGATAAGATTTATTATGAGAAGTAGTAAATGAGGCAATAGACTATTAGCACTAGAGATAGTGACTATATGAGTCGGGACAAATCGTGATGATGGAAAAGCTACAAAAGGGATTCCCCTAATTTTTTCCCCTAGGTTATTATAAATGTATAGTCATGAAGGTTTAGAGTCACGTGCAACCTAAACAAGTTTTACAATATGGAAGAGAAGACGACACCAAAAACGTAAGAGGAGAGGTATAAGGGCCTACTGTAAGTGGTAGTACAACATGTTTGATGTTTGTGTGAGAATCAACAACGACATCCTTCTTAGTGTATCCAAGGGATCATAGTAATTGAAAAGTGCACATATTGTGGGGAGTGGTGCTATCAACCAAAGTGTTAGTCAACCAAATCATGGATGTATAGTGTATCAGAGACAAACCCAACTATCATATAAGTATTATAAAAGGAAATAGTTGGTGGAGACGCTATGGTGAACACAATTCCAATCATGACACCGAACATGTTATCATAATATGGGGAGGATGGAAAACACAATAAGCATTATGAACTTCTGATGTAGATTTGGCAGTTTCATGTTTCAGAAGTGGATCACTAAAGATTTTCGGATTTATATTATCATTAGTAGGCTTTGACCGAGGTGAAGTTTCATATTCAGTAGTACCAATATCAATTAAGCCTTGGATAACATGATGATGCTTAAAAAAATTATTAGTAGAGTGTCCAATACATCAATGGTAATCGTAGTGAGTAGTAGCATAAAATTTCTTACCATGTGGTACACTTAGATAAACCTTAAGTGTTGGAGGGAGAGATATAAGGTTTCACTCAAGTTATTGTTAAAACACTTTTTGATGCAAGCAAGGAAGTTGAGTGAACTGCCAACACGAGGAAAAAGGTGAGGTAGGAAAGGTAGTAAAAGAGGTATTATCATGCTTATAATAATGAAAGACCCAAGTACCCATATGTAACAAGTTAGTAAATGGATCCCCTTTTTCCAAATGAGGTGAACCATGAACCTGATTAGAGGGATAATTGATTCCACCAAGACAAGGGCAGGATCCATTAGACATGTGTTATAAATGTTTATAACGATGTATGAAATTTTTCATCATGATGTATAACATCCAATTAACAAATACCAAAATAAAAACCTTGGGGCCACTAGGGTTTGAGCAATAAGTTCAATGTGATTATTGAGTTCACCAAATGTTTACACCCTGATTAATTTCTATAGTGTTATTGTATAAAATTTAAGAAGTGTATAATGATTAACAAGTAAATTATTATGATCTAATTAACTTCCAACATCGATTATACATGACTAGAATAATGTATTCCAACTTGAAATGAAATACACGATTGATAAACGATAAACAAATAGTTAAAAACATGAGAGAGGAGATAAATTTAGCTGTTAATAATGATTATAGAATTGTAGACACTTAAATTTGGAAATTTACCCTTTTGATGTTGCTAATTATGACTATGCTCCTTTGTTAAGACAAACACCCACATATTACCCCCTATTGAATACATTGTGTCATCTCTTTCTTAACTTGTTTATTCCCACATACAAATGTGTCAAAAAATTCTAAATATAAATACATAATATTAGTGTTTAAACTTTGTTTTCCATTGTACAACTTTCATATTTGATTCACCTTTTCCTTGTTTAAAACCATATAGATTTTTTAGGCTGTATAATTTGGTCATGGACGACCTATATGGTCCTACACTGACACATTTTCTAACTCTAATTTCGATGCAATATCATTTGTTGGGTCTTTTCATCTTCTTAAGTTATCCTTATCATGATAATTTTTCTTTGAATCCCTATATAAGAAAGTTAACATCACCTCCATAAATAACCTAGAACTTTATTTGCACCCCATTTCAAATGCACACAAATGACACTAAAGGCTTTCTAAATATTCCATAGCTAATGCACATCCATTAGGGAAACCACTACAAAAGTTCTATAACACTTAACCAACTTAAGGAGTATATCTTCTCTCATTTCCAAGTACACTAAGTTACCCACTTCAAAGTCTAAATAAGAGCACAATCTTGTCAAACATTTTCAAAGTGGTTCAAGTTACAAACTAGATGCATTCATATAGATGTTACGTGTTAGGTAGAGAGATTCATGTGATTTGAGGCATCTTATAAGTAGTGTCGATGTAGATGATGTATGGATTGCACTTCAACCCAAACCTTAACCATCTTGTATGGTCTTCCACCCATGGTTAAGATTTTGGCATGATTCAGCTGATTAAAAATGTTTCAGGATTGTGTGAAAACTAGGGTTTGACAATGAAACACATTTCTAGACCACCTAAGGACCCATAAAGTTATAGAGTATCATTAGAAGAGGGTCCACAACCATACCAAAAGGGAGGGATTGGATTCTACATCCTAATTGAGTTGTATAGTCTTGCATCAGAAGGATTTCAAGTCACAATATCATAAATGAAGCATCTTCAATATCTATACTCCTAGATCCTCTAGTCTATATACCCAAATATCTCGTATACATTCATGTGTAGCTAAGTACATATTTATCCTTATGTTTTAAAGCTTGAAAGATATTGTAATCATTTTTTGAAAGAACTAATATGCTATTATAATATTGTACAATAATGACGAAAGTTAATTAATCAAAATAACTCCTAGTTTCCCAACCTTACATTCCTTTTTAGTGTTGTGTATGTTCATAACATTTAATCTACTAAGGCTAAAAAGGGTATAAACATTTGGTGAACCCAACTTCTGAATCGAATATTTGTTGCTCAAACTTTAGCTACCCTAGGGTTCAATTTTGTATGCTCATATCGCTTAGTGTTGTTTGTGTCTTTCCATTGTATATCACCATAATTAATCATGAGCTCTTCTACAATATTTTCATCATTGTCATGTCATGTTGCATCATGTTGTGTCTTAAGTCACTATGGATCTAGTAGGCATTGAGTAATGTGTTTTGATCATGTTACTCATCCTATCATCACTACATTTCCTTGCTAGATATTTTTAGAAAAAAAATCATGAAATATGTGACATTTATGATGATGCATGTACATTTATGCTCAAAATGATTTTATCTTATGATGATTATACATTATCTTGAAAAAATTAGAAAATACTAATGCTTACAAATGCTTATATGTTATGAATTATACACAATCTACCATGTCAGTTAATATAATATATATGGTTTATATCATTGATGCTATTTGTTATCAAATTTTGCATGACTAACACTCTTTTTTTAGCCAAGTGATCCTCCACAGCAACCCTCATCTCAAAAGGGGGACGTATTATGGAGTTTTCAAATACATTCATTTAGATTTCATAAATAGTGCTTCGTATGAAACCGTATAATCATATACACATAGTTATTATGATATATTACATTATGAGATTTACACGACTTCACTTAGTAGGATCAATCACTAGAGATAATTTCACTTAGCATGCATGATTGCTAAAGAAACCTTCACTTAACATGAACAATTATTAGATATGGATTCATACAACATGCCTAATTGCTAGAGTGAGCTTCACCTATTAGACTCAATTGCTAGAGATGGCTTCTCATAGCAGGCTCAATTTCTATAGTTTTCTTATGTTCAAATTTCTCTTCCATCACATATTCCACCATGGCCGAATAGGTATACATGTTTCATGATTTTTATTTTTAATTTATATTATTTACCATTTTCTTATAAGCATCTTGGTTGTAATTTAATAAGAATCTTTTCTTATGGCACTTAGGTTCACATGTACGGGAAAAAAATAAAGGAAAAGGGAACACACACATTCCAATATTATGCATGGTTTAGCCTTATGGGAGGTTTGTGTTTCAAGCTATTTTATTTCAATTAAGAAATTTCCAATTACTAAATTTAAATGGGGGAAAATACAATATCCTAAATTTGGACCAATCACATTTGACAATTAATGATTGGAATATCTCTCATCCCACTAAACAATGTACACTTAAATGATTAGTTTCTACATGCATCTTTCTCAATTAGCACTCCTTGCCTTTAGGTCACACTAGTTACTCATCATTGACTTATCAAAGATTGATTTACACCCTAATAGGAAGAAGTCGGCCATGCCATGTATAAATTCATTTTGGTGGATTTTTCCTAAGCTAATGAATTCATCCTTAAAATTATTAAGGTCAATTTTTCAAATTTATAAGTTACCCATGTTGGTCCAGTGTCAAATGAGCACAAAAATCTAAATTGAAACAATCTCTTATACAAGAATACTTGCACTACCCATCCAAGGGGCCTCCTATCTCACAACTTTAGGGAATGTGTAGGAGATCACAAAAAATTATCCAACTAAAGAACTCTCTCAAACACATCAGCCAACACTAAGTTTACATACATCTTATACATTTTCTCTATGCCATTTTACAAAGCTATATCCTACACCAATGATTATTTTCAAGTCTCAAATGTCTTATTGTGGTCTTCATTAACAAAACATATTTTTGTTGCACATGTTGTACATATTTATTGTGTTGGGAAATACAAGGGTTTTATGTATTTTTTTAGTATTACCATGTAGACGCTATGAGGGAAAGTCAACCCAATTAGACTAACCCCCTTTTTAGGTCTTCAAATAAGATAGTTAGGGTTCGAAGTAGAATCCATAATCCATTGCATAATAAAAATCGAAAAATTATGAAAAAAAGAAAATCTATAGACATAATAGATCAAAATTCCAGAGGTGGAATTTAGTTAAACCCTGAATGAGACAAAGCCATCCATGCAAGAAAATTCTATCTAGGTGAATTTTCCCTATATACGCGACTTCATCCTTCTCTCAAGTTGAGACTCCCACATTTTCAAGATAGTTCAACGAAATTATGTATAACCTTCCTACATAATTTTATATCATTTTCACTCTATCTCATCTCATAAATTGGTACAATCTCTTATAACCGTAATCAAAACTCATTTTTATCTAGCTTTCAAGACCTTGTATGAGATTGAATCTAAGATATTTGATTTACTATATTTATTTTATTTTTTCTTCTAGATAATATTTATATATTAATTTTCATAAATTATCTTAAACCTAATTTTGATATTACACTTGTGTATGAAATTTGACCCATATCCTTCAACTTGCCTTGTGTTTTTTAACATTTTACAATTAAGAATTTCTAATCAACTAGGAAAGGTGTGCTCACATGTTTATTATCATGCATTCTAAATCTTTCGAACTCCATATTATCAAATTTATTTTGGCTTAACCAAGACTTCCTATTTGCATGATCTTGCTTGATTTCCATACCCAAAACGAATGTTTCAACACAAGAATATTTCATGTCAAACTACACAAACAATTGAGATTTAATTTGTTTGATAATTTCCTTGTAATTTCTAATCAACAATATGTTATTCACATAGAGAAATATGATGATTAAATTATTTCCTTCTTCTTTGAAGTACACTTAAGGATTCACTTTGCTACATGCAAGGCCAAGTTTTAGCACATATCAATAACATTTTTTATTCCACATTGTTCGTGATTTTTCAATCCATACAAGGACTTCTTTACATGGTAGAAAAAATCGTCTTCCAAATTCATTACAAAACTTTTAGGTTGTAACATGTAGATTTATTATTCAAGATATTCATATATAAATGTTCTTTGTACATCCATACAATGACAATAACTAAAATAAATTTGATCCATTTTGCAAAGAGAGGATACCTCATTGAAGTTAATATCCTTGACTTGAGATAATCATTTCACAAGTAGATGAGCCTTATACTTCTATAATTTACTTTACACATTTATCTTGTTGAAAACCCAATTGTAACCTATGATTTTTATTTTAGGAGGTAACTTTACTAGATCCCAAATCTCATTCTTATATAGAGACTCATACTATTTTTAATGGATTTATTCCAAAAATTCCCTTCTTGGAATTAATATCTTCACACACTTGGGATCATCACTATCACTTACAAAAAGTAATAATAAAAGAACACAAATTAGTGATATTACACCCTTTTGTTGCTCTATGCATGTATTTTGATCTTCTTTGCATAGAGGTTTCAGGTTCTTGTTCCTCCTCTGAGAACTCTTCTTCATAAAAAAATTCACACTTACATACAATATCTTCAAACTTTAACAACCTACACCCATTTTAAATATTTATTTGGCTACTCCTTTAAATGTTATATCTTAACTTCAATACTACACATATCCATTTTTCTAAGAATTCTCCTCAATTCCATGAAGACCACTTTCTAGCTATAAATCACCTTCCACGTTTTAGGATTCTACATCTTGTACCCTTTTATATCATTTCCATATCCCATGAAGAAAAAATTATCTATCTTGTAGTCAAGATTTTTCCTCTTTTCCTTTGGAACATAAACATATGCATCACATCCATACATTCTCATATATTTTAAGGATGGATTCATATAAATCCATGATTCTTATAGAGTCTTATCTTCCAATCTTGATGATGTTGAGTGATTCACTAAAAAAATCAGTAATGGTTTTTTTGAACCCAAAACTTTTGCTCCAAATATACACCACTGAGCATACTCAATGATTTATCCATCAGTGTCATATTTGTCCACTCCACAACTCCATTTTGTTGAGGTGTGTATTGATTTTTCATTTATCTCTCAATTACACACTTGTATAAGTCCTCAAATTACTTTGAGTATAATTTACTTCATTATGTATGTATAACACCTTGTTCTTATTCTCTTTTTATTTTTCCACAAGAGCTTTAAATTCCTTGAATTGATTGAAAACTTCATATTTTTCCAAATAAATTACATCCAAGTATTCATGGAAAAGTCATATATAAATGAATATAGTACAAAATTTTCCCAAGTGATGGGATTTATATCGACACAAACATAATGTTATGTATAACCTACAAGATCCCTTTTATGTATGCAATACTTGTTTGAAACTTGCATTTTCTCATATTTTCATACAAACAATGCTCATAAAAATAAGATTCCAAGGGATGATCATCAATCCCTTTCATTATTCCTTTGGATTGCTATGTGTGCAACTCATTGTCACCAATATGGCCCTACCTTTCATGCCAATTCATAGTCTTCTCTATAGGGAGTGTGCTAATTTTCTCATGCACTTCTTTAGTATCAAGAAGTTTTAAGCACTAGTAATTGCACTCACATCTAGTCTGAAAAAGGTTCCAATGTGTAGTCATATTGATGGTAGCATCACTATGTGCACCATATTACAACCAACCTTTATGAGTGAGACCTATATTCTTATTTCACGCACATTTTTGAATGAAACTAGATTTTCCACAAGACATAATATGTGTAGAAATTTAGGGAGAGTTTCAATTATTTCACCTCAGAACCTTAGATTCATTCATTATTGACCCAAAATATTGCGAGTGGAGTCATCTCCTATAAAAACATTACCACCCTCATACTCCTCACATTCATAAAAGAATTACTCATGAGATTCCATATAATAAGATGTTCTAGAGTTGACCAACCATACTTCATTGTATTACTACACACTCAAAGCTTTTAAGTACACATCTCCATTATCATTAATTGAGCTTTTTTCACTTGAGAATGAAACCTTTGTTGGTTTACCTAGTCCACCTTCACTTTGAAATCCTTCTTAAAATTTCTTATTTGTCAATGGTTCCAACATTTCTTCAAATACAGTCTCTTTAGAGTCTTAGATCTATCTCTAGAATGTGTATGCTTCTCCCCTATTTTTTTACATTTGTCTTATGCTATGTTTTGCATTATAAACACAACATCTTAGTGATATTTAGTAGGTTGATTCCTTAATTATTCTGATAGTAAGGTTGTAAAAAATCATTCGTTTTTATATTCAAGGAGGTTCTAGTGATAGCCATCACTAGATTATCTCAAGAGCCTAGAAAAGAGCATGTAAGTTTAATACATGTATCTTTATTATCCATCTTTATATACATAGACGATAACTAACTAACCAAATTGTTGAAGGCATTTAGGTGTTCTCAAATAATATAAATTCCTTCGTAGGAATAGTTTATTAAACAAATATTTTACTTGGTGAAATTCTTTGCTAATTAACTAACGTTTCTTGCCACTTTGGTTGGTTAACAAGTACTTTGTTGATTGTGTAACCCCTTTCACATTCATGGATGCCACTTTACCGTGAATCGTAAGTCAAAATCCTCTTCAAAATAGGAAATTAACATTTATTAGCTAATTAAGCCTATTTTTCCCTTGATTTGGTCAATATACCCTAGTATTGACTCAAACCCCTCTTCCAACCACTCAAAATCACCCCATTCACCTCCACAACATCTCAACAAGATTCAAAAGCTTATCCTAGCCTCCTAGTTGACCCTAAGTGGTTGATTAAGGCTTCATACCTCTTAATCACTTGGTAATTCACTAATTGTGATTAGCAAGGCCTAATCATGATTAGCAATTCTAATCTAATTTGGGGATTTTAGTCCCACATGCACCAAAATACAAGTTTCTCCCAAAAGGAAAACTATAAAAAGGGTGCACCTCATTCCTTTATACTTTACACCATGCTTTGATTTGCATCTCATATAATAAATATGATATATAGCCAAGTTCAATCCTTGCTTAAAGCCTTCAATGGGGTTAGTAGATGGATATCCAAAATGACCAAGTAGTCATTTGGAGAGGCCATTTCACCTTGTTTGGAGTAGCAACCATAACCATTTGATTTCCCTCTTAGGTCTATTTAGGCCCATGTTAGGTAATTCAAGCATATTAGTAGGCATGTTTAGTTAGATTTTGTATTGTTTTCATACTAGCTCAGCATTCTTTTAAGCTTCTATCTTAATGTTACATTCCTAGACTTAGAACCTTGGCTAGATGGATGGAAATGGTGTTAAATTTCCTTGTTTAGTCATGTAATTTTATTTGTAAAGTTTAGGGTGTCATCATTTGGCACGCCTGGTGGGAGAATACCCCATTGCATTCACTTTTTAAACTTAGTTTCAAAGTTTTTCATTTCAAGTTTATAGATTAGTTTTAAGTTTCCTAGATTAATTTCAAGTTTTCTAGTTTAAATTTCAAGCTTTCTAGAGTAATTTTAAAGATTTTTAGATTAGTTTTTCAAAGATTTTTAGATTAATTTCAAAGTTTTAGAGTATTTTTCAAAGTTTTAGATCAATTTTTTCAAGCTAGGTAGTTGTTTCAACTAGATTAGTGGTAGAAGTTGTGTTTTTTATGTTCCTTACAGGATTCAAGGAGGTGAAGCCTTGTCAAAATTGTCAAAAAATACCAAAGATTTGACCTTTTTGAAGAAATTCTTGTCAAAACTTAATTTTTACCACTTAGTGAAGGGGCACGCATGGAATTGTTGAACTGTGAGCGTATGTACCTCACTTGAAGCGACACATCATTGACAATGGGAGTGAAAGCGTTGAAATAGGCGTGCACACCGCTTCTCTCAAAGAAGTGCACTGTTAGCTCATTTTTTGCACTACTGTAGGCATTTTTACATCAAGGGGAATTTTTTTTCACGTCAATCACAAGGGAACTGTGCAATTGAAATACGTGCACACCATCTTCTCTAGAAGTGCACATGTTAGCTCATATTTTTCAACTTTCAGTCATTTTTACAAAGGGGAACACACACATTGACAAAGGCGCACATGCTTTGACAAAGGTGTGCACACGCTGACAAGGGTGCATAGGTGTGTCTATATAAATTTTTCCTGCAAACTCAAAATTTCCATTTTTGGTTTTTAGGATTTATGTTACTTTTCAGAGGTTTTTAGATGCCATTTTTGTCAATTTCATATATTTAGAGTAAGTTTTCTCATAAAATCACTTAGGGTTTTAAAGGAATTCATCTTGTTTCCATACTTTGTGTGAGTTTGGGTTAAGGTGTGTATTCTCTTCTCTTGCACTTCGTGTGATCTAGAGAATCAAAAGCACTCTAAAACCCTTTTTTTCTATCATGAGAGTAAGTAGGAAACTTTGTTAATCATCTTTTAGTTTAAATGCTTTTTCACTTGCTAAATAACCAAGGCTAGAATTTGTGTATGCTCTTCCCTTGCACCTAGTGTGATCTTGGGAATCAAAAGCAATTTTAGTCTTTTCATTAAAAAGCACTTGGATGAATTGGGAATAAACCTTGTTTTTCAAAAATTTATGGTAGTTAGTTGATTTACAAGAATTTTTCATGTTGTGCTATTTTCTTATGATATTGTGAATCTATTTAAAACTACTAACCATTTTTTCAAGTACCTAACACTAGTCAAAGAAAGGAGGACCTAAACAATTTTTCTAACTACACATGTGATTGTAGGTTGCCAAAAGGAGTACACAAAAACCACATTAAGTCTAAAAGATAAATACACCACATTGTATTTGTAGGTTTTGGTTAAGAGCTACGACTCGTCCGCTCAACTAGGACATAACCCCTTTGGCATAAGCCTTAAGCTACAAAAATGGGGGTGGTCCTAGGAACCCTAAAGTAGTTCACACAAGAGGGAACCTTGTGAATGAAACAAGAAAGTGCTCCACACTACCAACTTGTCTAGTACGCCTTGGTGAGATTAGCATCAAAGATATCTGTATCATGACCCCAGTGAAAGTATAACTGAACGCACTTCAGTGCTCATTATACTGAAGGGGGTAAAGTAAAGCCAAGATACTCCCAAATTAGTCAGTGTGACTTTTTGGGTAAATCGAGCTCGCTCTAGATATCTTGTGACACCTAGAGAGAGAACCACCTAGGAATATTGTCGGCTTGGAGCCATTGTTTTTGTCTTAGATAGTATACTTGAGAGCTCTCACAAAGTGACAACTTTGTTAGATTCAAACTCTTTTTTTCGAACAAGGGAAATAATCTCTTAAATTTGAAACTATGTGACATTTCATCACGAAATCTACTTAGTGTCATTTTTTCCTAGTTTTTCACTTGTCTTAAGACAAGGCGAAACTCTACCAAAATAACACCAAGTTTATTTCAACACCACTTGGTCTACACCCTTGTTTTCTTGTTGCCCATTTTTGGACAAAAGGAAACAACATATACGGATACCACTAGATATCGTGTGTCCACCACTTTTGTATTCTACTTGCACGACTAGGTTGCAATTCTAGAGCGCAAGTGTTGAAAGTGTGCATGGTACGTACTCACGATCTAGTAGGCCCCCTTGTCTCAAAAACCCATATTTGAGACTTATTATCATCGTAGTTAGGTGATTTCATCCTTGTCTTCTTTTGAGTTGTTATGCTGCCCACATTGTAGCCATACAATTGAGATATTTACGTCTTGTTTCCATTGTGAAATTAGGCCTAAATCTCTATATTGTAGAGTTACGTTGTTTGCACGCATAGCAATTTCTTGTTATACTTAGACATAGTTTTTACATCCTAACTTTGTCTTGAGTTTTGTGAGTGTTGAGGATACATTGTTAGCATCACGATAACATCATTTTGACACTAGAAATATTTCTTTCCTGAAATCTTGGTTCATGTGTCCAAATAGTGTTGTTACGTTGCTCACATTGTTATCGTCCATTTTACGAGACTTGGACTTTGTTAGTGTTTAGAAACTAGTTTTTAGTATATCTTGTTAGAAGATCACATCAACATTCTCTTATCATTTAGGCCTTGTTTTTTGCAAACTTGACCTAACTGGTGATGTTGTGTTGTCACTATTTGGTTGCAAACCTATCTAGATGAAATCTTAGAGAATAAACTATTTGGTGTAAACTAAATTTTGAGCATTGTACGTCATTGTATTATTCTAAGGAAAACTTGTGTCATATATTACCTTGCTAGGGTAGCTTGTTTGTTATTATTTAGTTCATACGTTTGTTTTGACCTATCACTTTTGTGGCTATTCTATAGTCACCTTGTTTTAACAACTTAGGGTCGTTACACTGCACAAATTTGACTAGGGTCCCTTGTTAATAAACCTTAGTGGAAATATTTCACGTTGTACCTTCTATTCTAAGTAATGCCTACTACGAGAATGGGGTCACGAAAGTTAGAAGCCAATATATTTGGAGGTGACAACCCTCTTTTGGAGGATAATCTCATGGTTGACCATAGTGGTGGAGAGGAAGAGTCTCCTCGCGCGGATGCAGAGCTTCATTCCACCCATTTTGATGACTACATTTTTCATAACAAACATGAAGTTCTTATGCGGGTTATGGAACTAGGAGCCAAATTACCTTCCATGGTAGACCCTTCTCTTATCGTCGGCATGGTTCAGGGAGAAGAAGAAGTAGACCTCCCTCGTCACACTCTTAATGAAATTTTAAATCCAGGTCATGCCTCTACTTCTGCACGACAGAATAATGAGGAGATACCATTTGAAAATGATGGAGACTATCATTTGCCTCCTATTAAAATTCGTTGCGAAGACCATGAAGAACATGTTCATCATGCACAACCTCCTCCTAACAAAGATCATCATGAAATACCTATTAAAGAGGTTACGTTAGAACAACAGGTCCAAGCCCTCACTCATCAATTGGCAAGTTTGGCTTCACATATACAAAAGGAACAACCAAAAGTTGTGAAACAAACTATACCAAAGGCAAAACCTAAAGCTTCATTTTATGAATTCCCAATAAACACTCCTCGACGTGAGGCACAAAGAGATCCTTATGAAGAGATTCTCACAAAAAATTGGGGTGGGCATACACCTAGGCTTAACCCTTTGTATAGACCTATGCCGCCACCCATGCAAGATCCACTTTTTAATCAAGAGTGGTCAACAATGAAGAACACCCTTCAAGCATTACAAGAGGGCCAAAATGGTAGCAATAACAAGAAGTATCGGTTCGATGAGTTATGTCCTTACCCATTTGACAAAGCCATGCTGCAAGTACCTTTCCCAAGACATTTTGATTTTCCAAAATTTGATAAATATAAGGGAAAAGGTGACCCTCGTGATCATATAAAGGACTTTTATATGGCATGTCAAGAGGTGGCATTCAGTGACAATTATCTTATGCACTTGTTTCCACAAAGTTTAGGAGCAACGATGCTAGAATGGTTTGTGCATATCCCTAAGGGATCCATATCAACATGGCCAGAACTAGCAGAAAATTTTCGTATGACACTTCTCTTTCAATATAGAAAATGATGTTACCATGTTAGATCTCTGCAATGCCAAACAATGAAATAACGAAAACTTCGTTGCATTTTTACAACAATGGAGAGGGTTAGCTAGCCGCTTTCCTTGCTCCATACCTGAAAAATAGCTGATAGGCATATTTTTTCCTAACCTCCATCCAGACATTACATTCCATTTGCAAATGCATTGTGGCAACACATTTGAAGAGGTAATAGAAAAAGGGAGTCAAATTGAAAAGGCATTGTTAAATAGAGGGACCCTAAAGCCCTTTTCAAGAGATCATAATGATTCCAAGACCAACGAAAAGCCAAAGTTTGTTCCTAATAAGAAAAAAAAAATTAATGATGAAATAGTTGACAATAAATGAGTACAAGCCATTCAAAACAACACTCCTTTGAAGCTTGCAAAGGGAGCTCTGCCTATGGAGTATAAGCATCGTACTTTCACTCCTCTATCTGACTCAATGTCATCAATACTAAAACAGCTAGAGGTGGTTAATATGGTTAGATATCCTGAAACTACGCCTTATGAGGATGACGTGCCTAAACCATCATGGTTTAGAGATAATGAATATTGCCAATTCCACCATGTTAAAGGTCACAAAACAGATAAGTGTTTGAAGTTGCAGCACTACATCCAAGACTTAATCGAAAGTGGTGATGTGGAGATGGATTCATCCACTCCTAACAAATCCCCCAATATGAAGACTTTTCCTAAACATAATCAGGACAAGAATGCTAATTATGTGTCTAATGAGGAGAATCATTTTGATGCCCTCATTGGTTGTGTAGATACACCTGTTGAAAATGTCAACACAATAACCCCTGTGATATCCCCTGGACTATCTATGTCTAGGCATGTGCCAACAAATATTGATTATCACGTAGTTCCACATACTTATGATAGTAAGGAACCTAGGTTTCAACATTCCCATCAAAGGATGCCTATCACAACTAGACCTCATTTGATTCTTCATGCTAGAGAGCCCATTTGGGTACCCTGTTCCCCACCTTCATCTCATAGTCAGTGGTATGGTTTGGACACTTCTGATCCAAATTATTATTTGGGTTCCTCCCACTCTTCTTCTGACTCCAATCCAAACTATTATTTTGATTCTTCAGATTCACCTAGATCTTCTGAAAATTCTAATTTGGTTCTTGAGCCACAGTCCTCCCTTACTTTGCAAGACCTCTTTTATTCACCGCCTCAACAACCCCTTCTTCCGTTGAAGATCTGGACAAATCAAATTCCTCTCTTAATCAATCATCCAATCTTCCACTCCCAGTTGACCCATTCATCTAATCAACCTCTTATGGTAGAACAAATACCCCACCGATTGATTCATCTCAAAATGAGGAGACGATTAGAAATTTATGAGGGTCACATGATGACATTCCCCTAGAGGATTACAATCAAGGATTTAATCTTTGACTTCAATACGTTTGTGTATTGGGAAGAAGAAATTGATTCCTTTTGTCAGAAAACAGGAATACTAAGGAAGATCCTAAGACCATTGAAAGGAATTGATCATGACCTATCTTTCTTACCTACATCATTCTTTATCTATCAGGATTCCTCCATCGCAATCTTACCTTGGGTCACCACCTGGTAGCCCATCATCTTCTTCTATATGTGGGCCACCTCCAAGTAGCCCCACATCCTCTATATGTGGCTCACCTCCTGGAAGCCCATCTTCATCTATACTAGGGGCACGTCTTAGAAGTCCCTCATCTTCGATTCTTGGGCCACGTCCTAGTAGCCCATCATCTTCTATCTATGGGATGCCACCAGGAATTCCTTCATCTTCAATCTTAGGGCCACATCCTTGTATTCCTTTATCTTCAGTCTATGGGACACCTCCCGGTAGCCCATCCTCTTCAATTCTTGGACCGTACCCTTCACGTCCATCATATTTTCCTTCTATCAATGATTGTGGCAAGCCCACTATCATTCCTCACATCAATTCTATTCATCCACTTTCTTCTCCCACTTCTTAGGATCAGACAAGTCACGTAGTAGCTTATAGGAAACCAAAATGGTTCCTTCATCAGGATCAGATCAAAAATTCCAAGAGCTCTAAAGCTCACAACAATTTAAACAATCTTAAAGTTCAGAATCAAACGAGCTTCAAAAATGCACATCAATGCACCCATCAAGTATGGCGTAAAGTGCATAAACCTCTGGATAGGGACCTCAAGCTCCCACATAAAAAATCCATGTTTCATGATAAAACACAGTCATCTATTGAGTATGAGCTCACCACGATCATTGAGATTGGGGATAATATGACTCTTGATAAGCAAACATGCCTAGTCTTCCTTATCAAGGAAATTTCTAACATTGTTGTTGGATCTTATCATGCCAAGTGACCTTGTCGGTCCCACCTTTCAAAAATTAAAAAATACAAAAAAAATGAGAAAAGATTTCAAAAAATCAAAGGTAAATGAACACACATTGCAATCAGGTATTGCATACACATGGATGTTCTTTCTTCCCTTCCTTGTTATTCTTCTGCAAGTCTTCCTACCATTTTCATCCCTTCGGTGATATTTTGGTTAGCCAATTCACACGCATATTGCGACATTTATTTCTATGGTATCCATTTGACCTTGGTCTTTTATCACCTTGGTAAATTAAAGAATGACTGACCTCGTAGAGATCCTATCACAATCAACATCTAAAAAACTTGTTGCGAAGAAATTTTGGACATATTTGTTGACACTAGCCAATGTCATCATCGCAATCACTTCCACCTCCTTCCATCAAGCCATCAGTGGTTCTTAACCCCTTGTCAAACAAGAGAGCTGAAATAAGTTTTCAGAAAGAAAAAGAATCAATCAAATCAAAAAGCACAAAGTTGAAAGCAAATGCTAAAAGCAAAAGAAAATTGATATATAACTCTCTCTTGGGGTATTTCCAATAATCTCTATTGGGGCTATGGATGCCTAACTGATAGTAGAGAAATGTTGCGATTAGAATCAAATGCATCTCCATCAGGGCTATGGATGCCTGGCTGGCAGTGGAGCAATGTACGACTCACCTTCCACAATCCATTCACAAAAAAATCAACTTTGAAAAATAAATCATTCCTACACATTGGCTAGGGTGTCTTCACTTGTTGTCTATCAAATCTTCCCTCCAAGAGGTAATAAATTTCCACGTGCACACACTGGATCTCAATGAGAAAATAGGATTAGTATGTTACCAAGTGTCTTTTTTTGGACCTTGTTCAGACTCTTACTCTAGTTTGTATCTTGTCTCATGATTTGTGCCTTTGGCTAACCACTTCTTCATTGTGAGGCTTCTAAGCTACATTCACAACATTCACATTGTTCTTCTACTTCGTTCAGAACATCCATGTGTATAAGATTGCCTTTTTTCCATGTTTACGGGCACCTTTGTACCCTTTCTCAAAACAAACTTCCACTTCTTTCTATCATGTGCTTCTTGGCCAGCTTACGTTGGGGGCATCCTTGCTCCTTCCTAGCACGTCATTGGGTTACGTTCATCATCATGTTGAACCTATCATATTGGCCTTGATCCATCTTTTGTACATGAAGAGTTTTCCTTTGTATATTCCCAGCTAACGTTGGGGGCATTTTCACATCTTCACTTTCTTGCACATGCGCATGGCATTCTGCCCTTGTACATCCCATCTGTCATTGGGGGCATCCACGTTTCTTCGTTTCCTATACATAGCTTCAGAAAACTTCTAGAAAATAAAAAAAATTCAAATATGTTTCAAAAATTAAAAAAAAGATGGTAAAATTATTAAAAATCCAAAAAAATTGCAAAAAAATCAAAATTCTACAAAAATTGCTAAACAACGTGCATACAGCTGAAGCCTGTATCACTTGCATTATCCTCAAACATTGAAATTTGTCCTAAAAAACATCTTTCTAAGGTTCTTGTTTTTTCTAGTCTCAAATGACTTGTGGATCATCATGATCTACATCCATTAACAAAAGCTAGGTTGCATGTTATGTCAGTCCTCCCGTGCAACAGTGAGTTGTCAGGGACTGTGTCATAGTGCACGAAAGATTTTCCATGGGACTACTTGTGTCCTTCATTTTTCCCTTGCATGTGTTATTTCTTGGGGCATCATTTTTAACCCTTTTCGTTACAACACAAACATTCGAGAACTACAACTTGATAACAAAAACATTGGTTCAACTGTCTTAAACGTTGTTTGTTTGAGTATTGTGTTGTTACTAGTTTCTTCTGTTAGGTTAGCTGGTTTAATTTCTCGTATTGCATTGCATTTTGTATGTTGCATGGAGTTAAATATCATTTTACTTTCTTGTATTGCATTGCATAATGTATGTTGCATGGAGTTACGTATTTTTAGCAGTAAACAATTGTTAGTAATTTAGCTTTTCATGTTATCTTACACTTTTGTTTATTTTAAATAAAGGTCGATGATGTAGACCTAGGGGAAAAATGATATAAACTGGTTGCTTATGGAAAGGTTGGATGCAAATATTGGGACTTGTCCTATATTTCTCCATTAATCATTTCTTCTCCATTATCATTTATTACCATTACTAATTTTTCTTCTAAAAATCACTTGGGGTAATAAACAACCATGTTTATCCCTATCCTTATTCCTTCTCAATACCTAAGGGTTTCCCGCCCATTCTGACCTATTTTCTTCTATCCATTTCGATCATATTTTTGATCGTCGATTGACTTCTTCTATCACCCATCAACACTCGAGGGGGCATCCTTCATCCTGCTAATTTTTCTTCAAAAATTTACCTATTTTACGCTTGTCTACTATGTTTGAAGTGAAGTCACTAACTTCACCTCAAACAGGGGCAAATGTAGACACCTAAATTCCACTTTTGCAATCTTATTGCCAAAACACACAAATCACTCTCATTCTTGCCAATTCCATTATAATTAGTGATCTTTGCTAATTAACTAATGTTTCTTACCACTTTAGCCAATTAACAATGCTTTGTTGATTGCGTAACCCCTTTCGCATCTAGGATGCCACTTTACGACGAATCGTAAGTCAAAATCCTCTTCAAAATAGACAATTAGTGTTTATTAGCTAATTAAGCCTATTTTTCCCTTGTTTTGGTCAATATACCCTAGTATTGACTCAAACCCCTCTTCCAACCACTCAAAATCACCCCATTCACCTCCACAACATCTCAACAAGCTTCAAAAGCTTATCCTAGCCTCCTAGTTGACCCTAAGCGGTTGATTAAGGCTTCACACCTCTTAATCACTTGGTAATTCACTAATTGTGATTAGCAAGGCCTAATCATGATTAGCAATTCTAATCTAATTTGGGGCTTTTAGTCCCACATGCACCAAAATACAAGTTTCTCCCAAAAGGAAAACTATAAAAAGGGTGCACCTCATTCCTTTATACTTTACACCATGCTTTGATTTGCATCTCATATAATAAATATGATATATAGCCAAGTTCAATCCTTGCTTAAAGCCTTCAATGGGGTTAGTAGATGGATATCTAAAATGACCAAGTAGTCATTGGGAGAGGCCATTTCACCTTGTTTGGAGTAGAAACCATAACCATTTGATTGCCCTCTTAGGTCTATTTAGGCCCATGTTAGGTAATTCAAGCATATTAGTAGGCATGTTTAGTTAGATTTTGTATTGTTTTCATACTAGTTAAGCATTCTTTTAAGCTTCTATCTTAATGTTACATTCCTAGACTTAGAACCTTGGCTAGATGGATGGCAATGGTGTTAGCTTTCCTTGTTTAGTCATGCAATTTGCTTTGTAAAGTTTAGGGTCTCAATTTTTTTTCATTGAACTTGTCAATATTTATTCTTGTGCTCCTAAAAATATATTTACACACAAGATTTGTAATAATATCTATCCCAAAATATCCTACAAATATTCAAACCTAGTTATGATACTAGATGTTGGGAATAAAAAACCCAACCAAGAATTTCATAGATATATTATTCAATATGCGAGTTGAGAGAAGATAATGAACTATAAATCTAAACAACACACAAAGATGTCACACATGATATAGGTATGGTTGATATATATGACATAAAAATTTGACAACCATAATAATTTTAAAAACCATTCCTTCCTTATTTTACACCTATGAATCTACATGCTTTAAAAGTAGTTACATGCTTTCAAGCATCTCATAACTTTATAGAAAGAGAATATTGTGATCTTATCTAACTACGTTATTAATTAAATACAAGACATTCTTCCATTAACCATGTCAGAATATTATGTAACATGTTTCTTTACACCTCCAATTTTCCTTACCAGTCATAAATGTGATGAAATGCAATGACAATACATCGCTGTTAAAATTCAATGTAGTGCAAAGTCTGTGTGCACCATAATACAATTCCTACTACGTCGGTTATCACACATAGTCTTGCACACAACCAATAGTTGTTTACGACATTTTAAACCATTTTGCACAAGTTCCTTGCAATGCCTATGTGACCATTTATATGTACATATATCCTTGCACAACAATGCTTCAAAATATTGTGTAGCACCATCGATTGCATGATATAACTAATAAAAAATTAAGCAAAGTTGAAACATTCCCAACACAAGTAAATTCAAGTAAGTTTAAGTAAAATTATCTATATTATGAACCTAATTAGATGCAAGTTGATAGATTAAGGTAGATATGGGTAAATTATGGATAAATGAACACCCTTTTCTATTATATTGTGATGCAATATTATTATTTGAGAACATTTAACTAAATTAGGCAATGTGTTATGAGGAGTCTTATAGAGAAGATAGTTGAAAAAATATGCCTCAATAATGTGCGATCAGTAACATGCATGAATATTGAACTTAAAATCAAGTATGTTTGAAAACCATTTGAAACTTTGTCATGATTTAATGCCCTTATTCAAATAAATTTGAGTATAAGAAAAATTGTGTAGATTATGACCCCTGTTATGTGTGATTCGATATATTAAGGTAGATATGGGGTAAATTGTGGATAAATGAGCATAATTTACTATTATTATCTTGTGATAAAATGTTTTTATTCGATAACATTTGACCAAGTTAGGAAACATTACAAAGAGTCAAATAGATTTAGGAAGATAGGTAAAAATGGCTTCGTTAATGTGTGATTTGTAATATGCATGTGTATTTGAGAAAAATCAAGTATATTTGAGCATTGTATGCCATTTTTTCGTGATTGCATGTTATTATTCAAGTATTTTTACGTAAATTTATGTTGATTAAGACCTTGATTACGTTCAATTAGATAGATTAATGTAGATATGGGGTAAGTTGTGGATAAATGAGAACCATTTGTTATTATCTTGCTATTAAATATCATTATTTGAGAACATTTGATAAAATTAGGTAACATTATGAGGAGTTGGGTGGATTTAGGAAGACATGGGGAAAATTGGGCCTCGATAATGTGTAATCAGGAACATGCATATATGTTTGAGAAAAATCAAGTATATTTGTGCATCGTTTACCATTATTTTGTGATTAAATTTCATTATTCGAGTAAATTAAAGAAATTTAATGTAAATTTGTTAGATAACCTTGATTAGGTGTGATTGAATAGATCAAGGTAGACATGGTGTAAATTATGTATAAATGAGCACCATTTGCAATTATACGGTGATAGAATATTGTTATTTAAGAACATTTTGTTGATTTAGGTAGCTTTATGAGGAGTTGGATAGATTTATGAACATATTGGAACAAAAAGAGCATCAATAATATGTGATTGGGAACATACATTTATATTTGAGGAAAATCTATTATGTTTGAACACCATTTTTCATTGCTTCATGATTGAATGTCATTCTATTATTACATTTAAGTAAACATGTCTAGATTATGAATCATATTAGGTGTGATTAGACAAGGGAAATATGGGGTAAATCATGGATAAGTGAACACTATTGAAAGGTCTAAAATTTCACCCATGAAAATATCACCAAGATTGAGATAATTGGATATCTCAACACCAATAACGAGAATGTCCCCAAGGTGTGGGACCTTTTCTCTTTGAGACAAATCACAAGAGATGAATAGATTCCTTCACTCACTACCTAATGCTACTAATATTCATAAACTGATCTACTTATCTGCATGGAAAAGGGATGAGAGAAAAACATTAAAATATGAAGAATATGGCATGACACCTAGTTGAAAATGGATCACTTTTATTTTATATTGAATGAGCAAGTAAGAAGATATAATATAGTTTTAGAAGGAAGATACGACCCACAACCAGACCAATATCTTAGATCAAATGCTCAATCATACCCTTTTATATAATTATTTAGGGCTTTGAAAGAATCACACACAAAAACTGTGAAAATAACAATGAGGTAAGACAATGATAACACAAAAATAAAGGGTAGATATGATCCACATTCATTAATACATTAAGAGATAAGGTATACACGCACTGTCATTAAAAAATTCAAGGTGATTTACATCCATAAAGTTGAAAATTAGAGAGAGAGAGAGAGAGAGAGAGAGAGAGAGAGAGAGAGAGGAGAGAGAGAGAGAGAGAGAGAGAGAGAGAGAGAGAGAGAGAGAGAGATTTGTATCTCCATTATCATCCTAAAAAATTAGGGCCATCCAAAAAACACTCAAACTTAAACTGATTTACCTCTACTTACAAGGGATGGGAAAGTATTTGTTATTAGAAACATTAGAGCTCACCCTGAGATAAAAAATAGAAGGTTATTTAAAAAATTTTCCTCCACTTTCCCTTTAAGATAAACATTTATGCATGCTCATAAGGAAGATAATTATGTTATTTTCTCAATAGCCATGCCTTCACTTGTGAGACCATTGTAACAACTCTTGGAGGTCAGAAATATGGTTTATTGGAAATTATCCACCCACAAATGGATAAATGGTTAGAAAACATCGACCACCATAGCCTTGAAAGAGCACAACTAAAAGTGAATGAGTGTATGGGAAAAATCCTTTTAAAACCTTAAAATAGATAGACACAACCAATAATTTCTGACTTCTCTACTTTATTCTCTTATTATAGCTTTGGTGGGGCATATAGAGAAATAACAACTCAAAAACACCCTTTAAAAGAGAATAAAATCACTTAAAAGCATAAAAGAGTGATTAAGAAGCCATTAGATTAGTTTTTAGCAACTAACAATCTTAAAAACTCTATCACTAAATTCTCCTTGATCCCTCAACCATTTCTTATGAAATTAAGATCAAAATGCAACCCTTTCGATGACATTTTCAATGGACCTTTTGCAGGTGAAATGGAGGTATGAGTCAAGATATATGATCCAAAAACCAAAAACCTATCCTCCACTATGTGATGTCCTCAATTTTATTTTTCCATTGGGTTAAGCCATTAAATTTAAGCTCATGAAACTACCACTATATCTAAGTCTTTAGGTTCATCGATGTTTATCACATGGATCTAATTAGCTTATTTTATCTTTAGATGGAATTTGGATTTGGTTTTGGCTCATATAAGGGACACATAAATGTATGCCACATGACATCCATCAATGTTCCATTTCTTTTGAAATTTGACAACCTTGACCTGTATCGTACCTTTAAACCACTAGTTTGTGACAAGTGTCACCAATCGATAGGTCCATGCACCACATTGTCTCGGTTTTGGGAGTATGTGCTAACTCGAGCATTGCAAAATGTCTATGAGTGATACTTGTCACTCACTATAGTCTCCTTAGTATTTAAAATTGGTCTCCTTATGCCAATGAGTGACATTTTTCACTCATCGGTAAACCCACATGCCACAAAACTTATAAATTTGGTTTTGCCACAAAGTCTCCAGAACGTTGATTAATGTCACTTGTCCTCAGAGACATTTGTTGATAAAAATTGAAGCCTTAAATTGAGACACACTTTTCCAACTGAGTTAATGTTGATGGTTTCAGCTTAGTTGTTGGTGAAATAATTTGTCACAAGGGAAAATTAGGGGTTTTCAACAATGCTCTGAGACTAGGTCCCTCTGCTTAGGAATGGGGCAACTCCATCTATTGAAAAAAAGAAATATTTACACTACTCAAACCATCGTGGGTGGCTTTCGACTAGGGATCACACAAGAATACTCCTCTAAACCCATGTGTTAAAGGAGGTGGAGGAAAGGTGTGTGTATGGAGAGAGGGGGGAAAGTGAGAGGGGGATTTTACTCAATAAATAACAAGTTGATGTTATTGACATAAAACCACAATACTTCCAAGTTAACAATGAGTAGATATCATGTCAAGGAAAGAGGATCAAGACACAAGGAAATCCAATTTCATTTTCATAATATTGCACAATTAACCATGTTCATGGAGTAAAGTTGAGATGATGAGGAAAACATAAGACAAGGAGATAGAATAATGGTAGTTTCTTTCTTGTAGTAAGACGTTGGGAGCTATAAACTAAGAAAATATAACCCTTTGGAATGGAGAATCCATTCAAATTTATAGCTTTACAATCCATCTCTTCATCTACCATCACATGATATTTCATAGTCCCACCACTTGTGACCTTTCACATTCCTCAAGGAAAGAAAAATAAGCCCATTTATTATTAATTAAAAGGGTAATTTTACAATGAAAAATTACAATGGTCACTTAAGTGAATAACATGAAAGATCTATATAGTACAATTTACAATGGAGAATTAGAAAGTAGAGAGAGAGAGAGAGAATGGAGAGAGAAGAGATGTAGAAATAAGTGGAAATACAGAGAGGGGAAAGCCCTTGTTGATGAAAAATTTACTTTTGATGAATCATGAATGAATTTCCTTTCCCTTAACCATATGTTGAATTGGAACACTCTGGTTGTAAATTACTCCTTTAATGAGATGCATATACACTTCAAGGAATTTTAATGAGTGTTGAAAAAACACTATCATTAGATATGCATTGTTTTTAAACTTGAGATGACTACCAACATCACTTATGGTGATATTCTCTTGTCATGCTCTTGATGACCATTCCCTTGATGACAATAATTTCAATAGATTTATTGATGTTTTAAATCCTTCACAAACCTCATTTTTTTTCTTGATTTCACCCATTGTCCATGTGACCATATTTCACACACATTGAATTAATATGATCTATTCACTTCTATGGTGTGATTCATATGATGTCCCCTATCCTTGGAAAGAGAGATAAGCACATGATCAAAGTTGGAATGAGAACCTTACTTTCCTCTTCATGAATCATTTGATCTTTAAATATCACTTTTGTGAAAAATATTCCTCCTCCATGAAATGGAATCAACCTCAGAGACTCAAACACATTTTTTTCACTTATTCCTTATTGAGGAGGTATTGTTCTCTAAATGGGGAAGGAAGAGGCCCAATATTCAATATCATACTTGATCAGACACATTTAAATGCCATATGTGGGGAATATGATGGGGAATTGAGGTTCACCTATGCATAATTTATTTGGCATCACGTTACTCTTGTTGTCTTCATCAGTAGTCATCTAGGTTTGAGTGGTAACAAGCTAGGGTATTTGTGAACCTTATCATTACTAAATATAAAAGTGGCTCCTATACTCAATTAAAGGTAGAAACTATGAAATTTTGAGACCATCAAACCACTGTGATGTTCCAAAACTATTCCAAACATATCCAGGTACTATTTATTTATTGTGAGGGGATCTTCATCCCTTTTTATGACTAATATCCAGACACTTACTACTTTTAGTAAGCCTTATTTTGAGAATTCCATTTTGGTTACCAGTTTCTTAATTTGGAAATTTTGAGTTTCCCTGATATGTAAAGGGAAATGAAAAATCTGTAAATGAATTTTTTGCAGCACATACTATTTATAGATAGTGAGGATTAAGAAGGCTTACTTTTTTTAGAAATGGGTGTTTCTAGTGTCAGAAATGAATGAAAATGGTCTCAATTTTTTTAATGTTTTACAAGGTGAGGCTTTGCTCCAAATTTCAATTGAATTCAATCGTGAAGTTTTTGTAGATCTGAGAAAATATATTTCTTAGCTGAAAATTTCAAATGGATGTAGAAAATAGCTTAGAGCATCAATGATAACAATGTTATACTCTTCTTAAAGACATTTTTGCAAGGAAGCTACAATCCAAATTTCATGATAAACAAACATGGGGTTTGGAAGATATGATAAAAAGTGATTTTGGAATGTAGGATGTCTGAATTTTTTTTTGGCATCATACCAGAAAAAATTAAGGAGAGGAAATAACACAAATGAGATAAGAAATCGTTGTCTTTTATTAACCTTGTTTTCTCCCTTTCAAAATTGTTTTCCCTCCCATTTGCACACCTTAATCCAAATTAGACTCAAACAAGCTCAACCTGAGTCAGGTGGAGGTTAGAGGTATGGCTGCACTATAAAATAAAGGAAAAGGGGAAACAAGGACATCCACCTCTCCAAAATGATCCATGAGAACTTTCTTCATGAGGATGGGGCCAAATGTTTTGAAACATATGATTTTATAACACCTCCTTAGCATTCAAGTTGTCACTTTTAAGTGATGAAATGTTTCCTCTGTAGGGGAAGAAAATTTTTGTGTCCATCATGTCCCCTTGGCAGTTGGTACAAAGGGGAAAAGGGTAATCCCACGTTCAAATGGAAGACAAGGGTCTATCTCTCATGAAAAAGTGGTCAAATCTAACTTAAGGTGAGTTTACAATTTGTTTCTAACCACTCAAGTTGTATTTTAAGTGACGCAACATAACACTCAATGGGGGAGAAACCTTTTATGTCCCCCATGTCCCCTTGCACATTGGTATAAAGGGAATAAGGAACATCAAGACTCCAAAACCCCGCCTAAGCTTCTTGGAATGCTGATGTCATCAATCTTAACATAATAATAGACTAAGGAGTGGTTTTTTTCTCGCGAGAGAAAGACATGGAGTTCAAAGGGTTAACCTTATATTATTTTGACTCCAAATGACCCATTTAGTTCATTATAAATATTTTCAATACCTTGTTCAATACGAAATTTTCCTTTTTATCCACTTTCCAGTTTTTTCCATACGCGTACGCTAGTAAGCGAAGTTACCACCAGAGTCCAAAATGAGTATGAAAAAATTGAATACATGGAACATGAAGAGGGTAAAATTTACTCCATTTTGACCTTTGGTTAGGCTTCTAAATCTTCATAAGGCATCTAAAAAACTTTGAGTAAGTTCCACCTTGTATAAATACTTTTGTTTTGTACTGATGAACAATTTTCCGCATTTTAATACTTCCATAATTCTATCTTGATTATTGAACCATGAAGTAGGATCAGTCAGCTTTCCAATTCCTAGGATATGAGCTACCAAAAATTCACGAGTCTCTTGAAAACCTTCAAACAAGGTGACTAGCTCCTTTGAAACATGTTTTTCCTAGTTCCTTGGCCAAAAAACCCATTTTTTCTTAACTTCTTCCTGACCTCAATTATATCCATAGAATCCTCCTAAAACACCTTGGAAAACTTCATTTTTTATCCTATACAACTCCCAAATGGTTTTAATATTCCATGTAAACTTATGAGGAATTTCCTCATGTAACAAAAAGACCAAAAATAACCCTTTTGAAGCCTTCAGGAGTAATATTCTTTCTTAGATCCATTAAGTTATAGAATCAAGATAGGTAAAATTATCTACACATGAAACACACTTGAAAATCATGTTAGCACAATCATCTTAGATATAATAAGGGTGACACAATTGACATGTTGGCTAGAGGAAAGTTCTACATTGATTGGGAAAGGGAATTTCAAGTGTGGGTTTGGTTGTCATGACCAAAATTTTAATTTTGCATGCTAGACATTAGCATGAAAATTGTTGGCTCTTATTCAGGGATCCTTTGTTTTGAAATGGACAAAGGAAAAATAGAGTGAAACGTGAACTTCATGTTATCTCAAAGGGGAGCAATACTAATGGGTTTGTCCATTGGGAAAATAGAGTCACTAGTATCAATATTTGTAACATTTCTTTCCTTCATGGAAAGAATAACCAAGTTGACAAATCACAAGATAGAAAGATTTAATAAAGCACACAACAGAAAGGGAAAAACACAACCTAAATCACCTATGGTACATGCGGGGGACAACCTGATTTCACTGTATCACTTTTTTCTTCTTCATGATCCTAACCATACATAGTAACACTAAATGATTTATTCCCATGCAAATCCATTGACCTTAATTCTATGAATCTACTAACTCCCCATTCTCAATTTATTTAAGAAATCTAGTAATTGTATCTATGCTCTGAGCATAAGTAGGGTCCAATTAGACATCTCATTTCCTTCTTTTCTTTTTTATACATGAATTCTATTCTCATTTATTTCCAAATAATACTCCAATCTACTGATTGCATGATTCCATTTTTGATTTGGCAATCAGTCTCTATCATTCAAAATTGATTTTTGACACAATTATGCAGGCTCACCATGCTCGCACAATTAGCCTCGTGATCTTCATTGTTATGGAAATTACTCCTAATTTATCTCTGTTCTCCATGAACTGTTATTTCACGATGAATCTATTCTTGATAGAAAATTTGAATGATTTTGGACATCATCATAATATCTCTCCTACTAATTTATGTTCAACAAACTCCTTACGATGTTCCTCTTTCACACACACCGACTCATTATTGACCACAATATCACTTTCTTCTGATGGAGGTATATATTCATTAATGAATACATTCATGGGAGATTCAAGCATTTCCTTTTCCTTCCATTCATCATGAATACAATCTTCTTCACAAAAACGGAAAGAGAAGGACTCGTATTCACATTCAAACTCATCAACCAATGTTTCAAGAGGGAAATTTAGCTCCTTCTATTTGTTCTATTTCATTTTTGAACATTTGTGCATCAAATGAAGAATCAAAACTGGACTCATACTTATCTTTCATATTCATAGCATATTTTAGGATTTACAATACTGAGTTAAGGGTCTTCAATTCCTATTCTGTAACCTTTAAAATATCTTGCACAAGATTCCTTGTTTCAAATCTTTAAACATACTCACCTTCAAAAATTTAAAAACCTTCACATTGGGTCTAAGGAAGATCAATTGGAAACCATAGCATTAAATAATTATGGCCTTTTATAAATCTAAAACATCCTGTTTCTCATGATCCAAATATACTTATCATTTGGGGGTTTCCTTCATACAAGTCAAGGCATACATGATCTTCATCATTTTCAAATAGAGAAATAATATCCATGTTGAATGGGAAAGGCACACCTTCTAATTCAGAATCCATCAAATCATCATCATGTTCCTTGATTGATTCCACCACATTTGGGATCTTCCATCAAGATAGGAAGTTCAATCATTTTATTTTGAAGTTATGAAATCTTACAACCTCTTGAATCTTGATACATAATTTACGCCCTTTGGTCATTTTCCCTTTGAACATACGTATATTTCATCTTTCTTATTATGAAGTAAATTCTTCATGATACCTTTGACTGGTATGGTGGCATATGAGCAATCCATATTTATATTCCACCAATTTATCAACAGAAGATGGATCAATGTAACATCCCATATGCAATTGGAATCATTACCACTAGTATTTTGATATTGACCATCTTATAAGGAAAGTCCATCAAGTGTTACTTAAAGCATTGTTAACTTGACCAATGATTGTTTTACTTATTTGATATGAATGGAATATAGGTTCGGACACACAAGGAAAAGGGTGAGACCAAGAGAATGAGAAACTTTTATAGGCATGATGTTATCTGAACACCAAATTCAATAACATAGTTATTTAAATTTGTATCCATTGACCAATAAGGAGAGGGGAAGCCTCAGTCATCCTATTTTTCAAGAAGAAGAAGATGTGGAAAACAAATGGATGATATACATTGCTAAGGCGGAAAGTGACCAAGTTTTGTAGCGAGGTTTGTGGGACATGAATTTGAATTAATTTCTTTGATAAACTGTCACAAGTTTATTTTTCTTAGGATGAGTTCTCAAATACTAAAATTGATGAAATTTGGACCTTGGACTTCACTTAACATGTTCAATTATATTCAAAATGAGTCTCAGAGGAGGGTGCTTGTGTGAGATGCAGTAGCGAGAGGTCTGAATACTTCTTGGAATGCATTGATACTATTTTTATTCATATCATTACATTTGAATGCAGAAATGAGGGTAGAAATTTGATAAGGAGAGGTAGATATTACCTCATTGGAAGATTAGAGGTACATAGAATTGTATGGATACTTTGGGATTTTCTTCATTGATTACAGGGAAATGACATTGGAGAGTAAATGATCCTCATTTTAGTTATTGGATACATTTTTTTGTAGAGTCACCACTTGAGGATATTTGAATTTGCAATAATTATCCCTCTCTCGAGCCTTCGAATGGGTATACACCGTATAAGAATGACTATTCATATCAGAAACAGTTTCATCATCTTCATCATCCAAAGAAAGGGTATATTACAAAACCCAATGTTTCCAACAGAATTCAATCTCATCAATGGCCAAATTACCTCATCATTTTCATCTTCAAATCCAGCTTCATAAAACTCTTCTTCAGGGCCTTTCTTCACATGGGGAACATTAACAATATGCTTCAAGAACTAATCATCTTTCTCCTCTACCTATTCTGTTTCTATTTTGATTGATTTTGATTTGGATAAAATCCCCTCAAGAAAGGTGGCTTGTGCAAGTTGCTTCTTTAATGAAATCACATCATTAGATAATTTTTGAACAAGAGAATTAGTTGCACCTTGTTTGGAGGTTTGACCTTTTTTCTTACCGTTTGGATTCTTCACTTTCCCATAAAAAATCAGAACCATCTTCTACTTCGATGACATATTCTTGGGAATTTTCAAGAGTTTGGTTGATGATCTCTTGTTAGGATAAATCTGACCTTGGGAAATTGTGCATTTATGAAGAATACTTTTTTCTTATCCTCAGATGGTGAAGCTTCCACAAATATTGTATTTTTCAACAATTTGTTGAATTGGGCCACAAAACCTCTCATGAGTTCATTTGATTCTTTCTTCATTTGGACCAATTGAACAAGAATAAATTTTGATTCTTCAACTAATTTAAATCATTGCTTCAATCTTTTTTATGAGAACACCCCAATTTAGTGATGGATATAGAGGGGAAGAGGTAAAACCATTCAACTACTTATCTCTTAAAGTGACTCCAAAAATAACCTTAGCAAAAAATCTTCATGTTCAACTCCAAGAACTCCATATGCAATGATGAAAGGTGCAATATTTTCTTCAGGAATTTTGAGTTCCATTGCCTTTGAATTATGGGAAAATTCTTTCAGGATCCCTTCAAAAATTCATGGAGAGGTGGTGTAAGAGAAAGAGGACCAATATTATTTCCCCATGGAATAGATGGTTGTGTTTCTTCCATTTCTTCTTCAACTTATTTTACTTCTTCTTCCTTTGGGGAAGAATAGCTAGAGGTGGTGAAACTGGAGATTCAAAAGGAGTCTTAATTGGATTTCCTATTGTATCACTCAATGTACCAGATGGAGATGATGCTTGAGAGAAGGAATATGAATTGTTTCATATATGATATATTTTTATTTTAAGATCTTCAAACTTTGGGTCAATAATACCTCACAATATTTCCAATTTTGTGTATCTCTTTTTAGCCATCTTGTGAGAAAACCTACAACAAGAAAGTGAAAGGACACAACTGAAAATAGCAGTGGATTTCAAGCATCAAGTTTCATGTTTTTTGAGAATTTTTTATTTTTTAATTTTTATGGAATTTTAGTATATCTAATTTTTAGGATTTTTCTTGGATTGTTATAGGGTGCAGGACAATAAAATCCATCCCACAGATGGGCACCAATTTTTTTTGGTGAAATAATTTGTCACAAGGGTAAATTAAGGGTTTTCACCAATGCTCTGGGACTAGGTCCTCTGCTTAGGAATAAAGAAGCTCCATTTATTGAAAACATGAATTATATACACTATTATAACTATTGTGGGTGGCCTTTCGACCAAGGATCACACAAGAATAATCCACTACACTTGTGTGCAAAAGGGAGGTGGAGGAAAGGTGTGTGTATGGAGAGAGGGGAGAAAGTGAGAAGGTGGTTTTACTCAATAAATAAAAAGTTGAGTTTATTGACATAAAACCAAAATATTTACAAGTTATTAATGAGAAGACACCATGTCGAGGAAAATGGGAAAAAAACATAAATAAATCCAAGTTCATTTGCATAATATTGCATAAGTAACCATGCTCATGGAGTAAAGTTGAGATGAAAAGGAAAACATAAGACAAAGAGATAAAAGAATTGTAGTTTCTTGCATGTAATCAGATAATGGGAGATATCAACCAAGAAAATATAACCCTTTAGAATGGAGGATCCATTCCCATTTATAGCTTTACAATCCGTCTCTTCATCTACCCCCACATGACCTTTCATAGTCCCAACACGTGTGAAATTTCACATTCCTTTAGGAAAGAAAAATATGCCCCTTCCTTATTAATGAAAAGGGGAATTTTACGTTGGAAAATTACAATGGTCACTTAAGTTAATAGGATAAAACATCCATAAAGTACAATTTACAATGGATAATTAGAAAGTAGGGAGAGAGGGAATGGAGAGAAAAGATGCAAAAAGAAGTGGAAATCCAAAGATTAGAAGGCTCACATCGATGAAAAATCTACTTCTGATGAATCATGAATAAATTTCCTTTCCCTCGACCATCTGTTGAATTGGAACATTGTGGTTGTAAATTCCTCTTTTGGTAAGATGCACATACAATTCAAGGAATTTAAATGAGTTTTCAAAAACACTATCATGAGATATGCAATGTTTTTGAACTTGAGATGACCGCCAACATCACTCATGTGATCTTCTCTTGTCATGCTCTTGATGACCATTTCCTTGATGACCTAAATTTCAATAGAGTTATTGATGTTTCAAATCCTTTAAAGACCTCATGATGTTCTTAATTTCACCCATTTTCCAAGTGACCAACTTTAACACACATTCAATTACTGTTATGTATTCCTTTCCATGATATGATTAATATGATGTCCCGTATCCTTGGAAAGAGAGCTAATCATAATATTGGAGTTGGAATGAGAGCCTCACTTTCCTCTTCATGACTCATTTTATCTTCGAATATCACTTATGTGAAAAGATGTATCCTCCATGGATTGAAATAAACCTTAGAGACTCAAACACATTATTATTCACTTATCCCTAATTAAGGAGGTCTTCTTCTTTGAATGGGGAAGGAAGAGGTCCCACATTCAATATCATCCTTAATCAAACACATCTCAATGCCAAATGTGGGGAAGATGATGGAGAATTGAGGTTCACATTTGCATAATTTTTTTGGCATTACTTTCATCTTGTGGTCTGCATCATTTTTCATCCACGTTTGAGTGGTGGAAATCCAGGGTGTCTACGAACCTTATCATTACTAAATATAAAAGTGGATCCCATACTCAATTGAAGGTGCAAACTATGAAATTTTGAGCCCGTTAAACCACTATGATGTTCCAAAATTGTGTCAAACATATCAAAGTAATATTTCTTTAGCATGAGGGGCATAACATCCTTATTTTATGACCAATATCCTGACACTTGATATATTTAGTAAGCCTTATTTTGAGAAGTCCATTTTGGTTACTGGTTGTTTAATTTGGTAATTTTGAGTTTCCATGGTGTTCAAAGGGCAATGAAAACTCTAAGAATGAGCTGTTTGCAACAATTACCATTTATAGCAGTGAGGCTTAGGAAGGATAAATATTTTTATAAGTGGGTCTTCCTGGTGTCAGATTGGAATGAAATCAGTCTCAAAAGTTTTCTTAATTCACAAGGGGGCTTTGCTCCAATTTTTGGAGGATTTCAATTGCAAGGTTTTTGTAGATATGAGAAATGAGTATTTTTGGATTAAAATATCAAATGGATGTAGATAATTATATGGATAATCAATTGAGGAATGTAAATACTCTTCTTAAAGGTGTTTTTGCAAGGAATCTATAGTTAAAATCTCATGGAAATGGACATGGGGTTTGAGAGATATGAGCAAAAAAGGTTTTTGGGCATGGGGTTGTCTAAAGAAATTTTGGCAGTATAAAAAAATACCAACAAGGAGGGAGATAAAATAACACAAATGAGGGTAAAAAATGGTTAATTATGGAGTTAAATGACCTCCTTCTTTCAAACTTGTTTTCCCTCCCATTTGCACATTTTTACCCGACTTAAACTCAAACTGGCTAACTTGGGTCTAGTGAAGGTTAGAGGTGTGGTTACACCCTAAAAATTAAGGGAAAATTTTAAAAATGGACATCAAAACCTCAAAAATCTTCCATGGGTGCTTACTTCATGAGGATGGGGCCAAAATTTGTGAAACATGTGAGTTTATAACACCTCCCTAGCACTCAAGTTGTCACTTTTAAGTGACAAAATGTTGCCTCAATAGGGGGATCACATTTTTATGTCCCACATGTCCCCTTATAAGTTGGTATTAAGGGAAAAAGGTAAATCACAAGTTCAAATGGCCTCCAAGGGTTTATCTCTCATGAAAAAGGGGCTAAATCCAACTTAAGGTGACTTTATAACCTTTTTCTAACATCTAAAGTTGTCTTTTAAGTGACAAAAACAATATTCCATAGGGGAGTGCACTTTGGTGTCCCCCATGTACCCTTTCACTTTGGGAAAAAGGGACATCATGCCTCCAAAACCCTGCCCAAGCTTCTTGGAATGCCGATGTCATCAATCTTCAACATGAAAATAAATTAAGGAGTGAAGTTTTGGAACCAGGAGAAAGACATAGAGTTTGGAGGGCCAAAATTATATGATTTTGACTCTAAAGGACCCATTAAATCCATTCCTAGAATTATCAAGACTTGATTCATCTTTCAATTTGTATTTTTAGTCCACTTTCCACTTTTTCCCATGCATGTGTGCCAATAAGTGGAGTTGCCACCAGAGTCCAAAATGAGTATGATAAAATCCAACACATGGAACATGAGAAGGGTCAAATTTAACCTAATTTAACCTTTTTTTAGGCACCTCAATATTCCTGAGGTGTCTAAAACCATTTGAACAAGTTCCACCTTGTAGAAAGAATCTTGTGTTGCAATGAGGGAAATTTTTCCACATTTTAAAACTCCCAGAATTATTCCTTGATAATTACACCATGAAGTAGGCTGTGTCAGCTTTCTAATTCCTAGGATATGAGTTCTCACAACTTCTCTAGGCTCCTAAAACCCTTCAAACAAGGTGATTAGCTTATTTGAAACATGCATTTCCCAATGCGTTGCCTAAAAAGACTCAGTTTTGCATAACTTGTTCTTAAAATCAATTACCTCCACATAATATTCCTTGTGAAATGGAGCATAATATAACTTGTTCCTAAAATCAATTAACTCCACATAATATTATGGTACATCAAATATATATTATGAAATGGACATGTTACTTAAAATTAACCCCTGAATAATTGATTTGTGTAATTTCCCTTTTATTCAATAGTTATAGGATTATGAATCCTAACTTTTGCATCATTTTCAAAACATGGTTGCAACTCATTATTTTTTGTGTTTCAATATGTGATTTCTTCACGGGTTGTTGTTGATTAGTTTCTTGTGTCTTGGTCTATTCGAGTAAGTGATTTCTATTGATCATTGTGAATTTTAGGTGGAGTTAAGATTCGATCCAACAAGCTTGGTGTAGATTATCACTGAGTAGTGGGAGTTGCAAAAGGGTAATAAAGGTACTACTCACTATGGTTTATGACAACCCAAGCTAGTTATTTTGGGATTTTTGTCTCTTGGCATTCTCATAACCATGTGGTTAAGGTAACATTGCTATTTATAAATTGATATATAATGGATAATAAATTAAATAAATTTACGAGGTCAATTATGTTGAAAGGTGTTCTACAATAACAACTAGGAGGTGACACTGGGCTATATTGTTCGTGTGTGTGCACTTTTAATTATGACCTTAAATTTAGTGGTATTCTTCATTTGACCATCACTAAGAATTTTTGTTGTTGTTTTCTTGGAGGGGCCAATTGAATCATAATATCATGACCTTATGGTGGAGTTTGGAGCCCATATGAAATTATTAATAAATGTGGTATACTAGAAATACCTGACAAGGGCCTTGAGATAAATGTTTCTAAATGATTTTTGCATAAATATATTTATATAAATAATTTCAAATGGATATATATTATAATAATTAATAATAAAACAAAAACTGATGATAAAAATAAAAGAGAGTGATAACAAATATATACAAATGAACATTCAAGGAAAGAAATAAAAATACCAAGGCCATGATATGGAAAATCTTGTCGAAGATAACACATTTTAAAGTGAAATATAGGTGAGGTAAAATATTGGGTGAGGCAAAAGCACGTGGAATAAAATGTTGAATTTGAGTTGAATGTTATTGCAAAGTAGACCTTTGAGACATGTGATTTTAATGTTTTCCAAATACTTCTATTTTATTTGCGTTTGAAGCGGATAACTTGAACTAGAAAGGAAAGAATAATCAATTAGTATAGTCGTTGCAAATGAAAGAATAATAGGCTAAAAATTTGACCCATACAAAAATTGAATTGGAATTTATTAAACAATAAGAGATTAGCTCTGAAATTTAGGCTAAAATGTTTTTCATATTCATTTTCATTAGGTAAGCTAACTAAGTCAAACCATTAAAATATTAGATATGATTCTTTGTTTTTCCTAATTATATATTTTTCTTTATATGCACAATAAAGTGCCATGAAAATGTCAATTTGCAAAAAATACAAGAGATATAGAAATTAAAACACTTACAAGAACAAAAAGCATCGTAAATATCTTAGCATAAGTCTAATAATTTTCATTTCAAAAACATATAAATGGAAAGAAGCAGCAAAAAGAACATTAGATAAAAATAAATTGGCTGAAATATAATTGCTTCTATCTAAATTATAAAATATAAGATTGAAAATTTTAATCATTACCAAATTATAGAAAGTATTGGTTTTTTATACATGTTGATTTTGTAACCATGGAGGCACAATAAAAACAAAAACATGACTAGGATGAGCAATAGAAAAATAAAAACAAGAGTTATTTGCAAAAAAAATTAGAAGGGAAAAAATTAAAATGTATAGATGTGAGGAAGGAAAATATGTGAACCTGAAACAAATAAGAGAAGAGAATTGTTAAAAGAAATGGATAAAAGTGAACAAGGGAAGTGTTAGATTGTTTTGCAAAGAATATTTTTAAAGATTAATTTAATTTTTCTATGGTGTAGAAGGAATAGATAAGATTACCAACATGTGTGTATGAACTAGAGTGGCTTGATGGAAGCAATGTTGTTGTCGATTGTGATAGTGAATGTTCTATTAATTTCAAATTGGTGGAAGTAAAAAACTGTAGAGGAGATGTCTTGTTGATGTTGTTCATATGTGTTTGCACACAATTTGGGAAAGCATTTGTTGAGAAGGGCTTGACGTAAAGTGAAATCAATGGAGCCATCTCGTTCTTGGTATAAAACATTGTGGCATGTGCTCATATTTGTAAGGTGTTTTGTGATTACACATTGTGCAATAAGAGATGGTTTATTCTTATGCCAAGTCTACTTCAGTTGTATGACCATAATCAACACATAATGCTTGGAATGGAGAAAGGTAGATGCTTTTGGGTCTTAGAAAACTTGTAATCTATGTATGAAAAAAAATTATGGTTATTGTTATAAAAGGAAAACAATGAACAATTAAGCAAGAAACAATGAACCAAAATGTTTGATGCAAGAAATGAGAGAGCATGAATAGATACCTCTGTGTTGGAATTTACAAGATAATATAAATGTTATTTCGTGCATGTATCATTGAGAGGATAAATGAAAGAGGAAAGGTTTGAACGGAAAATATGTGATCTTTGTGGTCCTTGTCTGTAAAATTTTTCAAACAAAAAGAGTAGTAGTATTCCAGTAACAAGGATCTCATGTATCATGTAGTATAGAGGGAGGAAAATGCTTCCTAATTGAACCTAAAAAAGGTAGTATTACATGTTAACGACACCGATATTAAGTGGAAAAAATAAAGACAAATTGAGGAGAAGAAATTAAAAAGGAAGACAAGAAAATAATAATTTACAAGTACCATGCCATGTTTAGTGTCATTGTCCTTCACATAGAGTACATATTAGTCATTGGAGTGATGAGTGTTTGTAACAATTACACCAAAGGAACCAACTGAGTATGCAATAGGTGAATGCACAAGAGAATGCATTGTATTTGTAGGTGTTAGTCTGTAATGTCCCCAATTCCGAGCAGTTGGCCTAACGGCCCTATTTTGGTCTTAGCCCTGGTCATTCCCAAGGGACTAACGACTTTGGAGGTTATTGGGGATGGTTTTTTGGTTCCCTAGTAGGGTTTTGTTATATTTTGGGTGTTGGGAGAGTCTAATGGGCCCTTTTTATTCGATTTTGTCATTGGGATCACTTAAGTGGACACTTCTGGCATTTAATGTTGAGTTTCTTCGTTGGGGCCACTTAAAGTACCTTTTTGGTGACTTGAGGGATATGTATTGCATTTAATGTTATATTTCTTTGTTGGGGGCGCCTTTTTGGGCCAAGGCACCTAGGGGGAAAAAGTAACTTTAAAATATTTATTAAATGGGCCCTCTCCATGGGAAAGTGCACCTTGGGGGGTTTTAAGGGTTTCTTTGACATGAAAAGGTTATAAAAGGAGAAGAGGGGTGAAAGGATAGTCACTCATGCATACACTTATATTTCTTTTCATGGTGCAACTGCTGTTTGCAAACTTTTAGCTTGTGGAGTAAGATCCCACGGGAACCCTAGCTTCGATGGTGAGAGATCCATCCCTAGCTAGCAGGGCATTCTTCGGTAGTGAAAGATCTACCCTAACTTGTCATTTGGAGTAGATTTCAGGGCTGGTTTTACAGAGATATTTTCAAAATTTTTAGAATTAGGGTTTTAGGATTTTTGAGAGTTTTTGTGGAGATTTTCAGCTGGTTTTCGGATCAGACCTACGGCAGCCATAGGGGAAGGATTCGGCATCATCTACAGAGGGTTTCACAAGGGTTTTGACCATTTTCCAAAGGGGGTGACTTGTTTGGGAAATTGTAGCCCTAATTTCTAGGGTTTTCAGCTGGCCATTTTCAGATCTGAAGGTTGGAAAATCATCTACTATATTTATATATGTTATTTCCAAAGTTTCACCATTATTGCATTTGTATTCGGAAAGATATTAATTTTCAAAGTTTCCCGGCTATTTTAGGCACGCTGTAATTTTCTGGCAGCGATATAGTGACTGAAAACTTCCAAAAATATTTCCCTTGTGTTCTTTATATTATTATCTAGTTCTCTTTAAATTTTCAAGTGTTTTGAACAGATATTTTGAGAGTTATTCACATTTTACTGTTCGCTGCCCTAGCTGTAATTTTCTGCATAAAAATCAGAAAAATCAGATTTAATATTTGCTGTAAATTTCTGTGTTTTGTCAATTTTGTGGTAAGATCCCAACTAGGGATATTTCAGTGGTATCAAAGCGGTTGTTCCTCCAACTTGTTAGGGTTGAAAGATGGGAGACAGAGACAGTGAAGAGTTGGGAGTAGATATGATGAAACGACTATTCACCAACATGGTGAAGCAGCAGGAGACTACCAACCTCTATTTGAGCCAGCTTTCTGAGAGGTTAGCACAGGGTAGGATTGAGACTCATGTGGAGAAAGGAGAAGCCAGCAATATGGGTCAACATGGTAATAGAGGTGAGAGTGGACATTCGGGACAAGGGTCCCCTCATGCATCTACCCGGCCCTTGGGACTCCATGAGCCTTCCTTCTTGAAGGATCTGAAAGTTTCGCAGACACGACATCCCATAGACATTGTGGATGAGGAATCTTGTTGGGAGAAGTACCAGACATTGAGTGAGGGTTTCCGGGACAACATGCCATTTCAGGAGTATTGCAAAATGAAGATGGGTAGCAGGCCCAGGAGAGATTACCAGCCACAGGTACCTGAGTTTCAGAGGAGATTGGGACAAATCTCTATTCCACACTTCGATGGCTCTAGAAGTGTACTGCCCAATCTTGGATTCAGAAGTTGAAGACTTACTTCGACTTGAATCCCATGTGTGAAGAGGATGCAATTAAGTTTGCTATCCTACACCACGAGGGAGATGCTCATGATTGGTGGCATCATGGATTGATCACACAGGGGCACATGCATATCACTACCTATGCAGATTTTACACAGAGGTTGATGAGTAGGTTCGACAGGAGGGACCCAGATAGGCACTTCAGGGAGTTGACTCAATTGAGGCAGACTGGTTCTCTAGATCAGTACATTGCACCATTTTGAGAGCGACATAAGAGATGGTGTCTGACTCTCTCAGCTAGATGAGGCCCACTTCAGACTAAAGTAAAGAAGGGTTGACACACCACCAATCCGTAAAGAACAATGGATCTGATGAAGGGAGTCCATGAGAAACATCTTGTCCTGCAAAAGTGCTATTTCGAAAGCACGAGTCTCTCGAGTTACTAAAGCACCATAGCCCTTAGGGTTCCACCTCACGTTCAGTTATAGGGCATGTCTCAAACTGGATCAGACGCAAACTTCAGCAGAACTGTAGCCTCCACCGAGTATAGGAGGTCGGCTAAGAATCTTGATTCTCATTCCCCCTGAAGACAGAAATGGAGGTGTGAGGTCGTCAACCCGTTGAAGACCATCGCTTTGGTTTTACGCACAGGTTGACCGTCCACTAGCTGACATGATCACAGAGGTAGAGCTAAGGCATCCAATTGTCTTTGAAGTCCCTCGAGGAGAGTGATGAGGCCAGGAGGACAGGGGTCGTCAGACAAACAAGATGGATGATGGGGATGGAGTTGCGATGGATAGTGCTGATGTAGAGCAGGAGGCACCCATCACTTGTCCCTCGGGATATGCTCATGAAGCCACAAGGTCTCGAGCTACGTCAATGTATGATCCCAAACAGGCAGTGAGGAGCAGGGGGCAGCCCTGGTATGACCCCAATGGTGCTCCTGATGAAATCTGATACCCCATTGAGCCGTGCGGAGACGACCGAGAATTGTCTCATATAACCGCATGATTGGTGCTATGAGACATAGGTTCCAGTGATCAGAAGAAGGAAATACTTGAGGGCTTCAATCATTGTCCAGTAGTGAATGGGGCAGTATATGAGATACATACGAGAAAGTTCCACATTTGATACATTAAGGCATGGCTAACTAATCACTACTATCTAGATGATTCATCTCTATATGCCATTGACCCTTGCCCGGATGCATATGTTACCCACGTAGTTTATACAACAAAGACAAGAAGGCATTAACAACTCCTAAGTGAATTTCAAACTAACTTCCAAGCAGAGTGAAGGTTGAACCTCTTCTAAGTGTGAAGGCAGGAATGTGAACTTTTAGGGGATCATCGATAGGTTAGCTCGTAGATTCCTTGACATGCTGAGGGGATCCTAGAGAAATGTCATGGCAGTCACGAGAAGGTTTGACACATGGTGGTTGTACGAAGTGCAAGCTCTATGTATGGAGAAGAGTATGACCACAAGGTGTCTTCGAGGCTCATAGAGGCAGTCTGCACAGATCGAAGATTTTTGTGCAGGTACTACGGTGGTACACAGAGTTTAACATAAGAGTCGTGTTGCCTGCAGGTTAAGGTAGCCAAGCGTAGAATAACTCCAATTTCATGAGTTGAGTACTTCCAAGCTACCAACAGGAGCGTAAAGTGAGGAGTTGTGTGGAGCTGTGTGGCGATCATACATTCGATGTATAATTCTGCAAAATTGGGAGGATGAGTTTTTCTCTCTGATCAGGATACAGATAGTACCTCGCCTCTAGTATTCATGGATTGAGGATGGAGATCCTCCAACTTTGTCTTGACCATAATTCTTTTATGGCTGGACACTTGATCAAAAACTGAGACCTTGTATAATTCATATGGGGACAAGGGACCTAGATGGCCTGGGTTGAGGGAAGATATCCTGTCAACTTTGATCTTCAAAGAGATGCGTACTTTGTCATGGTGACACAACAGAGTATTCCAATGTTCCTTAGAAATTTGTAGGTCCAGCATGCTAGAGGAGTTAAACACTGTCCCAAAAAAAAATTCACTGCAAATTCAGGTCATTCACGTGCATTTGAGATTTTAGTTAGCCTAGGTAAGGAGTCAACAGCAGATACCTAGTGGCTGACCATCATGACAACATATTTTGCAGTGGCATGGATCTCCACAGATTCCAAAGGAAATCAGTTTGGTGTACTAGTTGATTAGTCAAGTGTGGGATAATTGCATTTTGTATCTAAAACAGGCCCAACATTGGTGATAGTATACTGCATGAATATCTTTATGGCCATAAGTGGTGTTTTGGTCGGTTAAAAGACCTCACTACTTTTCTTCAATGATCTTTCTGTCATAAGGACTTTTAGAGATAAAGATAATTAATAGTTGTCAGTATTCAGGTCTGATAGTCTGGACATCAGGACCATTATATCCTTGGGGTCAAGTAAATTATCGGGAAGCCAGGAATTGTAATGTCCATAATTCTGAGCAGTTGGCCCAAAGGAACACAGTGATTTTTGGTCCAAGCCATAGACATTCCCATAGGGACTGATTCCATTTGGAGGTTATTTGTGGGATATCAAAGTTGCCATGTAGGCCTATTAGGAAACTGTTACAGTTTCCATGGGCAATATGGGAGGCTCCCACATGGGCCCTTTGTATTCTAGGTTTATGTCATTGGAGATCACTTAAGTGGACACTTCTGGGCATTTAATGTCAAGTTTCTTCGTTGCAGCCACTTAAGAGTAGGATGCTTGAGCGACTTGAGGGATATGTCCTCCGGAAATAATCAGATATTGATATATATCAATAGAATTGGGGGCACTTTTTTGTAATGCCAAAAGAGTGGGTGAAGGCAAGAGGCAGTAACCTATTCAAACTATCCTCCCCAAATCTTGTAGTCTTGACATTCCCCGCATTTCCAAGTCCTGCTGCTGCAAAATGTCAAGCACCTGGGGGGTTTGAGGGTAACTTGCAGTTGACATGAAACTTGTGCTTATGAACAAGGTATTGATAGAGATCGAATTCAAGGATGGATAACTATTTATGTCGGATATACTGATATTTCTTTTCATTGTGCAGTCTGATGATTGTCCACATTCTCCAAGCTATATTAGACATGAAAGATTTGCATTAAAATCCACGTATCTTTGATAGTTAGAGATCTATCCCGAGGCTTATGGTTGAGTTATTCTTCCTCTAGTGACACCAGATGGATACCCTGAATTTTTCATTTGTTTTCTGTAAGCAAATTTCAGGGCTTGTATCACAGAGATATTATCAGAATTTTCAGAATTATTATTTGTGGAGTAGGGGAGAAGTTTTTACTTGTATAACAGGACAATCTAAAGATTCTAAACAACTGATTTAATCAGAAAAGTTTTTTGTTATGTGCCCATAGAGGAAGGATTCGATATCTTCTATAGAGGGTATCACTAAGGGTTAGGGTGTGACCGATTTGTCCAAAGGGTGCGACATATCCTTTAGGAATTTCCATTCATTAGTTCTAAATGTTTCTTTACCCCAACCGTAATTAAGATCTGAAGGGTGGAAGGGAATTGACCCTACTACCTATTTATATATGTCTATTTCCAAGGAGTGTGACCAGCTATTGCTAAATGTATTCGGATAAGATATGTAATTCTCGACAGTTTCCCTTCCATTTTAGGCACGCTGTAATTTTCTGAAGGCTGCCCCTTCATAAGTGGCCATGATATCTGATTCCAGACATATCATTTCACCAATCAATTGTGCATCATTCTCTATTGGAACCATGCATAGTTTCCTCACATTTTCAAGTGTTTTGATCTGCTATTTTGAGAGTCTATTCAGATTATACTAAAGTTCGTATGCCCTAAGAGGAGGTATCATTTACTGCGATATTGAGCAAACTGAGGATTAAAAAAATGAGGCAAGGTTCTGTGTAATATTGTCAGATTTTGTTTTCAGATCCCAACTAGCAACCATCTTGCAGAGACTTCGTTTTCCTTCCAAAAGTGCTTTATTGGAAGTGGATTCCATTCTAATTTTGGAAGGTAGATTTTTTATGCATCAGTTCGAAAACTGGCCCACAATTGTAAATTGAGTAATCCTTGATTACAAAGATATGGTCATGCGTAAAGTTGACCCTTTGAATCTTCTTTTTTGGTGAATGACTTTTCAGTGTAAACACATCAACATGGTTATTGCTAATGTTCATGATAATTGTCATTTGTCCATATTTGTCAACAATGTCTGCATGTAAAATTTCCACTTTTGAGGGAGAAGTTACTTTGTCATTTGCAGGTCCATAGATGACAAGCACATCTCCTTTGAAAACATTTGTTAGTTTCCATGAACAAAGCTGGAGTATTGTGCAGGGAATACTTGAATCAATTCTTGCACTACAAGTTGCTAAAATGTAAGCACGTTAATATTTGAATATGTCCCTATAACTTCATGAAATGCAAGAAAGTTAATAAGTTCTATGAAAACAATGAAGAGTTACCATTTGTAATCATGGATCAATGTTGTCTCAATTTGTTGATAAGAATTATTGTTGCTAGATTTTGGTTTTATGTCATGACATTGTTCTGGTTCAGTGTTTTGAGTAATTTTTATTTTTATTTTATTTTTGAGAGAGTCCATATTTAGAAAAATCCGGAAACCTACATAATGTAAAACCAATAATAATGTAATTGGGAAAAAAATAGAAAGGTCGTAGTTAAGTAAATGTTATTTGAGTAGAGAATTTTTTTTAAAACAAATAATCTTACTAGTGAATGTTTTATTTTTCCTTTTTGACGAGAAGAAAAATAGAAGGATGATCACTCCAGTACACATGTCTCTCATATGATTGACAAATATATTCTACAAATTTTGACCAAATATGATCAATGTTGTTGTGCAAAAACACATTTAATTGTAGAATATAGAAATGGAAGTTCTTTTGTTGAATTTATTCCCTTAGAAGCTTGGATTTTCTTGTGTGTATGTGCATATTAATATTGAAATATACGAATAAGTATGTAGGTGTATCAAAGAAATTTTTTGATAAAACTTTGTCCAAAACAATATGGATGTTTTCAAAGCTTGCTTTTGGAGATGCATTTACATTGATGATCATTATAAGTTGTCCATGGAGAAGACCATTTGCAAAAATTGATTGACATTTGTATTATGGAGATAAAGTGTTTGGACAAAGGGTATTTTTTCTTGGCACATATCATAACACCATGCACATGATGTGCGAATAGACAATGGTATCCTCAGATAAACTCATTTTTGGTGAGAGAATACAATTGAGTTTCTTCTAAACAAATTATTTGAGATATCATTGAATTGTGGTCATGAATAACATCTTCTCTGTGAATCTAAGTAATTCATGTGTTTAGTGAAGAGATGAGAATCAAAGAATAAGAATCAATGTCAGAGAAGTCATTTTTTAGTTCCCATTTTTATTCAAGATTCATTCGTGCCATTGCTCATCTTTTTTCCGCATAACTTCAGTCATTTCGAAAGCTATCACTTTTTGTTTCTAGAAATCATACGACAATATTTCTTTGGCTATTTTTGGAGTGTAAAATACAATGAAATCATCAATAGGTTGTTCTTGGTAGAAATCACCATGAAAAATCATGTCAATATTTCCAATTAATAAAGTTGGCATGTGTTTTATTTATCTTAGACGCATGTAGAAAAAGTATAGTAGTTGTCCTCCAACTAAGGAAACCTCATCTATGAGGATAAGCTATAACTATTCATAATGTTTTTCCAATGCATCTAAGCATTCACTACTCAGTAAAAGGATCTTAGATCAATTAAATGGTAGCATAAAAGTTAAATGAAATGTGATGTCACCAACATTGTAAGCAACCTTACATGTGAAAGCTAAGATTAAACCTTTGGTTTTTAAAGGACCGTTATTGACTGAGCTATTGTAAATGTGTAACAATGTTTCAAATATCATTTTAGTTGTGAAGGTTTTTCCTGTACCGGCTCCTCCAGTCAGAAAAAGGTAAAAAGTATTTGCAGGTTCTTTATGTTTTCTATATGCAACGTCATATACAATAGCTTGTTGTTTTGCATTTAGCATTCACATATTTTCGTAAAATGTTGTATTTTCTTATATAGAAGGATTTCTACCAATTTCAAAACATTTTACCCTTGGATGTTAGATAATTTTTGAATTTTGTATGGGAAATTCAACTTTTATGTCATATTTTCATGCATTTATGTTTGTTGGTTAGAACTAGAAGAACATGTGGTAATAGCCTTTATCTCAACTTCTAATTCATGAAGTGTTGTTTACATGTCACCCCATTTTTTATTTATGGCATATGAAAATTTGGATTCATTGTTGTGTATGGTTTCTTAATGGAATGTATATACATTTTTCCACGTAGAGAAACCAATTTTAATAGACTCTTCACTGTCTTTGAAAGGAACATAAAACTTTAGTTTTTCTCGGTAGTGGGTTTCAATGTCAAAATGTTTGTTGTAATTAAAAAATTGAATGACACGTGCTTTACTACATGGGTGTATTTTTTTCCATCTTTATTTTAGGAAGAGACAAACTCAACAAGACAACTCATGTCTATGGAGCATGGTCACATAATATAATGATCTATAATATATTGGAACATAATGTTTATAGAATTATCTGGTTCTTGGTCTAGCAATGTAGGATATTTCAGAATGAATATGCGATTTTATTGACTATAAGTGTTTATGAAATTACACTTTCTAGAACAATTATTCAAAGGAATAGACAATACTATATGACATTCCTGTTGTGTCGACATTTGTTGCATATTAAGAATTGCATTTCTGAGTTTTTAGAGGATCTTGATGACATCTAAATGTAATGTTTTATGTTCTACTAAAATTCTTGTGAGCTCTTTTGTCATTGGGCGATCAATTTTAGTCATGTAAGAAGAATAGTAAGTCATAAATACATAGGCATTAAACACAATTTGTGCATATGTGTTTTCTTGCCATAAGAGTGGAATTTAATTAGAGAATCCATTATTCCATGCTTGACGTAGTTTTCATTTTAAGAACAACGTCGGTTACTTTACTGTCTCTTGGATGCAATGGATGAATTGGGTATTGTCCATGCTTAGTTATTTAAGGAATGTTTTAAATGAAATTGAAAGAAAAGAGAAAATTGTATGAGCATTTCCAATATATTTTGGGTTAGGATCTTCACAAGATTCAAGGATCTTTATTTTTTTCATTGGAGGTAGAGGGAAATTATATCTACACTTTGTATGATATTTTTTTGCAGCTCTTTGTATGATGATGTTGGTGAAACTTTGAAATGTGTGGAGGGAATGGTTCAATGTTGCATGTTATGTATTTGTCTACAAAGTTCTCAATTGGTAGATTGTCATTTTCTCCATAGACAGGTGCATTTTAATCCACATTAACTAATGACTATGTGTTTCCTCGATTTTAGAGCTCGGTAACCCAAAAGTAATCCATTATCTCTAAATAAGGTTTTTATAGGTAAAGTAGCTATTTCAATGCATTTAATCTATGTTTTTAGTAACACACGCATGTGACAAGGTCATTTTTCAGAAGAAAGTTATCATCATGTAGCCATTGTGTCTTAGTGTTGTCATTGATGCCAACTCCATTGATGGAAAATGGTAATATGAGGTCATATGAGTCTCCATGATGTGTAAATCAAGGTCAAACATGAAGGTTGATTAGTCGTGTCTAAGGATTTGGTGAAGTTCTATAGGAGGTCCTGGAGCATGATTCTAGCTTGCATGGTCATTATATGAGTCCTACTATTGAGTTTGATTTGAAGGTTTTTATGAGGTCAATAATGGTCCATATATGATGTGTTAAGAGTGCCTCTAATGTTTTTTGCAAGTGAGTCTTCAAGGTCATTTCATGGGATGTCATGGGTTGTAGTCAGGTCATTTTAAGCCTATTCCTAGTCCTAGAACATGATGGAATGAGTTGGAAGTATGAGTTTTAAGAGCTAATAAGTCATTGTGAAGCATGGTAGTACACTATGGTGATGAAGTTATATGACATTTATGGTGAGTTTTATGTCAGTTTATCAGAGGTATAGTGCATGTATGAGGTCCTTGGGAAGCAAAGAAGGTGAAGAACATGCTAAGATAACACAGGTAAGATGTTGGACTGGTTAGAGAGTAATTTCATACCTATTTGAGATATATGGTGAGTATGGAAATTACAGGATGTTTTCACAATGCTTCATGACAATTTTTAGGTCATTGTTGAAGAATATTTTGCAAGATATGAATATTTTTTGTAAAACCAGGTTTTCTAGAGTGTGTTTTTGAGGTAAAAGTTGGACCTTTCTGATGCTCGTTGTGAATTATGTGATTTACATGGGACCAAGATATTTTGGGGGATTTTTTTTACATGTTAACTAATAATATTTTATTAAAAAATAATGAGGTGGTTTTATTGTCACATAGGTTTTTATGAATGATTGTTAAGAAGATAAGTTGCTTTGAAACCCTAGTTAAACCCTATCTCAAAGTGACTTGGAGAAAAAGGAGTATACTAATCCTGTTTTGATTGGTTTTGAAAATGTGATGATTGGAGGTTATATAGGACTCTTCTAGATTTCCAAAAAGGTATATTAGAGAATGTGATTGTATGTGGACCCCACCTAAAAATGCTTGTTTCTGAGAGAATTTTTCAGTTTGTTGGAAAAGTTTCTCAAATAAGGTATGAAATAAATTGACATTGTTTTTATCTAAGGATTTTTTCTAGATGTTCATGATAGTTTAAAATCATGGTTGAGGTCCTAAAGGGAAAGTGTGCCATATTTATGAAGACTATTTTTTGGGGCAGTTTGGAGTATTATATGGTAAAAGTGGATTTATAGGAGATACATGTAGATTTTTGACTTGGTTCGATTTTTTTTGCATGATCATGGTTCCAAGATATTTCCAATGATATATCAAAATTGAGTTTTGGATAAGATATGAGCAAGTTATGACCTGATTCTTTGAAGGTCAATTATGGAAGATGCCTTGGTTAAGTATGGTCTTGAAGTAGCTTCATGAGGTTGGTGATTTTTTGAGATTCTTAATGATTTTTGAAGGATTTTATGAGTTCTTAGAAAACATTTTAAGGGTTTTCCATTTTTTTTTAAGCTTGGAAGTGACTTTGGAGGTGATGGAGCAAGTTGAGTCTCAAGGCTAGTTCTTAAGTCTTAGAAGCCTTAAAGGAACAGTTTCAAAGATGGACCTAGTTGAAGGCCTTCCACTTAGATTTGGAAGGAAATGTAAGTGTTATGGAAATTAGATTCATATAGGATTTTCCAATGGTATATTATTTTCATTCATGATGATGAGGTTTGATAGGTCATCCAACTTAATTTGTGAAGAAGAAGGTTGCTTATTTTTCAGGACATAGGATTGACTTTGGCTAGAATATTGAGGTAGAAGAGGCATGTTTTGGATTAGTTGATGATTGATATCTATTGGAGAGTGAAGAGGGATGAAATTTGTTCCTATTAAAGGAATTTTTATGTCTTGAAAGTGGCAGAAAGGGTGCAAACCAGTTGAGTTTCCTAAAACTACTTTCTTAGGAAGCTCAGTTTTGGTGAAGAGTGAAAGTGAGTGTGGTTTGCATGGATGGATTTTTCATGAGATCTTGAAAGCATGGATGTGATATAAATGTCAGGTGGATTTAAAATGAGTGGTTACATGTCCATATTTTAGGTCGTGTTTGGTGTGATCTTAGAGCCCATGTTTGTGAAGACTGGTTCCTGGAAACAATTGTTTTGAGAAGGATATGAGCCTTCTTGAGTATTAAGTTATGGAGAATTTGATTGGTTCAAGATAATGTGTGACTATGTATGATGTTATTATGTCATACTTGACATTTGATGAATTTAGGGCTTGAATAATCATGGTGATGATGTTTGTGGTTTTTGAGGAGCAGGTGATGGGGTTTTGAGCCATTTTTGAGCTTGTTTGGTGTGTTTGGAGCATGGCCGACCTACATGGGTCCATTTTATGAATTTTAATGAATTATTGTTATATTTTTTAGAGTTTAATTGGTTGGTATATCTTGGTTAGGACCTGACCTATCTTGTGATTTTTGAGTTGAGAAGCATATAAAGTGCTTGTTTTAGTTCATTTTTGAACTAGTTGGCACAATGAGGGAAAAATGTGACCTAGGTGAGAGTTTGAAAGTATTCAAGGGAATGAAATAGAGATTTGAGGATATGTGTGAAAAAATATTAATAATTTTTATAGAGCTTGTGTGCAATATGTTTGAATCCAAATCAGGTCATGAAATCCAAGAATTGAGCGAGTTGAAGGAGATGAGAAGTTTGAAGAGGTTTTGAATGTATTATGAGCTGAAATTGTGATCACCATCAGTTGTTGGATATAGACATATTTTTAGTGATCATACTTCTAAAACATCTTGTTTGATGAGTCATATTCATGCAAGTCTCTTGTTGTGAGTAATATCAACAAGGGTTTAGGGGTTGGTGCTCCTTGTGGGGTTGGTGCCTCACTAAAGAAATATCTTGTGATGTGTAATATTCACTTGATTATATTTGATTTGTGTAATATAAGAAAAGTTTCAGTGGGTTTTCTTCCCCATGAGGGTTTCCCACTTATATCTTATGTCTATGTGTTCTCTCTCATGTGTTATGGTTATTTGAATGTATTGTGCACACCTAATAAGATCTCATTGAATGTATATGAATGAATGGATGTTAATGGATGATGATATTAATGGTAAATAAAATAAAAAATTTGTACGAATGATTACCCCACCCTTCCTCTCAGTCCATTTTTCTTCCAACAATTGGTATCAGAGCATGTCCTTAAGAATAAAGTTTAATCACTTGAAGGAGATCCTCTTGGAGCACAAAGCAATGGGTAAGTATTTAGATGTTGAAGGGTGTTTTAAGGATGAAGTATGAAGTTGCAGATTTTGTGATTCATAGTGTGAGAACAAATCAGATCAAGTGCATGGAGTTAGATCATGGTCAAGCCATCAAGGGTTTGGAATCTGAAGTGGAGAGTGTTTCTAAGGATCTAAAATTCAAATAAGAATCTTTTTCTAAGTATGAAAAGAAATTCAAAACCTGTATGAATCTGATTTTGAAAATGCATCCAGTAGATTGAATATGTATGAAATGTTGGAGAAGATTTCTAAGTCTCTTCATAATATCTTAGAGATTCAAATGGTTACTAATGATAAATAATTGGCCTAGGTTTCAAAGAAAAGAAGAAGGGTAATGATGAAGTTGGTCCCAACACTCAACTTGACATGAAGGATACAAAGAAGTATGAATTCAAGAAGGTGTAACCCTGTTAGACAACCTAATGTTATGATGGTAAGGTACTGCTTTCAATGGTTATTGCTACTCTTGTAATGATTTTGGGCATATAGAGCTAGAGATTGCAAAAGAAAGTTCTCTACGAAAGTTGAAACCCTTTTCAAAGGTGAATTGTACTCTTGTTGTGGATATGGTAACATAGCTAAGGATTGTGGTTGGAATAGTGTATGAGTCAAGAGGAGATAAAAATGGGATTGGGTGTTTTAAATGTCATAAAAAGGGACACATTGCAAAGTTCTTGTCATCAAGGGGAATATTCAAATGGTAAAAAGTTTCAAACTTAAAATTGAAGAGTATTCAAGAAGAAAATCAGTCTTATGAATTGAATAAAAGTTTTTCATGATTAGATTCTAAGGATCTCCAAAGAAGATGGTTGATCAAGTAAATAAGGTCAAAATGAGAACTTTCTTAGTCTAATATGGAGAGTATGAAGTTTGTTAAAGAGGATCTAATTTTAGTGCCATAAAAATGTCAGGAGACAAGTTCATCAAGCATAAGAAATATCCAGGAAGCATGTTAGATTCTCTAGTTGAAGAAGATCATATGTGAAACCTCAATGCTTCAGTGCATGAGGAATTCAATGAAGGTCTCTAGGTGTTTGGAACACTTCAAGGGTGATAAGGTATGATATGTGATCATGTCTATGCATTTTTTAATCAAGGAATCTTTTTACTTGAAGGTGTCTTATTTTTAGGTTATGTGGTCATCCATGTTTAAGTTTTATGCTACTTTGTGATATTGTTCTTGATCATTCATAAGTCCTTTATCATTGAAAAAGGAAGTTTTGTCTCAGTCTAGAGATTTATACCATCCATCAAAAGGTATAAATTATTATTTCATGTTCAAGAATTAAATTTGAGTTTGAGTGTTACTAGAATGCATATCATTCATCCTATAAAGGTCTGAGAGTTGCTTTAGTATGAATATTATTATTCATAATTAAGGTTGTGTATGTCTTATAAATGTCACTATTTTTAAGTAATAATTTGTGCATATCTACTCAAAGGGTCTTTATGAACTATCTGATATAAGTTAGTTTTTTCATATTACTATCAGGGCTTGTGTCAAGGGAGTTAAAGTTTTAAATCTTGGTCAATAAGTCTATCATGTCAGTAAGTGATAACAGTTATTTGATCATGTTGTTCAAGTTTGTCAAAGGATATGTTCTATTACATGTGTGAGGTTAGTATTCTTAACAAAAAGAAGTTGAAGATATTCAGTGGTATCAAGTAAAGATAATTATTGTCTATGTAAGAGTTCCTTGTTAGATGATATGAAGTTATTTGAAGCCTCTATCAAGTCTTGAATCTATAAAGTAAATTATGAATGATCTCATAATATCTGATATAGAAAGTACTCCATGTGTCGGTATGGGATCTCAGTCATGAAGTAAGGTGATTGGTTAATTCTTAGTTTGTGTTCTCATTTCCTTAATGAGATTACATCTCCAGGAAAATTTTAGTAGAATATTGTCATATGAATGTCCATGAAATGATATTTATCTTTAATATGAATGTTATGACATTATGGGAACTTATAAGTATTTCCATAGTATCCAGTGATAAAAATCACTTATACAAGAGGGTGAAGATTGCATATGGCCATTCAGGTTGAGAAGAAATTTGAGGGCTCTTAAGGATGACCTAATAAAAATGAACATGGAAGATGGAGCTCAGGTGATCAAGTTGACTGTGGAGTCATAGGATTGAGTATCTAGGTGTAGTCAAAAAATGTTTATACTATAATCATTTGAAGAAGTGATAATGGTACAAAGTGTCTCAGTGGTCTAGATGGACTCTAAAGTATGGTACACTATGGTTTGGTGTAGCCTTAAATTCTTGATTAAGGAAGTAAGTATGCACTCTAAAAGGATGAAATTTTCATAGGATTGAAGGCCAAGTGGTATTAAGATTCCAAGGTAATATGAGTACCTACAATACAATCATGAAGGAATCTCATACACCATATAATGGGACTTGATAGGGTTTGAAGTATGCTTAAGGTACATGATGCCTTCACTGTGAAGTCATAGTGTTGATAGAATGATCTTGGCTCAAGAGTTTAGAATGATTATGGAAGGTCATCCAAGATTCTATGTTTTGAAAGTATGATGGCCTATCAGCTAAAACAATTCTAGATAGGATTCTATCAGGTATGAGGAGTATTCACTATTTTAAGGTATGATCTCAATATGTTACAAGGTTTATATACTTAAGAGAGCTCTATGTTGATCCAGTTTAACAAGCATGCTAAATGTAAAATGTTTTTTAAGTTTATACAGAATGTCGAATGATGAGTAGTATGCAACAATTCTGAAAGCTATGAGAGTATAAAAACCTAACTAGTCTATTTGGTATTACTAAGATTGGTAAGTGTTATCTTAGTGAACTAAAAAGTGTAATACAAAGATATGTGAAGTTTGAAAAAGACTAGGATTTCTCATAGTTTGATAGATTGATAAACCTTGCAATTAAGTATTTGAAGTCTATGTGTCCTATTTCTAAGCCTATAAAGGTGAAGTCTTGATGGATTTCAAGACTATTCAAACTCAAACAAGCTGAACACTTCTTACAAAGTTCTGAAGATATCATAAAAGGAGAAGAAAATCATTAATGTTGGTCCATGAAAATTTATCTAAGGTATGTCAATGCATTAGAAACTAGAAAATGATTGAGGGTACTATGATTGATACATATGCTTAGAATTAAAGGAGACCTATAGATCTAAATAAGTGTGTAAAACTTTCTGATAAGGGGAGTCATTGATGACTTGGATTTAGGTGTCCTAGGTGACAAGAAGCTCTAAGTATGTTGGGAGAAGGTACTATGATCAGAGATGATGCATTATGAAGGCTAAAGGTATTATGGGGTTAAATTTTTAGAGCCAAGTTGTTACAGTAAATTGAGCACCAGGGTTAAGGGTCGAGAGTGATGACATATGTATTAGAAGGAAGCCAATAGGATCTATGTAGAAAGTCATATTAAGGGGTGATAAGAAGATGAAGGCTTTAACAATTCAAGAATTTTATGCATGAAATGTACTGAAAGATATCTACTCCATCATCTGGGTTATCATTCAAAGTATGAAATACTCTAGCATGTTGTAATGTTCTGAGGTATGACTAGTTATCTACAGGTTAAGGAAGATCGGATATGAAGGGTAGGAGTCCTAGATTCTTAAAAACTAGTTTAATGGACAACATGAAGGTATGAGAAGAATGGTCCAAGTACCATGTATAAGATGAATGTTGTATAGCATTGAAAAAGATTGAACAAAATAAGGTATGTCTTTATGCATCAATCTTTTAAGGATTTTATAGTGTTAGATTGGTTCAATCATAATGACTCTCACGTTGTGATATGAAGGACCATTGATGCTATTATATTGGTAAAATCCTTTCACAAAGTAAGGAGGAAGTTACATCCATTGATTTAGGGAATATTTGGCATAGAAGTTCTATAAGAAAAGGTCACACCTTGAAGATTTTATCCAAATTGGATTGTAATAAAGTGTACAAATAGCTGGTTATAGCTACTGTAACAATGTCTTAAAGTCTATTTTAATAAGGGGGGAAATTTGTACCTACCCTTAATCAAACATGAAATATGCTAAGATGATTATGAGGAAACTTGTATGGTAATGAATATTGTTTATAGGTAAAATTACTTGTGAAGAAAGTTCACTTGACTCAAGAAGAGTGATAAGACACACTTCAAAGGTTGAAAACACTGAAAAGATGCTTCAAGGAAGTAATAAAGTTTGTTGAGTCATTTCAAATTCATGCAAACAAGGTAAGAAGCTTAAATTTTGTTTTTTATAGTTCATGAAGGTTGGTACAATAAGTCTAGGGGGAGCTTAAGGAGCTAAGTGCCATTGTGAGCTATGTTTGATCTCTAGAGCTTTGAAATTTTTGGTCTAAAACGTATTAGACTGAAACTTGGTTTAGGTACAAGTGGTCCTAGAGAAGGTTGGTATGTTAATATTGGAGGTAGACTTGAGGTTTTTGTCAAGCACAATTAAGACCTAGATAGAGATGTATTGAATGAAGAAAAAAATGGAGAGTATATTTGAGGTGGAGCTATGTGAATGATCATATCAGGTCCATTGGATCATCATATACTGCTATTGAGGTCAGAAAAGAGAGAATACAATCTAAGGGGGAGCTATTTGAGCAAGTAAGTCAATTTTTGCATTGTTTCCATTATGTTATGTTATGTATTGTAATTTTCCATGTCTAGTCATCATTGTATCATTTTTCATAGATTTCAAAGGGGGAGAGAAGCATTAGAAACATGGAAAATAGTCTAGTAGGTTTGTTTTGTCTTATGGTTGTCATCAATGTTTCTGAAGGTGGTTGTCATCAATGAAAAAGGGGGAGATTGTTGGCCATTGTGTATTAGTGTTATCTTTGATGTCAAGTCAATTGATAGAAAAGGGTTTCATAAGGTCTATATGAGTATCCATGAGGTGTCATTTCAAGGTCAAGTATGAAGGTTGATTGGTAGTGACCAAGTTTGGTGAAGTCCTATGAGCTCCTGGTGCATGGTTGAGCCTACATGGTCATAGTATGAGTCCTTCAGAGTTTTTGAAGGTTGTCATGAGGTCAAGCATGGTCCAAGTAATGTGTTATAGGTGTCTATGAGTTTGTATGAGGTCAGCAAGTGGTTAGTTCATGTTAAGTCGTGCTTGATTCAAGTCATTCTAGGCCTATTCCTAGTCCCTAGAGCTTACAGAATGGTATGGAGGTATGAGTTTTGGAGCTAATCATCCCTAACCAAGCATGATAGAAGCATGGTGATAGTGTATATGAGGTGTATGATGCGTTTTAGGTCAATACTCAGAGGTTTGCATAGTGTTTCATGGTCCTTGGGAAGCAATAAGGTGAAGAACATGCAAGATCACATAGGTAAATGAGATTGGTTAGAAGAGTTTCAGAACTATTTGAGCTAGATGGTGAGCATGGAAAGTTATAGGATGTTATCATGATTGCTCATGACAAGTTTTAGGTCAAATTGTGAAAAAATTTTACAAGATACTTCAATTTTTGGAAAACAGGGTTTCTAGAGTGTGTATTTGAGGTAAAAGTTGACATTATGATGCTCATTTGTGGATTGTATGTTTTGCATGGGAATCAAAGACTTTTAGGTATAATTTTACATGGAAATAAATAAGGTTTCATAAAAAATAATGAGGTGGTTTTATCATCTGGTTTTTATGAATGATTGTTAAGAAATATAAGTTACTTTGAAACCCTAGCTAAACCCTAACTAAGAAGTGACTTAGAGAAAATATGAGTATACTAGAACCTTGTTTTTATTCCTTTTGAAAAAGTGATGATTGGAGGTTGTAGAGGACTCCTCCATATTTCTAGAAAGGTGTATTAGAGCATGTGACTATATGTGGGCCCCACCTAAAAATGTAAGTTTCTGAAGAAGTTTAGTTTGTGGAAAAGTTCTCCAAAGAAGGTGAAAAATAAATTGACATTGTTTTTAGACTCTGGAGTTATACTATATGTCCATGATAGTTTTAGATCATGGTTGAGGTCCTAAAGGGAAAAGTGTGCCCTATTTATAAAGACTATTTTTTGGGGTAGTTTAGAGTAACTTGTGGTAAAAGTGGAATTGCATGAGATACAAGCGGATTAAGGACTTAATTCAAGTTTTGTTGTGATCCTGGTTCAAATATATTTTCAATGGCATATTAAACTTGATTTTTTATAAAGTATGAAGAAGTTATGACATGATCTTTTAGGGTCAAATTTGGAGGATGCCTAGTTAAGAAGGGTCTTGAGTGGCTTCATGAGGTATGGTGATTGTTATGAGTTGTTCATGATTTTAGATTGAGTGATTAGAAAATTAATATAAGGGTTTTCCATAATTTTTTAATCTTGTAAGTGATTTTTGAGGTGATGGAGCAAGTTGATCTCAATCTTAGCTTCTTGAGTCCTAGAAGCTTAAATGAGAAGTTGCATAGATGGACCTAGATGAAGGAATTCCAATTGGAGTTTAAATGAAATGTAAGATGTTATGGAAATAGGATTTAGAATTATTTACAATGGTATAAGTTTTGTCTCATGATGATATGAAGGTTTGATAGGTCATCCCACTCATTTTTTGTGAAGAAGAAGGTTTCTTGTTTTCAAGACAGGATTGCTCTGGCTGAAAGATTGAGGTATATGTTGCATGTTTTGGATTGGTTGATGATTTATATTAGTTGGATAGTGAAGAGAGATTAATTTTTTCCTATTGAAGGCCTTTAAGGTCTTTAAAGTGGCAGCAAAGGTGAAACCAGTTGAGTTTGTAAAACTACTTTCTAGGCAACTCTGTTTGGTGAAGAGGAAAGTGAGTGTGGTTTGCACATATGGATTTTTCATGAGATATAAATAACATTCATGTTATATAGGTAATAGGGGATTTCCATTGAGTGGTTACATTCCATATTTGGTGTGTTTTTGTGCATGATTGAGGTCCATAGGTGAAGATAGGGTCCTAGAAACAACTTTTTTTAGAAGGATATGAGCATACTTCAGTAAGTTATTAATAATTTGATTAGTGCATGATAATATACAACCATGGATGGTTTTTTATGTCATATTTCACCATGGTCCTATCTAAACCCCCTTTATTTTAATCCTAATTAATATTTTGATTCTTACCTTTCCTATCTATATACCTATCAACTTTAATTTTTAATTAATCTTCATTTAATCATTTTCTAATCCTCATCTCATTACGTAATTACCTTTAATTAGCTTTCATTTCTCCTCCCTAGGTTGTTTATCATCCCTAACTACCTAGTTCTGTATCCCTATGCTTTTTCTAGCTTTTATTTCATCCATGTTTATCTCCCACCTACCCATGACACTTCCCTAGGAAACCCTTACCCACCTATATGCTTTAAAACACTCATCCTAATCCATAAAAGCCCTATATCTCGAGTAAATCACCCATCCACCATCCAAAGGGACTGTTCCCTGAAGTTGGCGGTGACCCACCCGAGTCGCCATCGACCCTATAAAGCTAGTTTCACCCCCTTCAAAAGGAGGCATAATCAAAGTTTTCTTGCGTTGTGTGAACTTATCTTTGAGCTTGAGCATCCTTGCAGTTGTGTCAACCTTCTTGGAGTCCATTTGAGCTTGTCTTGCATCTCTTGTGGAGAATTTTGGAATTTTATCCTTACTTTGTGTTGGTTTATGCTATCATTTCTTATTATTGAAATTATCTTTCATGTACTAACATTTTGTAGGTTCAGCTGCCATCAGAGTCTCATCTTCGCTTCCTCTTTTAGTGATTTTTTACATGTTATCCATCTAGCCCATATCCATCCTCAGCCTTTCTTTAACATTTTCCAGGTCATCATCGCTCCACCCAGGTCATCATCAACCCAACCCTATGTTGTCATCATTTTTCCTCTCAGGTGCTCATCAGTGTGTTCTTTGTTCTGTTATCATGCCAAGCTCTCAGATCTGTCATCCTATTTCTTTTTGTAGTCTCCAAATCTGTTCTTGTCTACTAGTTCCACCAACTCTAGCCAAGTCACCATTGACCCAGCCCTATTTCCATCCAATCCATCCAAATCCCTTTTCTTTTTACATCCTTTTTGTTTCCCTATATCATATTCCCTTCTACAGGTTTTTGTCAATGTTCACAGGTGTCTTTGTCATCATCAAATTTGCATTCAGTGTCCTTTCAGATCCATATTTCCATGACTTGTTGCTCTAGATCTTCTCAGGTCATCGTTAACCTACCCTCTACTTCCTATTTCGCCATCAGACCTAGTCAGGTATACTTTTATTTTATAACAATCTAGATCTAGATTTGCTATGTGCCTTACATTTTTGCATTTTTAGTTTCTTGTGCCTTAGATTATGCATATTATCTTGTGCATTATCATTGTCTTTTATCATATCTTTTCTATACATGGGGGTTGACATCCGCATAAGGAATTTAATGCTTCTTGGAACTAAACTTCATTTGGCAGCCCCCTCATCTACCATCTAATCCATTTTATTTCTAGCTTCTTTTGTTGTGCAGGTTCATCGAGTTTGCAGTGAGGCATCTACTTTTTGCTTCCATTTGCATCCATCGTATCAAGGTACCTTAAACCCTTGTATTTTGGAGTTGTTTGGTTTTCTTTAGTATCTATTTCACTAATCTGAACATGAAAGAGAAAATTTGATCAACATTCTGGCATGCCTTGTGGGACAACCCTTTTAGGTGAGTCTTTTGCATTTCTTGTAATTTTCCATATATTTCTTCCATTTTCCACTAACATTGCACATAGAGGCTTCCATTTTTGCTTGTCAGTGTTGGATTTCTTAATTGTTTGGATTCTTTCTCTCCGCTTACTTTAAAAATCAGATAAAAAGGAAAAGCATTCTCCATGTATTATTATTTTTGTCTTGTTTTCTCTTTTTGCATCACATTTTCCATTTCTTGTGTGTTTGTCCTCATCAAACTTTCACATTTGGTTTTGGGCTTAAAACAAACCTTTTGCATCCTTTCTTTCTCATCTAGCATAAGTAGGGGTTTAATTGGTTGCATCTCACATTTCATCACACACAACCAAACTCACACATCAATCCACACATCTAGACATTTCCTACCAGGTGGAACTGATTGGGATTTCATCACCCAATAGGAAAACTGCCACGGTGTTCTGGCTGCGTTATAAATCCTACACAGACTCAGGCCTCACATACCTTCAGGTATATCGAGGACTCCCCATCCAAAACTACCTGAAACCAACCCTAGATTTCCATTTCCTAGGTACCTTTGTTATCCATTCCCCTTTTTCTTTTTCACACTTTCTTAATAAATCAAGATAAAGAAAACATTGTGTTTTTGACTTGCTTTCCATAATCAATATAGTTAGTGTTTTCTTTTTTTGTTTCATGCCCGTTATCACATGCTCTTTAGCTAAGAAAATGGAACAAAATCTTGCATCAAACAATCCCATCGTATCATCCCAACAAACTTCCACCATGGCCATCGTCTCATCTATGCCCTTGGTTACCACTTCCATGGGCACCCAACCTTTGTTCATCAATGTCCCTCATCAAGGACCTCTTGTTCAAACCACTATTATAGATGAGACCAATCCTTTCTTATATCATCACTCCATCCCATCTCGATCATCCACCCCTCCATCTGCTACATCAATTGAAGCTTTTGGACCTCCTATTATCCCTCGTGGTAGTTTGGAGTTCCAAGAGCTTCTTGATGCCAATCCCATAGCTCTTCATGATTACCTTCTTAGGAAGTCAACCCAACTTCCTATTGATGGACCACCACTTCAAAAAATATATTCTTATCATTCCAACCCTGAAACAACCCAAATGATTTCTTCACAATTTGTGGTGTTTTTCCCTCGAGCCATGAACGAGCTTGTTATAGCCCAATGTGAGCTTGATCCATCTTCTTCTACCAATCCTCCACCTCATCAAACCACCCAGCTAGTCACACCCATTCCTCCAATCTACCTCCAATCAATACCAAAATCACCACTTCCATTCCTATCACCTCTTCGGCCACTATCATCACTAGTGTCCCTATCCAATCTACCCAAACATTACATCCCATATCTGAACAACATACCTATTATTTTCCTCTCACATCACACATACATGAAAATTTCATCACTTCCCAACCTCCTCATATGAGTGCTTTGCAATATATGGTGTCTAATCCACTTCATCAACAATTTCAACCTATCCACACATAAATTCCCACTCATCATTTACCACAAAAACCAACCCAATCCCAACAATCACATCATATTCCCATTTCTAAAAAAAATCATTACAATAACCTCTTCAATCTCAACCCATGAATTACAGTCACCCTCATCAAGTAATTACTCAAACAACCACACATCCACAAATTCATCAACAACCTTACCCAAATACTTATCATGTCATCAAACCACAACCACTTATCTCTCAACCAACCACTTCAAATGACCCCATGCATGTCTTAATGAATAGGTTGACTAGCCTTGAGTCTACTACCTTGGGACCCAAGGTTACACTATCTTATGAACAAATTTGTAATAAACCAATTCATCCATTAGTTCCAATCAAACCTTACCCCCCTCATTGGGAGCTTCCCAAGTTTACCAAGTTTAACAGTAAGGAAGATCCCCAACAACATCTTCATGCATTTAGGCATGCATGCTACCTTATTGCACATGATCATGACCTCATGCTTCACACCTTCCCTATGTCCTTGGCCGGTCCAACATTGGATTGGTACAATGGAATTCCCCAACATTCATTATTCTCATTTACCCAACTTGTGCAACTCTTCTTAGAACACTTTTTAATCAATATTACGCACAAGATCACCATCATGGAATTATACACCATTAGATAGTTCGATGACAAGTCTATCACCTACTTTTTCACTTGATGACATGGGATTATAAATCAATTAACATTTGTCCTTCCACACACAAATCTTATTGAATTATTTTCACACTCTTATGCGAAGAATATATCATCTACCTTGCAAATCCAATCATTCCAAACATTTGAAGAAGCCTTCACCATGGCTTGTAAACTCAAGAGACTCATGCCCTTGAGCAATGACAACTTAAACTTAAATCAAACAAACCAAAAACTGAGTTTACCAAACCATATACGCATAATGAAAAATCTAAGAGTGTTTCCAATCCTCCTGGTGGTTAAGTCTTCTTGTCACCTACCTCTAGCACATGGCCTCAACAATGAGCCCCTAGACTGATGCCCAACTCACAACTATACTCCTCTTGGAGAGTCATATAGTTCAATATTTGACAAGCTTGATGGTGGTTAATCTCATCACACTTCCCCCAATTTAACCATTTGATGAATTGTAGACCAAAACTTGTGGTATTGAAGATCACTATTGTAAATACCACCAAGTTTGAGGACACGATATAGAAGAAATGTCAAACCTTTAAATATCGTTAGGTCCAAAAACTCATTGATCAATGACCTTCAAGTGGACATTAATCCTAATGCATCTCCTAATCAACCACTTGACATCTTCAAACAACCATTCCCTAACCATGCACCAACAAGTCAAACCACCACTTATTCTACATCTCAAGCACCCAACACTCATACCATAAACACTAGCCACATTGTTGGTCAAGATCCTACCCCATCAACCACTTCACCTCCTTCATAAACTATCACATCCATCTCTTTAGGCATTGTTCTACATCTACAAGACCCATCAACACTTATCCCTATAACCACACCAATCATGTCTACATCTATCTTGACATCTATTCCTACATCCACACCTCCCTTCCACCATGTGCAACATCCCCATTCACAAGTATATCAATGATGCCCCTTGAAACATTTATGAAACAACCACCCCCACCTAATTCTACATCCACCATTGATTCTACACCTATATCTACTTCATCACCTATATCAGCTTCATCACTTATCACATCCACTTCATTGGATTCGACTACCTTATCCACATCTATTCCACCTTTACCCATTATAAATCCTTATCATCAATCCCAGTTCCTCTTTCCGCACTTTTAAGGCACACTTGGAACCACATCAACTATTGTGACCAGGAATACTACATCTTCTCCTCCTTACACATCACTCTCATAATTTGAAGAATTTTTGAAAGCACTACAACTTGCAATAACTTCAAGTGACCCTCCCATCTCATCTACACAATCAGACACTTCCACATCAAACCAATATTCACCTTCTTTAGACCTCATCAAACATAAATTACTCCCTCCACTTGTATCAACCACAACACAACCTTTAGACCCTCCAATTGAAATCATCATCATTCCTCCCAAGGGTGCATCTTCACAAACAAAATATGGAACCCTTGGCACATTTCCTCAAAGGTATCTTTCACATCCTAACAAAAATATAGACATCCACCCACCTAAGATCAAAAAATCCAATGCCACATCATCTATCTTAGGACCACATCCATCTCTTCTAGGACCAGCCCCTTCATAAAAAACACTTCAACCTACCAATCAACCCAAGCCAAAACCATCCAACACTTCTTCTAAAAAATCAATCATCACAAAAATTAATCCAAAACATCAAAACCTCGAATTAATCAAACTCCATCTCGACATCCAAATCATCTCAAACATCCACCTCTTCTTCCAAGAACCAAGATTTTATCTCTACTTTAAAGAAAGGAACCTCCTAATACTTTGGTTGAATCATATGTGGAGGTCCTTCAACACTTACTTTAAATTTTTGACCATCACACTTCCACCTATTAAGGCCTTTGACCCAAATAGTAAGAAGCCATTGGTTTGATTCCAACCTCATTTGTGCCTATCATCACAAATATGGACATGATATGTTGAACATTTCAAATGCAAAAAAAACCATGTCCAAAACATCATTGAGGAGGATTTCCTTCTTCTTGAGGAAAATCAATCTCCTCCTTCCACATCCATTCCAACATCTACACCTTCAACCTCACCCATCAAAATGTATAAGTCCCCTCATTCATCATTGAATTTTTGTTAATCCCATTTCTATGAACCAATATCAATGATTCTTTCAAGGATGGTCCCCTAATTATTCATCAATTCCTTGTTTGGATAGCCAAGATTTGTCCTCATGATCCTAAAATCATTCATCCCATGCAAGTTCCAAGACCTTTGTCATCATTCCTCCTCCTAAGCAAGTTTTGAAAATAAATCATGCAAGCTCTAGAGGTTAAATCTATCTTTGTCTAGGAATTGAAAGTATCATCAGAACTAACTGTCATTTTATACATTGGAGATGTTGTTTACTATCATCCAAATTGCTTGAAAATATAAAGATACAAATTTCAAGTTCCAGAATCTAGTGATGTTATTCGATTGATGCAAGTTTCAGAACTAAACTTCTGTGAGTTCCGAAACTAAATCTGTGAGTTCCGAAGCTACACTTAAGAACATGAACTATAAATTTTTCATGCAATCTCGGATTGAGATGATTCTTGTTTTGAAATTCCATGATTGATAATGGGGAATATTAATATCATCCCATCACATATTTGATTAAATCATAATGTTCAAAATTCCACTTCGCCCAAACACTGCGGTCATTATTTTTCCGATTATCACTCCTGCTTGGGACACAAGTTGTTCTTCCATCTTTTCCTGAGAATATCCTCAATAGGTCTTTAGTCAACATAGAAGATAAAGTACAATGTTCTCTTGGATGACCTTGGAAGTTATGATATATATCCCCTCTATACTATCATCTTACATAAACTATGAGCACGAGGGGAAGATTACATTTGATCCACTTCCCAGGGAAGGTCCTCCCTTCCAAATGAAAACATGATGGTATTAACCCAATTTATGTCCTCATTCTCAAGAATGATCCATCTGCACCATCCACCAGTTCATCCATCCCTTCATCCAAACTACTTAATGATGAATCCCTGGATAAAGTAATGGATAAACATACATTGGGGGAGTATTGTCTTCTTACAATCAACACCTTGCCCACTCCTCATCATCTTAGAAAACCTGAAAAAGATCCAATGTACCAACCCAATGTTAGGGATATCGTTCCTTTCAGCCCACCACATCTTCTTAACAATATTATCCATGGTGGTTTCAACACCTCCTCTTCTTACATCATAGACCATCCACATGCCAAAACTTATATTGATGGTTTTAGCTTCCTCAACAAACCATCCTTCGCCCACACCTATCTCCACCATTGCACATGGAAGGGATTTGGCATGGGATGTTATGAGCATGGGCCACATGGCCTTATTATCGATCAATGCTGTAAGCCTCATGAAAATTTTGGGTTAGGATATCAGGAGCAACCCGTTGAACCCATCCCACCATCTGAGATGTGCATGGACATGCCTTCTCCATCTTCACCATCCCATGAGGCCATGGATACAGATGACACCATGTCTATTTCTGCTAGATTTTTTTTATTCTCCACCATCACCTTGGGACTGATCACTTATCAGTATGAAAATTAGACTAGGTCCCTTCCCCTTCGCCATCCGGAGATGATAGAAGAAGACTCTTCTACCATCAAAATTATTTAATGCGCCAATGATGATGCCATTATTTCTCATATGGGGGTAGAGGATTCTTATCTTCATAATACCTTACCATCTGATACACATCCACTCTTCTCAATGAAGCCACCATCAACATCAATATTAGGACTCCCCAGGAGCCTCACATCCTCAAGGTTGGTCAATATCTTGATCTGTAGGATCTTGAGTCTTTCACCACATTCCTCTCATTAGGTATGGTCAATGACATGCCAGGTCTTGATCATTCTATTTTCATCCACAATATCATCACCTTTCCCAATGCTAAACTAGTTAAGTAGAAGCTTCGCCACATGCACCCTTGAGTTTCCCTCCTTGTCAAAGAGGAGTTGCAACTTATTATTTCTTCCAGCTTCATCATCCCCATTGACTATCCCCAATGGGTTTCTAACATCGTACTTGTTGCTAAAGCATCTGGAAAAGCTTCGTATATGCATGTAATTTTGAGATATAAATATCGCTTACCCTAAAGACAAATTCCCTCTTCCCAACATCTATCAAATTGTGGATCTTACCATGGTCATGAAATGCTTTCTCTTATGGATGGTTTTTCTGGGTATAATCAAATTATCATTGCACAAGAAGAGTAACATAAGACCTCCTTCATCACTCCTTGGGGGACCTTTTGCTATCACACCATGCCCTTTGGTATGAAAAATGCCAAGCCACCTATCAATGGGCCATGACTTACATTTTCATGATCTCATCCACAAAACAATAGAAGATTATGTTGATGATATTTCGGGTAAATCTAAACATCGACATGACCATCTTTCTATTCTCGAGGATCTTTTCCAATGCCTTATTCATTTCTTCCTTCGTCTTAATCCAGCTAAGTGTGTATTTGGAGTGTTAACTTGAAAACTACTTGGTTTTATTGTGTCTATTATGGGAATTGTAGTTAACCCCATAAAAATCAAATCAATCATCTAAATGCCTCCTCCCTCTAATCTTAAGCAACTTCACAGTCTTCAAGTCCAACTTCAATCATTTTTTCATTTCATCTCACAACTTTAGGATCGTTTCCAACCCTTTCATCATCTTCTTCGTAAGGACATGGAATTCAATTAGGATCATAATTTCCAGAAGGCTTTTGACGATCTTAAGTAGTATCTCTTATCCTCGCCACTGCTTACACCTCCATGTGAGGGGGAGCCATTTTATCTATACATTTCTTCTACGTATCAAGATCTAGGGGCTATGTTAGCACATTGTGATGACCAAGGTCATATGAAGGTCATTTATTACATCAGTCAAACCCTTCATGATTGCGAGACTTGCTACACTAAAGCTGAAAAGATGTGTTGCACTCTTTTCTTTTCCACCTCTAAACTTTGACACTATCTTATTAATCATAAGAATTATGTCATTACTAGCTTCCATCTTCTCAAGACAATGCATTCTAAGTCATATCATAATGATTGCATCACTTGATGGATCATGCTTATGACTAAGTTTGATATCAAGTTCATTTCTCAAAAATATATCAAGGGCCAAGCTATAGACCAATTAGCAGAAGCCCCTCTTCCTAGTTCGCATCTTCCTCATGATCAATTCCCAGATGAATTAATTAATCAATTTCATCATGAGTATGACACCCTTAAGATGACCTTCTTCTTCAACGGTTCTAAGTGTCAACAAGGGGGAGGCGGTGATGTAATTCTCATTCCTCTGGGGATGCTCCTATTCCCCTCGCAAACAAGCTCAATTTTGAGTGCACGAATAATATGGAAGAGTACGAAGCCCTTATCTTAGGTCTTGAAACTACTGCCTTTCTAGGTGTTCAAATTCTTGACATCTATGGGGATTCTAAACTTATCATCAAACAAGTCACAGGTGAGTATCAGTGTAAAAATGATACTCTTCAAAAATATCAAGACATCATTCATCTCTTCCTCAAGGCGTTTGATTCTTACACAATCCAAGTCATTCCTTGATCGTCCAATCGTTTCGCTGACACGATGGCATCCTTACAGCTCTCATCCCATGGAAACATAAAGAATCCAAACTTTTTGTTGTCATTCATCATAGTGATCAACCATTCCATGACCTACCTCATGTTAATCTTGTCAAATCCAGTTTTTCGGATCTTTGGTATTCCCAAATTTTTTATTATCTATCCAAATCCATCATTCCCTCTGATCTATCCAAGAATGCTAGGAGGTATTTCCTTCAGCATGCTAATGGCTATGTTATCCTTGGTGACATTCTTTATAAGTGTGGATTTGATGGTATTCTCCTTCAATGCCTTAAATCCCATGAATCTTCTTGTGCTATCCAAGAGATCCATGATGGTATTTGTGGTGGAAACTTTAATGGCTTAGCCATTGCTAAGAACGTTCTTCTTCTTGGCTATTATTGGCCTTCCCTCAATCATGACCATTGTGAGTATGTTAAGAAATTTGTTAAATGCCAGCAAAATTCCAATCTTATTTGCATTCCTAGTTAAGCTTTGCATCTGGCTCAGGACCTTTGGCCCTTCTCACAATGGGGTCTTGATCTCATTGGTCTCATCAATCCTTGATCTTCACAACAACATCACTATATCATCACTACAATTGAATACTTTACCAAGTGGGTGGAAGCAATTCCCCTCACCTAAACTAAATCTGGTCCAATTATTAACTTTATTTACCAGCATATCATTTTCCACTTTGGCATTCCTCACAAACTCATCAAGGACAATGAAAAGTCCTTTAAAAACAAATATCTCAAGAAACTTTGTGACTCATTCAATATCAAACTTATCTTCTCTTCTCCATATTATCCTCAAGCTAACGGCCAAGCCAAAGCAACTAATAAGACTCTTCATAACATTCTTGCAAAAACTATTGATCAGTCAGGTCGTAGTTGGCACCTTCATCTCCCTTTTGCTCTTTGGGCTTATCGAACTAGCATCCGCACTTTGACAGGTGCTACTCCCTTTTCTCTTATGTACGGTTCTGAATTCATTTTTCCTCTTGAATTTCAAATTCCGTCTTTGCGCATGTCTCTTCGCGACTTCATCTCTGATGAAGATTATCACCAGGAGCATCTAACACAACTTGAGTTGTTAGATGAATGCCACCTTCTTGCTCTTGAGCATCATCATGTTTATCAAGAATGCATCAAGCGTGCTTACAAAAAGCACCTCAAAGAACATGAATTTAATGTTGGTGACCTCATTCTTAAAGAAAATCATAATGTTACTACTCTAGAAAGGAGCCAACATGGAAAGTTTTCCCCCAATTGGATTGGACCATACATTATTACACATAAGTATGGGTTGGGAGCCTATCATTTGGCCTCCCTTGATGGTAAACCAGAAGTGGAACCTCTTAATTCATTGCACTTGTGACCATTCTATTGTTAGCATGTCTACCAGTGAGCACTTAGTCATATCCTTAGATCATTCCTCCATCTTAGCCTCTTCCATCTATCATTGTAATGATATGGATTTATGTGGTCTACCGTTACTTTCCTCGGCATGACCTTAAATATGGGCACCACGACTCTTTCCATAGCATTTTCCTTATGGATAGGTTCTCCCTTCTTGGTGAGAACTCCATGATCATTACATCCATCACCTTCTTGTTTACCTATTGGAACCATGCTAAGGGTCCATAGGTGTTTCTTGTACATTCATTGTCCCCTTCTAAGTGGTCTACCTAGTTATTCCCAGCTCTTCCCCATGTAAAAGTCAAAATTCATGGATGCTCTTATCAAAAGTCAAAGTTATAAAAAACAGACTACTCCCTCGAAGGACAGTTGTTCATGTCAAAAAAAATCAAATCAAATAAATAGACCGATCCCTTGAAGGATGGCTATCATATATATCATTCTTTCCATCTATATCATATATGTATAAAGTAGACCATACCCTCAAAGGATGGATACTCTTTTGTATTATGGCATTGAAGGCTTCTCGCATTGATCAACCTTCTATTTTATTAGCATCCTAAGAAAGCTTCCCCATTGATCAACTTTCTTCTAGAAAACTTCCCACATTGATTAGTTTTCTCTTTCCCCTACCCAGAGTTAGGGCATAGATTTAGGGAACACCACTTATGGAGAACCCTCTTCCCATGTACAAGTTACATCACAAATCCCTTTTTCGTGTTGACATTAGGTTTATGAGTTCATTCCATCCATGTTTCTTTCATGATCTTTGATATAACTAACTATCATTGGTTATATGCTAACATCTGTCTTGGTCGCATGTGCCTTGTGTTACTTAGATCCCCTTCTTGTTTACCTTCAATGTGCTTAGAGGCATCCTTTCCTTGTGCACTCCTTGATATGACGTAGCTTCATTCATACCTATAGGTTGCCAATCATCGAGTTGCACTTCTATTCTAGTTTTCCCTATCTATCTTTATTTCCTCTTTGTCTTATTATCATAACATTCACTCTATCTAACTTATCTACATACTATCTTCCAACCATCTCAAATTTAATTGCATATTCCTATCCATCATCATCTATGTATATCATTTATCACATCTATTTTTAAACATCATACATTATATATTAACCATCCAACCATGCATATATATTTACCATCATCATCAAATATAAAGTAAAACATATAATCATCATCATCATCACATATCCACATCACATCATCATAAATAAAATAATCAACATCACACAATACACACATGCTAAACCATGAAAAAATCATATATAGTCAAAATAAAGTGTATCAGTACATCATCGACCTCTAAGGGTCCTCTCTCAAAGCAGAGATGTCAGTAAAACCAGTAAAGTTCACATCAGAAAGCCTAAACTCTTTCCCCTGTGAGGCAAGTCCCTCTGTCTATCTCTTGGCCTCATCACCTCCATCCTGGCCCTCTCCTTGATGTGGATGAGACACATTTAATGTGATCCCAGATGGCCTAGCTCCAGATGTCGCTCACCTCTGTAGATGCTCCCAATATTGTAGTGTCAGTGACAACTTCTTGATCACAATCCCCTCGTAATACTTAGCCTCTGTGGCTAAGGATTTGTATCGATCCATGGAAATCATGCCAGGAGGTGCCACCTGTCCTGCACCCTGTGATCCCACCTGTGTGCCACTCGCTAACTCAGTGGCAAGTATAGTAGCAAGATCTGCCCTATAGGCCTCCCTCTACCTATGGTACCGGTCCCTATCCTGGGTGACTTCGATCCCTCTCTTGCGTGAATGCATCTCTTTGATGTATCACGGTGTCCCTCTCCACACGCATCTGCTCTAACTCTACATGTAATCATGCCATCTCTTAAAAATATCCCCTACCCCCATATCCACCACCTCCTAGAGCTACCTCTACCTCAATTTCCATCTCCTCCTCCTCCTCATCTCCCCTCTCTCCATCTACCCGAGGTGCCCAAGTTGTACTCATCCAATCAACATACCCTGCTATGAACCCTACATCATCATCCTCATCCCAAGGCGATGCTACCTCCTCCAAAGGATCTACCATGTCAGGGCTCGACATCTCCCTCTTAATCTCCTCTCACCTATATGATATAGGCTCCTTGGGTACAGTCTGTATGACTCCAAACTGTTGTCACACTCTATCAAACTATATGGCCTCAATCATCTCTATCCACCTACCCTATAACCATCTTGTCATCTACATACCAAATAAATCTGCATCCACCCCAGGCCATGTCAGGAAGTCTCTATAAGGATGTCATCTAATATGCTCTCCCTCAATCTCTGTAAACATGTCTACATACCAAACTACATCTCTAGCTCCCTTATCTCCATGAGCATGGTTGGCTTGCCATCTCAAAAACCCCACTATGAGCTCTATGTGGTGCCCACTAATCCATGGTATCCCTGGTGGATAGATAACTACAATGTGCTCATAGGCTCAGAAGTGTAGAAGGAATCCTACATCCAATCCTGACCTCCTCCCCGCTCTGTACATGGCTAGCTCATGATATACCTGTGCTAGCAAAGCAGTACCAAATGAAAACATTGTCTGATGCTCAACTATGTCTTATAAGACACCTGCTAGAGTCCATGGGAATATGGCTCCCCCTGAGTTAGGAAATTCATAACAAGAAATCACCATCATAATCAAAAAATCAATCTGCTCCATGGTACCCCAGGCTCATACCTCAACTCATATGAAAAATCCCCTAAAGAGAATCTAATATGGGGCACATCGGCTCCAAATATTCATGTCAGTACTTCAGTCTGTTGTTCAATGCTGTGATGGGGACTATCTTCTCCCCCTATATAGGTAATCTCAAGATGTGGATATACATCCTCCAAGGTGATCATCATCTCACCTGTCCTAAACCAGAAGGTGCTAATGTGCATATCTCTCATCTCAACCAATGCCATCATTAACACAACATCTTGAGGGATCCTATGATAATATCTAAATCCTCCTTACCCCATAACCACTAAGTGATCCCACTCAGTGTTGGCCACATCCCCTCTCAATTGATCAAACAAAGCTGGGACTCAATCTCTTAGGTACATAGTCTCTTAGGCCTATAATAACCAATTAAACAATTAAATATTAGATCCTTTTCATTATTAAACATCCTATAAAATCAAAATCATTCATCTATTTGACCCATCATGCCAAATTGAAAACCCAGGTTGGGTCGACGTGTCCAGGGGCCGATTGCCAAATTTTAGGGCTAAGTCAATGGTGACCCTTCCAAGTCATTGCCAAATGCCCCTGGCTTCATCCATTTTTCTAAAAAAATCCAATAAATAAATAAATAAAACATAAAATAAATTAAAAACAAGCATGGGTTTCACTACTCACCATTAGGCGCACCCTCGGGCGTTTCCCGGCTGCTCCTTCAACCTCCATCTCTCAATCTCCTTTTATAGTTCTTGAATCTTAATCGTCACTTGCAGGTCCAAATGAGCATGTTTGGCTAACTTTGGGGCTTATATAGCCTCCGACACCAAGTCATCATCGACCCCCTTAGGTCATCGTCGATCGGCCTTAGGTACCTTATTGACTCACCTTGACAACCCTTATTTTGGCTTTCCCATCTCCGTTGTTGTGTCCTTTGCTAGGGAACCATTTATTTATCCCTGTTTGCTCTCAAATTCCACCTTTGTGGCCATATTTATTCCCCCTTGGGGAATCTTATTTCATCACTTTTTATATATTTTTCCTTTTCGGCCATTTCTATGCCCTTTGATGGGGCACCATTACTTCCATCCTTGTCCATTACAGATGCATACCTTTTCAATCGATTCCTCACACATGAAGGATTTCACATTAGGTTGCACATAGTTCAATGTCTGCCTATGACCCATTGGTCCCCACAACTTGCATCCATTTGAGTGGTTTCCCATTGGATTCCCTCCATTTTACTATGATTTTTGCTAACTCATAGACTCGTAGGACATTGTCGTTGTCTCCTTGAAGATCCTGACCTTTTTTTTGTGCCAATGTGACTCCTAAAATCACCGTCATATTTTTGTTTTTTCAATTCAAATCATTCTTGCTTGGGGCATCTTGCCTCATCCTCTTAATTTACTCATCTTGCTTTTCCCACCCTCCCTTCTTCATCTACTACTTTCAATCTCGTAATTGATCCCCCTTTATGTTCTCGATGCCTCATTTGAGGGGGAGGTCATCATTAATCATTCATCATCCTTCATGTTATTCATTATCTCTTATTGTTTTTGTCTCATGGCTTACTAGTGTAAACCACTCAACAAAAAGGGGCAAATGTAGACACCAAAATTTGGTATCGCTACCCTTGTTTCCCATGTCTGCTTCTTTCACCATGGTCCTATCTAGACCCCCTTTATTTTAATTCATGTTCATATTTTAATTCTCACCTTTCCTATCTATTAACCTATCAACTTTAATTTTTAATTAATCTTCATTTAATCATTTTATAATCCTCATCTCATTAGCTAATTACCTCTAATTAGCTTTCATTTCTCCTCCCTAGGTTGTTTATCATCCCTAACTACCTAGTTCCATATCCCTATGCTTTTTCTATCTTTTATTTAATCCATATTTATCTCCCACCTACCAATGACACTTCCCTTGGAAACCCTAACCCACCTATATGCTTTAAACACTCATCCTAATCCATAAAATCCCCATATCTCAAATAAATCACTCACCCACCATCCAAAGGGACGATTTTTTTCATCTGATTCTTAGACGTTTATTTGAAATATTGACAAAACAGATAGGGTAACGGGCGTAGGAGGAATACCTGTTGAAATGCTGGTTGATTGGTTGTTGCATGTGTATAACTTCTAAATCCATAGCTGATCGTGAGAGCTTCCTTTTGGCTAGGAGGAACTACTTGTAATGAAAAGAAAGACCACCAAAAAGAGTTAAACAATATGTGCAGTGAACTGCCTAGTGTGTGCTAGATCTAGGAAGTGTGATACTTCCTAGACGGCTGTTAGTCCACTGTTTAAAACAATTTAATGCGGATAATAAATAAAAACTATTGTAATTAAAATAATTTTGGTATCTCATCCAAAATAAAATAAGAAAGATCTAATCTAACAGGCTAAGTTAAAATAAGATCCGAAGGTCAAGTAACTGGTTCTAGGTCTCTGCAGGTCTGACAAAGGTCTCAGGAAGATCACAGGTGATCAAGGGTGATGTGGGAACAGGTGGATAGGTCACTGTTTTGGGTTGTATGGGTAAATACAGAGACCAATGCTGGTTAAGGGTGACCGACGATGGTTGGGTGTAACCTGTGCCAGTTACTGTAGAAAACTAGGAATGCCACATAATGAGTTTTGGCTCTCCCTTGTGATTGCACAAAGGACTTGATCAACTGGAATGAGGTATTTGGTGGATTGGGTGGGATTTGACAAAGTTTTATAGGGTATGTGGAGGGGTGAGTATGAATGGAGGTCAATGGGTGGCTAAGGAAACAAAGGATGACAATATATTGATGAAACCAATGAACCAACGGAGTACATTGTTCTACTTACTTGGAACCTAGTTCTAGATGCCTGCGAGTGAGGAATGAAGGTGGTGGTAAGAGGTTGAAGGCTATAGAGGATCACCAATCATAGGAAAGCTTCTACATGGGCTGCATGTGCATTCCTTCTTTCTTGGTTGGAGCAAATACTTGCTGGGGTGAGTACTGGATGACTGTGCAAGAGAAAATACTTGATCTCCTTCCTTGCATTCGTGTTCTCCTAAAATTCATTCTCAGAAGATGTGATATCTCTCAGGAATGTGCCAATGTTTGGAAACCTCTAAAATAAGGTTATTTTGGGAGTTAAAAGGTGACCGACGACAGTTATGGCTTAACCGGTGATGGTTAAGGGTAACCAGTGTCAGTCAAGGTGGGATTTCCTAGGTTTACTAAACTAGGAAGATCCTCTTGATTTTTTGAGATCTCATGTTGTTAACCCATAGATTAGACTAGAAGCTTCTTGTAAGCATGCGGGAATGTGGTTAGAGGGAATGTATGCATTGATTTTTAGGGTTTATTTAAGTCTTAGTTAGTTATGGCAACTTACTAAGAATAGGTCTTAGGGTGAGTTGGCTTAATTAGGTGTCTAGGTGAGATCTATGTGTACATTATCCCAATTAAGATATTTAAATAATAAATATGGTGAGGATAATGAAATAATTTAATTAAATTAATATTAGTGGAGTGAAGGGGGCCATGACTAGGTTAATGTGATGAAGGGTGCTTATTTGTCGAGGGACAAAAGGGGAGTGTGACCTAATTTTAGTGTCTACATTTTGCCCCTTTTTGTTGCGTAGCTTGTATTGGTAAGCGACGCTAACAAAACTAAGATGTGGTTGCCCCATGTGTGGTTGAAGGTGATCCCCCTCAAACTAGGAACTGACGAGGCATAAGGCAAAATCAGTGAGTGGGTTGATAAAATTAAGTCACACTCCCCTTTGGTCCCTCGACAAATAAGCACCCTTCATCACATTAACCTAGCCATGGCCCCCTTCACTCTACTAATATTAATTTAATTAAATTAATTCATTATCCTCACCATATTTATTATTTAAATATCTTAATTGGGATAATGTACACATACATCTCACCTAGACATGTAATCAAGCCAACTCACCCTAAGACCTATTCTTAGTAAGTTACCATAACTAACTAAGACTTACCCAAACCCTAAAAATCAATGCCTATATTCCCTCTAACCACATTCTCGCATGCTTACAAGAAGCTTCCAGTCTAATCCATGGGTTAACGACACGAGATCCCAAAAAATCAAGAGGATCTCCCTAGTTTAGTAAACCTAGGAAATCTCGCCTTGACTGACACTAGTTACCCTTATGTCACCGGTTAAGCCGTAATCGCTGTCGATCACCTTTTAACTCCCAAAAAAATCTTATTTTGGAGGTTGGCAAACATTGTCACATTCCTGAGAGATATCGCATCTTGTGAGAATGAATTTCAGTGAGAACACACATGCAAAGAAGGAAATCAAGCATTTCCTCTTGCACAAGCATCCAATAATCATCCAACAACCATCTAGCATTCACCCCAACATAGATTTGATCCAACCAAGAAAAAAGGAATGCACATGCAACCCATTCAGGAGATTTCCAATGTTTGGTGATCCTCAACAACATTCAACCCCTTTCCGGTACCTTCATTCATCACTCGCAGGCTTCCAGAACCAGGTTCCAAGTAAGTAGAACAATGTACTCCGTTGGTTCATTGGTTTTATCATTATATTGTCATCCTTTGTTTCCCTAGCCACCCACTGACCTCCTTTAATACTCACCCCTCCACATACCCATTAAAACCTCGCCAAACCCCACCCAAATAGCCTAATACCTCCTTCCAACCAATCAATTCCTTGTGCAATCATAAGGGAGATCCAGAGTCCATTCCGTGGCATTCCTAGTATTCCACAGTAACTAGCACCGGTTTTCCCCAACCGGTGTCGGTCACCCTTAACCGGCGTCTGTCTCTGTATTTACCTATACAACCCATAATAATGATAAGAACCTTGCATATAATAAATCAATAAATTACAGAAGATAACACAAAACCAGATATATGTGGGGCCAAGATGCCCAAATAATCAATATATTCAGAATAATACCCTTAAGGTAGGGTGACACCATACAATGCTCCTTAAGGAAGGAGTAACTCCACAATCTCCCAAGATGGGAATCCACTTCGAGGGGGACACCTCCAATATACCTCTACCAAGTAGAAGACTCAAATCATACATACATGACCTCCTCATAATGATACTCACATCCTTTAAATAGGATGGGTAACACCTAATCCCAATGTAGGCCGACCCATTACCCAATATAATTAATCCCTATGTGAGCCGATATAACTAACTAAAGGGATGTGTGCCACATGTCGACATCTCCATCAACCCATATACATTATAATATTATATCCCATGTGAACCCATACATATAACTAAGGGGATGTGTGCCACATGTCGGCATCTCCATCAACCCATATACATTATAATATTATATCCCAAGGTACATAACATTGCCTCCCTCTTTGACATGTTTCGTCCCCGAAACATAAGAAGAAGCCATATAATGAGTGTGCTTTAAATTATTGCACACTTGTCGCCAAGCTCGATCATCCAACCACCCATATGAAATCCTAGTGGGTGATGCTGCTCCAAACCTGATTCCATATTCCAATTTGCTTATCTGATTCCATCCTGGTCCATATGTGTTCCTCCTCGGCATCCATGCATATCCATAATGATTATTCCTATGATTCCATGACATATAGTTATTGTTCCATTGATTTCATGTATAGCCAAAATTATTACTCCTCCAATTACTTGTATATCCATATAGATTGCTGACCTCATGTGTCCGAGCATGTCTCCATGATGTTTTCCTCTCATGATGATATGGGTGTCTATATGGTGCAACCTTAGTATGTGCAACCTTATCAATCTTTTCCTCTGCTTTCTTTTCCTCTTCAAACTTGTTTTTTATTTATTTTTTCTCTTGAGTAGAGAAATTATTTTTTTCTTTTTCATCATCCTCTCCTTCTGATTCATCCTTATTCCCTTCTTCACCATCTTCAAAATCATCTTCCTGATCCAATTTTACATTATTTTTTTCCTTGCTAAGTGTGATATCTTGCAATGTAATTTTCTTTTTCTTGTACCATAATTTCATGAATTTCTTTTGCACATTAATATTAATTGTTCCCAATGTCTCTAACCAAGGATATCTAAGAACAATATCCATACCATCCATATCTAAAGCATAAAAATCTGAATGTAAAACATATTTATCCATAGAAAGCTTTAAATCTTCAAAAAATTGAATTTTCTTACCATCCATTTGAGATTCCTTGATATGCTTTGTTTGCACATGTAGATTGTGAGCTACATCCATATTGATGAAGTTATATTGGCTGCTAGGGTTTATGGAAACAATTACCTTTTTTCTTTGAATGCACCCTTCAAACTAAAATATTGAAGCTTCCTTCCTTGGAGATGCACTATCCTGTGTAGCAGCTTCATCATCAACATCTTCTTCTTCTTTTGATGTTGCTTCTGCTTCTGCTTCTTCTTCTTCTTCTTCTTCTTTTGTTGCCCATCTATCCATGAAAACTTGTTCCAGTTCCTCCAAAGACCAATTAGACTTTTCCTTTTCTAACTTAGAAAACCATTTCTATGCAGGGCCACTAATCCACAACTTGAATAACCAAATATCTGATGGTTTAGAGATTTTATCCCTAAATTTGTTGCACCATTCTCTAGCATCAATCCTGCCATCTCCAAAAAAAGCTACCATCCCCGTGATCCACAAAACTAGGTTTTTAGGAATAAAACCTTTTGATCAAAAAAATTTCTAACCCTTTCGGCTAAAGGTCGGCCAAAAATTAGAAATCATAGAACACAAACATCAATTTAATTTTTGAGAGGTTTCCGAAAATGTAAGAAATTCAGGAAAATTCCTCAAATTGTGGCCTGTGGAGCAAAATAGTGAAAAATAATAAAAATGAAATAACTATGAAAAAATAGATCTACAAATTTTGAAATTTCAGTGGTATCACCTTTGAATATATTACCATCAACCCAAAAAAATTATTTCCTAATTCATCATTATTTAGAAGATATAGATGAAACCATAGAATTAGGGTTTTAACCCTAAAACAGACAAAACTTTTGCAAACAGCTCCAAAAAATTTGAAATTTGAAGGGAAGATCACTTAAACTATGTATCCACTCCCCACAAAAAAATTTTTAAAAATTCCAAGTCGATCTCCAGATATAGACGAATCACCAACATTAGGGTTTCATCCCATAAATTACCCGGATCACTGCTCTGATACCACTTGATAAGAACCTTGCATATAATAAATCAATAAATTACATAAGATAATAAAACACAAGAGATATGGGGGGCCAAGATGCCCTAATATCAACATATGCAGAATAATACCCTTAAGGTAGGGTAACACCATACAATGCTCCTTAAGGAAGGAGTAACTCCACAATCTCCCAAGATGGGAATCCACTTCGAGGGGGTCACCTCCAATATACCTCTACCAAGTAGAAGAATCAACTCATACATACATTACCCCCTCATAATGATACTCACATCCTTTAAACAGGATGGGTAACACCTAATCCCAATGTAGGCCAACTCATTACCCAATATAATTAATCCCTATGTGAGCCCACATAACTAACTAAGGGATGTGTGCCACATGTCGACATCCATCAACCCATATACATTATAATATTATATCCCAAGTGAACCCACACATATAACTAAGGGGATGTGTGCCACATGTTGACATCTCCATTAACCCATATACATTATACTATTATATCCCAAGGTACATAGCAAATAGTGACCTATCCACCTATTCCCACATCACCCTTAATCACCTGTGACTTGCCTGAGACCTCTGTCAGACCTGCAGAGACCCAGAACCAGTTAATTGAACTTTAGATCTTATTTTAACTTAGCTTGTTAGATTAGATCTTTCTTATTGTATTTTGGATGAGATACCCAAATCATTTTAGTTACAATAGGTTTTCTTTGTTATCCACATTAAATTGTTTTAAACAGTGGATTGACAGCCGTCTAGGAAGTATCACACTTCCCAGATCTAGCACACGCTAGGTAGCTCACTACACATATTTTTTAACCCTTTTTGGTGGTCTTGCTTTTCATTACAGGTAGTTCTCCTAGCCAAAAGGAAGCTCTCACAATCAACTGTGGATTTAGAAGTTATACGCGCGCAACAACCAATCAACCAACATTTGAACAGGTATTCCTCCTACGCCCATTACCCTATCTGTTTCGTCAATATTTCAAAGAAACATCTAAGAATCAGGTGAAACATTTTGGCATGCCCGGTGGGACCCATCCAAGGTTCCTTGCATTTTATTCATTCCTAGGAAAAGTTGTGTGTTTGTTTCCCTTCTGAAAAGCATACACATTAATTTTCTTCCTTGGTAACCTACTTTTTCTTTCTATTTGCTCTAAAAGAAACCTTTCTTTTGGTGTACTTAAAAAGAACCATTTCTTCTTGTTTTCTTCATTTTAGTGAAAGAGCATCCCTCTTGCTATTTATCCATTTGTGTCATCGAACTTCATATTTCGATTTGGGCTTAAAATAAGTGCATTGCATTCTAATTTATCTCATTAGCTCACATTAATTGAGGGCAACCTATACGTTGGAAGTCATTCCTAGCTGATGGTTGATAAACGAATCGTAGAAAGCACGTCTCTATCTCTCTTTGAGTCATACCAAATTACACAAATTCAAAACAAATACATATTCTTAAACAACATCTTTCCTAGGAATGCCTGTCAACGATCACACTAATATGAGGATTGGCAGGTACTCCCCAACTCGCTATACTTTAGAGCGAAGCCCGCCCCCACCATAACATACTTGAAACCTCACCTTTTAGATCTCCTTCTTCGTAGGAAGCCATCCTCACCAAAAAATTATATTCTACAGTTCATGAGTCAGTCTTTAAATAGCACAAGCTAAACAAAAATAATAGAAAAGGCACTCTTAGGGTCACAATTTTTTAGTGTTTCTACTTGGCTTGCGTTTTGAGGTGAGAGGTCATGCTCTTCATTTATTTTTGTTTTTCCTCGCACGCTCCTCATCATAGTTGGTGTATTCTGACTTCTTCTAAGTGTGTCTGGACCATATTCTCATCATTCTCAGAATTCTGGGTCTGATTGCACATCAAATTTTAATTCACAATCATTTTTCTTTCATCATTGTTTTAATTTCACAGTGACCGGTGTTGGTCCAGTAACCATCATTGGTTACCCCCTGACTGTCGTCAGTTATACCCAACCGGCGTCAGTTCACTGTCATTTTGGTTAACTTTCCCAAAAGGACATTTATTCATGCTCTTCAACTTTTCAGAGTCCCTGTCACTATTACCATTCCCATTGACCTTGTAAAATTCATCAGGTTTGGCATACTTATCAGATTTGACCTTATACCTTGTGATTGACTCACTTTCCATTTCCCACAGTGACCGGCCAGTGGCTACCCCTATGACTGAGCATCAGTTTACCCCGACTAGGCATCAGTTATCCTATGCCACTTACCAGCCAACATTTGGTACCTAGTCCACTTTTTACCAGTCCTGTTTCACCGGTTCCTATTGTTTTTCTGTGTCATTTATAGAGAAGTGACCTAACCTGATCAATACCTAGTTCACATGGTACTGACGCATCGAAGACAGAGTATAGCGCACTCATATTCCATACCAGTTGTCAACCACTCCCACCTAGTCCTTCACGGCCTTCCATTTTATCACCCGTCAAGGATCCTATCCAACCTATCACTATTGCTACAAGAGATGAGGAGTTCGCATGAACTCCTTGAACAAAAACCCTGCCACCTTGTAGTTTTACCTTTCCCACTCATCCACTCGAGATGCCTCAGGTCAGTTAATACATGGCATGCCCATATTTATCCCCCCAACTCTCACACCTACTCTTGTGTTAGCCCCATCTGGCTCTACGCTACTTGCCCACATCTACCTTACCCCCAGTCATTTCACAACTAGGGCCTATACCCACTATTACTACCGTAAATCTACTACATCCATTTCACCCACGTCACATCCACCATAGCTTCAAAAACCACCCAAAATGTAACCTCGTCTGCACCTCTATTGTCTCCCATATACCCGTAGCTACACTACCACCTCTCCAGTGTCAGATGACCCCCTACCCCCTTTCAAAACGTGGTTCTTTCTATTCCCCAATAATTATCCCCCATCGCCAACTAGGGTCACCATGACCCTTCCACATCCATATACGTACTATCAGCTAGCCTCTTGTTTCATATGTTATTCATTTTAGGTACGTACCCCCTATTTCACTACCTCTCTTCTCAAATCTACCTACACGGCAGCACCATTTACTGGAATGCCACCCCCCATTACACACCCAACACCAACCCTCTTATGCTACAGGAGGCACCTATTCATCGTAACCTAGTAATGACCTAATCAAAATTGATGATGGACAAGATACAAACTTTAGAGGCATCGGTTTCTGGCTCCCACAATACTCTCACCTATGATGAGATTCGTAATGAGCCTATCCACCCATCAATTCCTATTCATCCATACCCCATACATTGGGAGATTTCTAAATTCAAACCATGCTTCAATAGCAAGGAAGACCCATAACAATGTTTTTGGTCGTTCAAACACGGGTGCTACTTAATCGCTCATGATGATGTTTTACTCTTAAGGACCTTTCCTATGTCTCTAGACTGGACCTGCATTAGATTTCTATAGTGGGTTACCTAGATACTCTATATTTTCATTTAATTAGGTAGCCCAAGCCTTCTTGGATCACTTCTCCATCAATATCATTAAGAAGGCTACCATGACTGACCTATACTCTATGCACGTCAGTATGAGGATGAATCTATCGCAGATTTTGTCACTCGCTGAGCGTAGCCTGATCAATCAACTCACCTTCCAACTGCCATAAACAGAACTCATTGAGCTCTTCACACATGGGCTTGTCCTAGACATATCTTGCCGACCTTGCAGGTTCAAACTTTCTGAACATTCAATGAAGCATTCACCATGGCATGAAAGCTAGCGATTCGGGCCATCGAAGAGAAGAAAATCCAATTACACAGTAAGAATTCAACATTTAATTCAAATGATAGCTTCTTCTTCTTCCAAACCACAGAATGATTATTCGAAAGGCTAAGGGAACCGCTAATGTAGTGGTACTAAAATCTGGTCTAGCTCATCCATCAAATCAGGTTACCCCCCTCATCTAATCTCTCACCCCGTCCAAACTTTTCAATTCGGATGAGAACAACGGAAATACACCCCAATTTTGGAATCCCTACTCTTTTGTCTTAGAGAATCTCATCAAAGTTGGGGCCATCACCCTTCCATCTCATAAAAACACACACTTTTTTTTACCCTTCTTGCCCCATGCCCACATGGTATAAAGAACACGACTTCTATAACTATCATCAAGTAAAGGGTCATAGTGACGAAAATTACATCACTTCCAAAAATATTGTCCAAAAAAATTCTCGAGAAAGGTGAGTTAACCGTTGATAATCCTAACGCACCTACTAATCAAAACCTACATATCTTCAAGACACCCTTTCCCAATCACACCCCTTCATCTGATCAAACCGGTGAGACCTCAACTCAAGATAGCCATACCCACGAGTTCCATGCTAATTTAGTGATGCACCCCTATTGCTTCCTAATTACCCCATATTCCTTCTGTAGAGGATATTATAGACCCGAAATCCTCCTTCCAGCATTAGAACCTACCTCACCTATTCCTCCACACCCATAGAGGAACACCTCTCACCTCCTTCCTCACCTATGGAGGATCCCTTCCACTAATATTGAGACTATTTCACCTTTGGATTCTCTACCTAGAGAATCGACACCCCATAGTACTTCTTCACTCCATGGAGGATACTTTTTTTACCTCCTCCACCCACAAAGGAGCACCCATCCTCTCCTCCACCTACAAAGGAGCACCCATCATCTCCTCCACCTATAAAGGATTGCCCATCATCTCCTCCACCTATCAAAGACCTAATTGAGATACCTTTTCCTCTTGGTGAGCATTCTCCATCATCTACCCAAGATCCTGCAGACCTACTTTTGGCTCTCTTACCTATGGAAGCTGAAGCTAACAAATTTTCTATCTCTAAGACACATTTTACGAGAATTTCCATTAGGTCCTTATCAATTCCACCTACAGACATGTCATTGTCATGTTTGTATGATCGCATAGATTATGTAGATAGAGTCCTTACTTTGTGTGTGCCATCTTCTGCTTCCTATGTCTCAACATGCAGATGCAGATGTCAATTCACTTATACTTCCACTATCTATCCAAAAATATTTCAACCAATCCGAACTGAACACAACCACCTCTATCACAACTTCTTTCATGACACCCATCATAACTCAACACGTACCCTTACCCATAACCCAACCTAAATCTAAATCCAAACCCACACATAAATCCTCTTCCTCAACTAAACCTATCACTACCTTAGGGGTCACCCCAACCACCAACCTTACTCATCCACCTATCAAACTAGATTTAGATACATCCTCCAAAGTCAACACCAAACCTGACTCCGGCACCCAAACAAAAGAACCAAATCCATAGAACTCATACCTCCAGCTACGCCAATCACACCTACACCTGGTTCCATCTATCTTAGGACCTCATATTTCCAGCATGGTTAAGAAACTTCCACCCATTAATAAACCAAAAAAACAACATTCCTACTCTTTCCTCGCAAACCTCTAACCTACCCAAGCACCCGACACAACTTACACCTAAACCTACAGTATGTTTACCACCCATATCTCCAATAACTCTTCACAACTTCTTCATTACCCCACTACACTTCAGTCTCTGTCTCTCACACCCCCCTGCTCAACCCCACATCATCTACCTTCACAAAATTTTTGTTATCCCCATGGGTAACTTGCCATCTTCCCCCATCTGCTTTTCCCTCTAGATCTCGTACACCGATATCACCTTTACCCAAGAAGGTGTAACCCATAGAAACAAAAATCCTGCAACCCTCCAATAAGGTAGTCAAAGCAACCATACACCCTATTTCCCATTCATCTACCATAACCCTTACCTAAACAAACATGACCAACACCCAGGACTCACTCCAGCACCCAACAACCATGGCTCAACCCACTCCCCATCCTATGCGAGGACCGTTCCTCAAAAATCAGTCATACCTACACCCAAACTCACTTTCACTTCCCATTGTGATCCACTAGCGGGTTCCTATGTCAAAATATTAACCAACATCCTTGAGACTTTTGTTATCACATTACTACCACTCAGACCTTACGAACCCCTCAAACCCAAGACAAAAGGGTTTGATGACATTGAAATTTGTGCCTACCATCATGTGCGAGGGCATGATGTGGAGAATTGCAAGGCCTTGAAAACATGTCCTTATCTAGTTGTGTCCTTTGGAAGCCAACTTTGACGATGATGACCTTCTTAATGAGGACACTACTTCACCAACACCCATTCACATAGTCCTTCCTTCATTTTCCACTTGACAACCACAACCTCGACCACCACAGCTCCTAGAACCACTTCTAATATTTGAAATTAACATGGTTTGCATTAGAGAACTTGCCACACCATCACCCAAATGTCGTTGCACCCCAGCTCACCTCACAGGGTTTTTCTCCTCCGAGTAGGTTTTTTCCCATCATGTTGCTATACCACTCACCCTACACATTCTCCATTTTCCAAATCCCCTTGAGATCAACATGATCCACATTACTAACTCATACTCAGAAGGATCCATCTAAAGAAAAGGTGAATGACCCAACCAATTTCATACCCAATATACCATATACACCCATACCTAAAATCACTATCCTTGCGGCCCCACATACCCCATTGCTAATGTATTCACACATCGTACCATGCTAACAACATTACAGGGATCTCCCCTCAAAATGGTCCTTATATGACCTCATCCAAACCTCAAAATCCCATCATCAAGCTCTCATTGAGACTATTGAATCTATTGAGGTTTTACACCTATGACCCAAAAAACGTAGCCTTCATTATGACACCCCATCATGGTTTTTTTTGCTCACCAAACTCTGCCACCTTTATCCACACCTCACCCCACTCACCAAATAGCCTCCCTTAGCTTCTTAGATGAAGAGATCTCACCACACCAAAACGATGACCCAAACCTAGCCCTCTTCATCTCTATCCACATTGATGACATATGGGTGCGATGTGTGATGATTGATGGGGGCACTAACATTAACATGATTTCATCCCATGCATTGACTCAAATGTGCATACCTTGACAATTGCATTCATAAAAATTCCTGTCAAGTTGCGTTCATTCAACGCCGCTATCACCAACTACAATTGGCTAACTGTCATCCTCCATATTCACATGGGCCCCCGCATCATTCCAAAATCTAATTTTGACTGTTCCAAATGAGTCAATTACAATATACCCTGTTCCTCGGCATGAACCCACCTGGATCAAATGACATGGGTTGCTTTCCTTCGACTGGTTCCATCGTTGTGTAAGCGTTGGGGGTGAAGGGCATACCTACATTATCCTAGCTGATTCATTACCTTTTAAAACATGCAACATGCTTTACCATGCCAATAATGTGCTCATACCTATTCAATACGTCTAGATCCATGACCCCTTGTACTAACAACATTTCCGAATACAAAACACTCATATTAGGTCTCCAAGCCACCTAGGCCCTAGATGTCAAATCCATCAACATCTTTGGTGATTCTCAATTGTTCATAAACCAAGTCAATGGTATATACCAATGTTGTAACGAGATACTTCAAAAGTTTTAAACATCATGTAGATACTGCATAGGGGAATGCCTCCTTTATGGTCCTCCTCACCTTTATACTAGTATCACTTATGGGGGACTTGATACTACCACTTATACACCCAAACCACCATCACAAACCCACCCATTTTCCACTGACTTCCAGTATCTCACCAATCGCTGTTTTGCCCACACCTTCCTGTACCGATGTGCATGGAAGGGTTTTAGTTTTGGATTTTACGAGCAAGGCCACCATACTGTTATTCCATGTACCACCCACAAACATAATGATCGTATTGGTATCGGCTTTCCTGAACCACCTACCAAACAGGCCCACATTGAACTCATCAAGGACATCAACCCTTCTCCACCTTCTTCACCCGTTACACTTTCATCACCACCTTCACCAACAGAGTCGATGGATCCAGAATCTATCCCTCCTAACAATTTTTATGCACCTTCCTTAAAAAGGTCTCTCGTTATGTCATCCTGGGGGGACTCCTCTATAAGTGCGGCTTTGATGATATTCTCTTATGATGCCTCACAAGTTCTGAAATTCCTTATACCATTAAGGAGGTTCATGATGTCATATGTGGAGGTCACTTCAGTGGCCTTGCTATTGCTAAATGTATTCTTCACGTGGGATATTACTGGCTGAACCTTAACCATGATTGTTGCGACTATGTCAAGCGTTTTGTAAAATGCCAACAACATGCCAACCTTCATCACAGACCAAGTCACGCCTTATAGGTCGCTCGTGACCTTTGGCCATTCTCTAAATGGGGTTTGGATCTTGTTGGAGAAATCAATCCCCATTCTTCCCAGCGCCATCAGTGGATCATCACCGCTACCGAATACTACACAAAATTAGTGGAAGCCATACCACTCATATCCACAAAAGCTGAAAAAATATGTGAGTTCATCAATCATCACATCATTTGTTGCTTTGGTGTTCCTCACCGCCTCATCATTGACAATGGAAAAAAATTTAAAAACAAAACCCTACAAAAAATTTGCGATGCCTTTGGCATTCAGCTGAGTTTCTCATCACCTTATTACCCAAAAACCAACGGCCAGGCCGAATCCACTAACAAAACCCTAAACAAAATTCTCATGAAAGTGGTTAACGATACTGGGAAGGATTTACATACACACATTCCTTTTGCCATGTGGGCATACTGCACTAGTATTCACACTTCCACTGCCGCCACACCATTTTCTCTGGTCTACAGTACCGAGGTAGTTCTACCTCTCAAAGTCCAGATTCCCTCACTCTGCATTTCTCTCCATGACATGCTCAATGATGATGACTTTCATCAGGACCGTTTAACAAAGCTTGAGTTATTAGACGAACGTCATCTCAACACTCTTGATCACCTTCAAGTTTACCAAAAATGTATCAAATGTGCCTATGAAAAACGTTTCCACGAACGAACCTTCCAAGTTGGTGACCTTGTCCTGAAAGAAAATCAACACGTAACCAAAGCAAAAAAAAGTAAACGGGGAAAATTTTCTCCTAATTGGCTTGGACCATACATCGTGACTCATACTTATGGATCAGGTGCTTTCGTTTATCTTCACTAAATGGTAAAATTGAACCTGAGCCCCTTAATGCCTTGCATCTTCGATCATTTTATTATTGACTTATAGTCCTACCTCACATTTGGTCTCTTTTCATGCTCGTCCCTTGAGCGCTATCCACTTTATACACCTCACCAATGATTAAACAAGAATCATGTGAGTACCCGTCATTTGTTATCTTCTCTTGGAATATGTGTACCATGGCACTGTACATAGCATAATTCTCATGGATACTTTTCGTCTACCTTTAGATGAGATCCCATGGTCGTTCCACCCTGCTTTTGAACAAGAATCCTATTCTTCACCTTGATCTTATCCATGACTTCAAAGCCCCCACATGAGACCCAACTCTTTGAGTCAAACTTCTAATCAAAAGATGAAACCCTCAAAAGGACATCTTCCTCTCAGCAATCATTGCTGTAAATAGACTGCTCCCTCAAAGGACAACTATGTAAAGCTGAGAGAGAGAGAGAGAAGAGAGAGAGAGAGAGAGAGAGAGAGAGGAGAGAAGAGAGAGAGAGAGAGAGAGAAGACTATCGAGAGCTAGATAGATATGATAGCGAGGAGCGCTCCTGCTCGCTCTCTCTCTCATCGACTCTCCTCTCTCGCTCTTCCTCTCGCTCTCTCGCTCTCGCGTCCCTGCGTCGCTCTCTCTCCTCCTCTCTCTCCTCTCCTCTCTTCTCTCTCTCCTTCGCTTGTATCCTTCTTCTTTCCCTTCCCGCATTGATCAGCTTCATGAAGACCTCAAGGAGTTACACTCCTCATCCCATATAGAATTCCCTCATCGATCAATCTAAATCAAATACAAGTCAAAACAGAAAAAAATTTAGTCATGGACTTTCCCATTGTGATATTAGATCTCTTTCCCGAAAAGCATGCCACCTCATATCATAGAAAATTAACCACCTTTCACCTTTCTCACCATTCCCACTCCCATTTTCTACCGCCTCAAGGGACCTCTTGGAAACCAAGACATTTGGTGATCATGTGACTAGTTTTCACCTTAGAACAATCGATCATGCAATGTCTTTAGGGTCTTACGTTCATCACCTCCTCCAAGGTATGATCTACTTGGTATGATCCTAACCAATCAGGTGGCTTTATTTCCCCCTCTTATCTTTTGACCATATTTATTTACGTTTTGATTACCTTGTACAGGATTTGGTCGTCGACACTTACCTTTGGGGTATTCTTCTTATTTTGCCACAATCGAAATCAGCTATATCACTTTACCTTTAACCCACCCACACCTAACAGACTTCAACCCACAACATGCCTAAAACCTACTAACTCATTCTCATACCTCATTATATTCTTCCCTAGCTCATGGGAGAACTACATCGGCCCGAGGTCCCTTTTTACCGGGACTATGTAGGTAGTACTCCGAGGGCATAGGGCCCTTGGAGGTTAGCTCGGCCACTCTCTACCCTAACCAATCCATCTTTCATCTTCCTAAAATACATTCTACCCCACCAAGTTTCCTCTTTATATCAATAATTGAAAATCAAACCAAACAGACAACAAGTTACTTAACATTTTTATCATCATCACAACATACATTTATTATGACTACTATTTCTCTACCATCATCATACATATATTATAAAGCATCTTAAAAATAGACCATATTATCATTCATTATAAAAATTAATGAATCACAACTCCAACCACTTTTAAAATCAAATGTGCCTAAACGAACCTGACTCCACCATGCCTAAACAAACCTGACTCCACCATGCCTAACCAAACCTGACTCCACCATTCCTAACCAAACCTGACTCGATCCATGCCTATGACTTAACTCAACCATGCCTAAAACATGACCTGACTCGATCCATGCCTATGACCTGACTCAATCCATTCCTAAACCAAATCTGACTTCATCATGTCTAACTCACCTAATTTCTATCCATATCAAAACAACAACTCAAAAGTCTTATCCAAACATCAACAAATCAAAAATCTCATGTATCTCATCATATAAATAAATGTGTATCTCAATACAATATACATGGATATCCTATCATGTCTATCTCAATACAAAATGTCCTTGACATGCAGGCCGGTCTCATATATAATAAAATAATGAATCAATACAAAATCTCTTTGGCGCGCAGGCCGGTATATGCTCAAAATATACAACAAAAAATCTCGTACATCCTCACTATCTTCGGCATGCAGGCTGGTATATATCAAAAAATGACTACCATACATCAAAAATTAGGATCCATATATTAGGCATCTCGGTGGATATCCTCCATCTCTGTATTGCCTGTACCCTTTGCCTCCTCCACCCATGTCTGGCAACCTGCTAAAATCTCCCCACCCATCAGAGGTGGTGGCTGGGTCCCTGCTGGTAGCTCACATGGAGCTGGTCTCGGTGCATTGGTAGCCTCTCCCTGATCTAGCCTTAGACCTCAATGGCCCCCTGTGCTCTCCACAATGTGAGTGTGGGATCTAGTCCTCTCACTCGATGCCTACTATGCCCGACACTCTCTATATGATAAAAAGTCTATCCCGGCCACCATCACCTAGTCTTGGTAGTATCTAGCCTCACCTAGGACATCCTGTAACCTAGAAATAGGTACGGTCTGTGGTGGCCCCATAGGTCTTGGCCCCTGTACCTATTCTGCGGGATGCTGTCCCACTCCTACTTATGAACTGGACCTGGTCCCGGTGTCTGTGGTGGTGCCCCCTGCCCCTGTGCCTGTATCTGGGCCTGTAAGGCCCTAATCTATGCTTGGGATGTGGCCAAATGGCCCTGCAAACCTGCCACATGTGCCTATAAGGCTCCCACCTAACCATCATCCTCCTCTTCGTCTCCATCCCCCCCACTAGCCATCTCGGCCCGCAGACTAGCCACATGTACATGTAGCTCCCTTTACCTCTTCCTCTGAGCTTGTAAGCTGTGTCTGCACCATACCGACCTAGGTAATTAGAGTAGCCATCTGCCCTTGTAGGGTGTCTCTCTGCACCGTGCTAGTGGCTAGATCCAGCTACCCCGTTCTGGGTGGTATAGATCATAAATGCACCACACACCCATTGTCTATACATGTCTGTGACCCCACCATCATCTATCCGTCAGTCCACTACTTTCTCCTCCTGCCCTAGGGGCACTATCGGTTGTGATAGAGGTAAGGGCCTCTCCATGTCATCTCTACTTTACTACGGGAAGGGAGAAGGTACATCTTGTAATAGCCCAAACTTCCACCTGACTCTATTAACTGGGATCATCTTCTGCTCCCTAGCACGATAACCTTGTATCCATCTCAATAGCTGGAGCTCAGCTAGATCCTCATGCATATGCCTATATGAGGGGGATCCCACATACGACCTCCATATGATATCCACTCTAGATAACCCCTCCAATAAGCCGCCGAAAATAGGCCACATCATGTGTGGGCCTGTCTGATCTCTACTCTCCAATAGCCAAGCACCCATCACATGTACCCCCATCCGCACCAATCTCTGTGGAAATGCATGTGCTCAGGAACATCCCTGCTGGACTGCACAAAAAAAATGTGCTCATATGCCCAATAGTGAAGTATAGAATGTACAACACAGGCTGAACCTGCACAACCGCCCCATATGCCCATAACTCCTCTGTATAGTTGCACCAAGAACACTAGCACCCAGGAAAAGTGGGGTCTGATCTATCATCATGTTATATAGTACCCCCATCAACGATCGGGGAAATATGTCCACCCTCTGTATTTGGTAGTGCAAAGCAGCACACTTCCTCCATCAATAGAACTACTAGCGTTGTCTCCTCCAGATGGGCTAGGTACATCTCTCCGCATACTTAATGCTAGCAATATGGAATGTTAGCTCGGCCATCCCCTCTCCAAACACCATCAACAGTAGCTTCTCTCGAGGCCTCATAGGAGATAGATTATACCTATGCATAACCAATATATGTAGCCATAGAATCCTGAACATGTCCTCCAGGGTGATAGTGATCTCACCCATCGGCAAGTGGAACGTGTTAGTCACGGAAATCCCATCTATTCGATGAGCGGTGACCATCAAACTCAGGCTGCTCGGACCGCATGCCAATAGCATTAGACTCCACTCATGCCCACCACCTCCACATGTTGTGGCTCCTTAGGGGGTCATTGCACCACAGCACTGTCACGAGCAGGGGTGGAACCCTGTCCTGCATGCATATTTGATCTCTCCCCTGCATCTGAATACAAACAACACAGTAATCTCACATTTATCACACCCATACTTTCCCCCTATCATTTTCCAACACCCTATTTTAGCCCTACCCCTATCTTAATCACCCTAACATGTGGCTCTTTTTGCCCCTTGTCCCTCAAAATACCTGACCATGGTGTTGGTTCTCTCTAACCAACCCCAATCACCCCTTAACTAGCATCGGTCACCTATTTCGTGACCGATACTAGTTTTACACCCTATCGACGCCGGCTCAGCCCGACTGGTGCTTATCACTGTCACGACGAAAGCCCGGCGAGCCCCCAATACCCCTATTTTTCTCAAAACCCTTCCCACCCTACCCCTTTTTACCCATCTAAAAACACCTACACATCCCCCTTACACCTCATCACCTCCCCCCTTCTCCCACCTATCTCTCTCCCAATTCCTATTTTACCCACTTTACCCCTCACATCTCCAAATTTTTATTTTTTCTCCCCCCAGCCTAAAACAAAAACCACAAAAACTAGTTTATAACTAATCTAATCTATCTAACCAAATACAACTAGAGTTAGATGCCTACCTCATCATGCTGCTGTCATCACGGTAGCACATCTAGCCACTACACCAGTGGCTCCCACTTGATCCCTCTCTGGCCTCTACCATCACCAAATCTCTACCCGCGTCTCCAACCAATCAAATCACACCCACCAATCTTGTGGACCCACCTCTCACCACCCAATCACCCACCATTTAGACTTCCAACTCAACACTCCATTATGCCCGGAAAAATTTCCCCCTTTTCTCTCTCCTTTTGTTGTTTTCTCATTTTTCTAAATGACAAATAAATAACAAAAATAAAACAAGGATTTTTTGTTTTTATAACAAACCCAACCTAACCGAACGCCGGCATTTCACCTTCACCAGCATTGGTCACATGCCCAACCTTAAAGTAGTCAGTTGCACTTATACCGGTGTTGGTTACCCCTAACTGGCATTGGTCACCCTTTCTTACACATTGCCCTAACATTTTACCTTATTACCCTACGCCTATGCACTCCTTTCATTTACCCCACCTAACCCTTTACCCTGATCATTTACCCCACCTCACCTTTACCCAATACATTTACCTCACCTTCCTGACTTCATCATTTACTACCTCCCTTTGTCCTCCTTTGGGGACTCCTTATTTTATCCCTTCCTCTTCCTTACCCATGCCGTGACCTAGATTTTTGGCCCTGGACCATCGCTAGTGACCTTTGACCTCATGTGTTTTCTATACCTTGCGGCACTGTTACCTGTGTTGTTGACCTAATGACCTTACCTAGCCTATTGTCGTGACCGTTTATCCTGACCCTACCTTTGGTGTACCGGAACATATCTAAACGTTCCTACACCTAACGTACGTTGTGTTTCCTGACCATATCCTATACCTTGGATACCAAAATCACTTCAACCTTATTTGGATAAACCTATCAACCTTAGATGATGTAGAGTTTGACTGCTCTTCAACCCGGTAACATACTACAGTTTATACATGTGCGTGCATTTGACTATTACTACCTTTGAACCTGACCCATTACCTAGTTTACCCGAGTAGACCTGTCATCACCAATCCGACACTATGATAATTCTTCACCGGGAACTCCTCATGCTATGATTATTTACTAATGCATAGCCTTTAGTTTGGTGGATGTAATCTGGAAACAAAACAACAACATAACACAAGAATACCATCGACTATGATAAGATAGAATGATGAAAAATTTGAAATATCAAAATAAATTATAATATTAACATGAAACTGTTACAATCTCACCCATGAGGTACTTCAAGTGTTATTGACTTCACTTGCCTTTCACCAAGACTATGGGAGAAACTTTACAATTACACCTCTTAATGGATTCTTCAACACACCTTTAAATTGATGGCTTCCTTCGCACACTTCCTACAATATTTCTCACTACTTCTTTCTATGCTAAAAGGGGGGTGGCCTCTCTATTTATAGAACTTCCAGGCTTATCCATCTTATCTCTAAGATAGGATAAGAAATCCACTCTGACGAATCATATTCCATACCTTAACTCTTATCTGTACATGTAAGCTTATCTTTTAAGATAAGATAAACCTTATCATTTTACATGGGTTCCACATTTTAGACTTTTTACAAATAAAATACACAAAATATTTATGACCTCACTCCTTGTCCTTATTACCAATATAATATTTCTAATTCCTAATCATGTAGACCCTACTTCTCTAATTACCCAAACTTTGACATTTTAACATTACCGGACCACTTACGACAAATATTTACTTTTTACAACATTCCTATTGTACTTTGACTGTTACCGTACTCCACATTATTGGCGGCACCGTACTAACGGCGCCGTTATCTTCTATCAGATGCTACTACTAATTATACTTAACAACATCCTATTCCTAATACATACATTAATGAAATAGAAATTATGGAGGAAAATTTTAGTGTCAACATCTTCCCCCTTCCTAGCTTCCACTCCGTCCTCGGAGTAGACTCTTCTGGTGCTTGGAAAATCTTCAACTTGTCGTGGTTGACCCATTTCGTAATGGGAGTGCCATCCAATTCCTCTAGTCGGTACGTACCATTTTCATACACAGCTGCTTTTTTTGTAGGGCCTCATCCATTTTGGAAGAAATTTTCTCTGTCTTCTTTTTTTGTATCTAGAATCATATACTAGAACCAAGTCATTCACATGAAATGGAGACCAACTGGATCTTTTGATCAAAGTATTCCTTCTACTTCATTTTCTTCTTATAGCTTGTGTCCTTAGCTATTTCCCTTATTTCCTCTAGCAAATGAAGATGTACCAACCTTTATTTTACTGAATCACTTTCATCCATCCTTTCATTTTCCATAACTCTGACCGTGGGAATATCAAACTCAATAGGAAGAACTAGATCAATGCCATAAGCCAACTGAAATGGGGAGTATCCTGTTGCTGATTTTTGATGTTGCCCTATATGCCCACAATGCTGCATGAATCCTCTTATCCCATTTATGTACCTGCAAGGCTACATCTTTTGCTAGAATTTGATACAACACAAAATTTGTTCGTTCCACTTGTCCATTTGTGCTTGGCTTGTATGTTGTTGCCTTCCTGTGCTTAATAGAAAAATTATTAACTAGGGCTTCTACCACCTCATTAATGAAGTGGCTTCCTTGATCTGTTACAATTTCTAATGGACAACCAAATCTGGTGACAATGCGTTCATATATGAACCTTGCCACTTCATCCATGGAAGCTGTTTTCAATGGCCTAGCTTCAACCCACTTGGTTAAATAATCTGTGGCAACTACAATATACTTATTTTGGCATGAGGTAGTTGGAAGTGGACCTACAATGTCTATTCCCCACTTTTCAAAGGGACCAAGTGGAAGAATAGGGCATAATGGAGCTGATGAAGTCTTACGGTTACCATGTGTTTGACAAATATCACATGTCTTACAATAATTATAACAATCTTTAAAAAGAGTGGGCCAGTTGATAACCTGCATCCAAGATCCTTCTTGCTGTAAGTTGTCCAGAGAAGTGCCCTCCACATGTACCATTGTGGATTTCTTCTAGCAGCTCCTTCCCTTGATCACGTCCAACTACCCTCTTGTACTGTCCATCAGGTCCTATTCGAAATAATACTCCATGAAGAATAGAATATGGACGATTGGCTTGAGTAATATTTCTCTTAGTCTTTGCATTAGCACCATCACAAAACTTGAATTCATTCAGATAATTCCAAATATCTATGTATTCACTAGGGATTGTGTCAAGGGAGAACAATGCTGAATCGGGGAAATCATCATCATCACAAGATGATCCTAAACCATCAAAGGCTCGAGAGAGTGCATCTGCATTGACATGCTTCTTTCCTGGCCTATCTATAATATCAAATTCAAATTCTTGTAGCAAAATTATCGATCTTGCTATCCTCCCTGATGGGTTAGGCTTATTGACAATATATTTTAGAGCCTGATGATCTGTTACAACTATAAATTTTCTGCCCTAGCAAGTAATTTCTAAACTTCTTTACAGCAAAAATGATAGCTAGAGCCTCTTTTTCAGTTACAGTATAATTTACCTCAGCACTGCTCATTTGTCTGCTCCCAAAGTAAACTAGATGTTCATTCCCATTTTCATCCTTTTGGCTCAAATTACTTCCTAGTGCTGCATCTGAGGCATTAGTATACACAATGAATGGCTTGCTCAAATCTGGATTCTTTAAAATAGGTGAAGACACCAGGGCTTCCTTCAGTTGTCCAAAAGCTTCATGTGCCTTATTTCCTGGTTCATAAGTAACATCCTTCTTCAAGAACTAGGTTAGTGGCTGTGTAATCTTTGAGAAATTCTTGATGAACCTTCTATAGTAACCCACATGGCCTAAAAATGGTCTCAACTTACTTATATTCATAGGAAATGGTAAATATTTGATTTTTGAAACTTTATCAGGATCAGTACCAATACCATCTCTGGATACAACATGCCATAACAAAATGCCTTTAGAAAATCCAAAGACACACATTGTAGGGTTTAGTGAGGCTTGTGCTTCATCTAACCTTTGAAATGCTGTCTCCATCTAGTGCAGGTGGTCCATCTTGCTCCCATAGATGAAAAAATCATCTAGAAATACTCTGATGAAGTTCCCAATGTAGGGTTCAAACACCCTATTCATCAAACGCTGGAACATTGCTGGATAATTACACAACCCAAAAGGCATAAATCTATAAGTAAATGTTCCCCAAGGAGTGGTGAATGTGGTCTTCAGCTGATCTTTCTCCACTATACGGACTTGGTTATATCTACTATATCCATCAGCAAAACTATAACACTCCTGGCCAGCTACTTCATCCAAGATCTGATCTGAGAATGGAAGAGGGTAATGATCCTTCTTTGTTGCCTTATTGAGCTTCCTGTAATCAACACAAATGCGTAGCTTCCCATTATTTTTTTATTGAGATCACAATGGGAGAAACCCATTCTGAATTCTCCACAGCAAATATGAATCCTGCATCAAGCAGCTTATCTATTTCTTCTTTTACAGTCTTAGAAAAATTAGGATTCATTCTATATGGCATTTTCTTTATAGGCTTAGCACCATCTACCAGCTCAATAGAATGTTCTACCCAACTTACTTGATGGAGTTCCTTGTAATCAAAAGTGAATATATGTATGTACCTTCTGAAAGAGCTGGAGGTAGGATTCCTTCTCATTCTCCATCACAACATCACCAATCTTTATTTGTTGGAGACGATCATCAACTTCTTCTTCAGATAATTTTATGGGGTCATGAGTCGGTGTGACTGGAAGGATATCCATGACTAAAACATCAACCTCACTTTCTTCATCTTCAGCGTCCACTTCACTGGTACTAGAGTAATCAGAGGATGTCCAATCATCAGTTTCATCACTTGAATCCACAGGTTCTACCTTATGATGCCGAGGGATCACATTTATCTTCACCCTCTCTCTACCACGTCCAAGTGTCATGAATCCTTCATTCCAGTAGTTTCTTGCATGAACCCTCCTTAGCCATGGTCTTCCCAGCAACATTGGGTACACAACAATACCATTTTTCATCACTTGAAAGTATACCACACATACAACACCCATAAAAGATATTGCCACATTTGAAACTACACCTTCTGGTTTAGTTTTTCCCTTATTTAATGACCTTAACAGAAGTGTTGAAGGGTGATCAATTTTTAAAACTAATATATTCATTACAGACTCGGTCATTACATTAACTGCAGCACCTCCATCAACTAAGAGATCATGAATTGAAATACCATTACATAATACCTCAGCTTGTGGTGCATAGGGATCTACCTCTGCCTCCAAAACAGGGACCTCAACCTCCTTCCTTCATTGAGCATTGAGTCCACTTTGCAGCTCCCGTCTCTTCTCAGAAGACATAGCACATAGTTGACCATATGTAATATTTGTAGGCCTTTTGGATAGATCTTCTAAGATGGAGTATGGTCCTTGCCCCTGTGAAATCAGAAAATCCTACACACCCAACTTGCTTCTCCTATGTTTCTTACTAGTTTCTCATTCCATCTTCTTAGGATCATTTCCATCTTGATTATCTTTTTCTTTCTTTCTTTTTGTTACAAACACATCTACTTCATTATTTATGCTCTTATCTACTATATCAAAAGAATTCACAGGTGCTTTTCCTTTATCATTATCTCCTTTACTAGATGTAGAAGCTCTATCTGGACAATTATACTTATAATGACCCTTTTTATAACAACGATAACAAACAACTTCAGAAATATTTCTTTTTGGACCTCTATCTCCTCCCTGAGAACTAAATTCCTTTCCTTGAAGAAGATTAATAGTTAACTGACCCATCTTTTTGAGCAGATCTTCATACTCAGTAGATGTACTAGGAGAAATATTTGTGCTCACTGGGAGTGGTTGTGGATTCAGGGCCAAAGGTGCTGGTGTAGGCTCTACTTTAGCAACAATTTCTTTGGGCTCCTCTTCCATGCTTTCTTCTTGCCTTCTTGCAATCTCCTTTTCTTGTTCAATGGTAGCTGGGCGGTCATACTTCACTCGTTGTCTGATCTCTGGCTTCATCCCAAGAATGAAGTGCTTACAGAGGAGATTATCCATGCCATTCATCAACCCATCCGCTAGTCCTTCGTTCCGGATCTGGGCATCGAGCTTCCTCCTTAGCTCTAGAGCACGAGCATGATAATCCCTTATCTTCTCCTTCTCTCCTTGGGATAGCTTTGTGATCTCAATCATGATATCTGCATATTTCTGTTGTTCACCAAATTCTTCAAGAAAACTTTCAGTTAATAAATCCCATGAATTTTTCATATTATCACCTAGTGTTTCAAACCACCTAAGTGCTGAACCATCCAAAAAGGTAGGAAAAAATTCAGTCCATTGTTTCCCTTCTTATAAGGCCATTACAAATACAAGATCACTTAAAATATTGAATGAAAGAAGAATCATCTTCATTAGATTGAGCTGAAAAAAATAGGAATCTTTCCCATTTTCAAAAGTAACCACCGTGAAATACCAACTCACAAGTACAATCAACAAGACTTATGTGTACAAATGATTGGAATCACTATACTAGAAAGTGAATTTACACCTTTCTACAGTAAAATATAAATGACCATGGTAAACTATGGTAAAACTTGACTTACTGCGGTAAAAACTGACTTTACTGTGGTAAACACTATTCACAGTAAAAAGTGAAGTTACTGCGGTAAATACTATTCACGGTAAAAAGTGACTTTAATGCGGTAAATACTATTCCAGCAAAAATGACTTTACCATGGTAACTACTATTCATGGCAAAAATGACTTTACCATGGTAACTACTATGCACAGTGAAAAACAAGGTTACCCACTAATTGATTTTTGACTAAGTGGGAATATCTCTCCAGAAAATCCACCAACGAGGAATGGTCCTGGCAACGGAACCAAAATGTCATCACCAATCTGGCACTATGATAATTCTTCACCAGGAACTCCTCGTGCTATGATTATTTACTAATGCACAGCCTTTAGTTTGGTGGATGTAATCTAGATTCAAAACAACAACATAACACAAGAATACCATCTGACTATGATAAGACAGAATGATGACAAATCTGAAATATCAAAATAAATTATAATATTAACATGAAACTGTTACAATCTCACCCATGAGGTACTTCAAGTGTTATTGACTTCACTTGCCTTTCACCAAGACTATGGGAGAAACTTTACAATTACACCTCTTAATGGCTTCTTCAACACACCTTTAAACTGATGGCTTCCTTCGCACACTTCCTACAATATTTCTCACTACTTCTTTCTATGCTAAAAGGGGGGTGGCCTCTCTATTTATAGAACTTCCAAGCTTATCCATCTTATCTCTAAGATAGGATAAGAAATCCACTTTGACGAATCATATTCCATACCTTAACTCTTATCTGTACATGTAAGCTTATCTTTTAAGATAAGATAAACCTTATCATTTTTACATGGGTTCCACATTTTTAGACTTTTTACAAATAAAATACACAAAATATTTATGACCTCACTCCTTGTCCTTATTACCAATATAATATTTCTAATTCCTAATTATGTAGACCCTACTTCTCTAATTACCCAAACTTTGACATTTTAACATTACCGGACCACTTACAACAAATATTTACTTTTTACAACATTCCTATTGTACTTTGACTGTTACCGTACTCCACATTATTGGCGGCATCGTACTGACGGCGCCGTTATCTTCTATCAAACGCTACTACTAATTATACTTAACAACATCCTATTCCTAATACATACATTAATGAAATAGAAATTATGGAGGAAAATTTTAGTGTCGACAGACCTTTAACCCTTTTCCCCCCATTCCCCCACCTTCCCCTTTCTCGCATTCACCTTTTATCAAACCACTCACCGATTTTGCCTTCTACCTCATTAGTTCCTGGTTTGAGGGGGATCACCTTCACCCACACATGGGGCAACCACATCTTATTTTTGTTAGCGTCCCTTACTAATACAAGATATGTAACAAAAAGGGGCAAAATGTAGACACTAAAATTAGGTCACACTCCCCCTTGGTCCCTCAACAAATAAGCACCCTTCATCACATTAACCTAGCCATGGCCCCCTTCACTCCACTACTATTAATTTAATTAAATTAATTCATTATCCTCACCATATTTATTGTTTAAATATCTTAATCGGGATAATGTACACATACATCTCACCTAGACACCTAATTAAATCAACTCACCCTAAGACCTATTCTTCGTAAGTTGCCATAACTAACTAAGACTTACCCAAACCCTAAAAATCAATGCCTACATTCCCTCTAACCACATTCTTGCATGCTTACATGAAGCTTCTAGTCTAGTCCATGGGTTAACGACATGAGATCCCAAAAAATCAAGAGGATCTCCCTAGTTTAGCAAACTTAGGAAATCTTGCCTTGACCGATGCCGGTTACCCTTAACTATCACCAGTTAAGCCGTAACCATCGTCAGTCACCTTTTAACTCCAAAAAGAACCTTATTTTGGAGGTTGGAAAACATTGGCACATTCCTTAGAGATATCGCATCTTGTGAGAACAAATTTTAGCGAGAACACACATGCAAGGAAGGAGATCAAGAATTTCTTCTTGCACAGGCATCCAACAATCATCCAGCAACCATCCAACATTCATCCCAACAAAGATTTGATCCAACAAAGAAAAAAGGAATGCACATGCAGCCCATGCAGGAGCTTTGCAATGTTTGGTGATCCTCAGGAGCATTCAAACCCTTATCAGTACCTTCATTCATCACTCGCAGGCATCTAGAACTAGGTTCCAAGTAAGTAGAACACTGTACTTCATTGGTTCATTGGTTTCATCATTATATTGTCATCCTTTTTTTCCCTAGCCACCCATTGACCTCCTTTCATACTCACCCCTCCACATACCCATTAAAACCTCGCTAAACCCAACCCAAATAGCCTAATACCTCCTTCTAACCAATCAATTCCTTGTGTAATCATAAGGGAGATCTAGAGTCCATTATGTGGCATTCCCAGTATTCCACAGTAACCAGTACCGTTTTTCTCCAACCGACGTCGGTCACCCTTAACCGGCGTCGGTCTCTGTATTTACCCATACAACCCAGAACAGTGACCTATCCACCTATTCCCACATCACCCTTAATCACCTGTGACCTGCCTGAGACCCTTGTTAGACCTGCAGAGACCCATAACCAGTTACTTGACCTTCGGATATTATTTTAACTTAGCTTGTTAGATTAGATCTTTCTTATTGTATTTTGGATGAGATACCCAAATCATTTTAATTATAATAGGTTTTCTTTATTATTCGCATTAAATTGTTTTAAACAGTGGAATGACAGCCGTCTAGGAAGTATCACACTTCTCGGATCTAGCACATGCTAGGTAGTTCACTACACATATTGTTTAACTCTTTTTGGTGGTCTTGCTTTTCATTACAGGTAGTTCCTCCTAGCTAAAAGGAAGCTCTCACAATTAACTGTGGATTCAGAAGTTATACGCGCGCAACAACCAATCAACCAAAATTTCAATAGGTATTCCTCTTACGCCCGTTACCCTATTTGTTTCATCAATATTTAAAAGAAACTTCTAGGAATCAGGTGAAACATGGTTCCCCACAATTGGTGGTGACCCACTTGGGTCTTTGTTGACCCTATAAATCTAGTTTCACCCACCTTAAAAATGAGGCATAATCAAAGTTTTCTTGCATTGTGCAAACTTATCTTTAAGCTTGCGCATCCTTGCAGCTACGTCAACCTTCTTAGAGTCAATTTGACCTTATCTTGCATCTCGTGGGGAGACCTTGGGATGTTCATCCTTACTTGTGTTGGTTTATGCTATCATTGCTGATTATTGCTATTATCTTTTAGGTACTAATGTTTTTCATGTTCAGTTGCTGTCAGAGCCTCATCTTCAACTTCCTCTTTAAGTGATTATGTCTACAGGTTGTCCATCTAGCCCACCCACCCTCATATTTGTTTAACAATATCTAGGTTACTGTCAAACCAACCCTGTTCTATCACCTATTAAGCCTTTCAGGTCCTCATCAGTGTGTTCTCGGTTATGTTATTGTCCCTAGATCTCAGATCTATCATCCTACCTCTTTGTCAGTCTAAATATGTTCTGTCTGTCTCCAGTCACCGCTAACTCAGCCCAGTTATGGCTGACCCGAGTTTTGTTTCCATCTAATCCATCCAAATCTCTATTTTATTGCATCTTTTTTAGTTCTCTTTCTCAAATCTTCCTCTGTAGGTTACTGTCAGTGTTCTCAGGCCTCTTTGAACATCTTATTTACATTCAAACCTTTTCAGATCTACATTTCCATCTTGCTTTCCAAATTCATCTACTCATGTCACCATTGACCTGCCCTCTGTAGCCTAGATTTTCGTCAACCCAACCAGGTATACTTCATTTTATAGAAATCTAGATCAGATTTGTATGTGCGTTACATTTCTGCATTTTTCAGTTTATATGTGCCTCATATTCTACATATTCTCTTTTCCATTATCATTTCTTTTATCATATTCTTTCTATATGGGGGTTGACATCCGCATAAGAAAGTTAACGCTTCTTGGAACCGAATTTTTCGAGAAGCCCCCTCATTTCCCATTTAATCCATTTTCTTCTTATTTACCTTTGTTATGTAGGTTCATCGAATTTGCAGTGAGTTCATCTACTTTGGCCCATCCCTTTGCATCCATCATACATAAAGGTACCTTAAACCCTTGTATTTTGGAGTTGGTTGGTTTTCTTTAGTATCTAGTTCACTAATATAAACAGGAAAAAGAAAATTTGATCAACAATGACCTAGGTGAGGAAGACAAAGTGGACTAAGGAAATAAAAAAGAAGTTGAGGATGGGTGCAAAAATTTGAAAAATGTTAGAGAGCATGTGTGCAAGAGTTTGAAGGAAAAATCAGTCCATGAAAGACCAAGATAGAGCAGGTTGAAGAAGTAATAAGTTGACGAGGGTTTGAAGGAATTTGGAGCTGAATTTTGGGATCAGAATTAGTTGTGGTATCAACATATTTTTAGTGGTCATACTTTTGTAAAATCTTGTGTGATGAGTCATATTCATGCAAGTATCTTGTTGTGAGTAATATCAACAAGGGTTTAGGGGTTGGTGCTCCTTGTGGGATTGCTGCCTCAATAAAGAAATATCTAGTGATGTGTAATATTCACTTGAGTCCTTGCTTTGTGTAATATAAGAAATGGTTTTCAGTGGGTTTTCTTCCCCATGAGGGTTTCCCACTTACATCTTGTGTTTATGTGCTCTTTCTCATATGTTATGGTTATTTGAATGTATTGTGCACACCTAATAAGATCTCATTGAATGTGTATGAATGAATGGATGTTAATGGATGTTACAAATAATGGTTAATGAAATAGGAAATTTATAGGACTGATTCATCGCCCTCTCTGTCCATTTTTCTTCCAACAGGGAATAAACTACTGATAATGTTTGTAAAGATCTGCAAGGGCAGTAGTAAGTGGTTTCCAACAATGTTGTGTACTTGAAAATGTGGAAAAAAAATTGGAGGTCCCAAATCTCAAATCATAGAAAACACATTTTTTTCATGTTTGTTGCAAATAATTTGGGAAAATTTGAATTTTCTTGAAATCAATGAAGCCAATATCAGATTTCAATATTCTTTCTAAGTTGGGCTTATATTTGACATATTTTTTAGTAAGTTTTCTTCCTTTTAGTTGGCCTTTCCTAATGCGCACCCACATGGATCTGAAAGTAACTTGTTGGAAAAGTATTTTCATTGCTTTAAAGAAAATATCAGTAATGTGAAAAACAAATATACAGTTTGAATTTAGTACCTCCCATTGTGTTACTTTCTGATATGAAAATATTTTCAAGGTTATTGGAGATTGAGGCTCACTGAAAAAGAATGTGGGAAAATTCATTTCTTCAGAATATTTATCTTGGAAGATACCAAGTGGTTTAAACCATTAAAAAGGAGTAAATTTTATTATTGTCTAAAGAAAATGTATAGTTTTTGGATTGGTAAATGCATAGACCAAAGTGTCACATGCATTATCATCGTCGTTGTTATCATCAAAAAAATCACTAGCATGGGGGCTTGTTATACATTTTTAATTTGTGTTTTGACCAATCTTTGGATCTATTGCAAGGAACTGAACCCAACCATGGTTAAGTTTTACATTTTACATTCAGTATAGCATGGTTTTGCATAATTCGTTAAGTGTTATCATGATGATGTTGATACACACATTACCAAATCTATAAGGGTTTTTATAGTCAAGATTACGTTTAAGTTCTACAGTAATTATTTTTGTATTTTCAATGGATCGAGGTAATGCAATCTATACAATATCAACGTTTGTTGGTACATTTATGATTTCTCCTTTCAAGGAAAATTGAGGATGTTTGTAGGAATGATATCTAATTTGTGGAAATAAAAGTCTAAGAAAAACTAGTATTTCTTCAAGGTTAGTGAGCATTGTTACATCTAGAAGCACAATAGGCATGCAAATATGCTTAGGTGACACAAACTTTGGTAATACATTACTGGTTAAAAATCGAGAAAAAGGACAACATATTTTCATCCTTTGCGGGGGAATTTGACAAGAAGTCAATGAAAAATAATTTTTTCCCCTAGATTCAATAAATTTTGTCATATTAAAATTAAAATGGAGTTGTTTATAGATTTGGCATTCATTAGTTGGTGTGTCTTTTTCTCGAGAGTTAAATAGGGCCACATATTGCGAGGATTGGGTTGTGCAATGTTCATATTCACAGATTGTGCACTTTACATGTCGAAGAGAGGATGAGAAATGCATTTTGTTTTTTTTTCTTGAGGTTCAAGATGGGAATTAAGATAGTTGCTTGCTGGTTTAGGAAATGCATGTTTTATGAGGATTTTGGTTTTTTCTACTATTTTTTGTAAGCACAACGAGGTTTCTCGAATTGAATTTTTCATATGTTAAAGGCTTCTATGTGAAGATGCAAATGAAGGTATATCATATGCTGTAGGAAGAAATATTGCATGAAGAAGAGAACTCTTTTTAGGCAAGGCTTCATAATTTAATCTACTTTGCACTTGTTAAAGTGGATCATCTTGTATGTTACAGAAGGAATTAGATGATTAGCATATATTTTAGAAACATGCATTGGGTTTGGTTTCCACAATTGTATTTTCACATCGAAGATAACAGAAAACCATTGTAAACAAAAGTCACCTTCTTCCATTGTGCGTAAGCGGTATGCCATGGCCACATTTATTACAATCCCTTACTAGTTTGCAATGCTTGGAATGTTTTCTAAGGAATTTTAGTAAAGCCAATTGGAGAGGCAAGTATTTTCTTTTTCACATCCGTGAGGATAGGAACTGCAAAATTTTTGTGTAGCATAACTACGAAGACATTGTACGCCAAATTTATTGTTAAAAAGTTGACAAATATAACCAAACAAACTATCAATGCAATCGTCATTATTGTTTCTTAAATGAGAGATGCCAAATTGGTAAATTTCATTTAATAAATCAATCAAATAAGGTTCATTGGATATGGAAGAGAATGATAATTTACCGTGAAGAATGCAAACAATATAGTTACGATTTTTTTCCAAAGAAGTGGCTCAAAATGACTAGAAAGGGGGTTTGTATCATGAAAAAATACAATATGGAAGGGCATGGGTAGATGCATTAAATTGGAGATAATTATTGGATTTGTTTGCTAACCCTACCCATATTGATATGTCAAGCCACTTAGTTAGCCATTTTATGCAAAAAATGTCACCCCATAAGTCGGGTTCCCCTTGGTGGTCATTGGTAACTGCAGACAATTTTGTTCAACAGAAATATGTTTGAGGATCATGTATTCCATACAAAGTGCGAAGAGTCTCATAATCTAGTTCTAGTTGTATAGATGTCAATTCATCATGATCCCTTCTATCTAAGCAAGTGAGAAAGTGGTCTATAATGCTAGATCTTATTTCAATGGAAGTATATTAAAAAATGTAGCAAAACAACAAAGGCATCAAACAAGCAATCTCCAACATTATATATGGTCTCTGTAAAGATTAAATTGCGACAACACACTCTCAATACAAGGGTAGGTATGATTATTGTATATGTATTCTTTTACATTAATAGGGATATGCGGGAGAGTATTTTTTACTTGACAATTTTGTTTTTATCAAAAAAGTATAAAAAATGAAATTAATTGTAGTTGAATGTAAATGTCTCTAGAGATCAATTTTTTAAATGAATATAAAGTGTACATTTATCAAGTATTGTTGTTTCAATATACAAGGATAAGTGTCATACCTAAACTATAATAGTGATAGGACTAGAATCATGCAGTACATAATTTTTTTTAGGTGTCATTTCTTTCTTTTTTACTTTTCAAACTTTGCAAAGGTCATTACTATTGTCAGTCATTCACATGTTATTGTACAAATTGCTATAAACAAAAAACTTCCAAGATTGATGCGCTTAGTAAGAAAGAAAAACACTAAAAAAATAGTAGATATATTTGTTTTGCCTTTTAATATGTGAAATATGTAGATGCTCTAAAATACCAATACCACATATTAAAAGGAACAATATTCTACATAAAACACATAACAATACAATAACATGTCTTTCATTAAACCACCTTGAAATATCACTTGACAACAGGAAAAACTATTATAGCTAGACTTGGTTATTTAGAACAAAGCTTTATTTTTATTTTTTTATATAGTAAAAGACTCAATTGTAAATCAACTTATCTCGAAAGTTAATATTCCACTTTTTAGGCAAGTCTCTTATTCCGAGATTCTTAGGAGTTGATCAAATTAGATTTTTTGATCTAATCAAGTGAGAAAGTGGTCTATAATGCCAACTCTTATTTTGAATAAAGTATATCGAAAATGTAGCAAAACAACAAATGCATCAACCAAGCAATCACCAACATTATATTGTCTAGAGATTAAATTATGACAACACTCTCTCAATGCAAGAGTAACTATGGTCATTGTATATGTAGTCTTCTACATTAATAAAAATAAATGAGACAATATTATTCAATTCATAGTTTTGTTTTTTCTATGCCGCATTTTTTGTTTCCCCCAAAAAGTATAGACATGACATTTAAGGGTAGTTAAATGTCTTGATGTTGTTAAAAATCAACTCTTTGAATAAGAACACAACCTACATTCAATAAACATTACTATTTCAACATACAAGGATAAGTGTAGAACCTGAAATATAGGGGTGAAAGAACCGAAAGCATATGCCACACAATTTGTTTGAGGCATCCTTTCTTGTTTTCACTTTTCTAAACCCTGCACAAAGTGATTAGTATTGTCAACTGTCTCATATTATATGGAAGTAGAGCAAAAACGTTCATGATACAGTATAAATAGATATACAATATTTGTTTGGATACCAGAATATCATATACTATATTTTGGGTTGTTTTACTCGAGCGCGATTTACATGGACCGAATCCTGCATATTTCCTCTTTAGGAATTTGTTGGAGGATACAATATAATAAAGTTACAATTTTAGAAATCTGTTCGTGTTCATGAAACAAAATAACAATTCAAACAGTCAAACCAATTCCCCATATAATTTTGAATTATTGGGATGAAGAATAAGAAAGACACTTGACAAAGAATGGAGCAAATGCCAAAGAACATATATTAACCAAGGAAAATACAAAATACTTCTCATTTTCGATATTAATTGAAGATGACGTGATACTAATAGATATGAAATGTGCTTATTTTATGAATTGATATTCTTCTAAATTCATCATTTTATGAATTGGATAAAATAAAGACTCTCATAAATCAAATGACCGGGGAATGGTTATACGCCTGCTTCTCTTAATTATTCAGATTCCCAAGTAAAAGAAGAATGGCATGCCCAAAACACTTCTAGTTATTTTTAACTCCAATGGCGCATTATTATTCATATTATTTGGAGAAAAAATAAACATTAAGAATTGATTTACTTTTTCAGATATTTCCTCCTGCAAATGGCCGCACAGGAATTTCAGCACCATTTGTATTTATAAGAATTCCCAATCTGCAGTGAGGTCTCACTTTACAGTTTGTACATATTTTCTAACATTATTCCTGCAAAAATCAAAAGGAGAATAAAAAATCAGAAAGTATAACAGCAAAAAACTTTCCCAGTAAAAACTAGTCTATCTCTAATTATTTATAATCGGTTCTAGACCCAGACTTATACATTTTGATACGTCTGTGATAGTTTTTTAAAAAAAAAGTGTGGTGTGTTTTTGGAGAGTTGAGTATGCACCAAACTCATATGCAGAAAATTTAAAATGTGTAGCATCTTCTTAGACTATGATTTAATAATAATAATAATCATAATAATGATGATGATGTAGTTCATGTTATCAGGTGGCTTGTTTAGCATATGGGACTACCTCGTACTCTCAATATGTAGGATGCTCATAATTATTTTTCAAATACAAGATGTACATACCCTACTTGCAAAATTTGAATTCAGAACAATATTTTAAAATCCATTAGTTCATAGAATATAGAATTCCAAACTAATAAATAGGAAAAATTATTAATGTGAACTATTTTCCTTGTGCACATTTTTGGGATAGTCAATTTTGACTAAAGTGATAATGTGAACTATTTTCCTTGTGCACATTTTTAGGATAGTCAATTTTGACTTAAGTGCTATGTGGAAATTGGAAAGAGAAAAACATATAAAACTTGGTGTGATGGTCCTCACATGAAAATAAAAAAGAATTCATGCATCAAAATGCATCTAAATCACTTTTTGTTGAGAATAAAGTTTTGGAAATGGGTCGCTGAGAAAGAGAGCGAGGCTTACAAATGCCTCTTAAAACATTTGGTAATTTTAGTGCACGTCTTTTCAAAATTTGTGCAAATTTATCTATCATGCTCTCCCTAACTTAGATAATATTTTTCAATTGTCATGTTTAATTGTTGTTCATTCGTTCAATTAATTTGATGTAGTATTTATTTGAGTTTTTATTAATATTGAAAATACGTGCAAAATGTTGTTTTAAATTGTTGTTGACTTCCGCATTTTATTTAATATAATCTTCATGAGTAAAACGCATGGCCCAGTTTTATATGATTTCACTAGTATAAGAAATGTATTGGACTCATTGAATAATTTTGTGGACCACCTTTACTAATTATTTACATAAGGGTCCAAACACATTTTATTATCTTATAGACATTCAAATTGTGGGTATGCATTGGCATATGTTTTGAGATTTTACATCCTTGAATGTCTATTCAGACTCTCTTTAGGTGTTGGGGTCACACAAATGGTCACCAATAGGCTCTAGGATAGCAATTTCTATGTCATGGCGAGGTCTAACTAAGAGTGGGCCAACTAGTGGTTAGGTACGTTACCCATAGTTGTATATGTGAGAGAAAACTTTGTAAGTTTGTTTCCAAAGACATATTTTTGATACAAGAGCATCCAAGGTCCAGGGAAATCTTACAAAATTTTGGTTAAGTATCGGTATACACAAGGTTGGAGAAGCACGTAACAAAGAAGAGGAAGTGCTACAAAGTTAAGTAGTGATTGCGTGGAAGTAAAAGAGTACTTTGTGTAATAGTTGTCAGTAAGAAGCATAATGCACAATATTGCGTACATGGCTTATGGAGTAGAGTAGGTGTGGAAGAATAATGTGCAGTGGTGCACATAGTATTTTAAGAGTAGCCTAATAGGGTTGAGAGGTATATAGATTGTGAGAAGAGTTATGCACAGTACCTGTAATTTTATTGAAGGTAAAAAAAATCCTGAAAAATAGTTTACGTAATAATTAGGCTATGAAGGAAACACACAAATGATTTGGAGAATGCTTAGATTGCCCCGAGATATTGCATGGAAATGTTGAATATAGAAATCAAGTGTATAATTGAAGGAAAGAAGAAGACAAAGGTACTACTGAATAGTGCAAATGAGGAGTGCGCGTGATGGAGTACATGTTAGGTTGTGGAGCCTGTTTTCATGTGTGAAAGTGTTGAAGACTGTACAATAAGAGTACTGTACACTTTTCGTGTATCCTTGCCGGGGTTCGGGGCCGGGCCGGGCCCTGAGCGGGGGTCTAGGGGCGGTAGCCCCTGGTAGCAGGGGTTCGGGGGCGTAGCACCCAATTTTTTTTTTTTAGGCGTGAATTTTTTTGGCCTAAAAAAAATGCACTCGACATATTAGGAAACATGCTCTTCTCATATGGGAAAGATTTTTGACCCATAGGTTAATGGGACGGGTTTTGATACCCACAGTTTTGTAAAATTGCTTAAGCAGATGTCTATTTATATGGTTTTATGCATATGATAGAGGGATGAAGAAGATTGCAGATGTGCTTTGAATTCGGCTGTGAATTCTGTAGAGTTTGTTGAGCATAGCTCCAAACGGATCTGGGTATTGTATTAAGAGAGTGGTGGCTTGTAATAAAATATGAGCAAGTGATTCTTGGTGGACGTAGCCCAAATTGGGTGAACCACGTTAAATACTGTCTCTTTGTGTTGTGTTATTTTATTCTACAATTTTATTTGAGATCTGTAATAATTTCTACATATTAGTTTCTACTGTTGCGATTCTGTGAGGGATTATTCTACATATTTTATCTCTTATTTCCTAACAATTGGTATCAGAGCCTGGTTTGGTTTGCTGAAGTGTTGAATCATAGGGAAAGTTTTTTAGCTTGAGTGGGAGCTATGGCAGATGATGGAAGATCTAGGGTTGATAAATTCAACGGGTAGAATTTCAGTCTTTGGAAGATGCAGATGGAAGATTACCTTTATCAGAAGGATCTTTATACTCTGCTGTCTGAGAAGGTGAACAAACCCTCGAGTATGACAGATGTGGAATGGGATTTGTTGGATCGGAAGGCACTTGGAACGATCCGGCTGTGTCTTGCATCTTTGGTATTATTTAATATTTCAAAGGAAAAGACTACAAAAGATCTAATGGATGCATTAGGGAAGTTGTATGAAAAACCCTCTTCCTCTAATAAGATATTTTTAATGAAAAAGTTGTTTAATATGAAGATGTCTGAGAATAGTTCAGTAGTAGATCATTTAAATGATTTCAATATGGTTGTGAATATGCTAGCTTTGGTTACAATAAAATTTGATGAAGAAGTTAGGGCTTTATTAATTTTGTGCTCTTTACTTGAGAGTTGGAATAGACTGGTAATGGCGGTAAGTAACTCGGTTCCAGCTAACTCAAAGTTGAAGTTTGAGGATGTTGTAGGGGTGATTCTAAGCGAGGAAATGTGAAAGAAAAAACTCTAGGGAATTTTCTACTTCAGGGAATGCTTTGACAGTGGAAACTAGAGGGAGACAAAAGAATAGAGGAAACCGTGGAAAATCAAAAGATTGGGCAAGGTCAAAATCCAAGAACAAGATTGTATGTTGGAATTATGGAAAGCCTAGGCATGCAAAGAAGGACTGTTGGGAGCTTTGGGATAAGAAGAAACAATAGGAAGAAAAAAAGGAGGAAAACGTGGCAACAGGTAATGTATGTCAGGATGCTTTGATTCTCTCTTTACACAATATTACTGAATCTTGGGTTTTAGATTCAGGGGCTTCTTTCCATGCTTCTCCACATAGGCATTATTTTGTTGATTCTGTTCAAGGATATTTTGGGCATGTTTTTCTTAGTGATGATGAGCCTTGCAGCATAGTTGGAAAAGGTTCTATTCAGGTTAAGATGCAGAATGGGAATACTTGGCTATTGAAGGATGTCAGACATGTGCCTACATTAAGACAAAATTTGATATCGGCAGGGCATTTGGGAAGTGATGGTTATACTGTGATATTTATAGTGGACTCTTGGAAGGTTACCAAGGGTGCTCTTGTGGTGGAAAGAGGTAAGAAGGTTGGAACCTTGTATTTAACCACTTATAGCACTAATGTTTGTAATATTGTGGCTTCAGAAGTAGATACAACATTGTGGCACTATAGGCTTGGCCATATGAGCCATAAGGGCATGGAGATCATAAAGAAGGATTTTCTTGGATATGCAGATACATAGGTTTGGAGTTCTGTGAGGACTGCATATATGGGAAACATAAGTGAGTAAGGTTTCTCAAGGTTGGACCTACAAAGAAAGAGAGTAAGTTAGAGTTGGTGCATTCTGATGTGTGGGGTCCAGCTTAGGTATCATCTCTTGGGGGTTCAAGTTATTATGTTACTTTTATTGATGATGCAACAAGAAAAGTTTGGGTTTATTGTATTAGAAACAAATCTGATGTATTTGATGCTTTTGTTAAATGGAAAGCCTTGGTAGAGAATGAAACAGGTCTTAAGTTAAAATGTCTCAGGTCAGATAATGGAGGGGAGTATTGCAGCAATGAATTTGATGATTATTGTTCTAATAATGGAATCCGTAGGAAAAATACAGTTCCAGGAACTCTGCAGTAGAATGGGGTATAAAAAAGGATGAACAGAACAATAATGGAACGTGCTAGGAGCATGAGGATACATGCAGGACTGCCTCTTTCTTTTTAGGCAGAAGCGGTGAGCACAACTGTGTACTTGATAAACAAAGGACCCTCAAGTGCCTTGGATGGAGGCATACCTGAGGAGGCTTGGTATGGTAAGAAAGTTGATTATTCATTTCTTAGAGTCTTTGGATGTGAGGTGTTTGTTCATATAGACAAGGATGATAGGACCAAGCTAGAGGCTAAATCAGAAAAATATACTTTCATTGGTTATGGTGGTGATGACTTTAGATATAAATGTTGGAGTATTAAGGACAAGAAAATCATTCGATCTAGGGATGTGGTCTTTAATGAGAAAATCATGTATAAGCAACAGTTTTAGGAAAACAAGGAAGAATCCAAGAAAGAATATGCAGCGGTAGAGGATATTCCAGAAGGGAAAGTGACACATGAATTAGTTCAGGAACCCCCTCAACAAGAACCCCAAACTCCTACATTGAAGAGGTCTTCTAGGGTAAGAAGAGAACCTGAACGTTTTTCTCCTTCTCTTTATTATTTATTACTCACTGATAGTGGAGAACCAGAGAGCTTTGATGAAGCAATACAGGTATATGCCAGGAAGAAGTGGGAGCAAGCCATGGATGAGGAGCATCAGGCTCTCATGGAGAACCAGACATGGGATTTGGTAAAGCTACTCAAAGGAAAAAGAGCATTGAAGAACAAGTGGGTGTACAGAGTTAAAGATGAAGAAGGAGGAAAGAAAATATATAAGGCCCGGTTGGTGGTCAAGGGGTTTGCACAGAAACAAGGTATAGATTTTGATGAGATATTTTCTCCTGTAGTAAAAATGACTTCTATCATAACTGTTCTTGGAATAGTGGCAGTAGAAGACTTGCACTTAGAATAGTTAGATGTAAAGACTGCATTCCTCCATGGTGATTTGGAGGAGGAGCTATATATGCAGTAGCCAGAAGGATATGAATTCAAAGGTAAAGAGGAGATGGTGTGCAAACTGAAGAAGAGTTTGTATGGCCTGAAACAAGCTCCACGTCAATGGTATAAGAAGTTTGATAGCTTCATTATGGAGCAAGGTTATATTAGATGTCATTCTGACCATTGCATGTATACAAAGAAATTTGAGGATGGAAGTTATATTATCCTGTGTTTGTCTGTAGATGACATGTTGGTTGCGGGTAAAAACATGTAGGAAATAAAAGTACTCAAGAAACAACTAAGTGAATCCTTTGATATGAAGGATTTGGGGGCAGCCAGACAAATTCTTAGTATGAGGATAACTCGGGATAGGAAGGAATGGAAGCTGACTTTATCTCAGGAAGAGTACATTAAGAAGGTATTGGATAGGTTTAACATGCAGGATGCTAAACCGGTTGGGACTCCTTTGGCAGGCCATTTTAAGTTATCAAAAGATCAATGTCCCAAGACAGAGCAAGAAAGAAACTAGATGTCCAAGGTACCTTACTCATCAATAGTTGACAGTTTGATATATGCTATGGTGTGCACTAGGCCTGATATTGCCCATGCAATGGGAGATGTGAGTAGATTTATGAGTGATCCAAGTAAAGAGCATTGGCAAGCAGTAAAGTGGATCCTTCGGTATTTGAGAGGAACCATGGGGGCAGTTTTGTGCTACAGTGGATCAGACACCACTTTACATTGTTATGTAGATTTAGACATGGTTGGAGATGCAGACAGAAGGAGGAGCATGACAAGTTATATTTACACTGTAGGTGGGAAAGCAGTGAGCTGGATTTCATGACTATGGAAGCTGGTGGCTTTGTCAACCATGGAGGTTGAGTATGTTGTATGCCACAGAGGCAAGCAAAGAGATGATTTGGTTACAACAATTGCTTGAGGAGTTGGGACATAAGTAGGAGGAATGTAAGCTGCATAGTGATAGTTAGAGTGCTATACACCTAGCTAAGAACTCTGCTTTCCACTCTAGGACAAAGCATATACAGTTAAGGTACCATTTCATCAGGACAGCTTTGGAGGAAGAGAAGTTGAAGTTGGATAAGATTCATACTAATCAGAATCCTGCGGACATGATGACCAAGGTGGTCACAAGGGAAAAAATGAAGTTGTGTTCAGCTTTGGTTGGTCTTCACAGAAACTAGTGAAGGGTTGATAAGCTTGCTCAGAGGAAAACTAGTCACCAAGTGGGAGATTGTTAGGTTGTGGAGCCTGTTTTCATGTGTGAAAGTGTTGAAGACTGTACACTAAGAGTACTGTACACTTTTCATGTATCCTCGTTGGGGTTCGAGGATGGGCTGGGCCCCAAGCAGGGGTCTAGGGGGCATTAGCCCCTGGTAGCAGGGGTTCGAGGGTACAGGCCACCAAATTTTTTTTTAGGCGTAAATTTTTGTTTGGCCTCGAAAAATGCACCCGACATATCGGGAAACGTGCTCTTCTCATATGGGCTAGTTTTTTGACCCATAGGTTTATGGGATGGGTTTTCCCATGGTTTTGATACCCACGGTTTTGTAAAACTTCTTAAGCAGTTGTCTATTTATATGGTTTTATGCATATGATAGATGTACAAGCAAATGTATTGTAGATGTGTTTTGAATTCGGGTGTGAATTCTGTAGAGTTTGTTGAGCATAGCTCCAAATGGGACTTGGGTATTGTATTGAGAGAGTGGTGGCTTGTAATAAAATATGAGCAAGTGATTCTTGGTGGATGTAGCCCAAATTGGGTGAACCATGTTAAATACTGTCTCTTTGTGTTGTGTTATTTTATTCTACAATTTTATTTCAGATTTGTAATGATTTCTGCATATTAATTTCTACTGTTGCGATTCTGTGAGGGATTATTCCACATATTTTATCTCTTATTTCCTAACAAATATGCATATTGCTTGTGACAATTGAGCTCATGGTACATATGAACTAGTAGGACACGAGGTAAAAAAGCATGGTTACGTGCAAGAATGGAATTTTTTCTATTTGAAAGATAGGTAGCGCAGTGCCTTGGTATACAGGAGTAGAAGATCTTCATGTATTCTTACAATCCATGGAGGTATAGTGGAGAGACCAGGTCAAGAGAAGAGACATGTTAGCATATGTCTTTCGGAGGATAGCAGCACACTGGTGGGTAGTTCCTAGAGATAATATTATGGATTAGAAGGTGATCAGAATCAACTTTTCTACTAGGTTTGTAAGAAGCAGTGCACCTACATAGATTTGCACTTATAATGGTGATCAACTTGTTTAGCACCACATTCAGCAGTGTGAGAGACTCTAGATAGACAGATAGGAAGCATTACCACCTTCACTCTGGGGTGCATAAATTTTATTCCACTCTACAAGGGTGCACACGTGCTTGGTATGTATATGCAGAACTACATTGAGAGACTGGAAAATGGAAAAAATTGACTACATGAATGATCCATACCTTTGTTACTTTTCTTCCTAACCTCCAATAGAAGAGGCATTAAAATTTTATCAAGTGGTTAACCATGGCAGATAGTGCAAAGGAGGAGGAACTCATATAGGAATTATTGGGCGAGATAGAATCAGGAACACATTTTTAAGAAGAAGGAGAAGACTCCATATTGCTTGAACATGTTTTTATTGAGAAAGAAAAAGGAAAGATGGTGCACATCATGGATGATAAGGAAGTTGAAAACCTAGATATTGACCATTCACATGGGGTGCATGAGGTCTTGGATAGTGCAGATAAGGATACGCGTGCATACCCTGAACCAATGAAGAAAAATAAGTTCAATATAGGATCAAAGGCTTAGCCCAAGGAGTTCATAATTAGAGACTATTGATCAGAATCAAAAGTGGTAAAGATCATTAAGTTACTTAGGGATTATCAAGACTTATTCCCTCGAGGGTATCATGAACTTAAAGGTGTGCATGAATCACTTCAGGAAATGAAGATAAAACTTAAGGAAGGTGTGAGTCCAGTGTGAAAAGAGACCTTACAGAATGAATCCTAATTTGTGTGAAAAGGTAAAAGAAGAAATCTGATAAAATGTTGAAATCTAGAATTATCAAGCCCCTTGATGAGTCAGAATAGGTTAGTCTAATGGTGATTAGTATGAAGAAAGATGGATGAATTCAAATATGTATGGACTACAAGGAGCTAAATGTTACATGTGGAATACATGAAGAATGTTTATGCACAGAGGACTGCACATACTTTTAGTGTGGGGGTGGGTCGGAGTTATCCAAGTAAAAGACTGTGGGAATTGAAAGGTGAAAGGAATAAGCTGCTACGGGTGTGCTTTAAGTCAAAAAAATATTGCTTCTCAAAAGTGACCAAGGATGGAGATGAATGAAAGGAAAATATAAAGTGAGGTAAGTAGAGGGCCATGATAACTACTAGGAGAAGGTACAATGATGAGGTACTCAGGTGCAAAGGGCGCATGCCGAAGAGAAGTCTATGACCAGAGGGTAGGAAGGCACGCTAGAAGGTTATAGTTGGGGCGCGAAGATGTACCACGTAAAATGAATGAATTTGTTCAATGAATGTGAGGATATTTGGTAGGTGAAGGAGCAATAAATGCATCGAAATTTTAAAATTTATATAAGGATGGGATGCAAATTCATTTTTACTGTTGCAACTAAGAGTATTTGAGGAAAGAGCTAAGTGTGAAGAGCCGAGTGATTGGGTTAAGGTGCGAAGGGTGTGAAACCAACCATGATAAAAAAATCTATGCGAAAAGAAGCTTGCATCCCCGATGGTGAAGGGTTTGAGCAAAGAAAGGTGATAGAGAAGAGTTAGGGCACGAGTTTTCCACCTAGGGAATGATTGAATCGAGCTAGGGTTTGATTCATAAATTACAGAGTTAAAGAGGAGATGATTGTAAGGTAAAAATGGAACCCAAGAAGGTAGCTACAACATGAGAAAAAGGAAAGAAGAAGATGGATCTTATAGAAGGAAGAATGACCTCAATGTCCAACATTGTGTTGGTTCTGCAAAATGAAAAAGGGGAGATTGTGAGGGATGAATTAGAGTCCATTGCTATGGACATTCCAGAAAAATTAGAACAAGCACTCGCATAATGGCAGACGTTGGAGGCTGGAATAAAGGAGTATCCAAATTTGATACTTTTAAACTGATACAGAGGAGGCTACCTCATAAAAATTCTTTATTCATTTACATCCTTTCATTCTTATTCTTCCCATTATTCTATTATGTACTTCAATTTTTGGAGATACCCATTGTCAAGGTAACAATGAGATTAGTGTGGGGTAATGTTTATCAGAGAACACTTGACAGAACTCACACAAGAACTCCGTGTGGGAAAACAGGCCAGGTTTAAGGGCACAAATGGGTAGAAAGAATGCATGTGCAGAGAAGAAGTTTAAAATTCAATACTTAACTGATTTTAAGCATGAAGATCTATTTTTAGAAGAGGGCGTGTGGAACACACAACGATGTAGAGACGTGTGCGCTGCGTATTGTCTATCTTTGGAGGATCAGATTGAAGTGTTTTGCATGTAGACGAGCTAAGAATAATATTGTCACTTTAGTTAACTATAAGAGGTATATAGATAACACACTTACATGTGTGACTATGCCTGTAAATGGCGCATGGCTATTAATAGCATGCGGCCTATTTTTGGAATAGATAAGCGGTGAAGGGAAATTCCCCACCCTACATATATGTAGTGAATTACCTGAGAGAGAGAGAGGAGATATATATAGGTATATGTAGAGTGTAAGAGGTAAGCATAAAGAGATATGTGCATCTGACTAGATTACTGTATCAGATCCATGCATACATTGGTATAGAATGCCATTATTTTAAGGATCTTCTGTGTTTATTAATAGATGGAAGTTATTGGCTGAATCTAAATCTCATTCCTGTGTGTAATTGAGTAGTGCATGTTCTTGATTTAATAATGATTATTGTTTAAGTGTGTTCTTTCATAGATCTGAATATGAAATGCATTGTAGAATGATGTATTAGTTATGTATCTATATGTTTCTTCCTTCATCACACTAACATCCTGCTATAACAACCCTAAACAGGAGACCTGGTACCTTTGCGTGCTTTGGGTGAGCACTCAATCTAGGATGAATGATGTGCCAGCGTGTCTAGGGTGTTATCTGGTAAATTCTAGGCTACATCAATGTGAATACTTTTTGAAGGGAAATAAAAACACCATTTTTTCCTAGGAATGAAAAAATGCAAAGGAACCCCTAATGGGTCCCACCAGGCATGCCAGAATGTTTCACCGGATTCTTAGAAAATTAATGAAATAGATAAGGGTAGTAGGCGAAGGAGGAATACCTATTTGTGATGTCATTTAGAGGTTGTGTGCGCTTTTGATTTCCTAATCCAAGTTGATAGCTAAAGCTCCCTTTTGGCTAGGAGGAACTACTTGTAAATGCAAAACAATACCACCAAATAGAGTTAAACAAAACAATGAGTGGATTGCCTAGTGAAAGCTAGATCTAGGAAGCTTCATACTTCCTAAACAATATGCCAATCCAATTTTATATAAAAATATTAATACTGTAGTTAAATCATACATGAAGTGAAGATCCTATTGGAATTGAAATGATTTAGGTATCTCATACATAATAATAAGAAAGGTCATTCAAAAGGATGTTTAAGGTGAAAACAAGAGGGTTGACTAGCTGGGGTTGAGTTTCAGGTCTTATACAGGCTTTGGGTAAGGTCTGGTAAGGATTAGAAATGGTTTTGGGATATTGTGAAGTGGGTATTATCTCACTGGTGTGAGCTATCTTACCAGACACAGTAACCAGTGTCAGTTGACTGACTGATGCCCATTAGGCAGAGTAACCGACGTTGGTAGGGGAAATTAACAAAGAGTTCTTAGGATTGGTTTTCTAGAATCCCTGTGATTTCAAAAAGGTTGCAAATGGTGAGGGTGAGGTTGTAAAGTGGTTATAAAGACTCAGAGATGACCAGGAGAAGATGAAAATGGGTGGAAAGTCTCGGTATGATCAAGTGATGGGTTGATGGAAGGAAGGGAGTACATGGGTGTGGAGAGAAATAAACATGGGTGTGGAGAGAAATAAACTACAAAGATGAATAAATAAATATACACAAAGAAACTAGAGATTCAATGTAGATATGTTAAATACTTACTGTAAAATATATTAGAGGATGTAGCTGATGAAGATGATGAAAATAAAGATCTAGAGAGAAGATTCATTGTGTTCGTGCCGCGGAAGTTCAGACCTTTGTGCCACGGAAGTTTAGACCTTCATGCCTCTCTGTTGTGAATCTGTGATCATGAAGAGGATGATGAATGGTGACCAATGTTGGTAGTGCTCCTATGTGTCTTATCTTTCCTGAGTGCTAAATAAATTCAAGTGTTACAAGTCTTTGGAAGAATGTGATCCTGAATTGATTGACCAACCTGGGGAAAAGGCTTTTGGAAATGTATTTAACCTAACTGGAAACAATTAGGTGACCGATGTCAGTTGAGATATAACTGACATCAATCAAGATGGGAATATTTAGGTTGGAAAAAAATATCCAGATTGTTTTCTATTTCTGGTATGATCTCCAACCTTCGCTAACACCTAACCCACTCTGTGACAGAGATTATGACCAAATTTTAGGAAATTTCACTAGTTCAAAAGATATGAATTATTTTCCTTGGAAACCCTAGTATATATTGTATCAGACTTGAGAAGCTTGTAAAGCTTTTAAAAAGAGAAATAATTTGTTTTAAGGCCTAAATTTTGGCATTCAAGACTGTTTCAATCTCTTCTCAAAGTCTATGCATTTAATGAAACTCCATGACTCATGAAACCTTCAATACAACGAGTGATTAGATTGGGGAAATAAGGGTTTCACACAATTTTATACCTAGGAATAAAGTTTAGAGTAAAATCTTATCACTCACCTTATTCACAGAGTTTAAGATTCTTAAGAAGGATCTCCATGCTCTTCTTTCACCTATCTTAATAATCAACAACACAAGATTTAATCAATCCTAATAGGCATAGAAAGAGTTTTCTTACTCTTCTAAGTTAACCATGCATGCATAAGTTTTGTAATGATATACTCTTAGATTTACTTTAGTTTGATTGTTATCCCCTTCTAATTTTTAAAATGACCTTCAAATAATCATTCTTCAAGCCTACAATGTTTGCAATGCTACACTCACATTGCCCAAAGTTGATATATGACTTAGAACAGAGTATGCTTATATATGTGCAAGGCATTCACAAAAGATTCAATTTACATTCTTGCACTACAATTTTACTCACATTCTTGCAATTTTTTTTGATATAATGTTTACTATAAGATAGAGTTAAGAATTATTGATATCACAAGAAGAAGAAACCTTCTACCAAAATATCAGTCATGTTCACATAACCAACATTTTCATACATGTCACTGTATTCTATTACAAAAATGAGAAGTATTCCTCTTTCCACCATTCTTATTCTCCCTTATCATTGAGGAATGATCTTGCAACTAAATTTCCCTCGAAATTTATCTTATTTCTTGACTCTTTACATAACCTATCTAACTCCAATAGGATTTCATTGCTCATATATGGCCATTATAGGCATAATAACATCATCTTCAACATTTTAGACATTTATTAACTTAAACTACACCCTAAGACCTATATTATTATGCTTAGACATCTAACACACCTTCTCACATTCATTATAACCTCCTTGTCCCTCCATGACAATCACATTTCTTCTTTTTCATCCCTTTACAATTTTAAATCCCATTTGGAGGGAAATACACAAATGAAAACAATTCAAATTCTAACACTTTTTACCCTCTTGCAATGACCTATTTAGACTTCCTATAGACTTAGAAACACTCCAAAATTTAAAAATCATGATGAGAAGGAGAATTAGGAACATGGTGTTACTAATGCCATGATGCTCCTGCATCATCATGATAGAAAGGATAGTTGGTAGAAATGATGGAAATTTCAAAACTATCTATTCTAGGCAACTGAGAAAGACCTAACGATAAAAAAGGTCCAATGACTAGGTGGATGTGGCATTGTAGGACAATTAGGTGTCACTAAGATAGATCAAAGAAGTAATGTACTCAAGTTAAAATTTAAATATGAGTAGGAAGAAGGAGCCCACATGGAAAGAGAAGCAGGAAGGCATAACTATATGACAAGGATGAGTTTACCAAAGGAGGATAGAGGAACAAGAGTAACATGAAAGGAGAAAAAGAAAGGGGGAATGAGAGTGCAAGAAAGACAATATCAACCAAGGTTATTGAATGTGCTTATAATGTAAAATTTCCATTCTAGGTTACGTCTTAAGGAAAAACACCTAGAGTCTAAAATACTCCATGAGAGGGAGTTTTTAAGCTCCACGTGAGCAACTACATGTAGATGTCGTTAAGGCCTTAATAAATCAATAAAAAATTGGAACATATTGTGCAGTCCATTACATGAATATATAGTGGGGGAGTCTATTTCCTTCATGATAAGGACTAAAATACTCATAGACATGAAATAACTATGTCACATGTTGATCCCCCATTTGGTATCTAACAAAGACTCTGATGATCTAATGTCTAGGCCCAATTTCTCACATATTTTTTTGGTCGTCTTCTAACAAACTTAGATCCATGAGCTCAAAAATATGTTACTAACCCATGCTCGAGGAGATACCAATGATTTTGTTACAAACCCATCGGGAATTTTCAGAGAGCTTATTTTAGCTATTGGTTTTTTTCTTCCTACCCTAAAAATGTTGTTGATTTTAGACATTTTGGCCCAGTAATTTGTTTTGTACAACATTATTCTAGTGAATTGACTTGAATATTATAATCTTTAACCATATTAGCTCCTTATAGGGTTAATATTATGCTTGTTTTTACCTTGTTGCCTCATTACTCTCTTGATTTGTTCTTGTAATTTTTATTGGTTGATAGTTCCTAACTTGTTAAATTTATGAATCATTAGTGAAGGAAAATTTTGCTTTCCATGGAATCATTTTACCTTCTTAATTTTTAGTAGTGCTAAAATATATCAGTGTTTGCACATTTTTCCACTTACTCCTTTGATCTATTTCGCAATATTTAAAATAATTTTCTTTTTTCTGTGAAGAATGTTGACCAAGTTTCTTCCTTCCTGTTCAAATTAGTGAACTAGTAATAAAGGAAACAAGTAACTCCAAATATGAGGGGTTTATGGTACCTTGGGATGATGTGGATGGATACAGGTGCAATATGAACTCCTCTTCGCTGTGATCTAAGTGGCCTATTCAATAAAGAAGACTAAGAAGAAAAATGGATTAGTAGATATATGGAGGGTTTCCTGACAAAGATGGTTCCAAGAAGTGTGAGATTCCTAGGATATATGTCAACCCTCTTGAAAAAATGATAAGATAAAAATTAGATATTGATAAATTGGATGTAGCGTCTATGTGGAATTTCAAGTAAAGAAGAAACCAAAAGTTGGATCTAAGATGATAAAATTAGATCTGATCTAAATAAAACAAAATAAACCAAACATGACAGGGGTCAATGGAAACCTGAGACTACAAAGGGCCAGTCGATAGTTTCTAAGGTTGGATGTGAAAAAATTCAGAAAAATAGGCTTACAAGTCCTCCTATGGCTGGATCTGAAGTTGATAATGCATTGTGATGATAAACAAGAACCTATAGAAAGTATTGAATAAGGGGAAATAGAAAGGATGCAAGAAAATTAGAACAAATGGTGAATGATATGAAAATAGGTTGAGTTGATGACAACTTGGTAGGGTCGACGATGACTAGGGATGATTTGGACTTGGACGAATGAAATGGGTAAAATGAAAACCTACACATAAATATGGAAGGTGACATAATGTAATGACAAAGCACTGGGATGACTGCAGAACCTGAAAACACAATGAGGATGGCTAGAAGATGAAGATGATGATATATTGAATCATGCAATGATAAGAGGTTTCAAAATCTCCCAAAATGAACACAAGATCTCCAAGATGGCTTCCAAATTGCTTGGGAGCTGCACAAACAAGTCACAAGGTAAAGGAAAGATCATAAGAGCTCATAAAATCTCAAAATTGCATCCTTTTGCAAGGAGGGGTAAAGGTGGCTTTATAGGGTTGATGGTGACCCGAATGGGTCCCGACTATGGGTACACGTCAATTTGGACGGTGGAATGATGGCTCACTCGAGGAAAAATGGGCCTAAAGAGGGTAGATTAGGGTTTCAGGTGATAAGGACGAACTACGGTGTATAAAATGGATAAAAAGGGAGGTAGATGGTTGAAATGAGTAAATAAAGGCCATGGGTCGATAAAAACATTAAATGATGGGCTAGGGATAAAAATTGGGAGGTTTAGGTATGAGAAATGGGCTAAATAAGGATTAGAATTAATTGATGATGGTTAAGGATGATTAGGAATGATTTAGGGAGGATAAAATAATGAGATGAGGATTAGAGATAATTAAGAATAATTAGAATAAATGGGATGGGATAATAAGATGGAAAATATAAGAGCAAAACGTGGGAAAATGGTGATTGATGGGATACATTAAATTTAAGAGGGAAGATAAAATTTTAATGGGTGATCATAAGGAAAAGAGAGCGAACGTGGGGTGGAGGGTGGTGATACAATATTTTAGTGTCTATAAAAATATATACTCCTCTCTTGTCGTATTCATGTTAATCTAAAATAGTTGTCATTGCATGTATTATATGAAACTTTTTCTTTTATTTACAAATACAAGTAAACGAAATGTGACTTAGATCTTAAGATTGTTCTATTGATTTTTGGTTGATTGGGAAAGAAATTTGACTTGCTTGTTATTGTGCGGTTACATGATTGCAAAACATTCTTGCTAGTATATTAGGAAAATTGATTCTCTTTTCTACATCCTTACTCCTAAGTCATATATCATGATATGTATGGCCAACTTTTGGCTCACATAGTATCTTCTATATCATATCACATTTATTTATGATTTCATATGCTTAGTGGGTCGGCCTTGTTTCTTTGCATAACATAGTAGGGTATATATCGGAGTTATTAACTAGTAGATGATCATCATATTGAGCACTTGAGTCTTATTGTATGGTTTAGAGGTTTCCCCCTTGAAGTGGATGAGTCATTTTACTTGTATATTATAACCATTTCTCTATATTTTGGTGTTTTTTGGTGTTCCATTGCTTCTAATATTCATATTTATCCAATTAATTTCATTACAAGTTGTATCAGAGATTTGATTTGTGTCAAAGTTAGGTCAAAAATATAATTTTGAAGATTCGTCTATATCTACCAAATAGTGGTAATTTTTTCTGCATATTTTTAACCAAAGTGGAGAAATAAGTCAAGTAAAGTTCTTTGAAAATTTCAAGATATTTTGACTTGTTTTGCACAAGTTATATCCATGTTATGGTTTTTCCTAAATTCCCTCCGTAGGCTATAATTTTTAATTTTTTTCTAAGTTTCTTACATATTCAAACATATTGAAAAAATAAGTTAGAATTTTTTCCTTAGTTTTTTTTTCTAAACATACAAAATTCATCTGTAATCCTAAACCTTAAGTATGAACCCTGAATCTAAAAAAAGTCATGAAAGGTCCACAAATAAGAGGAAAGGGAAAGGGTAATATCACTCCAGGAAAAAATCTTTAGGATATGGAATTGGAAATAGAACTTAATGAATCATCGAACCTAGGTTTTCCTCAATAGATCATAAAGTCATTCAACTTGAGCACATGCCACAAAATATGAAATCAATAGTAGTGAAAAAAGATGATCTTAATCTAACTTGAAAAAACTGGAATCAAAGCTCATGGTAGATATTTTTGGTCTACAACCATAGCCCACTAACTCCCAAATATGTTAGTCATGTCCCACCATCATCCACACCTCCAATGCATCATGTTGGTGTTTGATTTGATCCTGTTATAGATCATGGCACATTTTTTTATCTACCCCTAAGATGTTGGTATATCTTTCCCATTTCGTCAACTCAACGACCTTTTGAAATGTTTAGTGTTCCCCCAAAGCTTCAATTTGACTAAGCCATGTTGTGCTCCTAGTCAATTGTTCATGTTTTTCTAATACCTTAATGTTTCCTATGTTTCTTGTTAGTTTGGTGATTTACAGGTTTAAGGGACATGGGGGATGTTACTACAGTGTTAGTTGTGTGATCAATCCTTTAGACTAATATCCCTTGATTTTGGAAATGATTTCTTTGCAATTCTACAAGTTTACATTTCTGCAAGTCTACAACATGTAATTTTACCCCCGATGCACAATAGAAGGAATATTTCAAAGCATCTGAGGGTATACGGGCCCTATGAGAAAATTTACATTATTTATAATGTTGTGAATTGCAACTACAAGTAGGAGCCAAAAAAAGTAATATTCCATGACTATTTCTTAGTTTGTTGACTTTTATGTAAAATCAAAATTAATGTGAGTATGCAAGTTGCAAGTTTGTACCCGGGGCCCGACCAAGAGAATATTAGGAGAATATTAATGATGTAAATATGGGAAAAACTTTGTAGTTTTGTAGTTTGTAACTTAAGAGTTGTTTCAATATTGCAAGTTGCACTCCCATCTCCAAAGCGCAATGGAAAGGGACACGTGGCACAATTTGGTGGCAGTTGTAGTCATGAAATCATGCACTTTAGGCATTATTTAGCCCGGTGTTATAATACTATTTAGAGGGTTCTCAAGTGAAGAAAGTACTAATTAATCCCACCTTTTGGCCATCTTATTTTTACCTTTTGTTTCATCATTCCCACATATTTTCGTGTGCATGCCTACCTATTTCGTAACTGTCGTGTCATTTTAGCCTAAACCGAGGTGCCTAGGTCTGTACTAGGGTGCCCTAGGGCACCATTGTCCTACCTGGGGCACCCCGATCCATGTTCTACTTTCCCGCCTCTTTTTGGGCCTCTTCTAGCTATTTTTCATCCTTATCTTCTTCGTATTTGGCCATGTTAGGGTTAATTATGAAATTAGAGCAAGAGAACCCTATAAATATAAAGTTATGAGACCATAATGAGGGTCCTAACATCACATACTACTATCACTCCATCTAGAGGTTCATCCATTACATTACTTGAATCCACATAGTGTTATGCAACAAGGCTAGCAAATCTGCATCAACACACACAACATAGGGGGAGGGATTCTATTCTATTCCATGCACACACACAATTACATTTTTCTATAGTTATTATTGCTCGCTACTTCACAAAGTGTGACTGGCACAGGAGCACCTAGGGCATGACATGCACACACACGCTAGAAGTACATTTGGGTCCAAAATGTGGTACATCGCTCAGATTAGTAAGCCCACTATTGGGGCAGCTGAGTTCAGTCTGACCCATTCATTTTTCATATTTTATTTTTATTGGGGTTTTGATACTTCTTTCCTTCTTGTAGGTTTTCATCTTATTATTCAACACACCTGACACAACCTTGCGAATTCAGTGTGATAGATAGGAAACATTTCAAGATACCTAGCAAACCTGCAAAATTCAGATTCAAATATTTTACAGAGATCAGAGTGCTTAATCTATAGACCAGGGTGCCCTGGTACCTTCCTGGGCACCCCAGGAAGTTCATATCTTCTAGATCCAGCCTTCGCAGAAATTTTGAGTGGTCGTCTTCACTTCTAGATTTTATTATCAGACCTGCGACAACCTGTGACAGGATTCTTTAATAAGATAATTCATTTATCCTTCTTTATTTGCATAATTAGGGTTTTATTTTACTTAGTATAGTTATTTACAATTATTCCATATTGTCTTAGTTCATTTATAGAACATTTAAGTCCTCTTATTTAGATTAACTAGTGAATATATTTCCCATTAGTTTAGTTCCATTTTTAGTTAATCATTTTGGTGAACCCCAACATTTGTTCATAACACCTTCTAGCATTTTTCATTTTCATTTAGCCGTCATGAATATCTCCATCATTGAATATCTGCTTACCCATCCTGATTTTCTTCATCATGTTCAAACCCTCTTTACTACTACCCATGTTTTTGTTGACATGCATCCAGATTCCATGTATGACACATTTGTTGATGCATTTTCCCAACATATAGAATTCTAGGCCAATCCTCTTGATGACATTCACCCCTTTGACAATGACCCACCACTTTACGTCATGTCTCAAATCTACAATGTCGCGGTCAAGTGCACTATTATTGATAATGGCTCAGAGCTTAATTTTTGACTTATGTCCTTTCTCCAGGCCTTAAGTTTGTCTGCTCATGACATTATCCCTTCTTCTTTCTCACTCCATGCTTATGATGGTACTTTCCATCCATGTCTAGGCCACATTACCTTTCCTTTCACTATAGGTCCTAAGAATCTCCCTACCATATTATTTTTCATTGATTTTCCTGTCTCATATAATTACTTTCTAGGAAGGCCATGGATTCATGCCATGCAAGTTGTTGCTTCTATGGTCCACCCTTGCATCAAGTTCTTACATGAGTGTGTTGAGTATGCTATCTTCTGAGATCACAATCCATTCCAATATTGTGTTCAAGACCTTAACACTAGTCTTCCTATCCCTCACATTGACACCATCGATGAGCCTCAACCTATGAATGACCCACCTCATTTACCACCACTTGAGGGCAATATTTATTTACTCAATGGTGTCCCTTATATACCACCTTCTGCTACAACTATTACTCCATATTAGCCACATGTTCCCTCCATGGATAATATTATCCCATCCTCATCTCCATCGTTAGTTCACCCACCCTTCACTTGCACACTTTTTATTCATGACTCATATTGGGAACATGTCCCATTCGATCCTACCCATGATGAAACCATATGTTCTCATGCTAGCCTCACTCATCTTGGTTTCACTTTTGAGAACCTTCAACCTTCTACTCATGCTCCTCATCTATACTATGACTTTGTCATTATAACTACTGCTTATGGTTTGTGTGTTTTTCATCTTATAGTATATTTACCACATACCCCTTATTCCTCTCCACTCACATTAGGGGATTCTTGGCCTATTTACATTGGCGGCACATTAGACCCTAGTCACACTGAAATTTCATTCCCTATGTTGTTCGGTTGTGTTTTCATCTGAAATAGATCCTTTCTTGGCTACTCACATAACTACACTTGATTGTACACCCACGGTTTCCCACATCCCCCATTCACTGACGAATAATATTCTATGGAAGACGATGATCTCCTTGACGAGTTTATATAGTCTCTTCCCACACTGCCGTAGGGGGGCACATCATATTACATAACTCCCCCCTCTTCTTTTGGCATAATCACGTCATCTTACATCATACATGTTGTATCAATAATTTATTTTCATCTCCTTTAAGCATATCATCTCACACCTCATAACACCATCATTACCCGATGATGCAATCGTGTGATTTGGTTCACACTTGACTGTTGAGGGATTACCATTACACTGAACCCCACACATTACACTATAGGTTCTACACATTTACATTCTGTCACATACATCATGCGTCCTACACCGTCCATTGTCCACTTTGTCTACATCCTACATTATATTATATTCCCATCATGCACATATTAGGCATTTATACATATTACACTAGTCATCATTAAATATTTTACACTTCATCCATACATTCTACATTTATGCTAGGTTACATCATATATACGGGGATAGCTTCAAAATTTATCACTACACATTCTATTTTCTATTTACACCTATCACTGCATCTTACATATTTCCTATTCTACACACCCTACACATATTACATTGCATTGTTCACACGACGCATTTAGACATCATATACATTCTACATACTACACTAGATTCCATTACATATGGGCCTAGTTTTACTTATCACCATTTACATATTCCATTTCTATATACATCCTCTATTGCATGACCCACTCCACATATTTTCATCCTCATCACTTGGTTTTTTATACTACATTTATTTCTACGTGTTGACCTCACCACCCTATGATGCACTTTAGTTCCTCGGTCCATACTCAATTGACGAGGATTTACTAATCAAATGGACCTTACACTTACCATGCAACATTTCCAACTTCGTGACATGCAATTTAGGATAAATCGTCACCTATTCTATCATTTCGTAGTGGTATACACTTTAGGCTACATCACCACTCCCTCATTTCATCTTGTAGTGACATAGAATTTAGACTAAATCATCACCCATTTCCAATCCATTCATCATATAGTGATATATGCTTAGGGCTAAATCATCACTTATTTCTATCATCATGTAGTGATATACACTTAGGGATAAATAATCACACATCCATTCATCAAGCCATGATATACGCTTTGGCTATAGGGTTCACACACATCCTTCTTATCTATTACATCTCATCACCCCTACATACACACTCATCACAACGTGCTAGACACAATAAACACTACTCAACCATTTCCTGATGACGCACTCTCATTTATGGTTCATTCTTGACTGCTGAGGGGGGGAAAATTGAACCTCACTACATACACTTCCATCCACTCGGGGGCACGTTTCTCCTATCAATCCATATTGCATTCCATTCCACTCATCCACAACATATTGTATTGTCTTGGGGGCATTTACTCTTGTTTACTAGTGTTTTGCATGATCACTTTACTACACATGCTAGCTTGATTTATTATATACCATTATCTATATCATACACACATGCTTATTCATGCCTTTGTTTAGTGTGATCACATATACATGAATCCTACACATGGCATGGATGATCGCCTCCTACCCTTCCTATACTTTTCACTTGGGGCATCCACATTCATCGTATCCAGGTGGTATTGTTTCAATTTTTACCTAGCATCTTATATTAATTTTTCATACACACTTTGACATATTGGTTATCGCTCTAACATGCTAATGGGTGTTCCATGTGAAACACTTGTTTTTCAAGATTATACATCGACATGACTCCTTGTTTGTTTGTTTCTACTTTTCTGCCATTGTTTTCCATTGTATGCAGGCTTTGCCCTATGTTTATGTGCACACTTGTTTGTTGTTTACGAACATGACAAACATACATGTCTTGCGATATTGTGAGTGATGTACCATGTTTGCAACCCACTTTGTGTGGTCTACATATTTTCTTACGTGTTTACACTACTTTTTTTGGTAGTTACTACATTGTCTACGTATTTTATACGTATCGTATTTCATGCATGTGTTTTTGGGCTAACAATTGTTTTAGCTAGCCATCCCCTTTTGTGGCGCCTTGGTTTCTACCAAGTGTTATCCCTTCCCCCTTGCAAGGTAGAGTTATATAGGTTAGAGTCTGGTAGGTCCTCTTTTGGGGCTGCATTCTCCTTTCAATGACGTCATATGTGCACCTAAAGAGGGGGGCATCATTAGGGGTTTTCACTTACTAGCACAATGTATTTACACCGGTTCAGTACAACAGATTTTCAACCTTTGGCATTGTGGGTTTACATACAATGAGTGAGTTTAGACCAGTCTACAAAATCCATACACAACAGCCTTTACAAGACATGGTGTCCTTCGACATTTCTAGGAAGTAGTTACAGGCTTGGGCATTACAATGCGTATGCCTCTCTACACTACTTCAACTAGATGGCATCGGATCACCCAAAAAACCAGGTTGCTACAAATATCTCTTCACACCTTTCAGCAAAAGCGGTTAGAGTTAGAGGACACAAAATTTACTCCCTAGACTTCTTCAACCAAGGTGGCGTGAGATCACCCAAAAAACTCGCGATAGTATAGGATATCCTTCTACACCCTTTTTCTTGAAATGAATCAAGTGCACATGTTCCATTCACACTTTTATTTTCACATATTTTACATTTGTGCACTTTACACATTTTTATACAAATGTATATTTTACGCAACATTTTTTACATACATATATATTTGACTACTTGATCATTTTCTCCTTGTAGGTCTGACTATATGAGAAACAAGCATTCGAATTGGGGGAAACAAAAATGACGATGGCGATGACGATGGTGTAATGACAACACACCATGACGTCCCTTTCCTTTACTAACCATGTAGGTACACTATGCACTACAATAGATCCACACACGTTTTTCCCTAGGTCCACTCTCATCACTTTTTAGGCACATTTTTCATCTTTAGAATCCACGCTCTTCCAATTTTTTTTTTTTCATTCCACGCTTGAGTCTAGTCCATTGGCATGTCTTCTACTATACTCTACATGGATATCAAGTACGAATCTATATCTACTTCATGTTACTGAGTATTTTACTCACCAACATAAAGTGGGGGCCAAATGTAGTCACAAAATCATGCACTTTAGGAATTATTTAGCCCGGTCTTATACTAGTATTTAGAGGGTTCTCAAGTGAAGAAACTACTAATTAATCCCACCTTTTGGCCATCTTATTTTTACCTTTTTTTCATCATTCCTACATATTTTCCTATGCATGCCTACCTATTACGTAAATGTCCCATCATTTTAGCCTAAATAGGGGCACCTAGGCCTATACTAGGGTGCCTCGGGGTACCCTGGTCCCACCTAGGGCGCCCCAATCCATGTTCTACTTTCCTGCCTCTTTTTGGGCCTATTCTAACTATTTTTCATCCTTATCTTCTTCTTAGTCAGCCATGTCAGGGTTAATTAAGAAATTAGAGCAAGAGAACCCTATAAATATAAAGTTATGAGACCATAATGAGGGTCCTAACGTCGCATAATACTATCACTCCATCTAGAGTTGCATCCATTGCATCACTTACATCCACATAGTGCTATGCATCAAGGCTAGAAGATCTGAATCACCACACATAACATAGGGGAGGGTTTCTATTCAATTCCATGCACACATACTATTACATTTTTCTATAGCTATTATTGCTCGCTACTTCACAAAGTGTGACTAACACAAGAGAACCTAGGGCATGACATGCAAACACACGCCAGAACTACATTTGGGTCAAAAATGTAGTGCAACACTTAGATTAGTAAGCCCACTATTGTGGAAACTAAGGTCAGTCTGATCCATTCATTTTACATCTTTTATTTTTCTTAGGGTTTTGATACTTCTTTCCTTCTTGCAGGTCTTCATCTTATTATTCAACACACACGACGCAACCTAAAAAATTTAGTGCAACAAACAAACAACATTTCAAGATACCTTGCAACCTTGCAAAATTCAAATTTATATCTTTTGCAAAGATCAAGGCACCTAATCTACAGACTAGGGCACCTTGGGGTGCCCCAATACATTACCAGGTGCCCCAGTCAGTTCAGATCTTCCAGATCTATCCTTCACAGGACTTTAAAGTGGTTGTCTTCACTTCCATATTTTATTATCAGACCTGCAACAACCTACGACAATATTCTTTAATCAGCTAAGTCATTTCTCCTTATTTATTTACATTTTTAGGGTTTTATTTTACTTAGTATAATTATATACAATTATTCCATATTGTCTTAGTTCATTTATACAACATTTTAGTCCTCCTATTTAGATTAACTACTAACTATACTTCCCATTAGTTTAGTTCCATTTTTAGTTAATCAACAGATGGCCGAGGAAGCATCCTCATAGTTTAGTAGTTGGAAATCTTGTAGTTCTTGTAATACTTTTGACTGTGATACCATATCTAAATCTTGATAGAAGGAACATGTGGTAACCCATGGTGACACTTCACGACAAAGTGTTTTAGTAATATGAAAATTAGCAATCTTTTAGTTTCTACAATGTTGCAAACTTCCTTTCTACCCCTAAAGGCCCCACAAAGAGGACACATGGCAACATACGGTGGTATTATATAGTTGAGGCATATTTACAGCCCCACAGTTGAAAACTTTGTAGTTGTTGTAAAAATACTTATTGCTTTCTTATCCTCGTTACCTTGGAAGAATGGACACGTGTCACTATTTCACACTTCATACAAATAAAATAAGATGTTGTGCCACATATGAAGGTTTTAAGAGTTGGGCTGATGAGCACCCGACATGTCACTTAAGTGAATCTAATATGGAATTTTTTTCCAAGTGTAAGGTCCATCTTCAAATGAGATTAAGAGATCAATGATAAAAAATATGAATAAGTGGGGAGGATGTGGGCACGATTAATGAGCGTATACGAAGAACTATATGTTTGGAAAATCAGGCTAAGTCCCACATTTTGCATTCAAATTCAAATTTTTCAAGTACTTTGGAGCCCTAAAATGAGGGTAAAACCTTAATTCCTTTAATTAATTTATGCAAAATTTGTGTTCAAAGCGTAAATGACATTTGAAGGCTTCTATTGGTTCATAAAGAAATAGTCACAACTACCTTGTTGTGTAGGTAAGTTCTTGAACACATAATTTATTTATTGCATGGTATTATGAGATTATGTTGAGTAGTAGAGGAAGTTCTTGTGCTCCCTTAGTTTTTACCATTCCACTCCTTGAAATGAATTGTTTTCCCTCTTACCCCGTTACAATGAAGATCCAATTGACTGGTGGCTTAACATACTCCCACCTTATTTCTGACTTGGATAATATAAATAATACAAAACTAGGCAATGCAGACTTAAATGAATTCCTCTAGAGGATGCATACAATTGACATAACTGAAATTATTGAAATTTTTTGACATAAGTTCCATTTCCTTAGCAGCTACATTTCCCCCTTAGGTCAGTACCCATAATTGGTGTCACTTGTACATAAAATTTTAACCCGACACAAATGAAAGTTAGAGATTGGAGTGGTGTTATGTTCTTATCCCTGCATCTAGATACTTATATGAAATGTTTGGAATCTTTGATGTTGATTAAATGGTAGACATAAAAATTGAAAAGGTATATAAGTTTTAGATTTCTAACAGTTCTAAGTACTCTAATGTGTTAAATAATTAATGTCTTGAGAAGCCAAGAATCTCTGCCACCTGAATTCCCAAGAGATTGACAAGAACTGATTTTATTGAAGAAATTGGACATCTTATTACCCTATTGAATAGGGTTGTGGGTAATGAGTCTATATATCACTATCATGATTGGATGTTTAGTTTCATCTAAATCATTCTTAGTCAAAAAGAACATAGCCACTAGGGGGAGTTGGTAAGTGAATCCATCCATCAATAACTTATCAAAATGGAAGTGTAAATTTAGGAGGGGTAAAAAAAAGTGAGTTCTACATGACTTCCTACCTATTTTACAACATTGCATGCCACAGGTCATTCCTTGGGTTGGTAACAGCCAAGGAGTTTTCCTAGTATAGGGTATATGATGTATACCTACAACTTAACTTGGAAAATTAGACGTACAATTTTAGATTGGTTAATGCTAGATTTTTCCCATGTCCTTTGGTCATTCAAACCTGAGTGGGATCACTATATGACATCATCCAGAGCCAAATAAGTGACCATTGACTATGGATGTTACTTCATCCAATTTATATTATTCACTTACATAAGGGTAAATGGATTCCAATGCACACCATACATGTTACCCAGGTACTTGGATGATAAGTAGGCACTACACTTGAATTTTTAAAACAACTTGTGTATGTCCATAAGCTAATTGTAAGAAATCACAAGACAAATGTTAAGTTCCCAATTACTATTGGGAGATACACCTACCCCATAGTGGTCAAATCCAGAATCTTTGAAGCTAAAATGAATGGAGTCATCATGTAGAATTTTTAGACCATACCTAATTATGACATCAAATGGATAGTGCAGGGAGACCTAGGTAATACATATGAGCATGAGTCTCATTATGAGGACTATTAGATAGATTGTAAAGATGAAGAATAAGTGAGATGAGGTTTTTTCCAAGGTGACTTTGTCTCATATAATTATTAGTAAATTACAATTGTCCCTAAGGGTTTAGCATATGATTAAATTTTGGTGAGTAAGAATGTTACAACTCAACCAATGTCACCTCTTGATTATACTGTGCAAAAGTGAATATACTTGCATGAGAGGACAACTCATGTCATCAGAAGAACTCTCACTTGGATCATAAGAAAAGGAGTTGATTTTTACCTTCAAAACATTATAGTTTTGAGGGAATAAGGAGCCATGGGTGTAGTCATGGATGTTCTTCCACCTCTGAAGAAAGGAGAACCAAGTTTGGATCCATTGAAGGGAAAATCTCCACAAATTTCCATAAAAGTGACCAACCTAAAAGGAAATGGAGGAATTGAGTGTTGCTGCAAGTAATACTAGGACTCATGTGTCTCAATCGACAAAAAATGATGAGGAAATAATGAAGAAAGAAATGAAGGATACCCCTATCACTAAAGCCACTCCAATTCAAGTTGTGCCCCATCCAACTTCAAGGCCTAAAATAGATGTTTCTCATTTGAAATCCCAAGTAGGTGCATCATACTCTACTCCAGTAGGATCACCTAGCAAGGGAAAGAGGATGAGGGGAAATGTTTCAATAAATTAATTAAGGGTGTGTCAAATATTGGAAGCCATCCCTGAGGAAGTTGAGGAGGATCCAATTACCAAACACTTTTTGACAATAATAAGAGTGAAGCTAGAAACACCTACAGTAGAAACAATTGCAAGTGCACCCATGCAAGGAGTTTCCCCAGGACTAGAGGTAATCTCCCAAGTTTTAAAGGATCCCAAGGTAGTTGATTACCCCACCTCCATTATCATAAGAAGTCCCTATCCTGGTCACATGAAGAACAAGCTGCATTTTTTGGAGTGTGGAATAAATATTGTTAGATTCATATCATGAATAAGTCTTTGCTGATTTGTTTCATGGAATTGGTTAAGATGCTAGACCAAACCTTCACTATGAAAAATTTCAAGTTACACCTACTCATGTTATACCAATTGAGGTGGAGGAAGGAAACCCAATATCACCTCATCAATCCACCATGGAGGAAATGGTAATGACAAACACAAATCAACCAAATGTTGAAGAGATTTCATTAACAAATGTTGAAATCCCAAAATCCATGGATCCTCTCCAATCATCTTTGGAAATGATGGAAAAGGTGATTGCAACTCACTGTAGAAACTGAGGCTTAGTAAATCAAAAAATCAGATTGACCCAACCAAAGAATCTTCTCCATACAGGAAGGAGGGGGTTGAATTTTAAGTGGCTCAACCAATAGGTACAATTATATCACACCCTTCAACAAAGGAAGAAGAAATAAAATATCAGGGGGTAGAGGAGGAGGAAACCCAAGTCTAAGAAATTGAAGATGTGGAAACACACAGGTGCAGGTTCATGACTTTAGCCTTACAATCTCTAAATCATAATAACTTCTAATTGTACCAAGTTCCTCCCAACAAAAAACATAAGGGGAACACAACACTCTGGGTGAAGGATGGTTAGGAAAACACTCCTTAGGAAAATAAAAGTGAGAGTACAAGTGGAAGAAGTTGAACTAGAGACCATTATATCATTGAGATCATCTATTGAACCAAAGAGAGCAAGCATTCTATCAAGAACAATGGTGGGTCCTCAAGGAGAAAGGTTTGTAAAAGTTTCCACCCCAAAATCTGATGTCTTAAGGAATGAAGATTCCCCTTCTAATAACAATATTACCAAGGTCCCATTGGGGAAAAAAAAATGGAAGGGCTCAAACATGGAGTCACAATGGAAATGGGAGGCTTTTTCTAAAAGATGGGACCTTGTCAACTTGTCAAATGGAAATGGGAGGCCTTTTCTAATAGTTAAGCAAAAAATTTGACACCTTGTCAACTTATACATAGAAATGGTTACAAACTCCCATGGAAAGTCAAGATATTTCCGTTACCATCACACCTAGAATGATTAAGAATGTTGAGGATTTGAAGAACATGGAAGAGGCCATCAAAAAAAGGGAAGAGGCCACCAAAAAAAGGGAATAGACCACAAAAAAAGGGAAGAGGAATTGGTAAGAAAAGGTAGCCAAATCCTCAAGGAAGTGATTGAATGATATATCCAGGTCAATAAATAAACATAATAAAGTAAAGCAGTAATTGAAAAATATCAAGATGAAGTTGAGTATTGGGATGGCATGTTTGCAATACTTGAGGCCAAAATGAGTAGGACATAAGAGTTTTTCATTCCTCCCTTTGGTGTGTAACTTATATGCATCAACAAGAACTTTCAAAATTTGGATCTTACATACAAGGATTAAAATCCCTCTGAATTAGACATGATGTTGTTGCAAAACTGGGGGATTAAGAAAACCATACCAACCCCTGACTCTAGAAATGAGATTGATCCTAGCTTGGTGAAATGGGTTCACCCCCTAGACAGGTGGTGGAAACTTAATCTTTATGGAGCCTCTAAAGGTAACCTAGTAATTTCAAGGGCTAAGGGTATTATTAGATACTGTATCGTACATTTCATGACTCCCTATGTAGGGACCTTGACATCTAAACTAATAACTTTCCTCAGGAAAAGGTGGCCTATTAGGGGATCAAACTAGTGGCTAATATTAGATGTCAGAAGATAATTATTGAAGGGGGTTCTCTAAAAATTGTTGAAACCCTCAAGCTCAAGTCATCCTCAAGTTGGGAAATTAGCAATCTAATCCAAGAATATAGATATATCCTCAAATCCTTTGATGAATTTATAATAATCCATACTCATATAAAAGGAAATTCAGTGGAAGATTGATTGTGAACCTTGGGGTTTCCAATCCTAGTTACTCTTAATGAATTTTGTTAAGAGGTGTGCCACATTTTCTCACATCTTCATTGTGAATGATCTGGGATCAATAATATTAGACCTCTTACAGATCTTAATGAAAGCATGTAATAATTTTTTGTTGGATAAATTTAGTGGAAATCACATTTGGTTAATGTATGGTGAGTGGAAGAGAAAGGGTAATAAGTATACAGTGGGAGCTACTATATCAATATCATCCAAAGAAAGTGAAGCCTACATCGTGTGAAAAACAAGACAAGAACATGAGACACCTTGGAAAACTCAACCAGGATGAACAAGATCTATTGTTTAGTTTCCAAGTTTATGAAAGTCTAGAAAAGATGAGATTAGCTCATTAAATTATTATCAAGATGGGGGGAGACATGGTAAGATTCAAACCTATATCTTGTGGTGAGTTGAAGAATAAAAAAGAAGGTTTGGAATATTTTGTAATAGGGGGTATTACGTCCTTTTTGGAGTGCCTTGTAGGTCATGAAATCGTCATTTCAACTGAATTTTTACTTCTTGGAAGGATAAGAAAGGTGAACATTAGGGGAGTGGATTTTGACATATTTGAAGATATTATTGAAAATATTATAGGTATGCAGACTAAGGGGCTTCAAATAAAAGAGTAAAAATGATGATCATATCAAATCATTTCCCTAGGGAAAGGAAAAAATGAAGAAGCTACAAGTGGGGTATGCCAAGGGTCACTTCCTATCCCTTGGGAAAAAGTTACCCACCAAAAGATGTGTTATATCACGTTGGAAGGTAGATTTAGAAATGTCTTCTCATACTATTTCACTCTACAAAAATATATCTTCCAAGGCGTTGTCCTCTCAATTTTCCCCACCCTTTCGAATCTAATTTCGTGGAAATTGGAGCTTTGCCATAGAAGAAATTCATGTTTTAAACTCCTCAGATGCTCGTTTTCATTTCCCACGGCATTTTAAATCAAAATTCCCTCAGTTTGCTATCGTTAAAATGTTTTAACTATTTTCAATGGATGGGAAATGATTTTAGTTTTTATTTTATGCGTTTGGAATGTGCAGGAGCTTGCATCTTTCATTTTAACCTTTTTGCAGAGAAATAAATTCTTCATCGGGATCAAAAAGGTGTTTTTCCATTTCCTGCAACTTCGTACGTTCTTTTCCCCGTCAAATTATTTCTCGGAAAGGTGAAGCTACGCATTTGTTTCCCATTCGATGCGACTGAATGGGTTTCTTTTTGAACTTATCACTTTTGGTGATTTTGGAAAAAAATTCAGATTTTCCCCGCATCCCCGCTGATCCCTAATTGGCTGGAGCAGTTTTTGTGGAAGTTCAGGTGGGCGGATCCATTTTATTCTCTAAGGCATTACGACAAAAGGGTGAAAAGTTCTAAAATAACCTGCGAACCCACTCATGCAAAGAGAAAATTTCTAAGTTGAGGCCCACAACAAATTAGAAAGGGACACGTGGCCTACGTTGAAAAGTCAATGGTGGAGGCATGGACTTCCAGGGAAAAGTTGGATTTTTTCCCCTTTCAAAAGTGGATAAAATATAAAACTGAAGCACATTCCCACAACCAATCACATGATGCCACGTGTTGAAGAATGAAATCAGAATGGCGGGCTTGCGGGGGAAATTGTGAATTTGAGCCTTTTTCACCAAAGGGTTAAAATGTTGCAAATTGAGCCGCGACCCCTTTTTCCAATTGTGGTGTGGCACGTGTTCACATTGAAAATTCAAAGTGGTTCGGTGGACATTTTTGAGAATTTGAGTTTTTTATTAAAAAGAGTTTAAATGGCCGATTTAAACTGCATTTCCTCAGCCACTCATATGGCACCACGTGTTCGACCTTTGGCAGAGCTGCAAGGGGGGGAGAAAAATGAGAAATCACGCTTTTTCACCCAAATGTTAGGAAATGTAGATTTCTCCCCTAGGGCTATCATTGCTTGGATCTTGCCACCTGTAGGGTCCAAATTTGAAGATAAAAGGGGGAAAAGATAGTCAAACGCACTCATATACTTTTTGATGCCATTAACGAACCAGAGCTCTACAAAACACAAAAATGGACCATTCTTCATTCTTTTTCTCTGTATCCTTGTCATTTCTCCATGAGATGCATTTTTGGTTTATTGTGGAGACAAATCAATAAGTTTAAAGGATGTAAAGTTTGATCATCAGAAAACGAAGTTTATCGAGCATACACGATAAAAGGGAGAAAACTTACCAGTAAGCACTCGACTGTTATGAAAGTGGTTAAAAAGGTAGAAATGGCAGGACCACATGAAGAAGAAAATCATGAGATTCCCCCTGCTAAAGGAATCATGTTCGAACTGACAAAATATTCACCTTTTTGAACCTCCGATTTTCATGAGTGTGTTTGTTTCATGTCACTTTCCAATAGCGGATCTACAACAAAAATTATTCCTTTTGGATTTTCTTTTCTTGGGGAAAAAGTATGAATGTACACTAATTGTTATAAGAACATGGTTTTGGCCATGGAAAAGGGGTTCTAGTTTTCTGGGAAGGTTGTAAATTCTGAAGTAATTCAATACATAAGTTCTTTCTTTCTTTTCTTATTTTCCTCTGTTATATATTTCTATCTCCTTTCTCGATTCAATGGATCTTTTGTTTTACATTTGATAGAAACTTTGTGTTCTGGTCTGTGTGAATCTTTAGAACTTTGTGTCTGCAGATTTGTGCCAGTGGTGAATTAATTGATCCTTTTCTATATTTTCTTGGTTCAATGTAAGTATGGAGATACTCTGCTATCTATATTTCCCAAAAGCATTGTTGTTTTCTTCCTTCTTCCATCTCCATATTCTTCTATTCCTTTTGATTGATAATCTTTTAAGTATGAAAACATTCCAGTATATTAGGGTCTAAACATTGAGAGTTGTATATTTGTACATTTGTTTTTCCTTCTTTCAATAAGGGAAACTCTCCCATTAAATAGGAGGGACTTATTGTCCCCTAACTGTGGTTTCAACCCATGTTCCATTTTGAAACCCAACATAAGGGAGGAGAATAAAATCCATCATATATCCTCTCTTCTAAGAAATGTGTTCTCATACCATTTCAATCTACAAAGATATATCTTCCAAGGGAGGAGAATAAAATTTCCATTATATATCCTCTCTTCTATAAAAGGCTTGGTTAAAGACTATTAGTTGGGAAAATTGAATAGGATATCCACCAAGATATGATATTAGTATTATACCTAAGATCCAAAGCTGAAAACTCACTTATAGTATTGTCCCTGAGGTCACAATCATAGACAAAGATAATGAGGAGTCTATTAACAGGGATAAAGGGAAAGAACCTGTGAGGTTGAAATTCCCAAGGATATGGGCTTACCCATTACAACTAAGACTATCCCTTCTCAAAAATATTTGAATGAAAATAATATGAATAGGTTGGGGGAGGATATCTAAACTAAGCACTCTCAACATGATCATAGATAAGTTTTATTTTGTTGGTACTTGAATACCTTGGGGGGTTTCAAACTAGAGTAGAGAAAAGAGAAGAGTATGTAATGGGATTTTGATCATAAAAAAAAGAGAGAGAGAAGGAAAAGAGTTTGGGGATAATAATTGAGATGTTAGAATCCAATGCTAGGATTCAACATAATATTATGAAGTGCCTTCAAATGGAAAATGAGAATCCAAAACTATCAATTCAACAAGCTGCTGATAAAGAGAAAAAAGTTAGATATTATTATATGAAGAATGTACATAATGACATGGCTTAACTAAAAAAAAAGTTGTAAGGGTAATAAAGAGAGAACGAAATGAGAGGGGGATGATTCACAAGCTTATGGAAATCAGCAGTCTAGAACAATGTTGCAAGCATCTTCATGTTGAGATATGTTTTGTAGGCTAGGAATGATAGACATTGCGGAACCTAACAACAAGAGGGAAAAGAAGATCATCGAGAGGAAGGATCTTGAGGAGCATAAGGATAAGGGTAAGATTAAGGAGTACCTGATTTTTCTCTACAATGAATGGGAGGCTACGATGTAAGATTTTTAGAGTTAGTTTGTTTTGATGATAGTTTTCTACAAGTTTGCTAATTTTTGTATGCTAACTTTCATTTGGATTCATTTTTTATGTTTGCTTTGCTTTTTGTCTCTCTTTTTGTTGAATTATCCAAATCTTTCGGTTTTTTGTAAAAGATTTGGGGCCTTTTCAAAAAATCGATCTTTACCCTTACCAAAAAAATAATGTCAACTATTCAAAAAGAAGAAAGTGGTACGAAAACATGCCAAAGTAACACTAAAAAAATCTACAAGTCTTGGAAGTAAAGCTATAATCTACCGAAGAAAAATTAAAGTTACATCACATTAAGAAAGCCTATTAAAGGAACCAATGGTAGGAGGGTATTTTTAATTTGGATTTCAACAAACATCATTAAGTAGTTCATTCCTTTCAAGCACAAGGACCCAAAAAAAAATTATCATCATACACTACCTCTATATATTTTATAACATTTTCATGTATGTCTTGCGGGTCTCTAGTCAACAAGATTACTAAGGGAAAGTATGATTATTTATCTATGTGTTGCAATAGTTACTAACCATCTAAGGTGATATAAGAGATAACTCCATAGTATAGATGAGTGTATGTGAGGAGGAGACTATCCATCTTATATATGAGATTGATAGTAGGATAATATCCTTTGGTATACCCTCTCAGAGTGGCATCCCTTAGGGGTGGAAAGGGGAAAACATAATCAATATTTCATGGAGAACTTACCCCTCATTTTCCAAGAGGGTATGCACATGGGAAACCCCTATGACCACCTTATTTTCTTGATCTTGAATTCACATAAACACATTTGAAATAAACATGTATTTGTTATAAGTAAAAAAATTAATATTAGAATTACTAAAAATGGTTTCCTTTATTCCATTCCAAATAAAGAAAATAATTTCCACTCCAAAAGAATGTTAAAATCACACTTAATATGTAGGAATAGAAGGAGAGTCCCGAAGGAGATTATGGTGTTAGAGAAAAATATTCAATCAAAAGGGTTTGAAAAAATCATGGATCCATGTTCAGGATATTTACACCTTATTGCAAAACCAAAACAAGTGAATACGGCTTTATGAGTTTCCACAAAATAAAAACTTGGTCTTAATAACCTGTAAATGAATGAAGTAGCAACAAAGGAGAATCCCCTTAATAAATAAAACAATGAAAATTGTGTAATTTTAGGCTCCAAAATGGAATTCCAAATTGTTTAAAAACATATACTCCAAGTGTGGGTTGCAAAGTGGAGGGGAAAATGAGCATTGGGCTTGTCAGCCATTGAAAATTGAGGTGACAACCATGTATATCCCTTATTAGAATTATAGTGTTGAAATGGTGTCTAGACATACCACTTTCCTTCCACCATGGTCTTGTAGGATCAACTACAATGTTATGAAGCATGTTAATAAGGATGGTGTTAATAATATCCTAATAATATTTTTCATCATCATTTTTAAAAAGAAATTGGTTTTAAACTTTGCAAGGGAAGATAAGTTCGAATGTGCATTCAAAATATGTCCTATCACTGAGAGAATTCCTCTTCTGAATAATTTCATTGCATGAATCCATGGTACTTATGTAAAAGTAATGTAATGAAAATCATTAATTGTTTTTAATCATAAGGAGTGTTTATTGACATACAACCTATCCCTAAACCCATGTCCATTATAAAATAAAGTAAAATTTTTATTTTTTCCCCAAGATTTCTAGATACTTTTGACAATAAAGGACTCAACCAATTTGATTGGATCCTGAAGGAAAATAATATGAAATCCTATCCCTTTTCATGTATCTCACTCATAAAGAGATACTTTTGAAATATATTCATTGAATTATGAATTTACATTCTTATCTTCATTCAATACCTTGGATTTTCCATTCAACACACAAGTGATGATAATAAGGAGTGTTTATTGACTGATAATATATCCTAAAACCCATATATACTCTAAAGAAGTTGAGATTTGATTTTTTGTTTCAAGATTTCAAGATAATTTTGACATAAAAGGACCCAACCACTTTGACAAGATCCTAAAGGATAAAAATTTCGTGAATTCCTAGTCCTTTCTAGGTAGCTCATCCATAAAGAGATCCATATGAAATATAGTTGTGAAATAACACTTTTCATGTTTATTTCCATTCAATACCTTGAATAATTCATTAACAAACATAGTGTTGCCTTGATGACTATTGTCTAGCTAAACCATCCCCCTAGCCTCCTTAGAGAGACATGAAAAACTCCCAATAAACCAAATATAAACCTTTCCCATGTTGGAGATTTCACAAAGAATATCTCTGAGCATCTTCTTTAACTTCTAGTGGAATGATTTAGAAGAAACCCAAAAAGAGGATTACCATAAACATGAGTTGTAATAAGCACTTTTGATCAAACTTTAAACTTATCTACCAAAGGATATGATCATATCGATCCAGTAAGAGATATTTTTCTCGATGTGATTACTAATATACTGCCACATATGGGAGGATGTGTCCTAGGATGTAAAGAGTATACTTAGGAATCAAAATATTTCACCATGTTGAATCCATTTCCATTCTTATTTTCTTATACAAGGAGGCTAGAATAAATTATTATTTTTGGCAATGAGTATTTCTCTATTTGAATAATTGAGATCTACGTGAGATAAAAATTATCAATACATTATATATAAGTATTGATGTTGTTATAATCTTTAAGAAGGGTCAGAAAGGAATCATAAACAAAGTTTTAATTGAAAAGTTACATGATATCTTTAGATGGTAAGGGGATGCATTTGACTAGAACTTGCACTTTAGCATTTTTCAAGAGATAGCCAAATCCTACCACAGATGGTACATACATAGTTGGAGCTAACAATTACCCTTGTTTAATCAAGTGGTGTAAACAAAATTACTTTGATCTAACTCTGTTGAATTAGAGATAACATGCAATATTTTTAAACAACATTTGAACAAATTAAGTGAACTTGGGACCAAATCCTAAAGCTTTAAGCAAGGAAAAAATGAAATTCCACTCCATACAGACATAAGATTTCTCAAAGTTCTATGATCATTTCTTGTTGATTAGATATTTCTTCCCACTCCATTACTTCTCAAATTACAATGATTTTGTCAAGAATGTAGTGGCTTTTAATAAAGGTAATTTCTTTGGAGTAACAATTATAGGGAAGAGATGGATAATACACACTATAAGTGCTTTGGCTATAATTTTGTATGACAAATTGAGAAGGTTGATAGGCAATTGATTACATATCAAACCTAAATATTTTTTTATAAGTATGAATTTTATATACCCTTTATTGCTAAATTGAACACAAGATTTGAAACTAAAAGCTTTATGGTAAATTTGGAAGAGGTACTCTCCCACATAGTCCTATATCACTTTGCAAAATTCAGATGGTATCGTCACAAGCTAGGGCTTTATCATCGACCATTCATGTAAATCCCTAACGGTGAGAGACATATCATAAGAAACTCATTTGGATTGAGAAATATAATAAGGAACTAGAAGAAGACATCGTTATAGTGCATATTTTTCCTCATAGAAAGGGTCATAGGTTTTAAAAAATTGTTGATAATGAAAAATAAAGGGTTAAACCATATATGATACCATGGTGAGTTATTAGTCAACATCTGGAATGGATTTTATTTGTTGGGAAAATTAATACACCTTGAGCATTTGTAAAATTAATTTTGGAGACTTTATACACAAACTTGATCCAATACATTCTAGCTTTGATTTGTGCACCATGTGTATTATAATCATTTTTTATCTAAAGACATTATCATAGCACCCTACATGCATTTGCAATGGATCATAAAAGGATTCATGTTCTAAGGGGATAATTATGAAAATAAACTTTGAAGTGGTGGAAAAGTAAGTACATAGGTGGATATAAACCATTCGACATTCATAAATGTGGAGAAATCATGTTGTGCATTTGATGGCATCATAAAACCAACCAAACTAGTCAGATGTTTCTATTGATCATGGAATAGGATTCCAAACCCATCAGATATGAGATAGTGGCTCAATGGTTTTAAAAGGAAGTATTAAATAATTTTTTAAAATAATTTTTGGGAAACTTGAGATGTCAACCAATATAAAACCAAAGTGTCAAGTGATCTAAAATGATAATATCCTATAATGAATCCATCAGTAGTGAAAAGTAACTATCAAATGATAAATGTAGTTATGTGGAGATCATGGCTCTATCATGTTTCTTTAAAACTCTTTCAGATCCATAGTGCAAGTTAAATGATGTAAACTAGAAGAAAGACATGGAATGATGTGAATAATTTTTTATCATAAAATCCAAAATTATTGCATACATATACATCCACACCTCTCGTTTCTAGATTTCCACAATATAGAGAGGTGACCATTTTTTTTAGTTGAAAACTCAACCACGTTGAATTCACCACACATCACCTAATTTTCATCTAGTATTTTGTGAGCATTCCAACACCGTATATCCACTCTTTCAATGACATAGTTACAAAAACATTGACTATACCAAAAAATGTTTTTTAATATTTAATAAGATCCAAAAGATATCATTTAAAGTGTCACACCAATGATCCACATAATAAACTCTCCATTTCATATAAATAAATGTAATGATTCTTCCATGCCCTAGATCTAAATTACTAGTCAAGGATAAACTATTGGCCTTAATCAATTTATTTTCAGATGTTAGAAAAAAACACACCACCTGATTTTCTTATGGGAAAAGAATGTCCATTTCTGTGATTCAATTCCAAAATAAGAACTAATTACTTGCAAGGTGAGTATATGAGGCCCCCCAACATTCCACAACAATAAATTCATGAAGTAAGAGGGTCAAGGGACATATCCCCTTGACCTAATCCTTAAAGGGGTCTAAAACTATTCGACAAATAATTGATGTTGGTTAGTTTGTAAAAAATCATCAAAATGAAATGGGAACAATGTTTTTGTAACATATTCTTCCTCCTCTAATGGATGCGGTGGAATGTGAGAGCATTAAGGAGACACATGGATAGGAGAAACATATGAGAAAATTGATTTTGAATATTTATAAATCTTTTGAGTAGTAGTTTGAGAAGTTGAGATAACATTGGCAGTCAGAAATACATTGAGAGAACTAGGTTTTCATCATCTTTAGATGCTTCAAATTGGTTTTGAAAGTGCTCCCTAAAGGTTTGAGAAACCATACTTACTTCCTTTAGCATGTCATGTGCTCAAGGGCTTAAGTTAGGGTTCATCTAGAAGTTGTAGTTTGGTATTACTTGTTACAATAATTTTTATAGACATTTATAGCCCAACCTTATTCTCATTAGATTGAGTCAATATATGGTTTTGACATGGTTTTTTATGAGATGTTAACAAATGACGATATTTTATTTTTCACTAAAAGGATTAACAATGTAAACAAATATTAGGCAAGTTGATATAAAACTTCTTTTTATGAGCAACAAGAATCGCTAGCTTGAATGTCAACAGACTCCTTAAGGTCATGGGAAAGACAAACTTCAACACATATTCATTTATGGGGTTGAGGTAAATAAATTTTTGATAATTTCTAACATATAAAATTTCCTATAGTGGTGGTTATTTGTTCAATAAAATGTCATAATGGTAAGGGAAGTGTTGGGAATTCGACCAAGATTGGAACCTTAAGGGTTATTTTATCTTGGATGATAAATTTGGGTGTCTAAGGTGATAAAACAAGAAGGGAAATATGAACACACCATGCAGAAGATTTATACAAAATGAGAAAGGCATGTTGTGGGTCAAAAAATATGAAATAAACAAAAAAATTTGGTCATATTTTGGACAACAATTATCTTGATACCATGTTGCATCCATGCATACTGGAACCAAATTTTCAAGATACTTTCAAAGATAATTATCTTGAAAAAATACCATATTAAATAAAAAATAAAGCCCTTTACATGTAACATCAAATTTTAGTAAGATGTAAATCAATATTTGATAAAAATTTAGTACACCATGAAAAACCTTCGGAAAAAACTTCTAAGGTTTCTTTATTGGAGACAAAACTCTTGACAACTTCACAATCAATAGTCACAAATTCAATAATTGCATTAGTGGTGTAAGATGCCACTATATAGGCAATCTCAAGGAGAAAAAAGGACAATATATGCAAATGGCAGTCGATAAATCTTGTAACTATCTAATGAAAATGTGATATGAATACATGTAGAAGTAGGAAAAATGATTGGTGGATCACATTAAATTTTACTAGAGAACTTTTTCTAGCATCCCACATTTTATTCATAAAACACTTTAATCTTGATCTAGGAATTGGTGGGAAAAATTGAGATAAATTGTGAAGTCTTATTGAGGATACAATTTACATAGAACTTAATATACTTAATTTACAAAGTAATCAATGCTTTTCATAATGACAAGGCATTGTTTCATCTGTGTTTTTGGGACTTATTTTTGGAAACCAATTTCACTTAGAAGATTATAAAAAGTTTCATTGAGTCTTGAATCTCATAAAGAAGTAAAATATTGAATTGAAATCTTGAGATTAGTTTTAAATAGAAATAACTTTTTCAAACTTAGTGTGAGTACAATAAGAGATTGTAAAATCAAAATGTAGGATTACATTTAGAAAACACTAATATTAGATATATTATATTCCACACACTATAATAAATTCTCATTACATTACATAAACAATGACGCTTATTAAATAGGCAAGTACAACTCCTTAATATAAGGAGTCAAATACAATAAAATTTCAACCATTACTATTGTTATGTGCGTTGTTATAGCTCACATAACAACACAAACAATAACAAAATGTATTAACCAACCAACAATAAACTCACCCATGTGAGTTATAACAAGATGATATCAAGAATATTTCTAACATTCCCCCCTTATATGAACATGGGAGAGATCAACACCAATAACTAAACAACATGTGACTATGTAGCTTGCACATGGTCTCGATCATCACCTATGACTGTAAGAACTACATCATCCATGAATAGGGCCCCATCGACCTATCCAGGTGAATATATGAACTGTAACACATCAACCAACTAGTCACACTGATTAAAAACACTTCCTACAATAGTATCAATCGTAGAAATATCCACATCATCATCATAATAGGGAAAACATAGAAAATGTACTTCACATAGGAACAAGGATGGTCTTATGTTCTTATTCATCACACAACAAACCGAAAGAGGTGAAAATGAAAATATGCCATAAAATCATCAAGCGACCCCCTCATTTGTGGATGATAAGAGGATGTTGATCACCATCCTGCCTCTATTGCGACCATCCTTTGATGAATGGTGTTGCTTACTCAACAAATGTGATCTTGAAGCATTGTTTCCACATTTTGATTATTGTTCCCCCCCCGCAATGTGCAACACTTTATTTGTCATAGGATGTCGAGCTACATTGAAAATATGTTCGTAAGACACTTTTTTTATTTTTTGACTTTTGACAACAACTCAAAAATTTGACGACACTTTGATTCAGACAAGATGACACAAAAAATGATGACTTAAACAAATATACTTATTCACAGTGACACACAATGAATCTATTTTTGAAAGTGATAACATTAATAATATAAAAGCAACTCAATACTATATGAACATTTTTCCATCTAAGATAAATAACACATTATTTGACTTTCCATATAAATGACATCAAACTAAGAATACTTTTTTAATACAAAACTAAAACATATTTAGAACAAACTTTATAGAAAATAAATAAAATAAAATAAATATAATCTTGATACAAAATTTACATAAAAATTAAAACTATATATTTTCAAATAAAAGAAACACTAAATTTATAACCTTTAATAATAATAATAATAAAACTAAAAAATAAAAAAGACACACTTTGAAAATAAATGAATGAAGGATTCTAATAACGTCCACAAGATCGAACATTCTATGGGACCAAGAGCCGCAAAAAAGAATATTTCTAGATAAAAAAAAAACATCAGATCATAGAGGCTACCTGTTGATATTTCAAAAAGTTAACTCCTTTCTCGATGTTAGCTTTTCTACTATGCATCTTGATTAAAAAACTTGATATTTTGGTTTGCATTTCCTCTTGAAACAGGTTCGTTAACTTGACAGCGCTTAAACTGTCACTGTAACTTCTTCGAATGTCATTATAAGATGCACACTCCATAATGAAGTGTCATTCTATCTCCACTACCCCCTTGAAAAAGAATAAAAAAGTTCTTGTTTCCCATTCTTCTTTGGGTCCACCTACCGATTTCACATCTAAGATGATGCGAGATGGTTCTCAGTTAGGCAATTAACATCCTTGTTTTTCATTTAATTTCCGCTCCTATGTATGCCTTTTCTTTATGTTCAAAGGTGGGGTTAAAATGATTGATGTAGTATGTTTTCTTCAGTCCTATCTACCTTATCCACATGGCTATCTTGAATTTTTCTTTCACATAATTTTTATTTCCTCATTGGCATTTGGACATTTTTGCATGTTGATGTCCCATTTACTCATCCACTTGTTGTTTTACTTCTATTTATTTTTGTTTCATCTACTATTTTGGGCCATTAATTATTCTCCATTCCCTACACCTTTTTAAAATAATTTAGAGTTTGAATCATTTCCAATGATTCTAGCGGAAAGGTACCAAATTCATCCAAAATAATCTCATATGGAATCGAGGCTTTAACTTGGAGGATACCAGTTATTAAGTGCTTTTGGACGCTCTCTATCTATCTCCAATTTAAGTTAGAATCACCAGTGTGACTAGCAAGCTAAACAAGGTATTTTTGGTTTTCCAATCCCATAATTTTGCATTCTTGCACCTGTTCTATTATGAGTATAATGCATTCCACCCCCCTTGCATTCTTTTTTCCCTTTGTGTCTCCCAACTAAGCTTATTGTGAAAGTTAAGCCCAAGATATTTGTATTTTTCCACTATTTCTAATGTGTTTCCTTAGAAAAGAAACTCATATTGCCTTTTTTTTTGTCTATAGAGAAAAGATCATGATTTTTGTATTACTAGTATTCACTTGCATTCCCACCTCTTGGAAAAAAAGCTATAGAGCTTTCAAATGTTCTCTCAAAATTTGGGCAGTTTTTACAATTAGAATAAGATTGTTTGCATAAAGAAGTAGCTTTATGACATAACTAGCTAAATGGATGCCCCCTCCACCAGTGTTATCAATCCACCCCTCTAGTTTATCAATGTAGAGACCAAACAAGGTTAGAGATAGAGGGCAGCCTTGTTTGACTCCAATGTCACTTCCAAAGCATTTTGACATACCGTCACTTGTTCTGATTTTGGCCTTGACTTGCTCACAGAGCCTATGTACTGTTGCTCTATACTCATCTGGAACACCAAGCTCCTCCATTCTGATCTAGATTTTACCTCTAGGGACCATGTCAAATGCTTTCTTGAAGTCAAAAAAGAAACAGAAAGATTCCTCTCCCTGATTATCCCATATTTTTTCCACCAAGTATCTAAGAGTTATACAATGATCAATAGTGGAGTGTTTCAACCTAAAACATGCTTTTCCTTTTTCTCTTTTACCCTCTTTTTTTTGCCCAACTGCTGATTTTGTGCTCTACCATGCTACCAAATAGTTTTACAAGAAGGCGATTTACCATGATGGTCTGATAATTGAATGAATTTTTGATTTTCCCACTTTTATAAAGAGGTATAACAACACTAGTAATCCAATCTACTAGAAATACTTTTTGAATGATACCATTAAATGTGTGTTTAATATGTGGTGTGAGGGTTTCCAAGCCCCACTTTAAATATTCATCTTGCATCCATTCAATGTACTACACCTTACCCCCTGTAAGATTCTTGATGCCTTGAATGACATCCTTCATAGAAAAAAGCTTAGCTGTTGTGTTGATTACCATAGGTTTTTCTTAAAATATTTCATATAGTAGTTTGGCTTACTCTAACCATTATATGTCTGTAGTCACAAAATCACACACTTTACAAATTATTTAGTCCTGGTCTTATACTGCTATTCATATGGTTTTTTAGTGAAGAAAGTACTAATTAACCTCCTTCTTTTGGCCATTTTACTTTGCTTTCTATTGTCATTGCCGACCTCCCATACATGTATGCCCAGACTATTTCTATCATTCCATATTATTTTGCATTTTACTGGGGGCCGACAGGTGCCCTAGTCTCATTCGGGGTGCCCTGATCCTTTTCCCACTTTCCCGCCACTTTTTGGGAACTTTCTAGTGGTTTGAACATTTCATATTTCTTATGGTCATCCTTTTCAGGGTTAATTATGAAATTAGAACAAGAGAACCATATAAATATAAATTTATGTGACCATACTGAGGGAGCAAGCACTAAGTAATACCATCATCACCTAAGGTTGCATCCATCAAGGGCTAAACTTGCATCTATCTAGCTCCATCACAAAAGCACAAGGCTGGTTCATCTGCATCACACTGCATAGGAGGGAAGTTTATTCTATTCCATCCATCATTATATTACATTTTTTACACATAGTTATTGCTCGCTACTTTCACAAAGTACGACTGACACAAGAGCAGCCTAGGGCATGATTGCACACAAAACTACATCAGGTATGAGATGCAGTGAAAAAATCAGTTAGTAAGTCCACCATTGTGGTAGTTGAGGATAATATGACCCCTTCATATGCATCTTTATTTTTTAGGGGTTTGATGCTCGTTTTGGGGTTTTACAGTTCTCCTCTCAATCATTGATTATCCACGACATACAACTGAGTATAATGAAGTTAATGCAACAGACAACAAAGGATTTGAATCATTTAGTGACCCTACAAGTTTATTTTTTGGACCTCCTACACAGACCAGGGCACCCAAAACGCATACTAAGGTTCCAACATGCGCCCTGGTCCTCTCCCAAGTGCCTAAGTCCACTCAGATTACCTAGATCTAGAATTTACTGGACCTTGACAAGGTCCTTTACTCCTCCTATTTCTCTAGTCATCTCTGCGACACAGTCCAACAAACTCACCGAATAAACTAAGCCCCTTCGAACCATTCTTTGCATATTAGAGTTTCTATTTTCATTAGTCTAGTTATTTGGGTCACTTTCTACATTTATTTAATGCTTTTATTTATTGTTATTTATTGTTGTTCCTAGTTAGATTAATTACCATTATTCCACTTTTTAGTTAATCATTTTGGTGAACCTGACCTTAAAATCCACATTATATCTAGGGTTTTAGTATCCTTTTGCCATGGCTCAATCTCATGAAGCCTAAACTAAAGCTCATCTTAAATCCATTAATGATCATATTGTTGAACATCCACAAGATCTAAATTTACTTATACATGTTTCTCATGAGGAAGCTACTAATTTGGTGGAGCTCACTGCTTTCGTGGCCATACCCACCTATGTTACTACTCAATCACTCGCTTCTACTCTTCCACCTATTTATACCATTTTTGTTTCAGTCACTACTCCTACCAATCACTTTACAACACCTTTAGTTTCTCATATACAACAAGTTTCATCCATTGGTAATCAAGACTTAACTTATCTTTATCAGGACCTTCAATCTCAAATTCATAAGTTGCAACAGGGCACTTTGCATGCATCACCATTTTTAGATTCCACCTTGTTATTAAATGCTTTGTTCACACCTACCATCTCCACTTATCTACTTCCTCCTAGTTTTTTCATCCCTAAGCTTCCCATTTTAAATGGGCATGGTGACCCTGTTGTCAGCTGATTTTGACTTCGCAAAATCAATATTTTTTTTATAAAACTTTCAAAGTGTTCTTTCACGTAATTTTTATCCTTCATCTCAATTGTTTTAATCTCATGGTCATTCTAGCTTTTGTTTCATCCATTTTGAATGAGCCATTCTCCCGTTACGCCACAAACCATGTTTTAATTATTTAATTAATACTTATCTTGTTATTTAATAAAAATTAATATTTATTAAATTTTAGAGTTTTTAATTAATAATTAATAATTTAATATTCATAGAAGTTGTTTGAAAAACTTGGAAGAACTTTTCTTTTTTTATTAATTATCGTAATTACCATGAGTAAGTGCCGGGGAAATTTTTTCTTCTGCTTCCAATTGCTGTAGACAATTCTAATTTTGCTTCTATCATCTGAGAATTGGTGAGGAGATGGTTACAAGAGGTTGCAAAAGTGGAGGAAATTTGGAAGAAGGAGAAATAAAGAAATATTGCAGATATCCAAAGCCCAGAAGAAGGAAAAGCTTATTCTATAGGCACTACACGAATTTCACATGGAAACCTGACACGAGCATTAGCTAGAGCAAGGAAACCTTGAGAGTTCTAAGTAGTTTTCTCCATTACGTGATTACGAGTTTAGGAGATCATACGCCTAGAAGGAAGTAATAGTAAGAAGTTTCTGAGGTCCATGCTTGCATAGGAGAAGGAAATTTCATGCACGTGTACGAATTGATTTGGAAACTAGAATGAATACCTTATGCAGCAAAGAAGGTGAAATTTCCCGTAGCTGGTAGTTTGTTTTTGTTTTTTGTTGATATGTGCAGAAGATGGAAGCCAGTCAAGATCCTCCACGTAGGTAGAGACCAATATTTTCATGCAAGCCCGAGGATAAATCCATGCAGTCTAGTTCAAGAAGAATGATCGTTGCCCATGAGGAATAAAGATCAACACAGAGGTTGAAGACAAGTTTCCACGCCATTCTTTGAAGGGAGAACGAAGTATGTTTTTATTCATGCATATCCTGAGAAGAAGAAGATAAATTTGCTTGCAAATTCTAAGGAGGAATAAAGTAAGTTTTTTTCACCCACGCACAGCTTGAGGAGAGGATATAATTTCCGTGCATTTGTTGGGAGATCCATGCAACCTGCAAAGAGAAACAAAACAAAAATAAAAAGAAATCCACACATACCATAGCCAGGTTGATATGAAATATCATTTCCTAAAGGTGAAAGATCATGTGATGAATTTGTTTATTGAATTTTTTCATTGCAGAGAAATCCATGCAGGTTGAAGATAAGTTTCCACACAACAATTAAGGATAATTTCCACACAATATGTAGAAAAGAAAAAACCAAATGCACGCTGGGAGGAAGGAGAAATAAATCTATCTTAATCCATGCAACCAAAAGCAATTCCCATGAGGTTGCAAATTTCACACAGTAGTCAAGGAAGTTTTCACACATTTTGAGAGGAAGAACAAGATTAAAATGCAACCAAAATAGAAATCCACGCATGCACAATGTGGTGAAGTTCAACGTAGATTTCCTTTTATTATTTATTATTTTAAAAAGGGAGATATTCATGGTGCTACACATGCTGAGAAGACAATAGCTTTCACACGTCGAGGGTGGATGGAAATACCCATACACACAGTGAATATTTATAAAAAATAATAATAAGGAGCTTCGAAATTCAACTCGTTGCTAGAAGTGTAAAAATGATCTAAATTTGGATTATTTTTCAGATGGTGATTTGAGCTTTGCCTCAATATTTTTGTATTTTAATTTTGAATTCGGCATTCGCTAAATCTCTTTTTTATTAAATAATATATAATAATAATAATAATAATAAGAGTTGTATTGTTCTCGCAGCGACGGTGGTCTAGAGACTTAGCCCTGATACCTTTCCAGTGTATTGTTTTTCCTTTTCACTTTCTTTTTTTAAAAGAAAAATTCATAATGGGTGAACGTTCCAATAAGTCGGCACTAAAATATGCATACCAAGGATTAGTTCCAGCATCGTCTTTAAATTCAGCATATGATAATATTTTAGATACTGATATAGGTCATGTGGATATGGTTCAATTCTGTGATAGAGTAAGATGGGAACGGAGGACTGTCTTCTCAAAAATTATTTATCGTTGCGGTTTAACTCAAGCGACAACATTTCCAGTTGCCATACAATGCACCAAATTTGTCTTAGCTTGTGATGAACATTATAATACTGAGTGTCAAGGAATTTTTAATGACATAATTGAACCTTTCCTACTCAATTCTCCAGATCATATGGAAGATTTGTTAAGAGTACCACTTCACGAAGAAAATGTTAACATCACACAAGAATCAACACAACAATTTTGGGATGATAATCCTTTGAGATGGTTGAAGATGGTTAGTAAAAACTGGTTGGTCAAACCAAAAACTCACTGCAAGAATTCCCAAAGATTTGTTTCGGGTAGATTTTCATGAAGAAATAGGAGATGATTACTCTCCTCAGTAGGGTTTTTTGGTCTTCCTTCTGCCAAAAATTTTCATCCTTGGATGTACAAGTTCATTTGTATCATTCTTGATGTAAAGATGTTCATTGATTGGGTAAATATCGTTAGCAATACTCTCTGTAAGCAATTGATTGAGGTAAGGATGATATGTCATTTATACATGACCTCATATTTGATTTATGTTGTAGCAAGGAGGATATTTTTCAGGGTTAACAACTAGAGATACAATGGGTCCTGACAAGAATAGTGTTCTTCACTTTTACCCACAACTAGAGTTCAAGAACGGTTCTCACCATTTCTGGAGGGTAAACGGTGCTTTCCTATTCTATATAATCTAGTCACTTAGGAGAAATCTAGAGGAAATATTTTTAGAAGATGCCACGGCTTTGATAAAACAATGGGGAACTTGGTTTATCTAGTTTCCCTCTTACTCATATATACGAGTTGGTGGATTTGTGGGAGCTCCTTATAGAATTCCTAAATATGTCACCGATAAAATAACATTGATGGAAGTTTCACGTCAGATTTTCAAAATCCATTTCCTACGGGTGGATAAACACAAAGGAAGCATTTATTTCCCAATTTAGATTGGGGAATACAAATGTCCAAATTCCCACAGTGCAGAACTTATGGAAAAAGAATTTTCTCTCATAACTATACATCCTTTCACAAGCAAGGCTCAATTCGATATCAAAGGATCCATGGAAAAAGCCCTAGGAAGAAGATATAAGCACAAGGAAAACATAGAAGACTATTGGGCAGAATGTGTGGATGACAAGGAGGTAAGACGACAAAAATTTTCTCGTCTCACACTGGCTCAAATAGAAAATTATGGATTGAGGGATCCTCCCTTGAACCTTTCTGATAATGGGATTTATCTTATGGATCTTGCCTATGATCAAATAGTTTTCACTCCACTCCCTAGTATTGATTAGAGTAGAGGAGATGAAACTTCTCTAGATGTCATGAATCAACTTGTGTTAAAAAGGACTATGATGTGGTATGAGAATCAAATAGCCAATCCTCTCCCATTTCAGGCACATATGTCAGAAATACAGAGTTTTCCAATGAAAGGAAGATTTACACAAAAATAAGTGGTGCAAACTTCTTCGCATTAGTCCCCATTGACATCATCACATGAATCTCAGAGGCAAAGTCGGTGGTTACCCAAACCTGTCTCTAATAATGAAGTGATGTCTCAAGGGTCGGTAAAGTGTGTGTTTCGGGTATTTCTACTCCAAAATCATTTGTTCACATCAATGGGAGTTCCAATAGGCCTACCAAAGATCAAGATCATCAATGTCATACACCAGAGTCCAAGAAAATCCTAGTGGTACAGATATCTAATTCTTCCAAACATTTAGGTGATAAGGGTATTCCACAAGAACATGAGAATAATTAAGAATGTGTTGTAGGTGCTACTTAACCAAGGAACGAAGCCACAAAACAACTGCGTACTCGTTTTAGTCATGAGAAAGGCAAAGAATATTTTTCTTCCAGTTCTTGAATTTTTTGTGTCGAATTAATGAATGAAACACTAACCTGGGTTGACTCTGAAATAAAAAAGAGAAAGAGATTGGTCAAAGTGGCCAACATTGATTTGGAGTCTCTTTCTGCCCTCTCCAATAAATTTGTGTCCAAAAATACTAAGGTCTTCTCTCGAGTAGTGATTGATGATAGTGGAGATAAGTTTGCAGAAATTACAGTTCCTACTACTGAGAAGGATCATGGGGACATGACAGTCACTGACTATGAAGTATCCAAGATAGCCCTTGGTAAGATCACTTTTGAAAGCGATGTTGCTATGGAAAAGGATTCAATGAATAGTGTGCTTAAAATGTTGGAGAGATACAAATATCAAATTTCCTAACTCAAGGAAGAAAAGAATCAGTTGATTTCATATGTTCAACATTTGATTAGCCAAATTGAGTCTTCTTTTCCTGTTCTAGAGATGGTGGCTATTCCGGGTCAAGAAGTTCTCAATTAATCGAAGGATGTGATCACTCTAGGGCACACTCTAAGGTCATGGGTTTCTAAGATAGAAAGTGGTGGGTTAAAAAAAATTGCTGAGGTGATAAAAATATCTGAGAATATTTATGCCTACCTTGATCTAGTGTTTCCATTCAAGGAATGCTGCATTACAAAATTAATTACACTAGATCATATTTTTCCAAGTCTTCAGGATCTTTCATGCTTTTAATCTACATTCTTAGCCTTAGAGGGGATACTTGAGTTTTATCATTGCATGACAAGAATTCTATTGTTAAAACATGCTAAGGCTAGGAAAATGATTCTAGAAGACTTGGTAATTCAGTTTAATAGTTTGTATAATGAAGCCTGTACCGCACTCTCTTCCATTCAAGTCTTTATTGAAGAGATTTCTTGCACCTTCATCAATGAACATAGCCAAAGGAATTCAGTACAACATGTAGTGGAGCAGTTTACAAAATTAATACATGAAATGTATACTCTTGTTGATGTTTTTGTCACTTCTTCTATGGATCAATGTTTCAGAATCAAACATCTTTGTGAAGAGATCCAATCTAAAGTTGCAAACCTGTATACCATACCATGTAAGATTCTCTAAATGTAGGTACTTTGTGAGGTTGGTCTTCTCCCGATTTGTTTTCCAGAAGAAGAGCATATGCAACAGACATTGCAAAAGCTCAAATATTTTTAATTGGCAAAGAATCAGGATCCTTGTTTTGCCAACAACATGGTAGGATGATTTCCTATATTTTCTCATGGGTGGGAGAGTCCATTTCTCATATGATTGAGATAGGCGGACCCCATCCCTAAGGGATAAGGCACTGGTCTTTGTCGAATGTTTTGAAAGTGGTATTTCAAATGATGTTTTTGTAGAATTCACTTTTGAGGAAACTTATGAGATTTCTATTTTTAGTTGTTTTTAATAAAGTTGTTTGAAAAAGCCAAAGTCACTTAAGTGCCCTATTTAATGTGCATTTAAAATCCTAGCTACTTTGTAACCAACTTTTGGGTTATAAAAGAATGTTAGGGGTTCATTTGTAAAGGTGAATTGAGAGAGGAGAAGAAAATACTTTTGTGTGCAAGCTTTGTTTTAGGAAGAAACTTTGTGTTATTTTGTGAAGACATTTTGGAGTTAATGAAATACAAACTTTGTGTCTCATTCATTGCCTCTTGTAACATTCGATGTTCTTATGTTAATTGGATGTTATATGTTTAAATCTTATATGCAAATATTATCTTTGATCTTATTGTCATAGTTATTAAGTTGTCATTCTTGTTCAAAGTGATCAAGCTTTGTTATTTACTTGCTCTTGTGTGAGCCCTTTACTCATTCTCGTTTAACTGATGCAAACTACGTTTTATTTGTGTTAGTTATTTATTGTTCTTCTCCATGCAATATTAGGCTATTCTTTTTCCTATCTCTTACATGTTCCTTCCATCCATTCCTTTCCATTTCATTTCATCTCTTTCATTCTCTTTTATTTCCATTAATGTTCTAAAACACCCCCCACATACAATTTTGAATGTATAGATGTAAATACAGTTTTGGTTTTCAATAAAGGAAACCTCACCTTCATTGAGGAGGGATTTCATTCCCACATTGTTGCATGTCATTTGTATGCATGCCAATCCATATGCTAATAGTTTTTAGTGACTCTACTGGGGATTCTAGAATCGTTAACCAATGCTTGGTTAAATCTTTATGACTATCCCCTCTGCACAAGCTCCAATTCTTCAACCAAACCTTTTGCCTGATGATTATTTTCAAGGAGACATTTCTGCCAACCTTTGAACAGTAGCTTGGGAAAACCATGAAAGTTTGCAGAAATTTGTGGTTGTTGATAAATCCATTGATACAAAAATCTACATTGACGACCTTAGAAGAAGAGCACCCACACTTGTGGCCAGAAGATCTCCTAGACACATATTGATCATTGTTCATCGATGTGGTCCTCTTCCACCAAGGTAAGAATCTGTATGACTATTATAGGTAACCCACCTATCTTATAGCCAAATCTTCTTTTTATAGATACTCAAGAAGGCATATCATCAGATTTGAGGAAAGCTATTTGGGAAACATGAGCAATTATCATATTCATCTCACCACATCAGTACTAGATAACGAAGAAGATCAAGCCATGAGAGTTGTTAGATTTATTCAGGTGAAAATAGCTCAAGAAAGAGAGTGAAGAGAAAAGGATAGATCTGATTAGAACATGTCAGTGACCCCTTCACAGTAGATATTTCAAACTGGCAGGAAAGAGGTTAACATGAGGAGAAAAAGATAAAGGTTGATCTAACCCAATTTTTGATTTTCAAGGAAATTTTTGTTTCAAGTTATCTCCTCCAAAGAATAACTCACCTCGTAGATCTGTTCATCTTGCATCAAATCTTGAAAGAGCAATAAAGGAAGGAATCACTACCATTCAAGCACTTGTTCTTGCTCATGTTGTTTTGCCTTCGCATACCACCTTTCCCAAGATGGTGGTTAATGTACCATGGGGAAATGCCATAGGCCCATTGGCCTTACCAGCTTAACATGACCTCCTATGAGGATTGAGAAAGGTTCTTCCCAAGTTTGATGGAGATGGGAAGACGTCACCAAATGACCACATTTATGCTTTCTTTGCTACATGTGCACTTTTTTTGGTGGAATACGAGGATGTTTCTATTCACCTCTTCACTGAAACATTGCATGATGTACCGCATATTGGTTTAATCATCTGCAAAATGGATGCATTACAAACTAGAATGATATGAAAACTAAGTTTGAAGATCGATTCAAGATGATAGAGGATGAACATGATCTTCTTGACCAACTATCTCAAGCAAAGAAAGAGCCGACATAACCCATGAGGAATTTCATGGCTGAGTATAACAAAATGGTGAAACAATTTCCTGTTGGGATTCATCCAAACCCCGATGGAAAAAAATGTTTCTTTATTAATGCACAACAACCAGAAGTGTGCTATCAGTTGAGAAGGGCTAGAGTGGCTACTTTGGAACTTTCTCAATCCTTGGCCATAGAAATTGAGGATGACTTAATCATGGCGGGAAAATTCAAGAAAACTTCCCTCAAGGGAAAAAGTCAAGAAATCCCCAATGCTTTCGAAGCTATACTCACTAAGTTGGCTAATGATGTGCTAGCTTTGAAAAAGCAAGTTGCTCAAAGTAGTAAACTTGCTCCTTATAAAGACATCCCAAGAAAAGGCTACGTTCCCAAAAAATCTAGGATTGTAGGTGCTCCAACGAGGCTTGTTATTGAAGTAGCTCCCTCAACTAACTCAAAGTGTGATGTCGTTGAAGAAAGCGATGATGAATTTGAAGTCATTGAGGTTGACGAAGAAGAGCCAAATTCTGGAATATCTGAACTTGAAGTTGAAGAGATGAAAAGAGAAGTTAATAATCATTTCTTCGAGTACCGTTCAGAAGAATATGAAGAAATCATAGAAGATATGAATAGTCAATCCTTCACTGTCTTCACATGCTCTCAGAAGAAGGAGCAGAGTACCACCAAGGTGGAAGATAAAAATAGCTCCAAGGAAGTTCCTAAAGAATCTAAAACTAAAGAAGCTTCCAAAGAATCCAAGAGAAATGAGACTCCTAAAGAGTCCAAGGTGACTGAGGTTTCCAAGGTCAAAACTATTTTAAAGAAAGGAGGGTCTTTGTCAAGTCAATCAGTTGATAAATCAGCTACGAATAAAGTTTCTTCTTCCACATCAGTATCAACCAAGCCCAAAGCAAAGGTCAAAAGGGTCCCATCATCAAGTTAGAAAGAATTAGTATCTGAGACATCAAGTACGGTTACTTTACCCAAATTTGATATCATTGATCATATCAGTAAAACAAAAATTTCCATGTCACCAGAAGAGTACTTGAAGTACAATAAGGAGTAACTCAAGAAATTGGTCCAGTTTATCAAAGGTGACTCTACTGTTCATTCCTCTATAGGAATTCTGAAAACTCCCAAAGATGGGAAGACTAAAATATTGTGGTGGCCACTACACCTTTAAATGAAAAGATTGAACCTTTCTTTGTGTCCTTTCTTATCAACGGATGCAAATTAAGTAATTGTAGTATAGATTCTGGAGCCTCAGATAATGTGATGCATGTAAAAGTAGCACATGCGCTTGGGTTGAATTGTACAAGAAAATTTGGATCCTGTTACTCAATGGAGACAAGAAAAGATCCTCTGATCGGGAAGATCAAAGACACTCAAATGGTGCTAGCCCAATTTCCTCATAAGCGAGTTAAGGTAGCTATTTTAGCTACTAACATTCCTGCTTCGTATGGTATGTTGTTGAGCAGGAAATTTCACAGAGATCTAGGTGGTGAGATTCAAAGGGACTGGTCTCATGCTATGATCCCTATTAGTGGAAAAATGAAGAAGCTAATGCCAGAAACTCAGGAAAAATTCACAGTGATGAAAACCAATGATCCCCGTGCAAAACTCTTATTTCAAAACTCAAGTATGGGTAACTATATGATGACTACAGATGTTCATGAACCTGAGGTCACTTGCCAAAAATCTAATGAGATATGGAATCTTGAGTTCAATGGAAGGTGTTCCTCAATAGGTTCCGGCGCAGGAGTGCTGCTCATATCTCTGAATGGTAAAATATTTCCTTTTTCTTACAAACTTGAATTTTCAAATACTAACAACACTATAGAATACGAGGCATTAATTCTTGACCTCCAAGTTGTAGAAGAGAAAGGATAAAATTTTTGAAAGTATATGGAGATGCAAAATTGATTGTGAAAAAAGTAAGAAATTAGTTTCAAGTAAAGAATGGTCGTTTCAGACACTACAAAAATAAAGTGTGGGACGCAATAGAAGTCTTTGATGTTTTTTCCATAAAATACATCCCTTGTGAAAAGAATGACAAAGCAGATTCTCTAGTAGTCTCATCTTCATTAATGATCCCTCATTCAAAGTTTGATCAAGACAAATACACCATTGAAATGGTTTTCAGGCCAAGTGTTCCTGACAATGTAAAAAATTAGCAAGTATTCAATGATGATCAGAAAATTATTTCCTTCTTCAAAAATAGAGATAATTTTGAACAATTGTACTTTGAAGGAAGTGATTCTGCATTTTGTGAATCGACGACCTCGCTCATTCAAGAAGGAATTGAGAATGAAGATCCTGGTGATAACATCATTCAACTCAAAGGAAATAAAATTCCAAAAGGATTGGTTTCACTTGAATAATTTTTTGATAAACATGAAAGGTTTATCAAAGAGAAAGAGTAGGTAGAACCTGCAAATTCTGTTAATTATGAGCAAGTTAACATTGGTACCAAGGACAAACCCTGCTTGGTCAACATTGGTAAATGTTGCTCACCTGAGGAGTGCAAGAAATTTATAGGTCTCCTTACCAAATATTATGACGTTTTGGCTTACTCATATGAAGAATTAAAGTCTTTTTAACCTAGGGAAATGGAGCATGCCATACCCTTGAAACCTGATGCAGTTCCATTTAGGTAGAAGCAAAGACAATATAATCCCAAGATTTCATGGACAATATTCCATGAGGTTCAAAATATGTTAGACTCACGGATAGTGTTTCCTATTCAAAATTCAACTTGGGTAGCTAATATTGTACGGGTTCGCAAGAAAAATGGAGACATTAGGATTTGCATGGATTTCCGTAATCTTAATCAAGATTCCTTGAAGGATAATTATCCACTGCCAATCATGGACCATATTCTACAGGTAGTAACTGGATCGGAAATTCTATCCATGCTAGATGGTTTCTTTGGTTATAATAAGATTGAAGTGGCTAGAGACCAACATTAAACCGCGTTCACCACCCCCTAGGGTACATTTGCATATAGAAGAATGCCTTTTGGTTTGATCAATTTCGGTGCAAATTTTCAAAGGGCCATAGATATGGCATTCGTAGATTATAAAGACAAGATCATCGTGATATACCTAGATGACTTTACAGTGTTCTCAAAGAAACGATAAGATCACCTAAGAGACTTAGAGAAAGTATTGCAAAGGTGCAAACTTCATAAGATATTTTTTAATCCAAAAAAGTTTGTTTTTGGAGTTACTGAAGGGAAAATCCTACGTCATATTGTTTCTAAGGAAGGAACTAAGATTGATCTTCAGCACGTTCAACCTGTCAAGAATCTTTCCTTGCCTACATGTACGCCTGAAGTACATTCATTCTTTGGGAAGTTGAGATTTTTGAGAAGGTTTGTGTTAGATTTCACCAAGCTAACTAAATAAATCGCTGATATGATGAAAGGAAAATAATCCTTCAAATGGTCGAAGGAAGGTAGAGAAGCATTTGAACAAATAAAGGATGCTATTGCAAAAGATCCTACATTGGTGTGTCCCAATTTTAAAAAGGATTTCATAATCTATTGCTATGCTTTGCAACACACGATCTCTATCATCATGAATCAATACATTCAAGAAGGAATCAAATCTCCTATTTTATTCATGAGTTATGGATTCAAGAAACATGAACTCAATTACACTCCCCTTGAGAGGCATGCGTACGCGGTGGTGAGAGCCTTGAAACATTTCAGGTATTATGTGTTGAATTTTCATACCAAAGTCCTAATTCTAGATACCACAGTTAAATTGATGCTAACACAATAGGAACTAGGATCTAAAAGAGGTAACTGGGTCTTCAAGATTCAAGAATATGATTTGGATATCAAGCCTACTAAGTTGGTTCGAGGAAGAGGACTATGCCAACTCATCGCAGAGAATGAGCCACAAGGTGACTCTGAAGAAGAACTAGTTGAAGAAAGTTTTCCACTGGTAGTTTTTGTCAGTGCCATAGATGAATGATATTTCGATATAGCTTACTTTCTCACATATGGAGAGTGTCCTGAGAATCTAATAGCTACGGAAAAATGAGCTATCAAACTAAGATCTTCTAGGTATGTCATTTGGGACAACACTTTTTTCAAGAAAGAAATTGATGGTATGTTCCTTAGATGCCTTGATAAAGAACAATAGCCTAGGTTGTTGGAAGCCTTTCATAATCATGCTTGTGGTGGTCATTTTTCTGGCCTAGTGACAACTCATAAAATTTTGCGAGCACATTATTACTGGCCCACTATGTTTTCTGATGCTCAAAAATGGGTAAGAAAATGCGAAGCTTGTCAGCAATGGGGTTTAGATTTCATCAGGGTTTTGAATCCTAATTCTAGTGTTGGTCATACTCACATGCTCACTACAACTGACTAATTTAAAAAGTGGGTAGAAGTTATACCAATGAAACAAACATCTACTGTGGTAATTTGTGACTTCATCAAAGAAAATATATTGATTCGTTATGGAATTCCACAAAAGATCGTGACAGACAATGCCACCAATTTCTCTTCTACAAAAATGATAGGTTTTTGTTATGGGTATGTGATATCTTTATCTCATTCATCAGATTACTACCCACAGGGAAATGGTCATGCAAAATCCAGTAATAAAAACATCATTACTATCGTGCACAAGTTAGTCGAAGAAAATAAAATAAATTGGCACAAAAATTTATATGATGCATTGTGGGCTGACCATATAACTCCCAAAAGAGCAATTAGGATGTCTCCATTCCAACTCTTGTATGTAACTAATGATCAAATTCCCATCACATTGGAGTTACTACAATTATGATTGGCTCAAACAGTTGACGATGAATGCTTCGCCAATGCGTTAGATAAAAGGATCATGTTCCTAAGCAAGCTTGAAGAGCAGAGGAGTCAAGTGGAATACATGATCAAGGAAAACCAATCCAAGGTAAAGAAATTGTTCAATAGGAAAACTAAGGAGAGAAAATTTCAAATCATTGACTTAGTTCTTCTTTAGGACAAAAGACATGAACCAAAAGGAAAGCATGAGAAGTTTGATTCACTGTGGCTAGGCCCTTTCAAGATCAGACATTTCTGTGGAGACAACACCTATTACTTAGTATATCCCGATGGAACTCATTTGCCTTTTCCATACAGTGGGCAATATCTCAAGTATTATAAAAATTGAAAATGGGTTGTCCCCCATATGTACATAGGTAATTAGGATTTTGGTTGGTTTGTTTTCCTTGTTTTTCGGTTTCCTCTCTTTTTGTCATCCCATTTTTGTGCCCCAATCATCCTTTAGGATCATGTTCATTAACATTTGGTCTAGGTCCATTGTTGTGTCTATAAAGTCCTTGTCCCCAATTAGAGCCAGCTATTGTTAGCTGATTTTGACTTCGCAAAATCAATAAAAAATAATAATAATAATAATTTTTTTTATTAAAATTTGTTCTTTCACATAATTTGTAGCCTTCATCTCAATCATTTTATTCTCATGGTCATTCTAGCTTTCGTTTCATCCATGTTGAATGAGCCATTCTCCCATTACGCCACAAACCATGTTTTTAATTATTTAATTAATATTAATTAATACTTATCCTGTTATTTAATAAAATTAGTATTTATTAAATTTGATGGATTTTAATTAATAAATATTAATTTAATATTCATAGAAGTTGTTTGAAAAACTTGGAAGAACTTTTATTTTTTTATTAATTTCCATAACTGCTGTGAGCAAGTGCTGGGGGCAATTTTTCTTCTGCTTCCAATTGCCGTAGACAATTTTAATTTTTCTTCTATCATCTAGGAATTGGTGAGGAGACGGTTACAAGAGGTTGCAAAAGCGGAGGAAATTGGGAAGAAAGAGAAAAAAAATATTGCAGATATCCAGAGCCCAGAAGAAGGAAAATATTATTCTACAGGCACTGGCCAGCTTTCACACAGAAACTTGACATGGGCATTAGCTAGAGCCAGTCAACCTTGAGAGTTCTAAGTAGTTGTATCCATTGTGGGCTTACAAGTTTAGGATATTTTACGCCTAAAGGGGAGTAATAGAAAGAAGTTTCTAAGGTCCACGCTTGCAAAGGAGAAGGAAATTTCATGCACGTGCAAGGATTGATCTAGAAACCCAAATGAATCCCTTATACAGAAAAGAAGGTGAAATTTCCCATAGCTGGTAGTTTGTTTTTGTTTGTTGTTGTTATGTGCAGCAGCTGGAATCCAATCAAGATCCTCCCCACAGGTAGAGAACAATATTTTCATGCAAGCCCGAGGATAAATCCATGTAGTCCAGTTCAAGATGAATGAAAAGCTACCCGCGAGGAATAAAGATCAGCAAAAAGATTGAAGACAAGTTTCCATGCCATGCTTGGAAGGGAGAATGAAGTCTATTTTTATTCACGCATATCCTAAGAAGAAGAAGATAAATTTGCTTGCAAATTCTAAGGAGGAATAAAGTCAGTTTGTTGTCACCCACGCACAACCTGAGGAGAGGAGATAATTTCCACGCATTTGTTGGGAGATCCATGCAGCCTATAAAGAGAAACAAAACAAAAATAAAAAGAAATCCATGCATACCATAGCCAGGTTGATTTGAAATACCATTTCTTAAAGGTGAAAGACCCCGTGATGAATTTGTTTATTGAAGTTGTTCATTGCAGATAAATCCATGCAGGTTGAAGACAAGTTTCCATGCAACAGTTAAGGATAATGTCCACACAGCCTGTAGAAAAGAAAAAACTAAATGCACACTGGGAGGAAGGAGAAATAAATCCGTTTTAATCCACGCAGCCACAAGCAATTCCCACGAGGTTGAATATTTCACACAACAGTCAAGGAAGTTTCCACACATTTTGAGAGGAAGAACAAGATTAAAATGCAACCAAAATATAAATCCACGCATGCGCAATGTGGTGAAGTTCAACTCAAATTTCCTTTTACTATTTATTATTTGAAAAAATGGAGATATTCATGGTGCTACACATGCTGAGAAGACAATAGCTTTCCCATGTCGAGGTTGGATGGAGATACCCATGCACACATTGAATTGTTTTAAAAAATAATAATAAGGAGCTTTGAAGATTCAACGCATTGTTAGAAGTGTAAAAATGATCTAAAATTGTATTATTTTTCAGATGGTTATTTGAGCTTTGCCTTAATATTTTTGTATGGTCATTTTGAATTCGGCATTCACTAAATCTCTTTTTTATTATATATATATATATATATATATAATAAAAAGAGTTGTATTATTATCGCGGGGATGGTGGTCCAGAGACTTAGACCCGAAACCTTTCCAGTGCATTGTTTTTTCTTTTCGCTTTCTTTTTTTTAAAAGAAAAATTCATAATGGGTGAATGTTCCAATAAGTCGGCACTAAAATATGCATACCAAGGATTAGTTCCAACATCGTCTTTAAATTCAACATATGATAATATTTTAGATAACAATATGGGTCATGTGGATATGGTTCAATTCTATGACAAGGTAATACGAGAAGGGAGTAATGTCTTCTCAAAAATGATTTATCATTTCGGTTTACCTTAAGCGACAACATTTCCAGTTGCCATACAATGCCCCGAATTTGTCTTAGCTTGTGCTGAACATTATGATCCCAAGCATTGGGGAATTTTTAATGATAGAAATGAACCTTTCCTGCTCAATTCTCCAAATCATATGGAAGAGTTGTTAAGAGTACCACTTCATGAAGAAAATACTGACATCATGCAAGAATCAACATAACAATTTTGGGATGATAATCCTTTGAGATGGTCGAAGATGGTTAGTAAAAACTAGTTGGTCAAACCAAAAACTCACACTTCAAGAATTCCCAAAGAGTTGTTTCAGGTAGAGTTTCATGAAGAAATAAGAGATATGATTACTCTCCTCAGCAGGGTTTTTGGTCTTCCTTCTGCCAGAATTTTTCATCCTTGGATGTACAAGTTCATTTGTATCATGTTCATTGATTGGGAAAGTATCTTTAACAATACTCTCCATAAGTAATTGATTGAGGTAAGGATGACATGTCATTTTTACATGACCTCATATTTGATTTATGTTGTAGCAAGAAGGAGGATATTTTCAGGGTTAACTAGAGGTACAATGGGTCCTGGAAAGAATAGTTTTTTTCACTTTTACCCATAGCTAGAGTTCAAGAACGGTTCTCACCATTTCCAGAGAGTAAATGATGTTTTCCTATTCTATATAATCTGGTCACTTAGGAAAAATCTAGAGGAAATATTTTCAGAAGATGCCAAGGCTATGATAAAACAATGGGGAACTTGGTTTATCTAGTTTCCCTCTTACTCCTATATACGAATTGATGGATTTGTGTGAGATCCTTACAGACTTCCTAAATATGTCAGCGATAAAATAGCATTTCTAGAACTTTCACGTCAACTTTTAAAAATCCATTGCCTACTAGTGGATAAACACAAAGGAGGCATTCATTTCCTAATTCAGATTGGGGAATACAAATGTCCAAATTCCCACAGTGCAGAACGTATGGAAAAATAATTTTCTCTCATAACTATACATCCTTTCAAAAGCAGGGCTCAATTCGATATTAAAGGATCCATGGAAAAATCCCTAGTAGAAAGATATAAGCAAAAGGAAAACATAGAAGACTATCAGGCATAACGTACGAATGACAGGGAGGTAAGACGATGAAAATTTTCTCGTCTCACACTAGTTCAAATAGAAAATTATGGATTGAGGGATCCTCCCTTAACCCTTGCTGATAATGGGATTGATCTTATGGATCTTGCCTATGATCAAATATTTTTCACTCCACTCGGTATTAATTGGAGTAGAGGAGATGAAACTTTTCTAGATGTCATGAATAAACTTGTCTTAAAAAGGACTATAATGTGGTATGAGAATCAAATAGCCAATCCTCTCCCATTTCAGGCACACATGTCAAAAATACAAATTTTTCCAAAGAAAGGAATATTTACACAAAAAGAAGTGGTGAAAAATTCTTCGCATCAGTCCCCACTGACATCATCACATGCATCTCAGAGGTAAATTCAATGGTTACCCAAACCGGTCTCTAATAACGAAGCAATGTCTCAAGGGTCGGTAAAGAGTGTGCCTCTCAAGGAAGGAAAAGAACGTGTTTTGGGTATTTCTACCCAAAACTCATCTATTCACATCATTGGGAGTTCTAATAGGCCTACCAAAGATCCAAATCATCAATTTCATACACCAGAGTCCAAGAAAATCCCAGTGGTACAAATATCTGATTCTTATGAACATCCAGGTTATAAGGGTATTCCACAAGAACATGAGAATAATAAAGAATGTGTTACAGATGCTACTTCACCAAAGATCGAAGCCACATAAAAACTACCTACTCGTTTTAGTCATGAGAAAGGAAAAGAGGATTTTTCTTCCAGTTCTTGACTTTTTTGTGTTGAATTAATGAATGAAACACCAACCTGGGTTGACTCTGAAATAAAAAAGAGAAAGAGATTGGTCAAAGTGGCCAACATTGATTTGGAGTCTCTTTCTGCTCTCTCTAATAAAGTTGTGCCCAAAAATCCTAAGGTATTTTCCAGAGTAGTGATTGATGATAGCGGAGATAAGTTTGTAAAAATTACAGTTCCTACTACTGAGAAGGATCATGGGGACATGACAATCACTGACTATGAAGTATCCAAGATAGCCCTTGGTAAGACCACTTTTGAAATTGATGTTGCTATGGAAAAGGATTCAATGAATAGTGTGCTTAAAAGGTTGGAGAGATACAAATCTCAAATTTCCCAACTCAAGGAAGAAAAGAATCAGTTGATTTCATATGTTCAACATTTGATCAGCCCAATTGAGTCTTCTTTTCCTGTTCCAAAGATGGTGGCTATCCCAGATCAAGAAATTCTCAATCAATCAAAGGATGTGATCACTCTAGGACACACTCTAAGGTCATGGGTTTCTGAGATAGAAACTGGTGGGCTAAAAACAATTGCTGAGGTGATAAAAATATCTGAGAATATTTATGCCTACCTTGATCTAGTATTTCCATTCAATGAGTGCCTCATCATAGAATTAATCACACTACATTGGATTTTTCCAAGTCTTCAGGATCTTTCTTGCATGGAATCTACATTCTTAGCCTCAGAGGGGATACTTGAGTTTGATCATCGCATGACAAGAATTCTATTGTTAAATCATGCTAAGGCCAGGAAAATGATTCTAGAAGACTTGGTAATTCAGTTTGATAGTTTGTATAATGAATCCTATACCGCACTCTCTTCCATTCAAGTCTTCATCGAAGATATTTCTTGCACCTTCATCAATGAACACAGCCAAAGGAATTCAGTACAACATCTGGTGGAGTAGTTTACAAAATTGATACATGAAATGTATACTCTTGTTGATGTTTTTTTCACTTCTTCTATGGATCAATGTTTCAGAATCAAACATTTTTGTGAAGAGATCCAATCTAAAGTTGCAGACATGTATACCATACTATGTGAGATTCTCTAAATGTAGGTACTTTATGAGGTTGGTCTTGTCCCGATTTGTTTTCCGAAAGAAGAGAAGATGCAACAAACATTACAAAAGCTCAAATATTTTGAATTGGCAAAGAATCAGGATCCTTGTTTTGCCAACAACATGGTAGGATGATTTCCTATATTTTATCATGGGTGGAAGAGTCCATTTCTCATATGATTGAGATAGGTGGACCCCACCCCAAGGGATAAGGCACGGGTCTTTGTCGAATGTTTTGAAAGTGGTATTTTAAATGATGTTTTTGTAGAATTCACTTTTGAGGAAACTTATGAGATTTCTATTTTTAGTTTTTTTTGATAAAGTTGGTTGAAAAATTCAAAGTCACTTAAGTGCCCTATTTAATGTGCATTTAAAATCCTAGCTACTTTGTAACCAATTTTTGGGTTATAAAATAATGTTAGGGGCTCATTAGTAAAATTGACTTTGAGAGAGGAGAAGAAAATACTTTTGTGTGCACAATTTGTTTCAGAAAGAAACTTTGTGTTCTTTGTGAAGACATTTTGGAGTTAATGAAATACGAACTTTGTGTCTCATTCATTGTCTCTTGTAACATTTTATGTTCTTATGTTCATTAGATGTTAGATGTTTAAATATTGCATGCAAATATTGTCTTTGATCTTATTGTCAACGTTATTAAGTTGTTGTTCTTGTTCACAATGATCAAGCTCTGCTATTTACTTGCTCATGTGTGTTCCCTTTACTCATTCTCGTTTAACTGATGCAAACTCCATTTTATTTGTGTTAGTTATTTATTGTTCTTCTCCATGCAATATTAGGCTTTGATTTTACCTAACTCTTGCATGTTCCTTCCATCAATTCCTTTCCATTTCATTCCATCTCTTTCATTCACTTTTATTTCCATTAATGTTCCAAAACACCCCCACATACAATTTTGAATGTACAAATGTAAATATAGTTTTGGTTTTCAATAAAGGCAACCTCACCTTCATTGAGGAGGGACTTCATTCCCACACTATTGCATGTCATTTGCATGTGTGCAAATCCATATGCTAACAAATCCGTAGGAACATATTAGAGAATTTCATGTTGTTTGTCTAGATTTTACTAATGATCATGTTTTTTTGGCTAAAAAATTTCCTCGTTGTCTCTATGATTATGCGATGCGTTGGTTTTACAACCAACCTATTCACTCACTAACTTCCTTTATGCATCTAGTCGATGCTTTTCTTACTCATTTATTTATCAATATTAGCTCCAATATTTGCTATGCTTAGTTAGCACAACTGAAAAAAATACCCAATGAACACCTAGCCAACTATGTCTTGAGATACAAAAATTATCTAGCTAAGATGTCTAATGTGCTAGGGGACTCTGAACTTCAGGATTTGTTTATCCAGAGTCTCTTACCGCCACTATAGGAAAGTGTTCTCTTTAATACCTCTCGATCTTTCGACCAAATTTCTCACATTCTCAAGCTTCCTGAAACTAAACTCTTTTCCATAGGAAAACTTAAGTATAAGGAAAATGTTTCCTCATCCGCTCGTTCTCAAAATAAGGAATCATTCAAACCATTTACAAATAAGCCTGTTGATTCCAAAGTTATCGTCAATACATTCACTACTCATAAATAAGTTCAATCACAACTGTTTAGGTGAGCATTCACTAACTTTCCTATGGTCCCACATCTCATACTACAACAAATTCTCGAGAGAAAACTTTTCACGCTCCCTCCACCACTCGAATTAGATCCGTCACGACCAAAATCTAGGAATTACAATGAATTTTTTTTATGTGATTATCATATATGTGTGGGAAATTCTATATATCGATGTTTTAATCTCCACACAATCATTCAAGATCTTATTGATAATAACAAGCTTGAATTCCCGGAACCCACAACTTATACACTAGTCAATGTTTAGGGTAAACTCAAATTATTTAATTAGCAATCCCAACAACATGAAAATAAATCATCTGGATCTTCTGCTAATCATACATATCACAAAGTGTCTCCTCCTACATCAAGGTCTCTTAATTTCTTAGTTGCACATATTGACGCTTCACTACCGATCATCTCTTTCTCTAACTGTAGTCACAAAATCACACACTTACTATTACATTTATACTTCCAGGTATGTTATTTTATATATGGATCTTGCGTAATAAAATTATTCACTAGTGACCCATCCCTTGGTCTTGTTGTCAGTTAGTCGGTCATCATTGTTATTTGTCTGGTTCATTCGTCACTTGTCTATATAGTTTTGGGTGTCTTTTAGGGAGTCTCAGGTGTCATAATTTTCTCAGTTGTCATCTCCAGTTCTATAATTGGGCACCTAGGGTTGTAATGGGGCACCCCATTTTGTGATTTTAGGAGCCCGTGTTTTTCGTAATTTGTGGTCCTAATTTATTTGTTTTAGGTCAGTCTTTGTTGTTACCCCATGCATTCCCCTAGGTTGTAGTTGGCAGTTTCGGGTCACTAGTGTCAAAATTTGAACAAGAGATCCCTATATAAACATAACATACTCACTACATTATGGGCGAACATCTTACTATCAAGGGAAACTATCTACTAAGGCAAGGGGTTGCATTTGGGCATCTTCTACATCTACATCACATAAGCATAGGGGGAAAGGGTTGTATTCTTTCTATTCCATCCACCATTTGCATTTTTACATCTAGTTATTGCCCCCTACTTCTACGTCATTGGCGCTAGGACATCCTAGGAAAAAAATTGCACACACACGCACATAAAACTACATAGGGTATGGAATGTAGTGCAATGCTTAGTTGTAAGTCCACCATTGTGGCAGCTAAGGTCAGTCTGACCTATTCATATGCATTTTTATTTCTTAGGAATTAATGCTTTGAATAGGGTTTTGTAGGTGGATCTTCACACAACATTTACAATGACATAGGTGAAACATTATTGTGAAACTCGTGTGAAAGAAACAAAGGTATTACAGAGATATTGTGACACTACTAGACCCTCCTGATATTTTCTACAGTCTACAACACCCACATCACAGACCTGGGCACCCTGTGGCACTCCAGTATCCTCCCAGGTGCCTCAGTCTAGTTAGATACTTAGCTTCTACCCTTCCTGAGGCCACCTAGTCACAGCTTTGCCCAGTCACACATCAAGTCTTACTTAGTCCAACACAAGCGAGGTAAGTTAACTTGAGGTTAGTACCATATCCCTCTTATTTCCATTATTTCAATACATTCAAATAATAAATTTTATTTTATTTAGATCTAGAATTTCAATATAACATTATGTTTCTATTTAGATTAACTCTTTAAAATAAGAAGAAAATCAATCTTTCTCTATTTTTAGTTAATCATTTTGGTGAGCCCTACTTTTCGAATAATTTTCTTTTTAATAATTAGTGGTTAAGCATAGTTCTTCTTTTCTCCCATCATGTCTCATTTTAGCATCAATCCTATCTATGATGAGGCTTTCATAGCTAAGCTTAAGGCTTTATATAACCCCTATGATTTTACCTGATGATACTCAAAAAGCCCTCTTGGAAGGCCAAGTTAACTAGTCTTGTTGATTCTCCTATAGGTATTTTCCTTGTTGATGACCCTATTGCTTTCACTCGTTGTACACCATGTCATCCGGTTGCATGTGGTCCTTCCTCTGATATGCCACCTAATGCTTTAGATGAATCTATCATTGATTACTTATTAGGCATTGATTAACAATCAAGTGTACCTCATACCTCTTCTCCCTCTACTCCAACTACTACTATAACTACTCCTATGTCTTCTACTACTTCTGATAGTCCTCCTCCCACATCTCATTCTAGCTTGCATTCTCCTTCATATTACATTGATGATCCTATTGATCTGCTTGATGGCAACAACATTATTTTTGGAACCCCATCTTCTACTAATGATCATCATGGGTCTCCTTATTTCTATACCACTGAGTGTGACTCTTCTACTCCATTATTTTAATCCACTGAGGTTGCATCTACTATTGTGCATGAGTCACCACCCGCTATTGCTTCTTATTCCTTCTATCCCCACATCCTCTACATCTCCTATTGCATCTTCACCTATAGAGGTTTCCTCATTTCTCACTACACCTACTAGGGGTTGTGGTGATACTAGCCATACTATAGCTCCTACATCATCATCTACCATATCTCCTTTAGCATCAAACTCCACTATATCACCTCTTGATATCCCTATGATCACTCATAATGGAAAAATTCAACCATTTAATACATTATTTCCATCTCCTACCATCCCTTCATAGGATATTTTATCTCTCATGCATGTTGTACGACAACTCCAATCACAAGTTCATACTCTTACTTTAGAAAGTAAATCCTATTATGCCTCTATTGACAACAATTCTTTACATGGAAATCATGTTCCTAAAAATATTCATAATTCTACCTTCCCTAAATACTTTCCATGCCTACTTTCACATGTTTCGATGGTACTGGAATCCTCATGCTCATATCCTACACTACCGTAGGCTTATGGATAATTACTCTAATGATCGTTTGTTGCTTAAGGCATTTCTCTATAGTCTTACTGATGAGGCACTACAATGGTACACCCACTTACCCTTTGGGTCCATTAGCACTTTCTATGACATGGAGGATGATTTCCTCCATCATTTCATTCTTAACAATGGCCCTTAGGTTACTTATGACCACATTCCTACTTTACATCAAGGTTCCGTTGAACCTATCCAAGACTATATCTTACGGTTCAATGTTTGTATACACCATATCATCTTCCAACCTAGTGACTTAGAAAATAAATTCATCTTTTTTCGTTGTCTCATTCCTCCACTTAAGAAAAGGTTACAATATGACACTCGTGAGCCATTTGTTCTCTTGTGCTATAAATTCATTGATCTAGAAAAATATCTTATATCCTCACATATCGTTGAACCCACACATGTTTCTCTGCCAGTTCCATCCTCTACTCCTCCACTCCCAGTTGAGTTGATCATCCAAATCAATCTCCGCACCTTTTCCTAAAGTGTATTCTAAACAAGCTCCGCCCTCTTCTTTACCACCACCACATCCTTCTCTAGTTCCATAGCAAGCTCCTACTTCCACCACTCCACCTCCATCACGAGATCCTTTGTATTTCTCTCCTCACGCTCGAACACATGATGTGCTACACATATTAATCAATGAGCGATTAATTCGTTTACCCTCTAACCAACATCATCTCCAGCACCACTTGCAACGTCAGTGTGACCAACACTATTGTAATTATTCATCACATCCTTGGCCATAAGGATAATGATTGCCTTTCCCTATGTGAGAGGATACAACAACTAGTGGATTCTGACATCATCTCCTTTTGCCTCTTGTGATTGGTCATTATCTCCTTCACCATGTCAGTTTAGGCGTAACCCACTTGAGTCTTCTCCATCAGGTGCTCAGTTTCATTTCATGATCCACAGCCACATGCTTGTTCTCCACCTCATCCATATTTTCCACCATTACATTCATTGCATCCATTACATTCATAGTATGCACCACTTTATGTTCCTGCATCTCATGGTTTTTTGTCGAGTCTCTGCATACCCATGGTTGACTACACATGACATTCCATTTGGTTCATACACTCACACTGCGTACATTCCACATGTTTCCACCGCCACCCATCATCTTGGTCTTTGGTAGGTGATTATTATCACCTTACCCCCTAATGATGCACTTGTGTTCTTATGGTTCTTACATGATTGTTGAGGGATTAGTTCTAAGAACCTTTCATCAAAATATCCTTCATCTCATCTAGCACACTCAATCATTTCCTGATGATGCACTCTTGTTCACTCAGCTCATACTTGACTACTGAGGGCTCTTATTTACATGAGCCTAGTCATTCACACGTTGGGGGGCATATTTAATCCCCCCCTCTTATTTTCATCACTCTATCCTCTTATAATTACATTACGTTCTCACACAATCATCACAATACATTGTATCATTTACATTTATCCATTTTCACATTTATTATATTATCATCATTACATTACCTATATGCTACATATTTTTCATTCAATAAACATTTAATCAATCACATTACATATATAGTCATCATTCACCATACACATTTTACCTACTACTACTACCATCAACATGAAAATTTATATTCATCACATACAATGCAATACACATGCTAGGATAATAACCATATAATCATACAACATCCATTACAACGTTAAAGAAAAATATTCCAATGTCAACATATATAAAAAATAGTTATCCATACACATATCATTCATACAATCATAACCCGAAAAACATATTTCATAACTGGGGGGCAAGGCCCCCACATCATATACCATAATCACCATCATAACTCATCGCCGCTATCACGCTCTCATGTACTATGAGAGCCCTAGAACTTGGATGCCTCTCCACCAACATGATGTTGCATTTTGTGGCCCCAAAACTTCTCCACCTTCCTACGTAGCATAGAAATATCTGTAACTCTACTCCAAAAACTGATGTTACAAGTCCACATACTGTGTGAACACATCATGGGCCAAGGGACCACCACCTACTACCTCTCAGGCACGTCGAGTCTCCTGCATGCCTTGTCCCTCTCACTTAGCAACATCCTACATGTCACCACTGCTATTGCCACTAGCTCAAAGAGATGGGCATGCTCACCTGTAATGTCATCAAAATTACTCCAATATCCCTCCACCTAGCACATCATTCGGCACATTTCCAACAATGTACAGATCGATGTGTCTACTATCAATGACCAATAGGCATCTCCTGTAAACATAACATACAAACCCATGTTATACAAACACATACAAAACAAAATAGATAATTCACTAACCACAATATAGGCATACACAAATACTTACGCTCTACCACGACCGCTGCTACAGGGTGAAGCACACCTCCCTCTCCTGCTCCTCCAGGTGGAAATTCCATGGCACCCATGAATATTGGGTATAGTAATACCTGATGATGTGCTTCCCACCATGCACGATACTCCTCGGTACACCTTGCGTCATCTCCATCCACAACTGCTATCATTGGGTCTGTCTCATCAGTGTTGGTGGTATCAACTACTCTTTGTGGGCCCTGGCCTCACACCCACCCTCCTAGGGGATCTGATAGCTCTCAACCATATATATGGCTCTGGGGAACATCTTGATCCATGCCTAACTATTGTGACACTCTCTCCACTTGAAAAATATCTACCACACCTTGAAAGTGGTCCTCTAGCCACATAGTCCTCTGAATGCATCGCAACTCTGTAGCATCCTCAGGCCATCCCCCATAATCATGATATGGCCTCCATATAACCTGACTTGGGCCCCATCCTATCTATAAGTTCCCTAAAGGTGTCAGAATCCATCTTCCTACTATGAATATCCACCCAACATTGAGCATATATCTCAAGTTGAGCCCACTCTCCTCATGGACCTTAAACTAGTCTCAATACAACTATGTTCTCATATGGCCATACATGTAGTAGTGTGGTGGCACCTATAACCCCACCATGCTCATCCTGCGTAAATCGATATAAGTCTCTATATAAATGGGCCAACACACATTGTGCCCACATGTATCCCATCCCTTCCTCCTCTATCTGCTGACATATGTTATGCATCTTATATAATATGTTGACACATCCACCCTCCATGGGTATACATGAAGCAATCACCACTACTGATAAATTTCTACAAGCGTGGAACCCTAGACTAACAATATCACATCAAACTGATATGGGCCTCGGTAGGTACCTGAGCCCCTACAAAATATCACCTCACCGAGCGCATCTACCACTCCATATCCACTACTTCCATCACTCGTACCCTCTCCCCAACAACTGACAATTCAAAATGTGATATACATCCTCCAACATCACTGTCATCTCCCCATAGGTAACCAAAATGTGCATGTGTCTGCACACCATCTCTCGCACAATGCAGTCAACATGGGCATGTTATGGGGCACATCCCCCATCTATGCTATATGCCACAGGATAGCACGGTCCATCACATCCCACTCATCATCTGACAACCCAGTCCAACTAATGTACTCAAGTGACAACCACCACGGAACTCCCTCGAATGGATATCCCTTTACAAAAAAACCAAACAACAACAAATGTAATCGTTAGAACACCTTATACAACCAACCACACTTATTCAACATACTAGAAATATGGTTTTTGGCATTATCCACTAAATCAACAAATTCTAGACTAGGGAACCCAGATACAAGACTGGGGTCTCCCAGAGTAGGACACTAGTGCATGCTTCTAGGTGCTCCAGTCCCAAGGGTCACTATAACCCTCATTGCTCTTTTTCAGGTCCCAAATGCTGAGAAAATAAAAAACCCCAAATTTTCAAAAATTCAACTAAAATTTCTATTACACCCTACATTTTTGCAAAAATAATGCACTTACCAACTCTGCAGTCGTGCGTGACGCTAAAATGGTCACCACCCTCTCAAACTGAACTAGGACGTAATGGTCTCACTTGAGGCATCTTCACTCACTCTGTACACACTCTCACACTCACATAAAATAAAAATGAAGTGATAAAATACTTTTTCACTTTACTATTTATAGTTACTTTTCACTATTACCTTTACTATGGTCCCTATTTCGCACTTATTATCGCCACTAATACACACTACATCGTTTTGCTTATATCTTGCGTGTTTTAACTTTGATTTCCACCCCGTTTAAGAAATTTTTTTAGAATCCCACCTACCACCATATTCTACATGTTTGAGATGCACATTATATCTCTTCACCTGTTGTCTCTTATTCACTACACTTGCATTTTAACCTCTTGCCATTACTTTTGGCTTGGAGTTCGTTATTTTCATCACTCCCTCTTTTGCCGAAAGGGGGGCATATTATTGGGGGTCCCCCTATAATCCCCCTCACATCACCATGCATTCAAACATTGTGAATCCAACATTTACCAATACATAACATGATATTTCACCATCAATCCCCCCTAACGACCTAATATGGGGGCAACAAACATTTAAAATTTCCTAAACACGATCACACATTACTTTCTATCGATTCCCCATAATGACCTAACTTGGGGCAACAAATGATTAAAAATATTTTTAAGTGACATTTCATCAATGTCTATTGACTTTCCCCTAATGACCTAACCTGGGGGAAATTAGAGCAAAAAACCTCTCCATGAGTAGCCAATCAAAACAATCAATCAACCAATCAAAATCAATGCGTTCAAATCAAAAATCATGTCATTCAAATCTACAAGCGATATCCCAGATGACCTAACTTGGGAGTTTATTCTATATTCACCACCTACTTCCCAGATGACCTAACTTGGGAATCCATCATACATGTTTGCGTTCACTTCTAGATGACCTAACTTGGAAGCTACCTCTTTCATATCATGTTTGCTTCCAGATGACCTAACTTGGAAGCCACCTCTTTCATTATACGTTTTCTTCCAGATGACCTAACTTGGAAGCTACCACTTTTCATATTGAATTTTCTTTCCAGATGACCAAACTTGGAAGCCTTCACATTCATATTCACTTCAGTGATCTTTCACCCATGGAGTGGGGGAAAGAGTTATTTTCCCTATAACTCCTATATGGGTCAATTGTTTAATCAAAATAATTTGGATCCAAAAATCACAAAATTTGATCTGAGTCTGTCTGTAGCAGCTAGATCTTGAGGATGTAGTTAAATATTGGAGAATAACACACTTTTCTCCCTACACTCTTCCTCTGGTGGTAGGATGCCCAAATCCTCTGATTATTCCATTCATATACAAGCGTTCGGGTTGGGAACTGATCACTCCCTACCCACCTATTCATTATTAAACCACATTCAAAATCATCATACATTCTAGTCATCACTTTCATTTACCACACTTCATCACGACATTTACACTTTTTCATTATGTTACATGGATCAACTCGTTGATCCATGGTTCAACACACTTTTATAGTTCTATCGGCACACTTCTACTACACATCTACATGTTCTTCTACAACATGGGCTTCTCTGACTCTTTTTCTCAGGTACGCATCTCTATCTACTTTATGTTACCAAGCTTTCCGCTCACCAACATAAAGTGGGGGAAAATGTAGTCACAAAATCATGCACTTACTATTACATTTATACCACCGGGTATGTTATTTTATATATGGATCTTGTGTAATAAAAGTATTCACTAGTGACCCATCCCTTGGTCTTGTTATTAGTTGGTCAGTCATCATTTTTATTTTTTTGGTTCAGTCGTCACTTGTCCATACAGTTTTGGGAATCTTTTAGAGAGTCTTAAGTGTTGTAATTTTCTCAGTTGTCATCTCCAGTCCTATAGTGGGGTGCCTAAGGTTACACTAGGGTGCACCCTGGGGTGCCCCAGTCCTTGTGATTTTAGGCACCCGTGTTTTCGTAATTTGTGGTCCTAATTTATTTATTGAGGTTGGTCTTTGTTGTTACCCCCGTGCATTCCCCTAGGTTGTAGTCGGCAGTTTCAGGTCACTAGTGTCGAAATTTGAACAAGAGATCCCTATATAAACATAACATACTCACTACATTATGGGAAAACATCTTACTATCAAGGGCAGCTATCTACTAAGGCAAGGGACTGTATTTGGCATCTTCTACATTTGCATCACACAAGCATAGGGGGAAAGGGTTGTATTCTTTCTATTCCATCCACCATTTGCATCTTTACATCTAGTTATTTCCCCCTACTTCTACGTCATTGGTGCTAGGGCATCCTAGGCACAAAATTACACACACATGCACATATAACTACATGGGGTCTGGAATGTAGTGCAATGCTTAGTTGTAAGTCCACCATTGTGGCAGTTAAGGTCAGTCTGACCTATTCATATGCATTTTTATTTCTTAGGAATTCATGTTTTAAATAGGGTTTTGTAGGTGGATCTTCACATTGCATTCACAATGACACATGTGACAGTATTGCGACACATGTGTGATAAAGATGAAGGTATTACAGAGATATTGTGACACTACCAAACTAGGTCCTGAGCTTTTCTACAGTCTACAACACCCAAATCACATAGACAGGGAACCCCAGGGCACTCTTGTATCCTCCCAGGTGCCTCAATCTAGTTAGATACATAGCCTCTACCCTTCCCAAGGCCACTCAGTCATATCTTTCCCAGTCTACACAATAGTCTGCTTCAATCCAGCACACAGCGAGGTAATTCAACTTGAGGTTAGTACCATATCCCTCTTACTTCCATTATTTCAATACATTTATATAACAAAATAAAATATTTAGATCCAACATTTCAATATAGCATTTTGTTTCTATTTAGATTAACTCATAAAAATAAAAAGAAACTATATTTTTCTCTATTTTTAGCTAATCACTAACCACGTTTATGGCTATGGAATCCATGATCACATCTCTAAAATCACCTAAATATTACAACACCTTAAGTATGCTTCGGTCAAGCTATCAATGATACTAAGGTTCTCCCATCATGGCCCATTACCTCATGTTCTATGTCTACTACATGTGAGGCATATTAGTAATCCTCTATCGCAAATTGAATACCATTACTGAATTAGCCTCTCATCGGTGTGATCGTAATACTAAGTTATGGTTGGTCCTCTTACTATGTGTGAGCCTTTCCTTAATGGAAACACAGTTGATGACTGATACATGCTTCTCGGTCATTAATTGGATCCTCGCTGGGTATCAATCTAACAAAGTATCAAGGTATCACCTATGGCTTGAAATTCATCCATCGAATTAATGGACATAATGATCTATCGATTGGTATCACACCATTTACTTCATGAAGAATAAAACATCTCCTGAGCATCATAAGTCTTTACACTACCACCTTCATCGTGTAACACATCACATTCCATGTTACTCTATGCGCTATCTACAAATAGTTCTACCTACTCACACAGGTTGTGTAAATGACCGCACTCACTCTACTAGTCCTACACATGAGGTAACCACGCCATCACTTCTAGGATTGTTCACTGCCTATGGACATAGGTCAAGCACCTTAGTTTATTCCACGTGGGTTTCAACCAGCTTCATGCTCAACATTCACATATCGCACCTCCATCACCGATGACATTTTTCTCCAACATGGTCTACCAAATCAAAGTACACAACCCATCGCATGCACATAGAATTTATTCACTAGCACAACTTTTGTGTCACATACCTCCACTATTAGAGTAGGGTCATACAATTTCGATACCACATGCATTGGATGGAGGACCTTCATCCTTCAATTTCATTGGATAGTTCATTCATCCTACACCACTTCAGCAGCATAATAATTTTTGTTAAAACAACTATCCCCCTCAACCTACTAGCATCTTCCAAGACAACATTGCCATACTTATAGCATACACATTCCGCATGGTCCATCACTATTAACATAAGCGTATTTCCCATCCATGCATTATCACTGCTTCACGCTTACAACATTGGTCACATTTATCTAGGATTCTCTTGTCAACCATTACCCTCCTGATGACACACACTTGGGCTTCAGTTCCACACTTGACTGTTGAGGGATACATACTACACATGAACTCCACACACTACATGACATACCTACTACACATTGCGATTTATTCACACATCTCACGTCATATGTATTACATCTTACATCACACACTTTGCATTTAGTCTAATTCATTTCATCATTACAACATTTTTGTATCTACATATTCTATATACCATACTATTATTCATCATACATATGTCACACTTCTATTGTCTATGAGTCTCGCATTACATACTACTCATGATACATACTACATAATACACATTTTACTACTTAATAGTCTATTTACACACATTACATTACATACTTATTCATCCTACATATTACACACCTCTACGCATCATATGGTCGTCTATTATCACGTACACTACATCGTCTTCTATGTGTTGCACTCACTATCCTCTGACTCATTTTAGTTCCTCTATCCATACTCGATTGTTGAGGGTTTACCAACTAAAATGGACCTTATCATACTCACACATTTATCACTTCAACCTTCCATCATGCAAAATTCCTAGGTTAGTGACATATGCTATAGGCTAAATGGTCACCTATTCCATCATCTTGTAGTGGTATACGCTTTAGGCTACATCACCACTCCCTCTATTCATCTTGTAGTGATATACGCTTTAGGCTACATCATCACTCCCCTCAATCATCTAGTAGTGATATATGCTTTATGCTACATCATGACCATTTTGATCATCTTGTCGTCATATACTCTTCGGCTATAGGGACATGCACACATCATTTCTAGGTCGCATATCATCGCACATACACATTCATCACAACACGTTAGACACAACCAACACTTTGACCATTTCCCGATGACAGCCACTCTCATTTACGAGTTCATTCTTGACTACTGAGGGGGAAAACCAAATGAACCTCATTGCATACAACTCCATTCACTCAGGGGGCATGCAACATGATTCCTATCAATCCATCTTGCATTCCATTCCATCCATCCACAACATATTACATATCTTGGTTGTATTTTACTCTTGCTTACATTTGCTTGTATATGGTCAATTTAATTACACATGCTAGTTAGATCTCTTGTATGTCATTTATCTATACCATACACACATGCACGTTCATGTCTTTTCTTAGTTGTGATCACAGATACATTTATTTTGCATGCATCACATGGATGCTTTCCTTCTACCCATCCTACATTGGTCATTAGGGGCATCCACATTCATCTATCACAGGTGCTATTGTTTCATTTTGTACTTAAACTCTATATTACATGGTTATACACACTTTTGACATACTCGTTATTTTTATAACATGCTAACACTGTGCTTCATGTGTAACATTTGTTTTACAGGATTACTTTCTTCCATGGCTATCTGTTGTTTGTACTTGTGTCATTACAATTTCCTATTGTATGTGGGCCTTTCCCTATGTTTGGTGTGCACACTTAATTTTTTGTACATGCAACCATGATGGCCTTACATGTCTTGCGAAATCATGAGTGATGTCCCATGTTTGCATCCCTCTTTGTGTGGATTACTTTGTCTTCTTGCATGTTTACATTACTACATTTCTTGGTAGCTTATACACTATTTGCGTAGCTTACACATTGTTTTATACATGCATGCTTGTTTGTACTAACACTTTTCTTTGGCTAGCCTCTTGTTTGTGTGTGCCTTGGTTTCTACCAAACACATTCCTTTCCCCCTATAGGGTAGAGTTACACAATTCATGTGGTTGGTCCTCTTTTGGGGCTGCATTCTCCTATCAATGACGTCGCATGCACCCCCAAAGAGGGGGTATCATTTGGGGTTTACATACTATACACCACTTCTACACCAGTTCAGTTCTGTTTCCACCCTTGGCATTGTGGGTTATACAATGAGTGGGTTCAGACCAATCTACGAACCCCATACACAATGGATTTTACAGGACATGGTAGTTCTTAAAATTCTTGGGAGTGGTTATAGGTTAAAGGATGCAACGGAATTCCTCTCAACATTACTTTAGTCAGTGGCGTTGAATCACCCAAAAAAGTAGGCAGTGCAGAGTTCTCTTCATACAACTTCAGGGAATCAATTACATGTTGGAGAATAATGCATCTTTCTCCCTACAGTTCTTTGACCTATGGCATCGGATCACCCTAAAAACCCCAGGACAGGATATCCTCTTTCTACACCCTTTTTCTCTCGACATGGATCAGGTGCACATGTTCCAATTTTCATTTGTGTAATTTTATGTTTACATTCTTTCACATACATATACATGCATATTTTAGATACGTTTTTTTACATATATACATGTATATTTGACTTCTTGAATCATCTTCTCCTTGCAGGTCCTGTCCGTATGAGAAACAAGTAGTCAACAACGACAACAACAACAACGATGTCAACAATAACAACATTTTGTGGCAAAACACACCATACTAACCATGTAGGTACATCACACACATCAGCAATTGTACACACGTTTCCACCCTAGGTTCACTCTCATCACCTTTTTTGTGCTTTTGCATCTTTAGTTTCCATGCTCCATCATATTTTTGTCACTCCACGCTTTGTCTAGTCCTTCAACGTGTTTTCTACATCACTCTACATGGATGTCAGGTACCGCATCTCTATTTACTTTTTGTTACTGATATTTTCACTCACCAACATAAAGTGGGGGAAAATGTAGTCAAGTAAAATCACACACTTTAGACATTATTTAGTCCCAGTCTTCATACTACTATTCATATGGTTTTTGAGTGAAGAAAGTACTAATTAACCCCCGTCTTTTAGCCATTTTACTTTGCTCTTTCTATCATCACTGCTGACCTCTTGCACATACTTGTCCCAGTATTGTTTCATGTTCATTTACTTCATTATTTTGATTGGGGCAACCTAGCAATTTAGCACCTTGGTCCTAGTCGAGGTGCCCTAATCCTTTTCCCACTTTCTGCCACTACTTTTTGGGCACTTTCTAGCCGTTTGAACTTTTATATTTCTTGTGGTCGGCCTTTTCGGGGTTAATTACGAAATTAGAACAAGAGAACCATATAAATATAAAGTTATGATACCATAATGAGGGACCAAACACTAAGCACTACTATCATCACCTAAGGTTGCATCCATCAAAGGCTACACTTTCATCCATCTAGCTCCATCACAAAGGCACAAGGCTGGTTCATCTGCATCACATAGCATAGGAGGGAAGTTTATTCTATTCCATCCACCATTCTATTACATATTTCTACACATAATTATTGCTCGCTACTTTCACAAAGTGTGACTAACACAAGAGCAACCTAGGGCATGATTGCACACCCAAGCACATAGAACTAGATCAGGTATGAGATGTAGTGCAACGTTCTCTTTTAGTAAGTCTACCATTGTGGCACAGTTAAGGACGGTCTGACCCCTTCATATGCATATTTCTTTTTTAGGGGTTTAATGCTTCGTTTTGGGGTTTTTTAGGTCTCTTCTTCAATCATTGATTATCTGCAACATACATCTGAGTATAGTGAAGTTTAGTGCGACAGGAAGCGAAGGACACATGAGATCACTCTAATGATACCTGCAAAGGATATTTATATAGACCTTTTTCACAGACTAGGGAACCCATGTCTGCATAATAAAGCACCCACATGCACCCCTGATACCTATCCTAGGTGTCTCAGTCCACTCAGATTGCCCAATATCTGCACTTTTCTGGACTTTGGCATACAATTGTTTCTTCTTCCTATTTCTATAGTCCATCTTTACGATATAGTCCAACAAGCTCATCGAATTAGGTGAGTTCTTTCAAATTCTTCTTTGGGTCACTTTCTACATTTATTGTTGTTTCTATTTTCATTAGTCTAGTTGTTTGGGTCACTTTCTACATTTATTTACCATTTTTTTATTGTTGTTCCTAGTTATATTAACTACCGTTATTCCACATTTTAGTTAATCATTGTCAATAATATTGTTCTCTATTTGCTTTTTTTTTTGTTGTAACTCCCTCCAAAAACCTTTAGGGTTATGTTTTCCAAGGTAAATTAATTCTTTTCTTCTTGTGTTCATAGAACTTTCCTTTTTCGACCGAATAATACTCTCATAAACCTTTTTGTTTTCTTTGGTCATTCAAAGTTTTCTTAGAGTCTTCTTCACTGCCTTGCATTCATCATCATACCATGAATTTGCTCAAAACTACTTGCCCTCCCATTCTTAGGTTTGCTTCTTTTACATGCATTTAAATCCATTTAAATTATAGAAATCAAAATATTATTATTTGGTGGACAACTGTTCACAATTGAAGTATTCTTTGGTTCTTGGCAATGTTGTTGAAAATGATGCTCAAGGGTTGCTTTGAAGAGTTTTCAATTCTCTTGAGTCTTGACGATTCTCCTTTGGAGAGGTTTCTTCCCTTGCTTGTGGTGATCTTGCCCTCTATTATGATGGTTTATATGCATATTTATTTTTACATATATTGGATTGTGATCTCTCATCTCAATAGGGCAATCCCCAACTTCAAGTCTCACCAGTTTTAGAATAAAGGTTTGTGAACAAAAATTAATAAAAAAAACTTTAAAACAAAAAGACATTAAACCACTTATCAAAATCTAATACCTAACATGTTTTCATAAGACAAAACCACTTAAATCTAAAACTTACCCAAAAAAAAAAAACACTAAAGAATAAAGAAACCCGTGGGTTTTATAAACCTAATAACTTAAACCTAAACAAAACAAAACAAAACAAATTAGAGAATGTGGTTTTCCCGTTTGAAGAGAAGGGAGGAGGTAGGGATTAAATTTAACCATTGTTTAGACGTTTGTTTTATGATTTTAATCATAAAATAGTTCACATATATTTGAAATAACCATCACATATGACTTACATATTTATAATATAATCATCATTTTCGAATATAAATTATACTAATATAGATAATTTACATTAAAAAAATTAAATAAATATAAATTAATAATGTTTCAATAACTACCTACTATTTTATATTTTTGAAGGGTAATATTGAAAGTCATCTGTGATCTATGTAATCTAGTGCGGAATGAGTGCGCACTACACATCAATTTTTTTTTTTTAAAATACCATCATCCAAAAATTGTTTTACAGAAAGAGGTGGCCGACAAATTTAAACCATGGGAGGTAGTTTGAAAAGAGGAGAATATTATGGTGGATGCCGCAGAAGAAAGATGCAGGAGTTTGAAAGGGAGAACCACTGTGAATCCTGCACAACCCTACTTGTGTCAAGATCTGAGCTTGATTCTGATAATAATTTATTCACCTGATCTCGCAATAATACATGACGAAGTGAGAATGAATTGACTACCGAATTTATATATTAAATAAGAACACTCCACATGCTTTCAAACACCATTAGATATTGTAGATGCCTCTCACAATGCTCAGAATCCCATGGGACCAAATGTGAGTACAATCAGAGATTGTAAAAAGTAAAATATAGGATTATATTTAGTAGCAATAATATCACATATATTATATTCCACACACTATAATAAATTTTCATTACATTACTTAAACAATGATGCTTATTAAATATGCAAGTACATCAACTATTAACTCACTCATGCAAGTAATAACAAGACAATATCAAAAATATTTATAACAATTACAACATATAAATTGAATATATGAATGGATACAATTATGATTTAAAACACAAATTGTATAGAGGCTATTTTATTAAGTTTCTAGGACTAAAAAGTGTTGATTTGAATAAAAGAAAAATGAAGATGAACTTAACGTTAAGACATTTACATGGGATTCATGAAATAAAATTGATTTAGGAGCATGCATTGCAAATTAACTTACAATAAACATTTGAGGAAAATATACTTGTTGAGAAAAAAAGAGCTCAAAATGTTGCATGTTACACAATGGTATGTGAGCGTGGATGTTAATGTCAAGATATCTTGACAATTCTCTCTATAGAATCAGTTGATGTTTGTCTTTATTCTAACATTAATTCTTGTGTACTCTTACTAGTTTCCCGGGGATCCATACACGAAATTATCTTGTTGGGAAATCCTTTAAAAAGGATTCTTCTCTTCCACTGAATAATAATGTTTCAACCTTGGTGGCTAGTAAAAAATCAGTTCTTTAGCTAACCCTCTTTATGTAAGAGGGATCACCATCCCCTGTCGCTAACAGTTTGTTTGTTGGTTGATGGGTGTGGATCACAGGATAGAATTTTTGACTTTTGCTCTCTTTATATATATGCTCCCAATTTGAGTATCGATCACATTCAATTGTGGAATGGCATAATTCTGCGTTGCCTCTTATTGAATGGGTATTTGCGGACGATTTCAATATGGTGGAATAGGAAGGTGATTGCATGGGTGGCTCAGGATCTGTTATTTGGATCTTTAACATTTTTATCCAAACTGGGGTAAGAAATGTTCACATAGAGCTGGTTAGTACACTTGGTGTAATTTTCGAAGGGTTTGGCTTATCTAGCACGTGTCAATGTCATGGGGACCACACTCTACACTACCATGGCATTTGCGATTGACACCAATCAAAAAATCAGAATAAATTAACATCGTTTTTTACTAATTCTATTATTGGTGCAGAGTGTGGGCTCCATGGCATTTGCGCATGCTAGATAAAAATTGCACAAAGAAGAAGATGTGTTGTTCAAGAGGCCAAGCACAAGCTAGAATCAACTCAGATTCAGTTAGAAGAAGATCTTCACACTGAAACTTTGCAAAAAGAAGTTGCCCATTATAAAGACCTAATTTGAAAGGAGGAAGAATACGTAAAAAAGGGTGCTTGGGTTTGGGCACATCTCTAATGGATTAAGGAGGGTGATGAGGGCACTAAATTCTTCTTTGATTACTTAAAGAAGAAATTAACTTTAGAAAAATTCCTTGAGCTTCAGCGAGGGGATGGCTCATTAGAAGAAGCTCCAGAAAAAATCATAAATTTGTTTCAATGACACTTTCAAAAGATTTTTTCTCCTTATTCGTCATCTCCTGATGATGTGATAGCTCATAATGATTTCCTTAGTGGTACTGAATAAGGTCATCTATTGTGATCATATGAAAATGTTGATTTTACCAAAGAAGAATTGTGTATTGTCATTTCTTCAATGTATAATAGTAAATCTCACGGGCTTGAAAGCTTACCATGTGAATTTTATAAACAAATGTGGGAAACTGTTGGTGATAATTTTTGTTGTTTAGCAACTAAAATTTTCACTTCAAGCACTTTGTCATAATTTAGAGTTAGGGATTAATCATGTAGATTCCCAAATTTGTAGCAAGCGATACTATAAGTGGATGTGACATATTACATTTTTGAGTGTTACATATAAAATTCTTGCCAAAGCTTTAACATTTAGAATTTGAAGCATTTCTAGCCAAATTTTCTAAAAGGAAAAAATTGGTCTTGTGTGGGGACTTTTCAGTCTAGACAATTTTTTTCTATTGGGAAGCTATAGAGGGGGCTAGTGAAACTAGGAAATATGATCTTCCTCAACCTTGGCTTTGATAAAGCATATGATTGAATTGATTGGGCATTCATTACGCCGAAGACGTCCCCCCTATGGGAAAGGGCTTTGCAGACATTCACGCCACTATGTTAAATTTGACGTGCAAAATGAAGGTTACGACAAGCTTTTTGACATTTTGTTGTTTTGGTGTTTTCCCCCAAATCAGTTGCATGCAGAAAGGTTGACAAGATTCGAGGGAAGAACTCCAATTGCATGAAGAACTTCAGTAACCTTTGTAATTGCACAATACAATGGAAACGACATATTTTCTCCCACCTCTTTGTATACATCTCACGCTTCTCTCTTGTAATGATAGAATTTAGGTGCAGCAGTATACAATAGTTATTATTTTGTACTAGTGCATGAGCTTATCAACTATGAATTTGAAAGGAACTCTGCCTAGCGATATAGGCTCTCTAAGTGACCTCCAATCACTGTAAGTCATGAATTTTACATGTCATTACGTTTCCATGCATTGTTTAGTTGTGTTGAGTATTATTATCTACTGTGTTTTGTGACACAAAGATTTATCCTACAACAAAGAGTTACCTGGCTAGATCCCAAACTCCATCAGTCAATTGCTTCACCTCGATACATTGTAGGCTTGTAAAATTTTATCTTTTTTCATGGGTTAGCATCTCACTTCAAAACTGAGAAACACATCTGATTAGCGCTCTGTTTAGGATCTTGATGAGATGTTCTTTTACAGGATTCATTCCCAGTGAGTTAAGCAATTTATGAAATCTGAATTTTCTGTAAGATAGTTACTACAATTTGGGAAATTTGTCTTTTTTGTAAGATAATTATTGCAATTTCCTCCCCACATAAGCTTTCTAAAGACTCTTCTTTGGCCACCAAATAACTTATAATGTTGTATTTGTTTTGTCAGAGCATTTAACTCAAATAAAATCGAACTCAATTAACTCCTGTGTTAATAAATTGTGCTGCAAAGATCTTAGTAACAATTCATTTACCTAATCAAAAGCTCCAACATGGCTGGCCAAATCAGAGCCACTGACAACTCTGTAAGTTTTACATGCGAATTGTAAAATTGCGGCGTAGACAAATTTTAACCTTTTAGAATTTTGTTTTGGTTTGCAAAGTGATGGAAAATGTGAATTGGAAGGACAAGTTCCCCCTATCTTTTTAGCTAGTCACAACTTCAATCAGTGTAGGTATCTTTTTATGTTTGCTATTTCTTCCGCTTTTGTGTCTTATGTACAAACTAAGTCAGGGTTTCATTTTGAATGGGTAAATTCAGGGGTTTACGCAACAATTTCTTAGTGGGAACTCTGTCCCCGATATATGTAAATTGATTGGACTGTGGTAATTATAAGTGACAACATTTGTTTTAACTTTTGGTTTTAATGGAGAATCAAAATTGTTAGTTATCTAGACACCATCTTTCATTGCTTAGCATTTAGATGCAATAGTATGCACTAAAGGCTTGTTTGTGATGGATTTATGGAATATGTTGTCCTCTAAACTTTTCGAAGTTTGCATGTTGCCTCTTGAATTTTGTGACAATGGCTCTTGAATTTTAGAAGCTTGGAAGCCTTACTTATTTGTAAGTTCTTTCATATTGTATTTTGTGTTGTTGATCAATCATGTATATGATGATTGTGAAAGGGTTCTGTCAAGCACATTAAGCATGCATATATAATACATCCGTGGTCTAATGAGTCTAGCATCCAAATGAACCAATTGACCCCTACTAATAATTACATGAGGTATTTAGATGAATATGCAAATGGTAAGCATGGAGATGTTATAGGGAGCACAAATAACACTTTTGATGGGCATTTGTTTGTGAGATTTGGTGAGGTGATTTCACAAAACATTGTTTGACTAGAATTAGATTGGGATGGTGTTGTGTTAGAAAAAAATGCATCCCCAGGAGTCCTCTCTATCCCTTGGGTTTGCTTTTCTCAACGGATGAGTCCATTTTCAAGTAAATAATGACCAATTTTTCCTTTAATAGCCCATATTTTTTTCATATTAATTCAGTCCACTCGTAACCCTTAAAATAGATAAAAGTGTGCCTAAATTTCTTTTTAAAGGGCAAAATTGGCTTTTGGGCATTTTGTTCCTTTTTCCACTTACCCAAGAGGAGTGTTTTTGTCAAAGTTAAATCAATCCACTTCCAATACTAGCAGTAGTACACTCTTATGTTGTTGCCTCTCTAATTGTATAAGGCTCGACAATTGGTTGTTTAATTGCATTTCTTACAATGCAAAATGAACACTCTGTTAAACTACAATAGGTAGGACTGCTTTGCTAAGTTCCTAAAAATAGTAATTGTCATCTTAATAAGCGTATTGAAAAAGACCACAACATACTCATGATGCACAAAGAACACCAAAATTTGTGAAGCCTGGTCATGATACAAGAGATTTAAGTAAAGGGTAAAGTATTGTGTAGGTAGTTCTGTTGCCAACATTTAATGAAAAAAATGATTTGGGATTTTTGGGTGTTGGGACACACATTCAAGGCAAGATTCAAAGATGATGTCGATAGCCTGAGTCGATTGTCACATCTACAGGATCCTCTCGCATATCGTCTCGCCACGTTTCGTTCCGTCGCTTTGGGCGGCAGATTCTTCGGCTTCTAAGGTTCTTTTTCATGGTGCTCTTCACCTAACACTTTGGAGCAAGAAGACTAGGACTCCTCCAGACTCCTTCCTCTCTCAACATCATCACAACCCGTTGATAAGTACTACCGTCTACTCTTGATCGCACCTCCACTACTCCTGTTTCTCAGCGGACTTCTTGTATCCAATCGGGATAGTGCCATTCAAGCCGTGCTGGATCCGGTTTATTTACATGTTCTAGTGCAAATAAAATTATCCATACGAATGGGTACCACTCATGATATAAAATCTGCAAGTATCGGGAGGGGGACATGTATTCATGGTTAGTTCAGATCTCATGATATAAGATTTGTAAATGTATATGTACGAATTTGTAACAAATTTGAAATGTACAGCATACAACCTTTCAATGTAATGTTTCATCTATATTCACTACACATTACTATAAAATCACCTCACACCCCCTTATCAACATCAACTAGCAAAATCAATAACTATCCCTCTAAATCAAATAAAATATACCATTCGGCATTCACATTGCATTGTACACATGCGGATTGCTAGTTATAAATGTTTACAACCATTATAAACTATTGGCATATAACACTTCACGATATATGAATAATGCCCTTGATTCTCAACGTATATATGTAATACTTGTATGTGTGGTTTTGATAGTAATGTTTTCACTTTTTCCCCGCGATAAATACAATAGAAGATACAACTAGCATGGACCACAAAACACATTATGTTTATTCATCGCATTTTGTGAATCTATACAATTTGAATTAAGCATTCAAACTACTTGAATTACTCTTTTTTCAAGATTTCTACACATTCAAATTTACTCGCAATGTGCATTAGTCGAAAACCACTGTCAATGATGTCTAAAGTGCACAAAAAATATTAATCACATCTCGATGTTTTAAGCATGATCCATTGTTTTCTAATGTATCCTAAATCAATAGGATGGTCTGCAGATGAATCATATTATAGAGGTTATTGATTTGCGAGGCTATCTTGTACTTTTAAGGAGACAGTATTCCCCCAAGCCCTGGGGACAGAGTAGCTTTATCTAATCTGTCTGCTATTATTGCAGTCTGTATAGTTTTTGACATTTATTGTTTTTACATAACATTTCAGCTCACAAAAACATCTTATACCTACTCCATGGAAATTTTATTAATAGTCTCTTAGAAAAGGGACTATATTTATGGTAGATTAATCTATTCCCTATTTCATGGAGGAAAATTGGATTTGTTCCTGCAACTGATTTAGAGCCTGGTTTTAAACTGTCTCCTGTACTCAACAATAACCAAACACAAAATGTAAGATTTAATATTTTGGTAGTCCATGTATCTTTAAAAGGTTTTTGGATTAACTGTGTAGAATTTTTCTATCAATATTTCAGATCATAAAAAAAAAAATTATGGATCCCAAATGTCAATGGGAAAATTTTTGTACAGTTTGTCCAAAGTGTTTTTATTAACAAAATATAAAAAAATGCAATGCACCACTAAGAAAAGTAAAACAAAACAAGACATAGTGAACAAAGAATTTTAGGTTAAAATTGTGTCAAAAATAGTAACTTTCTAATCCACGAATTTATTGAGCTTTTTTTGGGTTTTACGCATGTGATGCAAGTTGAGAATTGGCGTGGCATCCTACATGGAGCCACTTCTCTTTCACACTTATTGTATTCCTCTATTTAATCTTTTCAGTAATTTACGAACTGTTGAAAGCGTTAACTCTATTTTAGATTTTCACACTTGTACAAAAAATGAAAATTGAACTCACCTAGAACTTCTTGGTGATATTGAAGAAACTTGTTTGGTCTGGTAGATAGAAAATATTGTTGCACAGAAAATTATCCAAGCTTCTGATGGCAAATGAAAAAGGGCCTTTGCCTTTATTTTTTAACTTGAGAGTTTGAGAAAATAATGTCAACCAGCTCGTTGCAGGCATTTATTTGTAGTGCAATAAAGAATATAATGGCCTTAAAAACCAATCTTTGCTGTCACATTGAATTGAAACATGGAAAGAAAAGGACAAACAAGGTGGAGGGAAAAGGAGATTTTATTGCAATAGTGGAGGCAGATTTATGAGTGCGAGTTCCACCTGTGGAGGATAGTAAAAGGGAAAACTTGTTATACTTGCTGAATTTGTATTGCGAGGGAATAATGGGATTTGTAGCAGTAGTTGTTCATGCAGATTGGAGGTTTGGTGGGTAGCAACTCTTACAACCCATTTGGGAACGTTAGAATGAGATGGTTCCAATTTTTTTAGCTCTACCTTGGCTTGATGAATACAAGCCTATGTGCCTTGAAATTCCATGAACATTTGTTATTGATTCATTTCGTCTATTACTATTGTATTACAATGAAATATCCTCGGCATGTGTCCCCGTACATGTGGAAGCATACCAACTCATTTTACCAAATTTGCATTTGGTTTCCTTAGAAGCCTCCTACTTGTCTCATTATTGAGGCTCAAGGACCAATGAGGAGGAAGGCTTCTACTATCCTCATTAGATTATTGATATTTGCAGAGCCGACTGCTGGAACTTGGAAGTAGGCTCAACCGACGTGAAATTTAGATTGTGTTGGATATTGGAGAAAATTGAGCCGCCCTTCAAGTGAATTTGGGCGACATAGTTACACTTTCAAAGAAGACAAGAAGCATGAATCGCTACCCTTGTAGAATTTGAGCTACTTGCATCATGTCTCCATGTTCTTATTGTGGAGGTATTTTGTAACTTACATTTTGGAAGTTTCCTCTTCTTGTTAACATACTATGTAAAGGACTTTATGGTATATTTGGTTATTCTAATGAAGTCCCAATCATGTTTGAAAGGAGGAATTTGAAGTTAAATGACTCTTTTGCTTCTATTCATAGCCTCCTTCGAACTTGTATTACTGTTATCTAAGGACTGTCATTGATACTTGTAAGCATTGCATACGGGGTTAATGGTTAATTCATTGTAAATCTGAGTATTGGTTACGACTTGCATGGGATTTAACGTCCCCTCTACAATTGAACCTCGAAATGGTCATTTGTAATCCGGTAGGTACTAAAGATCCTTTAAATATGTATGTTATTCAAGTTTGGGCATTGTAAATCTATTCTTCAGTGAAAATGTGGGAATGGGTTGTCCATGAAGTGGATAAAAAGCTTGAATATTATTTCAGAACTTGGATCTTTCCTTGGCAGGCTTGTTCTAATTGTGGAAAATCGAATTTTACAAGCGTCCCATGTTTATTATGTTTTACATGTTGGCTTCCTATTTAAGACTCAATTACTTCATCTTGAATGCATTTTGTGACCTAGCTGGATTTGGAAAAAATGTATTTTGTTCAATTACCCACATATTCCTGATTAGAAATGAAATTTAGCTAATTCCGTATTACCTCCTCCTTCAACTTAAAATGAGGCTTGAAATGTTATAGTGTGTATAATTTAAGACAATATTTGTATTTTAGAAGCCAAATTGGTCCATACGTTATATAAAATTGTCATTTACATATAAAAATTTCAATCTCCTACTTCAAATCGGAAAACTAAATTAACAGCCCGTCATTTGAACATATATCAGTGGTATCCTATATATATATATATATATATATATATATATATATGATCCTATATATATATTCTAAGTAATATTGGGTCTATCAATCTAATGATATATAGTATATGGATATATAGTTGGCGATAAAATATATAGGTAAATAATCATATGTGATGTGTGTTTGGTTTGTTAAACTGGGCGGGATCTAATATTAAAAGGAACCATATGTACTTGGCTACATTTTGCTATTGGAGAAGTCCTTTAAAAAATATAAAAAATAGTTTCGCTGGCCATCGACACATTAGGCAACAGTGGGCTTTTTCCAGGGAAGGGCGCTGCCTCAACCCATACCCTTATTAACCTAGGAAGGGTGGTGTGGGATGGCACCCCTCCCCCAGTATTTCTTTGAACAGTGGCTCAGAGTGACCGCGGCCACTCTAGAAGGAACCTTACGATATAATGCATGGGCCGCAGGCACTTAACAAAACTCTGTAGATGAATCTAAAAAATCCATGGACATACATTTCTCAGGCCATATAAGAAATCGCAGTCGATCTGAATTACCAGTCATCTTACATCATCAACGAAACCCTAGTACATATGTATCAATGTATATATGGATAATCCTTCATATGTATATTTTATTAGTACATAGATCAATCAACTAACATATTTTTGTTAATATGGGTAAGAGTCTATTATGAACTTCATGGAAAGTGTGTGTGTATTCTCACTCAAATGTGAATATATCATAAGACTTTATTCAAAATCCCTGATAAAAAAAAAGAGAGAAAAAAGCATGGAAATTAAATAAGCAAGAATCAAATATGGGAAAATACCCACAACCCATCTTATGTGTAGATTTTTCTTAAGAAAAAAACAATGAAAATGGAAAATAGAGAACAAAAAAATCTTGGAGAGAGATCCTAAACCAACTCTCCTACATGTGACATTTAATCACCGAAGAACTTGAGCAATCTTGCCATGAGCCTCCAATATCTCCCTTAACCTGTCAAACAAAATAGAGTGAAAATGAGATTGAACAAGGACTAAGAACCCTGAGTAATAAGAGGACCCATAAGGATGTTATAATGTTTCTTCTAGTCTAACTTAGGCACATCTAGTGGCTTATGATTTCTTTTTTCCAATGGTGGAAAGGATGAACCCTATCGATCACTTAACTTCTTAGGGAAGGTTTTGTGGGAATGAAATAAATTAAAAAGGTATGGGTAATCATTTTAATGGGGCCTAAGATGTTACTATGATTTTAAGCTTGTTCACCCTTGTCATTTATGGAATAAACTGTAATCTATATTAATGTGCGTGATTGTTAAACGATTTAGGATTATTTGTACTTGTCTATTTTATAAATATTGATTTTTTTTTATTATATGAAGCATCTATTCAAATTAAGAAAAATTTAAGAGGAGCATTTAATGGAGCTAAGCATAACTAAAAATCTAGGTAGGGAATATTTAAATAGCATCTACCAGGAACTTACGATATGAAAAAAATGTAAATCATAATATTGAAAGTGATAGGGAAATGGGTCAAAAATATTAGCATGAGTAGACTATTTTTCTGACTACCGTGCAATTGTATACCTAATGTGTTACAATCAAGAGATTAAAGTAAATCCTAAGGGCTAATGATAATAATTCGTTTCAAAAAATAATTATTTCCAAAATATTTCCCCAGTTAATGTTGATAGATCTTGGTACATGGTTTTGAACATCAGTGCTGTGAGAGCATTGAGACCATTGTCCTGTGTGGTGTAAAAATTGGAAAACTGAATGAGATTTTCAGAGCCTTGAAGCTATTGAACCAGATCTTCAAATTATCTTTTGCTTTTGTAATTGTTTCCAAAGTTGTTACTTGATGGTTCTAGAACAATACTCTCATGGTTTTGGCGTTGGTTATTTGTTTGTTCCAAATTATTTGAGTCACGTTCTCCTCACTTTCTAGACTTGCGTTGTGTTGTCTATTTCTAAAAACTATCCTTTAATTTACCTATAACTCATGAGATAGTAGTCTATACCCCCTTAGATCATCTTAGGGCTCACCTGAGAATAATCCCCAGTGCTGGTGCCCACTCCATTTAGACGATTTTATTGTTTTAGGTATAATTAGATTTAATTGTAATGTTTGTGGATAACATGTCTTACATTGTTGAAGTAAAACCAATTTATAATAAAACAAAAACTTTGTTCATATTTCTTTTCTCATATCATTTATTTTCATAAGCATTTATAGATAACAATTATTTTCATTTATGGCCAAATTGTAGACACCTAATTTTGGGTATAAACCTAGTCAATTGCTATGGTTTTGATGTGTTTATGTGTTTATGGGTTTATTGATTATGTCTAAATTAGGCTCTTGTTGGGGTGTATTCCTCGTGTTGTTTGATTTTTGAATTCCAACACGTTTTACTTTGCATTGTTCCTTATGACTGTATATTTTGCTTATTGAATCTTTGCTCTTCTCTATTTGACCATGTCTACTACAATTTCACTTTGTTTCTCTTTTCTCCCTTTTCATTTCTACAGCCTCATGGTTTGCTTATCATTCTTGAAAATATCACTGCTCAACACAAAACACCCAAAAACCAACAAAATGACTTTATTTTCTCTTGTATGACTCAATGCTTTAAAAAATTCAAAAATATGTTTCCCTCTATTTTGGTCATCCTTCCACTTTTGTAGATTTTTGCCAGAATCAATCCCTATATTTCTGGTCATTTTCCTTTTGGCCTTTTTGATCTTGGACTTGGTACCTTGAGTTTTGTGCCATTAAATTCTTAACACTTGCTATATGTTGGCTTGCATGTCAGGCCTCATTTGAATTCAAGAAATCTATAAATACACAAGTGCATTAATGCATTTAGATCAAAAAATGAATGTCGAAGAATTAGTTACAAGAGTGAATATTGATGCCAAAAGTTGAATGAAAACATTTAGAGATTCATTCTAACCTACACTAAGTGTTGCATACATTGAAAAAATAAGGGTTGGGACACTTGCATATACCAGATTGATTGTTGACTTGCCTTGAGTACTAATTGCAATTTGTCAAATCACGAGGGCTGTGATAAAAATTGAGGGAAAACACAACCCCCATTAACATCACCCATTTTTATGGGTTTTGCAAGGAGTTGATATTGGATTAGTGTTTTGAACAAGGAGATCAAATTCATGATGATTGTGCCAGAACTAAAGAAAGTGAGCCACGTTTCTATAGAATAGGACATGAAGATTGCATTCACATGATCAATTTTGCCCCTACCTAGAAAATGCCAATTTTATAGCTTTTACCTAGAAAGTAGCCATCAAAATTGAATTTTTTTGGATTTGTTCAACTCACCTCCTAGACCTACTTGCCACCTCAATTTCCTCTAAATGTCCACATATTAACAACAAATCAATATTCTTCTCAAAAAACCCTCAACACTTCAATTATTCTTGAATATTCCTCTCTACAAGTAGGTTTAATTTTACTACTTTATTTGAGTAAATCTAGTTAAATCTTGATTGCAATATATGTGGTTAGATAAGGGTATTTGTTAATGTAAAACCACATACCATGTCTTCGCAAATTAATGTTATAAACTTTACGTATATAATGATAGAAAGAAGTATTAAATTGTGAAATTATAGTGGCGCACTTCCACAAGACACAAAATTAAACTTCCATTGGACCAAGTTAAAACCAAGCCTCAAACATTTAGATCATGATGGACAAACTATTGAAATGGGATATTAAGATTGATGTCTTCTAGGGGTATGCAATGCAATGAGTTGGTGCAAAGAATGATGTGGTGATTCACTTGTCAAGGGGCAATGCAATAGTATGATAAGGCTTTATTGAAATAGGCATTGAGTAAACATTATAACTTTTACCAAAAGAATGAATCTTCTTATAAGACAGGATATTTAGATTACCTATGATCTTCAAAACAATCAAAAGGGTGTGGAACAACATAGTTTTGTTGGATTGCATGTATGTAGCTCATCATAGCTAGCACAATGGTAACTCTTGGGAGTAAGAAATTGACAACACAAAGAAGGGTCGTTTGAGAAATAAAGGATGCCATGTCATTCCATATACCAACTTGCAAAAGAATCTAAAGGCTCTATTTTTTAGAAACAATTGGAGACGAGCATCTAATTGTGAAATGGTTCGTTTTACATAGATGTATACTATAGTTCCACGGTAGAATGAATGGCACAATTGACAAGTCCAAATTGTGTTTGGAATAGCTAAGAATGTAACTATATTATCAATGGGTAAATTTAAATGTGAAAGATATTTTCAACTTGAGTTGTTTCCCTTGTTATCTTAAACCTTGTGAAAATTTTGTTTGTCTTTGTTCCTTTGTAATTGTTTGTGGTTATGCTAACTCTCTCTTCCCCTTTTTTAATTGCACCTCTCTCATGTTGAGAGGTGTCATTGGGTACGAGAATCCACCTTTAGCAATATTTACATTAACCATGCAAAGTACATTCTCCTACTTTCGACAACACAAATCCATGCAATGAAAACATGAACGGGTGCAAATGATCTACAAAACAAAGTATTGTATGTATTTCTACTCATCTACTTGATATTATAGTTTTAGTTTATATATAATATGTAATATTCTACTTATTTCTTATGTACCTAGTAGGTACATAATTATTTCTCAAGGATTTGGCCCATTTTGTTGATTTTGTGAAGGACGGGGATTGAGGAGAAAGACTTGCTCATGGGTTTTGATGTGGTATTAATTAAGGATGTAATCAAATAGTGGTTAGATCGTACACACATGAAGAAACAATAGTGATGGTGGAGTTTTGTTTGAGTTCTAATTTCTTATCTTTTAGGGGTGTCATTTATGACCATATTAACAACATGGTAATGGGTTCTCTGATGTCTCCAATGGTTTCCAACCATTTCATGGACTATTTTAAGAAGGCCCTCAACTGCTTCCCATTGAACCTTAGTAGAAGATGTATGTTAAAGACACAAATTTAGATTGTTAAAATGGTAGAGATAAGGTTGAATACTTCTATGCTCAAATTAATATTGTTGGCAACATAAAATTTACTAGTTAAAAATGCATGTATCTAAAGCCAAAGTTTGAGAATCATTATCTACATGTTAAAAATGGACCCCACTTTAGGAGATGTGCATTTAGTGTTTATGAATGAGTGGGTTACAATCTTTAAATGATTGTAACAGCTATTTATTTATTGCTCTCTCTTTTGGAGGGTCCAATGGGCATCTACATATACTTTACTAGTAATCTATATAAAGAGCTTTAGTCCACAATCCTAACATAAGTTTCTTCTTGATGACTGATAGTGTGGTGTGTCCAGAAAAGTCAATTCAATTTTTTTTACATAGATTATTCCGAAAAAAAATTGTATATGAAGACTAATTTCCTCTAGACAGCCTGAATTGATGCCAATCCTTTGAGCACCAAACTTGTTTTAAAAGAGGCATATTCTAATGCAGATCAAGTTAGCTGAAATCGAGGTCTGATTGTGCCTTCCAATAGCCCTTTTCTAGACAGTGCGCACCTAGGAGTACATGAACTTACCATATAACAGCTTTGCAATGGGGCAAATACGCAATAAAACATTTTCAGAATGATTGTGCTACCAAAGGAAAAACAAACCAAATTCTCTGTGCATACAAGTAAAACGGTCTGCATAAGTTATGACAAAGAATTGCAAAGATACTTTCAAAAAATTCAGCCCCTAAAATGGGGTGGACATAGTATAAAGGATTGGAACAACACTAATTTCATCTAGACATACCTTGGAGTGATGTTGAGCCAATATATGATTTTGAGCACCAAAGCTGTTTTGAAATAGGCATATCTTAATGCAGTTCATCAAAGATGCTACCTGGATTCTATGTCTGATTTTTCCTTCCACTAACCCCTAGATATGAATACTTTTTAAAAATGCAGTCATTATATCCTGTTGTATTCCTTGAGCGCAATGTCTGGAAGTCTCATTTCATGCAATAATATGCCCATTGAAATTCACACTGGGACTGAATTTTCAGTGGGATCTTAAAGCTTTCCAAATAAGCTTTCAACCCCCATTAAATCTCTTGGGTTGAAGGAAGATATTAGATATATAACTTTGTATTCCACCTTTTCAATACCTTTCTAACCCTTTTGTATTCCCCACTTATAGACTATATTTTATTTTGTTGGGATTTCTTCTTTTTATCTTTATCAAGCTAGGATGGGGACCTCCTTATTTCATCTTTTTATGTTTTTTCTTTATCTAGTCCCTATTTTGCATTCAGTATTGATGTAATTTGAACACTCATTTCCATTATCTAGATGTTTTTGGGCCAGTGGCAGTCAGGGAAAAACACACGAGCAAGCTTCTTAGCATCCTTTGAGTTCAAACCTTGACCACCAAGGGCAGTCCGTGCTCACACCACAATTCTCCATCCCCAGCGTGCACTACCATTCCCGTCACACCCGACCTGCATGTGATCCTAAGGTCCTAGGGAATACAATTAACACAAATATGAGAGCAGGGAGTCCACCACTTGGAGCTGCCCCTCCTCATGCCCGGTAAAGTCCAATTTCCATCACCCTTGCATAGCCAGCAAGAGGGTTTGTCTAGACTGGGTTATACAACCAAATATGTAGAATATATAATGGAGTGATCTTAGGCTGAATCAAGCAGAAAACTAGGGCTGTAACACACTAATATAATATTATTTATAGTCCATTTCACTTTACATTCTTCAGCACTATCCATTTCATTTTACAATCTTCAACATGTTTACTTAGTCTTCTGCTGAAATGGCATGACCCAAATCTTCCTTTCTCTTAGTAGTTATGACACCAACTTCGAATAATCTTTACACTTTTAATTTGAATTTGAAAAAAAAAAAGGTGAAGATTAAATTCTCAGAATTGAAATATTAGTGGAAATCCCAGAAACTATAAATAAAATATATTCACAAGCTGCATACAACATAAAAGAACTTTTCTATTCAAGACCTAAAGAAGTAAAACTGTATATAAGACTGATAAGCAATTTCCGGTTACAAAGCAAAATTATTTGGTTGTATTGTGCACAACAATTATGTTCGGCTTAGGCCGAACTCTAACAAACAAATGCTCACCTTTCACCATTAGTATTGGTCAATAAAGCCTTGACCAGAATCACAGGTTCAAAGTCATACAACCTATAGAAGTAAACTGTAGGTAAGATTGATGAAGCAATTTCAGGTTGCAAATCCAAATTATTCAGTTGTATTGTGCACAACAATGATGTTCAGCTTAGGCTGAACTCTAACAACAAATACTCACCTTTCACCATTACTATCAGTCGATAAATCCTTGACCAGAATCATACATTCAAAGCAATACAACCTAAAGAAGTAAACTTATGTAAGACCAATGAAGCAATTACAAGTTACAAAGCCAAATTATTTGTTTGTATTGTGCACAATAATTATATTCAGCTTTGGTTGAACTCTAAGAAACAAATGCTCACCTTTCACCACTATTATTGGTCAATAAAGCCTTGACCAGAATCACAGGTTTGAAGTCATAAAACCTACCAAAGAACACACATATCAGGCAATGTACTATGTATCTCACATGTGTGTAGAATTCTGGATAATCTATACATTTTTGGCATGCCGCCTGCAGAAGGATTCTATCCGGTCAAATGCCTCTTCTAATACATCAGGAGGAACTGAAAAAGTAACACGTATCCAACTTTTCATTCCAAGAGGGGTTCCTGCAATGATGAACACAGAAAATTGAGGAATAAAAATACATTACTCAACTGAACACTACAAAGAAACACATTATACATCCAGAATATATTTCTTGTCCCTTACAAAACTTAGGAGATAGTAAGAATATGGCCTTACCTGGTAGAACTATGACTGATTCTTCTCTAGCAAGCAGTACGCAAAACTCAATATCATCTCTTATGTCTTCAAAGCCAGATGTATTTAACTTTACCTGCCAACCAACAGCACTGGGATAAATATCCAAAAGGGCAATATGTGCCATGGATAATTCAAAATTATTGTGGGGAGGGGAAAAACATTCTTATTCAATCATAAACTTGATATTGTCATCATTTATGTCTTCAAAGCCAGATGTGTTTAACTTTACCTTACAAACAACAGCTTCGCGAAAAAATATGCAAAAGGGCGATATGTGCCATGGATAATTCAAAATTATAGAGGGGAGGGGGAAATCACTCTTATTCAAATCATAAACTGGATGTTGTTAATTAGTTGAAGGCTTCCACGAATAATTCAATTAAACTATTATTTTTTAAGGGATTTTTCTTGTGTTTGTCATCTCAAGATGACCTCCATGAGTAGTCATTACCCTGATGACATTTCTCCTTGTAGTTTTGGTGATAATCACAGAGCAAGGGGACCCATTTAGCATCTAAATAAATATCCAAAAGAGTAATAAGCACCATGGATAATATCAAAATTCAAGATTATTGTGGGGAGGGGGGAAACATTCAATTATAAACTGGATATTGTTAATTAATTGAAGCTTACATGAGCAATTTAATTACATTACTAATATTTATGGGATTTTACTCTCGTGTGTTCAAGTCATTTAAAGAATACTTCCATGAGTAGTCATTACCCCAATAACATTTTTTCCCATATTTTTGGCATAATCACACAACAGAGGGACCCACTCAGCACACAAGCACTATAAACATTTGTTAATAGGGGGTTGGAGCAGCGAATGTAATCCGCCACTTTGGGGTTCTCACTCTCTAGCCTCTTTCCCTATTGGATATTAGTGCTTGAAATAAGAAAATTCTTCTAACCAGACACCATCTATTCCCTAGACCTGAGAAACATTTCTTTTGAATGACATGCTTTCAATGTAGTAGTACTACAAAACAATTTGTCAATTAAAACTTTGCAGATAAAGACATCTTTTCTTACCATCACAAACATAGAACCTTGAGGTTTAGCAGGGCAAAATAGAAGATCAATTTTTTGAATGCGATTGTAGCATATTTCAGCAGCACGACTCAGCAATTTCAGCATGTGCCCAAAAAAGTCTTCTGTTGTTTTTTCTATAATTTGTGGAATTGCAGCCTGCAATAAAAGAATGATGGATTGACTATTATTAAATATAAACCTAGTGCATCCAAAAGTACAAATCCACTAGCAAGCATTGAAAAATAATCCCAAATTTGAATAAGTGCTGAAAGTATTTGCACAAATAGATTTGGAAGTTGATACTATTTTTTAAATGATGCCCACTAAAGTAATCCAAGTTTGAGTTGCTCAATCTATAGAAAACAAAAATTTAGATTTCAGCTCCAGTTCAGAAAGAGAATAAAACCTAGTGACCAATATAAGGCTGGTAGACTAATTGATATTTCCAATAACAAGATAATCACTAGTCAAGATGTTGATGTGAAGGAGACAAAATCCTTCTTTGATTGTAACCAGCAAGCAATCACTGAGGTACTTGACTCTAGTGTTGTGATTCCTTTGAAAGACAAGGAATCTAGTTCATCTAGTACTCCTTAACAAAATCCAATGCAACAGCCCGTGGCTGATGTTTCTAATACTGCACAAGTCTATCAGCGAGGCCAACCCGTGTCGGTCAACAATCTAGTTGAAAATAATTCATCACAAGCTTCTCACATGCAACAAAGGCCTAAGTGATTTTACTCTACTATACAAGATGTGCCAGAGGATAAACTTCCTTAATCAGATGCACAAGCCCAAAGGATTGGGAAAAAGGTTGGCTTAATTGAGCATGTTCATTTTGCTCTCTTCTAATATTTCTATGGTACCTGAACCACAACGATATTTTGAAGCGAAAAAACAAACCTAAATGGGATATTGCCATGCATGCTAAATATGATGTCTTGATGAAGAACCATACATGGTAGCTGGTGGAATTACCTCTAGGTAAACAACCCATTATATGCAAATGGGTATTTACAAATTCAAATGCAAAACCGATGGTAATTTGGACAAGTACAAGGCTCATCTTGTTGCGAAAAGCTTTTCAGAATTGGAGGGAGTGGACTATGGGGAGACTTTTGCTCCTATAGCCAAGATGGTCACATTTCAGTTGAGTATGGTTGGAAGGTGTTTCAAATGGATGTAGAGTGCCTTCTTGAATAGAGATTTGGACGAGGAGGTTTACATGGTGCATCCTGAAGGTTTTCATATACCTGGTTGTGATAATTTGGTTTGTAGGTTGATTAAGTCTTTGTAAGGACTCAAGCAGGCTCCAAGATCCTGGTATATTAAAATTGAACAACATCTCCAAGATTCTAGATTCAAAAAGAGTCTTTTTATTCAAATCATTATGTCAAAAGTGATGGTGCAAGTAATATGATTCTTATTGTATATGTTTATGATCTTGCCATTACAAGTAGTGGGGCCACTACAATTCAACAAGTGAAATCATATTTATGTGCTACTCTTGGCATGACCAATCTAGTCCTCCTACGTTATTGCTTAGGGAAACATGAACATCTTATTTTCATAGCTCGGGTCAAGTATGCGATGAATCTCTAGAAGAAGTTTGGGATGACAAATTACAACCCCACTCCCACACCTATGGAGATTGGGATAAAGTTGTCAGCCATCAATGTTTCATCATTAGTTAATGAATCACACTACAAACAATTGGTGACACCCTATGTAATGTCTCTTTTTAGGGCTGAAACTGAAAAGGAAGGAATTAGCACAAACCCCAATCTGATTTCAATCTGAATTTTGGACCAGCAAACTGAAAATGAATTCAGTACGGAACATCAGTCAGATTTTTGGAGTAGCAGCTTGTAAAACGCAAGATTTCACCCAATTATCACCCTACAACTCATCCACAATATTTATAGACCTTTTAGGAACAATTTAGAACAATTTCACCATGAAAATTAGTCAACTACTTAGCTAGAAAATTATTTTATGAACAACAGAAGTACAACTAAGAGAAATAATCAAAATGAAGGTTTCCAAACCCCAACAATAACCAAATATTCACTCTTATAAATTATGTCAAGTCTGGATATCAAATAATAAATAAGTTTCATGCCCTAGAAGGCACTTAAAATGACTCCAACTCTATTTGCTCCGTAGGAAAGGGACTCCAAATCATGCAAAAGATCTTTGTAGGTCTTCTTCTTGATGCCCTAGATATGAACCAGCAAGAGGATCTTCAATATTCTCCTTCACACCACCCAATTTGGAGATTTTTCATTCTCCAAATGCCACAAGGAAGGTTTCCATCCACCTTGGATGTCACACTATGGATTTTCACCCTTAGTGGAATTAGAAATAGAGCAAACAGCCCTAAAGTCCAAATAGATAAAGTATATATGCCAAAAGTGATATGCAAATGAGCCCCTAAGAGTCTTGTTATACCCTTTGGTTGGCGCCAAGAGTCATAAGGTGTAGATCGAGCTCTTGAGCTTGCTTTATCTTCTATTTCCATGTTGGAAAGTTCCCAACCTTGCAAGTGACATTTTAATGAGCTTTACTTTATCTTTTAATTTCATGTTGAGAGTATTATAATTCCATCCGACCTGCCTTAGGGAGCAAAACACCAAAGAAAAACATTAATAACAATAAAAGAAAATATAGACGAAACTCAAAGACTTCCCTTGTATAATTCCTTCTTGGCCACGGGAAGAGAAATGACAAGAAGTCTTCAATTGGTGCTAGTTTGAAAAAGGGGAAATTACAATCCTCCCTTCCCAAAATTGTTTGCCTCCAAGCAATTACAAGCTTATATGTCTAAGTATCTTCATATCAAGGTGAAGGAACATGTTGTAGTGTTCCCATAATCTGGATCCTATGCCTGTCAAATGAAGTGGCTTAAACCCAAACAAAGTCATACCTCTAGTTCCCTTCTCTTCATTGAAATCCTCTTTATCTCCCTTTTTAAAAACAACAGTGACATCTCCTTTTTTAGCATGCTTAGCTATATCAAAATCCTTCCAAACTGTTGCAGTTTTTGTCCTTGAGCAAGGAACGGATGAATAGTCAGTTGAACCAGCTATCCCTCTTATCACAAGACTCAAATTAGATTGTGAATAGGCTTGAAACAATTCACCATGGCTATAAAACTCATGGAATCTTATCCAATCCAAGGCTATCAAATTTGGTTTGTTTCTTCCTTTCAGCTGTAGCCTTCGTCCCACATTAACCCATGATGAAATTTCCTTTGAAAATATAAATTGATAGTTGTTCATGACTACTAATGGTAGTCCCAAATTTGATTCGTGCTTGTTCAACCTTAAGACAATGGTATAATGAATATCAAATTGAAATCTTATGAAAAAAGGCAAATTCATGAGTAGTGCAAGGACTGAAAATTGTCTTACATAAGCTGGAAAATGAAGATCATCAAGTCTATGGTTGAAATCAGCAAACATATTGGCCCTTAACTCAAGATTCTTGCAACCCATCCTTGTCCCAACTTGGCGTCGAAGATGGATTTCAACAAGAAAGCTCCAATTTGTTCCTAATTCTTTAAGTGTTCCCCACAAGAAGGTAATATTGTGCAAGCCCGGAACCAACCAAAAATTATCACCATGAGGGTAAACCCTTGCTAGCCTCTATACATTGAGTTCCCTGAAGATAGGCCTCTTCCTTCTTCATGCTAGCCATGCTTGGAAGCATTGCCTTCTTCCCTTTATCATTGCATTTCAACATAATATGTAAACAACACATACCAATACTTATGATCAACTCTTTTGGATCATTGTTACCTTGCTGATTTGGGGTTAGATCAGAACTTATGAGTGTTGGTATGTAAGTATATCAACCATACTTTTCCCAGAATTTCGACCCAAACAATACCAAATATGTTGGAACATTAGCCTTAATTGTTCTCAATGAGTGAACCCTCTTACACACAATTTCAAATGAAAAGAATGTCTTCAAACCTGCCCCTATATTGTTGTCCCAAGAAGATATGCACAACCCAACTAATGAAATTGGGAAAAACATCTCATCAGAGTTGTCGCATTGCATTTTATTACTCAAATTCTGAATTGTAGTGGCCAATAAACATCTTGTGAGATTTATCCTTACCTTGTCAATGTCACTAGAAGAAGAGCACCACTTTATTGTGACCGAAATCCACTTGGTGGCTGCAAATAGAATGTGAAACCAACAGGAAATAACTGTCACAAGGTCTAAAACAACTTCCATAATGATTTGGGGTTCATGATCCATATTTTCCAAACTCATCTCATTCATGTTAAAAAGTTGACTTACACCACAAAGCTCCCATAGGACAATTTATGCCCCCAAAAGGAACAGCCACAAATCTGATCTCTAATAACAAATTATAGAATATATATACTTGATAAAATTACTGCAGATCTGAATTGATTTAGGAAAATGCGACATGCTCTAGGAGTTGCTATTCCACAAAACTGAAGTAAAATCACTCAAGTCTTTACCAAAACAAATCAGAAATTTAATATATGCAAGAACATCAGGAAAATACCAGATTTCTTACCAAAAAGAGGGTTGGGATTTTATTTACAATTATGCAGATGAGCAGCTTATAGACTTAGTTGAAAGAGAAGTTTTCCAAGCCCAAAATATATGCAAACTAGCTGAATTTGGCCTTTAAAAATCTGATACTTAAACTGAAAATCAGATCTGATCCAAATGTTCCCTAAAGTATTCAGAACAATCTCATAAGTGGGTCGCTCCAATAGAAAAAGGCTGAAAATGCAAGGTAGAAACCAACAACAATCTTCCACCTTCAAACCCTAGCTGGAAACAATATAGATCTGCAACTTTTCCCTTCAAATACTCTTAGAATTCAAAAATGATCCTTGAAAACTCAATGGAAAACAAAAAGAGAAAAGAGTTTTCGTTCTTCTACCTAGGCAAAAGAGGGGTCTTGTCCTCTAATGCAAAAAAACAAAGGGTTTTCGTCCTTTGAAGTAAAATTGGAAAGCATGCAAGCTTAGACCAAATTTCAGAAATTATATGATGCAAAAAGATGTCTTCTCCATGCATGGCAACTTGCTTTAATAACTTTTCTTGGTGAATTAGTCACACAAAGGACCAATCAGCTCACTTTACCTTATTTAATGTTTTCCCCTTGCTTTATTTGATCCCCATATGGGTTGCATTTTTCCACTAGGGAGAAATAAAAATAAAGCAACTATTTCGTTTTTCTTTTTTTATTTTGTCACTAATAATTAATTTAAGTGCATATAATAAAATTTCATTATGCACTTAAAATTAATTCATTAGGATTACTTTCCCTTTTTTCCATCCCTTCACTGTCGAGAAACAAAAAAATAGGCTAAGTGTCTTCAACTTGTTATTTTTGAGAAGGGGATATTTCAGTCCTTCCTTTCCCAAATTGTTTTCCCTTAAGCAATTGCAAGCTTGGATACTCCAAAATTGTTGTACCTTCCCATGTAGCATCCTCAAGAGGGAGACCTTTCCATCGTACCAAATACTCTCTTATGATCTTGTTTCTCAACTTTTTTTCATGCACCTCCATTATGGCTTCCAGTTCTAGGACCAATTCGCCCTCATCATCAAGAGGGGGTAGCTTGAAATGAGTGATATGTTGTCCTAATGCCCTTTTCAGGCATGAAACATGAAAGACATTGTGAATTTTACTTTGTGCCGGAAGCTCTAGTTCATATGCAACATTCCCCACCTTCCTTATGACCTTGTAGGGACCATAAAACCTTGGTTTTAACTTTTCAACTCTCTTCCCTTTGAGGGAAGATTGTCTATAGGGTTGCAGCCTAATAAAAACTATATCTCCTACCTCAAATGACCTCTCAACTCTTCATTGATTTGCATACCATTTTTGCTGATTTTGGGCATGTAGGAGGTTGTCTTTGAGTGCTTTCATGATGTCTTGACTTTGTTGTACCAAATCTTTAACCCTGGGAACTCTACTATCTGGAATGACAACATCCACAAAAGAAAAAACATCATAATCATACAAAGCTTTGAAGGGTGACATACTGATAGACATGTGATAGGAAGTATTGTAAAAAAACTCCCCCAAATACAACCACTTGATCCAAGTTGATTGTTGACCTGTAACAAAAATCCTTAAGTACCCTTCTATCCATTTGTTGACAAATTCAGTTTGCCCATCCATTTGGGGATGATAGCTTGTACTAGGAATCAATTTTGTACTTGAAAAATGAAAGAGTTCTTTCCAAAAAGAACTCATAATCCTGTTGTCCTTGTCACCCACAATGTTCTTTGGCAACCCATGACGTCTAAAAACTTCTTAAAAAAATATCCCAGCCACTAGTGGTCCATCAAACTTAGTAGGAAGAGGAAAAAAATGTGCGTACTTAGTAAGTCTATCCACCACAACATAAATAACACTCTTACCTTGAACCGTGGGGAGTCCGGTGAAGAAGTCCATAGAAATACTCTCCCATTTTTTATTTGGAATTGGTAGAGGCTGCAAAAGACTTGCTGTAAATTCATGTGCTACTTTACTTTGTTGGCATGTGATACATTCCCTTATATGTTGAACTTCTCCTTTGATCCCTTTCCAAACAAATTTCTCTGTAATTTGTTTGTATGTTTTAAAGCACCCCGGATGACCAGCCAAGGGAGAATCATGCATAGCCTCTAAAATCTTATGTTTTACTTTGGATTCCGGAGTCAAATACACTCTATTTTTGTAGAGTATAATGCCATCAACCACCTTGTATCTTCTAAATTCAATTTCTCCTTCTGGGAAAGTACTCGCAAACTGATTTTTTGCATATTCTGCTGTTATAACAGCCCTCCAATCTGTTGTAATTTCTGTCATAGAACAACAATAAGGCTTTCCTGACAATGCATCAACCACTATGTTTTTATTGCCTCTTATAAACTCAATATCAAAGTCAAAAGAATGAATTTTACTCACCCACTTTTGTTGCCTTTCATTCAAATCAGTTTGGTCGAGAAAATACCTCAAGCTCTTGTGATCCGTCTTCACCACGAATCTGCCACAAACTAAGTATTCCCAGAATTTCACCAAGGCATGCATGATTGCCAACATTTCCTTATCATAAATAGAGTATTTTTTCTCAATATCTTGAGTTTTCTACTCGCGAATGCAATTGGATCATTATTTTGCATCAAAACAAGCCCAATACCATCTTCGGATGCATCACATTCAACTACAAAAGAAATTGAAAAATATGGAACAACAAGTACAGGGTATGAACTCATTACCTTTTTGAGCTTATTAAATGCTTGTTGGGCTGAAGATGACCAAATGAAAGCTCCATGTTTTGTCAAATTTGTCAAGGAGGCTGAAAGTTGTGAAAATCCTTTCACAAATCTTCTGTAGCAACTACAAAGACCCAAGAATGCCCTTAGTTGAGTCAAAGTGGTGGAGGTGGCCAATCCATTATATCTTGGAGCTTTTGTTGATCCACTTGTACTCCTTGAGCATTGATGACATGCCCAAGATACAAAATTTCTTACATGCCAAACTCACACTTTGATAATTTAGCAAAGAGGAATTGTTGTTCCAGAATGCTTAATACCATATCTACATGCTTCAATTTCTCATCCCATGAATTACTATAAATCAAAATGTCATCAAAGAATGCCAATACAAATTTTCTCAAATACTCTCTAAAAACATGTTTCACACATGACTGAAATGTAGCAGGGGCATTAGTTAACCCAAAAGGCATTACTGGGAATTCAAAATGACCAAAATGACATCTAAAGGTTGTCTTGTGGACATCCTCATCTCTTACCCGAATTTGATGATACTTGGATCTTAGATCAATCTTGAAAAATAACACTGCTCCATGTAACTCATCAATCTGTGGTATGGGGCACCTATTTTTTATTGTCTGCTTGTTCAACAACCTGTAATCAACACAAATCCTCGAAGTTCCATCCTTCTTCTTCACAAGTACATCTGAAGAAGCGAAAGGACTAGAACTTGGTCTTATGATGGAATGTCCCCTTTTTCGAATTAATCCAAAATAAAGGATTCCTTGCCTTTCCCTTTTTCCGAAGGCAAGCAATGGATGAGCAAGGGAAGATCGTGGGTTATATTTCCATTTTTACTCATTCATATTTATGTTTTTTATCTTTGTAAATTCCCATTATAAGGGTTTGACTGAGATTGGTGCATTTTAAAAAGTCAAATAAAAGATAAAAATATGTTTTATGAGGTTGGCCAAGCATGTTTGGCCTTTGGTGCCAAGATTGGGAAATAAAAGGAGATTAAGGACTTCATTTGGAGCATCTACTTTTGGTGCATTTTCTCTACATTTGATCTTTGGGCTGATTGATCATCTGTCATTCCACTATTGGGCAACGATCCATTAGTGTGGTTTTTTCCAAGGAAGGACGTAAACCCTTCCTTGTAGCCAGGTTTGAAGGACGAAAACCCCTCCAATCATTTGGGTGAAGTGAAGACAATTTTGAAGACCTTTTGCAGATTTAGGACATTAGAAGATCGATGAAGACATTTACAAGATTTTTGCATGCAATTGTAGAGCTCTCTCCTAGAGTGGAACGACTTGGGTTGAGTGGTGGAGTTCGGTGCCTTCTAGGCCACGAAAATTCAGATTTTCTTTCATATTTGGACTTCCTCATAATTTATAAGGCTCGGGAAACAATCATATTCTTGTGTGAAGTTTGGGGTTTGGAAACCCTTCATTTCATAATTTTCTGTTGAGCTATACTTCTACTGCATTTATAATTAACTTTCCAGCATTGTGTTTTCAATCAAGATTTCATATTGAAAAGTGGGCTTTAAATGACTGCCCTAAAATACTTATCTATATTTTGGTATTGGGTTATTTGAAGAGTTTCAAGTGTTTTTCATCCATTTTTACACTGTTAGGAAAATTTGATCGTTGTTTTAATCTAGGTTTAAATTTGTGTTTGCTGGTCTGAAATTCAGATTTGAATTAATTGGGATTTGTGCTAATTCTTTGTTCTTTATTTTTTCCCATAAAAGGAACATTACAGTGGTATCAGAGCTTCGGTCTTCCCAGCCTGAGGGTTTGACAATCATAAGGGATGGATAAATTTTTTAGGGATGCTAGGATTGAAAGGCTTGGCCCTAGGGCAAGAAAGATTGGCTAACACAATGGCTCGGCTGATCCATACCGTTCAAGGCTCCAATGGTGGAAGGATCTCTTCAAAAGAAGAAACATCGGTACATGGTATGAAGAGTATAGATATTTTCTAGAAAAGATCTGTGATGCCCTACCTTTTGTAGAGTTCGTGAAGTTGGAGACAAAGAGTGGGGATTGGCATGGGGTCGAAACCCCAAGCAACAAGGAAGGGGTCAACCCTCCCTAGGGACTAGGACCCCACACTCATGAGTATGAATGCCATGCATAAAGAAGAGATTGAAGGTAGAAGGTTCTCAAGTCCTCATGACAAACGTTGAAGCCTCAACAATCACAAACATGCTGGTGAAAAATCAGACCTGCACTTTGAGAGAAACGGAGCCATAAAAGATGAAGATTCGACCCTTGATCTCACCATTGTTTTGAATAGGAATCATTATGAGGTAATTGTTAATCATTGTTTGACTGATATTGATAATATTTCAACGTGTGTGGATTCCAGGATTGAAAATGAGGATGGTGAACAAGTGGGGGGAGAAAAAGGAATGATTGGAAACCATTTTTCCAAGAGACGTTAACAATCAACTTGTTGGTTTGTTTATGACAACACCTCCTAAGAGTCAAATTGAGAATGCTCATGGCTTTGTTAAGAACCACAAAGAGGCTCCATGCACATGCCAACAAAGTAATGACGAAGACAAGGTGGAAAAAGAAGAACAATCGAAGGAACAACCCAATGAAGCACCCATCACTCTTCCCAAGGATGAGCCCTTGACTGATTTTTATAACAACAATATGAGAGGCCAAGGGTTTGATGAGATTTGGAAGCACAAGCCTAGAAAAGAAAGGGAAATCATGAAGCACGAGTTAGAAAGTATAAAACCTTTGATATTTCATGATGATACTATAATTTCTAATGATGACAAATTACAAGAGAATAAAAAAGAAAAATATGATTTACAAGATGATGAAGAGAAGTTGAAGGTTGAAACCCAATTGCCAAAAAACAACCGGAGGTACGAAAAATAATTCAGATTTGTCACTCTCTACCATGTCATTTCAGATTTATGGTCATGGGAAATTTGTTGAAAGGGATGACCTCGGGGCAACTGTGATGCTCTAAAGCAAATCACGGCAAATGGGAAGTCTTCGTGATGCTACAGGTGATGAAAAATCAGATTTGCATAGAGTCCATGGACCAAGACTTTTGGGTAACCTTGTTGGGGTTCATATGGCTGAAAAGAGTGTTTTTCCGGGTACCCATGACCACTTTCAGTTCGCTGGAAATTTCAGTACAACCACCTAGGTAAGCAATTGCATCATTTTTCTAAGGGATTGCTTCATCACCTTCATGCTATGTCCTTACAATATTTTGATCATCGTCATAAGGAATATTCTAACAATTTTGTGAGGATGAAAGGTACCGAATGGGGAAGGGATTCTACTTCAGCCCTAAGAAGGGAAATCTTTGTGGGCAGCCGTAGGTATGACCATCATAATTCAAATTTTTTTATTCCTCCTATGTCGCTAATATATTTGTATCGTGGAGGGCAGCGGGATCAATTTGATAAGAGAAAGAATATATGGAGGGACAAGGGGCACATAAATTCTTGCTTGCAAATTCCGAGTTGTTTGCATCCTGAAGTTTGGGATACAAGGAACCTTTGGGAGGATGCTCTTACAAACTTAAGGTCTGCTGTCTACATCCTTATGGCAGCCATAAGCAAATTGGCAATCACAAAGAAAATGTATTTCTCATCCGCAGTTGAGGATCTAGTGTTTGCATGGGAAACAAGATGGTCTTCCACCACCATCATGCCAATTTTGCATGAGACAACACGCTGCTACAGACAATAGATTTGCATTTTGGTTGGATAGTTCTCTCCTTGAACAAATGTAGGTTGATATTTTCGATGAAATATTTTGGATTTAATATGATATGCAGAAGGGACTTCAAGTATCACAACTGTTACACCCTTCCTATGTCAACAACAATCAAGAATTTTGAGTTAGACTACAGCTATGAGGGGCTGTCCTCTTCAAATCTATGCATGTGGCTGTGCATACCTTCCATGGGCAGCGAGAAAGAGGCTGATTTGGGGGCAATCTTTCCTTTTAATATGACGGGTAAAAAGGTTTTCACTTAAAAATTGAGCAAGGCTAACATTCCAACATCTTGGGCATTGCTTACCAAGAAATGTAGGGCTGTTCATGGACACTACACCCACTCATCCGCACTTCTATGGACTGATCCAAACTTAACAGGGAAGGAAATTCGATGGGGTAGCTTCAAGTCAACCATTGGAAAACTAAATCAGCAAGGTAGCAACCTTCCAAAAGAGGTGAGTATAAGTTTTAGCATGTGTTGTATGCATCCTATGTGGAAATGCAATGATATACTTCCGAGCATGGCTAGCATGAAAAAGGAAGCACATCTTTGGGGAATTCAATGCATAGAGGATAACAAGGGTTTACTCTTTGGTAGAATGCTTCATGGTGATAATTTATGCTTAATTCCGGGCATGCATAGTATGACTTCCATGTGGGGAACACTTGAAAGATTAAGAGCAAATTGGAGCTTCCTTGTTGAAAGCCATTTTCCATGCCAAGTTGGGGCAAGGAAGGAATGCAAGAATAGGGTGTTAAGGGCTACCATGTTTGCTGATTTCAACCATAAACTTGCTGATCCTCATTTTCCAGCCCATGTAAGACAATCCTCAGTCCTTATGCTACTAAAAAATTTGGTTTTTTCCATAAAATTTCAGTTTGATAGTTGTTATGCCATGATTATAGGTCGGAGTTTGCAAAAATCAGATTTGGGGCTGCCACTAGCAGCCACGAACAGCAGAATGTTTTCATTTTTTATGAGCATTCTATTATGGAATGATGAGGAAAGAAGGTCTCAATTGAAAAGAGGGAATAAATCAGATTATGATGTGTTTTTTTCAGACTTGAACATTCTGATTTTTTAAAGAAAAATGCATGATTACAGCTGTTTTAGGGACAGCATTACTAAAGTATTGGGAAACCATCATTTGGATGGAAATTATGAGGTGGTTTCAAGCAATGGAAGAGAGCTAGCTATCATGTCCCTAAGGCATGATAAGGACAGTTTAAAAGTGTTGTTAAACACTCTTGTTTCCTTTGATATGTTTGCTTCATGTGTGGGTACATCAAAGGAGAAGCAATTGCGATTCATTTGGGATCCGGGTACTTACAATTGTTTGAAGTCAAGCAATTTCGGGATGGGAGGATTGTAATGTCCCCCTTTTTCGAATTAATCTAAAATAAAGGATTCCTTTCCTTCCCCTTTTTCTGAAGGCAAGCAATGGATGAGCCAGGGAAGATCGTGGGTTATATTTCCATTTTTTCCTCATTCATATTTATGTTTTTATCTTTGTAAATTCCCATTATAAGGGGTCAACTGGGATTGGTGCATTTTTAAAAGTCAAATAAAAGATAAAAAGAAGATTTATGAGGTCGGCCATGCATGTTTGGCCTTTGGCACCAAGATTGGGATATAAAAAGAGATTAAGGACTTCATTTGAAGCATCTACTTTTGGCGTATTTTCTCTAAATTGGAATTTTGGGTTGTTGCTCATTGTTCTTTCCACTCTTGGGCGAAAATCCAAGTGTGTGGATTTTCCAAGAAGAACAAAAACCCTCGATCCTTTTGGTTTAAAGGCATATTGCAGATTTGGAGGAAGAGAAGACATTTTCAGAGTTTTGCATGCATTGTTGGGTCTCTCCTAGGTGAAGCGACTTCCCCTAGTCTGGAGTTTGGTGCATTCTAAATCACAGAAATCAGATTTCTTTTTTTATATTTATGAGATAAACGCTTTTGATCAAAGCTATGAGCTGGGGAGTTCAAGGGTCTCTACTCGAATACTGAAAAATACTCAATAGATACCACAACAAACAAGGCAGCGAGTAAACAATGGAATTAAGTCCATGCTGCCTTGGACACCATAAAAGGTGTTAACCGAAACTGCCAATGATCAGAGGATAAAAATCTAACATGTTAGCATAGCGTCCCTTTTGCCTTTTTTCTTCTTGACCTCATGCCATGGACCCTGCTCTGAAAAAACTACCATTTGCATACTATTGGGATCCAAGTTAGGTGCTGAATGATCAGAGGTATGTTCCTGATCAGAATCCAATTTTTCTGAAATGTCGGATTCGTGTCCTCTTTTCAATCCGCTAGCCACATTCTTCTCTTCTTGTCGTTCCTTTCTCTCTTTTGATTCTTCTTACCTCGACCCTTGGCAATCGACCTTAACTACAACTACACCCACATGTTCAAGGGGGTGGTTGTACCATCCACTGCCAGGTTGCATCTTCTTATTCTTCTGAATGCTTTTCCTTCTTATTTCTGGGCAAGATGCTTGTAAATGGCCGGGAGTCTTGCAAAGATGACACTGAAATGCCGTATTTTCATAATCCAATGGTTGCTCATACCGTATATTTCCCACTTTCAGAATGATTTTATACGGTAGACCCTTGTTGAGAACAATTTCAACGCAAATTCTGGCGAAGGTGCGGATGCCTAACGCAGCCCTGGAGTAATTGATTTTCAGAAATCTCCCAAGAGCATGGACGATATCTTCTAGGGCATGCCAAAGGTGAAGGGGAAGGTTCGGGAGCCGAACCCACACAAGCATTTTGCTTACTAAGAGGGTGTTTAAATCGAATTTGGGGAACCATGGGGTGAGAAACAACCCTGCGTTACCCTAAAACCATGGGCCGCCCAAAAGACATTTGTGATAATCCTCCACGACATAGAAGTGAACAATGAAGAATCTCTTGGAACAGAACGAAATCTCACAAGCTTTGGACCAATTTTCAAAGATTCACTAGGTTAGAGCATTGGCCTCCGACCATAGCCCATTAAATCTTCCGATAATAGCCAGCTGGGGTAGGGAGAGAAAATGAGCTCCCACCTCTGGTTTTTCCAAACTAAGCATCGGAATCACTTCGGCTAAGTCGACAATGTACGCCTGGGGGTTGTTTGGGGGAGAGGCAAACTATAGAACGACGAACTTGAAGGAAGTATGGACAGGAATGGATGAACCGCCATTACTTAGGCCATTGGAACCCTGAGATTGCTGTTTTTTTCCGCCCCCCTCAGAATCAAACTTACTCGAACCACTATTCAATGCAGGGGGATTTTGTGCATCAGAAACCAGAGGACGACTATGACTTAGTGGATCCGAACCTGCTCATATTTTCAGATCTGCTAGGAAAGTCGCCCAGTCTTTCTTACTCATCTTGTCATAGTTTTTTATGCAGGCGGCATCCTTCCTAGTAATTATCGCGCCACTCCAGACCACAAGAATCTCCAATCCATTGTCCTCAATATCTACTGATCCTATAGCACGAGGGGGATTGTTGGGGATTCCACTAAGATTCTCCGCATTTCCACGACTTAAGTCCCGGTCGCAAAAACCCTAATCGCATTTCCATGGCTTGCCATTCAAAATCAGATTTCTTTTCATATTTGGCTTTCTCATAATTTATAAGTTTGGGGTTTGTAAACCCTCATTTCATTTTTTTGTGGAGTTGTACTTCGCTGATTTATAATTAATTTCCAGCAGTGTTTTCCATCAGATTTCACATTAAAAATTACTTTGGTTGATGCCTAAGATACATATTTATATTTTGGCAAAGTTTTTTAAAGAGTTTCAAGTGTTTTTCATCCATTTTTACATTGTTGTTCGGAAAATCTAATCATTGTTTTAATCTAGCTTTAAATTTCAATTTGCTAGACCGAAATTTAGATTTAAATTAGTTGGGATTTGTGCTAATTCCCCGTTCTTTAGTTTTGCCCCCAAAAAGGGACATTATATGATCCCATATCCAACAATTCTTTGATTACTTTCTCTATCTCTTCCTTGAAGGCCCTTGGATGGTTGTAAGGAGAGGATATTACTGGAGTAGAAAAGGGTTCTAACTCAATGATATGTTGAAATCCTCTATCCGGAGGCAATCCATGAAGTAAATCACTAAATACCTTAGCATGCTTATCTAGAATAGGCTAAATATCAATATGATAGGACTGCTGTGATGAAAAAGAGGATGCATTTCTTACCACACAATGTGTAGCCCATGTAATCTATCCTCTTTTGAAGAATCTTTCCATACTTTTGGCAGTCACAACTTGTGGAGCACCATTCTTCATGCCTTGTAAAATCACTTCGTTGTCTTGCACTTTGAATTTCAACTCCATCACTTGATAATTTTGGGTGAATTCACCCAAAGATTGCAACCATTGTACACCAAGGACTACATCAGTTTCACCAATACCAATGACATTTAAATCATAACTTACCTTACGCCTTCCTAAAGTGAGCTCAAGTTGTGGGATCTTCTTTGTGCATGAGAGAGAATATCCATCTGCTACTGTCACATTGAAGCCTTGAAAAGCTTCCATCTTCAATCCCATTCTTGTCACCAAGCTCTCATCAATAAAGTTATGTGTAGATCCACTATCTATCAATACAGTGATTCTTTTCCCATGAAGAATACCTCTTACCCAGAAAGCATAGTCTCTAGGTTCTCCAAATAAAGTATCTAATGTTCCATCCGTGGGAACCCTTTCTTCTTCCTTTGCTTGCTCTTCAACTTCTTTCGGATCAACACTCTCTTCTTCTTCTTCTTCATCTAAAATTACTTCAATGTAGTGGGATGTTGTAATATCCCCTTTTGGGATATTATTTAAATATGCAAATTAATTAACTCAAATCAACTCTAAAAGGATTAGATCCTCTTAGTTCGTCCTCAAATGACCCAATGTTAGAATTAATACAACCCAAATGGGGTTGGAGTAAGCCAAAGTAGTAGGTTAGATTGGAGAACCAATTAGAAAACAAATCTTTTCCAGATCTGATTTTATAACAGTTAATTAATTAAAATTGCAGCCAAAACAACTGAAACTTCAAAAATTGATAGCTCCTTCAATACTTAGTATTTTTGCGCGAAATAAAATGCACTATAAACTAGAAATCAAGGCCTTTCTAATGAACTATGAATCTGAATTTTCTGATCACTGAAACTACTTCAAAACAACCCCAAAAATTTGATATCAAGTCGCTAAGGTTAGAATAAATTGCATAAATTATTATCAGATCTTTCTAACCTTTCAACACACCCAAAATAGCTGCCCCAAACTTGGAAAAATATGTCAATATAGTTCAGATTGCAAATCTAGCTCAAAAGACAACCAAACATGCCATAACAACCTCTCATGCAAGTCGTTATGGCTCTAATAATTGCAGCAATAACAATAGATCATAAAGCACTATTAAACCTTTCAACAATAATCAATAACACACAGATTTCCTTCTCAAATAAATGTGCCAAACATAGAATGAATATATCATGCAACATTCACTCAATGAAAGCTTAGAAGGTCTCACACTCTCCACAATAATGGTGGTGTTGAAGAACACCTTTATAATGTGATCACATGGGCATACATCCCTCTTCAAGCATGAAGATATTTTAATAAAAATCTCAACATCCCCCCAAGGGGTCGCCACATCTCCTAATATAGCTTTTGGCATTTCAAATCTCCAAGTTTCCCTCCTTTCTATGGCGCACTTTCTCATGTAGAAGGGTCTCTTTTAAAAATAGTCTTCTGTCTTGAAAAGTCGAACTCCACATAGAATATTAATCCCTCCTTTTAATATTAAAAATAAAACATAGGAGGAGAATTAATTATTTAATTTAAAATAGGAGCAATGACATTTTCCTAATTTTTATCCTTTAATCCATGGGAAGAGTGGATTAAAGGTCTCCAATATTATTAATTAATTAATGTCCCAAAAAGGGGACATTACAGATGCCCCTTTTCCACGACAACGATGGTCAGGTATCCATGGGTTCTTACATGTGAAACACAATTTTTTTCTTCTTAGCTCATTCCTTGCCTATATTTCCTTGTTTTTTCAGTCACTCTTTTGTATCAGATTTAGCTTGAAATGTCTTACCTTGCTTCCGAAATTTTGGTGTTCTTTGTTCACCACTTGAAGTAGGTCTTGGTTGTCCAAAAGACCCCTTTGGCTGCCCCAAAGGTGTTGTTCTTTGCTGCCCATAAGGTACAGTCCTATGCTGTCCAATAGGTAGATTTTTACTTTTTGGAATTGAAATTTCCAAATCTAAGGACTTCTTGATAACCCCTTGTAGAGAGGGTGGGCTGAAAGCTTTGACCAGACCTCTTAATGGTTATACTAGTCCTTCAATAAAAAACAATACAAGTCTTCTCTCATTCACATCTGATACCATCACTGCAAGTCTCTGAAATTCATAAATATATTTGTCCAAAGATCCTTCTTGCTTGAGTTGACCTAACTAATTGAAATGAATCTCTGGATCTATTTTATCAAATTCCTGTCAAACATTGACTGAATTTTTCAATGGTTGCGATGGAACCATGCACTTTTGTGATCAATCCATGGTACCACCATTCAAGTGCAACTCCCTCCAAATGTAAAGTTGCAAATTTGAGGGCTTCTTCCTCATACATAAGATTCAATGATAAATATGTATCTAACTTTTATAACCTTGCTCTAACTGAACATTTATCTGAACCATCATAAGAAGGAAGAGTTACCTTACCCAACCGTTGTTGTATGTCTCTTCTTGGTTGCTCCTGTTGAGTTCTTCTATTCCTTCATGTGCCTTTGTTATTCTTCACTTGACAATAATCCTTGAAAGATAACATCTATCTCACCCTGAAACTAAGGGCTGCATATTCTTCACCCCATGCCTCTATGTCTTCAACATCACTTGGAGGTTTTAACTCAAGTGGTTGTTCCTCTTTTTGAAGGAATTTGGCCTTGAAGATTTGAGGTGGAGGTTTGATGGATGTCTTTACTAGTCCAGATGAGCTTCCTTCACCATTGTTGGTTGCACCATGGTTTCCAGATATATGATGTCCATGTATAACCTTGGTCAAGTCCATGATTGATCCTGTCAACGTATCCCGCATTTCCCTTTGAGACTCCCTTAAAGCTAGCTACAACTCTCTTTGATTCCTTGTAATTACCTCATGCATGTAGCTCAACTGATCTATAGGAGGGGCTCTTGGATCATGCTCATCCATTCTCCCTTTCTTTGGAGTTGGATTCCTTCTTTGATAAACTATAGGTGATTTCCCTATTGCATTCAAATCTGATTTCTTCACAAGATGGAAAGGAACATGCTTTGATACCACTTTAATGTCCTCAATAGGAAAATTTATGCCCCCAGAAGGAACAACCACAAATTTGATCTCTAATAACAAGTTATAGAATATATACTTGATAAAATTATTGTAGATCTGAATTTATTTAGGAAAATACGATTTTCTCTAGTTGTTATTCTACAAAACTGAAGTAAAATCACTTAAGTCTTTACCAAAACAAATTAGAAATTTTATATATGCAAGAACTTTAGGAAAATACCAGATTTCTGACCAAAAACAGGGTTCTATTTAAAATTTGTAGATGAACAACTTAGATACTTAACTAAAAGTGAAGTTTCTCAAGCCCAAAATATATGCAAACTAGCTGAATTTGGCCTCTAAAAATCCGATACTTGGACTGAAAATAAGATCTGATCCAAATGTGCCCTAGATAAGATAAGATAAGATAAGATAATTATATTAAATGTCCAACAAGTGACCACAAAAATAGGTCAATGGGATTGCACTATACAAAGCAAAGCAGAAGCAACAGGGAAAACCCAAAAGGGTCTCCGAAAACAACAAAAGAAGAAGAATGAGCGTACAAAGAAGGAGAGGACGTGGAGGGAGAAGCCTCGTCACCAACCCTCACGAATTTCACCCAAGGCCAGCCGGAAAAAATCTGGTGATGTACTGATGTCTGGTGTCAGGATTTGGAAGCTGTTTGAGACACCTACGATCCGTGGAAAGTCGAGCTCTCTGGGTGAACCTGGTGGTCTGTTGCCTATGAGAGGGGGCCCTTGGCCATGTCTGAGTCTGGATATCTCTGGTCTGGGAAGAAGCTCCTCTGGCCCTGACAAATCTAATCTGAGGATCTCCATTGGGATTAGGTCCCTGCTTGGTGCCCCTCTCACCCGGGAGCACAACAAAGAAAGATGTGATCCATCGAGTAGTACTCCCTGGAAGGAGGATGGAGGGCCGCGTCACGGAGCTTAAGAGCAACCTGTAAATAGATAGCGAGACACCTCTGATCATAATACCTGAAGAAGGTCGTAAACATTGGACGTTCACAGAATAGACGATAAAACCTCCCTCTAATCTCATAGTAGATGGGGCATCGAAAAATGAAGTGTTTCTCTATCTCAATCTCCTAGAGGGATCAAAGATGGCAGATCCTCTTGGACCGATCCAACTGGTGATTGCTCTCGACCCAAAGCCTGTGGGAGCCAACTCTGAACTGGGTCGGGGATATGCGAAGAACATGCATCCAATGATGGGAGATATAGGTGGGCCGAATGATGAGTACATTATTGACTTCGAGGAAGTGATTGGCATTAAAGGCCATCTTCGGGTGTAGCTCATCCCGGGGGTTGGTCCAAGTAATCTGAATGAACTGTCTGTATATATCATCTCTGATGATTCTATGCAGGTCTTGCGTACTCAGAAGGAGGTGAGTAGGAGCATCCATGGAGTACCTGAAGGAGGGGAGACGGTCCATGTTGATCCCAGGGGATCCAAGGAGACGAGAGGCCCCGACATACCAGCAACGAACACGGCCACTACGGTCAGAAAGAGCAACGGCCTCAGAAGAGAGGTAGGCAAGGTAGATGTACTTATCTCTTCCTATGGAAGAATCAGAAAGTCCCTGGATGCGGTGCAAGAGTGAGACGAGACCAAAGATGACCTCTAGTCTAAAAGGGCGAGCCCCAAACTCGACAAGGATGATATTATGAGGAACAATCTCTTTACATATGATGATCCGTCTGAGCAAAAGGATCTGAACTCGCTCAATAGAAGCCCAATCCGACTCGAGCAGGGAGGGACCCCAAACCTCAGAGCCATAGAGAACTGTGGGTCTCACAAGAGAGGCCGAGAGATACATCTTGGACAACATGTCCTGAAAGTGGTGGTGGAAGCATTGTCTCTCCAAGATCGCAAGGGAGCCATACCCCTTGTTGATGCGGAATTGAATAGCCAGGCGTAGATTAAAGCGAGGTCTAGAGAAGAGAACCCCCAGATAGGTGTAGGAGTTGGTGATCTCCAGCTCCTCCCCTCTGTAGAAGAAATGGAAATCGGATGTCTTCAACACATTGAAAACCATAACCTTGGTTTTACCTAGGTTGACTGTAAGTTGTCTATGATCACAGAAGAGGGCTAAAGTGTCAAGCTATCTCTGTAACCCCTCCGCAGAAGAAATGGAACTCAGATGTCTTCAACACATTGAAAACCATAACTTTGGTTTTACCCAAGTTGACTGTAAGTTGTTTATGATCATAGAAGAGGGCTAAAGCGTCAAGCTATCTTTGTAACCCCTTCGTAGAAGAAGCCAAAAGGACCACATCATCCGTGAAGAGAAGAATGTAGATCAAAACCTGGTGAAGAAGACAACCGTCCCCATCCTATACGTGGTCTCGGAGAAATTCCTCCAACTCATCAATATAAATACCAAACAGAGTAGGAAAGAGAGGGCAACCTTGTTTGACCCTAATGGTGCTCCTAATGAAGCCAGAAAACCCAACAGCAGTACGAAGGCGACCCAAGACCTCCTCATACAACCGAGTGATGGTGACCAGAAGGGTTTTGGAGATACCAATGTCTTTAAGTCTGTGGAAAAGGGCTTCCCGCAGAACAGAGTCAAAGGCTTTCTGAAAGTCCACAAAACAACAGAAGACTTTTGATGAACGGTGACATGCTTCCTCAATGATAGCACGGAGGGTGAGAATGTGATCAATAGTCTGGCACCCTATTCTGAAACTTACTTGACCTTTGGCTCTGCACTAGTACTGCTCTAGAAACTTAGACGGATGCAAATGGAGAACAGTGGCCTACAACTTGGAGAAAGTGTGTGATCCGTAAACTTCTACTTTAGAACTCTACCAATCACACAATTATGTTGATCTACTTTTGACTTTGGAAAATGACAACTTTAGATGAAGATTAAAGCTTTAGTGACTGATTTAGCTAGAAAGGAAATTGCAGAGGATAGGAAAGAATTCAAACTCCAAACACCAACAATTTTATCCTAGAAAACCCCAATGGAGGAAAACCGGTCGGGAAGGGAAAAACGCTCTTTCTTCCCACTTTTATTGGTCAATTATAGACAATTACATATTACAAGAAGTAGAAAATGGAGACAACAATGTAAACCTCTCCCTTCCTATTCTTGTTTGCTCTGTTTCTACACCTTGCTCCTACAATTCCACTCTAGCACTGAAGATCTTGCTCACTTGCTCTCATTAAACTTGAATCTTTGCTCTTTGATCTCTTTGGATCTCCGAATGCTCAATTCTTTTGCTCCTTGTATTTATAGCCTTCTCCCATGTCCTCCCGTGCACTGGAGAATGGGAAAGGTTGGGGAGGGAAGAGACACAGTCTGGCGCTTCAAATTCGTGTCCATTCGTGCTCCATTTCTCTTTTCAGTTCAAAAGTGTCAGGACTGCCACCTTGAGCAAAAAGGCGATTTCAGGACCGCTGCCCTGGCTGGGCAGCAGTTACAGGACCACCGCCCTATAAGGCGGCGGTTCTGCAACCGCCGCTCCGCACAAAGCGGCGGTTCTGTCCAAAACCTCCATTTACCTCATTTTCCTTCATTTTCTTCAATTCTCCTTCTTGGTGCTGATGGAACTGATGAAGTGGTGTGTTTTTCTAGATCCCTATGGATCAGTGTGACCCACCATAATTGTCCTGTAATTATTAGGATCAGAAGTAGGACAGGATTTGTGAATAGGATGGATAATATGGTGGGACCAAGGTTGCAGAAAGCCAATACACACCCCCTGATTGAAACGGTCTACCAAATAACTGTTAATGGTGTTGATCCCATGTTTGAAAAAATCTGCCTGGAAGCCTTCCTCATTTGCTGCTTTACTGCAATTCATCACCAATATGGCCTTCTTAACATTTGTGTAGGTGAAGATGTGGTAGGTGGAGGGTGGGAACACAACTTGGGTCTGGGGCTGACCAAGGATATCATAAAGGGTGGAGGTGTGGGTGAACATAGTGTAGGGGTCAAAGTCCAGGGGTAAGGGGGAGCGCCGGGGAATGATGGTACACCAAAAGCGTTTGGGGGAATGCAAAAGTGAGGTGAGGAGATCCCTTCTTCTATGGGAAACAAAGTACACTCTCATAAGTGGGTCAATCCAATAGAAAATGGTTGAAAATGTAAAGTAGAAATTAGCAACAATCTTCCACCTTCAAAACCTAGCTAGAAACAATATAGATTTGCAACTTTGCTCTTCAAATACTAGTGGAATTCAGAAATAGATCCTTGAAAACTCAATGGAAAACACAAAAGGAGAAGAATTTCCTTCTTCTTCCTGGAAAAAAGAGGGGTTTCGTCCTCTTGTGCAAAAACAACAAAGAGTTTTCATCCTTTGAAGTAAAATTGGAAAGCATGCAAGCATAGACCAAATTCCAGAAATTATATGATGCAAAAAGATGTCTTCTCTATGCATGGCAATTTGCTTTTATAAATTTTCTTGGTGAATTAGCCACACAAAGGAGCAATCAGCTCTAAAATGTCCCTCTTTCTAGAATAATAGTATTGAAGACCTTTAGCCTATTTAGTCTACCCTACGGCTAAAGGATGAACCCAAGGGTGACTTAAGTCACAATTAATTAGTATTAAGTGCCTAAAAGAAAATAAAATAAAATTATTAAAGCACTTATATTAATTTATTTGGCTTAATAAAGGAGTGCACTTATAAATAAAAGTTGTAATCTCTAGAAAAGTGCAAAGGGGCAAATAGTGTGTTGCAAGGATCTAATTTTATGTTTGTATCCTTCCTAGCAAGATTGGCGACTTGCCTAGAAGAAGGATAATGGCTGTCTAGAAAGTAAGATAGACCCATGCTAATTTTGTATCTCCCCTAAGCAAAAATGCGACTAGGCCTAGGAGGGGAAATTTGCATAGACAAAAGCATTGCAAACTGATTGGAGGAGAGAAAGGTTCCTTTAGGTCATTTTTCCTTTATAAAGGAGAGGTCGACTTAGAAGAGGGCATCATATACCCATTCTACAAATTTCTAAATTTATCTTAAGCCTGGTGTTTTTGTATAAAAATACTCTAGAGGACGAAAATCCTCTTAGAGAAGGTGAAGGAATTCCACACAGGAAATTCTATTGTGCTTACAAGGGTATTTTCTGTTATTGCTGCAGCAGTTGTTGAAGTTTTGCAACAAGGTTTGATGAACTAAATTGCAGCAGCTGTTAGTGCTTTTCAAGAGTAAAGTGACCCATCTTTGGGATATTTTGGAGCTGCTTTGGTGACATCCAGGTCTGCATTTATTGATCATCTGTTGTACTCCATTTTGAGACTCCAAAATTAATAATCTCAGAATTTTTGAAGGGCTTAAAAAGGTATTTTCCAGTCCCATTTGTATGCAGATTTCTGAGTGCTATTGCTATCCTTATTTCACTTAAGATCTGGGCTTTAGTGCTTGTTTGGGCTGTTAATAATCAAGGGAATTGATATAGAGTGGAAAGATTATATTTTAATTGTTGTTTGTGGGAGTTTCGTGATAAAACCTAGTCGCTATTACTAGAAATCATCTGCAGCAGTCATATTTATCGTGGCACAGTCTTTTAAATCCGTTTGGGGTTCATTTCTGGGATTGCTAAAATATTCTTATCACATTGAAGTAAGAAAACCATCATTTTTATTGCTAGTTGAGTGGGTTCTTATCATAATCCTAGTTGCTTTTCCCCACTGAAAATTCAGATCTGCAGCAATAAATTCTGAGTTCTCTTTTATCCATTTGCACTTTAGTGTTGGGTTTACCTTGAATCCACTTAAGGTTCGAAGAGTCCCATTTGGGGACATTACAAGCTCACTTGACCTTTATTTAATATTTTCCCCTTGTTTTATTTGATCCCCATGTGGGTCGCATTGTTCCACTAGGGGGAAATAGAATAAACTATTTTTATTTTATTTTGTCACTAATAATTGGTTTAAGTGCTTATAATAAAATTTCATTATGCACTTAAAATTCATTCATTAGGAATAGTTTCTCTTTTTTCCATCCCTTAGCCGTCGGAAACAAAAAAATAGGCTAGGGTCTTCGACCTGTTATTTTTTAGAAGGGGGGTATTTCAATGGAATCCATGTCTCATTAAGCCTTCTTGTTAGGTGTGTTTTAAAAAGCCAATCCCAAACAATAACATGATATATTACTCCACCTTGGTTCATTAAAAAATAATTATTGCATACCTTGTAGCAAGTAGAGTTTATATTCCATGCGGCTGAATTTATATTTTCAGTGGATGAATTATCCATCACCTTCACATACATCCAAAAGTGGCAATCTTGAAAGTAACTTGAATCCCACAAAACTATGGCAAGATGTTTCATACAATATTCAAAATAACATCTAGTTTGCTTACCATTTTCCACATCAAGCATCTCGATGTGGCCATTGTGACTATCTTCATAACCTTGGCTTCATGAGTGTTACTTAGCCCCCAAGATTATTCTCTTAACCAAGAACATTGATCCTTCACCATGTGGTTAGAATGCACAACAAATGAAATATCCCTTTTGGGACTAAAAATGGAGAAAAGGGGTTAACCGGCTGTCCCAAATAGATCTGATCTTGAGACACCTTTAATTATTCACACAATAAATTAATAATAACCGAAAACCAATTTAAAATCAGTATTCTCCAAGGGCAGCAAACTGTCTAAGGAATTCAAGTCCACTTTTCACAATGCAAATCAATGAAGAATGCCACGAAATAATTAATCTAGCCACAACAATATTTATAAACCATAAATATATCAAAATATTGAAGGAATATTTGATTTCACAACTGGAATTAATTATTTAGAACAGTAGACTAGCCAAAACCAAGGGCTAGAAAAAATAGTAAACCTTTGCCAAAATGGAGATTTCGGCCTTATAAAATATGCCGAATCAAAATATAAAATCAGATTTGTAATTTGTGCCCTAGAAGGAACTCAAACACCATCAAACCCTAGTCACTCCAACTAAGAATGACTCTAAAATGCATGCAAATATTTGTAGATCTCTTTCCTTACTCACCAATGCTTCAAATCTGCAAAAGGGTCTTCAATATAACCTGCTTCAACGAAGGATAAAGGGTTTTCGTCCTCCAACCAAACACAAGAAGGGTCTTCATCCTACTTGGGAAGCCACACTATTAGATTTTCGTCCAAAAGTGGAAAGACAATGAGCAAACAGCCCAAAGGTCTAAATTAGATAAAATTCCAAAAATAGATGTGTGCAAATGAAGTCTCTAATCTTCTTTTATATCCCCAAGATGGCGCCAAAGGCCAAAAAAGGTAAGGCTGGTCCATATAAAGTCATTATAATCTTTTAATTGGCTTTTAAAATGCACTAAACCCAACCGACCCCATATAACGGGAATCACAAAGATAAGAACATAAATATAAATGAAGGAAACTGAAATATAATCCATAATCTTCCCTTGTTCATCCATTGCTTGCCTTCGGAAAAAAGAAAGGCAAGGAATCCTTTATTTTGGATTAGTTCAAAAAAAGGGGACATTACAACAAACCCTCTATGAGTGCTCATAAGTTTTCTTTCAATCCAAGTGTCAAAAATGATATTTACCTTGATCTCCCGAAGACTATCTATGTCAAGTCAATTTTGGCCTTGAATAGAAGAAACAATATGCCCATAGTTGTCTCTAACATGCTTCTTAGTGCATTTCCTGTGATAACAAAAATATGGCAGCGATATAGGAGGAAACAACAAATCAGAAATATGGTCATCACGGTCATACCTTGGGCTGCCCACAAGGAGCTCACCCTCCTTTGCCTTTGCTCCTTCAACAACTGAAGATCTTCCCGCCTTGACTCCTTCCATATTTTCTTGAAACATGTATGAAACATCATCATGGTTCGCACTGAAGTCAAGAACATCGTCAATTTGCCTCTTATTGATTACTGTTCGAAAAATTTCAGCAAGGTGATTATTATCAATATCAACCACAAATTTGGCTTTAACCACCAAATTCTCTCTACAATTTCGCAAATCAAAATTTTCTTTTTTCCTTGGCTCATGCTCCATGACTTCTTCCTCTTTCTTTGGAAATTTTGTTGCATCAAAAACCCTTTTTGGGTCTTCATCTAGCAACACCTTTCCATGTCCTTCAATGTGATCTTCTTGGGACTCCACCTCAAAACCCTCTTGCAGATCTGATTTTTCTTTTCTTCTTTCAAGAGAAACCCCTTTGGGTTTGGCTCCTTGGCAAATTCTTGTGGTCTAGGGTTTAACCCTAGCATCTTCATTCATGTTCTGGTTGTCCCTTTGTTGGAACTATCAAAAGTAGAGAAAGACATCTTGCCTAACACATTTTTTATCTCTTCTGGTGGTGCATTTTTTCTTTTAGCTCCGACTTAGACCTTCCTTTGCTTACCCCAATGAACTCGGCAAGTGAAATTGTCTCCCATGTCTCGCTCAAAAGTGTCATGTATTCCTCATAGCTTGCTGCAATGCTTTGCCCCATACATGGCCTTGTTCTCGCCTCCGAAAGGGTTTCTTCCCTTGAAAGGAAAGAAGGCCTTGTGGCTGATCCGTGAGCTGATCGAAAGGGTTGTCGTGAAGTATTTGCCTTGGATGAGCTTCCTTCTCCATTATGAACCCTAGGTTCATGAACTCTCTGAAGGGTTAGGGCTAACAAGTCCATAGTGTCTGCCAATCTCACGTGCCCTTCAATGAGCTTGTCTATCTTGGCTTTCTATGGATGTTGGCGAGCCATACTCTCTTCTTCTCTAGGCTAGTTTGATTTCTTCTCTCCTTTGATAGCAAATGAAACCCTTGTTGCCTTCTTGCATGAAACCCTGAAACCCTCAGGATGGGAAGACCGAAGCTCTGATACCATTGCAATGTCCCTTTTTAGGGCTGAAACTGGAAAAGAAGGAATTAGCACAAACCCCAATCTGATTTAAATCTGATGTTTGGACCAACAAACCGAAAATTGAATCAGTACAGAACAACGGTCTGGTTTTTAGAACAACTTGTAAAACACAAGATTTCACCCAATTATCACCCTACAACTCATCCACAATATTTATAGCCCTTTTATGAATACTTTAGAACAATTTCACAATGAAAATCAATCAACTACTCAACTAGAAAATTATTTTATGAATAATAGAACAACTAAGAGAATTAATCAAAATGGAGGTTTCCAAACCCCAACAATAACCAAATATGAATGATTTCAGCCATATAAATTATGCCAAGTCTAAATATCAAATAATAAATGAGTGGTGTGCCCTGTAAGGCACTTTAAATGACTTTAAACCTAATCGCTCCCTAGGAGAGGGACTCCGAATCATACAAAAGCTCTTTGTAGGTCTTCTTAATCTCTTAGATATCTACCAGTAAGAGGATCTTCAATATTCTCCTTCACACCACCCAATTTGGAGAGTTTTCGTTCTCCAAATGCCACAAGGAAGGTTGTTTTCCTCCTTAGATGCCACACTATGGATTTTCGCCTTTAGTGGAATTGGAAACAGAGAAAACAACCCTAGAGTCCAAATAGATAAAGTATATATGCCAAAAGTGATGTGCAAATGAGCCCCTAAGACTCCTCTTATACCCTTTTGTTGGCACCAAGAGTCATAAGGTGTAGACCAACCTCTTAAGCTTGCTATATCTTCTATTTCCATGTTGGAAACTTCCCAACCTTGCTGACCTTTTAATGAGCTTTACTTTATCTTTTAATTTCATGTTGGGAGTATTAATAATCTATATGAGCATATACTATATAATTATTGTTTTTTTAATTCATTGCATAATACATAATAGCATATAGTTATGGTTGTTTTGCTTGTTTATAAATTAAAATTATAATCCTTGACTATACTTACAGTTATCACTTTTTAAAAATTCATTACATATAGTTATGGTTGTTTTTTTAATTCATTGCAGCCCCAACAATAATCACCATGAGTTCTTCTGAGTATGGTTATGAATATGAGGATATGATTGAACTTGAGATAGGTGGAAGTGTTGGTGATGACATAATTGGGGGAGGTGGAGAAGTGAGACAAAATGTAGTGCCAACGGTAATTGGTAGTTCAATTGGTAGTGCGACCAATTGCCCCTCTCAAATGTTGTTTAGATTTGTCATTGGACCATTTGATAAAAAAAGCCATTGCAACAATTTGTTGAGATACTTGAGAACCCCAAGTCTGGAGGGGGGAGTAAACTATGGAAGTGCTACATATGTGCACTGACTTGGCATAGCAGCATCGCCATGACCAATGCACATTTTTTGCACCTAGCAAGATGTAATGTCCCCTTTTCAGAATTATTAATTTTGGATATCCGAAGCCTATTCTTATTATTTTCCGTATGCTAAGCGGAAATTAAAGAGGGATATAAATTAATTTGAGTGGTCCAAGGGTACTTTTATATTTTAATTGGAAAAATGACACTTAAATTATATTATTAATCCAAAAAAGTAGAAATAAAATAAAATAATAATAGAATGATGAACTTCTATCACGAGGCACTAAAGATAGAATAATAATTAAATAAAACATTCTATTATGGGGCGCCAAAGATAAAATGGGCTGCATGAGTATCAAGATCCTATTTTTAGGATGGAGAGAAGATAAAACAATTTTATATTGTTTATTCCTATTTTTAGGATGGAGCGCCAACATGGGAGAGAGGATAAAACAATTTCATATTGTTTATTCCTGTTTTTAGGAGGGGGCGCCAACTTTGGAGAAGGCCTTAGAAGTTATAAAGGCAGTGTAATGTCCCCTAAAGGACATATAAGAGCACACAATGGACTTTCCCAAATACCCAACTTGAAATAGATCACAAAAATTTAACACAATGCAGATCTAGAATTTATTTTAGAAAATGCGACTAGCCAGGGGATCAGAAACCCTCCAAAGATGAACTAAATCACAAACTTTTTATATCAGAAATAATAGGCTGAATTTAGAAGACAATTGCAGATTAAAAAATACCAGTTTGAAGCTCCAAATAAGGTTAATTTATTTATTTTATTTCTGCAAACCCTTGTCTTTAGAAATAGCTGGAAATGACAAGTTTAGGAGCCAAATACCACTCTAAAAATGATGATCCAGGTGACTGAAAATCAGAATACATATTAGCAACACAGATCTGATTTTTTTATTCATACCCAACACCTCCAAACCATCCTCCAAGTGGTCACTTCCGCTCAGAATAAGAAGAAAACTCAGCAACACTTTCCCTCCTCAAATCCTTCTGAAAATCAGCTTCACACACACTAAAACACTTCTGGAAAATGAACCAAGAAGAAGAGGTTTCGTTCTTCTCCTCAATTTCAAGAGGGTTTTCATCCTCAAGAGAGCATCTCTAAGGGTTTTTCGGCCTTAGAGAATTTTTGATGTAAGCGCTAGGCTTAGCATACAAAATTCAGATTTGAAAAATGGAAATGAGATACTCCTCCAAGCAAGTCAACTTGCTTTAATAAAGGAATAGGGCCCAAATGGCCACTCTCATACCCAATCACAATTTTCCTATTTTTTCAATGCTTTTCCCACATGTATTTATTCCCAAGGAAGGTTGCATTTTCCCATAAGATAAATAAAATTTACTAAGTGCTTTTCTCCTCTTTCTATTTTCACTTTATCATTAAGTCATCATAATTTAATATAAGTTCTTTATAATTTTTATTTTTATTTTTGGCATTTTATAATAATTTATTATGACTTAAGTCACCCTTGTGTTCACCCCTTAGCTATCAAGTAGACAAAATAGGCCAAGCGTCTTCGACATTGTTATTTTAGAAAGAGGGACATTTCAAGCAGATTTGGGGTTTATTATTCCATTCATTTTGGAAATTTATCAGCTACTTCTTTGTCTGCAAGTAGCTTTTGCTTCTGCATCAGCAATAGAGGATGAAAACCCTCATTTTCATACAAATATGAGGACAAAATCCCTCATATCTAAGCTTGGAAATTCCATCCAAGGGTTGCAGTGATCATTCAGAGTACAAATATTCATCCAATTCAGCTAGTACATCATATTCAGGGCTTTTTTAGCATCCATAATAAGCAAGTACAGCTAGGACGTCCCCCTTTGGGAACAAAATACAATGTTGGTGTCACGTCTCGGGCCAAATTTTAGTCAAATCAGCTTGCATGCTTTTATCTTATGTTCATCTTTCCATTTGGTTCAATAGTTGTGAAAAATAATTGTATACAAACATTTTGATATTTTCATTAAAGCTGATTTGAAATTAAAAAAAAGTTTGTTTTTCTACATACTGGGGTTTGTTGTTTTTTATAAAAAATTAAATTATCACTATTGTCATAAAAGTTCAAATTTTTATACTGTTGCCCTAGGGTATTTTTAAATATCTTGATTTGTTAGAAATCATTTACCAGGGATATTACACAGAAAGGGGGTTGGTCTTTCTAAGGCTCTTTCAACTAGATCAGAGAGGAGAGTTTGTGATACTTTTTAATGGAAATACCATGGACAACGTTCCAAAAATTTGTGGTACTAGCAGTGAGGCTAACACTCCTTTGAGCTCTCTTAGGACTGGCAAGAATACTTTGGCTAGTTCTAGTCTTATAATGACATAAGTGGAAATGAAAGTGAAGAGAAAGGCCGTGGGGCAGCCGCCAATCCAGTTGTAGACATGTTTGATTCAAAGGCAAGGGAAGAGGTGGATGATGTTGTCGAGAAATTTTTCTATATTGTTGGGATCCCATTTCATGTCATTCGCACTCTTTATTACAAGAAGGCTATAACGAAGGTAGAAAAAGCAGGTACAAGTTTTGTGCCTCCTAGAGACGCCAAACTAAGGACAACAATCTTGGATAGAAACTATTCGAAGATTAATCTATTGATGGAGATGAAGGTCATATGGGTGTCACATGAATGCAACATTATCATGGATGGGTGGACGGATATTAGACATCGTCTAGTCATCAATATCATTGTCTCTTGCAAAGATGGACTATATTTCATAAGAGCAATTGATTGTTTTGGGAAGCGGAAAGATGTTGAGTTCCAATTTCAAATTTTGAAGGATATCATTAAGGAGGTTGGACCTTCAAATGATGTACAAGTCATCAGAGATGCATTTTATGTGTGCTCATATTTATTGGACCTCATGTTACATGTATGCCATGAACAATGCACAGAAAGATATAGGGAAGATTCAGTGGGTTCGCTAGATAGTGAATGAGGCCAAGGGTGTGCAGGAGGTCATATGTAATCACCACACATCATTGACGCTCTTTCGAAGCTTTTCGAAGAAGAAATCTCTCAAAACAGTTGACACCCGCTTTGCATCCTATTTTAACTTGTTGGATAGGATGCTTGAGTTGCAGGAGTCCCTGCAAGTTATGATTATGACACAGGATTCGACTAAGTGGCGTGAGTCCAAGACAGAGCAAGGGAAGAGAGTGAATGAAGTGGTGGTGAGAGAAACATTTTGGGTTGATGTGAAATACATCACATCAATTATAACTCCAGTTTTTAGCGTCATCAAATATGGGGATTCTAACATCCCCGAACTCGGTGAGATCTATGAGAGCATTGACAGCATGCTCGGGCAAATGAAGGCAACTATTTGGGTGAGGAACCCCACTCTGGAGTTCTATCATGAACATATTCAGCCTATCATTCAACATAGATGAGAGAAGTTGAACACGCCACTTCATATGGATGCATTTGCACTAAATCCCAAATGGTATGTGGAGAGGCCAGGTAGAGTTATCCCTTCAGATGACGATGAGGTGAAGACGGGCCTTATGAAGGCCTTTAAAAAAATGTGGTCCACAAAAGGCTTCACAGATCAGGTTGGAATGGCTCGACTTCACTGAATTTGCTAGGTATAAAGCTTCAACAAATATGGACAAGGCAATATTGGCATATGACAAACTAGTGAGTTGGAGATGACTGTATGGGCGTCCAACAATGCTATGAACACTTGCAATTCGCCTCCTTTCCCATGTTTTTAGCTCCTCTGCCTCTGAAAGGAATTGGTCTGCATATTGTTGGATCCACTATGTTAAGAGGAATAGGCTCACCTCTACAAGAGTAGAGAAGCTTGTCGCTGTACACAATGCTTTGTGTCTTATGGATCGCAAGACAAGTGAGTACAACTAGACCTTGGCATTACGGTGGGATATAGATCCCAAGGAACCGAGGCAAGTAGAAGAGGACAATATTATGCAACGGGGATTGATTGGGCTCTCATTTGAGGATGAGGATGATAGTTCCAACGAGGAGTTCATGGGTGTTGCTTCAGATGTTGATTCTAATTTTTAAGGCTGAAACTTGTCCTCTTCTTTTTGTAATATTGACAATTGTTGGTGTATTCGAATTTGAGATTAATGGTATGAATATCAACTATTGTCAGTTGATCAATCACAATGGTTTTATAATTTATTTCAGCTATTTAATTTTAAGTCTCAAATTGAAATGGTTTTATTAAATTATGTATAATTATTAATTAATAATTTACATGTTTTTGATATTTATGATTTCAGCTTATTTTAATCTCAAATGGTTTTATTTCATCTTATTCAAGTCTCGAATGGTTTTATTTCAGCTTATTTATATAATTTAATCACTATATTTTTATATTTTAAATTTTTTTTAATTTTTTCAATCAGTTGTTCCCCTGCCATCCCCAAAATTTAGGAAAATTTTGCCGTCCCAAAAACCTTGTCCCACCGTCTTGCAGTCTTAGGTAACTCTGTTTATTTTGGTGCAACATTTTAGTATGCAGGTGTAATAACCCTTTTGAGGGTTTTATCAAATATTATAAATGCAAATCTGAAACTGAAAATCGTAGCAGACTGAACACCAAAACCAGTGACTTATACTAGCTTAAAAAGATGCCAAAAACACCATGAAACACATCCATACAACTAGCCACTATTTTATATATGATATTTGATATTTTTAGAAGCCAATATAACCAACAAACACTGAAAACACACTGCTGGAAATGAAATACACATGGAAATTGCAGCCGTGAAATAATTATGAAATATAGATATAGAAGTCTCCAAAAATCATGCAACTCAAGATTCCAGCCTTTAAAAATATGACAAATTTGATTACAAAACCAGTTTGCTCCACTTCTTCGCTTATGTTCTCAAACCCTACCCTAGGTATAGGTCGCCCCACCCTAGAAAAATAGTATAATTGTTGGAAATGCCAAAAATATCTTCAAATCAACTTCCTTCTTCAATGCCAAATGATGATGAAGGGTTTCGTCCTTCATCCAAGTCTAATGAAGGGTTTTTGTCCCCAAGTGGATGACTAAGGAGCACCAAGCTCTCTTTTCCAAGTATAGAGAAAATACGACAAGCTAGATGCAAATGAACTCCTTTTCCTTTTATATCTTCCCTTTGGCACCAAAACTTAATTAGACAAGGCCGGCCTGTATAGAACAAAAGAACACTAAAGAAAACATTTTAATATTAGATAAAATATATTATAAAGTGCTCAGGGGTCTTCTCCTTTTTTTCTTCTTATTTGCCATGGAGAAGGGATGGCAAGAAGATCAATTTCCAGCTCCTAGGTGGAAAAAAGGGACATTACAGCAGGTATGACTGAAAATGCTATTGACTATTAGTGAGCAGTCATTGTAGCTTCAAATCCATTTCTTTGTTGTATGTGAGAGATAATAAATTTGTGTTCTCATTGATTATTCCCTTTGCTCACCCAACCCATTTCAAATTGAAAATCCTTTACATCTTTTGGATCCAAAAGCGGTTGAAGTTTGGGGCTCCATTTGAATGTGATTATTGCAGCTCTGATGTTTTCTCCATTAGCCTCCAACGACTAAAGATATGGTGCCCAATCCTTGCTTCATGGCTACATTGCACACAAAGAAACTAAAAAGTACATTAAACTATGGTATGTATTTATCTAGGATCTGTATGCATTTATGTGAGTAGGAGCGGGCATGATGACTACATCTCGACTAATGTGGGTGCTTGCAAAGGGAGGGCATGAGCAGGGTGGGACAAGAATTTTCGTCCCTTCTCAGATAATTTTCTCCAGAGATCTCGCTGCTCACACCACCCTCGAGAGCAAGCAAGGTTTTTCATTCTTTTTTATGCTGATTTAAAAAATTGTTGTTATTTTTCTTGTGTTGCTAGGATAGCTGGACTTGAATAAATTAGTGTATTCAGGGTAGATATCGAGTTCAAAGTTGATTTCTAGGGCTCTTAAGTGGTAGGGGTTCCACATGAAATTCCCAAGAAGTTGGAAATACTGCAGATACCCAATGCAAGGTAGTCCTGTTGAATTTTGATGAAGGGGAGACTGGGATGCTCATGTTATTTCCTCCATATTACATTTGAGGGTAGGGGAAGAGATGGATCGAAGCCAAAACAGTTGGGAACTTGTGCTTATGTGGTAAGAGGGGCTGCATAGGTTGATGCTTCATTTTGAGTAGGTGTGGGATGGTCTATTGTTTTGTTTACACTTTTATTCTTCCTACAACCTCCACCAACAAAAACGTTACATATGAAACCTCCCTTCGTTTGGTACCTTTAACAAGCCTTGCAGAAACGGCAAGGTTGTGATAGGTTATTGTAGCAACAGAACTTGTGTTTGTTGACTCACATTTGGAGCGCTTCATGTCCTGTTTAGGGTGAAGCTTCATTCTTCATGCCAGCATTGGCAATGGCCTGGATCATGACATTATGTCCTCTGAAATATTTAGTGCATTATTCAGCATGAATCTCTTGAGAAATTTATAAACATTTGTAATAGAACCCCCTCACTTTACTTCAAGTACATATATATACATGAAATAGTCTACAAGAAATTGTAGATAATCCTTAAAGTGCCAAAATATACTGAACCATGAAAGTCTTCTATGCAAATCCATATATATACATAGCCAATTGTAATAATAGTCTCTAAGAAAAACATACGATGAACAACATTAAAGAGAATTAGAACATGTTAGATCGGAATAGAAATCCATGGTTAGGGAATAGAACTAGGTGGAGTAACAATCATGGTTTAAGCCTATAGTTTTTTTTTTGAATTGCTGCAAGAGAATGACGATTGCCTTGGTTCAAAGCCTATTTTTTTAGAGATCTATCAGTCTATAATGGTAACAATGACCATAGTTGTGCTCTTGTTGGGGTGTAATAATGAACAAGATATCATTTTTTGTCCTCTTTGCTTGACAAATTGCCTTAACAAGATGTTGAGTGCATATTTCTAATGAAGTGCCATGGTTTAGCATGTAGTTATGTAGTTTAATTTGGTAACTCAGAAACCTTTGCTAGAAAAATCCATTGCATGTAAAAATAGGAGTTTGGAACATGGTAACGATGATAGTCGACTCGAGGTTTTCTTCATGCTGATTCACGGTCATTCCTTCCTTCTTCCAGGTGCATCTTTTTGCCTTGACTTTGTGGTCTATGTATCATGGTGGCTTTTGCGAGTTTTTCTGGTTCCTTCCTTTTTCATTGTGAGCTTGGTTATTGGTGTCGTAATCTTCTACTACAGCTCGGTCTTTGGGTTTTGTAGTGGCTCGATTTATGTTCTGACAAGGTGTTGATACCTTTCGTCTTATTCTCCCTTGTCGTTTTCTTGCTCTCTTTTTGGCTAGCGCTAGTATCGAATCTGCCCAGGGCTTCCTGACAGATTTGGGTGGTTGTTGGTTTTGGCTTTTGCTTTGCCATATCATCGTGAGTCATGGAAACGTCTATGAAAAGTGGATCTTCGCATGCTGGATCGGAGGGTGCTAAAGCATCATTTAAGGAAGCCGTTCGTGGCTCAATGAATAATCATCCACCTGGCAAAAACCCACAAAAGCTTCCGTTGCAAATGCCTACGTGGGATCCTAGAAAAAATGAAAAATGGTTGCATGAGGGTTGCGGATGGAACTCCGGTCCTTCATCTTCAAAAAGATGATATTCAGAGCAGTATTACCGAGTTGGAAAATCGTGGCCTCATAGTCCGATTTCTTGGATTCCGGCCTTCACTAGGGGTTTTCAAGGACTGGGCAAAAAAGGCGTGGGTGACTAAAATTGAGTTCTTGGTTTTTGTGTGACCTAATGGGTATTTCTTTATTTTCTTTGCATTAGCATCCAATCGAGAATTCATTTTTCAAGGAGGTCCATGTTTTATGGGAAGGGCAGTACTTTTCATGAAACCCTGACATCCCATGTTCAAACCAGAGGAAGAACTTCCTTTTGTTGCCCCGATTTGGGTCAAAATTTTTGGTCTTCCAACTGAATACTGGAACCATAATGTTTTTATGGCCACTGGCAATGCTTTGGGATCTTACATGATGACTGCAAATGCCTCCTTACAGCTTGAACAAATGATTTATGCAAGGATCTGTGTTTTGATGGATCTCAATAAACCTTTTCCTATAAAAATATCTTTGGTGATAGACGATAAGAAATGGGATCATGTTACGAAAATGTTCCTTTTAGATGCCGATTGTGTCATGAGTATGGACATTTGGTACGTGATTACAAGCATAAAGTACTAGAGCAACAAGGAGAAGAAAAAGCAAAGGATGATTTTATTGCACCAAAAAGAAGCAGACAACTAAAAAAAGTGGAAAAGAACAGGCTAACTCTACCAAAACAAACAGATTTTCTGCCTCACAGATTAAAGAGGAAGAGGATCAAGAGGAACTCATGGATTCACAGGTTCCGGAAACACAAATGGATAAGAACCAAATAGTCCGAGAACAACAGGAAAAAGAAGACAAATCAGATGGTCATTTTCTAGGCCCAACCAAATAAGACTGAAAATAGTAACCTGGTGAAGAGTTATCAGCGTAAGAACAAATTTCATGAATAATTCCAAGAACAAAATCAGCAAATCAAAGAGATAGAAGGGCTGGAAAAAACTCTTATTGTTAGAGATTCCAGTATGATTCAACAAATAGATTCAGAATTGGGCATAGACCAAGAAAGGAATGAGAAACTTAAAATAGATTCTAATTTGAAGAGTGGCAAAAAAATGAATCAAGCTAAGATTCAACATGAAGGCCAGAAAATGAGTAATATGGGAACAGCTAGGGATTTATCCCAATTTTTTCAAAATCAGTCCTAATGATAGTGATTACTTGGAATATAAGAGGACTGAAGGGATCCCCTGCAAAAGTCCAAGAGCTCAAAAGAATAATTAATTCTGACCATCCTATGATTTTGTGTATCCAGGAGACCAAGGCCTCCATTGATCTCATGTTAGCGATTATTGGAAATATCTGGCCTAAAGCTGAATACCTTTCATTAAGCTCACAGGGAACGTTAGGAGGGATTGTTTCTCTTTGGGATCCTAGAATGATAATTGTCCTTAGTTCCTCTGCGAGTAAAGGTGTGTTATGCTTGCATGTCTATTCTAGATTAGAGGATCAAGATTTTTCATTGTTTAATACTTATGCCCCTCTAGTCATGGAGGAAAAAAGGCAGCAGTGGCAGAATATTTCCTCTACTATACAATCTTGTCCTCAAATCCATGTTATCTTAGGTGGGGACTTCAATACAATCTTGATTATTCAAGAAAAACAAGGAGGGAATGCCCAGCTTGATGTCAGCTCGGATGTTATGTCCCACTTTGTTCAGAACCATCACTTGGTGGATGTGCTTAGTTCCAACGGTATGATGACATGGTCTAACATAAGGCAGGGTCGAGACTACATCTTAGAAATATTGGACCGATTTCTGGTTTCTGAAGACTGGTGGTTAAAGGGGTTTGTTCCTCAAGCCTCGATTCTTAATAATACTGGTTCGGATCATTGGCCGGTGTGCCTGGAAATTGGAAGAACGACTCCATGCAAGACACCTTTCAGATTCCAGTTGATGTGGCTACGACATAAAGACATTGATAGATATGTTCAGTAGCGGTGGATAGAAGGAAATCCCTGATCTGGTAATCCTATGTATAGGTTTGTCAAAAGGCTCACCTTCCTCAAATTTAAGCTTAAGGCTTGGAATTGGAATCAGTTTGGTGATATTAAAGAGCAAAAAAAGAGGATTCTCTCGCAATTGGAAGAGATTAATGTGACACAAACATTCTGGATTATCTTCAGAGCTCTTCAAGAAATAATGTGGAAACAAAAAGTTAGGATTCAATGGCTAATGGAAGGGGATAAAAAGTATTCTTTATTCCATAAATCAGCTTTAGCTAGAAGGGCCCACAATTACATACATTCCTTTGTTAAGGATGATGGATCAAAGGTTCACTCCATACTTGGGATGCAACAGGTGGCTGCTCAGTACTTCCAAAAGTTGTTTACTTCTCAATCATTGGATATGGACTCGCAACAACTTTTAAATTTTCTTCCTAATTGTGTTTCGCAGCAGGATAATGAATACTTGAACCCATAGATGGAATACTCGCCAAAAACTCGCCAAAAATTATGCTAAACGAGTAACTCGCAGGAAAACTCGCCAAAAATGCAAAAAAAAAACTCGCCGAGTATAGTTGGAATACTCGCCAGAAACTCGCCAAAAACTCGCCACAAACTCGCCAAAAACTCGCCAAAAACTCGCCAAAGACAGCATTTCTTTCCTTTTTTGGATTTTTGGTGAAGAAAACACAAGTATAGAAAAAAATTTGCCATTTTTGGAAAGGGTCCGGGAAGATGTAGCAGCAAAAACTTGCATGTGCCATAACTTTCATTCTGTGGCTCCGTTTCAGGTGTCGTTTTCTCTAAAAGTGCATATTTTCTCGAGCTCCACACAGTGATGGCAATATTTTTCTTATTTTCATAAAATCCATTTTTGCACCTTTTTGGACCAAGCAACTTCTTGCAATCTTCTGAAAGAATCATGAGCTTTGATTGCCTGTAGATAGATTAGTAATTTAAAATATTGGGTAGCTTTCCAAAACTCGGCGAGTACTCGCCAAAACTCGACAAGTATTCTCCCGTGCTCGGACTAATCACACGAAGAAGCGCAACAAGTTGACTCAAAAAAGGCTCAACGACTTGGTTTTTGTGCAATACAATCTCCGGTTTCGCACAAAAAAAGTTGAGGCGACATCAGTGGAGCTCATTGATTTGGATGAGATAGATCCATACCGTGAGTGGCCTGGGCAAGAAGAGGAAAACCCTACGTTCACAACAGACGAGATTGCTTCTTTTGAGAGGGAGGCTATGGAGGGAGAAGCACTAGCAGGACTCCGAGGAGATATTGGACTGGATGACATCTTTGGAGGTGATCTCCAACATGCAGCAGAGGAGCCACCAGCACCATCATCTAGTTCCATGATCGAGCCAGATTCGCAGCCTTCTAGGAGGAGCGTGGAGACGCAGCCGAGTGTGGGGACTAGTATCAGCCGGTTGTCGTATTCGCATGATGATGCGATTTTGTATTGTATTTGTATTCAAATCTAATAGAAAACACTTCTCCAACATTTTATGGGCTCATTTAATACATTTGTAGCTATGTGTTGCTTAAAATTTATGTTTTTAAAAGAAATTTGAGTATTTTTTAAGTTGCCGAGTATTCCCGAGTATTGGCCGAATATTGGCGAGTTTTTGGCGAGTTTTTTTTTTGGGGGTCTGGCGAGTTTTTGGTTTTGGCGAGTTTTCCTACTATGCTTGAACCAACCAATTACGAAGGAAGAATTTCAAGGAATTGTCTTCAAAATGAAGAAGGGTAAAACCCCTGGTCCGGATGGCTTTCCTATTGAGTTCTTTCAGACTTTTTGGGACATTATTAAAGGAGACTTGTTACAGGTGGTTGAAGAAGCTAGAATGACTAATAATGTGCTTGAGGATATTAACAAAACATACATTGCCCTAATTCCTAACTACTAGATTTTATTCTCTTTCACATTTCCTCATGACCTTGAAAGTGCCTTGCAAGGAGTTTTTTCTTCTATTCGTGATTTATAATGACTGAAAAATGGCGATTGTGATAGAGTGTGAGGCATGACTTCTGTTCATAATTATCCTTGCGTGTCAAAGACTCGAATCGTGTGCCCTTGCTCGAACCCCATAAACATAACCATGATTGGAAACGACTTCTTTTACTGTCCCATGCTTGTGGAAATGCTTTGCAAATGATGTAACTCACAATCTATAGTCTTATCTTTGACCTACACAATCTTCATCCTTGCTGTCTGTACTCTATGCCAAGGGTTTCCTCAAATTGCGAGCCCTTTGACACCAATGGCTCTGATACCAAAGAAGATGCGAACAGAGAAAGGATGAAGAGAAACTGGAATGCACACATTGTAGGTCGTATGTCCGCCATTTTATTATACAAGAGGTAGTTACAAAATGGTTGAGGAGGTACAATTGATCTTTAGTTAATACATAACTAACTAAATTATATAAAAGGCAGGCCTTATATTCTAATAATAAAATTTTTGAAACCAGTTCGCCAACTTACAGGCATGACTAACTACCATATGCTCTGCCTCTCTAGTTGATAAAGCAACTACAGTGTGCCGATTATTCATCCAGCAAATGGAACCACCAAACAAGCTAAGCACAGCTACTAGAAAGACCTCCTGTTGTCATACTTTTTCAGCCTACCTAACTGGGTCTACAAATCCTATGTATATCCATTGGCATAGTCTAAGGAACTTTCCGGCTGCCAAGGATCCATGAAAGTACAAGAGTGATCTGAGGTACCATGAAGATTCCAGTTCTAGAAAGGTAGGCTTCTGTGTCACTACCTCCCGGGGTCCTAATTCTAGGATTAGCCATAGAATTGGGTTAAGAGATCTCACTGTGTAGGCAATGTCTGGTCTGGTGCTGACCATATCACATATGAGGTTCCCAACTGCACTAGCATAAGGTACATGACTCATGTACTCCATCTCTACAGGTTTAGGAAGGAGGCTGACTTAACTGATTAAGCTTTGTTCCCACAAAAATAGGAACACTCTACTGGTTTGCAATCCTTCATGTTAACATCACTGGTCAGCACAGACTTAATATACAGGTGGATTCTGACTTGGCAGAAAGTTCTTCTGAAGTTGACCCCTATCAAGCTAAGAAAATCTCCATCCTTGAAATAAACTTAGCCACTGTCTAAATCTGTCGTTTAAAACTGCTAATGAAAGTCTGAGAGTTTAAAACCATCATCATATCCTTACTAAGGTTACTGGCAGCCAACCTGTAGCATGTCATCCACATACAAAGTGATAACCATAAAATGATTACCATTGTGCTTATAATAAATACTTTGATTTGAGTTTGCCATGTAATAAATCCCAATCCTCAGAACATTATTAGAATCAAATGTCTTGTACCACATTCTAAGGAAAGTCTTTGAGACCATAAAGAGATTTCATCAAAGCTTGCAGAACCATATTCTTCTTTAGCAGTTTTACTGCATTTGTTAACATTTGTGTCAATGTGCCAGATCTCTTCCTCCAGGCCTCCATGCATGGGAAGGGCAAGCCCTTCATCATACATCAATCTCAACCTCAAGGTCAAAAGCTAGCATGCAAAAAATAAAAGAATCGTAATGGGATGGATAAGCTTTGCCGACTGTGAGTAAACCAGATTTCACCAGTCATGGGAGATCTGGGAGTTCCCTGGAAGCCACTTGAGGAATGGCCAACCTCTATGCATTAGCAAGTGCTTGCTTTGTTCTTTCTCATATCTTAAAAACATAGAACTGAATTTCTTCTTGAAAACCCATTTGTAGCCTGACAAGTTTTCTTCCCTTAGGCAAGCTACTAGAACTTAGGTCCCTTGTTGCTGGCTATTCTTCTTTAAGGATGCCATCACCCCATCCCCATGGCCATCGTTTAGAACTCATTGTCATTCATCTCCTTTGGCTTCCTTCTCAATTATAGGCGCATAAGGTCAATTTTTTTCTGTAGCTTCTCATAGCAAATTTACATAGTAATATCAGGTAAGACTATACCTTTCTAAAGAGTAGCTTTGTTTGCCAAGTTTGGACCTGCATTCATGCCAGTGAGGTTGAAGTGTTGTTTCCTCCTCTGAACTGTCTCGATGCTCCCTGGGAACATGCTACTCATCTGGGCAACTCCCTAACTTCTTTAGTTCAGATGTCAGTGGATACAACCTTCTGACTTCTTTGGCTCAAGGTGCATTGTTCAGAGCTTCACATTATTACTTGGTTGCTTTACTTTACGCCAGAAGATCTGATCTTCCTATGTTATGGAGTCACATATCTGATTATACATTGTCTTTTGTGTCATAGGATTCGAAAGTTTGTAATTGTTTCATACCATTAGGAATATCTGAGTGAAGATACATTTTTCTGGTGGTGAAATCAAATTTGGATCATCCTCTGTAGGCACATACACATGTCGTCACAACCAAAACTCTGCATAAGTACCTGCCCATTGTTCTTGCCCATCCAGTAACCACCGTTGTGGGGCGTTCCTGTCAACAAAAGCCATGACCTGTACACTGGAGATACTATTAATCAAATAGCATGTCTGTACTATTGCTTCTGCTCAGAATTTCTGATCCCGAAACTGGTTCCACTGAGCATGCTCCTAGAAGGGGAGTTCCAATATAACTTGCTACTTGGCCGACCTTGCATTCGTGCTATGGGTTGTGTCCCTTCGATGTTACATCGATGCTTCAAATTTGAACATGAGGGACATAATTACACCATCCTTTCTGACCCCTCACCTTACAAGACCTGTAACATGCTATATCGACCCAATGATGTGCTTGTACTAGTCAAGGCATCCACCACCAAAACCACTTCACCTCCACCCACGAGCCCATCCACCAAAATTGCCACTACTGCTGTGTCTAACCTCGCTATCCCTACTGCAACTGTAGTCTCTACCACTAGCGCCCCTGTCTCCCCTTCATCTAGCGAGCCATCTATACCCGCTACCCACATACCAACTATTGATCCCTTAGAAGGTGTTTTTCAATACCTCACTATCGGGGAATACCGCCTATACAATATTGATACCTTCCTCACCCCACAAGAGTACGGGAATCTGCATTAACACCCCAGTTACGACATTCGCATTGGTGACGTTTTCCCTTATGGCCCTCCCCACCTTCGCACCAATCTAAAGTATGGGGGACTTGATATGGCCACCTATAAACCCGAACCTCCATCCCAAACCCAACCATTTTCCACCGACCTACACTCCCTCACTAACCGCTGTTTCGTTCACACTTTCCTCCACCAGTGCACGTGGAAAGGATTTGGCTTCGGTTTTTATGAACAAGGCCGCCACACTATCATCTCCTGTACCTCTTGTAAACACAATGACCGTAGTGGCATTGGTTTTGACGCTCCATCTTCTAAGAAGGTTTGCATCGACCTTATTCAGGACGAGAAATCTTCCCCCTCTCATTCCCCCTCATCACCATCCTCACCCACGGAGTCCATAGATCCTCAATCTATACCTCCTAACTTTTTTTTTTTTGTAAACACCATTTCCCTGGGATTGCTGACCTATCAACGCGATGGCGAGGCTCCCTCTTCTCTCCCATTCCTGTATCCTGACATGATTGCTGACGATACGCCTTTAATTAACGTTGTTCAATGTCAGGACGATGAGTCCATCCTCACCTACCTTGGTGCAGAAGACTTTTATATTCACCGGTCGTTACCCTCCGAGACGCAAACCATGTTGAATGAATCGACCATCGAAATTAACATTAATACTAAAGATGACCCGCACATTCTAAAGATCCGAAAATCCTTAGACGCTACTGAACATGAAGCCTTCACCTCTATCCTTAAGGACCATAGCGATGCATTTGCTTGGTCCTGTGCCAATATGCCTGGTATCGATCCTAAACTCTTGGTTCACAATATTGTAACCATTCCTGATGCCAAACCTATCAAACAAAAGTTGCGGAAAATGCATCCTCGCATTGCTCTTCTAGTCAAAGAAGAGCTCCAATGCCTTCTCTCGGTTTCCTTCATTCTACCCATTGATTACCCCCAATGGATTTTTAACATCGTTCCTGTCACGAAAGCGACAGGGGGACTCCGCATTTGCACGGATTTCCATGACCTCAACCTCGCATGTCCCAAAGATGATTTCCCACTACCAAGCATTGACCAACTAGTTGATCTCACTGCTGGCCATGAAATGTTATCGCTCATGGACGGTTTCTCGGGCTATAATCAAATATTACTAGCTGCCGAGGATCAACACAAGACTGCCTTCATCACCCCTTGGGGGACTTTCTGCTATCGAGTCATGCCCTTTGGTCTCAAAAATGCTGGTGCTACATATTAGCGGGCCATGACTTACATCTTCCATGACATCATGCATCGCATATTGGAGGATTACGTAGATGATCTGCTTGCCAAATCCAAACATCGAACCGAACACCTACCTGTTCTTAAAGTCATCTTTGACCACCTCATCAAATATTGTGTCTTCAACTGAAAAAATGCGTCTTTACGGTACTTTCTGGGAAACTCCTAGGTTTCATCATTTCTTTGCGTGGCATAGAAGTCGATCCTGCTAAAGTCAAGGCTATCCTTGAAATGCCGCCACCCACTAATCTCCGTCAACTTCGCACCCTACAAGGAAAATTGCAATCAATTCGTCGTTTTATCTCCCAGCTTTCTGACCGATGTCAACCATTCCATCATCTTCTCAAGAAAGATGTTTCATTCAAATGGGATGATGACTACCATAAAGCCTTCGAAGCCTTGAAACAATACCTACTTCAACCACCAGTGCTCATTCCTCCTAAGGATGACCAACCCTTCTACCTATATATTTCCGCCACTGACCATTCTCTAGGTGCCATGATTGCTCATCGCGACGACCAACATCGGGAGCAAGCGGTTTATTACATAAGCCGTACCCTTCTTGACTACGAAACTAGATATACCCACGCCGAAAAACTTTACCTAGCCTTAGTTTTCGTCGCCACAAAACTCCGCCATTACCTACTCAACCACAAAACCTTCATCATTACTAATACTGACCCATTACACTACATGTATGCCAAACCTTATCAAAATCAACGTGCCGCACGCTAGCTTATGCTTCTGGCCGACCTCGACCTCGAATTCATCCATCAAAAGTCCATCAAAGGCCAAACTATTGCCGACCAATTGGCCGACCATAGTTACCTAGGACGGGGGGACGACAAGACGGCGGGACGGGGGGACAGGGTTTCCAGGACGGCAAAAAATTTCTAAATTTTGGGGACGACGAGGGGACGGCTGATTAAAAAATATATAAATATTTAAAATAAAAAGATATAGTGACTAAATTATATAAATAAGCTGAAATAAAACCATTTGAGATTTAAATAAGGTGAAACTCGAACTCATAAACATCAAATAAATTCCTTAATACTATAATATCAATATGTTACTGTCATAAATTGAAAATTCATAATACATAACACATATTTGAATTTTGAATTTGAGACAAGCTGAAATTTGAAATTTAAAATATATTATAAAATAGAAGAGTAAAACCATTCTAAATTACGATTGATCAAGTGACAATAGCTGATATTAATATCTGATATCTATAAGACGCAAAGCACTGTGTACAGCAACAAGCTTCTCCACTCTCGCAGAGGTAAGCCTATTCCGCTTAACAGAGTGTATCCAACCATACATAGACCAGTTCCTCTCAGAGGTAGAGGAGCTAGAAACCTGGGAAAGGAGGCGAATGGCAAGTGGTCGCAGCAGTCCTGGAAGCCCATACAATCGCCACCAACTCACTGGCTTCTCCTATGCTATTGTTAACCTGTTTGCCTTTGCTAATGTTTTGTACCCATCAAGTTCAGTGAAGTCAAGCCACTCAAATATGATCTGTAAAGCCTCCTGTGGAGTACATTTTTTTAAAGGCCTTCATAAGGCCCTTCTTCACCTCATCATCATCCAATGGGATAACTCTACCTGGCCTCTCCACATACCATTAGGGATTCAGTGCATACGCAGCCATATGAAAAGGAGTGTTCAACTTCTCCCATCTCCGCTGAATAATGGGTTGTATATGTTCATTATAGAACTCCAAAGTGGGGTCCCTCACCCGAATAGCTGCCTTCATTTGCCCAAGCATGCTATCAATGCACTCGTAGATCTCACCAAGATTGGGGTTGTTAGAATCCCCATATTTGATGACACTAAAAACTGGAGCTATGATTGATATGATGTATTTCATATCAACCCAAAATGTTTCCCGCAACACCACTTCCTTCACTCTTTTCCCTTGATCTGTCTTGCACTCACGCCACCTAGTCCAATCCTGTGTCATAATCATATGTTGCAATGGCTCCTATAACTTAGACATCCTCTCCAACAAAATAAAATAGGATGCAAAGCGAGTGTCAACTGGTTTCAAAAATTCCTTCTTCGAAAAAGTGCCAATGATGTGTGGTGATTACATATGAATTTATGCACATCTCTGGCCTCAGTCACTATCTGGTTAACCCACTGAATCTTCCCTATGTCTTTCAATGCATTGTTCATGGCATGCACACAACATGGAGTCCAATAAATATGTTTATATTCCCGCTCCACTAGCTTGCCTACTGCTATGCACACATAAGTTGCATCTGTGACAACCTATACAACGTTTGAAGGTCTAACCTTCTCAATGGCATCCTTCAAAATCTAATACTGAAACTCAACATCTTTCCGCTTCCCAGAACAATCAATTGCTCTCAAGAAGTACGGTCCATCTTTGCAAGAGACAATGATATTGATGAGATAACGGTGTCTAATATCCGTCCACCCATCCATGATAATGCTACATCCATGTGACACCCATGTCACCTTCATCTCCTCCATCAATAGATTAACCTTGGAATAATTTCTATCCAAGATTGTTGTCCTGAGTTTTGTGTCTCCAGGAGGCACATAACTTGTACCTGCTTTTGCAACCTTAGCCATAGCCTCCTTGTAATAAGGAGAGCGAGCGGCATTAAATGGAATCCCAGCAGCATAGAAAAATTTCCCAATAACATCATTTGCCTCTTCTCTTGCCTTTGAATCAAACATGTCAACAACTGAATTTGGGGCTGCCCCCACGGCCTTTCTCTTCCCTCTACTTTCCACTTCTGACACTCCAAAACTAGAACCAACCAAAGTATTACCATGTTTGTCAGTCCTATGAGCGCTCAATGGAGTATCAGTCGTAGAACCACGAACTTCTGGCACTTTTTCTGTGGTATTTCCATTGAAGATTCTCACCATCTCAGCTCTCTGCTCTAGTGAAAGGCCCTTACAAGTGCCAACCCCCCTTCCTGTAAGATGCAACAAGTCTGCATTGGTCCTAGTGATACTGTCATGCCAAGTCAGTGCACATATATTGCACTTCCATACTTTGCTCCCCCCTCCAGACTTGGGGTTATCAATTATTTGGGAAAATTGTTGCAATGGCTTCTTCTTATCAAATGGTCTAATGGCAAATTTGGACAACATTTCAAAGGGGCAATTGGTAGCACTACCAACTGAACTACCAGTTGCCGTTGCCACTACATTTTGTGTCCCTTCTTCACTCTCCCCCATTGTGGCATCACCAACTCTTCCATGGCCACCTATCTCAACTTCACGTTCAGTGCTCTGATTCATGCTCTAATTCATACTCATACTCAGAAGAATAACTCATGGTGAGATGATTGCTGCAATGAATTAAAAACAACCATAACTATATGATTGATTGATTATGTAATGAATTAATTTAAAAAAAAAACGTAGCCAATATGCAATTTTTAAATCGTACAAACTATATGCGTGATTATATTGTGAATGTACATGCAAATGTTTAAAAACAACCCCTAAAAAATGAAAAATATAATATAAATTTTAAACTAGAAATAAAATGTAATTAAAAAAAAAGTAACCATTTAAATTTTAAATTTTACAATCAAACCCTATGCAAGATGCATTTTTTCAAATCCCACAAACTATATGCATGATTGCATTATGAATGTAGATGCAAATGCTAAAAAACAACCCCTAAAAAATGCAAATATAATATAAATTTTAAACTAGAAATAAAAATGTAATTAAAAAAAAAATATAACCATTTACATTGTAGTTTGTACAACCAAACCCTATGCAATATGCATTTTTTTAAATCCTACAAACTATATGCATGATTACATTGTGAATGTAGATGCAAATGCTAAAAAACAGACCCTAACAAATGCAAATATAATCTAAATTAAAAAAAAAAAACTTTAACAAGTATTGTAAGCAAATAAAATTATAAAATTATAAATACCTCTTGCTCCCTCTTGTTCTTGCTCTTGCTCTTGCTTGGTATGAATATGAAATGAGCCCATAATGTAAATTTATAACATAAAATAGCACTTTTAGGGTTAGGGTTAGGTTAGGAATGTTACTTTTATGCTATAAGTATTTTGCAATTTAAAAAAAATGTTTTTTGAGTCTAAAAAGTATGTTTTTTAATTTAAAAAACGTCAAAATGCGTAGGGGATGGCGGGGACGTCCAAACGTCCCCTCCGTCCCCACACGTCCCCCACGTCATTAGGACGTTTCCTCCTGCCTCTAGCCGTCCCCAGGGCGTTTCCCACCACATATGCACAGTAGGAAACGTGGGGGAAACGTTTCCCCCATGTTCCCGCGTCCCCAAGACGTCCCGGACGTGTCAAACATGGGGGGGACGCGTCCCCGCGTTCATAGTTACCAGGTTCGGCCGGATCTGTATGAAATCCGGTTCGAACCGTATTTTTTGAAGCAACCGAATAAATCCGGTTCGGTTCGGGCCTGTTTTTTCAGGGAAATTTTTTTTTCCTTTTTTGGCATTTTTTTTTTTTTGGTGAAAAAATTCGCATGGAAAAAAAATTGCCATTTTGGAAAGGGTCCGGGAAGATGTAGCAGCAAAAACTTGCATGTGCCATAACTTTCATTCTGTGGCTCCGTTTTAGGTGTCGTCTTCTCTAAAAGTATATATTTTCTCGAGCTCTACGCATTGATGACAATATTTTTCTTATTTTCATAAAATCCATTTTTGTACCTTTTTGGACCAAGCAACTTCTTGCAATCTTTTGAAAGAATCATTATGACGATGATGATTATGGTAGATGGATGCTTTTTTGTATGATTTGTCTATATATAATGATATAAGTATACAATAATATAAATTTATAATAATATATGTATATATATTCCGAACCGGATTTTTCCGTATTTTTTCCGATTTTTTCGAGAACTCCGAATTTTCGGATTTTTTTGCCCTTCCGAATTTAATCAGATTTCTGAACCTGGTAACTATGCCCGCATTACACTATGGCCGACGCACCCATTTCCAGGGATCAACCCTCTAACCTCGACTTTCCAGATGAGTCTATTGCTACCCTTTCCCTAGACGAACCCGCTTACCAAATGACACTCTTCTTCGATGGTTCCAAGTGTCAGTGTGGGGGTGGAGCTGGTGTTATCCTCATTCCGCTTGATGGTGAACCTATGCCTTTGTCTTTCAAACTCGATTTTGATTGTACAAACAATATTGTTGAATACAAAGCACTCGTATTGGGTCTCCAGGCTGCTTATGCCTTAGATGTTAAGTCAATCAACATCTTTGGTGATTCTCAGTTGGTCATAAACCAAGTCAATGGTATATACCAGTGTCGTAATGACATACTTCAAAGGTATAAACATCATGTGGACATACTTTTGACCACCTTCGACCGTTACGCCCTTCAAACCACCCCACGTTCTACCAATAAATTTGTAGATACCATGGCCTTCTTGGCTTCTCAGATACCTGCTTCGCCCGCTAACTCTAAAATCTTTGTCACCATACAAAGACTACAATCACCCTCTTATTTTCCTCGTGAAGTTTACTCTATCGGAACCGCTGCTCCTGACCCGAGTGACCTTTGGTATAAGCAATACACAGACTATCTTTCCCTCTCCATTTTACCCACCAATCTCACTCGTAATGAACAACGTGCCTTTCTTAAAAGTGTCTCCCGTTATGTCATCATGGGTGGTCTTCTGTACAAACGTGGTTTCGACAACATTCTCTTGCGATGCCTTACCAGTTTTGAAATTCCTTACACCATTAAGGAAGTCCACGATGGGATTTGTGGAGGCCACTTGAGTGGTCTCGCTGTCACAAAACGCATTCTTCGCCTAGGCTATTACTGGCCAACCCTGAACCGTGACTGTTGCAATTATGTCAAATGCTGCGCAAAATGCCAGCAATATGCTAATCTCCATCACACCCCTAGTCATGCCTTACAGGTTGCGCGAGAACTTTGGCATTTCTCTCAATGGGGTTTGGATCTTGTCGGTGAGATCAACCCCCATTCTTCACAACATCACCAATGGATCATAATCGCTACTGAATATTACACTAAATGGGTAGAAGCCATTTCCCTCATTTCCACCAAAGCCTAGAAAATATGTGAATTCATCAACCATCACATCATCTGTCGCTTTGGTGTCCCTCACCGCATTATCACGGATAACGGAAAACAATTCAAAAACAAAACCCTACTCAAACTATGCGATGCTTTTGGCAATCAGTTTCTCATCACCTTATTACCCGCAAACCAACAGTCAAGCCGAATCAACCAGTAAAACCTTGAACAAAATTCTTATGAAGGTGGTCAATGATACTAGGAAGGATTGGCATACGCACATTCCTTTCACCTTGTGGGCTTACCGCACTAGTATTCGCACTTCGACTGCTACCACCCCCTTTTCTCTAGTCTACGGTACTGAGGTTGTCTTACCTCTCGAAGTCCAAATTCCAGCCCTCCGCATCTCACTACAAGACATGCTCAACGACGATGACTTTCGCTAGGATCGTTTGGCGCAACTTGAATTATTAGATGAGCGTTGTCTTAACGCCCAGGACCATCTCCAAATCTACCAAAAACGTATCAAACGTGCGTATGACAAACGTGTTCACGAACGAACCTTTCAAGTCGGTGACCTCATCCTGAAGGAAAATCAACATGTAACCAAAGAGGAGAAAAGTAAACGAGGCAAATTTGCTCCTAATTGGCTTCGACCCTATATCGTCACCCATGCCTATGGATTAGGTGTTTATCGTTTGTCTTCACTCGAAGGTAAACCCGAACCTGAGCCCCTTAATGTCTTGTATCTTCGACCATTTTATTGTTGATATCAAGTCCTATATCACTTTCTGTCAATTGATCGCTCGTCCCTTGAGCGTTGTTCACCTTCCATTATTACCCATTTTGAGGATCCACGATAAACAAGAATCATGTGATTACCCGTCACCTTTTAGCCTTGTCTTCAATATGAATACCATGGCTTTGCTCATTGCATGATTCTCATGGATACTTTTTGTCTTCTTCAAGATGGAATCTCATGGTCGTTCATCACTCAAAACCACCTCTTTCACAGTTAACCTTTGTGTACTACGATCTTGTCTTCTAAATCAGGAACCTAATCGTCCTCTATAATCTTGTCCATGACTTAAACGTCTAAAAACAAAAAGGGATACAACTCCTTAAGTCAAACTTCCAGCAAAAGATGACTCCCTCAAGAGGGACATCTCTTCTCCATATTCTACCACTATCAATAGACTGCTCCCTCAAAGGACAGCTATATACCGTCATTACAAAAATATAATAAATATTCAGAAGCCTCCCGCATCGATAAACTTCACGAAGACCTCAAGGAGATACTATATTCATCCCATATAGACTTCCCGCATCGATCAATCTATTAAAAACAAACAAATCAATAAAAAAGATGAAATTTTCGTCATGGACTTGCCTATTTTGGATTTTGGGTTTCTTGTTCCGAAATACATGTCGTCGTACACTAAGTTACGCTAAACCTCTCATTCTCACCTCCTTGTCTTTTTCGCCTAAATTCCTCGTTACTCGAGGGACTTGCCACAAACGCGACATTTCGTGATCATGTGATTTTTCTTCACCCTTAAAACAGTACACTATGCAAGACCTGTAGGATCTTATGTTCATAAACCCATCTAGGGTATGGTAGACTCATCAGGGTTCTTATCAATTAAGCAGCTCTTTTACTACCTCTTACCATTCACCTTCCTCATTACCTATTAATTATCCTATACAGGACCAGATCCTTGGCACATGTATTTAAAAATCAATCAACCATACCTACAACCTAAACTCAATCATGCCTATGACCTACATCACCCATGCCTAACACCTATCAGACCATTCCGCTATTTCACCTTAATCTTCCCTAGCTTATGGGAGAACTACATCGGCCTGAGGTCCCTTTTCGCCGGGACTATATAGGTAGCACTCCGAGGGCATGGGGCCCTTGGAGGTTAGCTCGGCCACTCTCTACCCTAACCAATCTCCTCTGCCCCTTTCCTATTCACATTCTACCCTTGTTAGTTTCCTTTTTATATCAATAATTGGAAATTAAACCAAACAAACAACAATTGCTTAACATCTTTACCATTACTCATACATTCATTTCGTTTACCATTTCTTTACAATTATCATGCATTTTACTACAACACATCTTAACATGATCCAAATCATCATTAATTGCACAAACTAATGAATTAAAAACTCAATCATGCCTAAACCAACCTAAACTCAACCATACCTAAGTCAACCTGACTCAATCCATGCTTATGACCAGACTTCATCCATGCCTATGACCTGACTGCACCATCCCAAGCCCAACCATTCTCCACCATGCGTACTCGACCCTGACTCCATCATATTTAATTCACATAGTTTCCATCACATACACAAATAATAATGGAAATTAAAACAAGTACACCATCTATAGTATAAATATCATCATCTATAAATCATGACGTCCGTGTATACATACATATGTACACAGATACAAATGAATACAAAAATCTCAACAACCCTCAAGTATGTCCTCACCATCTTCGGCACGCAGACCGGTATATCGTCAAAACAAATATACAAAACCCTCATGTACATCCTCACTCTCTTCGGTATGCAGGCCAGTGTATATCAAAAATAAAACAAATACATCATAATGGAGGTCCACATGGCTATCAGGCATCATCCAGCCGGATATCCTCAATCTCTGTCTCCCCTATCTCCTCCTCGGCTCCTATACGATGGCCTGTTAACATCTCACCACCCATCATGGGTCGTGGCTGGGTCTTGGTTGGTACATCACCTGGGATTGGCCTCCGTGCACTGGTGGCCTCACCCTGACCCTATCTTGGGGCTTGCTGGCCCCCTCTGCTCTCCACATTGTGGGTGCGCGACCTGGTCCTCTCACTCGAGGCCTCCTGTGCCCTAGCTCACTGTGGTTGGTTATACCTAGACCGACATCGGTCATCTGTCCCCAATAAACCGTGATCAGCTTACCTCGACCGTCACCAGTTAAGTATGACCGACATTACTTAACCAACGCCGCCGTCATTTGACCTTACCCACCCTTATTGCAACCAACCTCCATGCCTACCTTACATATATTTGTCCTTAATTACGTTTTGGGATTTTTTATTTTACTCGTACCTCGGCCCTACTCGTGCCGTGACCTAGCTACTTGGACCCGGAACATTGTTAGTGACCTATGTACTCATGTGCTCGCTATACCTTGTGACACTGTTACCCGTGTTGTTTGACCTAATGACCTTACTTTGCCTATTGTCATGACCGTTTTTCCTGACCCAACCTTTGGTGTACCGGAACATACCTAAACATTCCTGCACCTGACCTGTGAAGTGCTTCCACACCATATCCTATACCTTGGATACCGGAATCACCTCAACCTTGTTTGGATAAACCTATCAACCTTAGACAATGTAGATTTTGCATACTCTTCAACTTGGTACCTTGCTGCAGTTTATACGTGTGCGTGCATTTGACTGTTACTACCTTTGACCCTAGCCTATTACCTGGATTACCCTATTGGACCTTTACCCCTTTACCCCCGTTGTCCACCTTCCTCTTCATCACCTTCACCTTTTATCAAACCACTCACCAATTTTGTCTCCTGCCACATCAGTTCCTAGTTTGAGGGGGATCACCTTCACCCACACATGGGGCAACCACATCTTATTTTTTTCAGCATCACTTACCAATACAAGCTACACAACAAAAAGGGGCAAAATGTAGACACCAAAATTGGGTCACACTCCCCTTGACCCCTCGTTAAATAATCAACTTGAACACACTCACCTAACCATGGCCCCTTGCACGCCACACTAATATTAATTTAATTAATTTAATTTAATTTAATTAATCTATGTCCTCACAATATTTATTATTTAATTATCCTAATTAAGATAATTCCCACCCCACCACCTCACCTAGACACCTCACCTAGCCACCTCACCCTAAATCTATTCTTAGTATGTTGTCATAACTAAGACCTAACTAAACCCTAAAAATCAATGCCTACATCCCCTCTAACCACATTCCCGCATAAGAAAAGGTAACTCCCGCTCTTTCCCAGATGAATAGAGAGATTTGGCAGAAATCATTGCCATGATCTCTTATTTTTAGTAAACCTAGGGAATCCCGCCTTAAGTGACGCCGGTCACCCCTGAACCGACGCCGGTCAACCTGGAACTGTCATCGGTTACCTTTTATTCACTTTGGTAACCTTATTTCGAGGTTGACACATTCTAAGAGAAAGAAAAGAGACCAAAGTTACATGCAAGCGAAACAAGCATCCTTTTACGCATCCAGATATCCAGAGCCATCACCAAGATCAATCATAGAGCCATTGCATTCACGGGAGCACTCTGGGAAAGCACCGCTACAGGACCATACACGTATTCTCCGATCAACCACCTCCACCACTCAACCATCAAATCCTTAACACAGTATGGCCCTAACCAGTATGGTTTATTTCAGTTAGTAATCTTTATTACTCCTGTTATTAATCTAATTCTTTGCATGCTTATTGCTTCATCACCCACTTGCCTGTGAACTCAGAAATCCCTTCACCCATATCACCAAATCACCTATCCTCACCTGTTGTATACTTCTGAGCATACCTAAGACCTCTACAGACCTCCCCATTCACTCTCCCAAACTTTATTTGACCTCAGATCACCCCTGCCATTTAATCTATTTTGAGTTTCTTTTACCTCAACCATACCGACGCCAGTTATCCACAACCGTCGTCGGTTCTACCTAAACCGGCATCGGTCACATTTAACCGACGTCGGTCTTTGTGTTTTACACCTTGACCAAGAACAAACCCAACAATCACCCTACCAGTTGACCTAAATAACCCAAAATCAGACCCTGACCAGCCCCAGAACCTTGACAGACACCTCACCTCTCAGATCCAACTATAGCCTAGCCTGTTGTGATTGGATTTGCTTATTGTACTTGAATGAGATACCTAAATCATATCAACTACAGTAAGACTTTGTTTATTTCTCACATTAACTTGTTTTAAACAGTGGATTGACAGTCGTCTAGGAAGTATCACACTTCTTGGAACTAGCATACGCTAGGCAGTCCACTGTCATATATCATTTAACTATCTTTTTGTGGTCTTGTTTTCTATTACAAGTAGTTCCTCCTAGCCAAAAGGAAGTTGTCACATTCAGTTGTGGATCAAGAAGTCAGAACGTGCACAACAACCATCAACCGACCAACATTTAACATGTATTCCTCCTTGGCCCTTACCCTTATCTATTTCGTCATTTCGAAAAGGTAAAGAAAACCGGTGAAACAAGGGGACTAGGTGGGATGCATTTATAGCATCTTCTTCACCATTGCATGCAGATAGAGAAACTTGTAGATATCCATCAGTAATAGACATGTATGCAATTTGTGGATGCCTATTCAAGTCATGTGAGTTGTTTGACTATTGTGCCTTTATGGAGATGTGGCAACATGCAGTGCCATGATTGCAGAATATGCCCAATAAATGTTATTTCAAGGAACTAACTTAACAATGTTGCCCTCGGGAAAGTGAAGGACAAGTTGGAAGGCGTAGTGGGAAAGGGAAGAAGAGTGAGGGAAGGTTCCTTGTTTGTAGGAAATGTTTTTCATGAGATTGCTAATTCCTCCACCTGGTCCCCTCCTATTGTGGGCCCATCTCTCCACTTGGGACACCAACACGGTTGATGGAATGTTGTGTTTCGACGAGCAGTGGTGCCACCAATGTGTTCAACCTATGGATGGTCTTTATTCTTTGGGCAGAACACAACACATTCTCTATTTTTCTCACTAATTTTCTACTTTCATTTTTGTTGGTTAGGAATCCATTCATGTTTGTTTGTGCAAGGTTATTTTCAATTAAATTTTTGTTTTACCGTGTACTTTTTTCATTTAATTTTCTTTTGTCATTGTCATAATCTCTAAGTTTTTTGTTTTTTACATGTCATCAATTAATATTTTTCTGTATTGCACAACGAATTTCAATCCTATTTTTTTGTCAATATCTCAACAAAATGTGATCTCAAAGATTGCAGTCATAATGCATAAGCAAATTGTTGAGAAGACACACGAACCGCTTGACAAATGCCTTATCCACTTGACAAAAGGCCTCAACAATACGTGCAATGTTTAATTCTAATTAAGTGTTGTGGTCTAACATGTGGTTCTTTGGTTTTCGTGTTCCATTCTCATAATCTTTAAAGTTTTTTTTGCATACACTATTAATATTTTTGTACATTATAGCAAATTTCGATTTTGCTTTCGTTTTCAATGTCTCGACAAGCTATCATCTCATAGACTATAATCATGGTTGAATACACTCAAAATATATTTTTAATAAAGCCTTGAAACCTTTTTTCGGTAATCTTTACCACCATCCTCTCGGGATGATCCGAAATGAGAACATTAGAACAAAGCATGGAGTCACATTGAAACTAATTGAAAGTAAATTTTTTAATGGAGTTTTTCATTTTGACAACCCTAGTAGACGTGAATGCAAACATGTCATTTATATTAAACGCTTAAATTTTATGATGGCCTTATCAATATAGAAAAATACATGGACTATGATAAAAGAGTCAGTAAATTTTTTAATGGAGTTTTTCGTTTTGACAACCCTAGTAGACATGAATGCAAACATGTCATTTATATTAAATGCTTAAATTTTATGATGGCCTTATCAATATAGAAAAATACATGGACTATGATAAAAGAGTCTTTGGGATGACAAGTGATTTTATTTCTGTTGTAATCCACAAAATGTCACAATAATGGAGAAGAATCAATATCCAAAGTTCGGATACACCCCTTAATTTGATATACTAGCAATCGCACGATAGCAGAGCAATGGATATGCCGATAGGGTGAAGCGAAGGAGAAATATCGCATGAGGAAGTGGAAGAAACATTGTTGAGTATTAAATCTGTTTTTAAACCTGCCAATCTAAAAAGGCTGGATGGCTTTGTAACTTTATGGGAATACTGCAATTATAGTATTAACACATTGTAAGGGATGTAGCAAATTCAGTAACTTTCAAATATTATTAATAACATATCTATTAGTTACATTGGACCGTAAAGAACATTAAAACCCGACAAACAACCGTGCAAAAAAATTGTTATTTACAAACTTGAATCTTCAACATTGCTGACAGATTCACAAGACAAAACATGTGTACACATATTCACTGCCCCAAGAACTTACATAAATATTTAAAGGGGGAGAGATATTTTCCCCTAATACTAACAAAAATGTAAAACAAAGAATAGATTTAAACGTGTTTGGGGTGCAAAGGCAAGCCTGTGAGAGGAGGGGACTAGGTGGGATGCATTTATAGCATCTTCTTCACCATTGCATGCAGATAGAGAAGCTTGTAGATGTCCAACAGTAATAGACATGTATGCAATTTGTGGATGCCTATTCAAGTCATGTGAGTTGTTTGACTACTGTACCTCGATGGAGATGTGGCAACATGCAGTGCCATGATTGCAGAATATGCCCAATAAATGTTATTTCAAGGAACTAACTTAACAATGTTGCCCTCGGGAAAGTGAAGGACAAGTTGGAAGGCGTAGTGGGAAAGGGAAGAAGAGTGAGGGAAGGTTCCTTGTTTGTAGGAAATGTTTTTCATGAGATTGCTAATTCCTCCACCTGGTCCCCTCCTATTGTGGGCCTATCTCTCCACTTGGGACACCAACACGGTTTATGGAATGTTGTGTTTTGACGAGCAATGGTGCCACCAACGTGTTCAACCTATGGATGGTTTTTATTCTTTGGGCAGAACACAACATATTCTCTATTTTTCTCACTAATTTTCTACTTTCATTTTTGTTGGTTAGGAATCCATTCATGTTTGTTTGTGCAAGGTTATTTTTAATTAAATTTTTGTTTTACCGTGTACTTTTTTCATTTAATTTTCTTTTGTCATTGTCATAATCTCTAAGTTTTTTGTTTTTTACATGTCATCAATTAATATTTTTCTATATTGCACAACGAATTTCAATCCTATTTTTTTTGTCAATCTCTCAAGAAAATATGATCTCAAAGATTGCAGTCATAATGCGTAAGCAAATTGTTTAGAAGACACACGAACCGCTTGATCCACTTGAATAAAAGCCTCAACAATACGTGCAATGTTTAATTCTAACTAAGTGTTGTGCTATAACATGTGGTTCTTTGGTTTTCGTGTTCCATTCTCATAATCTTTAAAGTTTTTTTTGCATACACTATTAATATTTTTGTACATTATAGCAAATTTCGATTTTTCTTTCGTTTTCAATGTCTCGACAAGCTATCATCTCATAGACTGTAATCATGGTTGAATACACTCAAAATATATTTTTAATAAAGCCTTGAAACCTTTTACGGTAATCTTTACCAACATCCTCTCGGGATGATCCGAAATGAGAACATTAGAACAAAGCATGGAGTTACATTGAAACTAATTGAAAGTAATTTTTTTAATGGAGTTTTTTCGTTTTGACAACCCTAGTAGACATGAATGCAAACATGTCATTTATATTAAACGCTTAAATTTTATGATGACCTTATCAATATAGAAAAATACATGGACTATGATAAAAGAGTCTTTGGGATGACAAGTGATTTTATTTCTGTTGTAATCCAAAAAATGTCACAATAATGGAGAAGAATCAATATCCAAAGTTCGGATACACCCCTTAATTTGATATACTAGCAATTGCACGATAGCAGTGCAATGGATATGCCGATAGGGTGAAGGGAAGGAGAAATATTGCATGAAGAAGTGGGAGAAACATTGTTGAGTATTAAATCTGTTTTTAAACTTGCCAATCTAAAAAGGCTGGATGGCTTTGTAACTTTATGGGAATACTGCAATTATAGTATTAACACATTGTAAGGGATGTAGCAAATTCAGTAACTTTCAAATATTATTAATAACATATATATTAGTTACATTGGACTGTAAAGAACATTAAAACCCGACAACCAACCATGCAAAAAAAATTGTTATTTACAAAATTGAATCTTCAACATTGCTGACAGATTCACAAGACAAAACATGTGTACACATATTCACTGCCCCAAGAACTTACATAAATATTTAAAGGGGGAGAGATATATTTTCTCCTAATACTAACAAAAATCTAAAACAGAGAATAGATTTAAACGTGTTCTGGGTGCAAAGGCAAGCCCGTGAGAGGAGGGGACTAGGTGGGATGCATTCAGAGCATCTTCTTCACCATTGCATGCAGATAGAGAAGCTTGTAGATGTCCAACAGTAATAGACATGTATGCAATTTGTGAATGCCTATTCAAGTCATGTGAGTTGTTTGACTATTGTACCTCGATGGAGATGTGGCAACATGCAGTGCCATGATTGCAGAATATGCCCAATAAATGTTATTTCAAGGAACTAACTTAACAATGTTGCCCTCGGTAAAGTGAAGGACAAGTTGGAAGGCGTAGTGGGAAAGGGAAGAAGAGTGAGGGAAGGTTCCTTGTTTGTAGGAAATGTTTTTCATGAGATTGCTAATTCCTCCACCTGGTCCCCTCCTATTGTGGGCCCATCTCTCCACATGGGACACCAACACAGTTGATGGAATGTTGTGTTCCGACGAGCAATGGTGCCACCAATGTGTTCAATCTATGGATGGTCATTATTCTTTGGGCAGAACACAACATATTCTCTATTTTTCTCACTAATTTTCTACTTTCATTTTTGTTGGTTGGGAATCCATTCATGTTTGTTTGTGCAAAACGAGGTGGAGGGCATCGTGCATCTACATATTTAATACTCAACAATGTTTCTTCTGCTTCCTCCTGTAATGTTTCTCCTTTGCCCCTCCCTATCTTTGTATCCATTGCATAATTTGCGTGCATTTTTTAGTTAATATAAACTACATTAACTGTTAGTTGATATGCTACAATTATCAAACTCACCTAATTATGTAACTAGTTTTTGATTAACAGCCACACAAGTATGTCAATGTACCTTCCATTTTTCTTCCACTCTTCATTCTCTCTTTGATCCTTACTAACAGGTATTCAAGATTCTCAGGGCAGGTTTTGGATCATATTGTGGGGAAAGATAGACACCATGTTGAAGGGATACAGTGTGTTGCATCCACAAATGGACGACCAAACCAAGGTTTCAAATAGAAGATTTGTGTAGCAATATAATAGGAATAATCAAAAGGCCGCAGATAAGAATTTGGCATACATCCAACATTCTTATAATAGGCCGACATACACCTCTAAACAAAAGTTTCCTTTTGAGACTCATTTTGGATATTTACTCCCATCACAATTCTATGGACAGCAAGAAGAGGAAAAAGACGAAGTGTATTTGAAAGCAGCTGTAAAATTCATTGAGAGAGAGACATACATCTCAAGGAGCACAAGCAGCTTAAAGGGTCTTAAGATAAGAACAACACATACTTTGATTGACAAAGGAAGCAGCATCACTTCAAGGTTGGCAACAAGCTATGGCTTCAATTGAGCAAGATAAACTCCAAGGTCAAGCAAAAAAGTTGAACCCATTGAGATATGGTCCCTTTGTGATCCTAGAGCAAGCTAGTGATAGTGCATTCATGTTTAATGTGACCTCCTGCATGAGAATGTAATTGGTTGTGAATGGGGAGAACTTGTGCCTCTATGAGCCACCCATGTTGGATGAAGGGGAAGAAGGGAAAGTATTGCCTTCAATTGTATCTCCATACTTAATGTGGTGGTAGAGTTGGAAGAATATTTAGTTTTGGAAAAGGTCATGAACACAAGAAGGGAAGAGCAAGAGCATTGGCAAATTGGACTCGGAACAGGTAACAAACAAGGGCAGGTGTTACCCAAGGTTGAAGGTGACGGATTTGTTTCCAAGTCTCTTCCAAAACTGAGATTTTGTGGGATCTCTAGATTCAAGTTTGTTATTCTCTACACTGTGCATTCTCCATGAAGAGACCTAACAGTGTTCTCTTCATTCATTTCTCATGTCATTTAACATTGTTTTTCATGTTATTCAAGTTTATTTTATGTGTTTTAAAGTACCGATACAGTTGCTGAGAAACTCTCAAGTAACAAGTCAAAGTTTGGGCTGTCAAGTAATGTTCAAGTACGAGCTGTTGAACTATGGTTTGTTCAATATACATTATTGTCCCTTGGATCCTGGTTAGTTGGAACATGATTCAGTTTCTTTCCATTGCACATCAAAGCATAGTTCTTGGTGTTACAGAAGTAGGGAGCATAATCAGACATTAATTCTTGCAAATATCTATATTTTTGAATTGTCTCAAGAATATTTTGAGTAGTTTCCGATGAACAAGGAGTGCGGGAATGCCCAAATATATCCATCTATTATCCAGCTATTGCATCCCACCCATCTCTGTGGAAAATTGTTGCCAAGCATGAAAAGTCCTCTTCAGAATTGCAAAGCTTTTCATCCTGAAGGAATTAGTCCCCCAATTACATCAAAAACAAAAAAAAATCCTTTGATACATGCCATATCTGCAACAACTACTAGGCAATGTCGTGCCAGAAATTTCTAAGCATCTAAAATAAAACCACTAACCACTCTTTTGGCATCCAATGCTATCCCCTCAGCTTTCATGTATGTAAATCCAAGATGCCCTTTATCCTTTGAGAGTGCACACACCTTTGAGGAAACAAGGGGAGATGCATTCTATTTTATGTGAATTTATTGTGCAATGTCTCTTACATCCAAGCTGATTCCTGAATGATATGTACTGTTATAAATTGAATACCCTGCCAATTAATCAAGTACCATACTCTGTGATGTGTTCTTGTTTTATTAACTTGATGAATAGACACACTTCGTGGCGTGCTTTCACTAAAATAAAATAAAAAATAATGATACATAAACAATGATTCAAAAGAATAAAATGGATAGAATTACCTGAGCAAATGTGGATGGATTAACAGATACATTCAAAATGTTATGTAACCCTTCAATTACCTGCACCAAAAACAAATTTTATTTGGAATCTGAATAATTGGAAAAAACATAAACAAAATTTTGAGTAAATTGCTTTCAGTAGTCACAAGGAAGATCTTGACCAAAACAATTTCACGACTAAATATTTAAGTCAAAGGAAATTCCTCTTGGAACTAGATAAATATTTTTAGCAACAAAAATAAAATTAAAAAATCACGAAAGCATAGTACTGCTCTATCCTGCTCTTTAGATTCATGGCATGCCATTTATTACAGCCCCTTCACATTCACCTACAAGAGATAACACCAGAAAAACAAGACAAAAAAGAGAGATCCAATTTTGTACCTTGATATAAATGCATCCTCAATCTATGTGCAGCAGCGTAGATCTGTGCAACTCCTTTGCTCATCTCTTGTGCAACTTCACAACTTGGATGGCATTTTTGGAGCTTGGGCATCTTGCTACAAGGATTTAGCCCTCCAGATCACGAGATGAGATTTTAGAAAACATATAATAGTCCTCTGTCAGAGCATACCCATTAAATTTATGTGTACTCCACATTGGCTTGTGCCATCAAATTGGCTAGCCCCAGATCAGCAGCTTCACAATCAGCTTTTCTTGTTTGATGCTCCACTCAATTGGCACACCCCAACATAGCGTACAACACTGACGACTTCTTGAGCACTACTCAACTTAATTGGTTCACTCCGAGTTGAGGCGAAGCACTAAGGACCCACTGTGCTTGCCGCACATGCTCGCGAGCTTATACATTATCGCAGCATCACTTGTCATCTGCAGCTTCTCACCCTTGTGTACATAGACTTGCGGCAACCTTGTGTGCTTCCACAGGGCCTTGCTGTGTACCTCACCTTGGTCTAGCTCTTTGCAAGACAATCATCACTCTGCGGCATCCATAGAGATCATATGCATCCTTGCACGCTTCCACAATGCCTAGATGCATCTTGTATCATTTTGTATTGCATACTCGCAAATTCTCGCAACATCATGCAGTATTGCATGCACCTCGTAACATTTGCAACTTCTATAATGTTACACAAATGCTTCAAAACACACAAATTTTTTGATTCCCCGCAAGCATACCTCAACACTCACGGTTCCTACAGTCTTGCACCAACTCAGCTCGCAATGTTTGCCACTTCTTGCAATGTTCGCAACTTCTCACAATGTTTTGTAGCACATTGCAGCCTCACAACACTCCAACACTCTTGTGTCTTGCTCCTGGTGTACTGCATGTCTCCATAGTTCTTCGTAGAGCATTTGTGACCCACGTCCACTTGTCAGCATCCCCATGCCACTCAGTACACCAAGGGGCACTCTCCATGCTTGTGCCGCGTCAGAACACTTGTCAGCATAAACACGCACTAAAAGTTCAACCACCCCTCCTACATAAAGTTGAACTGTCACTCAAGCAAAAGATGAACCACTCTTATAACCATCCACTTTTGTAAATGTCATTTTTTGCATTTGCTATCCAATGGAATTGATCTAGAATCGACAATGTTCCCAAGGAATTCGTAACTACTTGCATGCTTCAAGCATCTTGTATCAGTTGGCCATCTGCCCAACATGTAAGCATGCACTAAGTATCTAACATCTGGATGGTCATTCCCCAGTCTAGGAAAATCAGCAAGGAAGCATTACCCTTCTCATCATAGGAGCCTTCTCTCATAGCCTTACTACGCATTGTACACATAGGTATGCTAGGAATAGAAGTGGCAATATTCTAATACTCTCGTGCATCGAATTTGCAATGGTTGTTTCTGCATCTGTTTCTTAAATTTCATTGCATGTTCTACAATCTGCAACTCTTTTTTAACAGATGTCTCGTTTAAGTAGGTGTAGCATTGTCCTCCACACAACCTCCTGGGCTCAATGTGTATCAATCCTACTTAGGACCAAGGGATAATGAAATAACCAAGTCCTTTGTGTCATTGATTCCCCTGTTCAACACAATGGGAAAGCAGAAAAAACATCTTAAACCTTCCAATGGAGGAGTCTAGGAGGACAGCTGGCCATTCACTAGACCCTTATGATAATCACCAGCACTCTGTTGTGAGAGCCTGATTTTATGCTTCCAACCATTGTACCCCATTGGAGGTGCACAATGAATTTTACAAACTTTAGATTCACTCCTTTAACGTTGAGCTTCAAGAACAAGATACTTAGCTTTGTCACCGAATCAAGCTCAAGAAACCAAGGGTGATCAAACAAGGGCATATTTACATTCTATCAAAGTTGGCAAAAAGCCTTTGAAAGATTTCCTTTATTTGTGCAAGTCAAAATAACACAAAAAGAACATGTGCTATTAAGAATGTTGTAAAATTGCTTACCAATCTCCTAAATATATTCAAAGATTCAAGTTGGTTTTCCGAGTTCAAAGAATCGCCAAACGTAAGGTGGCCATTAAAAAGTAGATGGACATCATTACTTAGCAGCTATCAAAATTCCAACAAATTATGTGTAATGTCCCCAAATGGACAAATTCTGACCCTAAACGAAACAGTAGTAAATCTGATTCAAAATAGAAAATTCTAGAAGATATCCCAAAAAATATACTGCAGATCTGAATTGTTTAAGGAAAATGCGGCTTGCCTTGGTGATGGAATGGACTCACAACTAAAGAAAATTCACCCAATTTCTTTATCAAACAAATCAGCAATTTTTATAAGGACAAAAACATTAGAAAAATACCAAATTGTCAATTAATAATAGGCTGGAATTTATTTATAAAATCTGCAGACAGACAGGTTCAGACTTAGTTGTAAATGGAGCTTCCCAAGCCCAAAAAAGATCTTTCTTAGCTGATCTTGGCCTCTAAAAATCTAATCATAATACAGAAAATCAGATTGGATTCAAACGTGTCCTAGATCATGTAGAAACACCCACAAGGTGGGTCACACCACTCTTAGAAAGCTGGGATAAAAAGGTAGAACTCAGAAACAATGTTCTATCTTCAAACCCTAGCTAGAATCAACACAAATCTGCAATTCTAGCCTTCAACATTGTTGATCTTCAATAGAAAACACAAGGTAAGAAGAGTTTCCATTCTTCTTCCAAGGCTAAAGAAGGTTTTCGTCCTCTAAAGCAGAACTACAAAGGGTTTTCGTCCTTTGAAGTTGAAATGGAAAGCATGCAAGCTATACCAATATTCAAAAATTATGAGATGTAAAAAGATGTCCTCTCTGATGCATAGCAACTTGCTTTTATAAGTTGTTTTGGCCTTTTAGCCACCCAAAACAACCAATCAGCTCACGTTGCCTCCTTTAATGTTTTCTACTTGCTTTATTTCATCCCCATATGGGTCGCATTTTTCCTCTAGGGGAAAATAAAACATAATGTTACATTTTTTTTGTCACTAATAAATTAATTAAAGCGCTTGTGATAAAATCTTATTATGCACTTTAAAATTAATTTTAGGACTTAGTTTCCCTTTTTAGCATCCCTTAGCCGTCGGGAAACAATGAATGGGCTAAGGGTCTTTGACCAGCTACTTTCGAGAAGGGGATATTACAATCCTATCTTACCCAAATTGTTTTCCCTCAGGCAATTGTAACTCATATGCCCAAGTGCCATGTGCATGAGATAAAAGATATTGTAGTGCTCCATGAGTCTAGATCTTGTACCTGTTAAATGAGAGAGCTCTTGCCAAAATAAATATCTCTCATGATGATCATAAACATGAATTTGGATCCAAGGATTCCACATACTCCATTTTGCAAACTTGACCCTCTAACTTAGTATGCTTCTCATGAGGAAAATAAATCTGAATATGCAGCAATAAATATGGCATATTATCATTCTTTTATTACCTTGGGGTATCCTTGAGATTTTCATTTCCTTTTTCCTTCATGACATCTTGGCTTTGTTGCATCAAATTTTAGCATCCTGGTCCAAAATGGGCTGAATATTATCATGATAAAACTGTTGCAATAAAAAAAATGCTCCTCTTACCACATAATCCACATCCTGTGCAATTTGCCCTTTGAGATTCCCTCAACACATGTTGCATTGATCTTTGGCTTTCCCTTTGAAATTATCTCATAGTCTGCTACAATTCTCTTTGGCTCCTTGTAATCACCTCATGCCTGTAGCTAAGCTCATCTGAACAAGGAGTTCTCTGATCATGCTCATCCGTTGTTCCTTTGGAGTATTCCTTATTTGATAGACTATAGGTGATTTTCCCGGTTGCATTCAGATCTGATTTCCTCCTTCACATGTTGGAAGAATCATTGCTCTGATACCACTGTAATGTCCCCAAATGGATAAATTCTGACCCTAAACGGAACGATAGTAAATCTAATCCAAAATAGCAAATTCTAGAAGATATGCAAAAGTAAATACTGCAGATTTGAATTGTTTAAGGAAAATGCGAGTTGCCTTGGTAATGGGATGCAGTCACAACTAAAGAAAATCCACCCAATTTCTTTATTAAACAAATTGGCAACTTTTTATAAGGACAAAAACATTATAAAAACACCAGATTGTTGATCAATAATAGTCTGAAATTTATTTATAAAATCTGCACACAGACAGGTTCAGACTTAGCTGTAAATGGAGCTTCCCAAGCCCAAAAAAAGATCTTTCTTGGCTGATCTTGGCCTCTAAAAATCTGATCATAATACAGAAAATCAAATCGGATTCAAACATGCCCACAAGGTAGGTCCCACCACTCTTAGAAAGTTGGGATAAAAAGGTAGAACTCAGCAACAATGTTCCATCTTCAAACGCCCTGGAATCAACACAAATCTGCAACTCTAACCTTCAACATTGTTGATCTTCAATGGAAAACACAAGGGAAGAAGATTTTTCGTTCTTCTTCCAAGGCTAAAGAGGGTTTTCGCCCTCTAAAGCAGAACTACAAAAGATTTTCGTTCTTTGAAGTTGAAACGGAAAACATGCAAGCTATACCGATATTCCGAAAATTATGAGATGTAAAAAGATGTCCTTTCCAATGCATGGCGACTTGCTTTTATAAGTTGTCTTGGTGTTTTAGCCACCCAAACAACCAATCAACTCACTTTGCCTTATTTAATGTTTTCCACTTGCTTTATTTCATCCCCATATGGGTCGCATTTTTCCTCTAGGGAAAAAAAAACATAAAGTTACTTTTTTTATTTTGTCGTTAATAAATTCATTAAAGTGTCTACGATAAAATTTTATTATGCAATTTAAAATTAATTAATTAGGACTTAGTTTCCCTTTTTCTCATCCATTAGCCGTTGGGAAACAATGAATGGGCTAAGGGTCTTCGACCAGCTACTTTCGAGAAGGGGATATTACTTTATGTCTAACGAATCACTTTCCTTGACAGAGAAGCACATAATGTTGATGCAAATGGAAGATGGAAAATCTCCCAAGCTTGGATGGCTTTCCCATGTGAATTAATAAAGCAACATGCTATTTTGTTGGACCAAATCTTTTCAAATTGTAGCAAGAACCTCTAAGAAATCAATCTTTGGGTGATCTTATCAATCAATGTAGCATCATTTTTTATATTTAAGACCAGGGATTGAGAGCCTACTTATAGTTGGCAGCATGCCACTTTCTCATACAAAATTGTTGTCAAAGCTTTAGCCCTATGTATTAGACATTTGCTTTCATTTATTGTTTTCCAATAGAAGTTTAGGTTTATCAAAGGATGTTATATCCTTGACAGCATCATAAGGTCTAGCAAGGTATAAAATGTGGCAAATGTTGTAAACAAAACATCCTCTTCATCAAAATTGACATTGAAAAATCCCATGGGTGTATGGAATGGCACTTGTTATTACCATGGTGAAAGCTCTTGTGCCCCTTCTTTGTCAGTGTTATTCCAAATCCTTTCGCCAACACTTCAGCCTGTTACGCAATCAATGATAATTAAGTTGGAGAGCTTTGACCTTTTTGGTCCATCTGGAATTATTGACCACTAGCTCCAGCCTTGTATGTGCTTGTAGTTGAGATCTTTGATTATTTACTTCCTAAATATGATGCTATAGGATCCATCAAAGACATTATTCTTTGAAGGCAAGGAGTTGCTCAAATAGTCAATGGGCATTAGGCAAATGGTTTTGTTATCACCATCTTTGAAAAAGACAAATCATTCAACATTATTGTTCTAGGACCTTTTTCATGCCTGTCTCCAAATATTGAATAGAAAAAAGCACATTTTGCATGAAGACAATCTAATCTCTTGATTTGGACAAAGGATTTCATATGGATGTGAATCCAACCAACAGAAATCTTCACATTCCTAGGGATTCCCTATGCTTTTCAAGCTTTGCATGTTTTTTTGGTAGAATATTGTGCAAAGTTTTGAGCAAAATCCAAATATCATTTTTTCCTAAAATCCTAGTTGTTGCACATGTCCATTGCTCTTTATGGTTGGTTCAAGGAGCCTCTATTAGTGATATTATTTTCAAAAATTATGTGATCCTTTCTCTATAGACTTCTCAAAATAGCTCTAAATGTTTTCATTTAGTGGCTTGCAATATGTCAAACTCCCTAAGATAAATAATCTGGAGCAGCTTTTTGTACTAAATAGATTATTAAAACTTGCAATGGAAATGAGGCTTGGAAGGTGGTTTTGCAACATGATATTTCAATAAATTCCCCTTATGTTAAAAATGGTCTATGGTAACTAGATTTCCACCTTGATTATCACCCAGCCCTTATCAACATTGTCGACATCTTTGTTACTAAAAATATATGGAAAGCTTGGGAATATCCCAAATTTCATCTATAGTGGAGAGAAGATCAATTTTGCACTAGCTTGTTTTTCAATGACCAATCTCTTTGGTGATTGCTCGTACTTTTGCACAATGTGAAGGCTTTAGATGGTATTTAGCATCCATTTTTTAAGATAGGTCATGAAAATTGTTCGACAATGTGGGGTGACCCACATATTTGGAGAGAGCATAAGCTCAATAAGGTTCAATACACATTGAATTCAATAGTGCATAACATTACATATTAATAACTTTTCAACCCCTATAATATAGGTAACTATTTTGTCTCCACAAACCTCTAACACTAATCTAGGTGGGTTGCTCAAACAACATTTATTCTCTCCCTCCTATTTTCTCTCATAAATCTCTACGTGAGTTGTATTAACTCACTCACGATTTTCTACACACACTAACATCCCACATATATAATATAACTAACTAATAGAAAACATCACCCATGTGAGTACTTAATTATTTTCTTAACAGTTTCCCCTTAGTGTGAACATAGGAGAAAACATCATTCTAGAGCTGCAATGTGTGTTTGACATGTTGCTTCCATCTTCCGGATTATAGGTGTTGTCCACTTTGCAGGTTTGGCTTGGTGGCACAAATTGAGCATTGTGTTACATCTCCCCCCTCACAACATGGATGTCCGTTTCCACCAATATTGCATCCACTTACAAGTAATAAGTCCCCCCTTCTTGGACAATTTTTCGAAAAAATACACCTTTATCGTACAAAATATTCCAATGTAGGAAAGATATTCTCCCATTTTTCAATAATGTTACCCATGAGAAACAACCCTTTTAATACTCACCCCCCACCAAAATATATATATATATATATATATGTATAATTAAAAATTAAGCAAAATTATGCTTTGGGGTGTTAAGGGGAATCAACCCCTTGACCTCCCACACCAATCACTGATGTACCAAACAAACCCTTACCAATTTGGCTATCAAGCCCACCAAACACTTATATGACAAAACTTTAAGTTTTAAAGTTGTCGACTTTTTGAAAGAGAAATATAAAGCTTTAGGCAGGCTCTTCCTCTAAGATGACTCAAATATTAGGCGAGTTAGGTTTAGGGTTCCTCACTTTTGCAATGAGGTTGTTGTCGCCATAGGGAATGTTTGAAATCCAATTCGTTGAATCTGTTGTGAGGAAGAGAGCTGAGTCAAAATGCCTTTGAGGGCTGAATGGGAGTTTTGATTGGTGAGTTTGAGATCACGAAGAAACTTGCCAAGACATGGGTCCAATGCACCAAGTTGGAGACCAGTGAATGAACTCAAGCAGGTGTGAATGCAAAGTACACACATGGAGATCGGTGCAGGTTTAGACCGACGCTGAGTTGGATGTAGATCACTGATCGAGATGCGAGCGAGTCGGGGTAAAACCCATAGTAGATCTAGTCAAAACCTGCAATGAAGTTTTATGGAGAAGTGATGAGCTCAGGTGGGGTCTAGCTGAGTTGCAGGAGTCTCTAGTGCATGTCAAAATCGCGACGTGATCTTGTGAAATGAGCTATGTCGCAGTTTTAGTTGATAGTTTAGGAGTCCAATTCTATTTGAGAACTCGATGCCAATATTGATTGAGTCGCGTTGTGATGTATGCCGAGTGGGAGAATGGGATCATCATGTAGAACCAAGTTTGGAAGGGGAGATCGATGCTGCAATGGAGATCTGTCACCGAGACGGAGCCTATATTGAGATCCAAACGAGGGGAACCCAAATGTAACCTCCCCTTTTTCGAAATAATATAAATTGAAGACTTCTTACTCATCTTCCTTTCCGTGGGCAAGAAGAAGTTGAACAAGGGAAGAACTTGAGCTATATTTCAGTTTCTTTATTCATATTTATGTTTATATTTTGTGTTTTTCCTTTTAAGGCAATTCAACTGGGTATAATCTCTTGTTTTCTCCATATATTTGATGGATAAATGTTACCTTACTTGAAATAATTATTTAGAAGCATTTTCAGCTGTTGTTACATGGTTATATGGTGAGTTGAAGTCTCTATACAGTTCGATGCTAGGGTTTTAAGGAATATTAGATCTGCTGCTATAAAAATAAGAATTTACTTCACTTGGGGTTTGTGTTATTTCCTCGATTTTCAGTTTCAGCCCTAGAAGGGGACATTACACAAAACAATGAAATCAAAGCTTCATGGTGATGCTCAATCCTGACAGTTTCTAAGAAGAAGGTATCTCATATGGCGTTTAGAGTTTTTGGCTTCTGTTTACATGTACTTGCAAAGAAATGCTCATCTTTGAGGACCTCTGTATATCACCCCTTTTCGGTCCAATAAAATGGTTCAGCTGATCCATACCCATCATAGATGTCGAATGGTGGAAGGAGCATATTATCTTATCCTGTCAATGATTGTCTCAGCTTCTTCCATAGAGAGAGACAACAGAGAGGGTACATGGTATTAGGAGTATAGGGCTTTTCTAAAGAATGACTACCAAATAAAATAGCATTGTCAGGGGTCTCATGATTTAACTTCATGTTTTTTGATTGTCGTAGCCAGTCAGGATACAATTTCTATGTTCTAGGTCACTGAGCTATACAAATAGGATTATTATCCTAGATGCTTGATCAACAGTTCTTGAGTTCAATCCGTCATGTGACTCTTTTTTAGGTAGAAGATGACTATAGTGCAATGTGTGCCATTAAATACTTCTTTTAGAAGAACAACCGAAGTTATTGGGCATCGAATAGGAAGCAAGTCATGGGAGCCCTAGAAGTCCCCAATCTTCTAGGTAAGTCAGAAATTGAGCTCACTTGACTGATTTTCAGAACAGCAGCATCAAAGACATCAAAGTTTGATGAAAGTTTGAAGCATGAGCCTAGAAAGGCAGGGTTGTAATGCATTGCTAGCATGAGTCCAACAGGAACGGGAATAGTTCTTTAATGCTTGCTTTGTGCAAGTTTCATTGGTTTGGAGATGAGAGCCTGTGGTTCCATGTTGAACTTATTCTCGGCTGGATGGGGGAAGGATAAAGAGTTCTGGCAGTCAGTTTCAGAATTGTATGTCCATCACTGGCAGATTACAAAACTTCAATGCTGCCTACTGTGATTATTTTCAGTACGCTCACGAAATTTCCAAGTAGCAGTCAATTATGGGCAAGTTATACGAGAGCTAATTTATCACTCCTGGGCCTACAGGTTTGTAATTGCAACTCTATATAAAGATGAAATCGAATAAATTACATCTCAGCAAAGAAATAGTGGGATCAGCATGTTGGTAGCCCAAGGTATGATCGAGGATTTACAACATGGTATCACAGAGATATGTTGCTGCCATGACTTGTTTGTCATTATGGGTAGCTCGATCAGAAAAATCACAGGTGTTCATCTACTTCTTGTCCTCACTCTAATGCGAAGCCACTTATGTGAGGAACATATGGCACATAGATTATTTTCATGCTAGTGCACTTATACTCTTTCCTAGATGCATGCTGATTCCAGTTGATACCTTAGATATTGAATAAGACATAGAATATTAGTCTCAGATGGTTTTGCTACTCGACGCATATGTTCCAGAATGAAATTTCATGGAGGATTATTTCAATCAACTTCTTTTATGTATGCTAACAAAGTTGTCATTCTTTATACCTTGTCATGGACCAATGTAGTATGCTTGGGTCTTAGAATATTGTCCATAGAATTTGTGCTACTTACAGTTTCATCGACAAGAGCTTGAGGGCAAAGGTGGATTTGAAGGTGGAAGACTTCAAAGGCTTCACAGTCAAAATAGCAGTTTTATGTTTACTCAATGCAAAGTTAAAAGATATCATCCTTGTCAGAACTGTCTTTTCACACTGATAGTACCGATGAGGTATGTGAAAGATGTTTATTATGATTGCGCTCAATAAGCTTCTCTCAAAACTATGTTGCATGGGATCTAATGGTCTACATTCGTTTGTGAGTGCTCAAACTCATTAACTGGTGTAAGTATGGAGTCTATTCTTCTTGGTTTTTGTTTTAAAGAACGTTATACTTCATTGATTAGCAAAGATCGACCAATTACTAGCCAATTATAATTTCTACATCAGCGCATCCTTTGCATGGTAGAATTGCTTCATTCTTCAGCATTCATTCTGATTGGATGGTCATTTGAAGCAAAATATGTGGTTTCCTTCATTCTGATGATTTTGAAGTGTACTTTGGAGAAATATAGCTCAGAATTTCAGACTTAGTGTTTCTGTCATTATTCATATCAGCCACCACCAGGTCTCATTGGTATACATACAAGTTGGTAAGCCTAGTAGTTCTATAACGAACAGATACTCCTTGCAGCCCTCTTTTGCTAAATCATTGTTACATTGGGATCATCTAAAGAAGGATCACAATTCTGATTTTCTTATTGACGAGGGGCTGATCCATGGTTGCATGCTTGGAAAAGGGTAAGGAGAATAAGAGGAAAGGACTACATTCTTATTTTGGTGCATGACATACATACTTTTCAACCAATCAAGGTGAAGGGTTTTCTTCGTGGCCAAGAAGCAACCATGTTTGCAACTCGTGGTACCATACATAATTTCATTGAAGGGAAATTTGCAAGAAGGATGGAGTTGAGTACGATTGGTTACAAAGGCTCCATGATAACCATAACCAAGGGGACAGCTCTCGCTCTTCTCATGGATAGGTAGGAACTTTACATTGAATTTCTTGTTTCAGCTGAGATAGAATTTGTTCTTCGAATGCAATGGATTCAGTTTTGGAGGGAACTCACTCTCAATTGCCCAGGAAAAAGATTGGAATTTTGGATTGAAGACAAAGAAAAAAGAATCCAAGGCATGTTGAAGGAGGGATTCATGGTAGCCAAGCGAGGGGAATTTCCTTATTGCTCTCTTTTTCATATATCAGCTCATTGGGAAAACAGTGATGGTAGGATAGTCACCATAACCGGGGCAGCGAGCTACTTGATATGGGAAGTGGGTAAACCATGTGATATTTTTATATTTGATGGCATACAAGTAGATTCAATCATTGGAGTCAGTAAATGGTTGTTCTTGGGCATTGTTGGGACTTATTCCATCAATATTGGGGTGTTTTCAGCCCCCATGTTATTAATAGTGTGGAATATTTTGAAGAGAGGTCATGATTACAGCTGTTGTACCCTCTTTTCAACTGCTGTTCACAATTTTTTCCAGCCACCTTCCTACTTATGAGACACAGAAAAGAGCCTCCAATTTTAAGGTTGAAAAAATTCCAAACTATCAATAACCTTGGCATATTTGTGGCTGATTTAAGGTGGTTTCCAACCACTAACATTATGATTTTTGAGAGAAAAATGCAAGGTTACAGCTGTTTTTGGGACAGCATTACCAAAGTTTGGGGAATCCATCATTTGGATGGAAATTATGAGATGATGACAAGCAAAGGAAGGGAGCTAGTTATCATGTCCCTACGGCATGTTGAAGAGATTGTAAAAGTGTTGTTAAACACTCTTGTTTTCTTTGATATGTTTGTTTCATGTGTACATACATCAAAGAAGGAGCCACATAGAATTATTTGAGATCCAGGAGCTTGCATTTTTCTTAAGGGTAAGCAAATTTGGGAAGGGAGGGTTGTAATGTCCCCTTTTTTTAAATAATATAAATTGAAGACTTCTTGCTCATCTTCCTTTCCGTGGGCAAGAAGAAGTTGAACAAGGGAAGAACTTGAGCTATATTTCAGTTTCTTTATTCATATTTATGTTTTTATTTTGTGTTTTGCCTTTCAACGCAGGTCGGCTGGGTATAATTTCTTGTCTTCTCCATTTCTTTGATGTAATTTGGATGGATAAATGTTCTCGTACTTGAAATAATTATTTATAAGTTTTTTTAGTTGTTGCATGGTTGTATGGTGAGTTGAAGTCCCTATACAGTTCGCTACTAGGGTTTTAAGGAATATTAGAACTGCTATTATAAAAATCAGAATTTACTTCAGTTGGGGTTTGTGCTATTTCCTCGATTTCCAGTTTCAGCCTAGCTAGCCGGTACGTGGGTACGGACGGGTATGGGTACAGGGATCCAGTACGCTAGTACGACAATTTTTTCGAGGGCCCAAGTACGGCACTTGGGTACGGCAATACAATATACATATAAAATATTTAAAATATTTTGAAAAGTAACAAGATAAGCAAAATTCCAGCCTTACACATGCATAGATTAAACAAATCTAAAATATACATAGGTGAAATAGCGACAAAAGTTAAAACATATTGATAATTCATTGTTCGAACTTATAAGCAGTACATTGTTCAAATCAAAATGTTACAATGTATAATGTAACATTGTAAACACAAAAATGAAGATACATCAACATTCTAATTAGTAATAGTCTAATGGCTCTGCATCTTCTCCAATGTCTTCAACGAGAGCATCACTACCATCACGTGGTTCATTAGAACCACAAGCACCAGGAGTACAACCAAAACTATCAGCAATGCCACTCCCACTAGCCCCACTTTGCAGCTCACGCAAAGTACTATCTAGGTCTGGGTCTAGCAATGAAAGTTGGGCAATGGAAACATCCAAGTTTGGAGTCTCTGGGTCTATATGCCAACACTTTAATGGCCCTTTCCTATACTCATCCTTCTTATGTGATAGAAGGCGCAGGTTAGAATGCACAAAGACCAAATCCTCTTCCTTTTTTGCTCCCAACTTGTTGCGGTTAACCGAGTGGATAAATGAATATGTACCCCAATTCCTCTCAGCTGAAGAACTCGCAACCTATTGAGGCAAGCCTCAAAGTCAAAGAAAAATTAAAATTTTAAATTTATAAAAGTAAAAAAGAAAGAGTTAAGAAATTAAAAAAATTAAAATCTTACTTGTGATAAAACTTTTATTGCAAGTGGCATGAGGTAGGTGTATGTTTGTCCATGGAGGTACCACCACGAATAAGCATCCATCCTGTATTTGTCATGAAGAGCGCTAATGGAGTGATCCCTGGAGGATATGAAATTCACAAACTCACCTCTAACCATGTCTTCTACCTCTGGATCTGGGAAGATTCTAGCAAATGCAGCCTTATACCCCTCACTAACTTCAACATCCCTATATGGTGGAACCCTCCCAGGCAAAGAAAGGATCTCTGTGCTATAGTATTTTGGAGTCAAGGCAAAAGCAAGAAGATGCAATGAAGTAGTCATTTTGTTCCACATTTCATTGAGATGTGACTGCACTTCTTTGAAGAAGGTCTCAGTAGGATCTTGCTCTTTGGCATTTATGATGGTCTTAATTGACTCAATCATTGAGTCAATTCCATCATAAATCTCACCCATGCATGGATGATCCATATCAACAAATCTCAACATACTCACGATGGGCTCAGTAAAACTAAGCAAGTAATCCACACAATCCCACCATGCTTCATCCAGGATCAACAATTTCACATTTCTAGCCCTCTCATTGTTTGCTTGCCTCCATATACTCCAAAGGTCACTGATAACCATGCCACTCAATGCCTCTCGCACCTTCACAAGCCATCTCAAGACGAGCGTGTGCGAGGCAAATCGAGTCTTAGCAACCTAATAAGAAATTTAAAAAAAAAAAATTAAGACAAGTAAATTTAAAACATTCAAAATTCTACAAATTACAAACTTATAAAATTAATTTAATGAATTTATAAAAATGAATTTTAAAAACTAATAATTATTTTAAAAAATTAAAAAGAAATTAGAATGTTACGGGTTATCTCCAATAGCTATAATGTCGAAAATTTACGAAAGATGGCTTGGGACGTGGTGGTTTCTGACGAACATTTGAATCTCACTTGCTTCCTCATATACTTGTTTGATCCAAGCAATTTTTGTGCCCAATTTTTGTAACATTAAGTTGAGGGAATGAACCACACAAGGTGTCCAGAATATGTGTCCATACCGTGCCTCAACCAACAACCCTGCAACTCTACAATTTTTTGCATTGTCCGTTACAACTTGGACAACATTTTGAGGCCCCACCGCCTCAATAGATTCTATGAGGATGTTGGCAATGAATTGGGCATCCTTCACTTGCCCCTCACAATCAATAGCCCTGAGAAACATTGCCTCTTTAGGACACACAGAAACCACATTGATCAATGGCCTATTTGTTGTATCTTTCCATCCGTAAAAAACGATAAACACTCTTGTTTCGAGCCATTGATTCTTGATGGGTAACAATGAGTCTTCAACTTTTTTTCTTTCTTTTGACAATAAGGTGGTGTGCACCTTTTCATACCCTGGGCTAATGTACCCTTTAGGGGCTTCATTAATACATCTCACCATATCTTGCCAGTATGGTGATCTAACAACATTAAATGGGACACCATATGCATAAATAAAGCGTCCAACACTTTGGTTAGCTATGTCCCTGCTTTCATTCTAGAATGCTCTTTCCAATGGGCCCACATCTTTTGTTCTTTAGTGAGAAAGAGGTGAATCCTCTTCTCCCCCAGTTGCAATAGGTGTAGACAAAAATGGGTGATCTAGGGCCACAACATCAACAAAAGGAGAAACATGTGGCTTGCTAATGCTATGTGATCTTCCTTTTCTTGCCATAGGATGATTGGATTTTAATGCAACTGTTGCATCTGCTTCCTCTTTCTCTTTGATGCATGCAAGGGTCTTTGCACGTGGCAACCCCTTTCCATCCAACCCTCCATATGTTCTAATTCCGTGGCCAATAACCCCACACAAATGGGCTTTCACCCGACTGTAGGAGCTCTTAAATTGCATATTACATCGTGAGCAAACCCGAATAAAGCCCCCTCCACCTGGTAATTGTTCTAGTTGTTTGACATGGCTCCAAAGGGGGGAGGATGGATCACTTTTGTTAAGGACACCTTTACTACCTTGACCCACATAACTAGAACTCGCAGCTTTTTTAAGTTTTTAACTGCACAATGCATTTTTTAAAAAAAGAAAACAAATTTAGTCTTGAGAAAATGTTGAAACTTTAAAATTAAAATTTAAATCAAATCAAATGTAGAAAAATGAAGATTAAAACAATAACAAAAAACAACTAAAAATAATAAAATATTAAATACAAACTAAAACACTTTTAAAAAATCACAAAATACTTACCTCAATACACCCAACACCAATAATACAAGCTCCTTGAACTCCTTGGCACTTCTTGCAAGCTCCTTCAACTATATGGCACTTGAAATCAACCCTCAGCAATTGCAAATAGTGGAAAAATTGAAGGTGAGAGTCAAGTATGCAAATAAGAGGCAAGAATGCAAATGTGAGGTAAATGACTTGTTGTTGTTGTTATAGAGTTTGGGGACACAAATTAGGGTTTAAAAGAATAAAATATTGTTTAAAAAGTCGGTTTAACTTTTTTTTACCGAAAAACAAAAAAAACAATTAAAAAACTGTCCAAAACTTGGTGGGTACGGCAGGGTTCTTCATGTAGGGCCCAGGTACATCCATAGACGTACCTGACTGTACCTGGGCCCTGCAGAAAGAACCCTACCCGTACCCCCTGCGAACCAAACCCGTACCCCGAACCCGCAATGTACTGAATCGGTACCTGCAGTCCCTAGGGCACGTACCGGCTCCCTAGGTTTCAGCCCTAGAAGGGGACATTACACCAAACAAGGGTCATCTAGGCAAGTAGATTTAAGGAGATCAAAGCGAATGTGAAACTTGGCTCAGGGAGATTACAAAACAAAGCTAAGCAACTTGTGAGTTAGAAGGCTATGCAAGCTTAAACACCGAGTTATGAGGGATTTATGCTCTCTGAGTTGGTCAATGCAGAGGGAGTCGCCAGATTATCGTTGAAGCTCAATCGAGTTGCTCAATGCAAGGTCCTTGCCACACAATGCAGCTAGCCGAGTCATAAAACAATGCACCAGTGAATGCAACTTTCCAATTTAACTCATTACAACGCTGCAACGCTTTAAGCAAAGATCATAAGCCAAAGGAAAAGTGATGTGAACCTTCAATGCTATATATAGAGTGTCGAACCTTTTAATGCAATTGTAGGTGGAATCAATGCAATGCCATGCATATTAATTGGTCTGATAGGTTGAAGAACAATGCTGACACAAACTAAAAACAAGCCAGAAACTCTCTATAGGCCCTGGGCAAATATGTAAACTAGAACTTAAGCAATGTACAATCAATTTATTTAAATAAAAACTACAAACAGAATGGGGATGAAAATTGCGGAAAAGTGAACAAAGTGGAAATGTGAAAGCAATTCAAATGAATGATGAATGTCAACAGGGTAGCACTTGGTCTTCACTACACACTTGGTGAAATAAAGTGCAAGAATGGTGAATGCATGAACAACGAGGTGTTCCCATGGCCCACACTGCATTCCCGTTGTTTGTATCGTTTTGATGGAAACAAAGAATCTGAAAGACTAACGATCAGAGAGGCTTAAGAAACCTACTCTAACACCAAATGTGGGGTGACCCCCATAGCTGGAGAGAGCATAAGCTCAATAACATTCAATAATCATTGAATTCAACAATGCAGAGCATTACATATTAATAGCTTTTCAACCACTATAATATAGGTAGCCTATTTTGTCTCCAAAAACCCCTAACACTAATCTAGGTGGGTTGTTGTCAAACAACATTTATTCTCCCCTCCTATTTTCTCTCCTAAAACTCTACTTGAGTTGTATTAACAACTCATAATATTCCACACACACTAACATCCCAAAAATATGATATTACTAAATAATATAAAACATCACCCATTTGAGTTCTAACTCACTTTCACGCCGATAAGCGTTTATACAGCGGGATGCATTTACTTGCAGTACGCCAATCAACAGTTATAATTTTGGTTGTATGTAGAGAACCATATCAGAAATATTTTCCTTCCATGTTCAACAAGGAGCATTACAGTTGGAATGGACAGTTGTGATTCTATGTCGCCATAGGATTTCATTCGTCGATTCACAAATTAGGTCAAGAAAATGAAAAAACATTTCCGATTGTTTTAGGGTTTTCTCTTTTGTATGTGCGGCGGTGCGCTGGGCAGAAATGGTTGTTGCTTGTGCCAATGTGGGCCTCCCTTTGCAATAATTCATGGGAAAACTTGAAACAAATGTTATTTTTCCTCTTCTCAACCTCCTACTTATGATCAAACTACTACAGTTTTTGCGCCACCTTCTTACATACCATTGTTCCTATGTTGAACCCATCTATATTCAGTGTATCATTGGCGCCTGCTGCTATCAATTCGGTTATGATTATTCATCAAGTTGTTCTAATTGATCAAATCAATCTGCTCATTGCCTTTACTTAACATCAGCTATAGAGGTTGAAGGTGAGCTTCACCAAAATCAAGCAGTACTCTCCTAATATCTGCTATTGATTGATTGATTAATGTTTTAATTGACTGGATGTTTGTTCACTATTGCAGGCATCACTAGAAGCATTGAATTCCTCTTCTATTATTGTTTGGCATATCATATCATTTTCTGATACAATTAGATTAAAATGCCTCTTTTCAGTTTTTCCATTCAAAATTTCCATAGATTTTCTGCCTTTCGTAAAGTGCTCTTCCTGTTTGTACAAAATATGTTAGACATGCTCTTCCCATTTGGAAAAATTATGTTGTTCACGTGCTAAAGTATATGGGATTTGTATTCTCTATTATGCTTATGTTAGTCAAAATTCCCTGGAATATGGAAGAAGAAATTCATGAGAGGTAGTTGTGGCTTTCTGTCATGCAATTCTAGTTTGAGAACTTCCTTGCAAGCGAGGCAACGAAAAGAGAAAAAGGTGGAATTCCATGTGTTGCCGCGGATTGGATGAGCAAGGGTTACAACACAGTGCCTCCGCACCTATATTCTGCCATCAAAATTTAGTTTGTGCCCTTCTTACACAAATCACCCAGGTTTTACTCTTACACATTACTTTGTTTTAATTATTTTTATTGAATTGCATTTTATAGAAACCTGAGAAACCCATTTCATTTTTTTTTTCTCTTTTGTTTCTGTTATTGTTACAATTATGAGTTTTTTCAGGGATTTTTAAATTGGACAGCTTATTGTGCTTTGCATCAGATTTTTATGAGTACTGCCGGGGGTGGTTTGGGAGCTCTCCCTGTAACAAAAGATGAAGAAAATGTGTCCTGTTCAAACAGTTTGGAAACTGAAAGAAAGAAGGAGATTAGCAACAGGGCCAATGGATAAGTTGTAAGAAAACAAATACAGATTCTTCTACTGGTCTGGTTGTGAGCAATGGAGATGGAAATCCACCTTCTAGCAGCTCTAGGAAGTGCCTTCCCTTTACAGGTGATTTTCTGTTAGAAATTCAAGTTTAGGAGATCGCATTGAAATATTAAATTTTGATTTGTTTGCTAGCTGCCACATAGAAAATGGTGCCAAAACCTTAGTCTGAAAATTATTATCTAAACATAATTAAATTTAGAATAGCAAGTGTACTTATATGAAGAAAAATAACTCTATTTCATCAATGAAAACAAATTACTTACACAGGTTTGTGCTTCTGTACTAACAGAGAAAAGTGGGAAGACACTCCAAAAGCTGTAGATTAATTAAGGGCTCAGAAAATGACCTTGAGCATAAAAGAGTGCCTTTGAATGAAAGGATTCTACTCTCCACAGGGGGTTGATTTCTGGAAGTAATGGCATCTTAGCTAAAGCCACGACTTTGAAATATATTTGAGGTATTTTGGACTTTTATTATATCCTCTATTTCTAAAAGGTGAAGAATTTTTGGCTCACGTATTGTAGATGATTTCTCTCTTGCCTATATTGTACTACAATTTATATTCAGTACCATTAAACTTTGTGGACATTAATAATGATTTCAATTTCAAATTTTCAATTTTATAGGATGCAGTGGATGTTGTTTGTGAGAAAATTTATTTCTCTGTATTTTGCACATGTCTATGTGTTGAAGACAATACCAATTGATCTGTCCAGCCACATTCTCGATATATCTGTAAATGACTTACTTTCAGAAAAAGGTCCATCCCCCTCAATATGTCCAGCTGGGTAATAATGGAAGACATTATGTAGTTAATAGTTCTCTTGTCAAATAAGTAAGCAAAATACTTCAGACTTATGCCAAAATCAATCCATACTGAAGGTGACAAACGAAATTGAAAATTCATCAGATTTGGGATTAGGTCACAGCTCCAGAAATTTGAGAGACGTTCTCACTATTCCACTGGACAACAGGAGACTTGTGCAATGGTTGGTAGTGCTCATTAAATAAGTTACTTGTGCTTTCATTGAATTATAATTTTTTATGGCATAACCTTTCCTATTGTGCCTGTTCTGGATGCATTTTATTAAACTCACCTTTGGTGAAACCATAACCATACCTTTAATTGTCTAGTGGATTTATTATTTTGTTTTAGATGCAATATTGCACTGACTTGATAATTACAAGCTCAATGTTTACAAGAATTATCTTTTCACCTGCAGGATTCTTTCGAGGAGCCATGTGCCATGAGATTTGCATCCTCATGTGATTCTGCTTTTCCCATGGCAATAAGTCATATATATTCAATGCAGGATTTCATGAGTAGGTTGGGACTGCCGGCTATTGAACCTCTGGAAAATCTTATTGTTGTCTGACAGACAACCACATATTAATAACAATCCAAACTCAAAGGTGAGTACCACTGGTAGTATTCCACCTCAACAACATTCTATTTCGCTGTCTGGAGGTTCCATGGCTCCCCTAAAAAATGGCAAGGAATCAAAGAACTAGAGCAGATGGCTAAGGGTGGGAATTGTAAAATGTGTGAATGGCTCATTCCAATAAGGTCACGACTGGGATTAGCTATAAAAAGTAGCACAAATGTTGAAGGTGAACAAAAAGAAAGAGAGTGGCAATACAAGCTCACAAGGAATGAAACGAAGTTGAGAGGATTCATGATAGGCTTGAATGTGGAATCTTTTGAGCAGTTGCATGAGTCATCAATGGTAGATGCTCTTAATTCTTCCTTGCTTCCCCTACCGACACAAGAGAAACTCCCCCTCTGCCCTCAATATAATGAAGATTCCAAATTTGTCGCCACTCAAAGGACATAATCACCTGTCATAAATAATACATCTTAAACCATGAAATACCATGCATTATATGAGAGGGAAAATAATATAAAATTAGAGACTTCAGAAATAAGAACTCTAAAATCTCTTTCAATGTCTGCATATTCCAAAAGCTTCGAGTGTAAATGACTATTGTTTCCATGTCAAGTGATATTAAACAAATTCACTATTAATTATTATTTAAAACATTTTAATGGTTGCTATCTTGTTTGTTGTAATCATACATAGGTGGCTGTTATTTTCTTCTTGATTATAATATACAAATCTTGATGTTTGCATTTTACATCTTTCTAATATAATTGTTTATGTGAATTCTATTCTTCTAGACATTTTCATTTGTGGGCATGAACATTGCAACTCTTGGTGCAATTGCTAGTCTTGATAGACAATTTCATTAACGTACAAGGAACTTATATTATTTGGCAAAAGGATAACGACAAGTTTAACGTTGCTAATAGGGAAAGCATTATTATTTTCAAAATTGAAGAAATAATCTCTATTTATTAGTGAAACTGAGAGACAAGACTTTGATACAAGAGGAGGGTAGGGACTCAGGAGACATCTCTCAATACCTAGAGATGCTGGCCAAATTCTCGACATCTTGTCTTGTCCCCTATTGTAAATATACATCTCCTAGTCAAAATAAAATAGAAATCACAAAAATTCTTCTAGACACAAATTTGGCAACTTATCCTTTGGCAATGACAAGTTTGGCTTTGCTTCTATACTATGACTTGCGCACACATCCTAAGCCTAATTAACACATCATTTTCTCTTGCGCACAACTTGCTTAGCTACACACAACTTTGCCATTCACTCATTTTTATTTATCCAAAGCAGTACTAAACTCCAAAGCATATTTCCCAGAATCTTGCCTTGTCTTAAATTGCATGTCTGAAACTATACATCGCAGGACAAAGACGTACTACAGTTTGGACCGACCTGTACAGTCCCATATCTTGCTCTCCAGTGGATTTTCTTAATTTGATATATTTTTTTGGGTCATTTCTTATCCCCTGAGTCAGCCTTAATGCAACACCTAGCCTACGAAAGCCCATATAAGCAAGCCAAATGTACTTTAGAACTCGCCCGACATTCTCAAGAGCGCCTATCAAAATCCAAAAGCACCCAAGGCTCTCCTAACTCTTTGTAAAGCAACAACACATCTATCAAAGCAACTACTACTCAGGTCTGAAGCACTCAAACTAGGTTCAAGAGTCTAGCTTCCTCATTTACAAACCTGCAAAGGTCATAGAACCAATTCATAGCAAGAGAAAGTCAACACAAAGCATTGCCAAAGTTCTAAGAGACAAAGGGAATCAATTTAGCATTTGAAGAACATCACTATATCACTACCAAGGAGGGTACATCTCTATTCTATCTATATTTACGCCCATTGCTCTTTGTGCCAAGAGACACAAGAGCAACATAGGTGGTTGGCTTAGATTTGCATACATTATTGCACCTACAATAGGAGAACTACATGGATATTTCTCCTGCTTGCGAGGGAATGTAGTGCAATGCCTGGATTGGTTGAGCAAGGGTCAACTCCCAAGGTAAATTCAACTCTACCCACACATATTTATCATTTTCTTATCTAATTGTGTTCATTAAGTGTTGGTGCATGTATTCTATGGTCTTATCTTTTGCAGGTTGCTACACGAAGGTGTTGCACATTGGCAAGCCCTAGTGACAAATAGCGAAGCATATTTCTAGGCCATTGACGGCTACCAAAAGTTGTAGAACCCTAGCATTTATTGGTCCAAGACCATAAGGCCTAGGACTATACCATACTACGCCCCAGCAAAATCCGTATAGTTCCATACCAACTCAATTTGAAGTCATAATTCCAAAGACAACATTTCTAGATCGTATTCAGCCTGCACATCCAATACACACTCCCAGATCACCTTTGTACCTCTCAATTCAGATAAGTACTCTTCACTCCTTGTGTGTTAAGCAATTGTTCTATCGTTTTATCATCTTATAATCTATTAAAAGCGGTATTCTAGATTGCACATTAATGTTTACTTTTTTATTTTGAAAGATACGTCATATTTGATCCTAAAAAAATTACAAAGAACTATATAGAGAAAATATGGGTACATATAATGACAATCATAATTTCATCCAAAAGGAAACAAGAGCGTAGATCAAATAAGAATATAGCTTAGGATCCAAGGAGTGAGCATCCTTGATCAGTAACCCGCCTTTTGCAAGAAGTTGGAGATGACCTTCATCTTTCCACATGAAGCAAAAGGTAGACAAAGAACTATCCTCTTGAGAAAACACATTCTTGCATCTAATCTTCCAAAGGACAAATAGGGTCGGGACCCTCAAGCAATGTCATAGCCCAAAAAATATAGATCAGACTTGAGAGCATATATCCCCAAGCAAGGAAGCACACCACTAGAGTTTGTTCTAAAGTATCATTGAACACTGATCTTCAAAGAATCTCCAACACTATCTAGCAAATTGACACTCCAGGATATGCTTCACAATCTCAAGAAAGTGAAAAACAAGGCAAAGTCCATCGGAAAAACCACTCTTGGCCGGCTTAGCCTTGGAAGAAAGCCCCTGATATATGACTAACCTAGCAAACTCTCTTAGTTTGTAGGAAAACCAAAAGAACTAAACACTATGGAGATGATGAATCCATCTATCTTTTAGGTCAGTAGAGAGCCAACAACCATTAAGGACCATAGATAAGGAGTGACTCTAGTGACGACTCAAGTACAAATGACACGATTCAAATTGAAACAATGGACAACAAAACACCACCTGCAGTCCCTTTAAATTGGGCCAGCCATCCCAATATTCATTTTGAAAATTCCTGGTTCAGGAATAAGACTTCTAAACTCTAAGATCAAGGGATGATCTAAGGCCAAAGGGCCATACTCATGCACAAGGACATGCCACGCCTTCCAAGAGCGAGTAGTAGCATCCCAAAGGCCTCACCAAACAACAATGCCCTTCTTGCTCAATCTGCAAGCTTTAAAACTACGCAACTCCAACACACACTAGTTCTAAATCCTCCAACACCAGATAGGGAAAGCAGCAAGATTCTATCCATCTCTACTACCTTCCCAATGGCAACAAACCAAAGAAGCAATAGTATTCCAGGCAGCCCAAATGCTTTTAAAGATGAGGGAGCCCAACACCTTGAAGAAGTGAGGTGCCAAAATAATATCACATAAGCCCAAGACTCCACAAACTTTGCATACATACTGTGTTGAGCTCATCCAATGTCAAAACAAAATCTACCAAGGTGTGAATCCCTCAAGAGCACACACCACCCACTTAGCTAAAATAATGCTACCTTGAGTGACAACATCAATAAAACCCAGACCTTCCTCATCGTTGAGAACGGTACAAACACTCCAAGGAATAAGAGGGAGGCCTCTCTCTCCTCCAAATTTGGACCACATATATGCTCTCAGAACCTTCTTAAGGTGCAAGAACTAAGTCCTACATGGAAACCAAAAAAACACATAGTCTATGTGAGAAGCTCAAAGAATAGTAATATGTGAGAAGCTTGAAGAATATGGCTAACCATTGTCAACTTGCTAGTAAACAACAAATATTTATGGTGCCATATGTGAAGCTTACTCTAAAGCTTTTAAAGGCACCAGTCCCACATGGAAACATGAGACAAGCTGACACCAAATGGGATGCCCAAGTAACAAACAATGACTTCACAGGGAATAAAGGACCAAGCAATAAGAATCCATGGTAAAGGGGTTTCCAATGACAATCCCATAAGCTAGTAATTTTTTTTGTGGTCACTCACAATAGCACCCGAGGCAGTGCAAAAGGTGCTTAGGGTAGAGAGTGCCCCATCAACCGACTCCTAATCCGCTTTCGCCGAGAGAAGGGAGTCATCAAATAAATGAATATTAACCATCACGAGGCCTGATACAACAATTCTCCCAGCCACTGTAGCCTCGAGTAGGTGATCCAAAGCATAAGTTGTCATAACATATAAATAAAGAGCCAAAGGACAACCCTAACTAATGGACTGGTGCAAGAGGATCCAAGGAGACAAGGAGTTGTTAATACAGACGAAGACCAAAGCATCGGTAATGAGGGTAGATACCATAACAACACACTGAGGACCAATGCCCAAGCATGTCAGCATCTTAGGGATAAAAGATCAATGCCTAGACAGTGGACACATTAATGTTTATTAATTGATTAGAAAATTCAACTTGTAAAATTCTTACGGCTCCGGATAAATAAGGAAAGAACTTTAATACTAAACCCTATTTAGGGTGTAAAAAATTGGTGAATCTGACCCTTGATCGAATCTTTGCCTTGCTCAAACTCGCTTCCCTAGGATTTCATTGCAGTTTTGTATATGCTTTCCTACTATGCCATTTAGGCGCAGTAACAGGGTTAATCATAAGCCCATTGAGCATATTTAACTTTCTCCTGCTACTCGCAAGTGCCAAGTCACTATGGCTTCTTCCCCGTTTCATGTGTAAGGTATCCATTCTATTCCACACAATGATGATCACGATGTACCTTTGGACACCTTTGAAACACATGATGAGCATCATAATGCTTTTTCTGATGATGATAATAAGGATGTCAATCCCAATCAGGTTAATCTTGTCTAATTTTTGTTCATAGCTTCGTGATAACCCTCGGTATATTAAGCATGTTATCAAGCTCTTCCTCGCCTCTAAGCTTTCTTGTGATCAGAAATCTAATGAGGGCTCTCTTTTTGGAGTGTTTAACCCTACATCTTCTACTAGGGCTACATCTACTTTAGCTACCTCTATGGTGGCGATGTCCTCGGGGGAAACCAATTCCCCCCCACAATAGTGTTAATATGTCCATTCCTATGTCTACTATTGTTCCCACATCTACTATATACACCCATAGTGGTTCCCATCCCTCTTCTTCCAATACACAAGCTCTATTTTTACGGTTATAGCAAAGTGCTTTTGCTTTCTCTAATGTATTGGACTTTACTCAATTACTGCAAAACTCACTCACCCTTGAAGTGGATTCTTATCCCTTGCCTCTATGTTTTGTTGCTCCTAAGCTTCCAATTTATGATGACAACAGTGATCCTAAACAACACCTTCGTGCTTTCCACATCACTTGCTAGGATTATGCTTGCAACAATATATTACTTAGTAAGCTTTTTTCTAGAAGCCTCAAGGATTTTGCATTACAATGATTCTATGATCTTCATATTCATAAGGTGCAGGCCTTTACACCTGCAGACAATCAATTCCTTGCACTATTTTCCATCGATATCAGGGACACAATTGTAATGTCCCTTTTTTCAAACTAATCCATTTGAAGGCTTCTTGCACATTCTTCTTCCCGTGGGCAAGAAGAAGATGAACAAGGGAAGCTTTGGGATCATATTTTAAGTCTTTTTTTAATTAACAATTATATTTTCCTTTGTATTTCCCTTCCTAAGCAGGTCGGATGGGATGGAGAGCTTTTAATTAAGCTTAAAAGAAGTAATCAGCTTCTCAGGAGGTCACTCTTGGGGAATTCCTCCTTAAAGTCTATCGGCGCCACCTTAAGGGTATATAAGGGGTTGCATAGGCTCATTTTGGGCATCACTTTGGCTTATATACTTTTATCTACTTCGTATTTCAATCCACTAAGGGGCGAAAATCCATTAGTGTGGCAAGCAAGGAAGACAAAACCCTTCCTTGTTGAAGGTTGGAGAATGAAAACTCTCCAATTTGGTGGTGTTGATGACTTCTATGAAGACTATCTTGCTGGTTGGGAAGCTAGGGCTTTGAAAGGAAAAAATATCAAGGACTTTGAAAGGAAAGAAAATCAAGGGTTTTGCATCAGTTTATCCCCCTTTCCTAGGGAAAGACTTGGATAGGAGTGTAATTGGGTGCCTTCTAGGGCACAATTTGACATTCTAAGTGGATATTCAAACTCTACATATTAACAAAGCTGATATATTGCATATTTGTCATTTATTGGGTGTGGAACCCTCACTTTCAGATCATTTTTTGGACTGCACTTCTGCTGTCATTTATTTAATTATAGTTGGGTATTATTTCATATTTTGCACATGTTTTGGGTTGCTTTGGCTTGGTGTTTATTCCATTAAATAAATATAATTTTGAGAAGGGTTTGTGCACCTATTTTTTAGCTTTTTTGGAGTGTGTTTGATGCCCTAAATTGTAATTTTCAGTTCTTTGCTAGGGTTTCAATTATTTTTGGATCTGCTCTTATAAAAAATCAGATTGTATTCAGTTTTGAATTTGTGTTTTTTCACTATTTTGTGGTTCAGCTGTAAAAAGGGGCATTACAGTGGTATTAGAACTTCGGTCTTCCCAGCCTAAGGGTTTTGTCTGAGGTGAAGAGAAGATGGACAAAATAATGAAAATGTAAGAAAGACTAGTGGATACCTTAGACTCTCTTGCCCTCACTATGTAAAATCTACATAGGGGAAGGATATTCGAGGAAAGGGGTTCTTGCACAATACATGATAGCCGGAGGGAGAGGTCATTCTCATCAAGGCCCTCTAGACCTACCTTTATTTCTAAGGAGGAAATCAAAACCAAGGAAGAACCTCGGATTTCAAAGGTTAATAATGTTACAGCTAGCTTTGAAGAGTATCAAGCCCTTTCGAAAGTTATTTGTGATGCCCTATCATTTTCTGAATTGGTAGATAGAGGAAAGATAGAGTGTGCATTGGAACTTGGTCCAATCCCTGAGCCATGCGCAAGGGTCGTGGAAAAGATATCCCAACCCTAGAAGAGAAGAGCCCTTTCATGTCAGCAAGGCAAGAAGAGGCTACGGAACTTGATGAAGACGAAGCCTAACTCTCAAGTTCACTATGCAATGATGGAAATGCCCATCCTCCTAAAAGAGAAAAACTACCTCAGCTGCTGATCACAGAGAAAGAGCCACCCATGGGAGCCCTAGAAGCCCCATTACCCTGTCAAAGTGGATCTCTTGACTAATTTTCCAAGCAGCACCATGAAGACACAAGGGTTTGGTGAAATTGTGGGGCAAGTGCCAAGAAATGAAAAGGAGATTAAGGAGTATGGAACCCAAGCTAAAAATATTTTAGTGTTTGGTGATGAATTGTTGGTTTCTAATGGTTGTATAGAGCTGAATATTAGTGAAGAAAAATCAGATTTGGGGAAGGAACAAGGGGATGGCATTGTTGAAAGTCATACCCAAGAAGAAAGGGCAGTTCCAGGTGCCCATATTCACTCTCAGCATGCTAAAGTTATCCTAACATCAGTTGGTAAAGAGCAAAATGATGATGGATTAGACTTCGGTAAGAGCCACGAATTCATTCAAAACACACATGAACAAGGTATGGAGGTAGTGCGAAAAGGTAATTTAGATTTGTTTCTTTCTACCATGCCATTTCAGACTTGTGGTCATAGGCAATTTATTGGAAAGGATGATCATGGGGCAAGTTTGATGCTCCATAGTAAATCACGGCAATTGGGCATTCCTCATGGTGCTAAGAATGGAGAAAAATTAAAATCGCATGGGGTTAATGAGGCTAGAATTCCGGGCAATCTTGTTAAAAGGAATGCCCATGAAATAAGGGTCTCTCTAAATGCCCATGATAATTTCCAGCTGGCTGGACTGTTCCAACCAGCAGTCAAAAGGAGGTCAATGAATGGAGTTCCCAGCCTTAATAAGAAGCCAAAGGATACCCAAGAAAAGCGCCAACAAATTTGGGAAGAATGCAGGAAGGAAAAGATCCCATTCGGTGAAGAAATCATGCAAATGAAGAGTGTTGATTCAAACTCAGAAATTCTGAATCATAAGAACATCACTAGCAGTCCATGGTATGTGAATATTTAATTTCTATTGCTGGCCAATTTGTCATTTCAGGTATGTTGTCATCACACACAACTGGTTAGGAAGGATGACCATGTCTCATGCTTGTTGTGTCTTCCTATGGCACCACTAGTGAGATATCATCGTGATGAAGGTATGGGTGTTGTTATAAAGCTTGAGAAAGGGAGAATCACTCATTTCAAAATCAGTACTTTGGGTAAATTCATCTTGGTATGTGCCACTATAAGAAAAAAGTTTTAAATCACTCTTGGTAAAGGTAAGTCTAGTGATTCTATTCCTAATAGATACTCCTTGCAGCCTTCTTTTGCTAAGTCATTGTTCCGTTGGAATCATCAAAAGGACTACAATTCTGATTTTCTTATTGATGAGGGGATGACCCATGGTTCCGTGTTTGAGAAAAAGGTAAGGAAAATAAGGGTAATGGGCAGTATTATTGTTTTGGTGTATGACATACCTATTGATCAACCATTCCGGGTGAAGGGTCTTCTTCGTAACCAAGAAGCCACCATGCTTGCAGCTCATGATACCATACATAACTCCATTGAAGGGAAATTTGCAAGAAGGATGGAGCTGAGTACGGTTGGTTACAAAGGCTTCGTGATCACCATAACCACGGGACAACTCTCACGTTTCTCATGAATAGGTATGAACTTTGCATTGAATTCTTTGTTTCAGCTGAGATAGAATTTGTTCTTGGGATGCAATGGATTCAATTTTTGGTGGAACTCACCCTCTATTGCCTCGGAAAAAGACTTGAATTCTGGCTTGAAGTCAAAGAAATAAGAATCCAAGACATGTTGAAGGAAGAATTCATGGTAACAAAGCAAGGCGAATTTCATTATTGTTCTCTTTTCCTTATATCAGCTCATTGGGAGAACATGTTGAAGGGCAAAGAGCACATAGATCTCCTCATACATAATCCAAGTTGGTTGTACATGAAGATTCGGAATCTAGACAGTCTTTGGAGATGTAAGACAAATCACTCTTCGAAACCAAGCTTCACACTTGGAAACAGTGGTAGAAGGATAATCACCATTACCGGGGTAGGGAGATGCTTGATATAGAAAGTGGGTAAGCTATATAGCTTTTTATCTTTGATGTCATATAAGTAGTTTCAATCATTAGAGTTAGTAAATGGTTGTTCTTGAACATTGTTGGGGCATATTCCATCGATGTTGGGTTGTTTCCAGCGTCCATGTCATTGATAGTGTGGAAATTTTTGAAGAGATATCATGATTACAGTTGTTGTACTTTCCTTTTATTTGTTGTTCACAACTTTTTCAGTTACTTTTCTACATATAAGAGACCTGAAAAAGAGCTTTCAATCATATGGTTGAAGAAATTCCGAACAACTACTAACATTGGCATATTTGTAGATGATCTAAGGTGGTTTTTAGCCACTAGAAATTACTGATTTATGCAAGGTACAGGAACATGCATTACCATGGGTGCATGCCCCCACAAACATGAGGGCAGTTGAGCACATCCAATACTTGAATCGCAATTACTAAGGCCTTGGCACAGCACACACATGCACACACATATTTCAGGCCATCACGTCCTCTTAGCATGATGCCATAAGAGGGAAACCGATTGAAGTTTCCACAATATGGAGAACTGCCTTCGATGTACTAAGTACATCGTAGGATGTCTCTAACTCTAATATCTATTTGGGATCCGAGTGCTTAAAAAATAGCTTGCACATTGGCAAGCAATTGTCGGGCAGGGTAAGGACTGTAATGTTTAATTGTTCAAGCACTGTACATGTCCAAATTTTTTTCACTTGAAAGGAAATGCTATCCTATTTGGATCATGTTACCATTCTGTCTCCATAGAAAAGAAGCAAAGATGAAAGAGGAGAACATTGATCATCCATATGATATGTTTAAACTAATAGAGTGGTCATATTTTCTTTAGTGTTTTCTGGAAATAAAAAAAATCGGTATTTCCTTTATTGATACTTCGGAACTGATTAAAAAATATAAAAGGAGCTCTTTCAAGGCACCATTTGCTAGTTTGAACTTTGGCGCATTTCATCTTAATAGTGCATAGTGACCTTAATGAGATGCTTCTCTAATTGCATTTGGAAACGAGTACCACAGAACTGAAACTTGCTTACAAGGATAATAAACCATCTACGTTAGGTTGAGGGAAGGATCGACAACCCAAATAACTTGGCTTTGAGAATGATCTTGTACAGAGCTGCATTTGAACATAGTCAACTTGTACACTTGTCAGTAAGTTACTCAGTGTATTTGCTATTTGAACAACCTTAAACTAAAGCAGGGTCTAAGGACTATTTACTCAACACCATGGTGCAATACTGAATTATAATCTTATATACTAGAACTATTTCTAAAAGCCGGATAATGATAAACCAAACAGATTTTTGCATAGGTTTTAATGCCCAACATCCACTACATTCAAATATCCCCGTAATGGACATCTTGATTGACTAATTACATTTGAAGCAGAGGACAAAGATCGTCAGTATTCCTATGGGATTTTGGACCATTGGTTCATCCTAGCATACAAGACATACAACATTGTCTGCAGAATAGAATAAGGCACACAGTTTCCTACCAATATTGTTCATGTTCCTAATATAGGAGTTTCTACAACGCTAACAACTTATTGCGCTTGGGGACAACCCCCATTAACAACTTGTAGAGTCTGCCATATCTACTATGAGCTTGGCTAAATGAGCACTGTGTGTGGTTTAAACCCTTGGCACGGTCATTCCAAGGCTTTGTATCTTCACCTACACCTTCATGAAGGTGCCTGTGGGCACACAAATGGATAAATCTAATTGCCCGGTCAACATGATGAACTCAATGCGACCTGGCTATCAATTATCTTGCCCTATCTCTGCAGAGGATGCATTCAACTCTAGGGTTCAATATGTTGAAGGCAAATAGTATGGAGTCCAATACAATAGACAATTTTACAACCCATTGGATCAGCCCGAGGATCGACTGTGAATGTCCCATTTTCCTTCCTAGATTAGGAAATAATTCCAATAATATTATTTAAGTTGGGCCTATGGGTGGATTTCTAATCTTTGCAGCAACTTAATGAGGACTATTATGGCTATTACCCGAGGGAAATAACGGGAAGCTATTTTTAAATACATAAAGTAAAATTAATGATTTAACTAAGTCAGCCAAATGTAACTTTATGTTATATTATAAGGCAACTTATGTTTTATTATTAAACACCTAAAATTGACTTTTAAATAAAGTGAGTCGGCCACCAGGATTGAAAGAAAGAAGAGAAGAGAAGTTATAAATTGCAATGGATAAAGGGGTTCAAGTTTGGGGCATTTATCATCTATTGATCATCTTGATTTTAGGAAGTCAAGCACTTCTGCTTCTACTTTCAGCCATTGAAGGTTACGTGTTGGCTAGATTTTCTGCACAGTTGAAAACCTAAGTAGTCATGAGATAAATCTCCCTCATTTACCAGTGAGGCTCCCGTGTAAGATTTTGTCTAATTATATTTCCTAGTATCTATCTATTGGTGTTACTTTTAACTATGCGTAGCTCATGGAACATAACTAGGCAATTTTGCAGCAAGTAAGCAACTGTAAGCAATATGTGCAGGAAAGGGAAATAATTAAATGTGAGAAGCAAGGAAAGTAGATGTGCAACATAACCAATAGTTGACAGACTTGATCACAAGCACATAGAAGAAACAAATAGATCTTAAAATGCAGAATTTGAAGCAAAGGAAAGTTTCTGATCTAGATCTAAAACAACACAAAGTTTATGCAGAGATCTAAAAAAAAATAAGAAACGAATGCACCGTTGACACAAAGTTCTCCAAAAATCTACCTCTTCTCTATTCCTCTGCTTGCAGAAAGCTATCAAGGGTTTCAGCTCAAAGTCTGGAACACAAGAATGTTGATTACAAATTCCAATCCTTTAACCCATAGGTTCTTCCTCTACTTACAGTGTGTAAAGGGGAAATTACAAATGGGAAATTGCAACTGAACTAGAACATGAAGTAGTAAAGGGAACATTTGGCAATCATCTTCCTAGAGTTCCTCTCTTAGTGACATGCATCAGGAGTTTAAACCAAAATTGTGCACATCTGTCACCTGTCTTAAAGAATCTTTCTAAATAACTTAAAAGTAATGGTTTTTAAACCAATAAATTTAATCTTACATTTTCATATGGGAACATAGAAAATAAGAGAAAAAATAAGTGAAGAAAGAAGATCTACCAGCTGTAACACCTATACTTTCTTTTTGTTCTGATATTGAATATACTTGTCAAACATGTAATTTAAACATCTTCCCGTCTGTTTTAACAATAGCCTCTCTCTCAGTTCTGAACTGCAACAACCCTCTAGACAAAGCAGCAGTGTTAGCCTTTACCTTCTCTAAACTAGACCCATATCCCTCAACATCTGCCTGAAGCTTTATGAGTCTGCCAACTGAATCTATCGTGAAAGGTATGGTGGCTTCATCAATTTCTTTCCGCATAACCAGAATAAATTCCTCATGGGAAGCAGGTAATTCATCTGGAATGCTCTCTGGCACTTCTCCCATCTTATTTTCCAGCAACTGCGTCCTTTTCAACATAAGCTTGAGGATCTCTACATGAAAGGAAACTGAAATTTCTAACTGTTTTCCCCTTTCCATCAATCCACCAGGTTCAATATGCTCTGTGATTAGCACATCCTCTGGTAACGAGTGTATCTTAGCTAAAGTATCCCGATGACTTTCGACAACTATGTTCTTATCTTCTATATGTGGCACCAGTTCCTTTAGCTGAGATACTTCCCTGTGCATATTCTCCAATTCAGCTGGCATTCTTTTGAACTGTTTTGATGCTTGGTGAATGATTTGCTCTTTCCATTGAGCAATAGCTTTGACCTGGTCCCCTACATCTTCCACCTCTTTAATCAAATGATTACTCACTTGCTCATGTGCTAGAATGGGCTGAGAGGAAGGTTTGGCAACCTTAGCAATGATCTCACATAGCTAGGAAACCTGCTTTTGAAGCTTGTCTTTCTCAGCCTTCTCTTTGTCAAGCTTAAGGAATAAAGCGTTCATTAGCGTCTGTGTATCCTGCTTTAATCCTTTTGTGGTAGTTTGACCTATTGGCACTTTGGTCACTGCTATATCAATTGCCGTGAGCTCTCCCTTGTGCTTTCCTTCTGTTGGAACTGATAACTCAACGAACTTTTGCCCTAATTCTTCAATAATCAACCTAGAAGTTATTTTGGCAACTTTAGGTCTTCTATCTCCTCCGCCCAAACTCAAGAGCAGCTGAAAGTCGTGTTCCTCCAGGTTGATCTCCTCTCTGGCTTCTGGGATTTTCTGCAAAGTCCTACCATGAAGAAAAGTTGCTTCTCGGGGAATGAGAAGTCACTGAGTGCACCACCATCTCATGCTCTAATTCTGCTCTATCCGAATTTGCCACGGTGTTGTGACGGTCACCCTCTAAATTGTCCAAAGACAATGCTTTTTCGAACTCCGCCATCTATGCTTTCAACTTCTCTGCAAGGAGAGGTGAAGATCTAAGTGGCTGAGGAGAAAATACAAATGACGCTGGATTTAACAGAGGAACGACAAGATCTCTCTGGGGTTCCAAGGTTACCGAAGTGTTATGAGTTGATGTTGGAGAAGCTGGAACTAGAACGATAGCTATAGATTTGGCCTTCTCCTGTGCGTGAGACTTCTTGTGAACTTTAAGCTTCTCCGGCCTTCTGCTACTTTCACCTTCATGCTTTCTTTTGCTGGAGTCTCCTGCGGTAAAATTACCTATGATCTGATTCATCAAAGCTTCATCCAGGCAATACCCCTTTGTCAACAACCAGTTCAAAGTGTTAACCAGAACTGCGGAAGATCTTTCTTCTATCGTCTGGCAGCCACCAATGTTTTCGTGAAGAGCAGCTCTATCCCCTCCCATCTGATGATACGAGACAAGTATCACATGCCCGTCATCTACGAGATCTGCAGATATTCATGTCAAACCATAATCAGACACTTGTTGCGCCGATAACCTGCTGAAATCTTTCTTTCTGACTTCATACTCGTTTCTGCACTTCATCCAGAAGTCTTCCAACGAAGGCAGGAGATTGTCTTCCTCGCTACCCCATATGGGTCAAAGTTCAGCTGTGCTAGGAAGAACTCGGGCTCATACTCAGAAAACATTTCAGTTTCAACTCTTCTGGCTTTGTGGATTCTCTGGCAGCTGTAATAACCCACTGTGATTGGAAAAAAACCCGTAGACTTGTGTCGCTTTGATTGTAAGTCATGCATCTTCACGAGTTGTCCGCACAACTCCATGATGACCCACTTGTCGTTTGGATACCTCGGCAACTTTACTGGTTCTCCCAAAAAGCCGGTTACCCTGAGATAGGCGAAGTCTGCAAACTGGATGAAAATACAGCCATGCTGGGATATGCAGCTTCCCAAGCTTCTTTGCTTACCTTGTTGGTCTTCAGATCACTATTTAATTTGTAGATTAATTCATAGAAAAACCGACCGTTTTGTAATCTTTGTGGCATTCATGAACTGTCAACTGTGGGTAGCGCTCAAAAATAGGATCTTTCACCAGTACGCCCCGTCTATCCAGCTTGGAAAATATACCCTACAAGGTTGCTGCATATACCAGGTATGAAGTCATTTTGAAGGTGGAAGTCCACCTCACACTCCGGAGTTGCTCACCGATGTTGTCACTGATGATCTCTGCCCAATTGATTATTGAATCAGCTCTATTGATCTCAATGGTCCTCACGAAAGCATACATCCATGAGCGGAAGTTGTAAGTATTGGCTTCTCCACTTAACCTGCAAAGCAATTTAGTAATATCATCCACCTCCTACACCAAGTTGGATTGCAGAAGAGGAGTCCTCGAGAACTTTGATGGGTACCTGGGCTTCTTCATATATTTGTTGTTCATTATGCCCATGCAATCTGCTTTGTGTTTCTCCCATCTGTTGCCTGCATCCAGCAGGCTAATTGCAATCTGCTTTGTGTTTCTCTCATCTGTTGCTTGCATCCAGCATGCTAATTGCAATCACCACCATTCGTGTCGGAATCTTCAGACAATAATTAATAAAATGTGCATCCAACCTAATAATTGTCTTTCCCGCAGCATCCCGGATTGTTCTAGAAAGCGAATGATATGACCTTGCACACTCCATAACAAATTCGGGCATCTGAGCTGTGACTGGAAATGTTGATGCTTGAATAATTCCACTATTTTTTATTGCCCGCATGAGAGATGTCTTTCTGGCCCTAGATCTGTCAATTATTTCGGAGATGGGTTCATGGCCTATGTCCGTGTCGTTGATATCAGCAAATCTGGAAGCTATGCATGACTCTGTTGATCCTTCTCTTTCATCACGTTTCATCATGGCTGGAGCAATCTTTGTCTGAGGAATCTTTGTCTGTGTTCTTTTTCTTTTAATCCTGCCGAAATTCTTTACAAGTGGGTCAATTTGTGCAGATCTAGCAATTTCTTCAAATTCGGAAGATATTTTCAATGTACCTGACATTGATTTGAACTCCCTTTCACCTGTATGAACACCTGTAACGAATACCTGCAATTATTTCAGACAAAGATGAAGTCCAGAGCATGAATACTTGATTTCTATCACCAAAAATCTGCATATGAAGTCTGCTGCCCTAAAAATTGAGGCTTTGCTTACATGCAAAGCAAGCATAAATATTTTTAAATTCACCTGGGCACTTATAGTAACATGCGGATAATTATCATAGCATAAATCAAGCTATTCCAACCCTAGGTGCCAAACCTTGAAGCTTCCTGGCAATGAAAAACACCTTCAGATGCACAAATCCTCCTTTCCTTGGCGCCAAAACTGTTTGGGCTGCAATCCTTAGCAAAAAGAATTAATTGCTTCTTCATTGTGGCAGCCCATACTTATATAACCCTCAACATTCTATTTCTAATAATTGTCCTTCCTATTCCTGGCAATTTAATTAATAAACAATCATGTTTATTCACCCAAATTGGGCGCCCAATTATGCATGTTGTTGGCTTAATTTATTTATTTTTAGCATGCATACATGATCTATTTTCAACTCATCCTCATGCATTGACTTTCATCCCATTCCTAGCGTCAAAATTAGGTAGAGAAGCTATTAATAAATATTAATAAAAGCATTGTTTAATGCCTGAATGGGTCGCACTTTTTGGCAAGGGTGAATGCTAAAAATAAGAAGTCAACTTTGATGAGATTTTCTACCCTACATTACAGCTCCCAAAATCCCTTTTTTCACTTAAGTTGTTTGACTTCCATGATGGGAATGTTTACCTTACAAGGCAAGTAAGAAATTCCTGTCAGCGTGCCACTGCCAAAATTCCCATTATCAAATTAAAATATCTCCCAAAAAGTGCGACTTGCATTAAAATTAACCTCCTTTGATAAAGTGCGACTTGTATGGGTGACTAAATCTCTTTGGTGGGAAAAGTTAGCCTGTCATGCAGGCAGAAAATTCCCATTAGTGCTTTAAGTGATTTTTCTTTATTTTATAATGGGAATTTTTACCCTACAAAGCAGTTAAGAATTCCCACCTACCTGCCGCCTCTAATAATCCCATCGTAGCTTAAGTGACTTTGCCTTCATGGGAAAAAGTACCCTGCAAGGCAAGTAAGAAATTCCCGCCTGCCTGCCACTACTAAAAATCCCACTGCAGCTTAAACTCATTCATTCCAAAAAGTGTGACTTGCCTAGGAGAGGCATTTTGTGCATGACTTCATCTTTTTTGACCAGAAGTATGCTTTCTGAGGTTGATTCCTTCTATTGCAGTGGTCGTAAATGATCTCCAGATGCTTTAGGCAATTAAACAAACTATACTGGACAAGGAAAATACCTAGGGGAATTTCACAGAGAAACTGCAGAGAAAACCGGAGAAAAACGCAAAAGAAATAAATAAAAGCGAAAAACATTGCCAGAAGTCACAGACAAAGCTCTGAATTCATTTCAAGGGAAAACCCTATTGAGATGTGTGAATACTGGCATGCAAAACTTCAACAGGATTCAACCGGAGCACAATTTACATCAAATGGGGCATTATTTATTTAATAAATAATTAAATAAAAATTTCCCGCAGACAAAACTTGGCGGAGGGATAGAATGAGTTTGGGCATCTAGGTATTTGTCGAAATTGGTTCATATGATTCACTGGGAATATCTTAACATAATACAGACATTTTCTGGCAATAAAAAGACAAAAAGACCCGTTATTTTAAAAGAGCGAAAAAAATTTAGACATGGGGTAGTCTCAAATTTTAGGGTGAAATCTGGGGACACCATTATGATTCTTTGAAAATAAATGATGTTTTTGTGGCTTCTAATGATTACATGTGGCAGCAAGTTGGTGAAAGAAAATCAGATCTACAAGAGGTTCTTGAGGCTAGAAATCAAGATGTCCCGGTTGAGAGGCATGCCCTTCAAAAGGAGGTCTCACCTAATACTCATGAGGGTTTTCAGTCTGCTGGAATTTACAAATCAGCAACAAATGGTAAGCAATTTAATTTATTGCATCACCCTCACGATGTGTTTGCAAGGGTTTGATCATCATAAACATTTTTCTACCAAAGATGAGAGGATGAAGGGTACTAAAGGAAAAAATAATATTTTCCACGAAGCCCCCATCCATCTTCAGAGCATTCCAAAGATTGGATCAAGGAAGAATTCTATTTAAATAATTATGGTAATGAAGAGTTTGCTGGACTTTTAATAACAGTCAATAAATGGGCATTTATTGGTGTACATGACTCCGGCAAGTACCATGAAGATGTCCCAAGCAAGTATCAACAAGATATTGTTGAAAAAAAAGTAGAAAGAGCTTCATTTGTTGAATCTGAGGTGAAGAAGAAGGCTGATTCCAACTCAGAAATTCTAAGTCACGAATTTGGGAGTATAGAGGATGTTTCGATCACCCCTCATCCGGCATGGGAAGATGGACACGTGGAGAGTAACTCAAAGTATGATCAAATTTCATATTTATTAACTTCCCCTATGTCGCTACAATATATCCCTTATTTTGAGCACCATGATGAAACTAAGGGGAAGATGAGTGGTAAGCAAGCTAGGCATTATTTTTATAATCAAGATTGTATGAATCAGCTTGCTATGGTTTCATGGGATCCAAGTTACTCTCAAGATTGCCACTTTTGGATATATGTGAAGGTTATGGAACATTCATCCTATGGACATACAAATTCAGCCTCATGGAATACAAATTCAACTTGCTACAAGGTATGCAATAATTCAGTTTTCAAAAACCAAGGTAAAGTAATGTGTCATGCCCTTGTTTGGGATTGTTTCTCAAAAGAATGCCTAACGAGACACAAATTCTATGGAAGTTTTGTGGTATAAGTCATCTTGATAACATGGTTAAGAGTAGCTTGGGAAATGAGAACCGAATCATTGAGGGAGTTGTCTTAAATCTAGTGACTGTTATGATCAACACATTCAGCTGGTTTCACATTCTTTTTGCAGCCTTGAAGGGGTTTTTGATCACAAGGAAGGGGTGCCCTTCACTTAGCAACATGGACAAGGTAAGAGTAAATTTCACAAGATATTTGTTGGCCACTACGATTTTGAATCTAAGCAATAAAATGCAATGCTACAACCATGATGAAATGTCTTTCCCAATTTTATTTGGGTTGTGCTTATCTTCTCAGGGCAGCAATAGAGGGGCAGGGTTGGAGACATTCTTTTCAATTTAAATTGTGTGCAAGAGGATTCAATTGATGTTAATTTAATGCATGGCTTTAAAGTTTAAAAGATTACCATGACATTGTTGGGCATTCATTAACTAGTGTGAATATGTTTCAGGCCAAATTTGATTGTATGTTCAAAAAGTGCATTGTGCACCTTCTATTTTCAGATGAGAAAAAGATCAAACAAAGACAAATAATAGAAAATTATCTGGAAACAATCGTATTTTATCCACTTTTTCTGTGCCAGAAAAATTCAATAAAATGAAGTTGTTTCCAGATATAGGTTTCAAAAATGAGAACCTGTGGAAATAAATTAATAATATCCTAAATCTGAAGGCTTAGATTATTGCAAAAGCAGCCAAATTAAGATAGGGCCACTTTAATTAGTCAAGACTGTTCAGGACATTTCAAGTGTCAACACCATGTGATCAAGTTCGCTAGATCAAGTCTTGTATATATACATCACCAATCATGATTAGTTCTCAGTTTTCTAACACAACGAATGTGCCCAGAAATGTAATGGACAAATAAATTCATAATCCATCTAGAAGAAATATATAATCATAGAGGAATCAGCAGTATATTATCTAACACTTCCACAAATTAGTCTATCTTCAATCAAAAACTTCATTAGTGCTGACCTGAGTTTTCTTCAAAATACCATGGGGATCACAAGTCGCCAGCCAGCCCAAACGCCACCCAGGAACCATCCATTTCTTTGATATGCTCCCAAGAGTTAGCACTGGTACAGTAGATGCAAAAGATCCCATTGGAATGAAAGGCCGCTCACCAAAAGTAATATGGCCATATACTTCATCTGAGATAACTAATAGACGCAACCTTCTAGCTGTCTCTGCAACCTGTAAGAAAGTAAACTGTTAATTCCTGAGAAAGAGCACCCAGTAATTAACATGTTACATTAGGTCTACAATTATGTGGAAAAACTAAAATAAATGTAAGGTCTTGTCTAAAATACTTATAATGACTCAAATGAAAACAGGGTAGAGACAAGTGCCTTGTGATGATTAAGATTTTTTACTTGTACATAACATGAACCAAGTCCGCTTTACAATCTAAGCATGGGAATTCTAAATCAAATAATTTGACAAATGACACAAATTATAAATAGACTCCCCATAAATGGAAAAGATAACAGCAGAAAATATCCAATTATGCATCCAGACTAAGGCATACCTCCGATAAATGATCATGGCAAAAAACAACACCGCATGGGTTGCTGGGATTGATAATAACCATTGCAGCTGTGTTATTGTCAGTTATTGCCTCAACTTGACCCAAATCAATTTCCCAATCCCTTTCTGGAACTAAATCATAGTACCTGGCTTCAATGCCTTTGTATGCCAGTACTGCCTCATAATATGGAAATCCAGGCCTTGGCAGGAGAATGTTTGCGCCTTCACGACCTATGACAGAGAGAGCAACATCAATAGCTTGTGTACAGCCAACAGTCAGATAGACATCATCTGCAGACAACCTATATGGCAAGCCTTGTGAAAGATAATCTGCAATCACCCTGAAAGTGAGCAAATTAACATCGACATAAAAGAACAACCAATGCCATAACAACTTCAATTACATAGACGATGGCTAATATTTCCAATCCATTAAATTAACAAATGTCTAACTACTGCCTGAATAATGGGAAGTATGAGAATTATACTGATTACTATTTCACATGCTTTCAATTTGAAAGTAACCACATCATCAACAATAAATTTAAGTTCCATTTGAAAACACCATATAGTCCTTAAAGTCATTATTTTTACAAAGCTATGCTCAGCATTTAGCATCTATAGAAAGTAAACAACACATCATTAGGCACACAAACAATACTAAATAAAATACAACAGGTGAGGGGGTATCAATAGGATCAATCAAATGACTCAATTTATTTTTACCTCAATGAGTAGTGTATCTTCTTTTAATGCATAGAGCCAAAGAAAAGATTCTCTCCGTTGCATTCTTGTAAATCTGCAGCTCCTCAATAATTGCATCTCTAGTGTCATGATCAGGGATCATCCTAGCTATGCATGTATTGAGGCCATCTATAACCTCTTGGCTTTAAATGATTCAGAATCAAAAAACTTCAGGCTCAAGTAGAAGGCCGTAGCATGAATATGTCAGTGGAGCGTTTTCTTCCATCTCCGATCAATTATGAGCTAAATGGGTTCCTATTTTCTTTTATTTTTCCGATAATATTTGGCTACAGCCTCCTTGGTCACATTCATGGCCTCAAACAAATAACCCATTGAATTTCTCTCCCCATCCACCAACTGTAGAACTCGAACCAAAGGCTCTGATACCTAAAACAAAATAATGCACAAATTTAATATCAAAAATAAGGCTCTGATTTTTCTCCATCATGTGTGTGACTATCAGTGATCAAAATTTTGTCATGGGAACTTAAGAAACTCCTACCTTTAAACCTTTCTTCATATGTAGTGTTCAAACCCTTGAGTGTGGTGTCCTTATGGTCACAAGGAAGCTCAAAGAAGAAAGTCTTGAGTTGAGGGGAATTCATTGTGGGTGCCCTATGGAGTGTTGACCTCTTCCTTGTTGCTTGGGTTTTTGACTTTGTGCCAATTCCAACTCACTTTGTTTTTGTTATGATCCTGGTATGCAGATTCACTAACGCCTCGAGGTTTTGGTGTAACGGTTCATTACATTTGGTATCAAAACAACCACCCATGTTCGAATCCCACTCTCTTGGTTACGCCATGTAGTTGAGGCCCGTGGGGTGCCTAAACATCAATGAAGCAGGGCTCATACATATGGGAGTGCGGGCACAAACCCATCCCAAGGTCAGGCTCTGCAGAAGCATGGTGGGATGTTATGATCCTAGAGTTTGGATTCACTAACACCTCAAGGTTTTGGTGTAACGGTTTGTTACAATTTCCAACTCTACAAACACTGCAAAAGGGAGGGCATCCCAAAACTTCTCAGGAAGATCTCTATAGCAAACCATCAATTCTGGAGTCTTGGAAGACTTTGGAGTGGCTTCTTCTTTGATTTCCCTAGCTCCAACAAGTTTCTCCACGGCTAGGGCGAGGGTTTCCAATGACCTTACTAATTCCTCTTGCATCTTCTCAAACCATTCTAACTTGTCTTCCATGCTTCACAGACTAGGAGTACGTTGCTCTGATACCATTGTAATGTCTCTTTTTAGGGGGACTCAGGAAATGACCAAGGTTGAGATGTAAAACTTAAAAAATCATATTAGTGAGCTATTATAGATGACTGATATCAGCTCTGCAACCTACAAATTATGCCCATCTTAGGGCAGCGACCTCCTTGGAAAAGGTAAACCTGTAATGTCCACAAATAGGGCCAAATTTGATTAATCCAAAAAGTCAAAAATATCGATTGCTATCGAACTGAAATTCAGAACAAAATTAGGCCAAAAACTGAATATTTTCCAAAAAAAACCCTAGTTCGCTGCCCTAGGCCAGCGATTTAGTAAAAATAGTTTTTTCCACCTCAAAATACCTCCAAAAATTATGAAAATTTGTTTGAAAATAGATAATGAATAATCAGGATAGGATCTCCAATCAGATTCGAAAAATATTATTTCTGGAATTTATTAGGGCAAAAATGTAGCAGAACTTGTAAATTCAATAACTTGCAAAATACTTCAAATTTCTAGGCAAATGATAGTTCAAACTGAAGCTTGAAAAATAAGCTTTCCAATGAACCCAAAATCAGAATTTTTCAATGGTGGGAAGGCATCCAAAATGGATCTGCAATTCTAGAACAATGTACATAAACCCTCGTTGTAAGTGAAAGCTGGAAATACAATTTCACCCCACTTAGGAAAGGTCCAAAAACGCCTCAAAACTGATCAAACACTTCAGATCTGACCTCTCCTTGAATTTAGCTTGAAATAGATGCCATATCAATGCAAAAACAAGAAATGGAAGCTTCAACAACACTCCCAACAAAACATGCAATATTCAGCCCTTGTAGGTCTTCAAAGTTCAAACAACTCACGAACCAGAAGTAATAGGTCTTCCAACAGCAGCAACATCAATGGGCATCCATCCCTTTCTTCAAGCATGACGAAATATCAAATATAATAATCAGTGTGCCCTCAAATGGAGCCTTACATGTGCTCATATATCCTCCCAAGTGGAACAAATCACTTTGGGAGGGAAAATACAATTCAAATTTCCCCCTTCCGGCTTAAATTTTGCTTTTAAGCTTTTTTATCTTATTCCACTAGCCGACATTACATCTTTTATATTAAATTAATTGTCAAATACAATTAGTATTTAAAAATGCCACAGTTCTTCATTTGCAGCTTTCCGAATTCCTCGATCAACACCATTGCAGAACTAGGGGACAGGGAGGTTTCTAACCGACCTCCCAGACCATTGATCACATCCTCCCTCTTCGGGCTATTATCGAAGAGGCTCATCACCGCTCATCCAGGGTTTTCTGTTGCTTTGTGGATTTTTGAAAAGCTTTTGATTCAGTACCACGAGAAGCGCTTTTCCGCAGGCTCAGAGATATTGGTATTTCTGAGACTCTTCTTACAACCATTATGCATTTATATGAGGAGGTCTTTGGCGTCTCCGCACATCTGCAAGTTGTTTCGACTTCGTCAGGAGTACTATTGGAGTCAAACAGGGTTGCCCCCTCTCTCCTACCCTATTTGGTATCTACATCGATGAGCTTGAGGATTTTCTCAAGGATCACATCCAGGAGGGTGATGGTTGTCTTCTGCACCATGTTCTGATCTACATCCTCCTTTTTGCAGATGACGTAGTTCTCCTTGCTTCTTCAGCAGAGGGACTCCAGAGGCAGCTGGACTCCTTAGCTCTCTTTTGTGACCACAGGCAGCTGACAGTGAACCTTGGGAAAACCAAGGTTATGGTTTTTAATTGTCTGAAGACTTCAGACTTCCACTTATTTCGGGGAGAGGAGATTGAGATCACCTGTTCTTATACATACCTGAGGATTTTGTTCTCTAGACCACGTTTTAGCCTCTGCCCTGCTCTTCAACCCGAGTTAATAAGGGGTATGGTTCTTTGGCGATTCTAGAGAGACAATGCTTCCACCATCACTTTCAGGACATCCTTTCAAAGATGTCTCTTTCCAACTCCTTGGTCAAGCCCACGGTTCTCTACAGCTCGGAAAGTTGGGGTACCTCCTTGTTGGACTCGAACTGGACTACTATTGAGTGTGTCCAAATCCTCATGCTCAAGCGTATCATCAGGTGCAAAGAGACCGTTCCTCATAACATTATTCTTGTTGATTTTGGGGCCCATCCTTTCAAATTGGAGACTATGTTTAGCCTTGTATTGATGTTGCACCGCATCCAAGGTTTTTCTGGGTCTCCTGTAGACAAGAACAGGTACATCTACCTTGCCTACTGCTCCTCTAAAGCTATTGCCTTCTCAGATCGTAGTATTGGATCTCGTTGCTGGTATACATGTGTTTCACGCCTTCTTGGATCCATTGGCATCTAGATGGACTGCCTCACAACTTACAGCTACTCCCTAGATGCCCTTGCCCATCTCCTCCCGAATCAAGAGGACCTTCACAGAATTATCAGAGATGATATTTACAGACAGTTCATTCAGCACACTTGGACCAACCCTCTGGGGGGGTTGCATCCGAAGATGTCCTTCTATGTTGCTCACTTTCTTGAGATCCACGACGGGCTTATCATTAGACCCATGTATATCTCCCAACACTAGTTACAGGTCCTTCATAGCTCCCTTGGTCAGGTCAGGGTGGGCTCACATCGGCTCCGTGTGGAGACTGAAGAACATTTCATTTTCCAATGTCCTATTTACTACAAGATTAGAGGGAGATTCCATTGCTTGTTCCGGGAGCGTACTTCCTTCGCAACTTTCTTCAGATACTATGACCAGAGATGTCTTGCTCTTTACCTACAGAAGGCCCTACGGATTTAGGACAGGATACTTCAACCTCCTCCCAAACGGATGGAAACCAGATAGATCACCTCTTTCTTCTTGGTGCTTTCCCCGACGAGGGGCACCAAGCGGCATCTTGACACGAGTATAGACCCCTAGTTCAAATCTGTCAAGATTCGAAACTCCATTTCCTTCACCAGTGGCTCCCTACCCCAGGCACGTCTCAGGGTCCCCCCACATAGACAAAGATCTACCAGGCTTATGCAGAGGCACCATCTCTCTCCCGAACATTGGCCTTCAAGACATTCCACAACTTCAATTACTGGACATCGGCGCATCACGAGCTACTTCCAGCCAGCTTTGTTTGTTAGGTGATGGTGTTGGGGGTGTTTGCTCCTTCTTCCGCTCCCCCTCACACTCTCATCCTCTACTTCTTTTCTGATTCCTCAGCACTTGCTACTTTCTTCTCTTTTTCTCCTTTCACTCTGTTGTATCGCGTGACCCGTTTGGGTCCTCTTGCTAGTTCTTTTGGCTTTGTACTCTGCAGTCCCATTGACCTACTTTTGTGGTCATTTGTTGGACATTAATAAAACTATCTTATTTTATCTTATCTAAAGCTTCTATAGATCTTATGGCAGCCATTGCTGAGAGAATTTGACCTAAAGCCCTTCATATTGCTTTGAGTTTGTAAGGATCTTCTGGAGGTATTATTACTTTATGGGATCCTAAGGTTGATATAGTGATAAATTCATGTGCTATTCATGGAAGGTTTCTAACTCATGTGTATTCTAAAGTTGATGCCCAAAATTTTGTATTAATTAATGTTTATGCCCTTTTGGATGTGTGTGCTAAACAAAAGCAATGGAATCAGATATCCTATCTGGCTAATTTGTTTACAGAGGCCCCTCTTATCTTAGGAGGAGATTTTAATACTATTCTCAATCTTCAAGAAAATAAGGGTGGAAATAAGCAATTAGATTCTAGTTTTTCAATTATGTCTCAACAGATCCAATCACTCCATTTAGTGGATGTTCCTACTGGGAATGGTGTTATGACATGGAATAATAGAAGATAAGGACAACAATGTATTATGGAAATATTGGATTGATTTTTAGTATCTGAAGAATGGTGGCTAAAAGATTTTGTGCCTAAGGCACAGATTCTGAATAATATAGGTTCCGATCACTGGCATGTGTCTATTGAGTTAGGGAAATCTTATCAGCATTATGTGCCCTTTCGATTTCAATTGATGTGGTTGTGGCATGAGAATATCAGAAATTATATTCAACAGTGGTGGGTGGAGGGTAAATCAAGGTATGGTACTCAGACGTATTCTTTTGTTAAAAGGTTGGATTATCTTAAATCCAAACTTGAGGAATATAACTGGAATGTTTTTGGAGATATAAAGGCTACGAAAACTGGTATTCTGGAACAACTGGAAGCTATAGATTCTTCAGCAAGAACAGATTTTAAAAGCCAAATTGACATAATGGGAAATTCGAGAGGAAATAATGTGTAAACAAAAATCTAGAATTCAATGGTTAACTCAAGGAGACAAAAATTCTACTTTCTTCCATAAATCATTACTTGATAGAAGAGTACATAATCATAATAATTCCCTAAAGGGTAAAGAGGGACGGACGCTATATTCTTTGGATGACATGAAACATGAGGCTGTTATGTTTTTTACAGATTTATTCACAGCTCAACCTCTTAATTTAGAGAACCAGCAAAAATTGTTAGATATTTTGCCTCAGTTGATTTCACAAGAGGAAAATGAGCAGCTTATTCAACCAATTACTAAAAAGGAGTTATATACAGTTGTCTTCAGTATGGCGAAAGGTAAAACTCCTGGTCCAGATGGATTTCCTATTGAATTCTATCAGACTTTTTGGGATATCATTAAGCATGATTTACTTAGTGTTGTGGAAGAGGCTAGAATTTCAAAAACTATGCTTAAGGAAATAAATAAAACATTTATTTCTCCCATTCGCAAATCTGCGGATGCGACTGAAATTTCAGATTACAAACCCATAGCTCTATGCAATGTTTTGTATAAAATTATCACGAAAGTCGTGGCAAAAAGGTTAAAACCTCTTTTACAGAAGATTATTTCCCTTGAACAAGGAGGATTCGTTCCAGGACAACAGATTCGTGATAAAATTTCTTTGGCTCAAGAAATCTTGCATTCTATGTATGTCCACAAATTTCCTTGTATGTTTATCAGATTGGATTTATCCAAAGCATATGATAGAGTGGATTGGTAGTTTCTTAATCAAGTCTTAGTGAAATTTGGTTTTTCTGATGATTGGATTAAATGAATAGAGGCATGTTTATCTTCAGTCTCTTTCTCTATGTTAGTTAATGGTACTCCTACAAATTTGTTTCGTGCTTCCAAGGGAATAAGACAAGGAGATCCTTTGTCGGCCTTTTTATTTATTATTTTGGTGGAATGTCTTGGACAACTTGCAAATAGAGTTTGTCAAGAAAAACGAATACAAGGTGTGTAGCTTGCCAAATCTATAAAACCACTTTCTCATTTACAGTTTGAAGATGATTTTACTTTGGCTAGGAAAGCTACTCCAGTGGAAGCTAAACAATTTGCTAAAATTATCCATGTGTTTTCTTCTGCCTCTGGTTAACTTATCAATGAAGCCAAATCAAGTATTATCATTTTTCATTGCTCTATACAAGAGGAAGAGAAAATTCTCAAGATCTTCCATTTTAAAAAAGGTTCTCTTCCTATTAAATATATGGGAGTTCAGAATGGGAGTGGTTAATAGCAAAGATATAAGGTAAGATACAAAATGGACCAATAAATGGTTCTCTACAGCAGGCAGAATGACTTTGGTTAAGGTTGTCCTTAAGGCTGTTCTTCAGGCTGTTCCTATTTATGTTACATCTATTCTTAATATTCCTAAATCAGTTTTGAAAAACATTGATGCTATTTATCAGATTTTTTTGTGGAATGGCACACAAAATCAACACAAATAGTTCTTAGTAAATTGGGACACTCTATGTCGTCCTAAAAAGAAGGTGGATTAGGATTTAGATCAGTTGTTAAACAGGCATAGGCTCTTGCTGGTAAACTTTACAGGTGGCTGATTACATCTCCAACTGATTTGTGGGCTATTAATATTAGAGCCAAATATATGGAAAATTCTCCACCATAACATATTATTAGATTGTCCCTTCCACGAAGAGGATCTCCTATTCTGGTTGTTCTCAAAAAAGATCTTTTGGATAATAAATAATGGGCATGAGGTTTATTTTTTGGCTTGACTCATGGGATGGCCAGCCTCCATTAATTCAGCAATTTCCTCATTTAAATAACCTTATGACAAAAATGCATCAAAAAGGATGGACAAAACTTATGCATTATACTCGACAATCATCCCTTCCTTGGGAAATGGGACGATGTTGGATAGATACTCATGAATGGCCTATTCAACTTGGACAACAAGATCAATTCTTGATCGAACATTTGTTACAAAAGTATCCTCTTTCTTCATCTAATGAACCAGATGAAATAGGATGGGGAATACTTCAGCGGGAGAATATATTGTTCAATTAGGTTATGCGGCTTTACTTAAAAACATTTCTCACCCTTTCCAAGCAATGTTTAAGCAAATATGGCAGCCAACTTTATTGCCCAAGGTTAGTTTTTTTATTTGGCTCTTAGTCCATGTTAGAATTCTAGCAAGAGACAGACTTATGAAAAGAGGTTTTTATGGTCCTTTTAGATGCACTTTATGTTAGCAGGATGAGGAGACTAGATATCATCTCTTCTTTCAATGTTCGTGGGTGATACCTTTATGAAAATCTCTTGCTAATATCTTTCATTTACATTATTATGGCTTTCACTCTTTTGAGCAATTGCTCAAAGATTAGCAAGAATGTCTACCAAAAGGACAAAAATTACTTCCAGCTTTATGGACATGCATTTCGTTGTTAATATGGAATACATGGAAGGAAAGAAATAAAAGAATTTTCCAGCAAGAGATAAAAAATAGGGAGTATGTGTGGCAGAAAACTACATTTAATATGGTTGAAACCATCAAGAACAAGGTTTCCCTTACCTCTATTCTTTCTCCTGAGTGGGATAATATATGTAAGGTGCTTTCTTTACAGGCTAAAAACTCCACTTCACCTGTTTTTAATTGGCCAAGGAGAGATGACAAAAAGCAACCTTGGGTTTCTCCTCCTATGTAGTTTGGAAAATTGAATACAGATGGGGCTTCTCAGGGAAATCCAAGAACTATTGCGATGGGGGGTATTGGAAGAACTCCTGATGGAAAAGCAACCTTTTTGTTTACTGCTAATTTAGGTATCACTACAAATAATATTGCTGAGGTAAGAGTTATTTATCAGGGACTGCAAGAGGCTATAAAGTGTGGATGGACTCAAGTGCAGATGGAATCTGATTCTAAGGTAATTGTTAGGATACTAACTATTAATGGGATTCAGAGGAGCTCAAAATAGAAGATTGCGAGAGAAATAGATAAAATTAAAGGTATGGAGGCACAATTTCAGACTTTCCAAATTGCACATATTCCTAGACAAAGAAATCAAGTGGCAAATTGGGGTTTGGATAATCATGACATCAGTTGTTATGGTGATCCTCCTCTTTGGTGGCCTCAATGAGATCAAGAAGCTATGCAGGCTATTTTAAAACTTGACTCTCCTTAATGTTTTCTGATATGTTTATTTTCCTTTATACTCCTCTGGATTGGACAAATAGCTTTCAAGCTTGGCATAGATGTAATTGTAAAAATATTTCTCATATGAAATAAAATATTTGTGTTTTAAAAAAAATTACTCTAGGGCAATAATTTAATAAATACATGGGGGCATCGTGGCTATGACCGTTTGGTTGACCAAGCTCATCGTCATCGCTCTCCCAGGTGGCAGCCTGAGCATCGACGTAGCCCTGTCAACCGCGGTGGTTGGGGGTCCCCTCACCATTCTGCGCAGCGCGGTGGTTGGGGGTCCCCTCACCATTCCCCGCCTCCTATGCAGAGGGATGGGTGGGATTCTGGCAAAGTTCCCAGGTTGGCTCTAGTCATTTCTCCTCATCAACAGGAAGACAAGAAGTTGCTTCAGGCTGGCCGCCCCTTCCGGATGGCAACGATCTTCCTGGTAGTAACTGGGAGGATAAGGGGCTTCCACCGCCCCCTGCCTCTATGTTTGCTACGGTGGCCTAGTTTTTTTTCCTTTCGTTTTTTGGCATTGTTGCTATGTTTGTTGTTGCCCTTTGGGCTTGATACTTTAGTCTCCTAGCCGTCACGGCTAGTTTGTTCGTGGGGTGTGCCCTTTACCACCCAAATTTTTTGTGGATAGGCTATAATATTTTATAAAGTAATATAGACTATTTCATCAAAAAAAAACATGAAATAAATAATTAATTAATTCACCCACTTATAAGAGTGATTAAATCACTTGGGAAAATTATTAATTAAAATACATTTTAAGTACCTTAGTGGTTAAAACTACTTTTATAATGCTTTAGTGGTAAGGACACTTTTTAAATAATATTCTATTAAATAATTAAAATTGCCTTATGTGGGCAAATGATTAAAATCACTCTCAAGCAATCCTAATTCATTAATAAAATATTATTTTCCCCACATTTAATCCCTTAGTCCATGGGGAAAATAGACTAAAGGTCTTCAATAGCTCCATCACCCGTGATCCGAAAATGGAGACATTACAATCACCCCTTACCATAATTGCTTGCCCACAAGCAATTGCAAATATGATGGAATAAGAGTTGACCACCCATCCTTCTCCTTCATGTCTTGTAGCCATGTTCTTTAATTTCCTTCTTTTGCTAGTAATCTCCTCATGAATTTCACCCAATGAATGAACAAATGAAAATGCCAACAAACCATACCATACCTTATTGTCATCTTGTTTCTTCTTCCCTCCCTTGTGGCTGGAACCACTTCTATGGATGCCATAATAGTGGCATGTGGGCTGCCCCATGCATCAACAATATTCAATAAAAAAAGTACAGCAGTTGTCTTCTTCCAACTCTATTAATAAACTCAAAGGTACCAGTGCTCTAGGTGCTGAAAATGACCCATAAATGCCCTCAAATATGTTAGCGACTTGAAAATCGTTTTTCCAAACATCAATCCTTGTTTGTTGGGCAGCTAGCAATGAAAACAAAAAACAGAAAATGAATAGTACAGCAGTTTGATATTGTATGGCAGCCAACACAAAAAATGCAAACTCATGTTTTTTCTTTATTTTTCAACAAATTCCATCATGAAACTGATTTCCTTTGTTTAGGGCGGTGAGATAGCACTTCTTTTGTCCCTTCCCCATCATAAGTTTTATGTGCTCCATTCCTCTTTCCAAGGTTAGAAACTGAAAATTGTTATGGAATAGCAGAAGTGGAAGATCTATTTTATACTCTTCACTAACTTTAAAGGGAAACAACCCACAAGTACAAATCAAAGAGATCAGTTTTTCATGCTTCCAAGTTCCAACAACCACCCCTATGATGTAAAACTGAAAATTATCATAGCATAACAAAATTGGAAGATTCATCTTGTCCATTTCCCTAGTCTTGGAAAGTGGCAACTCAAAAGTGCTAAACAACAAATCTTTGTGTGGAAAAATCTTACCCTCCAAGAATTTTAGCTTGACCACATGGTGAATGAGGGAAAATTCCTCTAAAGATGGCAGCCAATATATCCAAAGGAAAACTTCAACTTCAAATAATCCAATTGTACAAAAACCATCAATTACTTCATACCTATGTTCCACCAAGTTTCCGGGACGGGGACGGGGGGACGTGTTTCCGGGACGGATTTTTTTTAGGCCTTTTTTTAGGGGACGGAGGGGGACAGCTATTAAAAAATAAGGGAAAATTTTAAAAATATAGGAAATTTCAAATATTCATATGATAACATTGCTAAAGCAAACCTTAATACATAAAATTAGAGTTGAATTGAGATTTCACATAAGATTTATCATTTAACCTTTAAAATATAGGAAATTTCAAATATTCATATGATAAGTATAACACATTGATAAACTTAAACTTAAAGCATTCCTCACTGTCTTCTTGCACGAGAACTCCCCATTCGTGTAGGAAAAAATTGGTTTGTAACAAGAATATGATATACCAAGATCAAAGACCAAAAAATTTGGCATTTTGTGGCATATTTCTATGGAAAGAAAAGCGCTACAATATATTTTCTTGTAGACATCTATAGAGTAAATGTTGATAGAATTGTTTGAATTGTGTAGTGGCATATAAATTTATTAAGGATGGATGATAAACAACATGCAGGCTTCAAAATTCAAAATTGAAATCACATGATAAGAATCCTATCAATGTCATGCAATCTAAAGAGACTAGAAGTATAAGCTCCATACTTTATAATAGAACTATTTTATTCATTTCTCTCACAACTTATAGATTATACCAATGGATGATAACTAAGACTAACCACACATGACTTCTTAAAGGTTTGTTGTTGACCATTTGAACGAAGCCAGCATGCAGCTTTGATTGAAGATATCCAAAACAAAGGGGTGACATTTAATAGCATATAAAGTATTTCTCTCAATTATAATAGCGGAATATACCAGCCCATTTCATCTTCAATTATCTAATCAATGCAGACCATTGATTTAAATATAAACATTGTTTTGGTAACCAACTATTTTCTGTTATTGTTAATCTCTTGTTGGCTTTTAGTAGTGTCTTATCGACTCTTTTGTTATGTTTAGTTGTAGTTGACAGTTGTGTTTTAGCCGAAAATCATTGGTTCTTTGATTCTTTTGTCATATAAACAGAATGATTCATTTTAGGGGAAGGGCACTGATGTGACAGTTCTTCCCCGTACCAAGTGATGAGCTTCTTTTTTGTTTTGATGTTTGTTTTAGGTTTAGGGCACTTAGAAATGAAAGTGGGGGTCCTTGTGGGCCCTTGCATTGCTTTACTTTTAATTAAAAGTGTGTTTTTTAAAGCCTGTTTGCTTAGGGGACGGTTGGACGTCCCCGGTACATTTAGGGGACGGCTAGAAATCCCCTAAACGTACCGGGGACTTCCAGTTGTCCCCTGTTTTTTTTACGTCCTCAAGACGTTTCCTAAAATTTACAAAGTTTGGGAACAAGAAGGGGACGTTTCCTACCCATCCCCGAGGTTCTGAAATGTCCCCGGTACGGGGACGAGCTAAAAAACATAGGGGACGCGTCCCCATGGAACATAGCTTCATACCTCTCGTTAGGGATAAAGAAATGGGTTACTTTCTTCATACAACGTATGTCTTTCAAGAGACATAGGTCACCAACTTTTTCTATGTCTGAAACATGTATGGCTGCCCCTTCATCACACTTTATCCAAATTTTTCCACATTTTCTTCAAGGCTTCCATAGAAACGTGAGTTAGCAACAATCGGAAAAGAAAATGAAAGGATACCATAGCATCCAAATAAGGCTTGTAATGCTCTTCATACCAAGTCCCCTTTACCTCCTCATACCATGAAGTAACTTGTGCATGATGACACCCCATTGTTTTTTATTCCACCATACAAATAAGAAAAGGGGAAATCAAAAATAGAACTCATGCATCCATAAACTTTATCACATTGAACCCAAGGAACCCCATACCTTCTGATGTACCAATTGATTCCTGTCATGAGAGAAGACCACATCTAAAACATCATAATTATGGCTGCTCATCATACCTTTGTGACTCAGAATTTCTGATATAGGATCAGCACCTTCATTCTCCTTAAATTCTTCAACCCGAGCATCATCTTCCACCTTAAAATCATGCAACCTCATTTGATATTCACATGGGGCATCCTTGGACTTCATTTTTAGGTGGAAAAAGTCATTTATTTGTTTTCCAATGACTGCTGTTATGCCCAGACCAGCAAGTTCATTATTATGACTTTTAATTTTGGTAAGGGTTCTAACCATAGTTACGACGTTCGAAAATCCGATTAAATTCGGAAGGGCAAAAAAATCCAAAAATCCGGAGTTCTAAAAAAAATTGAAAAAATCGGGAAAAATCCGGTTCGGAATATATATACTTATATTATTATTCATTTTTATTATTGTATACTTATATTATTATATATAGACAAATCATTCAAAAAAGTATCCATCTACCATCATCATCATCATCATAAAAACATAAAATTAAAGTTTGTAGAATTGAGAAATCCGAAAGAGTTTGAAATTTGATTAATAGAGTGGCATGGTTTCGAGCCTACGCTCCACACTGAAATGAAACTTAAAAGTTTCAAACATTTGCAACATCAAAACCTGCTTCAACATCGAAGCCTTCTTCAAAATCAAAACTAGCACTAGTAGCATCATCTAATCCATGTTCATCATCACTCTCAATGATTTCTTGAATTTCTTCGAAGGATGATGCTCCAAAGTGAGACTCGCCATCTTCTTTTGCAAGATTGTTCTCAAACAAATGCAAATTCCTGTGGACAAACACAAGATCTGAGAATTTTTTAGCTCCTAGTCGATTCCTCTTGTTGGTGTGGATCAAATCATGTGTACTCCAATTTCTTTCACATGCTGAAGCACTGACACACTGGTTATGAATACGCACGGCAAGCTTTTGAAGCTCTGAAGTAGAAGAACCATAAGTCTGCCACCATAAATGGGGATCCATGCAGTGGATGTCTTCTTGTGCCTCCTTACGAGAAAACATGCCCTCTTGGTTCTTGAATATAGTGAGTTGCCTTCTCACCTTAGCCTTCTCATCATCATCACGAAGCAACCTGTTTATAGTTTCCAATACCACCATTCTTTACCTTCTCATCTGTATCATGATCCACCTCTATAAGCTTAGGATTTAAATAACACCCCGCTGCATGGATATGGCGATGTAGCATGTCACTAACGTATGTCCACAATGTCCCAGATTTGCTGAACTTCAGAATCATCCGCAAGTGCTTTTTTTATTTATTCCTTTGTTCCACGCCTTCATACACAAAGCTAATGCAAGTTTTCATGCCATCGACCTATCTCAACAGTTGGACAAGTGGCTCAAACACCTTTAAGGCCTTTCTCAACATTCTCCCAAAATGAACTTCCTAAGATGATTCTCTCGACATCTTTTGCAAGGCTTTCCTTAGAAAGCTTAGATTGTGCCCATTCGTCACTCACCACAACTTTTCTCTAGAGCTGTCCTCTCCTCCACCTCTCTCTGCAAAGTGATAAAATTGGATGCAAATCTTGTTTCAGCAGTGGAAAGAAGTTCACACTTTGCAAATGACCAGATACAAACTCAAGGTCAAGCGGTGATTAAGTATGAATTTGGAAATTTGTTTCCCTTCTCTAACAACATTATTTACCCACTCTAACTTTGCTAGATCTTCAAGCAAAAGATCTAAAACATGAGTTGCACATGGGGTCCAAAACAAATGCGGAATCCTAGCCATAAGAAGTTCACCTGCTGCTTCACAATTTGCTGCATTATCTGTAATAACCTGGACTACATATTCTTCTCCACAGCCATAAGAAGTTCACCTGCTGCTTCACAATTTGCTGCATTATCTGTAATAACCTGGACTACATATTCTTCTCCAATCTCTAGAATGGCAGATGCAATGCATTTGAAAATGAAATCTGCAGTCTTTACCTCCTTGCTTGTATCAATTGATTTGATAAACATAACACCCTTTGGATATTATGTCAGAATGTTAAGGAGGGGCCTTCGTTTTGTATCAGACCACCCATCACTTACTACAGTGCACCCTGATTTTCTTCAATTCTTTTTCATATTTTCTAGTTCGCTAGATATTGATAACACCTCTTCTTCCAACGGAGTAGTTCTAAGGATTTTTAAAGATGGCATAGTATAACCTTTCCCAAAAACTCGCAATTCCCTCTACCATGGCTTTTGTATGGGGATTTCGAACAACATTGAAAGGGATGACATTTGCATAAAAAGTCGAGCCACCAATTTGTCAACATCATACTTTTCTTGTGGCTTCCACAATGATTTCAATGAACCTCGAGACATCCCCTGTGCACTTTTACTTCCTTGGGAAAATGCTGATGAAGGAGCCGAGCTACTAAAAGAGCCAATCTGTGACATACTACTTTGGATTTTGGCTTTTTTTGAAGTTGCTGCTGTTGTTGCAAGTGTCTTCAATTCATATTTACATCGAATTCGATTAACGTATTCAACATACTTCCCTTCCTCTTTTGTTACTGGGCAAGTCTTCACATCTTTACCCCCCATGTAATGATTACGAACCCTTGTTATAGTGCTTGTGATATTTGAATTACATAGAGTGCATCTCATATTTCTGATATTATCTTCACCGTCTCGCAGGACAATGTATTTCATCTCCAACTGACGACTTGCCATGGTGTTGTTGATAAGGTACCCTTCCTGCAAAAAAACAAACTTATCAATGACATATTAAAGAGAACATGTTAATTAATATTTAATAATAAAATGTAAAAAATAAAAATAGAGTACTTTATTTAAAAAAATTACTTGTCAATTTGTAACATGTATTTAAATATAAATTAAAAAAATTATAAAATGATGTGAATTGATAGCTAACTAGATAATAATAATATGTAGTTAATGTTATAAAAATAATGTTAATAACTACTTTTTTATTTAGTTATTAATAATTAATATTATAAAAAATAATAAAAGAATAACATTATAAAATTAATAGTTAATTATTCATTGTTAATATTATAAAAAATAAACGTGGAATAAAATATAACTATAAAAATTATAAAACGTAAAAAATATGTAAATTGGCAACTATTTTTAAAAAAAAAATGTAATTGTTAATGCTAAAAAAATGATATTAAGTTAATAACTACGTTTTTAGTTATTAAAAAAAAATTAATGTTATCAAAATTTATAAAAAATAATATTATAAATTTATAAAACTAATAGTTAATCATTAATTGTTAATAATATATTATAAAATATTAAAATCTAAACAAATTAAATACAGTTAATTAGGAATAGGTATTATAATATTTTAAAAATGAAAACCCTATATTTTTGAAGTAATAGATTATCTATCTAATACTTACGCAAAAGTATTATTTAAAAAAAACAAAGAAAACTTGAAATAAAGAAAAAACAAAATAATTAAAAAATAAATAAAACTATACGTATTTCATATTATATAATGTAAACTACAAAGTATATAAAATAAAATAAACCTAAAAACAAACCTAAACGTATCAAATAAAATAAAAACTAAAACATAATGAAACAAATTAATACCTGGAAGTTTGGAGTTGGAGGCTCGACCTGGACCTACCGCCGTTGGACCTACTCCTCAAACCCATGATTTCCACCGCCGCTACTGTCCGTCCTGGTTTCTTCTTTCGCTTATGTGTGCTCCTTAGACCCACGATATTCAAACAACCACGACCTCCGCTGCCACCGCTGCCTGCTCTGCCCCTTCTGTCTGCCTTCAGTCGACCTCCAATGGTGGACTATGCTCAGATGAATGGAGAAATATTATTCACGCAGACCCACGACCTCCTCGTGACGAATATTATACTCACTCAAACCCACGACCTCTATTCAGATGAATGGAGAAATATTTTGTATTTTAACATTCGAAATGCAAGATTACATAGGTTTTTTGTGTTGGTAATGCGTTTAGGGTTATTGTGTTTAGGTTTAGGTTTCTTTTTTTGTTTTTTGTGCAAAAATGTGCTTGAATCGAACTGGATTTATCTGGTTACTTTAAAAAATGCGGTTCGAACCGGATTTCATACAAATCCGGCCGAACCTGGTAACTATGGTTCTAACCATCCCTTCCCCTTTGCCATCTTGCTCCTTATGCATGCTTGTATTTCTGCATTGATCAAGAGCAAAAATATCATTGTTGTTAACAAAACTTTGTCAATAACAATCCCACACAGTGGTCTTCTTTCTGGAATGATGAGGTGTGTTGGTGCCATGGCTTTGATCACCAAATCTGCACTTCCCACTTCTTTTGCCGCTGTTATGCTCAAACCAGCACGCTGACCACCACCATTTTTTAGTGGAATCTTGGTTTCTGGAGTCTTCTCTACCTTCTCCCTTTGTGTATCTTGTGGTTCTTTATTTCTCATCTCATGCTCCAAAGTCCCCTTATCATTCAACCGTATGTATTCATCACAACTCAATGAATCATCATTAAACACTAAGGGATTTTTACCTTCCAACTTGCTTTCTATAATCGTCTCCTCCTTCATGAGCTCAAGCTCCCCATGAACTGCTGTTCCGGAAGCGATAGCCAGCCGAATACTAACATCCACATTCGGAATTTGGGCTTCAACCACAAAGCTCTCTTTCTTGACTTGAAGATCTAATTTTCCTTCTTCCTTCAGTTCAAACTCCATGATTCCATCATCTAGTACTTCACTATCATGCAAGCAATTATTAGAAGACAAATGAACATCTTCCACCAATAAAAGATTTTACAGATAACCCTAGTTTTCTACCCTAGGCCAACGATTTCGCAAAAATAGCTTTTTCCACCTCAAAATACCGTCAAAAATTATGAAAAAAAATTTACAGGTAGATAAGGAATAATCAAAATAGGATCTGCAATCAGATTTGAAAAATATTAATTCTAGAATTTATTAGGGCAAAAACGCAAAACTTATAAATTCAATAACTTACAAAATACTCCAAATTTCTTGGCAAATGATAGCTCAAACTGAAGCTTGAAAACTAAGCTTTCCAATGAACCCAAAATCAGAATTTTTCAATGGAGGGAAGGCATCCAAAACGGATTTGCAATTTTGGAACAATGTAGATAAACCCTAGTTGTAAGTGAAAGTTGGAAATATAATTTTTCCCCACTTAGGAAAGGCCCAAAAACGTCTCAAAATTGATCAAACGCTTCAAATCTGATCTCTCCTTGAATTTAGCTTGAAATCAATGCCTTAGCAATGCAAAAAATGGAAATGGAAGCTTGTAATATCCCCTTCTCGGATGAAGACCCTTACCCTATTCATTGCTTCCCGACAGCTAAGGGCTGAGAAAAAGGGAAACTAAGTCATAATAAATGAATTATAAAGTGCGTCATAAAATGTTATTATAAGCACTTAAGTTAATTTAGTAATGACAAAATAGCAAAAGAAAAAGAAAAAGTTACTTTATGTTTTATTTGTCCTTTAGAGAAAAAATGCGACCCATAGGGGGATGAAATAAAGCAAGTGGAAAACATTAAATGAGGCAAAAGGCGTTGATTGGTTGTTTTGGGTAAAGAAATTTTAATAGTCAATAATTTTTCCTTGAATTCTAATGATTGCATGTTGAAAAGTACTAAGGGAACTTGGGAACATGAGTGGAAGGATGAAGTGAAGCTTGAGGATCAAGAGGGTGAAGTGAATAGCTCAAGTGATTCTCATATGACAATAAGAGAGGGATTCATTAAGGAATAAGAATTGGTGGTCAAGAGATCTAAGGCCATGATACTTGCACCCAATCCAAAGAATCAACTTCATAAGGTAAATATTGTTCATTTTGTGGTTAATACTAAAAATGTTTTGACATGTGATGAATCCAGAAATGAAACAAGGGGTGTTGAGCATGTTGGGGAAGAGGAAGGGCTGGTTGGAAACCCTTCTCTAATAAAAAATGATGACATTAAGCTTGCTGGTCTGTTCAGAACAACAGACAATTAGAGACATATTTATGGTGTCCATGAGCATGGTAATAGCTACAAATATGCCCTATGTGAATACCATCAAGATGTGGTTGAAGCCCAAGCGAAAAAGGCTTCACTTGTTGAATCAGAGGAGGAGAAGAAGGTTGATTTCAAATCAGAAATTCTGAGTCACAAGAATGGAAAAATGGAGGATGTTTCGATCACTCTTCATCCAGCATGAGAAGGTAGACTTGTGGGGAGCAACTCAAGGTATGATGACATTTTATCTCCTTTTATATCGCTTTCATACTTATATCGTGATGGGCAAATTGATGTTAAGGATCACATGTCATGTTTGAGTGATGTCGTTGTGACAAAGAAAGATGAACATTTTGAGACGAGCTTAAGGTATGAAAGTCTTTCAAATTCATTGCTTACAACATGTCAATTTGTGGATCAATATGAAAGGCATGCTAGATAAATGGATATGGTTTGTAACATAAGTATGGAGAACATTATTTTCAGATCTCATTTCATCATACTTGTCGATTGTCAAAAGAAGACAGCCATAATGAAAGATAATTTTCATTTTTTCAAGGCATTATGGGTTACCATTGAAGTACTCTCAGCTATGGTCACTTCAATTGGGAGTGATATACATATTTTCAGGCATAGGTTGAGCAATTCGAAGAGGTTAGGTACAACATTTGGTATGCAACCTGGAAATCAAGTTTTGGTGTTCCAAACACTCCATTAGGAGCAATCAAAGGGTTTTCTACAACAAGGTAATATTTTCAATTCATCAAATTTGAGACACTTGTTTTTTGCTTCCCCATTTGTGTGTTAAAGTTGATTCTTGTGGAAGAATGGAAAATAGTATGGTGGCATTTCAAAGTATCATAGGACAGCCCATTTGCAAGATATAGACGTGCCACAAATGCGTAATGTTTTGTCACTTGGGATCATGGTTTGGGTTCCAAAGACCCAACAAATCATTGAAGAAGTTTGGGAAAATGTTCCACTATGCATTGAGGGTAGAATAAACATGTTTTTGGCAGCCATTAGAGATGGTAATTTTCAGTTTTCCAAGACTATTCTAATCACTCGTGATGAATGTTCAGTTGTTGTCACTTCGTTGGATGATAGGACGCACATTTTCAGCCTTGAGTTGGGTAAATTGTGGGGGTTATGGACAGCGGTAAGCACGCAGCCCGGAGTACTTTTTTTGGTGTTCCAAGCATTCACTTTTGGGCAAGAAGATGCTCTCCTACAGCAAGGTAATGGTTTGGGTACATCTAAGTTGTGGCACCATTACATGATGAATTTTCAATTGGACATGATGGTTGATTGTTGTTTTGAAATGAAAGATGTTTTGGCATGTATTTCTGAAATTTTTGGGATAGCCTCTTTGCACCTTTGGTTAGTACAGAAAATGCATGTTCATTTGGCTCATAACTTGAGGATTCTATCATTTTCTAAGGTTGGAAGAAGCTAGTTCAAAGCTACCGCATGCTCATTTGCATCCACTAAGGCTGTTGTCATCAATTACTATAGCTTTTTATATTACTCAATTGCTTTCATGTTCATGGTTAAAGAACTCTCTTACACTTTGAGGAACATTATTGATGCATGGGCCAAGCTGGGAATCGATTTTTCTTGTCAAATTCATGATAACTTTTTAGACTTCTTGTCAATGTTGGGTATGACAACAGTTGGTCTTCATGGGCAGCCTTGGGAATTCAAGGAAGATTGGGACAGCAATTGCAAAATATTGTTTTTACATCATCTCACCCATTTGACCGGCACGAAAGCTCGTTTGTGGAAGTATTACAGCATGTTCTTCTACTTGGATACATTGGCTTTTAGGGTGAGAGTTTACAATTGCTTGGAGACGAGCAATTTTGAGAAGGGAGGACTATAATGTCCCCTTTTCCCACTTAAGGATCAAAACTTGGACTTCTTTCCATTCCTTCTCCATGGCCAAGAAGTAGAGTTGGAGAAGAGCATTGAGCTTTCATTTACATTTTTTCTAATTTTTATGTTTTCGTCTTAGTGTTTTCCCTCTTGAAGCAGGTCAGCTTGGTTTAAGGCAAATAAAAGAACCTAAGTGAAAAAATATAACATCTTTATGCGTCGGCCTTATCTTTCTAAGCTTTAGCGTCAAAAGAAGATTATAGAAGGAGACTTATGACCTCATTTGGAGCATCTAGATTTTGGCTCACTTTCTTATCTGGGCATTGTGAACTTGTTGCTCCATGTTCTTCCACTTGAAGACGAAAACCCTCTTGTGTGGCTTCCTAAAAGGACAAAAACCCTTCTAGTGGTTTTGTTGAAGGACAAAAACCCTTCAACATTGATTGAGAATGAAGATTATTGCATATTTGAGGAGAATACTTAATATTCGGATTTTTAATGTTATTGGGCAGCTTTATCTACTCATTTAAAGATTTCAGGATCAATTTTGCAATTTTGAGAGGATTTCCATGGTTGGAAAATTATGATATAAGTCTCATTTGATTGCTAGTATTTTTATGATCATTTTGAGTATTCATATGTGTGGAGATTCCTTGTTTTCTAAGAGTTATTGAATTTACAAGTTTCAGCTATTTTTGTGCCATAATAAATTCCAGAATTCTGAGTTTGATGATTTGATCACATTTTTTGGCTTCTAAAATCAAGGGCAATCCGAGAAATAACTTCTCATAATTTTTTAGTGTTTCTACGGTGGATTTCTCTCTCTCTCTCTCTCTCTCTCTCTCTCTCTCTCTCTCTCTCTCTCTCCCCTAGTCGCTAGGGTTTGAGAGTGTTTTTTTGGTCCTCTATTAATTGTTGTCATAAAAATCAGATTTTCTTGTATTGGGGTTTGAGCTAATTTCCTTCATTTTTAGTTTTATCCCCGAAATGGATACTACACATCACGTATCATCTCCGGAAGAGCCCTTTACTCCTCATACCATGTAGCAATGTTGTCCACTTTATATGGTTGAGTATTATTGACTCCCTTTGAAGAACTCCTTCCACCATTCGAATCTTGAAGGGTATGGATCAGATGAGACATTTTATTGGCCAATATTTCTTTCCCTAAGGCAAGCCTTTCGGACCTAGCATCACCAAATAATTTATTCGCCATTTATCTTCTTGTAAGAAACCCTCAGGCTAGGAAGACCGGAGCTCTGATACCACTGTAATGTCTCTTTCTAAGGCTAAAACCAAGAGTAAGGGTTTAGCCTAAACCCTAATGAACCAAATCTGAAATTACACCATTAGCCAACAAGCATCAATCTGAAAATGACTGAAAATATGTTTCATCCTTAAATGAAAATAATAAATAATCAATCCTCTAGGGCAACGAACTCTCTATGGAGTTCACGTCAACATTTAACTGTGCAGTAACAACTGAAAATGCATCTAAATAATTAATTCAACCACGGAAATATTTATCTATCCAAATTACATCGAAAGAATGGAGAAAATAAGTGATTACACCCAGCTGCAATTAATTTTATGACAGCAGCAGAACAACCGAAACCAAGGGCTAGAAACGATAGATAAACTCCTTCAAAACACCAAAATGTAGATTTCATCCTTATAAAATATGAAGACCAATAATCTCAACTCAAATTGTCCAAAAGTGCCTTAGATATCAAACCCTTCACCCAAGCAATTCGCCTAGGGTTAGAAGGGGAGAAATAAATATAAAATTCTTCTTAAAGCTCACTTGTGACTTCCGGGTGAAGCCATCAAAGAACACAAGAGGGTTTTTTTCCCCAAGTGTGAACCTATTGAAGGGTTTCGTCCTCAATAGTTGACCAAGGAAGGGTTTTCGTCCTTCAATGGCAAGAAGAGAAGCTACATTAGCTCCAAATCCAAGTAAATGTCAAAATAGATAAATGATGATCATGTCCTCCTCCATTCAAACCTCCTTAAATACCCCTTCCTAGCACCAAGGATGAATTAGGAGCCCAATATTCATGGCCGATCTCTTAATGAAGGGGGGAATGCACTTTTTAATCTTCCCTTCACTTAAGGTTTTCTTATCTCCCTTGTAGCTCTCAAGAAGACTGACCTTAATGAAGGTGAAGATAGAAGTTCCTTTTTCACTTTTCCATTCACCAAATCGAATCACTCCAAGCCATAATTAGTAATTAAATGAATAAGGAAATTACTTGCAATAATGGCAATGTTCAACTCACTTGCTTCCTTCCTCGAAGCCCACGGAAGGTGGAATGGGCCCAAGGCCTTAAACGTGACTAGCGTGGAAAAGGGAACATTACAGTTGTAATGTCCCTTTCGTGAACAAAACTGAAAACTAAGGTAATTAGCTCAAAACCAAAGATCTCCCAATCTGATTTTAGAAACCAGCCAACTGAAAGTAATCTGATTTTTGCAATATTCTAGGGCAACGAACTATTTGTGGAATTCAACTTCACGTTTGAGCCTTCAAAACTCTTCAATAAACCCCACTTGAATATCTAAAATTATGTTATAACCTCAGCAATCATTTAATGCAAGAAATCTGATTTTTAATGCCCTAAATATGAAGATATGAATTTCATAAAACCATTGTCTGCAGTGTATCTTTAAAAATTCATAGCTCAACATAGAAAGCACCAAAAATCATGACACTTGAGATAATGGCCTTATAAAATATAGAGACTAAGATGATAATTCCATATTTGCCAAAATATCACCGCACATACCAAAACATCACTCCAATATAGGTCTCCCCTCTTGAAATTAGATATAATTTGCACCAACAATTGATAAAATAGAAGATTTCACCTTTATAAATCATAGGGAACTCAACCATGCAAAGAAATCACATAGAAACCAACAATATCCTAGAAAAAATACCTCTAAGAAAGTCACTTAGGGTAGAAATCTGTTATAACCAACAATGAGATCAACACAAATGAGATAATGTTGGTTTCTGTGCACACTACCCTCTCCTCAAGGGTTTTCGTCCTTGGGAGGTACTCGATTCAAGGGTTTTCGTCATTGAATGAGATGGAGAAAGGGCTTCAACAAGCAACCTTCACCAAATAAGATAGATTCATCAAAAAAAAATTTACAAATGACTAAGCGACCTCCTTATATAGACATAAGGGGTGTTTATTACAATGCAACCCAAAAAGGTTGGCCTCTTAAGGGAGGATCTTTTAAAAGTTCATTAGTATCGGGCCGACATGCTACAAATACTTATTTTATTTCCTGATTACAAAGCCATCTATTGGAGCGCTAATCATCCACTAGGAATACATAATTATATAAATGAAATAACTATCAAAATAATGATGCAATTACGAAGCTCAGATCTTCCCCTTGCTTTCTTCTTAAACCCATGGGGAGAAAATGGGTTAAGGTCTTCAATTGGAATTAGCTCGAAAAGGGGACATGACAGTCCTCCCCTCTCGAAATTGTTTGTCCTCAAGCAATCGCAAGTGCCCGGATCCCAAATGAATTTTAGTTTCTCCTTCTTTGATGTTCCTACACATGAAGCAAACGTATCAAGGAAAACAAAAGTGTTTAACAACACTTTTACAATCTCTTCATCATGCCCTATGGACAAGATAGCTAGCTCCCTTCCTTTGCTTGCCACCATCTCATAATGTCCATTCAAATAATGGATTCCCAAAACTTTAGCAATGTTGTCCCAAACATTGCTGTAACCTTGCATTTTTCTCTAAAAAATCAGAATGTTAGTGGCTGGAAACCACCTTAAATCAGTCACAAATATGCCAAAGTCAGTAGTATCTTGTCTTGTTCAAAAATCTTATAGAATAGTCAACTCATGGTTGACAAAGAATAGCTATGAGTGTTGAGAAAAACCCATGTGCAGTTTACATAAGTGTCAAATATGTTTAAGTGGGGCTCCTAAGAACTACCCATTAATTGTCTATCATAATCACCATGCAAGTAAAACTTTATGGCAGTTATTATGAAGTACATGAAGCCACTGGGAAACCTTAGCAGATTTGACTAGTTCAAACCTCCACTTATTTTTGGTATCAAAAGTTAAATTCAAATAGGATTTTGTTAAAGCCATGCACGCACAAACGTTCTAGTCTTTTGATTATTGTTTGACCATAGAGGGGCATTTACATTAACACTTGGAAAACCCTAAAAAATTGGGTGACATATTCATCAAACTTCATTCTTAAGCTCTGATTCTGAGAAAAAGGTGGCATAGGAATTACTATTTTGTTGGATGTCTTGCATGTTAACAAAACTAGAACTGCCCAGTTAACGAACTGTTAATGGGAGTTATTAGGGGGAAATAATCGTTATTATGGTGGTTTTTGGTGGGAGTATGAATCGTAGTTATCTCTAACTCACCTGTCATATATGATGGATCTCTTTGTTTTTGGATTATTCTTTTGGTTTGGAGGCTTGGGTTGCAGGGATGTAGGAGAAGAAGAAAAGAGCTGGGGTAATCGATTTCACGACAAGTTATTGTTGCTAATGTTTTTCACACAATTGCGTTATTATTCAAGCATGAGCACACCCTTCCTTTTTCTCATCACTGTTGTCATACAGCTATTATTGTTAATACCCTTGATTGTTGAATAGAAGTTTTTATGGTGATTTGGCTTAAGCGTAAACTTGAATTTATATTTTATGTTGAAAGATATTCAAAATGAATGATACCCATTTCAAGGGTGCTTGATCAAAGTTTAAGTTTAGACCTTGGTTGTTTTTCTCCTCTACTGCCATGATATCATTTTAGTTTTCTACTAGGTTAATGCCTAAAGTCAATATTTTAATGTTATTGTATCATAGAGAGAGATACGTATGTGCCTTTTAGTCTCTACTAGGATTTTATTAATCTGATATTTGGTACTTGTCTATATAAAGGCATTATGGCTTTTATATGAAAAAGTTTTGGTTTTTCATCGAAATCCCCCCCCAACATGGGTAAGGGTGAAAGTCATAAGTTGATTGGTATACCGTGTTATAAACTGTATCTATATGCATTAGTATTGTACTATAGCATCTATGCAAGCATGTACCTATATGTACATGCTTGTCGAGTGCATACTAGGTTTTATGCACGTATAAATGTCGTTACCACCATTTAATGGAGATATTTTACTTGCACAAAACTGGGAATATCTTAACTATAAGACAAGATTGTTTTTTGGAATTGTAATTGTGTTGTATGGAGTTGAGCAATGTCCTGAATTCATAAGAAAAGCATTTTTTTGTAGAACTAGAACAGCTAAATTGGGTATAATTTCTTATACTCTCACATAAACTGTTGAAATAAACAACTATATTGATGGGAGAAGAATCAGCAAATATGTAAATAGAGTATCCCCTACAGTATGATAAAATAAGCATGTGACTTTTTGGACTATTGTGTACTGATGAATTAGTACTTGAAGAAAACGACATTGTTGTAAATTTAACTCTTACCTTGACAAATTTCAAATTCCTCGTGAGAAGAAATTTTGATAGTTTTGTCAATGAACTTGTTATTCTCTAGCTTGCAAATTGTAGGTTGTTGGGCAAACTTTCCATATTACTATATCACTCCAGCATGAGAAATACCATTGAGGTTTATAAACAGGAAACATAAGTAGGCAGTTTTTGGGAAGGTAAGGAACAGGGCATAGCTGATATCAAAAGCAGTTGTAAGCTATAATTAATAGGGCCACAGTCTCTTGAATTATTTATGTTATGGCTACTTGAAATTCCTTTGAATAAATAGCTTGTATCTTATGGACTTAATTGCAAGTTGCCTAGATGATTCTTGCTTGTGTTTGAAAATGTTGATAAAATCCGGACACGTAGCAAGAATCAGGAAGAGAGCTCTGCTCTTCGTGAGGCATTCTAACAGGTCCAGGATCACTTGATGATTTTCGTAGGGCATGAAAACATGTTTTGAGATAATTGTGTGCAATTTGAGGACCTAGCCTCTTGTGTCAATGCAGACCTTAAGGTATTGAGTTTTTACAACTTAGAACACCTTGGCCAATGTCACGTATTGTTGTATGCATTGTTTGATCACGTACTCTTAGATCTATTTGTAGTCAAAAAAATCATTAGACAGTGCAATACACTGGATTCTTGTGATTTGATTTACATATAGTTGGAGTAGTTTATTTTACACATGGGTCTCTTTATCTTTTCTCTGTTGAGGTTGAATGCCTCTATCTGCTTCCTTCGTTGAAGGGCAAGGCCACCGTCCGGTTAGGGAGGTGAAGGGGGATCCATTGAAGTCTATGGTTAGAGGAAGATTGCTCCAATGATGCTCTCCCTCTTCTACATCTCCACTCTACCGAGATGAATAAACGGAGACTTTAGATTATGGAGAGTTTTGTATTATTATTATTGGGCAAGCATGTTTCCCTTATTATGTATTGGGTCGTAAATATGACCGTTTAATATATTTTACTTAGCAGCAATCCGCTGTAATTTATCATTTATTGTTGTATTACAACCAGATGTTGACCAGTGTCATGCAGAAAACAAAAATTATGTAGCTATTGTTTCTTATATATAATTACAAGTGAGACCAATTGTTTGTATTGATATTAGAGCTTGTCAGAACCTTAATATTTTGCTCTCATCGTGGTTACAGAATTTTTAAAACTACAGATCAGCAAGCAACATCTTATCTTGCTAATCTAATTATGATGATTGAAATGTATACGAACTGACTTTATAAGAGTTAGGGCTTTTGTGCAGCATGCGTAAATCTATCTATTACTGTTTTCTAATGTCCGAGTAGTGTTTATCAAACTAAAGCAATTAAACATATTGCTCTGTTGTTCAATGTTTAATATTCATGATAAAAAATCAAAAATAACAAATACATTTTTAACATAACCTTTATTTTAAGTGAAGAAGTTCGCTACACTACCATTATGTTTGATGGGTGGACGTACAGTTGGAACCATACCTTAACTAATTTCCTTGTGGCATCGCATAACAACACGACCTTCCTCAAATCCGTGGATACATCTAACTGGATAAAATCAATACAAACACTTTTTGCTCTATTTGAAGAGGTTGTGAACAAGATTGGGCCACAATATGTGGTGTGGTTTATTACAATGTTGTCAATTGTGTGGCTGCAAGCAGATTTCTGGCGAAGAGGTTCCCTACCTTGTTTGGGAGCCCATGTGCTACACATTGCCTTCATATAACCCTAGAAGATATTGGCAAGCTTCAATGGGTTGAATGTGCTATAGACTTGGGAATAACTGTTGCCAATTACAAATACAATGACACTAGGGTTCTCAATATGAAGAGAACTTTCCCTAGTGGAAAGGAGCTTGTTATCCCAAGCATGACAAGATTTTCAACCCACTTTCTTCCCTTGCAAAATCTTTGTACAAACAAGATGAAACTGAAATGAATATTCGTTCATCTAAGGAGGCAACACGCATCTTTTCCAGTCACATGGATGTCCTATATAGTTCAAACCTTGTTTTTGAGAAGTCCTTTTGGAGGGCTGCACATGAGATTGTGTAAATTTTAGAGCCACTAGTCAGAGTATTGAGGATGGTTGATGGGAAGGATTTTATTTATGAGGCCATGGATAGGACAATGGAGGCCATAAGATTCAGATTAGAAAATGGTGTAGAGAAGTACAGGCCTGTATGGGAGATTGTTGATGAGATGTGGAACTCACAAATGCATTGTTACCTCCATGTTGATGTATACAACTTACATCCAACATTATTTTATTGTGATAGATTCAAGGACGATGAAGAGGTGACAAAGGGCTTATTCAAATGCATTGCAAGATTTTTTCCTAACTCAAAGCATCAGATAATGGCTATAGTTGAGTTCCAAAAGTACCGGCAGGGGAAGGGATTTTTTTTTTCCTGGTCTTTGTGTAGCTGATTCCAGCAAGACTTTGGTCCCATGTATTAATTTATTAATTTGCAATTAGCCTTAGCCTATTCATTTATTGATATTTCTTTCAAAAATATATATATTTTTCAGGTGTTATTAGTTTAAAATTTATAATTTATAATATATTTTGCAAACAAAAAAAATTTTAGGGCAATGGTATGATTTCTTCGGCAAGGAGACTAAATTGATTAGGTGGATGGAAATTCAGGATTTGAATCAACTCTGCAGTTCTTCTACTTGTGAGCTGTTTTGAAATGTGTTTGAACACATGCAGTCCATGAAACACACCCACTTGAACCAAAAGTGGATGTTTGATTTCGTGTTTTATACACCACAACCTTTGGTTTTGCCTTAATAAAGTTCAAGATTTAAAATTTAATAATATATTACTTTCTCACATATTTTAAATTTTTATGTCTTTGTTGCAATTACTTTAGATTTCTTACATACAAACTTATGCCTTATTAATACCAGGGATCGGCAAAGAGCATCAACCAATTTACCTTGATAAGATTGATCCTAAATTAGAATGGATTGGTGGTGATGATGAGCCAATGCTTTGAGAAGCAAATTTGGCCATCTAGTATTTGGATGAACACAATCAAAGTGCACATGAATCAAGATGCAGGAACTCCAACTTTACATTCTGTGCCACATGGTGTTTTGTTATGTATTGTAAATTATAAATAATTGAGAACCTAGACTCAAGAAAAAAAATTATAAAAAAATTTGATGGACAACATTGAACAAATTCCGTTTTTATGTAATTTGTTTATTATTATCTCTATGCACTTTACTTGATATGAAACTAAAAAATCAAATTTTTTTAGTTCAGGTTTTAAGAATATTACATCATTTTAAATTATATTTACATCTTTGCCATGTCTTATCAATGCTGTACAAATGAAACGTTACAGTGTATTATAGTGTCCAAAATGGGTAGGGCATTCAATTCGCTGGATGCGCATGCACAACAAACAGGAAAAATGCCCTCCATCTAAGCCAAGGGTTGCAGGCTAACGGTACAAGGGAAAACAATTTTAATATATAAAAAAACATAGATGCAGCATAGCCCAACAAATGGTAATGATACCCCATGGTGTAAGCCAAGGGTTGCAAGGTTACATTACTAGGGAAAACAACTTTAATAAGTATAAAGATAGGTGTAGCATACCGCAACAAACGGAAATGGTATCTCTAGGTCTAAACCAAGGGTTGCAGGGTGACAGTAGAAGGCAAAACAATTTTAATATACATAAAAATACAGGTGCAGCATACCCCAACAAACGGAAATGATACATCTCGGTCTAAGCCCAAGGTTGCAGGCTGACAGCAAAACAGATATATGCAGGATGACAGGACGAGAATATGTGTCTCTCTCTCTCTCTCTCTCTCTCTCTCTGTGTGTGTGTGTGTGTGTGTGTAAAAGCTAAGATAATGCTTTTACATTCCCAATGCAGATGGAAAATAAGGCGGAAGTAATTACCTTCTAGTTTCCGGCAAGCCAGTAGCCGGAGCGTATCCATTATATTTGGTGCTCCTAATGGAGTCTATCAACGCATCTTCTGCACCAGAAAACGTTCTGAAGCAATCGAAAGGCGAAGGATCTCCATGCCCCAGAGGAATCTTGGTCTTCCCTGTCGGATTCAAATGCGACATCACAAATTCCAACACTCCTCGAACGCCTAACAAATTATTGCACATCACAGCCTCACTAGGCCTGAAATTCCATGCCTGTAAAGAAAAGAGAGAAAAATATATGTATTCAACCGTAAGAGAAAGCTTTGCAGTAATTGTCAATCAATAACTAACTAAACCGGCACTCTGTGTTCGGAATTAACAGGAGTTTAGAAATATTTACAGGGATTTGTCTTTACCTGAAGACCGTTACAGTTAGCCACCATTTTTGCAAGGTTGATCCTATAATACCTCGGAGTTGAAGTTTTGTTGTGTCTCGGACATGAAAATACTCGATGCAGTGTTGAGTTTTTTAATTTAAACCTTCGAGGAAGTGTGCTCAAGGGGAAGGGAAAGTTGATGAGTCGGGACTCGGGAAGCCATATATAGATAGGGGTCCCCAGGGGGAATATTCACCGCCACTTGGAAAAATGGCTGGTTTATGGCCAATTATTTTGTAGTCCAGAAGTAAAACAAACGAAAAAAACAAAAATCCTGCATTTTGTTTTTTATTCTGTCTGTCGGGTGAACGTTATTACCTAGCCATGTGGGGTTGGAATGAAAAGGAATCTTAAAAAGGAAAATAATAGTTTTTTTTTTTTTCCCTATATTTTTTACCAAAATAATTTCCATGAGGGTGTGGAAATATTATAATAATAATTGTTTTTAGTACTCTCATTCTTAGAATGGAGGAGGCACCTAATTGTACTTCAAATAAGAGGCATATATATTGTATCCCTTGCAAGATTTGAACTTGTAACTTCTCTTTACAATGGGTTGTTGCTCTCTGTTTAACATTCTTCTTGTTCTATAGTATTCGATATTATCAACCATGAATGGATGTTTTTCTTATTTCAAATGACTTGCAATGAGATTGTTTTTCATGAAGATGTTGTAGTAGTTAGCTCTCCTTGTCCAGTGTCATTGGAAATGGACAAAAAAACAAGGCCATGTTCCTCATAAGCATTGTTATTGATTTAGAATTGCTTATTAGATTCCCTTGAAACATATTCATATTCAGTTTTTTTTATTGTGTGTCTGCTCTCTAGTTTTCACTGAAAATATTGGAAAAAGACTAGTCAAAGTTTTGATTGCAGGCTTCTGTCACGCATTCATCTTGGTTTTGTCTACGATCTTTCTTTATCACTATGAAAAACCCATATCCGTGCTTTGATGAGATCCGATGCAAAACATTCATTAAGCACTCCAAATTTGTCTGTTGTGCTTTTCAATATGCCTTACTTTATGCAGCGAAATCTCCTCCAAAAGGCCTTCCAAATTTGTCTGTTGTGCTTTTCAATGTGCTCATATTAAGATAGATAGCCTAAGTTCATAGTTGAATGTGTGTGAGATAAAATATGACAAGAGATATTTGTGAATTCCTTGCATTTAATAGAAAGAATAAGCACGCAACAAATGCAAGCCAGGCCATTCATTTTTCTGGGTATCACCCTATCACATTACGTGAACTGTAGAGAACAAGTTGAGCAGCAAAGCTAAGAAGTTGGCATAAAATGTAGCAAATAATATGATCACATGAATAACAGCTAACATTTAAGGCTCATTATTAATGTCCTTTTATACCTAGTTGTTGGGAATTAAGGATCGATGACTTCAAAAGTGAGAAGAGGGATTCAAATAGTACACAAGCATTCCCATTCAATGATTATGCGCCAACTAAATTTACAGTAACTGGATTGGAAACCCAGGGCACGAATATGAACAGTACACGAGAAATCCATTTAATGGTTCCACGTCGGTTGATTGAAGACAACGAGATGTGGTCAATAAGACAGCATCTTATGCGTATGCATTGGACAAACGGTTGGAGATTGTTTCCAGTAATATGATGCCAACACTTGATTTTGGTTCCAACCTTACAAAATCTGAAAGTGTCGATGTCTAAAATGGATCAAACATTACAGAATGTGATGGTATTGATGTCTCCAATTTAAAATAGCCTTAACATTATATAAATATTTTTAAAATTGTCTCATTCCAAAAGAAGCAATGTAGAAGTATAGATTAATATCAATATAGAGAGAACTATTTAATCATGCAAGAATCAAGAATATTAACTAGAGAAACAAAACGAGTACATATAAAATTACCTCTATACGCCCTGACATTATTGGCTTGTCTGTAAGCAGTTGTGCAAGGATGCAACCTGCGCTCCAGAGATCAACACCTACACCATAATTTGTAGCCCCTAGCAAAAGTTATGGAGGAAGATACCAAAGTGTGACAACTCGACTAGTCATCATAGGTTGTTTGTGATCAAGATTTAAAAATGTAGAAAGTCCAAAATCAACAATTTTTAAGACACCTCTATTATCAAGAAGCAAATTGGAGCCTTTAATAGCTAGATGCAAGACACCTTAGTTGCAACAATGTTCAAGTTTTAAAAGTAGTTGACTTACATAGCATTTTAACTGCAAAAGAGTCAAAAATAAAAATTGCAACTATCGTTCAGGTTCAAAATATAAATACCGCCAAACTAAAACACAAAGATTTGGTCGTGATAGTGACTTGAAGGAAATGCAATGTTCATATACCCTTGTTAAACCCCCATGGATGGTAATTACTAAATCAATTAAATAAAGATGAGGCATTTTCAATACACAACTGGTTAACCCATCAAAATCTGCAGATGAAGGCAAAGAATTGCCATTTTTTAATTACAATTTTCATGATTTTGAGGTCATGCAAAGAGAGAGAGACCATATTAAAGAAGGTTTGAAGATAGTTTTCATGACAAACTTCATGAAGGAGAATCATGTATTTCAAATAGGGTTGTAAAATTCGGAGTTACAAACACATAAAAGGCATACTTGCAATAAGGAGGATGTGCTTTCAAGGGACATGATTTGTTCAACGAAAGAAAAACTAGGTAGACATCGAGGGCACTAGAAAAGATGTTGTGTGAAGACCTGAATGATGGTAAAAGAAAAATACAAGAGAGCATTTTTCATATAAACCAGGAGAACGCTCATAATTTGTATTCAAAGATTTCGTGTTTAAAGAAACACAATCACGATATTCATTGTTACAATCATGTAAAGCACGAGGAGGAATTGCAAGTTGTTTATTGTAGATAAGATTCTATCAGAGATGTTAGGGCATGGGATTCACTAAGAGGGTTTCACGGAATGCAAATACTAAAATAACAATAAATCACTACAAGTGGCAGACGTGGCCATGGCCCTCAAATTTCTCAGACTATCAATATGGTATTAATTAATAAGATCTAAATATGTGCATGTGTTCCCTGGAATATAGATGCATCAATGTTAACGACCGAATAAATTAATGTTTATAGGGGACAAGCCATCAAAAAATGTTGCATTAAATACAGGACTTGTCATTTATGATGGAAGAAAAAATTGATATGCAGTCCATGAAAATAGGGATGTGATCCTTAAAAATAGAATGAATTATGACATAATTTTTTTGTACGGGAATAAGGAGAATAAGTAGAAAAATATATCAACCAATCACATACGATAAAATTAGTATTTGTAAATTAATTTTAAAATATATATTGTTTAAAACTATTGTGAAGACCATATGAAAGAAAAATAGATGATTGTGATTGGTTAAAAGAAAGAAAAAGTAATAAGAAATCGATTACTATAATTACCCTGCCTTGGCGAGGACTAATAATAGAATTATGTTGATATCTTAACAATGAAATATAAAGATCTTTATATCTCATTAATAAAAGAGAAACATCTATTAATGTTGATTTTTAATTAATTTTGTTTGATTTCTTATTTAGCTTTATTTTATCGATTTTGATTTGTCATAGTTTGTTTTCTTACAAATAAAGATTGGATATTGGACTAGATGCATCGGATTTTGGATTTTGTAAGAAAGGTAAAATTTGAAAATTGATCTTGCTAGCTAGAAGTTGGAAGTTGGAACTCATTTTCTACAGAATTACAAGTTTTCACCAGTCATTTTGAGTCATTTCTATCATTTTCTTCAATATTTTTTAAATTGTAATTTAAAATTTTGTTTTAATATTCACATATACATTAATAATGTTTATGGATCTTCAAATTAATTAGTGCAACATTAATTTTTATGGGAAAAAAATGAATCTGGGAAAAACTATGAAATTGATTACTTCAATATACTATCCAAAATTAAATAAAAATCACAAAACTATAGGAGGATATTACAAATAACAACATACATATAATTTTAAACTCAATGTATGTACTTTGTAATAGTTATTATAAAAAAAACTTGACATGCATATTAAATTTTGAACACCAATGACATCCATATAATTTTCTAGATCATCAAATAATTTTATTGTGACATGTAACATTGAATTCAAAATCCAACACTCTATGGAGTGCTCTATTTGGGCAGTTTATAGTATATAAGAGGCTACCTAATACTCCTTCCATGAAGGGGAACCTAATTATATTTCAATTATGAAGTGTATATATCCTATCTTCTATAGAATTTAAATGTATGATCTCTCTTTAAAAATACAAGTTCTTTACAAGAAAAAGAAAATTCACAAGAGCGTGTCTTAATAATACTTATTGAGATAAATCTAGTTGCCTCCCTCCATGACACCACTAGATTATTAATAGCATAGAGGGCTAGTGGTAAAGGTACACTTTGTGGATGTGAGTTATTATTGTAATGTTATTATTTTACCATAATGTAGTACCCAAAATTTGTCATGTGTACTTAGTAATATCACTTTGACATTTATCCTAACATCATTTTATTTACCTATTGACCAACTCAAAGCCTCATATTGTATCTCATACCCAAATTCCACTAGGTGACAACTATTCTCCATTTTAGCACTTCAGAAATCATTACACATTTTGTAGAGCACATCTACAAACTATTTCTTCTCTCATAACCCATTCTATCTCTAACCTCAGTAATTTCATGGGCCCAAGGAGAGTTCAATTGAAAAACCTTTCCACATGCTACGAACTTGTCCCTTATACTTGCAATGGACTTCTTTTCAGATGCAAAATTTGTCTTGGTTGACCTAGGTGGTACTTTTGGGTCAGATGAGCAAGAAAATATTTGAATGGTTATTTATCCACCCTAACTCACTATGGGTATCTAGGGATCCTATGTCAAAGGCACATTCTAAGAAGGACATTGGACAAATAATTGAAGCACTTATTCCTTAAAGAGCCTAACCACAACAAAACTACTCAAATTTTGAATACATCTTTATTGATGGCCTAGATCACAAATATATGCAAGTTACGAATAAACCAAGTGCCAGGTCTTGAGTGTGAGGGTTGAATCGAGGGATCCATCTTTATTAAATTCTCTATTACTCTCCATTTCATCATATTATTGGGATAACTATGTACTATTTTATCCCTATTTGGAGTATTGGTGTGTAGTGCAACGGTCATCACATTAATGGGGTGTGGTGAGGTCAATCCAATGAAAATTGTTGTTAACCCATTTTTTAGGTCAACAAACAAGGAGTAGCAATATATAGTCACAACAGTGTCATCATAGGATTATAGATATAAGAAACATATCTAAAGACATATGTGAGCTAACTTTTGGAACCATATTTCATCGTAAAACAATAGAGGACACATTTGTAGCCCTCAGACAAGTTCAACCATGAACATATACTCTTACAAAAAAACTCGTCTGCACACGCTTTGGGTAAGTGCATGGAAATTGGGGGCCTAAAGGGGCTCTTGAGTGGACATTTTTTTCTAAAAAACAAAAAATTCAACTTGTACGAGTTATTTGAGATAGTTAAACTCAAAATTTGAAGATGTTATAAGAACATGAATTGTAGCATTTCGAGTCTAGTTTCTAAACTATTATGTTGTTTGAAAATGGTTAGGTGTAAGTGGGTTAAAGAGTTAAGATGTCAATAAGTTCTCTTGTTTTTGTAAAAAAAACATAGTAGATAGTCAGTCGTGCCCCCCCCCCCCCCCCATTTTTAAGCACTATTTAGTATTTTTGAAAACCCTCTGGTAGAAAAATAGATAGGATCATCAAGATTGGAATTGATTTTATTTTTATTTTTTTAGTCAGTATTTATTATTTTATGATTTTCCAAGACATGGATTTTGAAAATTGAAAAATAACGAATAGCCAACCGTGCCCCCACCAACTATCTAAAAAAATATTGAAAATTATATTTTTTGTGAATGTGTATAGAATTAGTCCTAGTTTGGGACTGTAGAATTTATATTCAATTTGGAGAAGTGAAAGAAAAGATACATGACAAAATATAATTGTTTACAATCACTAAAAATAGATGTATTAAAGACATAGTTTACAATGAATATAAATTGAAACCTTACAATAAATAAGAATATTAAAAAGTATATCTTTAGAAAGAGGATAGCTTTCTTTACATTGTAGGCATATTTTTAAAAAATATTGTAATCATTTTTGTAGGATTTATCATGATGAAATATGAGTTTATGCATTTTTAGCCAAAAACAAGCAGGTTGTTGTGTTTTAATAGGTGCAGGGCTCAAGTTCGGGAAACTAAATAATTTCCAAGCTTAGTAGAGCTTGGTTTATGTGCATAATTCAAGGAACGTGGATGCACTATATGTGCTTGTGGGAGCTTTCTATTTACAAAAATAAATGTTAAAGTATAAGTTTTTCATTTATTATTCTTTATACTTTAAGAATAATA